>OZ005651.1:219771396-221098896 GCA_963930645.1 Salticus scenicus | reverse complement strand
TGCAATTCTAAATTTTTTATTGGTCTAGAATAACATTTTGAAAAGTCCTCCCCCCCTCAAAAAGTTACGTTCTGGATCCGCCACTGACACGAGGGTCCTACGTCTGGATGGTGTGCCCTCCGTGGAAATCATTCTAAGAATGCCTAACCCTTATTTACGCGAGTTTCAAAGAAAATCACGGAAAACTCCAAAAACCTAAGTCGACGAGCGCGATCAGGAATCGAAACCAACACTTCCCGTCTGTAAGGTTCGAGAGTAGAACCTTGCGGTCACTAATACTCATCGGGAAGTTACAGAAATAAGTTACAATATTATACATATTACAATACAAGTTACAATATTATGTTACATATTATACAAATTTCATTTGTATAATATGTTATACAACACACAACAAACTACTAGATATTTTTCAGACCGTCAATAACTTAATAAATAAGCTCAGCTATATGTTTTGGTGTATGTTTGAAATTCAAAACGGAATAACCAAACATGATGAATTAAATACAAATGATTATTTGATTTAAAAAATAATATTAGTTTTATAGATCAAGAATTCTTTTTTTTTTTTTTTTTTTTTATCATATAATTTACAAGCAGGCTTTGTCCGCTTCTCTGGACATTATATTTAAACAAATTCTTAAAATTCATTATCATTATTAATAAAATTTCAAAAATATTAAAAAAACAAAAACACTGAAAACAGTCGAAACCTGAGTTAATGATTCCGCTGCGAGGAGTTCGGGTCCTTACTGCCTTCGGCAGAGACTTAGGCGCTTTTTACTACCCATTTCCTCGCGGGAATGTTAGAAGTTTCACGAAGTACCATCAAAGTGCATATTGCGGATCCTTAATCAACATCCACACACCAAAATTCGTCATTATAAGGTAATTTAAAGAAGATTTATGCTTGAAACCATGTTTTTTCTTCTACCCACCCCAAGGGGAGGGAATTTCGCAAAATCCCTTTAGAGTGCATGTTGCTTGCGCATAACTAACCAACACATAAAAAAATCGTTTTTCTGAGATAATTTGGAGCAGAGTTAAATTTCAAAATGTGTTTTTGTCTCCCATTCTTAAAGAATAGCAGGGGGGAGGGGTATTTCGCAAAATCCCTTTATAATACGTGTTGGATAAGTACAACCGACCCACACATCAAAAATCGCTTTTCTAAGACAATTTGGAGCAGATTTAAGTTTGAAAACGTCTTTTTTGCCTCATCCCGTAGGGAGAGGGAATGTAATTTCACAAAATGAATGTAATGTTAGAATGTAATTTCACAAAATCTCTTTGTAGTGTGTGTATTGGCTACACATAGCCAACCGACAAAAAACCGCTTTCCTGAGATAATTTGGGACAGAATTGCTCTTGAAAACGTGTTTCTCCATCCCTTTAAAGGGGGAACTTTACAAAATCCCTTTATAGTGCACGTTGGGAACGTATAACCAGTCCATACATAAAAATGGAATCGCATGGAGATAATTTGGAACAAGGTTACGCTTGGGAACGTGTTTTTTAACCACCCTCCCCCGGACTCCAAAGAGGAAAAGGAGGAATTTCGTAAAATCCCGTTACAATATGTGTCGGATAATTATGAACAATTTACGCACCAAAATTCGTGACCGTAGCTTCCGTTTATTTTCCAGATAAAATTTAGATATAAAAGGGGAGTCTTAAATTTGCACCCTCAGATGCTCTCCCCAAAATCGAAAAATCACAAAAACTACGAAATCTGTTTTTGGAAATATTCGAAAGAAGACACATGGCGGTTTTCAACATCTCTGTATCATTTTGGTAGAGCTCTACTCAAAAATACGTAATTCGTAAACATTACCCCCTGTTCCTTTACCCTTAAAAATCAAAAATTCCAAAATCGCATAATTATTTTTTTTTTATTTATTTATTTTTTTTTACTCAATTTTCGTCTCCTCATTTGTCGCTTCTTCACTGTGAAGTAATTTTGAGCCGAATTATGCTTACAAATGTGTTTTTACCAGTCCCCTCCCCCACAGGAGGGAAAGAGGAGAAATTTCGTAAAATCCCATTACTATAGGTGTCTGAAATATATAAACAATCCACGCATCAAAATTCGTTACCATAGATTTCCCAGGACAAATTTAGCGCTGAAAGTGATGTCTCAAATCCCCCGCCCCCCCCTCGAAAAAAAATAAAATAAATAAATAAAATAAAATAAAATAAAATAAAATAAAAATCGAAAAATCACAGAAAACTAAAAATCGGTTTTTGGAAATATCTTAACTTAGACGCATGGCTATTTTCAACATATTTGCACTAGTTTTGGTAGAGTCCTACTCAAAAGTCCGGAAATAGCGAAATTTCCCCCCGAAAATGGATTTTTCCACTCCTTACTTTTAAAAATCGAAAATTCGAAAATTCCAAAATTGCTTTCATTTATTTATTTAGTTAGTTATTTTTTACTTAAATCTAGTCTACTCTTTTGCAATTTCTTTACCGTGAAGTAATTTAGAGCCGTTTTATGCTTACAAACATGTTTTTGCCTCCTGCCTCCCCCTCCTCCGGCGGGGGAACGGGGGGGGGGAATTTCGCAAATGTTGATAGATATAATTTTAAGTTAGTTACGAGCGTTACAGAAATAGACACGGTGACCGACACACACACACAAAGAGAGAAAATTTTCTGAAGTCATTTTTACCTTTCACGATGTGTGAAAAGTGAAAATATTATACATTTTTTTTTTTAATTCTGAGAAATTTCCAGGCAGAAAAATGATTTTATTAACATAGATTATTAATTAAAATTTCTTATTAAAAAGTAATGCGTTTATTAAAATTGCTTTATGAGCTAAATTTTTAACTTTTTAACCCATAAAATCTTTATTGTATTTATAGAAATACAATATGAAAATAGTGTCATGAAAAAAAAAAAAATCTGATAAATAACAATACGCTAAAAGTATTTTTCTCATAAATAAAGTATTTTTTCTTACATTTATGTGATTTTTTAAGTTTCTATATGACATACTAACTTCCATACGATAAAATAAGTTCAACATGAAATGCAGCCAAAAACGATACCTAACTGAAAAATCATTATGTCGTTGAAACATATTTATCTGAAATTTTCAAGTAATTTTATCTTAAATGCCTGCTCGCAGAAATCATCTTCTGTAAAGCATCACATGGGAATTATCGATTTATATGACGCAAAACTACTCTTATCTGGCAAAACACAGCTGGGAAAAAAAGGTTCAGTTTTTGACAAAAAAAAAAAAAAAAAAAAAAACTTTATCAATCCTTTTATGAATATGCCATAGTGTTAAAAATTATCCAAAAGAAAATGCTTTCAAAAGAAATGAATGATCTAAAAAAATCAATAATGCTAATGTAGTAGGAAGACTGATAACAATTACATATTTTAAAGTAAACTTGAATCTAATTACGGGAAAAAGTCAAAAATTATCTGATTACCTTTGAAAACTTTTTATTTTTCATATTTGTGATCAAGAAAAACCTTTATCTATCCCAAATGAAAGATATATGATTTCTAAAAATGAGACATGAACATAGCTGGCAGCATACTAATTAATATTCAGAGTACTGTCAGTACCCGTCTTTTTTTTTTCCGCACCAGTCTGCTTTCAGAGTATTTTTCTTCTTATTTAATCCCGACAGCATTTGGACAAAATTACTATAAAAATTAAGTGGTGTCGAAAAATGGTCGTTTACTAAAAGTACTACGGAATTTTAATTTGAATGTTGGCAGCTATGTGTGAATGTATCAAACTTGGAATAAAATATGAAAAATTAAAAGCTTAAAGTATAATAAAGGGTTAATTATGTAGGTTAATTAAAATATTTTTTAAAAATAACACAAGAATGTCCAAATTATTAAATAGCCATCAAGAGCGTTTGGAGAAAATCACTATAAAAGTTAAGTGGTGTAGAAAAATGGTCGTTTAATAAAAGTACTACGGAATATTAATTAAAATGTTGGCAGCTATGCGTGAATGTATCAAGCTTGGAATAAAATATAAAAAATTAAAAGCGTAAAGTATAATAAAGGGTTAATTATGTTGGTTAATTAAAATAATTTTCTAAAAATAACGCAAGAATGTCCAGATTAAATAGCTATCAAGAGCATCACTACATGAATATTGCTTTTTTTTATGAAAAGAGAAAATAAAATGTGAATGCAACATAAACGTATAAATGTATAAATGAAGGAAATCGAGAAAATGTACAGTGTAAATAAACAGAAAAATACGAGTTAGTCCTATGATGTATATATGACTGCAGGGATAATATAAAATAATTAATAATGAACTTTTATATTCAGCGTAATTACATTTTTTATATAGTGAAATTAATTTCTAATCTGTCATTATATAATTTCTTTGAACATTTCTAAATTATATAAACATCACACATTTCTTCGACTAAAATACTTGCCAGTACAGTGGAAAATTAATTTTGACTCCAATAATCCGCTCTAAATACAGTAAGGTCTCGCAGAATGCAGGTGCAAGTTTGCTTCATGAATATTAGAATTTTATTTTTTAACACCACTAATTTTATATCAAAGCAACTGCTTTATACAAAAAACTAAATAGAGGGTATGAACCAATAGATTGGTACTCTAAAAATTTAGTGGTGTTAAAAAATAAAACTGTTTTATTTATCATCTCTGCCACTGCGTTGTACGAGACTTTACTGTATTTACTTTCCGTCTAATTTTCATAGGGATTTTTCAGGTAGGCAGTATGCTTAGAAATATAAGCAGTAAAGTTAGACTGTACTGAAGCATAGATCTTTTTGTTCAAAGACAAAATCGGTAATCATGAGTGTTTGTGTTTAGGTTAAAGCCAGTTATCTATACGAGGAACCTGGGTGAAAGGGAGGATGCCCTACGTGGGGGGTCTTTCTAAGGGATCCTAGTCTGTATTTACGCAGAGTAATCATAAGAAAGCCAAATTTGCATGTACATATTTCAAAATATGAGAAAAAGCATAACTTATTTAGGTACATATTTAACAGCTTTGAGTTACAAGAACTTTTTGTCTCGAACGATCCGTATTACATCAATTCGCAGTATTAGATAAATGCAGAATAGCTTTCATACATAGGACACTACAAACATCCATGCCCGCGCCGAGATTCGAACCTGATAGCTGTGGATCCAGAAGGCAGCGCCCTATCGACTGGACACTAGGCCGGCTGGATAACCGCATAACAAATGAAAAGAGACGAAAATAATCTATATTAAAACAAAAAATTATCTATAAAGAAAACATGAAGCTTCATATAATCTCTTTTAAAAGAAAATTTTAGGGAAGCGACTCTATCCACAATGAAGTTTGTGATAAATTGAGTATCATCCGTAATTTTAATTTTTATTATTATTTTATTCTTTGTATTTTTTTTTTTTTTTTTTTTAGAGATTCTAAACAATATTTTCAAACTTCCATGCATACTCTCGAAAAACAGCAAGAGCACAATCATCTTTTTTGTAAAAAAAAATTCAATAATGTAGCTTATCGAACAATTAAAGTTTTTTTTTTTTTTTTTTTTTTTTTTTTATAATTGCCAGAAGGTTTTTTAAAACTTTAAATATGTCTTTATTCAGAATCAGGTTTAAATATTTGATATAGGCAAAGACATATTTTGTTGATTACTTAGAGAATAGTTACAAATGCATGCTTTAATATAACGTACGAAGAAAAGTCGTTTATTTTACGTTTACTTTTTTATTGGCATCATGTAATCATTTATTCACTTAAAATAAATAAATTAATTAAAGCTGCACATCAGTCAGATTTGCTCTTTTCCCTTTCCCATGTAATTCTACGGGAATTTTGTTACTTCGTGTCATAAGAATATGTCATTCAAAAATAAAGTTTTTTTAATTCTGTTTTTTACTTTTTTCTGTATTCACTAGAGAAAAGTATTGGATTCGTAGAAATTTTCGACTTTCGGTTTTCGATGGATTTACACGTTTTGAGAAGTTCAGAAGACGATTTGACCGCTTTTAGAAAATATCTATCTGTCAGTCTGTGTGTGTAAGAGAAAAGTTTTTGGCGACCATATCTCAAGAATTACTGCACAAACTGCATATAAATTAATAAGAAGATGCACCTTAATTTATATTAGGGTATATCTACTGTGGGTGTCAATCACTCAACAGGTGCCGCTACTATACAGTGATTTCTATAATTTAAGGGGAGGCCACATTTGAGGAACAATAGCACAGAATTGCATATAAATTTATATATAGATGCACCTTGACGAAAGTTAGTGCGTATCAACTTTTGGTTTCAATCGCTCAACAAGGGCGCTGCTATTCAGTGAATTCCTCAGTTTAAGGAACAGCTATATCCCATATTCTATTGAGTATAATCAAACAAAACTTGATATATGAGAAGGCTATTGCATGACATTGTGTTAATTCAATTTGGATGCTTATCGACCAATAGGTGATGATGCTATACAGCAATTTTAAGAACGGGAAGACTATATTTCATCTTCTATGGCATATAACTGCACGAAACTTGATATGTGAGATAATCATTATGAAAATGCATTTTATAAGATGTTATTTATAGAAAATAAAACTGTCTTTCTTTACATATTTAGCGTTAGTTTTCTTTAAGATGAAAATTTTCTGCATTTATCATGACAGATAATTTTCATAAATAACAGTTTTAATAATTTATTTGTACTGAGTGAATCTGTATGCGAAAAAGTAGGAAAAAGTCTTGGGGTGACCACAATATGCTAGTTGAATATACCTCTTTGAATATGTCGCCTTTTAGCTTAGTGAGCATTTTTAAAAAAAGTAAATAAATAAATGTAATTTTTTCTTTTAGGTATTAAAAATCAGACTCCTAGGTTAAATACTGAAATAAAATATATGATTTTTTTTTTTTTTTTTTTTTTTTTTCAAAATTTGTTCACTGCGCTAAAAGGCGACATGCTCAAAGAGTGTAATAAAAAAAAATAAAAATTAAAAAGTTGAAAAACTACATTTTTGAATGAGATATCCTTATAATACAAAGCCACAAAAATCCCTTCCGGTAAAATATGAAGAAAAGAAGTTTGAATCTGACTTGCCAATGTGGGATTTGTTTACAAAAATTTTTACTCTCCATTTTTCAACACCAGTTTCTGAAAAGGAAACTCATTCAAGTACTAACTGCTGATTTTCTTTAAAAAATTACTGACATGAGATTTAATCACAAATAGTATTTTCCTGAAATATAAGCTGCTGAGTCGCGGTAGAAAACCTATGAAAAATTACTAAAATTGTGTTCATGTCTGCAATATGTCCAAACAAGCGTTCTGTTTGGCGATTCCATTATTTCGATTCTCATGTATGGTTACTAACAAAATCAAATACATGTAAAGGTTTATTGCTTTGATAGCCCAACGAATTTCATTCGATGTCGAGCGCTAGACTGTGCAGAATAAATATATAAGAACCAACACAACAACTGAAATTATAGATAATATTATTTAATATTTCAGTTAATTAAACTGTGTCAACGACAACTGCGAGTCCTCCTACGTCCATTAGTTTTTAAAAATGATACTTCTGCAAACAAAAAAATTGTTTGATTAGTTGTCTGCGCATTATGTTGAGAAATTTTGTGCTTTCGAAATGTTTTCTTAAATGAGGAATTTACTTCACAAAAAGTACAGTTTATTCAAACCATCAATGGTACAACATCAAACGAGTTTAGAAAGAGGTTTAGAAAAGAAGAAATTTAATTTTAATGAAACTGGTCCAAACTGATCAAAATTCATAAGGAAAATGATCAGTTTGGCTGATTTAAATAAATAGTCAACAAAATGAATATAAATTAGTCCCTACTATTCTCGAAATAAAAACCACAAATGCATTTTTTAAATGTATATTCTCTGTATGTAGCTTCTATAAAAAACTTATCTCTTTAGTTGAATTTTACACACAAAGCTATTGATTATTTTATATAATTTGAAGATTTAATCACTCTTAAATATCAGATATTTAGAGAAAAGATATTAAAATTTGTTATCATCAAGCTAAATTTATGATCTATATCAGTTTGTTTTATGTGAGATTCTTACCTATATATTAGGTGTACCGGAAAGTTCTGTCGTTTTGAATTAAAATACTGACATCGGAAATTTATCTTGGATAAAATTTAAGATATTCTTAGGTAACTTATAAGATGGTTATTTGTAAAGTACCATGTAAACACTGTTAAACAAAAATTTTCGGTTTCATTTTATTAATTCAAAACGACATAACTTTCCGGTACACCTAATATTTTGTGCTAGTTTCTAGTTGATTATGATATTTATTCAAATACACTGATTTATACCTATTTCGAAAAAATCCATATTTAAAAAAAATATAAGTACATGTTAAAAAAAAAATCGCTTCAAAAAGAAATCTTTACGTTTTATAACACTAATTAGTAATAACTGTTAATTACTTACTCTCTGTGATTATAAGAAATTAAAAAAAAATAGGCTAGATTGGGGGAAGACGCTGTAGTTGAGTGAAAAAGAGCGGTTAGTGACAATTCTCAGGAATAAATTAAAATGTTGTCATAAATTAAAATGTTACTCTGATTTTGGGGTAAAAGGAACGTTTATTTAGGGGTAAACTGGCTTATGGGATTTTAGTATAAATTACACATTTCTATCAAACATTATACATTTATTCTAAACACATGACTGTAATAAACTAAACTAAACTAAAATATTACCTATTACCTTATTTAATACTTGTAGGGTTTGCCTGCTTCGCCAGTCGCTTTTTTAAAGGCATTTTCAAAAAATAGTAATCATTGTATTTTAAATAACTTTATAAAGAAAAACTCAAAAAATGTCATAGAAATCATTTAAACAAATGCTTTGGATTCTCTCCCTCCGTTATATTAATAACCGGATATTTCAATTTAGGTGCTAACTGGTGGAAAAGTGAAGCTGCTTTTATTGAAGAACTGAGTTTTTTGAAGAGACAATTCTTTGGCAGATTATCATCTTTACTCTACGGCAATAGGCAGCAGCATCAGACAATCTCTCGAGCAGCAAAAATTTTAATTATATATATATATATATACAGGGTGATCAGTTTCAAAGAGTACCCGTGGGTTTTTCTTATAACTATTAAATCTGACGGATGTAGCAACTATTATAACATTGAAGTATGATTGTTTGAACCTTGTTTAAGTTTGTGAGACAATTTTTAACACTGTTGGACTGTTGCATCTTTATTTGTGAGGCAAAACAGAAATGGAGACGCACAATTTGTTTTAATCCTGTAATAATTTTATTTTTGAAAAACATAAATTAATTCAATTTTTTTTACATTATCATTCCTCACAGAAAATGTTGAAAATGTTTGCCACCATTTTGAATGCAAATATGAACACGTCGAACCAGGTTTTTGACACACTTCGCAGCATTATTGGTGTTATTGACGAGAATTCTTCAGTTATGATCTGTTTTAATCGATGTTTGCCGGACTTCTCTGGAAAAGCCTATGAAATGATAATGTAAAAATGGTAATGATAATGTAATTGTAATTTAGGAATGATAACGTAAAAAAAATTAATTAAATTTTGTTTTTCATAAATAAAATTATTACAGGATTAAAAAAATGTGCGTCTCCATTTCTATTTTACCTCACAAATAAAGTTGTAACAGTCCAACAGTGTTGTAAATTGTCTCCCACACTTAAACAAGGTTCAAACAATTATAGTTCAGTGTTAGAATAGTTGCCACATCCGTTATATTTAAGGGTAATAATAAAAACCAACGGGTACTCTTTAAATTGAACACCCTGTATCTGTATATCTAATCAAGATTTCGAAAATTGGAATTCAAGGTACATCAGAAAATTCAAAACGGATCTTCATGAAAAATTCTGTAGCTCTCCCATTGGCCGTTTGCCTTCAAAGCATTCAACAAACCTATAAGTTTAATTTTTTTATCACTTTCTTTTCATATATACGGTTTAGGATATTGTAAAGACACTGAAAGATTTTTGGTTTATCAACTGACATTTTTTCTATTCATTATCTGCAAAAAGGAACACATTGGCCCTAGGAGGAACGAACCCAAGATCTGCGGGTTATTGCGAGCAGGACGCTCTAACGAATTGAGCTAATAGGCCTTGGAAAAACCTTTTACATTCACGTTTCTATCTACAAAGTCGGTTATTTCAGAAATTTTATGCATGTAATTAAATTTAAAAAAAAAAAAAAATCAAAAGTTCGAAAATTGGGTTTCGACTTGCTTCAGAAGTAGTCATAATGCACATCCAAGCAAAATTCTGTAGTTCTGCGATCAACCATTTGCCTACAAAGCGACGTACATATACACACAAACACATCTTCTTTTATTATATGTAGAGATTTTGCTACAATTATTGCCCCGATGTAACTTAAAACTATAATGAAAACAACCAGACGCATTTCCTACGTGTAAAAATACCAGCATCTTACCCCAAAAAATTTTCAGCATCTTACAACGGCATCGTTGAACAAGACTTTCAGCATCTTTGAAGAAGACGTAAGTCCATTTTTTAACTTACAAAAGGAGTAACTGGTCTAGTTTATAGGTTTGACGGGAAGTTCAGACACTCTACTTTTAAATTTTTTCTAAATTATTTTTTTTATTATTTAAACTATGGTTTACATAAATAACCAAATGTGAAGAGTTATATTTTCTAACACTTGCAAGATAAAGAGACATGGATTATAAATCCAAACTAATCTATGAAATTCCTAAAAAATCATAAAAAAATAAATTTACATCTCGTTACTGATGTAACTTTCATACGAATGGGTGGCGCGGCTTCCCCTACGGTTCCTGCGTATAAGAGAACCATGTGAAACGACATATATTTCGAGGCGTCATTTAATTTTAATCGACCCTATCTTAATTACCAAAAGCATAATTTTGAAAATCTAATTTAATTGCATAGATTATTTTTTAAATGGATAATATGTTCATAGCATATTTCTTGATTAAAGAATCAACCTTGATAGAATTTTTTTAAAGTTAATCATTGCAACTAAAAGACTTTTTTGAAAATTAGTTATATAAATTTTATGACTATGTATGTTTGATAGTAAAATCCTTTTCTTTTTTTTTTTTTTAATGTAAATGTCCTTGATAAAAAAAAAAATTCGATCATTCTTATAGCCAAGTTTTATCAATTTACTGTTGCTTACTACTAAAATGTCCCTGATAAATGAGTGCTTATGTGTAAAATTTCTAAAAATAGTGGTTTCAACTAAATTCGAACAACTTTCTGGTGACACCTCGTATTATATTTTAAACTTTATCGGATGCTATATTTGTATTGTATAACTAGCATAAGTTGTACCGTAATTTCCGACCGTATCAATGGAAGTCAGATGCACATTTTTTTACATCAGAAATTTTATTTAATAAGTTGTAATTTTTTAAACATTTGGTACAAATCTAATTATATCGGTTAAATAAAATTTCTGAAGTAAAATGGATTTTTATTTCTGGTTTACAGGACTCGCAGTATCCGCCTTTCATTTTAGGACATTTTCAACAGTTAATTTACAATAGCGATTTTAGCCATATAATTTCGTCCTTTCTGGCTAATGTATAGTCTAGTTATATTTACAGCCCTGATTTTCATGAATAGAATTTAAATGTTTTGAACACAATTAAGTAAATTCTGTTTGTTAAATAACGCTGCAAAGGGATGCCAAAAGGAGGAACTTATTGCTCAAAAGAGGAAGAAATAACAACGACTAAGTGTTAAAACTTTATAATAAAGAAACTATGATATCTCAAGTCAAGATGTAATAAATACTCTCTTTTCGATGAACAACATAGAAGGCAATCGTGTGCAAATTTCATAGACAGCAAACAAGTTTCGATGTTATCCGTCTTGTCACCTTACATTTGCCATAAGTAAGCAGCGACAAAATAGTGTTGTCACGCCATATGTGACTTGCGACCGTTAATTATTAACATCATAATGAACATTGGGAGTTAAAATTTTGTAGATTTTAGCATTTGTTTAAAAGAAGAAGAGCACTACAAAATAAAATTCTTAGCCTCTTTTACACTATTTAAAGAGTTTTATGTTAAACGAGAGGTCAAATTTCTGGTGTCTTACGACTTCAATGCTTAAAATGCATATGAAGTGTAGTGCGTCCTGTTGAGAATTTATTGAAAAGCAAATCGTATGTTGCATCTCACGAGAATATTAAACTCAATTAATTATCACATTAGATTAAGGTTTTTCGTATTATATTTAATATTTTCACAAAAGAATAAAATTTAAATTTTCTAAGCCATTTGTCATCAAAAATAGATTAGGAATAGGGCAATTTCGCGAAGAATGTAACGACACAGAGAAATGTTTGCATCCACTAATATTTTCTTTTGATAACCACGATTGTATTTAATCACAAAAGTTACAGTAAATATGTCCTTAATATTTCTGTATGGCAATAGGGGTAACAAAAAGAGTAACCATTACTTACAAACTTTGAATAAACACCATAAAATGCAATGGTGTTTATTCAAAGTTTGTAAGTAATATTTTTTACAACGCCAGTTTTGTGGTGCTGTTTTATTAAAAAGAGAAACTATCCAATTATTCCAAGATGTTTAAAATACAAGCTTTGGTAACTCATTACGCCTGAGAAAAAAATAGATGATTTTAAGTTGACATTTAGAAGATTTTTATTGAAATTGGATTTTGCCATCACGTCTTCGTGTCACGCTAATAAACAAGGTGCCACCACTTTAAACTAAATGTAAGCTATTCTTTTCTTCGCTGATAGGCTCAGTTTGTTAGAGCGTGAAGTTGATAACGTGATGGTCGTAAGTTCGATCCACAAAAGACGGTTATGTTAACTTTTGCAGATAATTAATAGAAAAAGTGTCAATTGATAAAAGAAAATTCTATATCGTCTACACAGTATCCTAAAAAATTTTGAAGAGTTTTTTTTTTTTTTAAGATACTAAAAAATAAAGAAATAAAGAAATTAATAAATATTTTTTTAGAAGTTTTTAATAGAAATTGTATTTTTGTCATCGTGTCTTTGTCTCACGCTGATAAACAAGCCGACTCTATTTTAATGTAAATTTAAACGACTTTTTTCGACGCGCGTCAGCACAGTTGGTTAGAGTGTCAAGTTGATAGTGCGATGCTTGTGGGTTCGATCCTCGCTTTGCAGCTTATTAATTAAAAAGATGTCAACTGAAGAAAGAAAATCTTTCATTGTCTGCACAGTATCCTAAGTAATTTTGATAGTTTTTTCTTCTAAGAAGCTTTTTTTTTTTTTTTTTTTAGTTACTAAAACGCACAAAGTAAAAAAAAAAAAAAAAAAAAAAAATCAGTAAAATAAATAAATAATATTGGAAGTGTTTTATTGTGGAGCCCTAAAAAGCATACAGTATAAAATTATTCTTGCAGAGACATGCTATAAAACCATAAAAGTCTCAACAACAAGAAAATTTTAAAGAAAAATATAGATATTTCATATTTGCAGAAGATGAAAATTTTTAAATATTCCAAAAATTTTAAAAAGTGTTCGAGAACAATATTATTTTTGTATAAGCATTTGTTAGATTTTTCTAGCATGTTCTACAACTTCACTTGACTGGTCTTTGGATTTTGATTAGAGCGTCATACTGATAACACGATGGGTTCGGTCCTAGAAAGATGATATGGTACTTTTTTGCAGATAATTAATAGAAAAGACGTGAAATGATAAAAGAAAATCTTCTGTTGCCTACTCAGTATCCTAAGATTAGTTTTTTTTTTTTTTTTTTTTTTTTTTTTTGAGAAGCTTTTTCTTTTCTGTAACTAAAAAGCACAAAATAAAAATTTAAGTAAAGAAAACATTTTTTAACATTAGAAGCTTTTTATTGTGAAGCCCTAAAAAGCAAAAAACAAAAATTTATTCTGGCAATGACACGCCACAATGCAATAAAAGTTTCAACACTAAGAAAATTTTAGAGAAAAATATAGATATTTCCCTTTTGCAAGAGATGAAACTTTTTAAATATTGAAAATATTTTTAAAAGCTTTCGAGACCTTTGAAATTTGTCATTTAAAGGATAATTATACAAAAACTAATAACTAATAATATTCGTCTTGAATGTTTAAAAAAATATTTTGAATATTTAAAATTTTTCATCTCGTTCAAAAGAGAAATATCTATATTTTTCTCTAAAATTTTCTTAGTTTTGAAACTTTCATTTCTTAGTGGCATGTCATTGCCAGAATAAATTTATATTTTATGCTTTTTAGGACTTCACAATAAAAAGCTTCTAATGTTAAAAAAAAAAAAAAAAAAAACATAAATTTTTACTACACTGTGTAATTCTACTAAGATTGGACGATGTATAAACTAATCGGGTAAAGCTTAGATTTCACTTTGTTGTTTTACATAATAGATATATGATGCTACTTATATATAAAATATAGACATTTTTTAATACTAGATATTTTTAAAGTATTTTTTAGAACAATTTATATGTACAAGGAAGTCAGGAGGAGTAATACGTTTTGCAACATCTTCTAAAGGTATAAAAACAAAACGAAACAATGAAAAGCTTACCTTTCAATATACAGGGTGAGCCAAATGTCTTGCCCTGATTATGAAAATTCATTACAAAATAACCATTTAATATAATAATATCTCTTGTATCAATGGATAGGTCAGTTTTAGTAGTTGTTTTGTGCAATAGATGGCGCGAGTACTTCGATTTCTATAGGGACCCTATATATAGAGAGACTGGACATTGACCGAAAGTCGGCCATCTTAGTGCCAATTCGGAGCGATCCCCGTAGAACGTAATGCTTTTTTCTTCGCGATTGACGCTTTACTATACAACATAAATGAAAGGAAATTGTGCTAAATTTGTGCAGAAAGTAATGCAAAATATAAATATGTAGTTTTTTTCGTCTTAGAGAAAAAGAATTTGAAGAAAAACGAATTTTGTTTTAACCTTCGAGGGTTACTTTTTCAATTCCTATCGGAAAACAGAGGAATTTTTTGTTGTATATTTCTATATTAATCAAAATACGTTGATTGTGAAAGCAATTCTACCTTAGTAAAAGTAATTCTACCTTATTTTTTCTGAGGACGTACATTCTATATATAAAAAGTTAGCAAATTTTTAACAAAAATATGGTAATCTTAGTTTTTGTGAAGTAATTCATGAATAAATGTAAAACTACGGCAGAAGAACAGAAATTATTTTTTTATTATTTTATAAAAATATTTACGTAATATTTTTACAAGCTAAAAATACACATTTTATTTATTTCAATTACGCATTATTAATAATAATGACTTAGTTAAATGCTAAAAATAAAAATTTTATTAATAATAATTTGTAAAAATATTAACTAATATCTTTAGAAAATAAAAAATGTTTTTATTTATTTTATTTACATTTGCTTATTTCACTGATTTTTTTTTTTTTTTTAGTTTTTTTTTAAATATTATGTAAATAAAAATAATTACTTATTTAAATATTATTTATAAAATTTATTATCGCAATTATTATTTAAAAGAAATTTATATTTCATATGTTAGCAAATAATATACACCTTATTTTCTTTAATTTATTTTAAGAAATCTGATACATTTTGCGTACTGGCGAAAAATCAAAAAATATATTTTATATAGTTATTTTAAATATGTATTTTAAAATATATTAGAAAAATACATTGAGATCTAAAATATTAAATATATTGCGCAACAGAACTTAAAAACTAATAGCTAGCAAATAAATAATGTAATTATCATGTTAGGAAATAAATACGTAAAACAGCATGCAATAAGAGAATTCAAAGTATTTAAAGCATGATATAAAAGGAATAATTATGCATTTTTATCTTTTAAAAGTATTCAAAAATTAAAGCAATTGATCTCTCAACAAAGTAATAATCTAATAAATAAGTTCTTTTTCGATTATGACGTAAAATAATCAAAATTTCTTCTCAGCGTAATGATAAGCAATGGAGCAACTGGCACTAAAATGGAGAATTTCGTCAAAAAGCCGGCGCGCCAATGTCCAGTCTCTCTCTATCGAGGGTCCCTAGATTTCTATTCAAGAATGACTCAGGAGAACATTAGGAGGACATCATTTTCGGCCGAAATAGCGTCAATTAAGAGAAAGCCCAATGTGCTTTGGTTTCACGAATCGAAGTCTATTAATGATCAGCGTAAATTTCGACGTTGTTATGGACGCAACCCTTCTGATGCAAAATCAGTAAAGCGATGATATGAAAGGTTTAAACAAACAGGCAGCGTTAAGGATTGTCCCAGAAATGGCACGCCTAGTATTGATCGCATGTCAACTGTCTCCTACAAAGTCAACTCATCACATTAACTTCAAATGACGCAAACACTTTTGATCATAGAAAACGACAGTTTTTTGAGTGACGCAGCAAAGCTCAAACAAAGCTTAGCAGCGACACTCTATTATACAGCTAGTTTTACATCAAAGGAATTTGGAAACGCCGACATTTAGTATCTCAGTAAATAGGAGATATTTTGATCTGATGTTTTCAGAATAATCTTTTATCTTCTGCATGATGCTATCCTGAAAGTTTCACACTTCAACATTGTATATATTTTCAGATCTGGAGTTGCAATTTAAGACTTCAAAGGAAAAATGTGTTATCGTGTGAGTTTTTTTTCTCGAAAACGGCTCGAAGAAATTTTATGAAATTGATATATGATATTAATTTATTTTGTCTGAGAATTGTGACGTGCTTCGTTTTTTCCAAAAAACTCTTGTTTTTTATATATTTCACTTTAAAAATGGAACTATATTACCTCGCGGATTACACTATTTTCTTTCGCATCGCTCAAAAGAAAAGAATGCAATCCGGTTTGGAATGTTCGCGGACGTATACAGTCTTCGTTTCCATTTGAAATATTCAATCTCAGATAGGTAATTTGGCTCCATCTATCGGCAGTTAGTGTCAAAAACAAACTTACAAAATAAAATATTTTTCTTTCTTTAATATATATATTAAATGAGTTATTTATTAAGAGATTTGTATTTAATATAATATTTTTTTTATCAAAAATATTCATTCAATTCCATTGTTTTCAAATTGATACGTTGTTAACTTTCAAAATTAGTTTTATTTTAAAAGGTGATTGCAACAACAAAAACCTTTTTCTTAATAAAAATGATAGATAATATCATAATCATATGCAAATATTTGTATTTTTTTTTTTTAAACTAAGTGATAAATCACTTAAACTATGGATAGAAAAAATCCTGAAAAAAAAAAAATAAATAATAATAATAATAATTAATTGATTAATTTGCTCATTAAATTTCTATAATATAGTATGTAAATGAAATATTTTACAAAGATTGTAATAATTATAATATATCAAATCCAAATCTAAAATTTAATGTTTTCTGTTATTATTATTATTTTTTAATTTTATAAAATAATATTGTAATGAAATTAAAAAAAAAAAAAAAAAAACTTGGTTACCAAACACTTAAATGCATTGGAAAAACTCTGAAAACAGAATTAAAATTAGTAAAATAAGTAATAAAATAAAATGAAGTAAAATACATCTTTATTTGACTTTAATTTAAACCCATAATATATTTTTAAAAATATTAATTAATTAATTTTGTTTTTCGCATTGTGATACTTAATTTTACGAAATTATACATTTCTGCAAAGCATACTGGTAAAATAATTAAGAATTATACAGTGTATTATTTTATAAATTACTTTGTTCATTAAATTTCTAGTAAAAAACTATACTACTTAAATATTTACTAGTATAAAAGTTTCACATTTTAAAGATTTTTCTATTTTTATTTATTTTTCTCTTTTAAATTAAATCTATACTTCAAAAATAATAATTATTTCTTTCTTAAATTTAACAGTAGGGAGCAGGCATGAATATAACAATAAAAGAAACTCTAGAAAAAAAGAAAAAAAATCCTCCTTCACTTGTACAGACTTATTTCTTACATATAATATTGATATAAAATGAAATTACCATGCATCTGCAACCTTTAAATTAGAAATTAATAATACATTTCAAATTTTCTATTATTTTTCAAATTTTGTTTATTGCCTTTATTCAGATATTGCAGTTTATTGCCTTCCCTTGGTATATGTTTATTGCCTTCAGAACATCAGGTTTTTTCCCCCATAAAATGGGTATTTTTGAAATAGTGATTGTTGGTACCAAACGGTACCGCTCGGACTTCCCTGGTTAATCGATTTTAGAAAAGTGTGTTTCTGAAGTTCATACAAAATCTTGAAAAGCAGTGTCGAATACGAATTATTCAATTTGTTTTTCTATATCCAGTAATTTTCGGAATTTCTAAAAACTGTAAAACACGTCTTCGAGGATTTTGTTTAGTTAAGAAAAAAGCAAATATGTATGGTGGGGGAAGGGGGTGGGGATGGCACAAGGTGTCAGACATGGGCAAATTTTAATTTTGTAAATGTGAAAATTTGGGGAAGGGGGAAATCTGTTACTTTGATGGAAAGACCTTTTCAAAACAACATTTTAACAAAAAATGTTTTTCTCTATAATTATTAGTTAGAAAAATATGAAAGAAAATTTTTCGTTTAAAGTCTTCCCCCCGGGTCCCGAAAACACCTTGGAAATTCTAAAAACCTAAAAAAAGAGGGGGGGGGAGGGTTTAATCAGTTTGAAGGATCATTGTTTTGTTTGGAAATTTTGGTAATTTCGAAAACAGGGACCAGCGAAAAGCGCATCTTTGAAATTTTAAACAAATGCATTCTTTTTTCAGTTTGTCGAAAATATCTTCTATAAACATAAACAACTTCTTAAAAAAAAAAAAAAAAAAAGAAGAAGAAGAAATTGAAGCTGTATTACGATAGGGGGAACCTTAGAAAGCAAACAGTAAAATTTGGAGGGGAATTAGGGGGTTTAAGAGCTCGTTTAAAGTTCTTACTTACAGACTCATATTCAATTTGCACGTTTCTTACAATTTTCAAAAATTTCGAGTCGTTTCCGATAGATTTGGGGAGGAAGATGGGACTTTTAGAAAAAAAAATTATAAGTTCCTTAAAAATGCCCCACCAGCGGCCGAGCGGTGGATGAGAGGTGCCGGATTCGATCCCATCCCGCACTCCTTGACTTAGCCGTTCCTTCCGTGTTTTTCTCCGAAACTCGCTTAAATACGGGCCTCGACCCCTTAGAAAGACCTCATGGAGGCCATTCTACCTATATGCCTAGGACCCTAGCGTAGTCAGTTGGCCTTAAAACCTACTACCAACCAACCTTTAGAAAGTATCGTTGAAGTGATTGCATCTAGAAGATTTCTCGAAGTGCTAAAAAATCCTTATTATTTAAAATTTTAATGTTAGATCTCTTAGTATACTTTTTACCCCCATAACCCAATTTTAGAAAATGAGGCAATGTCCAAAATCCCTTCACCACGTTTTAGAAAATTTTCAGGAATTCTAGCCAGGAAGAATGTGGGAACTATGTACAGTATATTTAACCAGATAGGAATAAAACTACATTCAACAAAACATTTTCTAAAAAACGTTTTCCCGATTAAAATTTCAAAGTGGTCTAACTGATTGCCCCCCTCCTATTTTTCCCATCTAAATTAATTTTAAACCAAACAAAATCTCCCTCAGATTGATTAAGCATCTTTTTTAAAATTATCAGAGTTTCCAAAGGAGGATCTGATCCCCACCCCCATGGTGTTAAGTATTTTGGAAAATTACTGTCAAATCCTTACAACATTTTACTTTAAACATCTCCAATTAAAAATATAACAAAATATTAATATTTTGTTCATTCAATTAGACCATTTAAAAACTTGTGTTTAATTTTTTTTTATCTAACCAAAATCTATGCGGTGAATGGAGCTCTTTAAAAACTTATTCATAACACTTTTTTACAAAAACTTTCGTACACAAATTATTTTTTTAACATTTATTTTAAATATTCTGTTGAACTATTTAAGAAACAGATAAACCGTTGAACCAAAGAAATTGAATATTAAATAAAATAAAATCTCTCTCTCTCTCTCTCTCTCTCTCTCTCTCTCTCTCTCTCTCTCTCTTTTTTTTTTTTTTTTTTTTTTTTTTGTAGAAATTGTTTGTTATTTTTAAAATATACTATATTATGCCTTTGCAATGTTGCGTGTTTCCATCACACAACAAATATTCTTTCTTAAAGTTTTTTATTTATCACTTTTCATAATTTTTTAAAATTTCATTTAGTTTGTTATTTTGTTCGAGGTAAAATTTAATGTGGTATGAACTATGAAACTGCACTTTTTAAGGGTTACAAACTCATTGTCATGCTCCTTTAATTTTACATTTTAATAATTAACCCCTAAAAAGTAATGATATCAATACAAAAAACCCTTAACGGGTTAAAAGTTTGTGACACAGCACTGCACTTTATGGCTATAAGAATTAGAAATACGGGTCTTAAAAATAATGATATCAAATTTTCAGTGACGCTTTGCTATTAATTAAAAAATACAGAGATTTTCTTATTTGAATTTGTTTTTTTCTTCTATTTATTTTTACAGTGTAAACGTTATTTTCAACATAAAATAATATATAACATTTACTTACCGATACCTTTACATTCACATCTCTTATAATATCAAAATATGTGTTTTAAAAGAAATGATATGAAATTCCAGCAACGCAGTGATGTTACACTAAATGATTTGTTTTTAAATTCCACTGCAATTATTTTGTTTTGCATATTAAAGCATATTTGCACATTGAAATATTGCTTTTAATTTTCAAATACGCAGTCAAATATATCACTTTCATTAAGTTTATATTATGTACTGAAATGTATTTATTTCAATGAATTATTTTATCTTTTGCGTCACGCTATCCAAAACTGTAAGTAAAATTTATGGAAATGTTTATTTTGTGCCATCTTATCCAAATTAATTGAAAAAGCATGCAAGTAGATAGTGTGCTGCAAAAAAAAAAAAAAAAAAAAAAAAAAGAAGCGAAATTTTTAGTTGTAGTTTTGGATGGCGTGACGCAAAAGATAAAATAATTCATTGAAATAAATACATTTCAGTACATAATATAAACTTAATGAAAGTGATATATTTGACTGCGTATTTGAAAATTAAAAGCAATATTTCAATGTGCAAATATGCTTTAATATGCAAAACAAAATAATTGCAGTGGAATTTAAAAACAAATCATTTAGTGTAACATCACTGCGTTGCTGGAATTTCATATCATTTCTTTTAAAACACATATTTTGATATTATAAGAGATGTGAATGAAAAGGTATCGGTAAGTAAATGTTATATATTATTTTATGTTGAAAATAACGTTTACACTGTAAAAATAAATAGAAGAAAAAAACAAATTCAAATAAGAAAATCTCTGTATTTTTTAATTAATATCAAAGCGTCACTGAAAATTTGATATCATTATTTTTAAGACCCGTATTTCTAATTCTTATAGCCATAAAGTGTAGTGCTGTGTCCCAAACTTTTAACCCGTTAAGGGTTTTTTGTATTGATAATAATTCTTCATAAAGGCTTCGCTTGCATGCTGGAAGGGATGCCCTAACACTCCGCGCTCTCTAGATATTACTCCTCTTGATTTTTTTTTTCTTTTTTAACTACATCAAGGACAGAGATTTTTTCACATTTATTACTGATGTCAAAGAACTGAAGACTAGGATACAAGCTGCTATCCTTTCTGTAACAGAACACATGTTAAAGAACATATGGTGGGAACTGAAATAACGCTTAGACATTCTCCGAGCTACTAATCGGACACAGTTGTAATTTACTGATGTAAATGGTCTTATAAAAATTTTTATAACAATACTTACAATATATCCAAACAAACATATGTCTAATTATAACAGTTTGAAAATAAAAAACACTGATAATCAGATCAAGATTTTTGGTTCACCCTGTATGATAGAGCTTCAGATCTATTAGACATTAGATCTATTGGACACAAATAATATCAACGAATAAAAATAATTCAAAAGTTAAAAATTATTTCACTTTTATAAAAATTATTTCTTAAAAAACACCATAAGAAATAATTAGAGGTTCATATTCCTTAAAGAAACTACGAAGACAATAAAGTTATACGTCCTAGATTCAAAAACAATTTATTCTTCATTACATATTCACAAATGTATTAAACTAAGAAAAATTATTAGTTTAGTCAAAATATAAAAATATTAAATGGTATAGATTTTATAAAGGAAAGAATAGAGATCCAAATATGTGGATCTCTGGAGCGAAGAGGTTAAATGTAGCTAAAAAGAGATAATGTATTTAATTCAAAGTCGATTACTTAAAATGTATAAATGCATAATGGGATTACACATTCATCATATGGAAAAGTTTATGTATTTCTCTCTTCAGTCGTCTGTGTCAAACACTTCCTCAAACATTTTAAGGCAAATAAGGAAGTTGGGGATTTACTAGTTGAAATTTGTTTTCATAAAATCTTAAAATTCATCACACAGTAACATTCTCTGTTCTTTAAGAGACCTAAAATCAATTTGCCTTGTCAGTAAAATGTCTCGAAATTCGAACATACTTTCTCTGGTTGATTAAAGTTTCTCTGCTACTAATCGAATTTACTCGTTAAGTTCTAATTTAATTTTCCACATCTTAATTTGGAAAACGTCCTAAGAGTTTCAAGCTGTGAAGCTGCTACTTTCAGCAACTGAACGACGATTAGATTCCAGGTTTATACTTTATTCCTTGATTTAATTTACTGTAGAAAGGGGAGAATTATTTAATAAAATGGCTTGAGTTTGTATTATTTTTATTTGATAAGTTTGGGAGTTTTTTAAATAAAATTTTTGGATATATAAAGCTTTTGCCTTTTGTTTCAGAAATTCATATGTATCAAATACAAACAGTTTTCTTGGTATATTTGTTGCCTTAAATGGCTTGAGCTTAAATATGTTTAATGAAATGTAAATGAAAACTGAATAAACTTTGTGGGAATCTCAAGTTAGAGTATTCCGTCCCTGCACGTTTATAAATTCTTATTAACTTAAAAATATATATGCATAAATGTATAATTATGTAAATAAATTTATATAAAAACATTGTGGAAAAAGTTTGATAGTTAATGAAGAAAAATACTAATTGTTTTCTTTAAAGAAAAATTTTTAAATATATTTTTCAAAAATGTGCAAAAAAACACGAAAATTTATTTTATATATTAAAAATTTAATAAAGTATCCACAATAGTTAAGTGTTTACACCTTTAATAGTTACCTTAACTTGATTTTTTGAATGTAATAACAAGCATGGATATAAATATTAAATATAATAATACCAAAACTGTTAGACGGCGGATGCTGGGCTCGAACCCAGATCACTATTCCGCGTTTTTCGTGGATTTCTTCGAAAATTACTGAATATGTGCTATTTGAAAGATCCTCAATGAGGGAAATTTTCTTAGGCCTAAAACATACAACGACAGAAATTGAACATACTCTAACTTATTAGAACTTATATATAATTTAGAAGAGAGAAATAATAATTATTATACAGGGTGGGACATAAAGATCTCCCCATTTTAAGAGGTCAATAAAAATATATAAGTCATTGAAAACAAATATTTTATGTTTACATTCGGAAAGAATAATGTTTGCCATTAATTAATTTTTACAATCTGCAACAATTTTTGCTATTTACGAAAAAGGATATCGTCTTGTTTACGAGCTGAACGTCGTGGTGATTGCGTTACAGCATCATTTACTGCTGCCACGTTCTCCAGAGTTCGAACATGACGTGGTCTACCGGGCGACTTTCGTTTTAAACACGAACCTGTTTCTCTAAAATTAGCAACCCATAAGGATATTGTCTTTCTGTCGGGTATTTTTCCATCCCTGTTTACTCCAAAGTGCCTACGAAATAATCGTTGCGTTTGAACGATGGAATCCGCGTTTTTAAAATAAGTTTCAACAACGAACGCACGATGTTCACTAGTTCAAGACATACTGTCAACTGAAATAGCGTAATCAGGGAAATATAACAGCGCTACCTCGGATACGCCCTCTACACTAGCGCCGCCGCAGCGACAGCGGCAAATTAGGGAGATCTTTATGCCCCACCCTGTATATAAATTCTCAGTTTCTGGAATGAAAATTTTTTTCCACAGTACATATATTTTTCAGCAAAAGAAAAATGACTTTATTTTATTCTGCAACTATTTATTGCACCATTCGGTGTTACACTATAGTCTAAACATATTATGTATTGCTGGATATCAATTCATTATTTTATAGGCAAATCTAGTTTATATGGGCCTACTAAAGAAATTATTAGTTTTTAAAATTTGAATTTTTAAAGGAGGAGAGTGGTACAAGACATTAAAAGTTATCTAAATGAACTAAATATCACTCACCTTTAATATGTTAAAGTTTCAGTTAACTCTATATAAATTGAGACAACATTATTTTAATGAAGTAAAATATTTTGCTTATAAGTGTTTTTCTTAGAGAAAGGGATCGAAATATGTTGATGAAAAGTATTCAGCGGGAAGAAGGCACAATATAAAAGAAATAAATGAGATACCAGATGTAAAGCCATTTTTTTCAAATAACATAAAATATATTTTTTATTAGCACAAATGAATTTGGTGTACGAAAACGATGGGACATTTTCTCTGTGCTAATAAAAGATACGCAATATGATTCCATTGACATATATCACTAATTTACATTTATTTTCATTATTTTTAATATAAATCATATGTGTTACATTCTAAATTTCTTTTTCAAAACTTTCACACTTCACTTACGTCCAACCTTAAGCCTACTACCCGGACGCCAAAGGGAAAAATCATTATTAACTTTTAATTTTTAACATAATAAAAAACTTATAAAAGGATTCTACGAACTTCTTTCTATAACAGTGTTATTCTAAGTATTTTTTGTTTTTTATTTTTATACATATTAAGCAAGCAGGTTAAAAAAAAAAATAATAATGAAAAAAAGTTTGTTATTGAAGCATAATAGAAAATGAATTACGCAAAATATTTTTTTTTTCTTTTCTAGACTATTGAAAAGAAATATATCCCATTATATGCGCATGTAATGGGAAAGCATATTTATTTCAATATGCTTTCCAATTATATGAGCTGCATAAATTTTATTTTGCTTAAAATTTATAGATTCACAAATATATAATAATACAACTATTCATTATAGAGATAAAATTCATTTTAATTTTCAAAAGAAATAATATAAAGCGTTTATTTACTTCATGAATTAAATTTATTTTTAATTGAGGGCAATCATTTTTTTTTTCTTTTCTTTTACGCTGCTCTTTTTTTTTTTTTTTTTTTTTTTTTATAGGCAAAACATGTAGTAAAGGCAGTATTAAAATACATTAACAATATAACTGTTTCAAGTGTTAATTGCCAATTTTCTTGAAATTATTACAGAAATTAGTTTGCACAAATTAATTTTAAACTGAATATTTTCCTACTTAATATATAAATTTATTCCGTAGCAATGTTTAAACCCGCCTTTATCTCACACTACTTTTTTTTTTAGAGTAATTTCCTTCAATATGTAATTACGATTAAATAAGAAGTAAATCAAAAGAAAGGGTAAAAAAAAATATGAAAATAAGGCAGATGCTAACAATTAAATGAAATAAACTAAAATGTTGGCAGCTCTGGTTTACATTGAACTTAATTCACTACATAAAAATTTTAGCTTCTGAATCACAACCGAAGCAAAACAAAAAATATGTTAAGTTTTACGTGTTGCACGCGAAGTACGAAAGTGATAGGCAAATTAACCCTAACAACACACTTGTCCACAATGCATCCTGAAGATGTCCATAGGATGTCCGTAGATGTCTCCTTTATCCATAGGACATTCTGAGGATGTCATTTGGAGAAGATGTGCTGTTAGGGAAATTAACATTCATTCACTGATTCTAAGTAACTTAAATACAGCAGTCCAGCATTTCTTTTAAATTTAATAATTTTCATTCAGAAAAAAATGACGTCATGTTTTTATAATATATCTAATAATTTCTTAATCAATTTTTCAACATTTTATAGTATATCTAAAATAATGCTATTAAATTTTCGATTTACTATTATATTACATCACATTACATTTACATAATGATAAATTTACTTGTCATGAATATTTCCATTCGTATGAAGACGATAAAAAATGTGACATGCATGTATCAAATTAAAATGATTTGTGTACCTATTAATAACGTAAATTCATCCTTTTATTATTACTATTTTAGATCTTAACAAATAAGAATCATCTTAGGGTATAAGAAGACATCTGTTCTAGATTTATAAAGTTTTTCTTTCAGTTTACCTTTTTTGATGAGAAAAAAATATAATATTTCAAGAAACAGCATTCTCATAATGGGGCAAAGGCAATGCCCCGCATCATCTGGTTACTTACATCTACTCACTCTGGCTTTGATCCAGGAAATTCAGTTTCTATAAATCTAGAAACACAGCTGCGGCCACAAACATCATATAACGTTTTCGATGCTTTGCATCATTAGATACTTCACTTCACTCTTTTTACTCTACAAATTCAGCACTTGTTTCTTAACTGAGAGCGGCGCATAATTTTTCTATTATTTTACGCTATTAATCCCTGACAGAGATTTGAATATCTTCTTTATGTTAATTTTCTTTTCTCTACAATTTAAAATTTAATGTGATTTCTGGAATGGAATCGTATTAACTCATTAAAATTGCTTAGATATTAATAGTATATATTTTATGGCCAAAAATAAATTGTAAACTGTAAATGTGAGCTATCATAGAATAATTGTAATTTAAAAAATTATCTATTGACTTTAGTAACTAGTGAGAAATTCGAATATAAATTAAAGAACTGGTGTACAATAAATATTAAAACTTTAGAGCTTCTTTACACACCATTAAAATAAGTTCTTGCTTACCGGTTTTATACTTACCTTTCTTCTTCAAGTGCAAAAAACCCGCACTACTACTTTCAAGGCAAAAGTAAGACCAAAGGAGTTTTAAGGTTTATATAATTAGAAATTACATAGCACATTTTTTAAGAAAAGTATATTAATGTTTATATCTTTAATATATTAACTCTGTAAAATCTGATTCAAGCAAATATATATATATATACAGTCGGTAACAAAAGTGTCCGGACACTAGCAAAAATTCCTATGTAAAAAAAAGTACACTCCATACGGTTTTGTTAAATAAATCCTTGTCGAATCCTGTTCTTAGTCAGTCTAAGAACATGATTCGATAAGGATTTATTTAACAAAACCGTAGGAAGTGTATTTTTCTTTACATAGGAATTTTTGCTGGTGTTCGGACACTTTTGTTACCGACTGTATATATATATTTAGTATTATTTTGACATTTACTAGAATGCCTCAGTATAATATGATATAATGGAAAAATCAGCTTATTTATATTCCTATAATATGGAAAATATTTAAGGTCAAAACGATTTCACTATGAAAAAGAAAAATGTATTTAAAATACTAAGAACTTTTCTTTCCAGATTAAACCAACAAGATGTTCCGTATGTGGAATTTTAATTTTAAATTAATTTAATTGAAAGATTAATTCATATAAAGAAATGAAATCGCATAGAAAGAGATGCAAAACTATAGCACAATTAAAAAATGTTGCATAATGTAAAAAAATGTAAAATGAATAGTTATAAATTAAGAATGGTAGCTTTCCCATTCGAATATTTGCCAACATTTCCAAATTTTAATTAGAATTATCACCAGTATTTTTTAATATAAATATTTCACATTAATTTTCCATGATTAAATACATCGAAATTTGTCAAAGAAAATTTTTGCTATTAAGTCTTCCACCTAACTCGAGAGATTTGTCAAGTGTGCATTCGTATGGTTATTAGAATTACAATTTTCACGAAAGCATTTTAATAAAAATTTTACTTATTGATATGATTAGACGGACACAAATTTGTAATAATCGCTCGTAATACACAATTTTCCCAAAAATGACCGAATACTTTTTATCTTAAACGTATTTGGAAGTATGTAGAAAATTACTTCCAAATTAGCCTGAAATTCATTGATGTAAAGAACGGGTTAAACCATATGAATTTTAGCGAAGGTTTTGGCCCGAAAAGTGAAAGCGAACAAGTAAAAATGTTCAAGAAAAAATAATAATTTGGATCAAGAAGTAAAGAAAAAAAAATTAAGTACATTCTAGCTGTAGCATATGATTCCGATTGTTATATATATCTATATCTATATCTATATCTATATATATATATATATATATATATATATATATATATATTTAAGTTATATAATATTCATTTGTATTAAAATGTCATATATGTTACTGTGATATAAAGGCTTTATAACGTCATTTTTTTTTTTTTTTTTTTTTTTTTTTTGTCCAACGCATGAAAAATTTTAAACCAATGCAATTTTTTTTCCCTTAAACATAGCATATAGATTAGAGAGAACACTTAACTTTCTTATACTGTAATCAGAATAGGAAAATACTAAATGTCGGATGAAACATAAGCATTTTTACAAAATAATGTAACTGCGAGTGCATAACATTTATAAAATTTCTTTTTCATAATTTATTAGCCCCATGTTTAGTTAAAAATGAAAATAAAATACTGTGAAAATTCAGAACGATATTGCAACAGATTAAGTTGAATCTTAGATGCTTCGGATACAGCTTCTTTCTATTTACTTTTTTTCATAGCAACTGAAATTCAGTATATTTTATCGTTATTAGTCAGAAAGTTCTTTTTTTTTTTCAATATAATAACTTTCTGAATTTTTACGGTATTTGTATGGGCTTTTATATAAATAACTTAATCCTTTTCACCAATAAATTATGTGTTAGTCATGCACATGCGCATTTAATATTTTGTAAAAATGTTCGCATTCTTCAGGTATTTCATACCATTATTCTATGACGCAGTATGTAACCTACATTATAAAATATCAAGTTTTCTAAAATTTTCTAAAGTAGTAAGCACCACTGAAATGGCGAAACTTAGTACTATAATATTGGTTGATATGCAATATTTCTCTAAAAATTATATAAAATTATTGCTACTTTTTTTTATAAATAGACAACGAGAAAATAAAATGTAATGCTTTTTAACACTATCCAACAAAGGTTAACAAGTGTTTATGAAATATACGTATCTATTAAAACAGGAATAAACTACTACGTCAGAAACGCCAAAGAAAAAATATTGAGGTGCATACAGCTGTTTCGGTAGCCTAAAGCATACCGTCATCAGTGCAAAAAGAAGATAAAGATTCTTTTTGCACTGATGACGGTATGCTTTAGGCTACCGAAACAGCTGTATGCACCTCAATATTTTTTCTTTGGCGTTTCTGACGTAGTAGTTTATTCCTGTTTTAATATTCCAACGCCAAGTCTGCTGCTATTATTTATACGTATCTATCTCTCTCTCCGTTCGCGCTCTAACATCCATTAATATCTTCAGAATTTCTTCAAACTGATGTATGTTATTCAAGTTCATTCTGGTAAGTTCGTGCAAAAGACAGTTAATGCAAAAGTAAGTTAGTGCAAAAAGACGTATTTTCTCAAAATAATACTATATTTTTTTAGCAGTTGATATGATATCCGGTGAAATCAACAAAACTCCGTTTTAACGTCATAACGAAAAAAGTAAATTTTTTGTATCGAGAAATCTAATCGGTTGCTATTTACTTTCGTTAATGAATAAGCAATATGTAATCATTGAGAACGTGTGAAGCCACACACTGAGTTGTTAACTTAAACAGTAATTTTTACAACCATTAATAAATTGCTCAAACTGCCGTGAATGAAATGTGTAGGATTTTTGTCTTTACGCGATAATTTAAAATGAATGTTGTCTAAGACATTTTATCAAAGCTCATCAGTTCTGCAATGATAGTCATTCTATGTGTTCTTTCAATGCAATCTATTCGGGTGAACAACTCCACCCTGCTTTCCTGTAAGTGTCAAGCTTTGAAGACACTTAGATAAGATTATATACTTAATTTATAATACCCAGTATGTCTGTGATCCCAATCAATTGAAATCATATTTTTTCTATCATCATAGACGTTTTTGTTTCCATATCCTATCTTTTAGGAATACATTTATTGATCTGAAAATTGACATTCTTGTATTTTTAGTCATTTGTCAACGTTCGGAAATCATTGGTAGATGATCATTTCTTTAACAAACAGGACCACACCTAATTCTTTATAAAAGTGGCTAGAAAAGCGCAAGATTTTTTAAGATCTATTACAATGAGAAAGGAGTATTTATAAATTTATACTTTAGTCATTAATTATAAACAATTTGAAAAAGAATTAATATTTTTTTAAATTATCATTTGTCCCAGTTTTTGTGCTAACGTTTTCAATTAAAGTTTGTTTAATTTAGTCAGCGTTCCTTTTAATGTGAAATAAAGATAAATGCAATTGTTTTTGCAATTAAATATGTTTAAAACACAAGAAAAAAATATGAAACTATAATCCAAATGTAATTTGCTTTGGATTTATTTTAATGTTATAAAAGGGGTAATATTTAAGCTAATTTATATACGAGCAACATATACAATACAAATTATAAGCTTCACAATTAATATTATTGATAATTCTTTTTATAATATTTTCATGTAAAAAAATATCATTTTCACCAAATGAAAATTTAGATAAACACAATTAGATGCATGATAAGTACGAGTAGGTATTGTAAAATTTAAAATATTATTAAAAAATAATAGTAATGAAAAATTAACTTTATTTATTATTTTTAAGATTTCTTTATACAGTCACTTTTCAGAGCTATACATTTTTGTAAACTTTTTTGACATTTTGAAGGTCGTCATTGCATTAGGTTTATGCAAAAGTATGTCCAGATTTTGTGAGAAAATCAAAGGTAAATTTTACTTACTAAATTGCAGGCGATTTCACGTGTCTTACAAGCGAGTAATGATTTTCCATATAAGCTACGATGGAGCGACCTATATAAACAGTAGTCGGAGTGCGAAAGGTCAGGATGGCCCAAAACATTTTATTCAAGTTTCTAAAGTTTCTGGTGGGTGGAGGTTGAGGGAAGTGTGATCCAACATTATCCACATTAAGATGAAACGCAATTCCTCTTCCATTGCCTAATTCCGGCCTTTTGTTCATTCCTAGCTTTAATTCACTTAGATGCGAACATTTTTTTTTTCTATTACCAAAATATGTATTTGTGTTAGGTAACAGCTTCCAGTAAACAACGACTTTCCGTTATTAACAAATACATAGCATCGCGTTCTTTGGAAGAAAACTGACTTTGTTGCAGGTTGAAAAGCCATCTCTGCGCTTAGACCATGTTCCTGTATGCTTAACGTTATTATTCACAATCCATTTTTCATCATCTGTAACAATCCACTTCAAAATTCGATCGCATACTTTGCACTTCGATAGAAAATTGCAAGCAGGAATTGGGTATACCAAATTTTTCACCCTTAACACATGCGTCACGCATATATTAGCATTTCTAACTATTCTATTTTAACCTAATCATGTTGACTTTGTTTTCTGGTTCACTCCCAAAAATTTTCAGACTTTTCGAGTAATATTCTATAACGATTATGTTTAATGTTATATTACCCTCAATCGATTGTCCAAAAAGGATGTGTCCCTAAAATTTATATTGGTTTCCACAAAACGTTTTGAATCCTTTAGGGCTCATAGAGTCATAAGAAAAACTTTACGACGTACAAAAAATTCCTTTGAGTCTAAGAGACAAATTTCGCATTTTTTGTTTTTTTTTATTAAATAAAAAGCATAATGAGTCGAAAATATTTCTTTTTTATATCATTGTTAATTTTTATTTAATTTTTAAGACTGTCAAATAGAACATTTGATCCAAGTAATTTCTGATATTACTTCCAAAAAGCATCAATATTTTACACATAGGGAAGGCGGTTCAGAGTCAAAAACGTAACATTCTTTTGCGTCAGCCTATTAAAGAGGGTGGATGTGGATCATTTCAATATACGTCTTCTTAAAACTAAACAAATCGACGTAATAGCTGTAATTTTTAGATTATATAAACAAATATTAATCAATATGCAGGATAAACTTTATCTCTTTTTTTTTTTTTTTATATTTCTAGCTCTGTTATTTCTGATTTACAATCAAAACTTCATGATATTCCTAGGTATATATATATATATATATTACAAAAAGTTATATACAGAAGATTCCTCACCACATACACATACAAACACATCGGCAAAGACCAATTTCCAAAAACCTGATTTTGTACTCAGGAAACCATAATTCTCTGACGCCTTTGCAGAAGGCAGAATTTTAACCCTCTTTTCAATGAGAAGTTTTTACAGTATGCTGGAATATTGAAACGGAAAAAGAAAAAAAACTTTATGACTATTATATTATTTATTTATTTAACTTTATGACTATTATTAATAATTCAAAAACAATCTAAAGATATATATCTATAAAATTTTGAATTATATGTATATCGGATAAAAAAAACAACAGTTTAGTGAACTGCTATCTCCATCCGATGGTTGAACAAGTAAACCAAGTGTTAACCCGATATCGAAATTTTTGTCAGAACACAATAACTCAATTAGCTGCTTTGCGTGATAATGAGAGTAATATATACATATTTAAAGTTTTTTTTATGAGTTCTGCTCATAATTTAATAATCTAAAGCTTAAACAATTCAGGCTAGCAACTTCGACTTTAAACTCCTTGAAATCAATGAAAATTATTTCATAACTGGATGCTCCAAGGATTCCTCTCTCCTTATAAGAAAATGAAATCGACAAAATGAAATATCATTTCCGTTTATCTGCATTAAAATTGTTGCAAGTGCTAAATACCTGTTAAATTATACAAAAATAAAGCTTTCAATTTATTTTTAAATTAAATTACGCATGATTAGTGTTTTCAGTAGATAACCTATAATTTTGGAATCTTTCGTCATGCATTTAAATTAAAAGAAAAAAAATCTTAAATAAATAAGTAACAATGTCATGTTCGGACAAATCCATGAGTTCTAATTTGTAGAAATTACAAAAATTAAATTTTTATTAAGTCCCCAGATTCCTATAATTATATTTCGCAAAATAATCATTATTTACTAACATGAATAACACATATTTATTATTCTACGATAAACTTAATCGAGTTGTATAATTTAAAATCTTTAGCTTTATATAAATTTATATAAATGTAAATTAAACATATTCACTCTTTCCACAAAAATATATCTATGTGAAAAAAGCAAAAACAGAAATCTTCTACTATATTTCCTCACAAAATAATTGGACAGAAGTACAAAAAACAAAAATCATTAAATTATATGATAAATAAGTATAAATTATCTAATATATATATATATATATATATATATATATATATATATATATTCAATCTCTAGCAGTCTTTTTGAAATTGAAATTAGAAAAAAAAAAATGTATGTTAGCGTTTAATTTATTTTACTAATTTACGTCGCCAAAGCAAATATAAAATTTGTAAGTAAATTTTATTTCTACACTAAAGACATTATGTTTAGTTTAGGTCTTGTTAATAAAAATTGATTTTTTTCTTTTTATTGCAATAAGTAATTACGGTTATCTGAACTTCATTCAGCTGTAGTCTCAATAAGTAGTAATTAAAAAACTTCTGTATTTTACTGACGCTTGTAATAAAATGGTTTGAAGTATTCATTTGCCGAATGATAACTTTCAGTTCTTTTGTTCGGTATCTTTCACGTAAAGGCGTGGTAAACTATTTTAAGACATATTGAATATTTATACAATAGTAAAACTTCTCATTAACTAATGGTTTTCCATATTCCAATTGCGTGATTGTATATAAAGAAAAATGAAAATTTCATCATATTTTGCTTTATCGTGATAGTTCTTTGTTATTCTCAGAGAATAAACATTATATCATTTATCGTCATTTGATTCATACTTATCTCTATTATTCTAAACAATGATTGTTCATATTCTAGAAGAGAATTTTCATAACCCATGTTGTCGTTTAAAGCATAAAATTTCTGTTGACTTAATTTTTTTTTAAATGTTGTAAAAACTGTTTTTCAACAGTTTCTAACAAGTACTTGGTGGCACGAATCACCATCTCTGCTGCAAATCACAATACATTATTGAAAGTTTTCGCACTCCATGCATTGTAGGTGTCAATAATAACGGTAAAAAAATTAACACCATTTGGAACACAAATTAACTGTTATTGTATTCTTTTATTAGTAGTAATAACGAGGATTACGCTGTTAAAAATTGTGTTCTTACTTTGTTTTTATGTGTCTTTATTGCTTACGTTTTCCACTAGGTGGCATTTCTGACCATGCTTTCTTATGTAGTTATGACTGATAACGATGATCTCTACTTGTACCCCATGAAATTCTTGAATATTGAGTACGTATATGCATATACACTGAATGGACAAAAGTATTTGGACACTTTCCATTTTAAATGTTTTGTTGAGTATCTAAAGATATACTTTATGTATTCTATTGCAGGATTCTCAGCAGTCACTTCATTGAATGACAAGTTCTTTCTATAGTAATCGTTATTAACTGTTTGTAGTACGTATCTCTGAATTAATAATACAAATATTGTTTTACATATAATGTGATATTTAAAATAATGAATGCTGAGAACCCTTCTCTTGTAACTTCATAAGTAGACCTGAAAATGTCCACTCGCTACTCTCCATGTGGCAGCTTAAAAAAGTTAAACAATTTGCCATCTTTTTCTCTGGTGACAATCAGGAAAACGAATGTCACGTAAAAATTGCGTATTGCTGTAATTAGACGCGTATTGAGTCTAATAGTGGTGAAATGGTCAAGCGTTTCCGAATAGTTCGCAAAAATATCGCATATTTTACAAATAAGGTAGCTAAAACACAGAAAATATTGCTCATTTGTGGCAAAACAACGACTTATTTTCGAAATCAGCTTTGAAAAAAGTGAAAACTTCATCGATTAGCGGTAAAATAATCGATTATTTCTGCAATTATCGGCGAAAATATCGCGTATTTCAGCAACTAACTGCAATTAAACTTAATTATTTTAATCAGTGACGAACTAGTTCCACCTTTTGGCAACTGGCAGAACTAAAGGCGCTTTGTCGCATGGCTGTGAAAAATATCAAATTTCATCAGTTGACAATTAAAAAATTACCTTTTCTAGAATCTGACCAGTAAAATATTTGGAATCGAAAATTAACTTTTCAGAAAAATTGGTTGTCTTAAAGAAGAGTACGCATAAAACCAGAGAAATTGAATCGAACAACTTATAAAACGTTAGCGAATTTAAAACGGACACTTCACAAGAATTGGAAATTTAAAAAAATTCCAACTAGAAAATTATTTCCTTTTGTAATCGCTCAATAATTCTCGAAATGTAGGGAAAAAAATTTAAAGAATTACCGGCCAATGGCAAGTATTTTGAAATTTCAGTTTTCATATCTATTCAGAAGTATAACTTACGTTATGTGTCATATATTTCAATGAATGTTTTGTCTCGAAAGAAAATAAAACAGTAATAATAAAGGAATCTGTTGCACTATCTTTCCAAAAGAGACCGGATGTTTTCGAATTTATAAGTTTTGCCAAATTTCTAGAAGAATATTTTATAAAATACATTAAAAAAAAGATGTTCAACCTGATACATCTCAGCGAAGATTTTGCCTCTAGGCTAGCGTAGACTAGTAATAATTTAAAGAAAAAAATTATGTTTTTATCACCCTGTTAAAAATAATGTTTGCCAGTTATAACATATGATTTTGATGCTTCTTCTAATTATGAAGGAAAACTACACATTTTCCATGATAATAGCACACATATTCATGAATATATAGAGGTTTCTTAAACAACATCGTCTTTTTTTCCTATTTCATCCTTTACAAGGCGTTTAAATCAATAAAATGTCATTATTAGAAAGCTTGACATACCCCATTAGAGAAAACATACAATAATTAAAATATAAGTATAATAATTGTTTGATGGACGATGAATATTTTTACTAAATAATATTTTACTGTGCATGCACAAGAATCAACAAAATTTATTTTGCATAATTTATTAGCCAGATGTATTCAAATACTTATATTAACCCATGAAAACGTCATGAAAATTGAAAAAGGTATTGTCTATAGAATAAACTGAATTTGTTTCTCTAAAATCATCAAAACGATTTGGTTTTTTATTAATATTTATTTTTGGTGAAATTTTCATGATATTACCATTAATTGATTTATAATAACCATTTGGTTTATATCTCATATCGCTTTGCTTTTTCCTTCTTTTTCTTGTTCTTTTTTTTTTTTGTGTGTGTGTGTGTGAGGTAGAAGGAGCGACTAAAATTCACTTCATATTATCGATGGAAACAATTTAAATTTTCATGATAATTTCTTGAGGTTTTTCTATTAGTTCCTCAATAGATTTAACTAACACATTATGCAAAGAAAATATGGAAATGAAAGCACATGCGCAGTTAAACATTATTTAATAAAAATGCTCATATTTTATCATATATTTAATATTTTACATTCTAATTTTTGTATCTTACTTCTGCTGTATAGAATATGAAATTTATTAAAAATTATACTTCATAAGTTTGTAAACTTTGCACGTTATAAAGAAAAAACCTACCAAAAATTCCAATGTTCTTAATTATTTTTTTCTCCATGAAGTTACGTGTTATTCTTATACAAATGGATTTCGATAACTAAAAGACGCTACTATGCAACATAATTCTACAAAGAATTTCAAGGATTACTTTTAAAGATTTTTCCTCCAATTTTTTTCTTACTGGTCCCTTTTTTGCATTCTCTTACTAATATATGATAAATAAAGAATTGCTTTTGGATCCAATTTTAGACATTGAGTTTTGTATTATTTACAAGTTTTGAGGACCCCTTGTGAGGTTGAGACGTTAGAACGTCACCACAGTTGTTTCAATTAAGCTGGATCCAGCAAAGTAGGAAGTGGGGACGGTTAAAATCACTCCGTCGCCAGTGACTCGGTGACGGTTGAGGTCGAGATAGTTTTGTGTCGGCAGGGTGTTGCATTAAAAGACTTAGATTTTGAATATTAGTTAAATTAGAAGTGATTTTTAAAAGTACGGATTGAAATGTAGTGAAAGGAGGGTGTAGGAAGAAGTATAAAAATAGAGATGGTTTTAGTAGATGGTGTGGATGTTGGAGGATCGATAGTGGATGTTGGAGGATATTATAGCGAATGTGATGATTCTTATTTTGGGTGAATATCGAAAGTAGAGTAGAGGAGATTTAGTTGTGTGAAGTTAAGTAGTGTTGAGCGTTGGTGAGTGTCTACTAGTTTTCGGAAAGTTCAAGCTGGGGCAGAAGGGAATCCTCTGTCCCATAGTGAAACCGTAGTATTGGAGTACGAGTGTGACCGTCTCTACACCTTCGACTATCTGCTGTGATGAGATATTTAAGATTATCTACTTAAATTGTTGTTTCATATATTTTGATTAAGTAAAACGCTGACTGAGCTAGGCTTTAGTACCAGGCCGCCCTCCCATTGATCTGCTCAAATAAACTTTAGTTATTGTTATTTAAAGTCTTGTGTTCTCTTAGTAATCTAATTAAGTAAGTAAGATGGAGTTTGCAGGAACGCAAACTCCACACCCTGAACCCGAGAGATTAGATTTTGCTGCACTAGACAAAATGAAATGAGCTTATACACTTTATTTTAATTAAATCATGTTTTTTGTAGAATATGGTATGAAAATCATTAATCATCTGATTATAGGGCTACCCAAAAACATTTGGATATATTGGACATCCAAAGTGGGATTATACTTGGAAATTGCTGGAAATGCATTTCATGTTGTGTTACGTGTATTCATATAGGATTACATTTAAGTACAGAATGTGATGTGTATATAAAGAATCGACAATATGGAGGGCTATCGAAAATTGAACGAAAACATTCTTTTCTATTATATATAATTCCTGGAAGTGCTTTGCTGTATTTTACTTTGTTGACAAAAACTGCCCAGAAAGGAAAATTAATTCATTATATCCATACGGTAAACGAGGAATATTTTTAAAGTACAAGTTTTAGTTCTATCTGTTTTAATAACATCGCGTTTTTAAGCCCCTGAGTACGAAAGTCAGAATTTTAGCTTTCATTTTTATGTATGTGTTGTATATGTTCTAATTGATATACAAATAATTGCAAGAAATTCAAAATGGTATTTTGAAGTTAATATGAGGTTGCTACTTCAACAGTTTCATCAAGATTGGTAAGTGTCAAACAGCTGTGCGGGTGAAAGTTGTTTAAAGAATTTGAAATGAACTTTAAAATATAATAACAACTTCGAATTCTTTACAAATGTAGGTACTATATTTATACCGGAGATTGAAGAACACCTAACTCAGAATAATATAACAAATAAAAATGTTTCTAAATTGTTTTGAAATTCCGTTTATATACAATACCAGTTGTCTTACAACTTAATCTACAAATTGCCATTGTAGTATTGTAATCAAGGCTAAGAAAAAGTCATGTGAGTAACAAATTAGATTATTTTCCATCGGGGGAACACTTTTACGGAAATATGTTATAATTATCATTTTCTTCACACTTCTGAAGATCCAAGAGATTTTAATAACTCTTCAGATACTCGACAAAATGTCTTAATTTAAAAAAATGTCTAAATATTTTCCCCCATGTAATGTATATGTGCTTGTGTGGTTGTTTATATGGCAGAATGGTGTTGAACACTTTTTATGAAATTAATAAAGTATAATATGCATTAATAAGGCACAAATTCGGCAAAAATGTTTATAGAAAAAAAATTAATAGATTTTAAATATTATAAAACTGTATGTGGTATTTGAGTATTGATGCATGTAACAAATATGTATATATATATATATATATACTAGCAGGCAACGCCCGCTTCGCTGGTCCCTATTTTTAAATGAATCACTATAATTAATTCTCAAAATTGCATTAATTTTTATCACATGAAAAAAAAGAGAAACAAAATCTGAGTAGGAAAAATGTCGCACCGGGTTCTCACTGCCTTCGGAAAAAATTCCCAAAATGCTTTAACTCTTATTTCTATTATTTTCCCACTTCGCCCCCCCCCCTCCTGTCTATCCTAATAATTTTACAAATTTGAAAATATCCGCAATCGATTTGTAAGTATCAAAAACCTCTATGCACCAGTTTTGAACGATATATCTCTATTTTTATTTTTTTACCGCTCTACTCCCCCCCCTTCCCGCCCTCCCAATAATTTTAAAAATTCGAAAATATCCGCAATCGATTTGTAGGTATTGGAAACCTCTATGTACCAATTTTGAATAATCTAACTCTATTTTCTTTTTTTTTGCCCCTCTGCCCCCCCTTCCCGGCCCTCCTAATAACTTTACACTTTCGAAAAAATCCCCATTCGACTTGCAGGCCTCTAAAATCTATCTGTACCGATTTTGAACGGCCTAACTGTATTTCTATTTGTTTTTGACCATAGCCCCCCCCCCCTTCCCGCCCCACCTAATAATTTTAAAAATTCGAAAGTATCCGCAGTCGATTTGTAAGTATCGAAAACATCTATATACCAATTTTGAACGATCTAACTCTATTTTTATTTTTTTGCCCCCCCCCTCTCCCCTCCCCCTTTCCCGGCCCTCCTAATAACTTTACACTTTCGAAAATATCCCCATTCGACTTGCAGGCATCTAAAACCTAACTGTACCAATTTTGAACGGCCTAACTGTATTTCTATTTGTTTTTGCCACATAGCCCCCCCCCTTGCCGCCCCCCCTCCCGCCCCTCCTAATAATTTTACAAATTCGAAAGTATCCGCAGTCGATTTGTAAGTATCGAAAACATCTATATACCAATTTTGAACGATCTAACTCTATTTTTATTTTTTTGCCCCCGCCTCTCCCCTCCTTCTTTCCCGGCCCTCCTAATAACTTTACACTTTCGAAAATATCCCCATTCGACTTGCAGGCATCTAAAACCTAACTGTACCAATTTTGAACGGCCTAACTGTATTTCTATTTGTTTTTGCCCCATAGCCCCCCCCCTTGCCGCCCCCCCCTCCCGCCCCTCCTAATAATTTTACAAATTCGAAAATATCCGAAATCGATTTGTAGGTATCGAAAACCTCTATATACCAATTTTGAACGATCTAACTCTCTTTTTATTTTTTGCCCCCCCCCCCTCTCCCCCCCCTGCTGCCCCACCTGGGGGCTGAATTTCTAAAATTCCAGAAATTAGTTTTTAGATATTTGCATTAGCTATATTTTAGAGCAAAAACTTCACGCATATCTATTTTTTTGTTTGAGATATATAGGATTATGCGAAATCACGTTTTTACGCATGTGAAATCACGTTTTGCCCCCCCGCCCCCCTTGGGGACCGAATTTTGAAAATTCCAGAAATTGGTTTTTTGACATTTGTATTAGCTATATTTTAAAGCAAAAATTTTACGGATATCTGTTTTTTTGTTTGAGATATGAAGGATTTTGTGAAATCACGTTTTGCCCCCCCTCCCCCCCTTGGGGGGCGAATTTTGTAAAATCGCTTCTTAGTGGATGCCTACGTCATAGAAAGAACATTGTCACAAAATTTCATGCTTCTAGGTCCAGGGGTTTGGTCTGGGCGTTGATAGATCACCCCCTCACTCACTCACTCAGGAAGTGTTCTTTTATATATATAGATATATATATATATGTATACATTAAATATTTAAAAAAAATAATAGCAATACTGTTATATTATAAATAATTAATAATTGTAATATTTCTAATTTCTGAGACCGACAGAAAACAAAAACTCGATATTCTTTTCAACGAGTGAGATCAATTCTCTCATAAGGTAAATACATGAATGCATTCCTTGCAGTTTTGCGCATCGGCGTACCTAAAGTTTGGTAAAGAAAATATGATGAACACACACTTTATATATATATATATATATATATATATATATATATATACAGGTTGTCCCATAAGTCTGCAGACATTTTAAAAATCCATGGCTATTGAATGAATTGATAGAATTGGACGCGGTTTGCGAAATTAAATTATTCTCATAAAGTTTCTGTTTTTTTTTCTTGTTGGGAGGGGGAGGGGGGGGGGGTACAAAAAAAGTTAATATTAAGTTATTTGTTGATAGGGGGCGCTGCGCGTGACCAGATCACACATTTTTATGAAAAACTGTACTTATTGGCATGCAAATGTTTACAGGCATATAAATCCTACCTATGTGCACGTCGTCAACACTAATTACAGTTTGCAAATAAGAAATAAACTGTTCTAATCGCAAAATTGTGTAATTTATATTACTTTCATTTACACCCCCCCCCCCCCCAAAAGAAAAGAAAAAAAAAAAAAAAAAAAAAACTTCACGAGTATGATTTCTTTGCAAACCGCGTTCAATTCTATCAGTTCATTCAATAGTTATGAATTTTTTTTAATATCTACAGACTTATGGGACACCCTGTATATAAATGGTATTGCCCAGTACCAGTACTATATAGGCAAATTCTAAAAAATGAGCAATACGATAATTTAAGAATTAATATTTTTATTTATGATAAATCTGTTCGCTTTATATAACATCTCGAGAAGATTCTGGTGTTATTAATTTATTATTACTACCAGGCTTCGCCCGCTTCGCTGAGCACTATATTTAAAGGATTTCTTTTTAATTGAATAATTGAAACATTTAAATATATATATATATATATATATATATCAGAAATTCACCTATTATTTGCATACGTTCTTCAGTCACCGACACTGAAGAAGCACTATTTTAATGAATGCTTTTATTATCTGATTTTCAAAATTATTTTTAATTAACCCTTCCATTTCCTCATATGATTTCATTTATTTTCTTGTGACATGTTTGAAAAGGTTTTTCACGCATATAAGGTAAACGCAACAGTAGTGGACCCTGTACCAGTAATGGACACTTTTAATTTTAAACTCGGGAAACAAGCTACCTAAAAATTCTCAAGATTCCACCAATCTTCAGGAAGGGATTTATAGTATTTTTACTGTTAAACCCTTTAACAAAAAATAATTCCGGCCATTAATTTTAAAATAATGTTAGTTTAACTAAAAAAAATTTCACTTTTTGTGATTTTGCCGTTTTCTTCTTATCACTTTGAATAAGGAAATGGAATTTTATTTGCTCGCTCTCTGCTTAATTTTAACTGATTTCTTCTACCTTTTTTTTTTTTTTTCATAAGACTAAAATAAGTATGCAGAATTTATTTATTGTGCTATTTTTTAAATCGTGTATTAGCACATAGTACTTTTATGGGTTGGTTGGTTGGTTGGTTGTAGGATTTAAGGCCGATTGACTCCTGATGTGTCCTAGGCCTACAGGAGGAATGCCCTCCGTGGGGGTCTTTCTAAGGGGTCCTAGCCCGTATTTACGCGAGTTTCGGAGGAAACCACCTACTTTTATGGGTGTCCACTACTGCTGCCAAAAAATGTCATCATAACAATTAGTGGACAGCCCTGTCCACTACGGGCTCATGTGACTTTTAATGCCAGATCCAGTAGTGGACACATTTTTGTAATCTAGCAATTTTAGAGTTGAATTTTAAAGAAAAAATTTAAAGGGGTCCACTACTGGATTTTTAGTGAGTCCACTACTAGCTCATTTTAAGCTCTTCAGATTTTTGATTTTTTACATATATAAATGCTACAATTAGCAATTTTCATAATACAGTCGTGTTAAGAAAGAGTTAGTAAATGCCTGAAATATTAATTATTTTTTGAAACTCTAAAATTTAGAAAATTACACAATAAAAAGGCCGGAAAAATGTCCTTAAAGTGTCCACTACTGGTGCATTTACCTTATATATATAAAGTTTATATGTGATATTTATATTATAATGTAATAACTGAAAAAAAATATTTTATATAGATAAACTTATTAAAAAGCTAATTTATATTTAAGACAAAATATCAAATATGAACTTGCTAATCGGCAACCATCCCTGAATTCGTCTAAAAGAAAATGTGGAGAAAATCAAAATTTAGTATTCACTACCCGTTTGAAATGACAAATTAACCACAATGATGATTTAGTGTTAGTGTAAATGAGAATATTTGTTAAAACTCGAGAAAAGCTTGTTAGAAGAAAAAAATCTTTCAATTCATATTGTTTTACATCATCCAAATTCTATCCATGTCTGACTTCCATCCATGTTAATCTATAATTATGAAAATTATTTTCCTTCATCAGATTTTGAGTAAATCTTGAAATTTACTACGAAGAATTGGTACATTTTGGTCAAAATATACTTTCAGCTTTCGAATTGTACCTGCCATTCTTTTATGAATCATATAAATTTTCAACAGTGTCCTTATCATTTTTTTATTCTTTATTCTTTATTCTATTTATTTTATTTTATTTTTTTCTTGCACGTAATTTCTTAGCTTGTGACAGCTTTGTGTTTTCCACGGAAAATGCATTTTTTTTTTATACACTTTCTTTGTTGTTTTTTACAACTGTATATTTTTATATCAAATTATGTGTGCCACATGTATGCCACATGTGTTTTACATGAGATTCTGGAAGATTTTTCGGAGATTCTGGATATGGTCCAAATACTCATTAATTTAAAACATACTCTTTAACTTTTTTTTTTCTCCTTTCTCTTCTTTACCTAAATTTTATTTTCAAAAATACATTATATTTATAACTTTTAATCGACGAGAATAAAAATAAAAATATGGATTTTCAGCCTTAATTCTCATTTAATAAGCAGATAACTAATTAAGAAAAACAGTTTTATTTGGTTAAACTGTACTATAAATAAATTTAACTGTAAGTCTTAAACTCAAATTATCGTGCGAATTTGATTTTTAAATGCTTCTAATAGATTACATTGTCTCTAAAAGTTATTTAAGAAAGAAAAAAAAAATAGTTTTTTGGATATTTAATTTTTTCCGAAAAAAATGATAAATTCTTTTGTTGAAAAATAAATAAATAAATAAAAAATAATATTAATATTAATTATACCCTACTTGAAATTAAAACTAAAAGAAATCGCAAAATATTTCTAATATGCATTAAAATAATCTGGTGTGGTACTCATACGACTTTATCTTACCCTGAAATTCAGTAATACACTGCGAAAAAATTCTGTGACTGGTATCTAGAATCTAAATTGGGGCTCTACAAAAATTAGTTCCATGTCATCCTTATAAATTCTAGTCACTTTTGAAAGCGAGTTCTAGAAACATCAATTAAAATTCTAGAGCAATTGTCTATATTATTGAGGTTAAACTTATTTAAAAATCTCTGCAAATGAATGAGAATACAAGAGGCGAGTTTTAGCAACTATAATCTTGGTTTATGACCCAATTCTAGGAAATCAAGCAAGAATTTTTCGCAATATAAGGGTTTCATAATATTCATAATATTCTTTCACCATCTAGAAATGTATAGACTAAAATTTCTTGATCATTTCGTCCATTCAGCTTATTGGTGTGCTTTATACGCATAGCTTGGAAATCTATATTTCTAGTTTAGGGATTTAAAAAATGATCCCTTATTCGTTAAAGATGAATACGGTATATATATATATATATTTTCAGTGCATAAAGACAAATTGGACTTTAAGGGATAAGATAAGGAATACTGTTACATAAACCTTCATTAGAAAAAATTTAAAATAGGCTTCGAAAAAGCTTCATTTGGCAAGCAATGCTGTATGAAGGGGGCTACCGCCCCATTCAACCCCCGTTTCAATATTGTACTTACATTTAAAGAGAATTCGAAAACAGTTATAAAAATTTTAAGTTCATTCCTAATTAAGACAACTTTCACCAGTACCATTTCTTGAAACTTTTCAATTTTGACAATTTTTTTCAAGTAACAACCTTATATTAACTTCAAAATACAACATTTCAATTGCCTGAAATTATTTGTTTTTAAGTTATTCTGATTAAAGGTATTGGCAAAGTTAAACGTTAAAATTATGATTTCAATATTCCAGGAACCTCAAAACGAGTAAATATAGAAGAAACAAACGCTAAATATTTAGTTTAAAAACTACTATATTTACCACATGAGTATGAGGTATTAATTTTAATTTCTGAGCAGTTTTCCTGAACATTGTAAAATATTATAGTAAAGCGCTTCCATTATATATTCCTAATTATATTCAATCAAAAAAATGTTTTTGCTTAATTATTGGCAGTCTTCTACATCTTCTGAAAATTATGTACACACCACATTGTGTACTTAAATATAATCTTATATTAATAACATTCAGCACAGCTGAAAGGCACACCCACGAATTTCCAAGTATTATCCCACTGGATTCTAGTTCTTTTGTGGAGCCCTGTAAACGAACTGTAAATGATTTTCATACCATATTCTGCATGGAACATGCCTTTATGCCTGTATAAAGTATATATTCTTTTCATTTCCTTTAGTACAGACCATGGATGTTAAACACTACTTACTTGCAATTTCCTCCATAGACGTAATGTATTTAAATTATTTTGGATGTCCCTGTTTACGAACCATTTGCTTGATCTCAACGAAAAGTTTAATGTAGCATCTCTATATAATACAAATTTGGAATACCGAGACATACTGATAACATACACACAGACCAACCGCTAAAAACATTTTTTTCGGATTCAGGGAATCTCAAAACGTGTAAATATAACAAAAATTCAATTTCGAAAATTTGACCCTAAAAGAATACTTTCTCTACCATGTATATGGTTAAGAGAAAATAAAAATGTGAATATTTCTGCATATGTGTGTATATAAAGCTGATCATACATAATTTAAAGTAAAAGCATTTATTAAAAGAAATAAAGAAACATGATAAATTCTTGCGTCATATACTTTTCCAGACTAAAATAATTTATTCATTGTCTGTCTTTGTTAAAATTTGAAAATATATTTATTCAATATGTAGTTCACTACTACACTTCATTATAATTTCATTTTGGAATTTACATATCATTGACATACTTTATTTAGAAATACTTCTATGTAATAAAGAAAGAGCTACAAAAGAATCTTTTTCAGCAATCTTTAAAAACTGTACCGATACAATATTGCATCTCTTTTAATACTAGAGGCTTGCGACATTTGGAATTTGTAACATATAATGAGATCAGACAAAAAAGTGTCGTTTTCAATAAAACTAGATAGATATTCTAATGCAATAAAAAAAATTAAAGGATTTAAATTTAATTAAGAAAATCTCTCTCTCTCTCTCTCTCTCTCTCTCTCTTTCAAACAAGACAAATTCTTTCTCATCACTTTATTATTTTAACACAAAAGCTCAATTTTCGCATTTTCATTTCTTATGTATTTTTTTTTTTTTTATCAATGTATCTTTCTTGTAATCTTGATTACAAACGGAGTAATCAATATTTTCCTTTTGTCTAATATAAAGGGAAAAAAAGCTGCGTTTTTTTATGTATCTGGATAAACATAAATCAAAAAATCAGTTTTTAAGAGTAAAAAACGCTTATTAAATAAAAGATTAATGAGTTTATGCTAAGTAAATATCAGATATATTCATATCAAAGGAGATAAAATGGTTTAAATTTTACATCTTTATTTTTCTTTTTTTTCATCTTACGAGTTTTTATAATATGATAGATATTCTGTAATTTACACGATACAGTGTAAACTTTCCTTTTTATTATATTTCATGTTATTTTAATTAAAGCGAAGATGCAACTGATATTAGTTTTTATTATATTACTTAAACGCAGTGTTTCATTTTCTCGGAAACAAAATAAATGATGAATTATATATATATATATATATATATATTAAATAAAATAAAATGCATGCATGTACTAGTATGTAAAATCTGACAACTAAATTATTTACTTGATTATATTGTAATTTGCGTAATAATATCATACTGCTACTATTAACGGAATTAATAACATTCTTAAAATATTTAACGACTTTACGTCAAAAATGGAGTTAAATATTCAATTAATAAAAGTGATAATAATTGTAGAACTGTAGAGTAAAAAACTTTATACGTTATCTCATGCTATGTGTACATTTATAAGATTGCATTTAAAGCTTTGTTTAAGAAAATTAGGAGATTTTATTCTTTTATGCCGATGTTAATATACTTTTTCCAAATGTAATTTTACTTTACGTTTATTATTATTATTATTATTATTATTATATAGGAAATTTACTAAAAATATTTTAGAAACAAATATCTTTGAAATTCCATTTCTTACATGCATTTAAATAATACAGACATAATACATAAATTTAAATACTGCTTTTAAATATTACATTTTTTTTATATCGATTAGAATTGCTTCAAAAATACACGCACTAATTCCCATAATCCTACATAGAGGTTCCAAGTTATTTCCTATGGAAAATATGTCTTACACTACTATTCAGAAATAGTAATCTTTGTCTTGTGAAATCTGAGATCATTAATGCAAAAGAGTTAGTTCTATTTAAAATTCCAGTATGAAATTTACGTACCATTCCTAATAACTTGGCACCTCTGCGCATACACACACACACATATATATGAAATTATAATAAATGTTTTCAGTCACATAAAAGTTGAAAATATGTACCAAAAATAACTAAAGAAAAACTTACGAGAAAATTAGTAAATGTGAAACAATTCATAAGTAAAACTTACTGCAAAAACATAAAATAAATTATTTAAACTGTCAAAAATTGTCCCGTAAGACATACGTGTGGGGTTAAAGCATGCTTTTAATTGATCAAACCTCTCCCCCTAGACAGACAGTTTAATAAAAAGCACATATATGGCTAAATTCAATATGGATAAAGTAAAATGAATAAAATAATATGGAACAGACAAAAAACTTATATGGATTAGGCAGAAAATTGATCAAACATTTACACAAACAGCATGTATTTCATAAGATCTCCAGCGAGACAATTAACCAAAATACGAAACAATCGAAAATATATTACAATGCCATCTATATTAAATTAAAAAAATTAAAACAATAAATAAAGTTATTATAGCTAAACATAATCGAAAAATAAGGAATAAAAAGAAAAATTAAAAAAATCATTTATATTTCAAATGTATAATATATAATGTACAATGTATTTCAAATGTATATATATATATATATATATATATATGTGTGTGTGTGTGTGTGTGTGTGTGTGTGTGTGTGCGTGTGTGTTTCTGTATGTGTCTGTATGCATGTCTATGTGTGTACCTCTGTGTTTTACGTATATAGATATACACTCATTGCTATAAAAATTTGCACAACAAGAAAGAATTGTCAGAATGAACCGAAATGTTACATACGTGAATACAACGTTAATAAAAATAAATGATTACAAAATCAAAGCAAATTTATCATTCGTTGCAGGAAAAATTACAAATGAATGAAGTTTTTAGTGCCCTGTTGGACCACCTCTAGCGTAAATGCACGATGTGATACGGGCATGTATTGAGACATACGAAACCCGTATGATGCTGCATTTCGTTCCACAGTTGCTCTAAACGTGCTTCTTAATTCGACCAAACTCGTAGTCTGTCAAATTGCCGTCCCAAATAATCCCAGATATGCTTGATCGGTGACAAATCTGGGGATCGAGCAGGCCAGGGAAAGTATAAATGTGGCGGAAGCAATCCTATTACACCCAGGTTGCATGTGGCTGAGCATTGTCCTGTTGAAAAATGGCTCCTGGGAGCCCTGCCATGAATGGCAACACATATGGCTGAAAAATGTCACGAACATACCGCTGGGCTGTCATGGTGCCGTGGATTAATATTAGGGAAAAGGCGAATGCCCTTCAGCCAGGCGTTTTGCAATGGTACGGGACAGAAATAGGGACCCATAGTTAAGGTGTGGGCAATGTGACAGTTGGCAGATAGTGAGACAGTTTCCGCTTTGCGTGCGTGTCGTATAATGTGACGTTTATCTCGACTATTGGGCTGTCGAGGGTGTCCTGCGCCTGGTCGTCGTGTAACCCATCTCCCTCTTGTCCACTGCTCCAAAAACCTCCTTACAGTAAAATCAGAATGGCCTAGGTGGCGGGCTACTAACCAAACTGACCACCCAGCTTCCATCAACTCGATGATTCTTCCCCTCTCGGATTTTGACAGCTGCTCACATTGCCTACTATGGCGACATGCCGGCATCTCCATTTAAAATGCGCCCCTCTGCAACAGAAAAACCTCTGTCCTCCTGTTTTATACTTCAAGGAGAACGGAAATCAATGCCCCTGGTGGCATTACGCAATGCGCAGTCACGTTACATTTTAATCATTTGCATATCTGCCTAACACGTACCTTCATGCCAAGCTTCGTTTAGATCCTACAGTTACTTCTTAGTGCGCAAACTTGTATGGCAATGAGTGTATGATATATATATATATATATATATATATGTGTGTGTGTGTGTGTGTGTGTGTGTGTGTATGAAAGAACGGTAATCATTTTGTTTTTTGTCGGCATTTCTGTGGTTAAACATGAAGTATATTCTTTAAATGAAATTGTGTTGTAATCGGAAAATCAATTTTAGCATTAATGTTTTAAGAGGTTTTATGCCGATATTAGTGTTAGAAAAACGATTACTACTTTCCTTTTGATATGCAAGAAAGGAAATATATCATGTCGATTTTTCACAAAAGCAAAATTTTAAATAAGAAGGTTTGCGTACACAAGAGTCTTTGTAAGGTAAGTAAAAGTATATTTGGGCGATGATCTGCAAACATCACACAAAATATTAAACAATTAGGTTGATATACAATATCAAGAAATCATGTCTTCTGTGTTTCTTTTTAAAATTATAGATTTTTAAAATTTTTATTGGTGCAGGATCTAGTTTTATCCATTTTCTTTTAGCACATTTTTCGTCTTTTTCATTATTTGTGTGGGGGTTTTTAAAACGAATCGATAAATTCTCTAAAAAAAAAATCTATTAAATGAGGAAATGACTCTAGTGAGGGAACGATATAATCAATTTTTTCAGCTTCTAAAATTTTAAAGTGTAAATAAAAATAAATAAATACATAAATTATCGTTACTAGAGAAAATTAAACTACCCATTAATATATTTTTAAGAAAAAAAAAATGCTTTTTAAATTTAATAATGGAATAGTGATTTTAGTCTAACACTTACCCAATCTATTTATTCATAATTTCTAATTTTCACGCTAAAAATTTGTTCTAAGAATTCTAAAAACTGTTTCACAGTCAGGTTAGAAAGTGTGTTTAGCATATGTGCATTGTTTCTAAATGTAAATCACTGCTCTCTATTTATAACAACCAGACTATTACTAAATAGGAGGGTGTGTGTGTGAAATAACAGGAGTTGGAAATCTTTTGCCGATTAAAAATTATGCACAAAAACCAAAAATAATTATAATTACATACATAAAAATAACATTTTATATACTTATTAAAAAACAAAAGACGGATCATAAATAAGGTAAAACTATGAGAGATCGCGAGGTAGAAAACATTGCGCACATAGGGGATCGGAGGGAAAGAGCGTGGTGGGCGAGTTGAAATTTTAAGTGGTTGTACAACATCAATAATGAAGTGCCGACTTGAATTTGCATATTGATTGCTTCAAAAGAGTTTAAGATGAAACGTGGTAATTCAGATAAAACGTGGTTATTTTGCCTCGTTCTCAAAAGAAAAAGTTTGAATTTTCATAACCCTTCCTAAGAATTTCAATACAATGGTATGAGTACAAAATATTTTTAAATTAAACTGTTTCTCATAACCTACTGACCTAGACTAACAGTACAAGCACCACGATTTTCTCTAAAGGTGAACGATTATTTAATAAAACACTACGTAATCTCTCCTACCAAAATGGGAGAGTTTGCACTTTTGTTGTTTAGGAGAGATTCTTCATTTAAAATTCTATATTAACAGAGATTTCGCAGTTTATTGGTGATAACAAGACAATGATGATGAGTTTGTTCAACATCTGGGACTGTATCAAAACTTAACTTTGACAAGTGCTTGGACTAGTTCAAACCATTCGAGACGGCGCACCACCTTTATTTAGACTATCCACAAAATCTGAAATTGAACATTATTCAGGAGTGGCACACTAGACAAAAGCCACACCTCTGATGGGATTTACCTCTAGAATTCTGTTAGCCTATGAGAATATTATCGAAAAGGATTTAAATGTTAATGTATATCTATTTAATTTTGCAACACTTTCAAATATGATACTCAAGTTTTGTGCAGCTGTCGGCTGCTTAAATAGACGATATAAAACTAAAGCAAGCAAAAACTGCCATCCTGCTTAATCTTCTTTTTAAGGAATGTAATCGTCTAAATTTCAATAAAATAAAATAAAATAAACGAAAATAATTTTAAAGCGTGAAGTATTTTAAAACTTTTTAGAGGTAGATTTTGAGGAAAAAAAACTTTAATAAGTAGTAAATGGTAGGCATATTCCGCGTTTAAAAATGGGCGGGCCACTTATCCAAAGCCACATATCATTGCACGTACGGTGTGCTAATTTTTTTTTTTTTTTCAATGCCTGTTCGAGACGAATATATCGTCTCGAACAGGTTCACTTGTGGCAGGTGGTTCCCCAATAGCTTCACATGTACAATAATATGTGCAATGATTGTGGACAACGAGAGATTCGGTCAGCAAACAAGAAACCATCCTAACTGAAAAGGTATGTACTAATTTTAAATTAAACGTGTTAACTAGTAACTTAATATTATTTTCTGGTCTTGTTATTTATCCAATTTTGTTATTTTTTTGGTTTCTTTAATATTTTTTTCTTTAAATAATTTTTTGTAGTACTTTTATTTTTCTGATTTTTTTTAATTATTGAATCGAAATATCCTTTTTTCCCTCAGAAATATCCAGTGCTAAAATATTTACTTACAAATACCTTATAAAAATGTCTTTTAAGTGTTATTATTGATAATGTAATTGTAGTTATAATTAAGCGCAATCACTCCTACCCTATAAGTAGAGATTGCGCAAGATAGTTATCTTGGTTTTATTACTACTGTTGTTTTAAAATACAACAGAGCAACAAAATAGCAATGGAAATGTATAGAAGAAGGATCAATTCAAAGTTATGCACCAATATTTTAGCAAAAATATAATATTTAAATTTTTTATATCATTTTGTTGAATTGTGCGCAAACTCTCCTAGCTTTACTTTATATATATTGTGCAGTGTCTGAAAAGATAGTCATAATATACATACCGGGTGTCCCATTAAGTCTGTAGACATTTTAAAAATTCATAAAAATTTAAAGAAAAGTAGCCCCCCCCCCCTCACACAGAACTAATTGTCATATAAAACTCTCCTGAAGCTTAATTTGAATTGTTTGACATAGGTTTACATAACATCGTTATCTTACCTCTTAATCTCCAACCTGTATTTATAGTACTAAATTTCAGGCTAAGAGAAAGTCGTGTGAGTGACACACCAGATTATTTTCTTTGTCAAACACAATCCCTCTCCACGATACAAGATTTTTTGCAAACCGTGTTGGGTCATTCCATTTTAAATCAGCAAATGAGGTGCGCACTACCATTTTTGATCTTGATGAAAATTCGCATATGCATTCATCATGTCTTCTAGACCTCAAAAAACTATATTTTTTATTTTTAAAAAATTTATTATGTGATATATAGGTTATTTTTGTTGTTGGCAAAAGCAAAAATTGGGCATTTTAATGCTTTGCCTTATAAACTACAAATTTTTCTCTATCAAAGCTATAGAGCTCAGCCATAGCTCATTCGAAACCTAGGATAATGGGCTTTTTTTAAATGGTATCAATAAGTTTCAGATTAAAAAAAAAAAGTTCAACTTTTTAAGGTCAAAATATGTGATGCAAAATTGATTTTTTACCACTTTTGAAAATTTAAAATCTCATGAAGGGCTTAGAATAACAAGCCCTCTTCTTTTTCTTACATACATATGTATGGTTACTTATTGCATAAAAAAAATTGGCTTGTTACTCTGCCCCCTTCAGAAGATATGACCCCCCGAAGTTGCACATTTTCAAAAAAATCCTGTTTTCAATGCTAAAAAAAGTCATGTGGGGGGCAAGGTAAAAGTTTTTTACTAGTCTGATTTTAAGTACTTCTTACGAGCTTTCAAACAAAAAAAAAGATCACTTTGTTATTCAAAGGCCCCCTAAAACTGCCACCCTCTAAAACTGCCAAATTTAGGGAGTCTGTATTTCCAAATAATTCATTGGAACAATGCAATTTTTCCATTTCCTTTTTTGTAAATATGTTATTTATTATGCACATTTCTTATTTAATGGTTTTAGGTTAACCTTACAAATAGCAATTTAACATATTCCTACCTCTCCTCATTTGTGAGCATGTATTTGCCAGCTATAACAGGAATGGGCAACACACATGAGCAGTTCTTTATAGACTAACGGTGTCTACTTGTGGTTGGCACTGTGCCAGTGACAAAGTTGCTTCCATATTCATCACCATCGCCATCACCATCATTATCATCAATTTCAGCCTTTATCCATCCACTGCAGGATGAAGGCCTCTCCTAGCTGATTCCAAACTGCTTTCTTTTCTGCAATTCTTCTGCATTCTGCTCTTCCAAACTTCACAATTTCATCTCTCCAACAATACAATGGTCTCTTCCTCGGTCTTTTCTTATCTTTTGGTATCCAAAATAGAACTTAAGTGGTCCATCTATCATCCTTTCTTCTCGCAAGGTGCCCAGCCCAGCTCCATTTTATTTGAAAAAAATTCAACCAATATAGGGTAAGATAAAAGATTTGCATGATGATATCACATGCAATTGCTCAATAGCTTAGTTGTTCCTTTAACTCTGAAAGGAGTATATTGCTAGGCTGTGTTTCTGAGGTAAAATCTTGTAAGGTTTGATGTTTCGGGTAGTTGCAGAAAAGAAGGCAGTTTGGAATCAGCTAGAAGAGGCTTTCATCCTGTAGTGGATATATAAAGGCTGAAATTGATGATGATGAGGATAATGATGATGAATATTTAGGCAACTTTGTCATTGGTACAGTGACAACGACTTGTAGGCACTGTTTGCCTACAAATAAATGCTTATGTGTGTTGTCCATTCCTGTTGTAGCTGGCAAATACATGTTCACAAATGAGGAGAGGTAGGAATATGTTAAATTACTATTTTTATAGTTAACCTAAAACCATTAAATAAGAAAAGTGCATAATAAGTAACATATTTACAAAAAAAGGACATGGAAAAATTGCATTGTTCCAATGAATTATTTGAAAATACAGACCCCTAAAACTGCCAAATGCCTTTGAATAACAAAGCGATCTCTTTTTTTTTTTTTTTTTTCTTTTTTTGAAAGCTGGTAAGAAGCACTTAAAATCAGAATAGAATTTTTTTTTTTACCTTGTCCCCCACATGACTTTTTATACCAAGCATTGAAAACTGGATTTTTTAGAAAATGTGCAACTTTGGGGGGTCATATCTTGTGAAGGGGCAGAGTAACAAGCCAGATTTTTTTTTAAGAAATAAGTAACCATACATATGTATGCAATAAAGAAAAGAGGGCTTGTTATTCTAAGCCCTTCATGAGTTTTTAAATTTTCAAAAGTTGTAAAAAATCAATTTTGAATCACACATTTTGACCTTTAAAATATGAACTTTTTTTTTAAATCTAAAACTTATTGATACCATATGAAAAAAGCCCATTATGTTAACTTTCGATTGAGCTATGGTTGAGCTCCATAGTTCTGATAGAAAAAAGTTATAGTTCATAAGGCAAAGCATTAAAATACCCAATTTTCGCTGTTTCCAACAACAAAAATAGTTTATATATCACATAATAAATTTAAAAAAAAAAAAAAATAAAAAACGTACATTTTTGAGGTCTAGGAAGCATAAGGAATGCACATGCAAATTTTCATCAAAATCAAAAATGCTGATGCAACAACTTTTTTGAAAATTTGTTGATTTAAAATGGAATGACCCTGTCAATTCTACCGATTTCTTGAATTTTTATAAATTTTGAAAATGGGATTTTTGACCTATGGGACAACCGGTATACATAGTATATATATATTTACATATACAACTAGTTATGATTAGAAGTGAGGGAATATTTCACAACTTTAAAAATTGTAAAACTTGTATGTTATATTACTTAATATTGCTAATTTACTTAATGTTGCTAATACATTAAAACCATGTACTAGGTGTCCAATCTTAAACTCAAACAATATATCACGCTTTGAGACAAAAATGCGCCATTCGCTCCATTGTTATTAGAAAGGCAATGAAATTTGAAAAATACATTTTATTAAAAGTAGTTACAAATTTCTCCATTGGTATTTCTGGCTCTAAAATTAAATACTTTACTTTTTACTGCAACTATTACTTTCACGTTAAATCACTTTTTTGCTGCAAACACATGCGTTATTTTAGCATAAATTCACTTAAGATCAATTAACTGAAAACTAGACGCTCTTTTTCTATTACTACAACAGATTCCTTGCAGTGCCCTCTCCCGGCAAATTTTCTAAATAATTTCAACCTATGTATATTTGGAAATTTATTTATTTTCTAATAACATTGCGGCAGGGGGCGCTATATATATATTTAAGTCTCAAACTATACTTTCTTAAGTTCAAAATGGTTCAATCATTTATAGGACATCCCGTATATGCTATATTTTAAATATAAAATATATAATTATTCAGTTTACAAAACTAAAATATTCTACAATTTTATCATTATGGCCTGTTTGTATACATATATATATATATATACATACATATATATATATATATATATTTATCAACTTAACGAAAGCATTTCTTTATTCTCTTAGGATAAAGCATTTCCAGTTTCAGTGGTGGATTTCTTTATCAATCACCAAATTATTTCAAATAATTGTTGTACTTCTTATCAATTAAAAAACTTCTTTCAAGTTATAGAAATTTTCTCACAAAATAAAAATATTTTTGTGTTTGGAATAGTAATGAAATGATAAGTATATTTTTTTCTCTTTTCATTTTAATATAATGTAACGATAAGTTATATACATATGTATACAGTCGGTAACAAAAGTGTCGGAACACTAGCAAAAATTCCTATATAAAACAAAAGTAGAGTTAATACTGTTTTGTTAAATAAATCCTTGTCGAATCCTGTTCTTAGTCAGTCTAAGAACATGATTCGACAAGGATTTAACAAGGCAACAACACACCGAGAATGTTCGCTTGAACCGCATTCAAAATTTCTTTTAGTTTGATCAATGTAAGACAAATAGCAATTATTACAAGGGAAATTATAGATACCCCCATATGAAGCTCTGGAACAGGGGAATTAGTTGAAGGGAAATGAAATTTATTAACAGGTTTAAAAATAATATGAAAATTAAAACGCTTTAAAATTTCGGATAATTTAAAACATAAGTGTGGATAATCGTGTTTAATTTTAGCGTCACTATAACGGGTAGAATTACAAATGGTTCTACTTAATTTTTTAAAAGATTTATCAATAATATGGGGCTAAAAACTCTTTTGATAGCAATAGACTTTAAGCAATTAAGTTCTTCTTTAAGAGAATAAGGGTCAGAACAAATTTTAAGGGCACGAATCGAATTAGGATACACATTAATCGTGCCCTTAAAATTTCTTCTGACACTTCGTCTCTTAAAGAAGAACTTAATTACTTAAAGTATGTTGCTATCAAAAGTGGTTTTAGCCCCTCTATTATTGATAAAGCTATTAACCCGATGTGAGATTTTAAATGATTTCAATGGATTTTTTTAATTTTTTAATGTTTAATCATAAAGTAATTTGAAATATAGTGATTAATGTTTTATGAAAAATCCTTGAAATATAATGACTAGTGAAGCAGGTAAAGCCTATTAGTAACAAATACAGAAAAAATCAGATATTTAACCCTTTCAGTCGCAGTGTTCCCGCTGATGGAACACCTAATTTTAATTCTCAAGTGCAAAAACTCATCCCGGATATTTTTTAGCAAAAATTTACATTTATAACATAGCAGAAAAGGCCCTTTTTTAACGTGAAAATTTAAAATTTCTTCTATTTTAATTATGTTCGTAAATTCCGGTGGCAGTGTAATTTAAATGATGCGGATTACCTTGCGCCGCAAAGGGTTAAAATACTCCGGAATAAATTGAAATGTTGGGATCTATGCATCTTTTACGAGTTTTTGTTGTCAATAATGTTTAATTTATTTATTAAATTAAATATTATTTGAATTTAATAAGGTTTACTTACAGATGTTTCAAACCGAAAATTTCTCGAAAAGGAACAATGCCAATTTTTTATTTTTTAAATATTTATGATCAGCTATGTGCCTAAAAGCCATTTTTAAAATTAGTTTAGTAATTTTCAAAATAAATTAAGTAGTGAACGTTAAAGGGTTAAACAAGCAAAATATATTGCAGATGATCATTTCTAAAAATATCTTAAAATTTATTATAACATCTTTTACTCATATTACATTTACATGCTGTATCTAATGTAATATATCTCCTGAAAAGCGACGACTCTGTCGTATTGAATGAAACAAATGACACCAGAAATTTATCCTGATCAACATTTATATAAATTTTAAAAAGGTATTTGGTAAGTAAAAGGCAATTAATTTGGCAAATAAAGTTTAATGAATGTATTTGGTAATTTCTAAATACCTTTTCGTTTCAGTTGCTATGTGTAGGTTTGATACTCAGTTTAGGGATGGATATTCGTAGAGGTGAGGAATACTCTTAAAGCTGTAGATTCCGCTAGAGTGATCTTTAACGTGAAAATAATGACGTAGGATAAACCCAAAACATCTGTAGAATACAAAAGATTTCAAAGGGAGATTGAAAAGAGTTTTTTAAAGAAATTTTTTTTCTAGTTCCGGGTTGCCTAATAAAGACGTTGTTATATAGTAATTTTAATATGTGCACATAGCTGCTAATATTTTAATTTATTCTGGAGTAATTTTAGCCCCGCCTCTATTTCATATCACTTATTTTTTAAAAGTTTTTTTTTTTTTTTCTTATTTTATCGAAGTTATATATTGAAGAAATTTTTTCTATAAATAAAGTGGTGCTAAATAAAGGCGGAGCTAAAAGTACTCTGGAATAAATTAAAATATTGGCAGCTATGTGTGCATATTTATCTATGTGTATATTAGTTATGCAGCAATATTTTGTACAAACAAAATTCTATTACAAAATTTCTTTGAAACGTACTCTCAAACCAACTCATCTCATTAAAGCTAAACCCTGAACATAAACCCAAGCCGCAGAGAAAAAAAAAAAAAGACTCTCCAGAAATAAAATTCAGTACGCCAGGTTGAAAGAGTTCGTGTGAAATCATGCCTGTCGAACTGATGCAGGAGTCTGTCTTTGGTGCAGGATCCTGTCTATCCTTATGTACAATTCTGTGTAAAATTCCACCAAAACCCACAGCACTTAAACAAAATATAGTAGAAATACATTGGAAGTATTTCTTTCACTTTTTATTTACCTTATATTTTCGCAATTTAAGAATACGCTCATTTTCATTCACGATAAGTATTTAAAACTTTTACGTCGAGTAACTCAGTTGATATTTTACTTATTGTAAGATGGGTATTTTTAAAAGCCTTTATGTGTTACCGTAATAGGAAGTTTTTAATTGTATGGAATTATAATTACACATGTTTTTAATAGGGCTGTGCCAATTAATCGATTAATCGGTTTGAGTAATCGATCAATGCTTAGTCGCGATCAATTTTTTTTTTAATCGAGCTAATCGGCTCGATTAATTCGATTAAAAATTTTCAAAATCCGATTAAAATTTTCAAACTACGAATTGAGGTGAAAATGCTGTTCTGCCTACAAAATATTTTTTTACATATTTTGCTAACACACATTCTAAGAAATTTCCATCAAATAATAAAAAAGAAAGAAAAAAGAAATAAATAAAAATAATAATAATAATAATAAATAAAAATAAAACCTCTTAAAAGAAGTTGTTGCACTTTTGTTGATAGTGAAAAGGGGGAAAACAGTTATTAAACAAAATGCTGTTTTATGTCCATGCTGGGGCAACATCATCTGTAATCTTCTACAGGGAGTGTTGGCTAGGGACATAGTTTTTCCAGAAGCAAGAAGCCTCCAAAAAATGGAAATGCTCAAGATAAAGTAAAAAAAATAAATAAATAAATAAATAAATAAAAATAAATAAATAAAAGCATTGTGATTATTTCCACTATCCTTTTGTTGGGGGAAATGTTAACAGGGTTTCGCAATATCTTCAAGCGTTTATTGTCTGTTCAGAATTGCTGATAAAAACTATAAGCAGAAACAGAAAATAACATTCTGTTTTCTAGTTCAAAGTGACGAAGAACTGAACTATAAAAACAATGAATTTCAGACTTTTATAATAATGATATGGAATTTCGAAAATTCATTTAAAAATAGTGACAAGCGAGGTGGACAAGATCTGCAAATATAAAACTAAAATATGTGCAATTTAATTTAATTTTTCTTTCAAAATGAATTGAAAATGAATTTATTAAATTAAAAAATTAAATAAGCGGAAATATTTATATAAAATAAACAATTAAAGTCACCAATTATTACTCTGAAACTTGATTTAAATTTCAGCTATGAAACGAATATAATCAATTACACACACACACACACAAGAAGAAAAAAAAAAAGAAAAAAAATCAGTAAAACCTATGAATAAAATAATATTATAGAGAATTTAGCCTCTAGAATATAAAAGTGATAATAAATGTAATTTATTTCTCAGCTGTATTTCCGAATAAGAATTTTATTTAAGAATATATTTTTTCATTATTTATTTGCATATTTATTATTATTATTGTTTATTGTTGAAGGAACTAGTTAAATTAACATCTATATCATTGTTATGGTTTGTTGTGATCTATGTACATAACTATATATATATGAGATTTTAATCATCATTCAAATAAAATTATATAAAGAAAAATGAAAACCGATTAAAAATCCGATTAATCGTCTGATTAATCGATTACTGACCTACGATTAACCCAGTTAAAACTGTTAATCGATTCCCACCCCTAATTTTTAACCTACAAACATATAAATGCATTAATTCTAAAGAAAGCTTTGAAAAAATCATTGAAGAAGAATAAAATTCATTTAGGTTAGCGCATTATTATTATTATTACTATTATTATTATTTTATTTAATTTAATAAAGAATGCTGAATACTTTATAGCTAATCTAAAAATAAATAATAAATGTTATTGTGCTTGGTACAATATTTTTTACTTTCCATGCTATGTTAAAAACCATATTTAATATTTTTATAAAACATGAAAAAAAATAAATATATACATTTTTTTAATAACACTTCTAGTATTATAACAATTAAAAAAATCCGTCTAAATAAACTCCGATGCATTTTTTTTTTCAAGTTAATATTTTTGAATATTTTAGATGTATGGAAACCTTTAAAAAGTTCATGCTAACGTTTTAGCAAGGCAAAGAAGCTGTAAATTTGCAGAGCTACTATCTCACCGGGGAGCTGTATCTTGACTCACAAAATGACATTAAAAAATAATGATGGTACTGCTGCCATCTATAAAAAATGTTCCCTGTAAGTCGGGAGATAAAAATGTGGGAGTTGTGAACTAGGTGATAAAATATGTCGGTTATGTTTTTGTATATATTTTTTCTTTCTTTTATTTGAGTAATATCTGCTCAGTAATGACAGAACACGTTACACAACGGGTAAAAAAAAAAAAGATAAAAAAAAATTAACCTGAATATATATATATGTATGTATGTATGTATGTATGTAAGTATATATATGCATATATTGGTTAGTAAAAAATAAATACAGATTCTACTTTATAAAAAATAATTTTGCTATATTATAATACAATAAATCCCTGGCAGCAAAATAGCCAGAAAATATCCGTATGCTATGCAAAAAATATGTTCACAAAAATTTTTCTGTAACAGAACAATACAGAAAATGTTCGTTAAGAACATATTTTTTCCCTAGGGCGTACTGTAATAAATTTCGAATCAAACAAAATTATCCATTTCTACCAGCCAGCATCAAACCAGAGTCCACCTCATAGTAAGTAACGATGATACTAGGCACGGAAGCACATTTTTTACTATTGCTTAGCATTACCTAATCCTGATTTAATTCTAAGGTTTCCTCACAGAAAACAAAAAATATATAATCACTAGATAAAATATGTATCAGTGGTTACTAGTTTTATCGAGTTACAGTAAACATGTTTCTTTTGACAAAATGAAATGTAATTTTACACATATTTTTTATATCAGAATTTTTTTTAAATTGTAAATTTTCTAGAAAAAATATATAGTAATTTTCTGTTTCTCACAGAGTTTTTGTACAATGTATTATTTAATAGTCAATTCAGTTCTTTTAGAAACCATACCTAAAAAAAAGAAGGTGTCTCTAATCTTCTATAAGGGGTATAAAAATGTCTGTGAAAACTACACCTTCAGAATAGTAAGTAAGATGTTATTTATTTTTATTTCTAAAAATATTTTAGATTGATTTTTGCTGTGTTCATTTATGAAAGTAACAGTGTCTTTCGTTGTTTGGGGAGAAATTCTTAACAATTTTATGTGACTGTTGCCAATTGTTTAAATATAAAAGTTAATAATAACATTAAATTATATGACATATTTCTTGCATAATGTGTATCTACTATTTAATATATATATATATATATATATATATATATATATATATATTCATATTCACTAAAAATTTAACTAAACCAAAATTTAAATTTAAAAATTGTTTATTAGGGGATAAATTTGAAAATGTTAAAATTTTATTTTCGTTTAAAAATAATATATTTTTAATTAATCAGCATACAGTGTTGTCCAAAATTAACCGGGGAAATAAACATCAATTAACTTAAAATGTTATTCTTCATTATGATGCAATGTTTCAGAAAAAATATAAGATTTTTGTAATCAACAAAAACCTTATAGCTAATGTTCTTGCCAACCGTAAATAGTACTCTGTAAAAAAAATTGTAAAATTAAATTAAAAATAAATAAAAATAAAGAACAAATTCATGCATTTATTTATTTATTTATTTATTATTCTCTTTTTTTTTTTACGTTTAAGGGGCAAAACATATAAATTTAAGTTATGCCTATTTTTGCACGTGATTTTTCCTTTAAACACACGGAAAAAAATCTTTTCTACTAAAGGAATTATAGTAAATTTAGGGGGGGGGGGTTCCAGGCGCCCCGTAAAAGCCCAATAATTATAAGGACATTGCTTACAGTGTATTTACGATGTATTACTAAGCACTGAAAAAGAAATTTTGGTAGAACTTACATTTAAATATTTTAACGGACATAATTTACTTTAATAATCCTTAAATTATCATGCCTAGTTGTTCAGGAGCCCAGAGCGTAAATTCTTGTTACGTAGTGGCGAATAGTTTTATTTAACATGCAAACTTCATATTAATGGTAATACGTAAAAAAAAAGGGGGGGGGGGGTTACAATTCAATACAATATTGAACAAAACTGTACGAAAAAATAAGCTAATAAATAAGGAAATTTAATAAATATACATATAAACTTGGATATATGTCATCGTTGAGTATCTATTTTCTCATTACTCAATTGTTTTTAATATTGAAAATATTTTTATTGTATAATATTTCCCGTATAATAAAATAATATAATTTCTTATTAAAATAAAATAAAATAAAATACATACAATATTTCATCAAAAAGTATAATTTATTATTGAGTATTAGATCAACATATTTTACACTTATGTTATTAATAAAGTTGGAAGAATCATCTGGGAAAGAAAGATATATTTTTTAAAAACATAAACGTATTTTAACAAATTTATATGGCAAAATCTGTTATTCGTAAAATAATTTTTTATTGTTGTTTATATTCGTATATTTAAAAATAATTCTTACATAATTGATAACAATTATAATATTGGTTAAAATATTGTCCATTACTATGTGTTGGTGGCGTGATGTTTAAGGACGATTGTCTATGATAGGAACCTAGCCCTAGGTATATGTGCCTGCCATGAAAAAATTTGTAAGGTATATTCAAGGAAATTTCAGAGGAAAACCACAGAAAACACTTATCGACAAGGCCAACGAGCACTACCTATTTTCTTACCTGGTAGCTTCCATCTACCCGCTTTGACGACAGAAATTCTCGGCCTGTTGTGGAACCGTCTGGTATTCATAATTGAGGTAATTCAATTTATATGTATTTAAAACTAAAACTACTTTAACAACTATATATTTAAAAGATAATTAAAGTGCATTAACTATAATTTCGTAGGACTTCAAAGAATCATTTTATAAAATGTGCGTCTTTCCTTAAAAAGCTTCAGTGTGAAGTAAAAGTTTTAGTCACAGATTTAATTGCTTTTTTCTTATACAGATATTGATATCCATTAGACATCTAAATTACATTCAATGATCCATAAAAGGTACAAAATATCTAAAGAATGTCCCCTACAAGTTCTGAATATCCAGTACTAATTATAGACATCTATTAGATGTTTAAATATAGACGAAATGTAAACGTGCCTTCTTCGATGTCTAATATATGTAACATAGTAGATCAAAACAAGATTTAGATATTTCCAATATATATTATATCTAACAAGTCCAATTACTGGCTATTTTGAGATTTATTGGATATGTAACAGACATCTTGGATGTAAAAAACAGTGACATTTGTCGTACTAATTGATATCTGTAGGATATTTATAGAAATTTAATGGATCATTTTTAAACTTTTATACATGTCTTATGGATGTAAGTGGCTGTGTGGGGTGGTACATGATATTCTGTTTATTATTCATTTCTTCGCATGTTATTTCCCAATGAGGTGTAGTTTAAAACATGACCCAAAATTAGAATTAGTGACAAATTAAAATTAACACAAGATTTAAAAAAAAAGTTGTTAATTGAAAGACTTTTAAAATGTTGTTTATAAAATATTTCAACACATATATTTTTCTATTTTTTATTGAAAGTTAAACAGAAGGAATTTAAGTTTCTAAAATATTTTGATCTATATTTTTTTCCCTTTTATTTTTAAATAAAATCCTCTGAAATGAAGAAGGGTATTCTAATTAAAGGACATAAATAGAGTCGTCAGAATTCATATTCAATTTTAAATAGTTTTTGCTGTCATTAAATTACGTTTTCTCGATAACATTTCATAAATTGGTATTGAATTTCGATGCATTTTCTTCTTTAAAGTCTACCAAAATTTATATATTTTCCAAATATATTTTGAAAGAGAATAAATATTATCAGAAACCAGTTTAGACGCAGGTTTTCTGTGTAAAAAAAGTTTTTCCTGCTTAGATAAACAATTTATTCTCTCTGTTTTGTAAGAAAATTCTTTTTATTGCCTCGGCTTTCAGGTTTACGTAGAGGCTTTTCTTCAGTCAATAGCACTGAAAGATGCCGGGCGAGAAGCATGCCGCAGGAAATTGAAGCCGTTTTTAGCTACAAGTTTAAATTAACATCAAGCTAAAGAAAAACCAATCGCTGCTATTCTGTAGTCCTTAAAGACCCCTGGGCTGAAAAAGAATTGCGTTTTTGTCAGAAGAAAGAAAGACGAAGTAACAATCTATGCCTGTAGGCACTCGATATCAGTGCATAGATACAAAGGTAGGAAAATAAAACCGAGATATATTCTTTGAACAAAATAGAGATTAAGAATTATCCGTTCTGTAAAGGGTATTTTAGAAAGCACGGGATAGACATAAATGTAACAGAAATTGGAATATTGTAACGAAAATAACGTATTGTTATGGATATTTCTTTTACAAAGCAATAGCTGGTAAAATTTATTATTGGAGGAAATAGATAGATAGTCGAGTCATAATAACTCCCGTCGAAAAACTAATGTTACTTCAGAGTTTTATTAAATGTGTTATAAAGATTTCTAGATTCTAAAGTAATAGGAATATATTTATTTAGTAAATGATATTTTGAAATGAAAAGTAGTTTTCAATAAAATATTCCTTAATACATTGTGTAAAAACTTTATTTTCTCTCTTTTTAAAAGCAATTTCGTTTGGACACCTTTTATTAAAATTGGAAATTCTGTTATGTGGAAAATTTTCATCAGTATTTTATTTTAAATGAAATTTTATTAAAATTTCTGTGTTTTATTTCCCAATAAACTTCAATGAATGAAAGACTTCTTTTACGTAGTATGCATATGCTTAATTATTACAGTATTTTAGTATATAAATTCAGTACTTGTACAAAAATTTTAATTTTAATTTTATCTGTTTAACTCTTTGCGAACCGTGAGTAGATTTTCGCAGAGACGTCAAAAGACCGCTGTTTCCCATCCTCGTGGAAAAATTTTCACCCCCACTTTAGGCGGTAGGCGTAAACCCTCAGATTGTAATCACTACTTTCAAGATACCGATCGCTCTTTGAGGGAAAATAAAAAGGGATTTCTTTTAATGGGGAAAATGCTAGAAGGGGAAAATAAGAAAACATAGACCTTTAGAGTGGAAAATCAGACTTTTTTTTGTTAGAAAAGAAGAACTATGAGAAGACAATCATAGGTATTTTAGCTAGTACAATGCATATTAGTACTCAAGAAAACATTTAAGTTTCACGCAAAAATTTACAAAATGATGAAATATTTGGAAATTTACTCAACATTCTTACGTTTTTTAAATGAATAATTGGATAGTTACTATTACTTATTCTTGATTGTCTTCTTATTTTTAAATGGGTATTTTAAAATTTTTAGGGCATGCAAAAAGAAAATATCTCTTTTTTAGATCTTGATGTCTTTATAAGAATTTTTAAAAGTGTTGATTAAACATAATTAATACTTTGAAATTTTTTTTTATCAAAAAATGTTAACGAGTGGATTTAGGATTTCTTTGTAAAATTTGGAAATATTCAATTTTCATTATAGTATTTGTAAGTCCTTCTTCTTCTTTTTTTTTTTTTTTTTTTTTTCCTTTCTAAATTATTTCTATGAGTCGTTATAATTTACTTATTTATTAAATAAATGGCGATGGTTTATTACACGAATATATTGTTTATTACCATCTATAAATCATCTGTATAACAAACAAAGATTTCCCAAAGAGAAATTTAAATGCCAGAATTTTTATATAGTAATTTTTTAAATATAGATATCAAAGGGCATCAACGATTAGTCAAGTTTAGTATCTCTCTCTCTATATATATAAAGTTTAAAAAATATGTTAAAAAAAATATTGGTATTCAAATTTCACTTTTTGAAAACCCTGGCAATAAATCAACCATATTATTGTTATAATATAACTGCTTAACAAGTTTGATATTGAAAATATTCATAATAACCACATCTAATATTTCTCCGAAATTTCAGTTTTTCTTATTTCTATAAGGAAAGTAAGTGGTACTATTTCTCCAAAATGAGGAATAAACATTCGAACTGTGATTTCTCAAAAAAAAGAAAAAAAAAAAAGTTAGTTATTTTTCTTTAAATTCAACATAAAATACATAATAAAATTCAACAGAAAATACATAAAAATCGTATTCGAAAGAGAAAACATGGTTTGATTGTTAGCTCCTAAAATTTGAAAAGATTTAATATTTGAAAGACTCAATTAATATTACCATGCAATTTTTTTTTTAGAATACGTTTACATAAATTTATCAAAATAAGTTTGAATTTTGAAATTCACTCTCAGAAGTACTAATTTTTTCTAAAAATTATTATTTTTTTTTCTTTGAATGCATTTTTGGTATATATTTGTAACACATTTTATATTGTTTCAAAAGTATATGATGACAATTAGAATAAACATATAGAAATATTTCCATTTTAAACGCATGCAAAATATAAAACTCTAAAATAGAGTTATTTTAGAAAGAAAATTAACTAGAATTGCAGTGATTCAACCTGAGAAGATCTATCTGTGTAGTAGATCGCATATTAGACTTATGTCGAATGATTAAATTGTTACATTTAATATATTTATGCAAGGTTATTTTTATAATAGTGTATTAAAATATCTGGTGGTTTATCGTAAGAAGCCCAATGAATGTGCATCTATTAAATTCGACAATAAGAAAACTAATAAAGTTTATGTCAAAGATTTTTACTAATCATTTATCCGTCTACATATTTACGCTTTTAATTCAATAAATATTTTCAGAATGGTTTGAAATCTGTGTTTCTTATTTAAGTTCAACAAAGCATTTTTTTTTTTTTTTTTAATGATGTATATAAGTTAATTTAACGTCGTGGATCGGGTACAGGGGCACACAAAAATAATTCAAGTGTATTCCAGTGGATAAGAAAATCCTGAGGATTTTTGGACTCTTCTATGAAATCGCACATATGTCACAAAATTTTAGAAATTTCAGAAAATTAAATAATATAGTTTTTTATCACTTTAAATAACACCTTAGTCTCCAAAACTATATTCAAAAGCAATGACAGAACTATTTTATTTATTTTTCTGAAACTGTTTTTTTTTTTTTTTTTTTTTTTTTTTTTGTGACAGGTGTGCGATTTCTTGAAATGGAACAAATAGTAATAAATTAGGAGTAGATTTTATACTTCTATATGCGAGAGTAAAATTTATTAATTTAATTTTAAATACAGAAAAATAAAACTTTTATTTAAAAAAAAAATGCATACACTCATTTTACATTACGAATAAAATGTTATTATTCATTTAATATATACGAATCACAGCCATATTTAAACAGATATTAGTTATGAACTATAAATATTTCCATAACTGCTTGAAAAATAATATTTAATTATTGACTAATTGTATCAATTTTTTAAAAAGAAATGTGTAATGTATTTTTTATACTCTCGATTCTAGTAAAAAAGTGCATAACATCGATTTTTCTGTCTGCCTATTTATTTTTTTAACTATATAAAGGTTTTTCGTAAAGATACTGTAGGGAAAACTAAACAGCCACTTCCTGTGTGGCACACGCCGCAGGGTATCGGCCATTTCTAAAGATGTCTTTGATAAAGAATAAGAATAATTAGGAGCATTCCTCCTCTCTAAAGATTACCCAGAATTTCTCACCATATCGTGGGAGAATATGTTACACATCTGAGATTGTGTAGTGTGTGCATCACAGAAAGTAAAACTTCGCTTTATCTGTCTATATTTCCTTTCCTTTTTCATTATATATATTTTAAGATTTACATCTTCGCGGATGTGACATTTTGACTTATTTTTAGGTATTATAACATTTTTTAAAAGGCATAATTTAACCAATTATATATATATATTTATGTTTTTCTAATTTAAAAATATAATGCTTCATCTTATTACTTTATATTCTAAAGTAATAGGTTGGTTGGTTGGTTGGTTGTAGGTTTAAAGGCCGATTGACTACGCAAGGGTCCCAGGCCTATATAGGGGAATGTCCTCCGTGGGGGTCTTTCCAAGTGGTCCACGACCGTATTTACGCAAATTTAGGGGGGGAAAACATGAAAAACTTCGAACAGATAGGTCGACGAACACGGTTAGAGATCGAACCCGACACTTCCCGTCTACCAGGTTTGAGAAACAGTACTGCTCTCCAATTTTGGGGCCGATTTTTTTTTTTTTTTTTTTTTTTTTTTTTTGAGACTGTTTTATTTGGTCAGACTTCCTGTGCCGTGGGGATACTCCATTCCTTAAACCCCCGCTTAAATACTTAACATATACTCATAATTTTTTTTAAAGCTGTTAATAACGTTAACACTTTATTCAAAATTATTCAAGAAACATTCACCTTTAGCACTCATTGAAATTTACTTACCTTCTTGATCAATATTTTCAAGCGCAATTTAATTGTGCCTGCCTTGCAAGGAGTGACCATCCTGCATTTATTCACGTTCTTTAAATTCTTTATATATTTCACAAAACATCCATAAATTATTTGTCGATTTCATGGGATGACATTTTCTTTTCTTTTATAAATATTTCAGTTTAAAAAATATTGACGACTGGAGGGTCCTAGGCCAAGACGGTATGTCTTCCTTTCTGTGGATGTATAGCACGTTATAGAAAAAACCACAAAAAACTTCGAAAGGCTGAATCGACAACTTCGACTTCGAACCCGGCGCTTTCCATATTTCAGCATCGATAACATTTGCGTTTGTGTTAATTTGTTGTTTGAGTTTGAGTTTATAGTGATATTTTATTATATTGGAATCTTTTATAATTTACATAAAAAGGATATGGCGAAAAATTCTTAATTTATATATTTTCCGAAATGCTCATAAATTATTGTTATTTCATGGGATGTTATTTTCTTTTCTTTAACAGATATTTGCAGTTTCAAAAATATTAACGACAGTAGTCAGTAGGGTATTATTCTTTGCTGATGTGTGGTTCTTATTTGAGGATGCTTAGTCCGTACTTAACTGCGTTACGGAAAAAAAGGCCTAATTTTGTTTTCTAAGTAATGTACAATTCTGACTAAACATATTTTAATTTAGTACGACAGGATCAATCTATTATTCTATTACAAAATATTTTAATCTGTTTTTCCATATAAAGACATGGTAGGCGATGAACTGAAATGGTTATCGCAATTGCATAAGTAAAAATCTTGGTGAGAAACATCCGAGCTACTTCGGTGCCAAATTTCAAATTGCACCGAGGGATTCTATAATGAAGTTGTTCCATTTCTTTAGTACTTTTTTTTTTCCTGAGTTTTATTTAAATTATTTTTAAAAAATGTTTGCACATTTCTTTTTTTTTTCCCTACATAAAAAGAAATATATTTAAATATATTTAGCAATCAAGTTTTCTGCAAGTATTCTATATTTTCTTTCAATTGTTGTTTGGTTGTTCTTTAACTCTTTAATTATGAGCAGCTATAGTCACGCAATTTGGTAAACACCATTCCAGGGCATGGTGCCTATCTTTTTAATATGATATTACCTTCATTTAGGTATCGTCTATTTGAGTTTTTATTGAATAGTTTTAAAATTATGCGAGAGGCAGAGATAGCTCATGAATCATTGAATATTTCAATACATAGTTTTTATAGTTTCAGTAAATTTTTAATAATCAAATTTATGTCGTAAAGTATGTTTACATTCAGAAATTTCCATTTTTTTTTTTTTTTTTTTTTTTTTTTTATTATTAAATTAAGGAAAAAAAAATCCACTTATTTTAATTTATTAGAAATGGTCATTATTAATTTAGAACTTTAACTTTATTTTCAATAATTTAAAATGTTAATTATTAGGGGAATCTAACCTTCGCTTATTAAACCCAGCGGGGCTCTATCCGACTATTCGCTGTTTTGTCTGTCAGTGAATACGAATATTAATAGCGCATAACACAAGGCAAAATCAGAACAATTCTATTTAAATGTCCAAATTAAATGTCAAATTAAAATACATAATACAAATAAAACTTTTTTAGGATAGAAGAAAAATTCGTAATAGCTAAATCATTTTACGTTACATCTTTAGTATATGACCCCCTTAACGAATTAAATATTTTTGTCACTATTTCGCGATGAATTTTTTTGGTATAATTGCTTGTTATTATTATCATTTTTTTTTTTTTTTTTTTTTAGATATTTATTTTTTTCGAATGCCTACACTTTTTACTTATATAATAATCGAGGGATCCCGAACTGAACCTGTCGTACCTTAAAAAAAAAAAAAAACAAGGAAATCTCTTAACAGCTAGTTTTACAAGAACGAACTGGGAACAATCGATTTCAGCACTACCAGTCTACCAGTTTTGAAAGCATTTGCACATACCTTAATTTTCAGTGTAAGTTAGTGATATTTAATTACATTTAGAGCTTTGTGTAACTCTTGAAATCCAGGAGTGGTGAAAAATTCTTAAAATTCATACTTCTCGAGATATCAATAAATTATCTATATTTTATGGTATGCCACTTTCTTTCGTTTTATAAATATTTGCAGTTTCGAAAATATTTGATATGGATTCAGTGAATTTTTAATTAAGAGAAATTATAACTATATAATATATCGAACTTTTTGAAATATTTGAGACAAGGTTTAATTGACTAATCACCCTTTTTGCAAAATTCTAATTTTAGTCTTTGGCACTTTCTAACATAAAACCGCTATCAAAAATTTCTCGCTTTCATATATTTCAATTAATATTTCTTAAATAAACAAATAAAATTAAAAACTATGCAAATATTTAGCTGCGTTTTGTTAATAAAGCATTTTTCTCCATTGTTTTAAATACTTATTATGACCTATATTTAAAATACGAGGGAATCTACTTTTCATTCTTTTTAGTCAGGAAGATGTTTTTAACATTTTCCTGGAAACGAAACCGTATCCAGTGTATTGTGCACGGATTAAAAGAGTACAATCTTCTTCCGTGGTATTGTGACTGTGCTATGCGCCAATTTGTCTGCATACGTAAATTACGGGGAGACTTCTTGTGCGGCCATGGTCATTCGGGTACATGAAAGCAATTGCCTAAAGCCCTTTTCTTTCATTGATGAATTAATGAGCGCTGTCTCATGGGAACAAAAATCACACAGAAGTCTTTTTCATGGTTCTAGCATGCGTTAAAAAGAAGCAATTTCTTTGCTTTACCATTTAGATAGAATAAAATAAATATTTTTAATACTGAATGATTATTTTAATGATTTAATATAAATAAAGATATAAGATAGTAGAGATAAAACCATTGGTATGAAAAAAACAATCGAAATTAATTTTTACTAATTTTTTCCGATATCTGGTTTTTAAAATCAAATTTTCTGGAATTTAATCAAAGTTTTGTACTTATTACTTTAAAATGCTAGTTCAGTGGCGCTTGCTTATTTCTCCTTTTTCTTTCTTTCTTTTTTTTTTTTTTTTTTTTAAGGCGCTCATTGTGTGATTTTGAGAAAATATCTTTATATAAAGAATGTATAAACATAATTTTCAGAACACAATAAATAAATAAAAGTTTTAAGCATTGTAATTTAAGAAAAACAACATTTATAAAAATGCCCGAGTCGAGGGGGGATAAATCGAATTTCGGCGCATGTAAATAAGAAATATGCTATTGTATTTGTATCGAAAAGGTAATTAAATAAGCTTGCATAAGAGAAAAAAAAAATATCTTGAACACATCAAATACAAAAGTCAGAAAATCTTCGTGATACATTTTTATTTCTTTATATATATATTCTTTATATAATTGAAGCTTTTTTAAAAACGACATTGGACACTAATATTAAAATTTAGAGACAAATGCATGGAATAGAACGATATTTTATGCTAAATAAAACTGTCAGAATTCATAATTGTAGTTATGAGAACAGTGATCAACGACACTCTTTATTGAGGGCACATACGGCGCACTTGTATAAAAACTATATAACTCTGGCCCACCAGCGGCCGAGCGGTTCTGCGCTCAAAGTTGGTAGACGTGAGGTGCCGGGTTCGATCCCAGGTCGCGCTCGTCGGCCTAGACGCTCCGTGGTTTTCTCCGAAACTTGCGTAAATATGGGATAGGACCCCTTAGAAAGACCCCCCTTCAGAGCTAGGACCTACAGCAGTAAATCGGCCTTATTCCGAAATCCAATCTAATCTATATAACTCTACTTTCGCAGTGTTTTTTCTCCGCTCATCAAAATGTATTAAAATTTTCTATTTGATACCATAATTTGTAGAGTATTATTCACTCCAAAATATTTAAATATCATATAAAAATTCAATGAATATTATAATCATAACAGATATTATTACTGTTTATGTGACAGCCAAATGTCAAACATAACATTTGATATTTTCATGCAGATAGATAAAAATAAAATAACGAATTATATTTTATATAATAAAGGAAAAAATTTAATGATATATACATAGAGAGATTTTTTATTTTATAAATTAAAATCATTTTTATCTAGAAAAGGGAACCTGAATTAAATATACAATTTATATTTTCCTCAATTTTATGTTCTATTTTTGCTTTTCGGAGTTACTGCTATTATTTAACTATTGAATAATACACAGTAATTTTTACCGTGCTTTGTATTTATCAATGTTATCAGGCAGGGTAAAAAAAGGAAGTCAGAATTGCATTAATTATTATTATTATCATTTAAGTGTAGTTTACTATTTTATTATTTAAAATTGTATTCATCATAAGAAGTTTTACAATTATAAATCTGGTATAAAATTTCGGATAGTCATTTAATCCCACAGGTAAATATAGCGGCGTATTATTGTTCTTCTTCTTTTTTTTTTTTTTTTTTTTTTTTTTTTCTTTCCTTAAAAATAAATAAATAAAGATTTATTTTTATGTATTTATTTTAATTTTCCAAATTTTACATTTTTGTAACAAAATTAAAAAGAATTATGTACAGTATAATAAATGTAACATTAAAAAAAAAAAAAAAAAAAAATCCAAAATGACTATTCTACTGTAGGGATTGTGATACAAAACTTGAGAAATTGTTTACAAAATGCTTCGAATTAAAAAGATAATTAATTAACCCTTAAAAGAAATAATACACATTTTAAAAATCTTACAGAAAAAACATACATTAATTATGCATATATACATATATAATATATACACACATATATATTAAAAATAACAGAAATTTTCAAAGTATATTTTCTATAATGTCTATCTTTCTGGAAACAAAACTTTTTTATTAATAGTTATATTTAATATGCATTTTTTAATAAATTTTTAATAAAATAACACATACGTTTTGATTTACAGTAAATAAATAAACATAAAATATCTGTTGTTACTTATGTATAAAATGTGTTTAAAAAACATCATAGTTCACTTTCAAAATGATTTTTCAAATAAGCGATGATTTTTCTACCAAACTGATAAAATGTCCCTTTTCTGCTCTGAATCAGGGAAATTTTTCCTAGTAGACTAATAGCTTTCACTTAGAAAGAGGGAGGAGGAACCAACTGTCAACTTAACAATTGCTGAAGTGATTGAATACTTCGAGACCCTTCTCTTTCTGGGGGATAGCAGCGTTCCTGCTTTCGGCCGGCGGCCTTGGGGTTTTGCATGTACAGCCGTTTGAGCCGCTTTGGTTCTCAGAGAGTTATAAATAATAATAATAATAATAACATAATTTAAATCTCTTTTTTTAATTTTTCTTATTGGGAAAATTTTATAATAATAGCGCTGGCGAGTTACAAATTTACATACAATATTACTTTTATATATTTTACGGATATTGAGGAATAAATGCAATGTATTGTTGATAGCAAATATGTAGAAATGGACAAAGTAGCAGTTATTGATTATCGTATGATTCAAATACATTGCTGTGCAAATATAGTTATTATTGTTTGAAATAGATACAAGTATTATACAATTAAAATTTTTATGTACGAATTTACATTTTCAAGAATATTATGACATAAAATTAATGAAATTTTACACAATTCTGTAAAACCCGGAAAACAAGAGGTTATTTTTGTTATCAATTTATTAATTCTTACATCAAATATTCTGTAGGCAAAAGTAAAAATAAAATAATGAAATAACTTCAATTTTGAATTAGTTTTAATAATTTTAGAAAACGCTAGAGTGTATAGTTCTCTAGTGCCTCCTGTATATATACACTGGTGGAAAAAATCTGAGAAAAGGTAACAATATCTAAGCTATCTAGATATGTATTTCGAATATATAAACAAATACTTCATGGATTTTCTTGAAATTTTAATGGTAGAAAGAACAGGTTATACCATATATTTTCTGAAATTTGGCATACGTGTTTACAGTGTTATTATCCAGGTTTTGAACAACTTTTATAAAGATATCTTAAAATTTGTTCATTTTCTGCGGTTAAGAATTTATAAATGTCTCAAAAGTTTCGGAAATTTTTCAGTACAATTAGTTTTTAGGACATAACACATAAACTATCATATATAAACTTATAATAGAAGTTCAAATCGTAAAACTTACTTTTCTGAAAAAATATTTTTTTAATTTTTTACAATATTAATTATTTTTTATTATTTTACGTTTTACGTAACTGTCATTTTTTTAAGTGTTTTTTTTTTCTTTTTTTGAGCTTTTTTATGTATCATAATACTTTTTAATAAAAATGAAGATCTTCAAAAGAATAAAACTTTAAAAAACGTAAGCATTAAAAAAAGAAAAAAACTCTAAAGGTGTACGTATATCTTAATGGGACTTGGCATCTTTGATTCAACCAATGAAGTATATTCTATATAAAAGCTTATATTTCCATTTACTATTTCTATAGAAATTAAAATATATTAGGCTTGTTAAATAAGATGTATATTCAAGCAAGAATTCTTAGGGTTTTTAATGTATTTTTAATGGATTTAAATTTATTAAATTGGGTTTTGTTTGGCATTTTTATGGGATGGTTGGGTTTTACGTCGCACTAGTGCTGCGCAGATGGGCAATTGGCGAATGTCTGGGATACACCCCCAGAGGTGGTCCGCAGACATACCATCAAAATTTTGATCCTCTACGGAAGGGATGGCTCTCCCACTTCGGTCACCCCCAGAGGTATAATTTTTGATGAGAACATGGAGGACACTGCGGCCACGACAGATTTTACGTGCACCAGCCACCATTAGTGTACACGGCGGTCTTTGTCCGGCTCGAGTACCGAACCAACAATCTTCCAATTACGAGGCCGGCACTCTACCGACTGGACTTGGCATTTTTATGAATTTATGACCTTCAAAATGTTAAAACTTCCACAGATATTTAAGAAAAGATATTAGAAAATATTAATAAAATATTTTTTGGATACTGAATAGAACCTACTTAAAAGAATTATAGATGGATTTTGCAGTATCTTTAAACGAAAAAATATTAAAAATAATAATATACAAAAAGCATTTTTTTCAAACTTTTAACTAGACATGCACTTTTTAATTTTTATCGAAAACTACTTAACAATTGAAGCCGAAGTCAATGTTATTCTATGGGAAATTTTCTTTACTTATAACTCATTATGTAATACTTACTTTTAATTCTGTTTTCACTTTTAGAAAATTTTCAACTGTTAAATTGACGCACCATTTTTAAAAATGAATTTTTTAAATTTTTAATATTGTGTTTTGAAGCTGTAATATATGAATTTTCAATATGTGAAATTTTTCAATTTGATATTTCAAAATAAAATAGCAAAAATTTAAAAAATTACGTTTCTAAAAAAGGTGAGTCAATTTAACAATTAGGAATTTTCTGAATGTGAAAACAGAATTTAAAAATAGGTATTAGTTAATGCGTTATAAGTAAAGAATATTTCCCATAGAATAACACTGGCTCTAGCTTCCGGCGACGATAAGTGAAGAGGGCCGTTAACAAACACATCCCTAATTCTTTTAAGTATGTTCCATTAAACATCCAAAAAATAGTATATTATGTCATTGCTTATGTCTGTAGAAATTTTAGCATTTTGTAGATCATGAATTCATGAAAAATGGAAACTGAGGAAACTCAATTTAAAGGTCTTAAATCTGTAAAAAAAAAAAAAAAAAAAAAAAAAAAATCAAAAACTATAAGAATTGGTACCTGAATATATATTTTATTGAACAAATCTAATGTACTTCAATTTGTAAACATTAAATGAAAGTATAAGTTTTTAAATGAAACCTCACCCTCCGTGGCCGAATGGTTATGTCATCACACTGCTAATCGCTTTCGAGCGAAGGAGAGCGGGTTCGATTCCCACGCTGGCCCTGGGTGTTTTTCTATTTCTTCGTACTGTAATTCTGTCATGTGCTATCTGTAATTATCTGACGAAGATTTACAAGCGGACTACAAGTCAAGCATACAAATCTGATGTATATGTTACCTATAAACAAACAAAGAAACAAACAAATGAAACCTAATTCATTGGTGCCGTCAAAGATACCGAAATTCTTTAAACGAATCAGATCATAGTACTTAGTCTTTATATTTGACGTATTAAAAATTTTCAGGTATGAAATACACAAGTAAACTGTAGTACTGTGAAAGTTACAATCCTCAGCAACTTATTCGAAACGGACGCAAATGTCCAGTTATATAAGTTGTATTTTTAACGAGTTATGAGCGGGATATAATTGGGATCTATTACATTCAATGTTGGTTTTATATTTTATGGGCAGTAATCGTAAAAAAAAAAGTTAAAATTAGCATTTGTTGTTTTAACTGCTTAAGGGGAGTCTGTACTTACCGTCTCCGATAGCGGAAGCCAATGTTATTCCATGGGAAATTTTGCCCCATTATAGCTCATTAACTAATACATATTTTTAAATTTCGTTTCCACATTTAAAAAGTTCGGAACTGATAAATAGGATATCGCTGTCTAAAAATTGATTTTCTTGATTTTTAAGTTTCCATTTTTAAGCTAAAAAATGGAAAATTTCACATTGTGAAAATTCGCATTTTACAACTTTAAAATAAATTATTTTAAAAAAAAAAAAAAAAAAAAAAAAATGAAAGCGATAAGCTGTTTTACAGTTGTGATTTTTCTGAATGTGAAAACGGAATTAAAAAATATGTATTAGTTAATGAGTTATAATGGGGCAAAATTCTCTACAGAATAACATTGGTTTTGGCTCCCGGATACAATAGGTAGAGAGTCCTCTTAAGGAAACAAAGGTCTCCGTTATAGTGATAGTTGAAATAACGATTGGTTCTAATGAAACGGGATCATCATAATATGGACTGTTGTTTTAATATCATATAAATAATAAGGATCACAATATACCGTTGCAAAGATTGAAAACATGAGATGCTGGGGAAAACAGGAATAAAGATTTATTGTTACTTGAGTTCCCTCTGGCATCATATTTTCATGTTATTTACATATAATGGTATCAGCATACTGGGTTTTGTCATGATTATTCTTATTCCAGCAACTTATAAATCACGACATGCACATAGTCTTTAACTGTAGCTTGCCTGGCTTAACGATCCCAATTTTAAAAATATAAAGTGCGTCTAAAATGTTCGGTGAATGGATAGATATCTCATAAGCAATGCGAGTTAAAAATGCGTCTCTGCGAATGCGCAGGTAGAGACTAATGGAGAGACGGCACGTAGAAAGAAGCGCGAGAAACGGAGGCAAGAGTAGTCTGCTATGGTCAATCGAACGGTGTATGTTTGAAAACTCGTGTCGTATTAGAATGGAGCAACTGATAAACATCAAGTTCTGCTACAAATTGGACGACGAGCAGAAGGAAACTCGAATGCCCGCTGCTCAAGATTTCATTGATACGTGTGACCAATATTCAACCTTTGTGCAAACCATCGTCACATGAGATGAGAGCTGGTGCTACCAGTATGATCCGGAGTCGAAACAGCAAACAATAGAAGGGTGCTTCCCGCGCCCCAAAAAGAGTCGCATACAAACGTCCAAAATCAAGACACTCCTGATTGCGTTTTTCGACAGCAACGGCATGATCCACCAAGAATTTGTCCCTCAAAGACAATCTGTCAATGCCGAATTCTAAGAAACTGTTTTGAAACATCTACTGCTGCGCATCCGGCGTGTCCGCCTACAGATGTACAGGATAGGATAGTGGAGTCTGCTGCATAACAACGCACGCCCGCACACTGCGATCCATGTACGCAACTTCTTGGTCCAACATCATTTAACTGTTATCATACATCCACCGTACTCGCCTGATCTTGCGCCCTCAGACTTCTTTCTGTTCCCTCACCTCAAAGGATTCATCAAGGGTACACTTTTTGCAGACACACTAGACACCCGATGATGTAACATCTGTGCTTCGGTCGATCCCAAAAGAGGCCTTCGCTGTCTCATTCCAACAGTTTTACCAACGATGTCACAAGTGTATTGTGGCTAATGGATGTTACTTTGAGGGTGATTACAGGTATTTTGTTTTCATATATATATATATATATATATATATATATATATATTTGTTTTATGTTTCCATTCACCGAACTTTTTAGACGTACCTTGTATATTTGGAGAAGAAGAATTCGTCATAGTAGTCATCGGCTAAGCAATTTATGATCACAAACGCACATTATAGAGGTTGGCCACACTGCTATACAGGTTGTTTTGCAAAGCGTTATTCAAAAGATGCAAAGAGGTCTCAGATCTGTTGTAGTAATTTGCTTATTAAATAGTGTGTGACAAAAATATAATAAAGTACAGTCGGTAACAAAAGTGTCCGAACACTAGCAAAAAGTCCTATCTAAAAAAAGTGCACTTCATACGGTTTTCTTAAATAAATCCTTGTCGAATCATGTTCTTGAACTGACTAAGAACAGGATTCGACAAGGATTTATTTAACAAAACCGTATGAACTGTACCTTTTTTACATAGGAATTTTTGCTAGTGTTCGGACACTTTTGTTACCGACTGTACTATATATTCTTCGATTTTTGGTATAATTGCAGAAAATGCCATTATAGGTCGGCCTTTTTTCGCTAATATTTTAATCCTGAGAGGGTGGCAATAAAATTCGAAAATTTAACATCAAAAGCTGCCAAAATTTACGAAATAAATTGAATAAATAAATAAATAAATTCTTCCCTTTAAATTATAAAAGTAATATTTTGTTGAAAATTTCTGGAACGAAATTTTGCAGTTGAAAATTAAAATTAGGTGGTATAAAATATATCCCACGGACTTTCAATGAGTTAATAATTAATGAAGAAGAAGATGTACGGAATCTGTTTAAAATGATTGCTAGTTAAAATACTTAAAACTATGAAACGCTCAAAGTCCAATTGTAATGGGAATGATACATGTTAGGTTATTTTATTATTGTTTACTTTATCAGGAAATATCATAAATTATTAGAAAATCCCTCCATTAATAATAATGCAGTTGATATTTATTTTTCAACAGTTATTAAAATAAAATAATTATTATTTTGACTATTTTTTAAATAATTTAAATGAAATAGTCATGAACTTTCCCTCTATGTTATAAATTTAAACAAAATGACACTACCGTAATAAATATTGTTTCATATTTAAAAATATGTATAAAAATATTTATTATGATAATCACTGAATCACAAAGATTTGCTGGACAGTGCTTTGTGAATATTTATAACGACAAACGTATATTTGAAATGATATTTTTGAAAGTATCTCAAATATAATTTGACATACTTCAGATAAATTGTGGTCTTACTTCCTTTGTTTTATTTATAAAGTTGAGATCACTCTTGTTAGCAAACCATTATTGCTAAAAGTAGAACAAATATGTCCTTTAATTTAGAATATTATGCTTCTTTTTTAATACGAACACATTTTCTTGAATATAACATTTCCTGTATTTTAAAAATTGTAATAATATTTTTTTTTTCATAAAACGATTTTCTCATTGCAAGTAGTTAAAATATAAAAACAAAGTTTATCTATAAAGTAATTAAAAATATATACAGGTTGTTTCGTTAATTATGGTTAAAATCTTAAGATGTGATAATGCACATCCAAACAAATAACTTTCATCAAAAAATACATGCTTGAAATTAAAAAGCAAAGGTGTGGCGCATTTGGAAACTTGGCCCATGCAAATGTTAAAACTCAATTCCTGTTGTGAGTTACAAGGCAGAACGACACTAATAGCGTGGAAATGTGATATGGGAATGAAAAACATGCATGGAAATGTTCGATTTATAATTAACACGATTAATACATAAAGGCCGCTGATCAAAGTGTGCAACTGTCAGTTGCGTTAGTAACGTATCGGAAGATGTTTTCCTTCACTAATAGAAAAAACGCCCCGCGATCGCCACATATTTCCTGTCTCGATTTCTTTTTGTGGCGACACTTGAATATGCAGAAGAAGTCACCACCGAATTCTCGATCACTGCAAGGCAAGTGCACGCTATGCTTGGTGCTTTTAGAATGTTCACCAATCCATTCTTTGACGTTGTACCACGTGCATAGCTACTGTCGGTCAGTGGTTTTAATACCTATTGTAATCATATGTCATGAATATTTCGAAAAAAAAATAAAATCGAGTAAAGTTAAATATCTCATGTATTATTTTTTTGGCTTAAAAAATATAATAGCACCATTTGTATGCGAGAGTTTCAGCTCTGGAAGCTAGTAGATGGAAGATATCGGGTTAGAACCCAGGTCACGCTCGTTGACCTAGCTGACAAGACCTTTCCGGGGCTCTCCCTGAAATTCGTATGAATACGGGCTAGAACCTATTAGAAAGGACTCTTCGGAGGACACCAACCAGATCTTGTTCCGAACAGGGCAGACTCCTCCTCCACACATACTGCAATAACTTTACATACAGTTCGTAACAAAAGTATCCGAACACTAGCAAAAATTCGTATATAAAAAAAGTAGAGTTAATACTGTTTTGTTAAAAAAAAACCTTGTCGAATCATGCTCTTAGTCAGTCTAAGAACAGGATTTGACGAAGATTTATTTAACAAAACATTATTAACTCTACTTTTTTTATAGAGGAATTTTTGCTAGTGTTCGGATACTTTTGTTACCGACTGTACAATACATACAATAACTTACGCCACTATAAACACAGTAAGGTTATTGTACCAGATTTTCTCCAAAGTTGTGTATTTCTAATGAACTATTCGTAAGTCAAATGTAATTGATATTTTCAGACGAACGGGCTCAGACATCATTTACAACAAGAAATAGGGGGGGGGGGATTTAATAACTTTCATATTCCTAGCGCTTTGACGCAAAAGCATGTTTAGTAAATCCATATAGTAGAACGGGAAACAGCGCTGCATTTTTAGTAGTGATTTCATTCCGACCAATTCTTATTTCTAGTAATTGTTCAGATATCAACAGTAACCAAAATGAGCGTCAGTCGTCGCACGCGCGGTGGGGATAGGAGTAGTAGGGTTTGGCACTCGCCAAATAAATAAATATATAAATAAAAATAAAGTTATTTCATACCGCTTCAAAATAGGTGCAACAGATTGTTTATAGAATAAACAATAAGAAAATAACCGTCAGCCACCTTTAAAATGGTGGATTATACGTCAGTCGCGAGGCCGAATCTGCAAAAAATCTTAAAAAATAAAGTTATTTCATACCATTATTTCATACGAAACTTATATATATATATATTAGTCTTCCTACATGCAATAATGGGAAAATAAAAGTCAGCTGCTTTGGTAGTGGTGGAAAGACCGTCAGCCGAAGCCTCGAATGTACCACGGCGTAGAAAACTCTACTGGAGCAGCTGACAGTCGGATGTCTGATGAGGGTAACAAGAAAAACATAAGCATAATTATCAGCCGGCATGAAATAACTAACCTATTTGTAGCGCTGCCTCCCGTAGTATAGTTTAATTTTAGTCTATGAAATAGGTGAGAATTTATGATTTAAAATTTAATTGTTTACCTCATTGTCGACTTCGCTGCTGACTTGAAGGAATTTTAGAAATTATGTACACGAGAATGAAATGAAATTTAATCCAATACATCTTTATTTGTATGAAATTGCATGTATTTATGTTTTCAGAAATATCTTCTCCGTAAAATGAAGAGGTGTTTTTTTTCTTTTCGTAACTGACAGCTGGCTGCAAATCTGGTGAATTCTAATACTTTTTTCCCGATTACTTTTTCTATTTTATTAGTGTGAATGCTCTGTCATGCATAAATTTTTTTAGACAAATTTATTCAAACAAATTTATTTTACAACAAATTTATTTCGAAATATATATTTGAAATATTTAAGTTATTTACTACCCCACCCCGTGTGTCTGAGTATAAAACTAATATGTTTGAAAATCGAAGTTAAATTTTCAATTCTCGACTGCAACATATTCGAATTGATTATGAACATCCTTATTTTATGATGCAGCGTTGATTTCCTTTCGAATCTTTATATTTAAAATGCAATAAATTTCACCTTTGTTTAGGCAACAAATAGTAAAGGGAAAGTTCTTAAAAGACGACGCTTCAAGAAATTCAAAGATTGTATATTTCTGTTCATCTAATTTAGATGCTATTCTGTAGATCTTGTAACTGTTTTCTGTTAGTTTACATTCTCTTATACACGAGTTTATATTCTGAAATAGTTTATTCATATGTATATTTAGTTTTCTTTGACATTTTCTTAAATGAATTAGCAATACATAAAAGATAAATAAGACAGTGAGTACCAGGTGCTAATTTTCTTAAAAATAAATTACAATAAAATAATTCCAACATGTAAAGTTTTATTTTCAAGACAGAAATCTAAAAATTCAAAAGTGTTTAAAATAAAAAGCATAAAATTCATATGATATTTTTCATGTGATATGAACGATTGAGTTTTTATAAAATTATATTCTAAAGCCAACATGCAGGAATCTAGCTATCTATATATTTATATTAAAAAAGAAAAAAGTGCGATAAAAATTTGCTAAGAATATAAAACCAAACAATTTTTATATGAAAATCCGTTAACATATTTCTGGTTAAGAAAATATATTCAACGAATTTTACATTTTTTGCAATAAGGTATGCATTATGAACTGTTTTATCTACATAGTATAACTTTAGTAAATTCATGAAAATAATTTGATTTAACCCCTTTGCATTACTAGCGTATATATACGCTCAATTTTTCTAGTCACTGTCACCGGAGCAGTATGCATACACTGAACTTTGTGGGCCATTATCATCATTCGTTATCTAAAAAATCTCGTGTGTCACTCACACGACTTTCTCTTACCCTGAAATGTAATACTATAAATACAGATTGGATATTAAGGGATAGGATAACGAGTACTGTTATGCCAACCTATGTTAAAACAAATCAAATTAGGCTTCGGAACAGCTTTATTTGACAAGTAATTCTATGTCATCCGTTTCATTACTGTACCTAAATTTATATAGAATTCGATTCTGTTATTAAATTCAAAAGTTCATTTTAAATTATTGAAACAACTTTCACACCAACATTCCTTGAAACTTATCAACCTTCATCAAACTTTTCTAGTAAGAAACACATTAACTTCAAAATACAACATTTAGATCACCTAAAATTATTTGTTTTTAACTTATTATAACAGACACAAAGGTTAAATGTTAAAAACTTGACTTCGGTATTCAGGAATCCTGAAAACGTCTAAATATACAAAAAAAAAAACAACCTTATCTACCATATTGCTATGAGGAATTGATTCCAATTCCTGAGCAACTTTCTTGGACATGGTAAAATATTACAGTAAAGCACTTCCACTAACAATGAAAAAGAATGTTATGACTTAAATATTGGCAGCCCTTTATAACTTCTAAAAGTTATGTACACATCACGTGGAGGACATAAATATAATCCTATATTAATAACACACGGCACAACCTGAAGTACACTGCCATCAATTTTCAAGTATTGTCGTACTATAATCTAGTTCTTTTGTGTATCCCTGTAAACGAACAGTGAAAGATTTCTATACCATATACTACATGAAACATGTTTTTATGTATATAAAATATATATATTCGTTTCATTTTGTTTAGTGCACTCTGTAGATGATAAACTCTACTTATATGCAATTTTTGCCGTAGACGTAATGTATTTGAATTATTTTGGGTGTCTTTGGACAAGAAGCATTTCCTTGATCTCATCGAAAAGTTTAGTGTAGCATCCCTATAGCATGCACATTTAAAATTCCAAGTTTGGACTTTCCTCTATTTTTTTTAGATATGCTGATAACAGACAGACAGACATACACGCACAGACAGACATACACGCACAGACAGACATACACACAGACACACACAGAAAGAGACCAACCGCTAAAAACATGATTTTTGGATTTAGGGAACCTCAAAACGTGTGAATATAACAAAAACTCAATTTTAAAAAATTGACACAAAAACAGTACTTTCTGTATCTTATGGGTAAGAGAAAGTAAAAATAGAAATGGAGGGTATTGCTTCTTTTCACATTTACCGTATGATGCAAATGGGTTAAAATCAATTTTTACTTTCTTTTACCCATAAGGCAGAGAAAATATTATGTTTGGGTCAAATTTTCGAAATTGAGTTTTTAATATATTTACATGTTTTGAGGTCACCCTGAATCCAAAAATCATGTTTTTAGAGGTTGGTCTGTGTGTCTGTCTGTGTGTCTGTATGTTATCAGCATATCTCAAAAACAAATTATAGCAGAAAGTCCAAAGTATTCTAAATGTGTATGATATAGGAATACTACACTAAACTTTTTGTTACGATCAAGCAAATGGTTCGTGTCGGGGACACCCAAGAGAATTCAAATGTATTGCATCTATGGGAGAAATTGCACGTAAGTAGAGTTTATCACCTATAAACTGCACTAAACCAAATGAATCGAATACATATATTTTACGTACGTAAAAACATGTTTCATGTAGAATATGGTATAGAGATCATTCACTGTCCGTTTACAGGTCTACACAAAAGAACTAGATTATAGTGCGACAATACTTGAAAATTGATGGAAGTGTACTTCAGGTTGTGCCGTGTGTTATTAATATAGAATTATACTTATGTTTACCATGTGTTGTGTACATAACTTTCAGAAGATATACAGGGCTGCCAATACGTAAGTCATAACATTATTTTTTATTGTTAGTGGAAGTGCTTTACTGTAATATTTTACCATGTCCAGGAAAGCTGCTAAGGAATTGAAATTAACTCCTTATAACCATATGGTAAAGAATATATTTCTTCAAGCTAAATATTCATCGCTTTGTTTTTTGTATATTTACACGTTTTGAAGCTTCCTGAATACCAAAGTCAAGTTTTTCACCTTTGGTCTTTATGTGTGTCTGTTAGAGTAAATTAAAAACAAATAATTTCAGGCTATCCAAATTTTGTATTTTGAAGTTAATATGTTTGTTATTAGAAAAGTTTAATAAAGATTGATAAGTTTCAAGGAATGTTGATGTGAAAGATGTCTGAATAATTTTAAATGAACTTTTGAATTTAATAAAAATTTGAATTCTATATAAATGTAGGTACAGTAATGAATGAGGAAGGTTTGAGGGAAGCGGTAGCCCCCTCACACAGAATTACTTGACAAATAAAGCTTTTCCGAAGCCTAATTTGAATTGCTTTAACATAGATTTGCATACCAGTACGTTATCTTACCCCTTGATCTGCAATCTGTATTGATAGTATTAAATTTTAGGGCAAGAGAAATTCGTGTGAGGGACACACCAGATTATTATTTATTTTTTTTTTTTTAAATACACTTTAGATTCTTCTAATTAAGATATCATCAAAATTTATAATTTGAAGTTTAATACAAAACCAATATTAAATATCAGGGTAAAAGAAAGTCATGTGAGAAACACACCAGATATTTTTTTTTTTCTTTTTTCAAGTACACTTTAGATTCTTCTAAGATATCATAAAAATTTATAATTTGAAATATACAAAACCAAAAAGCACTTTACTGTTAATTTGAAATCTTTCCTTCTGTCTCTATGTGTGCATCTGTTTAACTGTCGAAATATATATATATATATATATATACTATATATATATATACTATATATATATATATATATACAGCTTTTTTTACTTTCTCTTACCCATAAGGTAGAGAAAGTATTGTTTTTGGGTCAAAGTATTGTTTTTGGGTTTTTCGAACGCGAGATTTTGTTATATTTACACGTTTTGAGGTCCCCTGAATACGAAAATCCTGTTTTTAGCAAATGGTCTGTGTGTATGTCTGTATGTCTGTGTGTGTGTCTGAGTGTGTGTCTGTGTGTGTGTCTCTTATCAGCATATCTCAAAAACAAATTATGGCAGAAAGTTCAAACTTGGTATTCTAAATGTGTATCATATAGGGATGCTACAGTAAGCTTTTCGTTAAAATCAAGCAAATGGTTCGTGTACAGGGACAATCAAGAGAATTCTAATACATTACGTCTATGGGGGAAATTGCAGGTAAGTAGAGTTTAACGCCTATAGCCTGCACTAAACCAAATGAAATGAATATATATTTTTTGTAATAGAGATAGTTAACTGGGAAAAAAAATTGTGTATGTAGGAGCCTCGCCTTCCCCCCTGGGGGGAAGTCCCCCCTCGAGGGGAGTAAATTTTCATGATGGGTGTCTTTCAAAAGATCTCGCCAATACCTTTAAAACGAATGGTTGAACCATCGATCTGCAATAATTTAAAACAAAGTTATCGATTTTTTTTTTTACTTTTAACGAAAAAAAAACTTAGATTTTTTTTTTTTTTTTTTTGTATATTGAGAATAAAATGGACTTTTTTTGGATATTTGGTGTTATACTACTTCTCTAATATGGAAATCGTCTGCATTATCATAAAAGATAATTTTTTTAAATAATAATTTTAATAAATTATTTTTTAAAAACAGAATTATTTTTTAATAACCGAATTAAATTCTATATAAATGTAGGTGCATTAAGGAAACGGGGGTTGAGGGGGGCTGTAGCCCCCCTCACACAGAACTTATTATCATATAAAACTTTTCAGAAGCCTAATATGAATTGTTTAACACAGGTTCGTTATCTTACCTTTTAATCTGCAACCTGTATTTATAGTATTAAATTTCAGGGTAAGAGAAAGTCGTGTGAGTGACACACCAGATTATTTCTTTGGTTAGAATGCTAGTTTATTCGCGGAGTTTCTCAGCTATATTTGATGAAAATCTTTTTGACAGATTCTTTAAATATAGTTAAAATGTCATATTTCAGGCTACATTGCAGCGATTTTTTAAAATTACTGAGCTGTAAATCTTTGAACATCTAACTCTTGTTAAATGTTAAGGCACAAGGTTTATGTATCAGTGCAATAAAATAGGGGAAACCCATGTACCTAGGGCCACTTTTTTTCAGTGCTCAGAAACAGAGCCCCTGATTTGTTTAAATGTATGAAACTGATATGTACTTATCTTTAGGACAAATTACTTCCAATTGGGATTAATATAAACATTTATAATTATAAATTCCGACAAATAGAAGGTTTTTAAATAAATTTCACACATGGCCCTAGGTAAGACCTCATTTTACCTAGGGCTTTTTTTTTTCTTCCAATGCCCAAAAACAAAGCCCCTGACCTGTTTAAAATTATGAAACTGATATGTGCTTATCTTTAGGGCTAATACTTTTAATTGGGATTAATATAAACATTTAAAATAATAAATTCCGGCAAATAGAAAGTTTTTAAATAAACATTACTCATAGCCCTAGGTACAACATCCGCATTGTACCTAGAGCCAAACCTGTACCTAATGCCCCCTTAATTTGAAACATTGAAAGTTTCACTATTTTATTTTTCTTATATAGCATGTTTTTCTTCAATTTATTTTTTTCCTGGAGTGTCTGTTAGAATTATAGGTCTCCCTGATTTTTGACCACCTCTTTTCTTTGATGTACAAGGTTTTGCTCGAGCACGAGACACGAAATGATGTTATATATTGAAGGTTTCAAAATTTCAACAGGTCATGAAACAGACATCCAGTTCCCTCATTGTTGGTTCACTTTCTTCTTGAGGAAAATAAATTTTTGGCAATTTATAGAGGGATATGATCTGTTTGTGACGTTTGAACTTAAATATTCATGCTCAGTGAATATTTTTTGATTCACTGGCTTTCTTTAATTTTATGGTGTATGAAGAAGTTTTGAAGTTTAAATATTTTTTATAAGTTAAGCACATTGAAAGTTCCAGAGCAAAATATGTATACGCTTTTCCATTTAAATGACACGTATTAATAATAATGGACATGACTATGTCAAAATGGTTCAGATAGTTAAAACAATGTCCCTCCATTTAATTATAATTTTTTTTTTAGTATAATAGTAATAATATGAAGAATATAACTGCAATTGTACCTAGGGCTATGACTCCTAGGTACAGGTTTAGGTAACTTTATTCAAAATGTCTTGCACTAAAAAAAACCCCATGCAGAGAAGACTAATTAAATGTCTCATTTATTACTCAATATAACAAGCAAAATTATAGACTAGAAATGAAAGAAAAATTTTTGACTTTCCTTTGTAAAATAGCAAAAGAGATAAGCTGCAAAATTTTACTCCAGACCATATAAATTCGTTTTCCGCTTGTAACTTGTCAAAACTTTCTCCTCAAAAATTTCAAATTTATTTTGAAAATAGAAAATTAGTGTTGTTACTCGCCTAATTGAGTAGTAAAACTTAAAACTAAATATTAATTAAATAAACTGGAGTGGCCTTATTTACATTACAGCCCTAGGTACACAGGTCTCCCTTACATAATGCAAATTCTCAACCGATTTCGAAAAAATTAAAATTTGGCTACAAATAGTGATTACCAATCCACAGTCCAAATATTTGGTTAAGAATTAGAGTTGTATATACATATTTTTTTTAATTATTTAAAATATGATTATTTTTCAATTCACTTTACATTGGTGTTTTGAAATTTGTGAGTTGTCAATTTTCCAATTTCCAAATCATGTTAAATGAGAAGTCAAGTGGTTTTGGAATTGTAGTTTTTAAAAGCTTTTATTTGCAATTTATTTTGGCAAAAAAAAAAAAAAAGTTATAAGTAAATATAAGGAGTCTACAGTTAAAAAATATCTGAATTCGGCAGAAAATTAAGTATATATATATATATATATATATATATAATATAGCATATTAAAGTCAAATATAGTCATGCGTAACCTTTTATAATTTGCGAGCTACCGTTCATTCAATTGAAAATTACAGAATTTATAGAAGAAGAATATTCAGCTTAATTACATTAAATGTCAATATTTTTTACACCTGAGTAAAATTCCATTTATCGGTGAAAGGAGTAAGGCTATAGTTAGGTAGTAATAGAAAACTATTTTTTATAAATGTCTGATCACATTACAATTGGTGCAGCATTATATGGTTAAAAAAAAAATCATTGGAGAATTCTGGATTTATTTTAATAATCAGTTTAAGTGACCAGTAAAAAAAAATAACAAAAAATGTTGGTTGTACGATTTCTATGAAATCTAATTAAAATTTTTTTAATTAATTTAATAGCGTTTATATTTATAATTTCTTTAAAAAATAAAAATTAAAATAATGAACTCATACTTTTCAGAGTTAAATTATAATAAATTATCGCAATGTACATAATCATTGCTATCAATTTTATAACAACATGTAACTATTTACAATTTATTTTGTGATGTTTTATAACAAAGTAAAATTATTTACAATTTATTTTTGTGAACATCGGATAGGTATGTTAAAAAAAAAAAAAAAAAAAGTAATAATAAATGAGTTTTGAAAAATGTTTATATATTACATTAAAATATTATCATTGATAAGTTAAACAATTCAATTGTTTTAATGCTGTGTTAATTTATTGTATAATGTATTTTTTTTTTTTTCTTTTAAGTATACTGAATAAAGAAATTATGATAAAAGCGATGATTTTAAGCAAATCTTTAAAATAAGATAATTAAGTAATCTACATAGATGAAGAACAAAAACTATTTAATGAAATTAAAAAGGATTCTTTTTTTTAAACGCTTTTTTGTTTTATTGTAAGGTATATATTTTTTAAAGTATTGAGATAAAAAATAAAAATAAATAAATAAAATAAATAAAATAAAGTATTTTTCTTAAACAAAAATGAAAAACCTGGGTTTTTATTAGTTTTAAAGAAGAAAATAAATAAATAAGCTTTGGTATTTTTTTATTAACTTTTTGATTAATATTCAATCTCATTGTATTTTTTCCTTTGTTTGCTTCATATGTAATTAGAGTATACCTTTCTTGCATTATTCATTCAGAAAGAGATTTTTTTCTTTTTTAGAAATGTATTTTAATTGGAATAAGGATATTTTTTAAAAAAATATGACAATACTACCTGAAGAAAAAACATTTAAAAATGTCTATTTTGTTCTTTCATGTAAATCGAGTACCACAGGCCTTTCCTTATTCTAACTATTGAAACATTTTATAATTAATTAAATCACTTTTGCATTCAATTGCGCAGAAAATTCTTTTAGTTAACCATATCTGTAAAACAAGAACTAGTGCTGCCATCTTTTGATTAAAAACAATATTAAACTATTTTCTGAGTGCAGTGTTAGTATATTTTAGTCGGATTTATTAACCTACATAATTGTGTTTCAAATGTATTACCTAAAACGTGGAAAATTCCTTAAGCACACCACTATCAATTCTGTGAAAAGGTTATTTTCCCTCTGACGTTCTACTAAATTTTGATAGTAATATATGAAAATCTCATACAATTTCCCACAATATGAATATTTTAAAAGTACTCCGTAATAGTACTAAGTTGAAAGAACATTTAGGTGATGCCCTCAAAGAAAACTAGATTTTGGTAAAAGGTGCCTTGAGACGACAGCTTTTATGATTATTTTACACGATTACAAGTCTATTGAAGAATATGATCTTAATATAAAATGCTGAAATATTTACATATAATGATAATAAGAAAGAAAGAAAAAAAGAAAGAGAAAGAAAGAAAGTATTCAACAAAATATTTGTCATAACGAACTAAACATCAAGTGATAAAAATTCTTTCAAATCCTGAAAAATGATGTCAGGGAAAAACGACACCCCATCCTCTATAAAACATTCTTTGAAGGAAAAAAAAAGTCCGTGTGAAAAGCATCCCCAGAATTGTCATTTGTTTTTAATACTTTTATGGTACACGAAAGAAATAAAAGAGCAATAAATTTACACGAAATTTTTGTTAAACATTAAAAGTAATATTAAGCCAAAACGCCGGTATTTAATTTCTTTCTTAATTATTAGAGTAGGGTGAGGAAATTTAAAATACAACGTATAACAATATTATTATGATGATACGTTTATATCATCTATCGCTATCGAAAACGATAAAGTTTTCATCTTTATGACCAATATAAGGAGTCAGAATATCGAAATCAGAAAAGTCCTGAGGTTGCGAAGTTATTTATTTTTATTTTATTATTATTATTATTATTCTATAAAATTCTTTTGAAAAAAGAAATTAAGTGGATTTTTTTTTTTTTTTTTTTTAAATAATTTATTTAAATTGAAAAAATAATAATGTAAGGCAGAAATTAATGTCATAGATATACATTACCTACCAATAAGTATTTGGAATCTTTCGAATTTAGACGTTTTGACAAATACCTAGAAAAATTCTGTAGGAGTAATCTCGAATCTTTGGCAGCATAAAAAACATGTTACACCTCAGATATTTCAGCAAAATTTTATCCTGAAGAGGAAAAGGGTACCAGTAAAAGTTAAAGAAAAATCAAAATGTTTTGGATCACCCTGTAAAAAGTAATGCTTGAAATGCGTTTTGGCTGTAACATATGGTTATGAAGACTATTTTATTACACTGCGCTGGAAAAAAAATTCGAGCCCTGATACCACTTTTTGCTGATTCTTATGTAAAATGTTCTCCTGAATCCGAATATGACTCGCATTTTCCCCAGTCACCCACCGTTTTCTCGGGACACCACCCCTCCCACAAATTTTATCACTGTTCGGTAATTTCATGGCCATGAATTTGATTTGGAGAATGAAAAATAATTAATTAACACTTAAAAACAAAAAATATAATGTTTAATAAATAACATTAATAATAGATTAAAAAATATAAGAAATGTAATACATAATTTCAGTGGCAAATTCCCCCCTAAATTTTCTCCTTCCAACAAATGTTCATATTTTGGTATTTTCCTACTCTGTAGCCCCTCAGAAGATATTTAACAGTTAAAATAATCCCCCCCTTTCACCTAAAAATGAAATTTATAGCCATAAAATTACCGAAAAGTGATAAAAATAGGGGTCCGTCCCTAAAAAATGGTGGGTGATAGGGCAAAATAAGCGTCATATTCGGATTCAGGAGGTCATTTGCAAAAATGGTGTTGGGGCAATTTTCATGTAGAGCAGTGTTATCTATATAATTTTTTATGAGGCTACCACATATATATAAGGAGATATAACGCTTTCTTTGAAAAATTTCAAAAAAAAAGTTGCCAATTTTTTTTATTATAACATTTAGGGTATTAGACCCAGTGCAAAGAAATTTTTAGGAAGCTTGGCACACTGTATTAGACACAGCATGCTGAAATCAGAATACAAAAATGTTAAACATCTTACGAAATATGAGTACTTTTACAAAATACTTTTTAATTACGCATGCGCAAGCTTTATAAAAATTTTATTTGCATAATTTGATAGCCAAAAGTATTGCCTTACTTATGTGAAAACTCCAAACAAACATCGTGTAAATCCAAACAGTTATGACACATAGAATCAACAGAATTTCAGTTTCTCTCAGAAGTTATTAATTTCTTAAATTATAAATCATGCGATTGAATGCATGCGAGAATCGTGATTGTCTCATGCTTAATGGCGTCAGTATTCTCAAAACGTTTTAGATTAATATAAAATGGACAACAATGCAAGTGCGTTAAATACAATACCTTTTAGTTACTGCGTTGCATTGTACTGCGTCACTGTTGGAACTATATGAAAACTTAGTATAAATTCTTAGTACCCTCTCTAAGTAGTCTAGATTTTTTTAATCAATATAAAATATCTGAAATAATTCTGAGCACTTTTGTAAAATTTAGCATTTAATTTTCTATTTTTTGGGGGTTGTTCCATGCACACTCATTTATATATATATTTTTTCTTTTTCTCCAATTAAAAATAAAAAAATATATATTTATATATATTTTTTAAGGTTATGTAGGGAAATAATTTTAATGTTCTCACCAATAGGCTTAAATTGATAAACCTAACTTTTATTAAAAAATTCAAAATCCTCCACCATACACTATTTATAATTTTTCCCCAAGAAATGGTGTACGCATACTTCCTTCTTTCTCTCTTTGGCCAAAATCTGAAAATATAACTAAAATGATAATGTGAATTTGCAAAATTAAACTTAATTCCTTTTATGGCCAGTTTTACAAGTTCCTCACCTAATTACATAATTTTTATTTATTTTGAATTTTATTCACCTTCATGATCATCATAGCTTGATCATTTGGGTTCTTTCTTAAGCTTAACTTTTCTACTAACTTTGGTAAATTGTTGATGCAACTCAACTTGTGTGAATTCGGTGTTTGCAACCATGTGGATGAAAATTCAATATTTTTGGCTTTCTATAATGAACCTATGAATTATTCAATTTATCTCTTTATTTCATTTTAATGTTGGATATTGTCGCAAGATAGGATGGATGGATGGTTAGGTTTTACGTCGCTCTAGTGCTGCGCAGATGGGCAATTGGCGACGGTCTGGGACACATCCCTAGAGGTGGTGCGGAGACATACCATCACAATTTTGATCCTCCACGGAAGGGATGGATCTCCCGCTTCGGTGACCCCCAGAGGTATAATTTTTATGGGAACATGGAGGACATTGTGGCCACGACAGATTTAACGTGCACCAGCCAACATTAGTGTACACGACGGTCTTTGGCCGGCTCGAGTACCGAAATCGCAATCTTCCAATTACGAGGCCGGCGCTCTACCGACTGGGCTATCGCGGCCGCGCAAGATAGGAACATACATTGTATTTGTTTGGCTTAATACAACTGTACAGTTTTTGAAATCTTGCTATATTATTGCTCTACGGAGGATTGTTTGTCCCCCGGATGTTAAAGCCTTCAAGCTTTGAGGATTATTTTTTTCCAGGACTTTTTAAATTTGATACGTCCCACTTCTTTTTTAATTTGTTAGGTTTTTCTGAAAAATTAAAGGTGTCTGATGATAATTTCCTTTTTTATTATTTCGTTGGTTAAACCGATTCATCATTCGCTTGTGTGGGTTTTATCAGTCGTTAAAGCGCAAGTATTTTATTCACCTTTTCTTTACTAATCATGACCTTATTGAATATTTCGGACGAAGTTGGTATCAGTAATTTATTTCTTGTATGCTAAATTTTATTATAATTTACAATTATATATATCTATCAACCTATCTATCTGTATATATATATATATATATATATATATGAAATTAATACGCGAAACGTATCCATCGTTAAATATAATTTTTTTGACACTCCCCTATTACCCAATACTTATTTATTGACAAAGATACATAAATAAAGCACAATTTGATAGATGCGGAAAAACACAGCATTCTCTGCATGACGTAATACCTCGCAATTAAAATAAGTGTGACAAAATGAGTGTAGCTATTTTATTTGGTTTTCAATCAACCAGACGAGTCGGGTTTCATGGTAATCGAATTACTTTTGTCTGAAAGGGAAATAAATTTGGAATGAGAAAATGAAAGAAGATTTAAAAATAGATAAATTTTATGCAAAAATTAAGATAAAGGAAGCAGTAATTTTGATTTGAAACAGTATATGATAACGGGACTGGAAGTATTGTTTTTAAACAATATACAAGAATTGAATTGAAAGTATTATTATAAAAAATATATATATCGAATAAACCATAATTTAATATAAAAGGGATCGAGTTGGGGATTTTTACACTACACTCGTACACACACACACATATATGTGTGTGTGTGTGTGTGTGTTATTGAAAAGGTAAATTATGTGTAAATATTATGGCGTGGAGATAAAATATTCACCTGAATATTTTCAGAAGGAACGTAAATGTAAATTTATTCTTTTCATATTCCTGTGAAAACCATACCAGAGGTTAATATTTGCCAAACTTTTCTAATCCTGAAAATAAATACAGAAAACGTCTAAAAATTTGTTTTACGAAAATATTCTGGAAGTCCATTTTATGGCTTGTTATTGCTTTATTTAAATAAGAAATATTTTTGAAAGAAAGATATTCTACTTGTTGCTGCTGATGCAATTTAATATACAATAAAAGTTCAGCACAAGATTGCAAAAATAAATATCTTTCAGCTTACCCTTATTTGAATCGAAATTTTTTTTGCATCCAAAGCGGATACACTTGTCTTTACTTTAAAATCTAAAATTTTAGGTTGATATTTTCCCCGTTTGAAAACACTGTTACTGAAAATTTATATCTGAATAAAAGGCACACTATGACAGACAGGTTTTATATGGCATAAGATTATTTAATAAAATTTACTTTTTCAATGTACCTTTTTACATTTCGTCAATATGAAAATAAAAGAAATTCAATATTCATTCTAACTATGCATATGTATACATGTTTTACTGTAAACGTTTATTAACATTAGTAGGGCAAACGTATGTGTGGTTGACCTCACAAACTATATTAAAAGATTTGATGATATAAACAAAAAGGTACTACTTATCATTTACATACGTTATGAACAAAATACAATTTTCAAAATTTTGTGTATCATAAGTCACATTACTTATGTAAGTAACATGTGTATAACCTCATAGTGCTACGGTCAATACTTTTTGAATAGCATATTTTTCTATCTTTTCTGAGACATTTGAATCCCTCGGTATATCTTTTTAGTTCAAATAAAATTTAGATTTAATAAGCATTGTTAAACCCAGTTCTCAATTTATGAATCAATATGCATTTATCATACAAATTCATTTTATGTCTACCAAACAATTTAGGAATGTGTACTCGAATGAAATCCTTTTGAAAAATATTTTTCCCATTTTTCGATGCATAAAAGAGAAAGTCAATATAACAAAAATACGAAATATGTCTTAGAAGAAGACTACTTTTTATAAAGAGACAAGAACAACTATCAGCATCAATCATTGTCTAAACAGGCGTCTGAGGACCTAGATTATCCAAAGAGGATGTCCTAGGATTAAATGAGCCAAGTCTCTTATTAAGTGAATTGAACATTTTTTCTTTTTTTTTTTTTAATATACATGTCATAAAAATACTGAAACTGCGCAGTATTAAAATATTTATTTCCTGTATTGGTAAAAAGATTTCATTTGCAGTATATTTATCGTGAAAATATTCTTGATGAGTATGAAATATGATATCTCTAATGGTTTTTCTTAAATTGAACAAAGTTTTTAATAACCACATATCAAGCATATTTATATAATATTGAAAAAGTGTTTCTTTGGAGAATTTATGAAAAAGGGGATTTTATTATCTCTACGATAAATGATAAATATATTTACTCTTTTTCTAATTTTTATCATCTCTTAACACATTGTCGTCGGAATATTTTCCAATTTTGTACAGTAAATTCTGCCATTTTGCGTTATTCTAAATTGTTACATTATTTAACAAAAGGATTCTGTGTATTTGTGATTAGATGAAACAAATTTTATCATTTTCAATCAATATGGTGAATACCACTGGCATATATAGAGGGTGGTTATAATTAAACTTCCCCTATTAACAGCATCCTACAGCGCAAACGAGTGAATGGAATGCAACGAAATTTGGTATATAGACTATACACGAGATGCGCTCACGGAATTTCGAAAAAAAAATTGGTTCCAAAATGTCCACCAGAGGGCGCCATTTCCGGAAAAACATTAAATTTAACACAATAAACGACCAAAACGGAATACAGAAAGAATATTAACATTTATATTGACTAGTTTCTGATCACCTTGTCATCGAACCACATTAAATAATACCTGTTTTGCATAAAGCTTCCTCTTCTTCGCAAGCATGCAAATCTTGACATTTTTTTCAGGAACTGACAACTTTTCCCGGTCTTACATTTTATTACTGATAATTCTTTTTCTGTATTGTTAATATTGTTTCTGTATACCGTTTTGGTCGTTAATTGGGTTAAATTAAACGTTTTCCCGGAAAAGGCGCACTCTGGAGGACGTTTTGGAACTTTTTTTTTTTTCGAAATTTCATGAGCGCATCTCGTATACCAAAGTATAAGTAGGGTGCTGTTTATAGGGGAAGTTTAATTATAACCCCTTTGTATATATGCCGGTGGCAAAGGCAAATACAGTGTTTAACGCGAATACACAAAATCCTTTTTTGAAGTAAAGTAACGTTTTCAGAGGAACACCTAAAGGTGGAACTAGCATTTCATTTCATTTTATTTATAATCTTTTTAATGCACTTTTACGAGACCGTGAGTAACGTGTTAATAAAATATTTTGCGTTCTATTTAATTTCCTTTTTAGGTAATATAATTAAGTTTTATTCAGCATAAAAATATCATTACATTATCAGAGCTGCCAACCTAATCCGGCAAATTGTTTGTACCGCCCCTTTTCCTACACCACTTAATTTTTAGAGTATTTGTTTTCTTAATTCATCGTAAATATATTTGAAAAGAATTACTCCAAAAATTTAGTGGTGTACAAAAATGGGCGGTACTAACAATTTGCCGGATTAGGTTGGCAGCTCTGCATTATGTTTTCCAATTCTTAAAACGGATATTGTAAATGCTTAAATGCAATGTAAAAAATTACAAAAAAAAAAGTCTGTGGAATTTATTTTAGTGTTGTTATTACTTTAAAAAGTATTGATGTTAATGAGCTTAACATTTGCACTGGAAAATTTAGATAACCGGGTTTGTACGGTCCTCTATTTTAGTCTACCATCACTAATTCTGAATGGTTAATTTTATTGGGTCATTCCATTTCAAATCAACACAAAAAATCTGCAATTTTTGCCTGACCCCTTCAGATTTTTATGAAATTGGGCTCATTTATTTGCCCTATTGAGAAATGAATATATACCAATTAATAAGGGGTACCAATGTATACCAATTAATTAATAATATACAGAGCTGCAAAAATGGGTGAAAAATGCAAATTTTCATAATTCTTCTACTACAAATGTACTCATATTTTGCTCCCTAATTACCTTATGATATAAGATTGGTATCACCAGAAAGCTTATAATAGTGGCTTTCAAATTATATATCACACGTATATATGCTTTAGATTTTTCATATTTTAAAGTCAAACCTTTTGATTTTTGACCTTCAATAACTCACAAAGTACACATTTAGTTTTCTTTTAAAAATTTTATGTTTTTTTTACGTTTATTATCTATAATTCTCGAAAATTGCAACATTGGACGGCCATGGGATGCTGAATTATAAATTAAAATGCAAACCTCCATCAGTATTTTCATAATAACATAACGTAAGTTTTATCCATATTTTATCCCTTAATTAACTTAGAGATATAAAATTGGTATCATTAGTAAGCTTATAATACAGGTTTTTAAATAATATATCACATGGGTATATTTTAAAAAACTTTCATTTTGAGGTCTATATTTTGCGTTTGACTTTCAATATCTCAAAAAGTACACATTTAATTTTCATTTAAAAATTATATGTTATTCTTACTTTTATTACCTATAATTCGGCCAAGTTTCAACAAGGGTCTCGACTTGGGGACTTTCAACTTGGGGGTCGTCACAAGTTTCAACATGGGACGATCATTCTTTTTATAATACGTACGTTTTGTTAGTATAGAAATACTGGTAGAGTTGCATTTTAATTGCTAACTCAGTATCCCATGGCCGCCCCATGTTTAAACTTACAAGAATTATAGATAATAAACGTAAGAATAAGATATAAATAAAAAAAAAGAGAGGTATTGAAGGTTAAAGGTCAAAACGTTTGACCTTAGAATGTAACACTTATATAAATATATATATGATATATCATTTAAAAGTCTGTATTATAAGCTTTCTAATGATGCCAGTCTTATATCTCAAAGTTAATTAGGAAGTAAAATATGGGTAAAATTTACTTTATGTTAGTATGAAAATACAGTGCGTTAAGAAATTATAAGACCACAAGCGTATTGGTGCATTTCTGAAGAAGAGAGCATAATATGCAAATTTTTAGTTGCGTATTTAAAATTGATAGGAAAAAGCATCCTATACTAATTCCAACTTTTAAAATTAAATTAAATTTCATTAAAACTTATTCATTTTTCTAAAAATTAAAGACTGTGAGTGTTAAGAAATTATAAGACCACCTGAGAAAATTAGCATATTATACATGACGTCAAACTCAATATAAAGCGCATGCGTCAGTATTTCGTAAAAGCATTACCTAAGAAGCAAAGGCTTAGGTTTTGAATGTGTTATCTACGATTAATTTGACGATGCCTCGAGGTAAAGAATTATCGAAGTGCGAAGTGAGAAAACTTTTATTTTATAAAGGTTCTGGTAAATCTGGAAGAGATATTGCGAGGTTAATGAACCGTTCTAAAACTGCCATTCATAATCCCATAATTAGAAAAGATTATTCAAACAAAATAAAACGATCTGCACTGTAAAAAGAAATTGTAAAATCACGTTATTTGACCGTATAATTTTAGGGGAAATGACCGTTTTGCTACCTAAACGGTCATAATCCGTAAATTAATGTTTTGGAAGCATAATTTAGGAAATAACCGTATAATTTTACGGGAAATGACCGTTTTGCTAGCTAAACGGTCGTAGCCCATAAATTGATGTTTCGAAAGTATAATTCTTTTAATTTTTACGAGAAAAAGCCGTTAATCTACGTAAATTGCTCTTACGTAAATTGCTCACCAAATCATTTTCTTATGAGAAAATCTCTTCAAATGCTATCATTTCAGTGACATCAAGAGAGAATTGCATTTTCTTCCATTTTCAAACTGAAACTATGATTGTTATTTATACTGATTGAATGTATTTAATCATGCACGCGTGACGCATAGAAACATCCATTGGTTTTAATAAGCTATTGTTTTCTTAATTTAATTCAAAAAATTTCCATCTGACTGAGACTGAGTAATTGATATTGATGAAATTGATTTTCTTTGTCTATTAACACGAAAACATTAAAAAAGAAAGCTAAAATGGTTTCTTGATTTGAAGCCAGATTTCTAAAACCCAAGCTACTACATAATAATTGTTTTATCCACTAAATGCATTTTTTTTTAATTTTAGTCTTTTTTTTTTAAGCATACAGCATTTTAATTGCTCTTAACCCTTTAGTTAAGCCTTAGAAAACGGAAAATTTTAATATTGTTTTCACAATGCATTTTTTACAATATGCTAAAATAAAATGTATTTCAATATGAAATGAATATGTAATTAACCATTTGGAGGTAAGTCTTATGATTATTACGTATGATCTTCACTATTAAAAAACAAAGCTGTTTTATCTGAATATGGCCATCAGATATGTACATTACATCATATATAGCAGGCTCTCCTCTCGAAGTACTTCAGCCCTTTCTTCATTCAATGGATTTGGATTTTGAGAATAAGGCCGATTGACTGCTATAGGTCCTAGGCCAGAGGGGGAGTGCCCTCCATGGGAGGGGGGTGTCTTTCTAAAGGGTTCTAGCCCGTATTTACTAAGTTTCGAAGAAAACCACAGGAAACTCCGAACGGCTAGGCCGACGAGTGCAACCTGGGATCGAACCCGGCACCTTATGTCTACCAGCTGTGAGCGCAGAACCGCTCGACCGCTGGTGGGCTCCCTTCAATGGAATACAGCTTAAAAAAAACTTCGGCTATTCTAAAAAGTGCAAATACGCCTAAGACTTCATAACACACAGTTTGAAATCGGCCTTATAATAAAAACCTGGTTGGATGAATAAGAATTAGGCTCTAGTTATTTCTTCTTTGCCCCCACTACTGAAACCATAAAGATCGAAAACCATGAAAAAAATCGTATTAATTGGAGATACAAATTCTCTATATTTATGTAAAAGATTTATTATTATTATTCAAAGTTTATTCTGCGTCTCGGTTAATTTTCAGAGATCTCACGTAATTTTCAAAAGTTTCATTTTGTTTTTGAAAAAGGGTGAGAAATTCTCACGCATTATTTACCTCTAATGAGAACCTTGAAATGCTCGTCGGCCTAGCCGTTCGGAGTTTTCCGTGGTTTCCTCCGAAACTTGTGTAAATACGGGCTAGGACCCCTCTGGAAGACCCCTCGGAGGGCACTCCCCCCAGTCAATCGGCCTTATTCCCAAATCCAATCCAGTCCGTTTACAAAAAAAAATGATTTCAAAAAATAGTTAGATTTTCTTTCACAAAATTCAGTATCGTAGTCTTTATAGGAAAAAAAAAAAAAAAGCTTTTGTTTTTTCAATATGAGAATTGACTGACTTCTTAATTTTGTCAAAAATAGCAAATTTAGATTTTAAAATAGTCTTAAAATAAAATAATTTTTATGCATAGTTTGAACGTTAACAATTTAATCGCTGTAAAAAATTTCTGTAAAAATAAAGCACTTTTTTTAACATAAATATAGCATAGGTTGCTGTAAAAGCTAGTTCTGTAAAAATAATTGAAGATTTGTTACTTCACATTGTGCTGTAAATCGGTTTAAAAAATTTTCCAGAAGTCTTTTGGTGCGTATGACAAGATTTATCAACTAGTCAGTTCTGATGTTGACTTTATCTGTTTTTGTAAAGAAAAGTTTCTGTGATCCCAACGGCGGGTTTGGCAAAGCGCTGGTCTCTGACACAGGTGATTGTGAGTTCGAATCGCGGGCTACCCAAGGCGGTTTGCTTCGCATGAAAATTAATAAATTAGCTTTTGCGTGTAAAAAAAAATAAGTTTTTTAGTATTGTAGATTTCTCCCTACACGCATGTGTAATAATTGCAAGAAACTTTTTTAAAGCATTCGAGAAACTCAAACTTTAACTTTTAATTTTACGGTTAATGCTACTTTTTTGCAGTTTGGTTGAATGTTTCATCACAACGTAAAATTACTGGTGATACATCATTCATCGTCTAAATGTATTTTTACGGGCTTTGACTGGAATCTCTGCTGCCGGGTTTTGCCCGTAATTTTACTGCAGCATTTTTACAGTGTGGTAGAAAAAATATTTTGACAGCCCGTGATAACAGACAAATTTTTCGACTGTCAACTAAAAAAGGTCTTTCAACTCGTGAAATTTCGAAACGTTTCAGCAAGAAAACTTCACATGTAACAGTCTAGAAGAGTCTTAAATATTAATACGAAATTTATGAAATTGAAGAAAAAAACAAAGTTATTGAAATGCCATCGAGAAGAAAGATTAAAATGGGCTAAAAATGTCATGTCATGGAATGATGAGTGGAAACAAATTATATTTTCTGATGAAAAGAAATTTAACCTTGGTGGTCCCGATGGTTACAAACACTATTGGCATGACTTGAGGAAGGAACCACAAGAATGCTTCAATCGACAAATGGGTGGAGGATCAGTAATGATTTGGGGAGCTTTCTGTTATGAGTGGTTGTGTGATTTACAGCGGATTTCGAGTCATATGAACTCTACACAATATCAGTCTATGCTATATGATCATATGATACCATTTGGACCTTTATAAGGGGGTGCTAATTGGATGTTTCAAAAGGACAATACTGCTTGTCATACATCTAAATCCACACAGGAGTGGTTTAAAAAGAAAGAAATAATGTTTTGCCATAGCCAAGTCGAAGTCCAGACTTGAACCCCATGGAAAACCTATGGGGTATATTATCTCGCAAAGTTTATGCTAATAATGAACAATTTTCATCTGCCAATGAACTGGAAGTAGCCATTGTAAAAGAATGGTACAATATTTTTATAACTGAACTTAATCACCTGTTTTCTTCAATGAAAAACCGAGTGTTTGAAGTCATCAGGAAAAATGGAGGACCAATATCATATTAATTTTTTATACAATTTTGTTTTTTGACAAGTGGTCGTATATTTTCTTAACAGGTTATTTTTCACTTATTTCTAATATATATTTTAATTAAATATTTATTCCATTATACCAAGTTATTGCAGACTAATTATAAAAAATATAGAGCAATATGTTATTTTATGTATTTAAATTATGATTAGAATCTTTATTTTTCTTATAATTTAGAAAATTAAAGTGGTCTTATAATTTCTTAACGGACTGTACTGATTAAGTATTGCATTTTAATTTATAACTCAGCATCACACGGTCGCCCTATGTTGAAATTTACAGTAATTATAGATAATAAAAGTAAAAATAACATAATTTTTAGAAGAAAATTAGACATGTACTTTTTGAGATATTGAAGGTCAAATGTGAAAATGTTTGACCTTAAAATGAAAAGCTTAAAAAATATATACGTGCGATGTATCATTTGAAAGCCTGTATTACGCTTTCTAATGATACCAATCTTATTTCTCTAAGCTAATTAGAAAATAAAATATGGGTACATTTGTAGTAGACGAAATTTGAAAATTTGCATTTTTTATCCATTTTTGCAGACCTGTATATAAAAAACTAAAAGAGGTAGGGACTCATTCATTGGCACACATTCATTGCTGTATAGAACAAATAAATGAGCCCAGTTTCATAAAAATCGCAAAGGGGGGGGGGTCAGGTTTTTAGCTGTGTTGATTTGACATATTCTACTCTATTATAATATAAGCCTATGAATTTATAAAGAAGTGTATTAACTGGAAATGATGATGAAATACTCAGGGAAAATGTCAGGACAAAACGCTCCCTGGATAATAAAGTTTCTTTCTTTCTTTTTTTTTCTTTTTTCTTTTTTTATAAAAAAGGGAATACCACAAAGTATTTTAGGAAGACATATAAGACGAAGCATTAAAATATATTAATCGAAAATATGGTTCTCGATAAATTAATCAAAAACACTACAGTCTAAAGTTAAAATAACATGTTAAACAGTAGACTACCAATTCTGTATCATTAAGCAACTTTGTTACCGATGATATTATGCCTATAGTTATGAAATTGCAGACTTCCATTGTAATAATATTAATAATTATTATTATTATTATTACAATTGTTGCCCTGTATATTTAAATTTATCAAGAAAAGTTTTGAGATCTTCCGATTCTTTCCACTTTTTAAGTTCATATTCATTCAAGAAAAGGCATAAACTGCAACTTATTCCGAGAAATTCCAAAAATTTGTTTCATTATTGAAAAAAAAATTGATTTGATATAATTTTTTATAGGTAGACTATATCTTATACAAGATGTCGTTTCTATTTGAAAAGAAAACGTTTTTTAAAAACAGAAATAATTTTTTGTTGATTTTATACTAAGATTCGTGATTAAACGTTATGTTCTAAATTGCACACGTTATATGCTAAACTATATCTTTTTTTCATAATAACCAATTAATATCAGCTTTTTTCTCAGCTTCTTAATTGTTTACTATTTTTGGTAGGTATAGAGCATAGCTTCCAACTCCTAATTAATATTCCATAGTATTATTAACTACTTACGCCAATTTTTCCACGCCATTCAATTTTTAGTATAATTCTCACCACATATAATTTTGATTAAATAAAAAGAAAAATACTCTAAAAAAAGACGGGTGTGAAAAAAAAGGCGGATACTAACAATACTATGGAATATTAATTAGAATGTTGGCAGCTATGATATAGGGTAACCTTAAAAAAATATTTTGTTATGTAAATGAAACTAAATCATGTTGAAATTAACAATATTAAGCTAAATTCTAAGAATTAATTCTAAAAAAATGAATGAGGTATCTCAGCTGATCTATCTATGTAATAATAACAATAATAAAAAGAAAAATTTGAAAATAAAGCTCCATGTCTTTAATTAATAAGATATATCAAAAGGAAAAGAAAAAAAGAAAGAAGAAAGAAAAGCTAAGCGTGCAAAGTAAAAAGTTTGTCCTGTAATGTTTCATATCTTTTTAGATAAATTTATGGTTTTTATACTTAAAAATGTAATATTTCGTAATATATCGTTCATTAAAGCAATCGCCAAATTGTTGTGAGCACCAGTTTAAAACAATTGCTTATGAATATGTACTTTGTGTACGCTTTTACGCTCCTGTTCAAAAGTTTAGCAAGATTTGCAAACGATCACTTTTTTTCAAATTAAAAACTTATATCTCAATGAAATGTTTTCAAACATTGGGTATTTAAAGAACTGGGTCTTCCTCGTGTTTTTCAGTGAAGACTGGTTAAAGACAACAATTAGGGGGCCAGTAACAAATTGAGCAAAATTAATAATGTTTGTGATCACTGTGTATCGTTAAGTAAACGAAATGAACTGTAATTTTAGAATATGTTAATATAGACTCAGTTCAACTTGTGGATGAAATTTTGTGACGATAGCATGATAATTAAGAGAGATATAAGCATTTACTTTAAAACTCAAAAAAAAAAAAATCAACATGTTTTTTATTTATAATATACAGAGTTTTTAACGAAAATTATTCCCATTTTCAGATAAGTTAAAAAAACACTTTTAAAACAATATACTGCAATCAAAATAAAAATACTTTAAATATCTCATGAAATATGAACATTTCTATGAAAAACGTGTTTACTGCGCATGTACGATAGCTAAAACATTTAAAAGCTAGATGTATTGGGCAACTTTTATCAAAAATGCATTTGAATAGAATAAAAAATAAGAGAATTGTACAAAAAAGAACAAACTAGATTTTAGATATTTTCCAAGAGTTAAAATTTCTTAAGGCGTTTTTTTTCACATGTTGCGTAAATAATTTTAAGATCCAATTATTTCAAACGCACTCCAAATGTACTTTTCTGTGAAAAATCCCTCATAAACTTGAAACTGTAACATATTTTTGTTTATTTACTATGATTTATGAGATCATAAAGGTTTTTTTTCTAAAAAACAACCTTTGGAAAGTGGTTGAAATAATTGGATCTTCAAATGAATTACGGGGCATGTGAAAAACCCCTTAAGAAATTTGAACTCTTGAAAAATATCTAAAATCTAGCTCGTTCTTTTTTGTACAATTCTCTTAATTTTTATTCTATTCAAATGCACTTTTGATAAAAGTTGCCCACTACATTTAACTTTCAACCTATACAATAAAAAATGTTTTATCTTTCGTACATGCGCAGTAAACACGTTTTTCATAAAAATGTTCATATTTCATGAGATATTTAAGATATTTGTATTCCGATTGCAGAATATTAATTTAAAAGCATTTTCTCAACTCATCTTAAAGGGGGAATAGTTTTGGTTAAAAACTCTGCATATTATAAATAAAAAACATGTTGATTTTTTTGGAGTTTTAAAATAAATGCTTATATCTCCCTTATTTAACATGCTATCGTCACACAAATTCATCCACAAATTTAACTAGGTCTATATTAACATATACTAGAGTTTTAGTTGATTTCGTTTACTTAACGATACAGGGTGATCACAAACATTATTAATTTTGCTCAATTTTTTACCGGCCCCCTAATTGTTGTCTTAAACCAATCTTCACAGAAAAACATGATTTTTTATAGGACCCAATGTTGGCCGATCGGTTGTACTCTCGAAACTAGAATACGAGAAGTCCCGGGTCCGATCGCACGTCGCCCTAGTTGTTCTAGCCATTTCCAGTTTTCGTGGTTTTCTCCGAAACTCTCGTGAATATGAGCTATAATCACTTAGAAAGACATTGGGCATCCTCACTAAGGCCGTCTCCCTAGTATAGACAATTATCCTCAACCCGAATACCAACACCAAAACTTTTATTTTATAAAAATACATATACTCTCGGCTTTATTTTAAACTATACAAATAAAATAAACTTTAAATAAATGTGATACACTGTAAAAAAAAAAAAAAATCTAAAATAGGTAAAAAATTGTAAGATATTTTGGTAAAGCAATGTTCCAAATTGGAAAGTTCTGTTTATAACCCAAAATTTCAACTTAAATTGGATACGAGACCAATTTGGGATAGAAATGTTTTGGGGTTTATTTTTTGCAGTGTACGTATGTATACATACGAAATGTTTACATTTTGTTTAGATCATCTACGCATATATATATATATATATATATATATATATTTATAAGAGGTTTGTGATACAATATTTTCTACAACGTCTTTCTGTATTATAAACAAAAATAGAAAATAAGATAGGGAACCATGCATAACAAGTTTGTAAACTCAAAATAGATAGATTTTCTGACCCATTTTTGGTTATAAACAGAACTTTCCAATTTGGAACATTGCTTTACCAAAATATCTTACAAATTTTTACCTATTTTAGATTTTTTTTTTTTTTTTTACTGTGTAGTTTCGTACCAGAAGTATAGATATGAATGATAGTCCTTTTGTATGCACTGTTTGATTTCTTCTACTCAAAGTCGGATTTTGGAAGGCTGGAGAATGAGTTATGAATGGCATTGGATGTCTAAGCGTCCAGAAGAAGTACTGTAATTTGAAGTTCTCAAGTTTCAAGCTTTCTTTGGTATTCTTGGTAACTTTCCTTCTGAGGAAGGTGGAGATTTTTATTTTTATTTTCCCAAACTGCTACAGATAGAGATATGCTCTTGCCAGCATGTTATATTAAAAATATTTTAATTTAATATTGATAAGTTAAATATTTTTATGATTAAAAGAATAGTTTTTAAAATTTAAATACAGAAATTTATTTATTTTTTTTTATTTAGTCATATTTAATATTTTTAACTAATTACTAGGTGTAGTAAGAATTTTTAAAGAGCGTTTTGTAGGACGTGTATTGCAAAATAGCAGTGGAAGTATAGATAATTTTGATTTTCCATAAAAATCATACCAATTTAACCTGCATATATATCATCCTTTTATATCAGAGATGGTTCTATAATAAATAGACCGAAAAGAAATACAAACTAAAGAATAGCGGGAAAAAAATATTTCGTTTTGTAAAAACAAATAAATAAATAAATAAAATTTTAATATTTTTTTAAAAAGCTATCACTAATGAAAATATCATTTATGATAAACTTAATCCTTCTCTTCGTCTTCCTGAGGGTGGCCAAGGATCAACTTAAAATTTTAATAAAATTCTTTATCTTTATTAGAAATTGAGATATCTGGAGTATGAAACATATTTTGTACAAGAAATACTCAAACTGCGTAGCACCTTCGTTCTCGGAATATTATTCATATTGTTTAAATGCAATTATATCACATGTAACTATGCTGAACTGGATGGTTTGGATTTATTAGAAAATAGATGACTAGAGCAAAGCAGAGCTTTCAATGTTAGTGGAAAGAATTGTTCTACAAGTGGAATATTCGAACTATTTGCGCGTTAAATTAAGAATCCTAACTGTTAAATAAAAGAAAATTGCCATCATGATATCGAATGACGTCAGTGAGGCATGTAGTCAATTCTTTGATGAAAATAATTTGTAGTGTTCGGTAAACGGGGTTTCCAGGATATTTCAAAGAAAATAGGCAATAGAATAGTTCTAAGAAACAAGAAATAGAACTTGACCCTCCATTTCGGCTCTAATTCACTCCCCCGTTGGAAATTCGATGAATAATAAATCCAATAAAACAAGGTATGTAGTTTGTGAACTTACTTTAAAACAGAAGTTATGTACACGTAACATCGAAATATGCAGTAAATAGGGAAAATATATATACATATATATTAATTTTTGAGGTTTCCCCTGCCCTCAGAATTGTGAACAGCAAAGTCAAGTTTATCATCAATGGATAGTGTTTTAAATACGAGCAAACGTATTTTTTAGAATCGAAGTATTTTTGCATAAATTTCATTTTTCAAACGGTTGTAGATCTTTCCCCTTTTGTTAAATATAGTGAAAACGGAGCAAAAAAGAAAAAAGAAGAAGAAAAGAAAAAGAAAGAAATAGAAACATGTTAAATAAGGTTAGTGATATTTTTATGGAAAATCCAAGTCTTCATTATCTAATAGACTGAGGTCATCACAAAACTTTCTTCTATATATTTCTATATAACAACGTCACTTACCGTTAACATGTATTAAAGTTTAATCACCGGAGCTTCTTATAATAAAGACATAGCCAGCTAATAAAATTTTAAAAGAACAGTAGCGCCACATGTGGTTCAATGTACACCCAAATATAATAATCATATGTTTATTTTATTTTATCTTTCTCAAATACAAGGATCAGTGCATTTATATATTTTAGAATCTGAGATTGAGTCTTTTGGTAAACATATTGCAGCAACTGCAAAAGACAACCACTTGTTGTCTTATAAACATCCATATTGAAAACTATAGTTTTTCAAGATATCTATCTTACATACCACGTTTGTTGTATTTATATTTCATAGAAGCTTAGATATCTCCTTTCTGAAAATGGGGTTTAATTGTAGCATAGCAGCGCCATCTTGAGACTGATATACATCTAAATAAAATCTACATAATTTTTGGCGCTTAATCTCTCATAATTTTGTGCGCTTTAAAACTACAGAAGCAGGACATATCATTTTTTCTTCGGTAGGGGGAAATTACAGCATAGCAACGAAACCTTTTGGGCTATGTTTCTTTAAAAAACTAGTCAGTACCAATTTAAGCCAAGTTCCAAATAAGCATCAATCTTACAAGGAAACATTCAAAAGGTGTCGTCTTCAAAAAATATTGAAAAAATATATGTGATTGTATTCTTCATAAAACACTAGAAAGGGAAAAAATTATCGTCTGAAATGAATTACAGCGACCAAAAAAAATTATCAAGATTAAGAATTTTTGGCGATTTAGCGCTGTTAGGCGATAAATTCGTTAGCACCAAGATTGCCGTGTACAAACAGAACCGTGTTTTGCTTCTCCGCCAAGTACTCAAAATCAATCGCCTAACAGCGTGAAATCGCCAAATATGCTTAATTTTGATATTTTTTTGTGGTCTCTGTAATTCATTTCAGCCGATAATTTTTTCCTTTTCTGGTGTTTTATGAAGAGTAGAATCACATATATTTTTTTGAATATTTTTTGAAGACGACACCTTTTGAATGTTTCTTTGTTAGTTAAATTTCGTCCATTAGTTCGAGCGATACATTGTCCACATTATTTTGCTAACGTACACGGTTACAGACATTTCTTTTTTTTAAATGATCGAAATTTTTCTGGTTATCTCAAATATGTAAATCCATCAAACACCAGAAGTTAAAAATGATTACGCATATTTTTTTGACGAATATAGTAACAATTTTTTTATTTTTCCTTATGTATATAGAAAAAAGTAAAGATAGAAGTATCCATTTGAAATGCTTCAGTTCCACCTCCCTTGTTCTCCGCCAACCTATGGGGATGTGAGTATGTTAAACATTTGGCATTACCTAATAGTATTTTGAGTAATATTGAATATGCATTTTTTAATATTTTAATCTGTGGTGTATTTCTTGAGAAATTTGACTAGTCTCATCTTTTTTTTTTTTTTTTTTCTATTTGGTTTATACACAGAGAGAAGTCATACAATTAGTTTTTATTTGATTTCTTGTTGAGTTATTGATCCTACAGTTGAAGCATGAAATGTCAAATATTATAACGTTGAAATACTTACTATATTATGAATTACTGTATAATTAAATAATTATTTTCGTCTAAATTTCCTAATATTGCTTCAGGCATTTTGTAACCGTGAGAAAAGAGAATTATTAAACTAGTGATCTGCAGATCAGGAGCCTCAACGTCCTATTTGCATCAGACATTATTCAATAGGTCATTTTTATATATTCCTTATTACATAATAGTATATATTGATTCGATCGACTTATTACCATAAACAGATACATTCCTGAGGGGTGCTGCCGCCCCCCTCAACCCCCTGCTGTATCTCTCTTTGTATACCTATTTGTATATCATATAAAGTGTTACGGAATTGTAAATAATTACATTTATTTTTGTATAAATTCTTTCAAAGAGGCTTAGTAAGTCGATAAAATGTTAATTTTGTGCATTTCTAGTCGTTTTAGCACGAAAATAGCCTAATATTCCTTTAAAAACGCATTAAAAAGCTCCAATAAGGGAAGAAATGGATTTTGCGCCAAATTTGGCGACTGTTTCCCTCTTTGGCGATTTTTTTAATGACTTTGGCGAGAAAATTCTTATTAGGGATATACCAAATATGGAATCTCTAATCTCATTGACTGATGAGATACGAGAATTTTCCAGAACAGTCTGTGTTCGATAGAATAGTATAAAAGGAGCATTTTTTTAGCCAAGGCGGCCAAACTCAGAACTGTGTCAACAACAGTTTCGTCAAATGCTTGCTTTGCTTTGAGCCACATTGAATGAGACTTGCTTTATGTGTTATTGATAAACAGTTTGTACTGTTGTTTTCCTGTTAACGGTTGTTGTTTAAGCTATGTTTACTGGTTCAATTGAAGCTGATGCTTGGTTTATAGACCTGTATTTTTCTGGAACTTTCTGTGAAGAAATCACTAAATTTTTGGACGTTTCTCCTTTCATTCTCGGACAACTTACGAAACCCCTAGTACGCAACAATATGTATTCTTAATAAACGACGGTCTTGTATTCTTTCCCTGAAATTCATAAATACCAAATTTCATAACTATCAAAGTTCATACAAAAACAATTACATAGCATATCGGAAATATTTTGCGTAACATTTAAACTACTTATCAATTCTATGCTCACATTTTTCAACAGGAAAATATGCTTTTAAAATTCTAATAAAATTTCATTATATTTGATGGGGTGTAACCATGTTAAAATACACTTTTAAGAAATACCGACTATAGACCGTAATAGTACGAAATTCCTTTATGTATCCCAGAAAAGTAGCCACAGTCATTATAAACGTCAATAATAAGAATAAATTATAACTCATTAATTTTTCAAACTAATTTGACATCATTTGGATGATTACAGTACATACTCGGAATTATTTTGTGTGGTCCCATAAATTATTTAATCTAATCATATCCTTTTATAAGAGTAAACATGATTTTAAGCATCTTTATAATGTATGTTAACTTTAATTCAGCATAATAGCAATTAGCAATTCAGCATAATTCAGCATAATAGCATTATATTCAGTTCAATTCATTAATAGCATCAGTTCAATTTCAGTTCAATTCATTCAATACCATTATATTCAGTTCAATTCAGCATAATAGCATTAAAGTGCGCGCATAAATTAAAAATTTGTCCGTAGGCTCTAATGTTACGAAATTCTTTCGTATGTCTTTGTAAACGAACCATAAACATTGTATACACCAGTAAAAAATATTCAGCTTATTTTGCGTTTAAAATTAATAATTGTTCCAAATTTAACATCGTTTGGATGACTACGTGACATTGTCAGAACACTTTTGTAAGGTCCTGTACATTAATTAGAAAGCTTAAGAGCACATATTTTTTTCAAACAACATAAGTTTAAGCATCTTACTCACGTACGCTAGTTTCATTCTCTTCATTGCAAAGTAATGATATTAAAATGCGTTTAAACGAAATTCACCCCATACGCCGTAATGTTAAGAATTTTGGCGTGTCCCTGTACACAGTTTATAAAAAATATGGCAATAAAAATTACACAGCTACTTATATGCAAAGCTGGAACGTGTGCGCCAATTTGCAATTCAATCGAGGGATTTTTGCGGCCGCTATTGCGGTACATACAAATTCTTCCCATAGGCCGTAAAGATAAAAAAAACTTTGGCGTGTCCCTGTACACGAACGACAAATGGAATACACACCTAACACTATACAGCTAATTCTGCTGGGCTCGTGAATATATGTACCAAATTGCAAGTCAATAGCGTTATTTTGGGGGCCGCTATCGCGGTACATACAAATTCTTCCCATAGGCCGTAATGATAAAAAAACTTTGGCATGTCCCTGTACAAGAACAAGAAATGGAATGCTCACCCAAAACTATACAGCTAATTTCGTGGGGATCATGAACATGTGTACAAAATTTCAAGTCAATAGCGTGATTTTTGCGGCCGCTATCGCACGACAGAAAGACAGACAGACGGACAGACGGAACCCAAAATCCTTTTGAGTCTCAACAGAGGACCTCCACTAACGTTTCGGCAAAAATTAGAAGTCAATAGCTTGATTTTTGCGGTGGCTATCGCGGTACATACAGATTCTTCCCATAGGCCGTAATGATAGAAAATCTTTTGCGTGTCCCTGTACACGAATTACAAATTTAATACACACCCAAAACTATACAGCTGATTTCGTGGGGCACATGAACACGCGTACCAAATTGCAAGTCAATAGCGTGATTTTTGTGGCCGCTATCGCGATACATACAAATCCCTCCCATAGGCCGTAATGATAAGAAAAACTTTGGCGTGTCCCTGTATACGAACTACAAATGGAATACATACCAAAAACTATACAGCCAATTTCGTGGCTCTCATGAACATGTGTACCAAATTTCAAGTCAATAGCGCTATTTTTGCGGCCGCTATCGCACGACAGACAGACAGACAGACACACAGACACAGCCCAAAACCGTTTTGAGTCTCAACAGAGGGCCTCCACTGATGTTTCGTCAACAAATATAATGTTTCACAAAAAATTATAAATTTAATGTAACTGATGAAAAATGCTCAAGAAAAGTCTTTTACATGTAAAATTTTACAATATACATAAAGGTTATCAAAGTATTTTTACAAATACCTCTTGCTTTATTTTTTACATATCATGCATTTAACGTGATATACATTCATGTAAAGAAGAGGCTAACATTGTTAATTAAAAGTATGTAATCAAAAATATTAATTACAGCTATTTGAAATTATATTTCGATAAGGTAATTTAATAAATACCAAACTACGTATTTGAAAATACTTTTCCTGAAATCGCGTTTTTGTAGTATACTTATCGTGGGCTTCTCTTTATTTTCATTTTTTTAATCTGTTATTTGTCGTTCTCTAGTCAAATATGTAAATTAATTTGTGTTAAAATTCATACTCTATTTAAAAAAGAATAACTTTTTCAATACAAAATAACATTTTATTTCAATTAGTCTGAAACACTTCCAGAAAAAAAAATGTGTTTGGAAATACTTTTTTTTTTTTTTTTTTTTAATTTTCCGCTTTAATATATTATCAGAAATCTTGAAAGAAAAAAAAAAAAAAAAAGGATTACGTAACTGTTGGTAATTAAATTCTAGAGTATTTGCTAGCAGTTTAGAATATTACCAATAAAATTTTTGCCTAAGGGGAAATTTCTCTTAAGTAGCAGAGAGAGAAAAAGAATGAAATTTAAACTTTTTTTTTTTTTTTAGTGAAATCAAAAATCGTTTCCAGATCTCAGATATTTTAATGGGATTAGACTATATATATATATATATATATATATATATAAGATTAGAGACGTAAAACTTGAAAATAAAAGTTAATTAGTAATAATTATGGCAGTGAAACAAAAATATGTAAACTTGCAACGTAATGATCCTAAAAAAAGAAGGAATTTTCTAAATACATTTAAGAAAGTAATGTTTTTCGCTGCTCTACTTAATTATACCATGAACCGTATTTGGAAAAACAAAATGTGTAATAATTGGGTATTTTTACAGAATCTTCTAAATTAAGTGAAATTAAACAATAAATAACACAAATTACGTTCGCTAATCGCGAATGGCTTCGTTGCATGTAAAAAGTTTAAAAACTAATTACTAAAAGCCCATTTATATATACACAATAAATACAGAAAACTTCCTGGCTATTTTTCCTTGTATCAAAGAATACAAAATTAATTTCAAAAATAAGCAATTTTCTTTAACACTATACTTATGATTTCTGTTGAAGTAATGAGTGTAAATTAGACATGCATTTTTTAAATGCTTTTCTTAAAAAGGAAAAATTTTTTATATGGTTTAACAAATAAGATGGTTAAACATTTCCACCTAAAATTACTGAAATTTTTGTTTTAATTTAATTATCGATTCAAAATATTGTATCTGGTTCAAAAACAGTTCAAATGTTTTAGAATGAAGTTTTTCAAAGTAATTTTTAATTTATGCTAAATTTTGATTTTGACACATTTGAACCACTAAACGTTTGTTCCTAAATCTTATTGGAAATATATTGATTTTGTCCTTCCTTATTCCCCAGTTTTTCATCAATAAAAAAAAGTATAGATCTGGCAATTCTTCTTATTAATAAATACGGGTCTGCCCTCTCAATACAGCCGCAAAAATAAAAGGCTCGTAATATATACATTCCTAAAGAGACAAACCGTGGATGCAACGCCTCCTGTTTCGAATAGTGTACATGCCAAGTTACTTGGAAATAATTTATGCAGAGTTATTAATGCAGTAAAATAATTCTCGTTAGGAATATCAAATAAAATTCGCCATATCAGGACATTTTTAAACACGTTCCATAGGGAAAGATGGGTTTGTGTTATAATGAATATAATGCATTGCACTAACTGTAGAAAATTTCGTAGGTAATAGCACTATGTAAATTTATAGATTTGAATTTCTTCATACAAACACCTGATAGCGGAGAAATACTGTTATAAACAATAAGAAAATACGCGTGATTTATACCGGGAATGAAAGGATTTTAAAAGCTGTCGCTTAATCTCACAAGCAGTAGCGTTAAAAAACCCAACCGACGCGACGTGCGGAAACACCAACTAATACCACTTTATAGCATAGCACAGCTAAACTGACTGACAAGAAGGTATAGTAAGTGATATATATATCTCGTACACCTACGACTTATAATGTATAAATAGAATATCAAAATATTTTATAGTCGCATACTACGTTTTGAAGATATTTAGTACTAAATCAGTGGAAAAATTCACTCATTTAGTACTGAATGAGTGAATGTTCTAGTACTAAAACCCATCTTCGTTTCTGATATTCTAAAATGATAAAGTTCTGCAACATATCTATAGATATGTAACGAGTGGAAGTATGCATGATTGCAACATTTCGTAATGAAAATGGCTAAACTAAAAATTTAGAAATAACAAATATCTATACTTTCACTTTCGATGAATGCAAATATAGCAATAATATTTTAAATAATAACGATACTATGTTGTATGGATGTAGTAGATTTTGTGTTGATGTTTACGTCCTTGTGATAGAGGTCCTTATTTGATTTTACAATACACAAATGCACTAAATAAACATTTCTGATGAATTTAGTATTAAAAGAAAGCAGCTGCATATTTTTTCATTTCTCAGGGTGCATTATTATTATTATTATTCAAACTAGAGAATTACCTGTTACTACGATTTACAGAATCCCTCATCCTAAACTGTGGTTCACTAATTAATTTGTTCGCTTTTTTTTTTTTTTTTTTTCCTTCAGTAATTCAGATATTTAAAAGCATTTCAAAATTTTAATAAACATTCCTATTAACAACACCGATTCTGGTTATATTGTAACCATTACTTTATCATCCTTTAATGCTCAGTATATCTTCTTATATCTGTAAGGAGACGACTTCATGTATTTTCACGTTTTTTTTTTTAAATATAATTATTGGGAGATATCAGTTTAACATGTATAGGCATTTTTTTTCTTAACTGTTTTTTTTTAATTAATATTTCATTTCTTCACGATATTTCAGTTTTATGAATTTTTCGTACGAAGAAGCATTATATTCTTGGGTTTTCTTTGTAAAATCAATTTGAAGAATCTTTATCGATAGTAAAATGGATTACTTTAATTTAATTATTGCTTAAATTATTCTATACTTTTCAGAAAACAACACCAATGGTTATAAAACCATTTTAATCTTCTTTTCTTTCTCTTTCTTTTCTTTTCTTTTCTTTTTTTTTCTAGTCACAAAAACAAAGCAGTTTTACTTAAAAATAAGCGGAAAAAATTATTTCGAATGAAGTTTTGAAAAACAAATGTACACTTTGTATTGAACAAATGCCAATTAACTGATGCATAGATGTAGACATTTAGATGTAAATTTAGAAATATTTCCCGATTTCCATTTTGTTCCTTCAAGCTGAATACATTTTTTCCCCACAAATATTTAGTGTACAAAATATATTTTATGAATTCCTACATAAAGAATGTTTATGCAATATGTAAAATTGAGATAATAATTTAACGAAACTCATTTTTTATTATAAATAGAGTAGTATTGGGGAATATCAATAGAAAATTTAGTTTTCTTTAAATCATGCTCATACTCTCAGCACTTTTCCCATTGCAAAAATTACTACAGCAGGGTGTTCGTTATTGTATCACGCTGAGAGGATTTTATAAATATAAAAATATGTTTTACCCCAGTAAAAAATTTAAAATTTAAGTTAGCTCCAATTTAGCCCACTTGGAATAATTTGGAGGTATGGCTATAAACCCTATTTAGATTGATGTTAAAAATGTGGAGTAAAGTAATGCTCAAACAACAATTAAAATCTTTACAGAAAACATACTTTCATTTAAAAAATAAATAAAAATTAAAAAAAAAAAAAAAAAAGGCTTCAAAAAATGCGGTTAAGAATAAAAATTGACAATTTTGACAATTTTTGTTTTATGCAGGCCTTCTCATCAAAGACTTAAACTTAATAGTTAATATTACTATAAGTTACTAACTAGTAGAATTGAATTAAGAAAAACAAACCCTTTTTTTTAACTCTTACAGAATTTTCAACATAAATGTGTAAAATTTTACAAAAATCGACGTTTTTGGATCTGAACTATGTAAATTTATTAATCTGAAATTAGGAAATGTAATGAGAAAAGAAAAACATAAAAATACAATGGTAGCCCATGTTTTAAAACTATATAAGCTCTAAAACAAACATCCTAGCATATTTGTTATACAATAATGCCTTTACTTTACTGTAGTAAGTACTTCAGTAAGACCGATATGCCTAGAACTGACTTGATACATGCTCAAATTAAGTTAAGGAATCAAAGGAAATGCCTTAATCAAGTTAATCAAATAAACTGAAAATAAAAAATAAAAAATTCTACCAATTTCCCCACATGGTGTAATTTGGAGGTAAACCTTTTAGCCCCCTCACCCCCATGTACCTTTTAACATTAAAAAATAATTGCATATAGATAATTATAGCTTAGGATATCCTTTTTCTTGTGATATTATATTTCGCCAATTTTTTCACAATCTGTGTGGTCTACAACATGTTTTGTTTTATAAAAACGAATATAATTAAAGCTTTGCAATAATAAAAATAAAAAAGGATACACATTTTTCAATTTTTCTATTTTTTTATGTAATAGGTGTTTGAACATGAATATTTTTTATTATTAAGAAATGTATAAGCAACATTTTGACATTATTAAAATGGATTTAATAAATTATAAAAAAGGTTAAACATTTTTTTTTTTTTTTTTATTTTTTTTTTTATTGCCGATTTACCCCATCCTACTCTATGTATATCTCTTTTAAAATCAGCAAAAGTATGAGCTTTTTGTGCCACTACAATAATGTATTTTAAACATATATTTAAAAAATTTACTAATTTTCCTTAACATTTTACGTCGCACCGTAGGAACATTTGGCGACGGTCTGGGATGATCCCTAGGATGGTCCAAAGACATGCTATCTTAACTTTTATCCGTCGCGGAATGGATGCCACCCCCAGCTTCAGTAACCCCAGAGGTATTAATTATACGGATCATGGAGGACATTGAAGCCACAACGGATTTTACTTACGCCAGCCACGAACAATTTACACGACGTTTGATAGCCGGCTTGAGTATTGAATACACAATCTTCTGATTACGAGCTCGGCGATCAGTCAACCAGGCTACCGCCGATGTAAGTTAAATCATGATTCTTTTACAAGTATAGTAGATAAAATAATGCTACAAATATTTTTATATATGGAAAGCGCAGATGACGTCACGTGCAAACAAACTTGTTTATACTAGAGCACCTAAATAAAATAATAGGCCGGCGCATCACTGCCATTTTTTTGCCTCCGAAGAGGACAGCATTCCCGCTTGGGGTCCTTATCGCTTCCCTGATGATTTTAAGAAATCTTGATCTGAAGCTAATCCGGTCAAGATACGAGCAATAAGCAACAATAATATTCCTAAAAACACATTTTTTTCACAGTTCATTCTCAGGATGTCCTTTTATTCTGAGGATATCATATGGATGTACTGGGGTAAGATGTGTTGTTAGGGCGGTTTCTGTTTCTTTTACAAAATGTCGCCAAAACTCAAATACACAGTAATAGAAGGTCTCTGAACACTTCATGTTCACTTCTTGAATGATTATAGCAGTTTATCGCTAAACAAACTTCCATATCATAGTTTACTTAGCTAAAATTATGAAATATAATAAAACAAGTTACTCTAAAGTAGCGTAAGACGATAAAAAAAATGTTTGTCGTTTGTTTATCAGAGAAACGCGCTGGGTACATGTGCCAACCCTAAGGCAACAAAATGCCTGATGCGCTAGCTCGTATATATAGGAGCCTTAATTTATACTCAGGGCACTGCTCATCTACTCAGGGTAAAACCTTGGTATTTCCAACAAAACAGGTTGTTCTTTTGCCACTCATGAGTGGCAAAGATTTATTGACGGAGCGTTTGTTTGTAAACGTGCCCTTTCCTTATTACTGAATCTCCAACATTTAAAATTTAACTGTATAATAGGGCCAATTTGTCTATATCTGTAAAGTTCATTACTATATCACTAGAATGCACACTCTAAACGATATTTTATACTTAAAATATTCTAGACATTTTTTTACATTGACTTGTAAAAGTGAAAACATATTTACAAATTTTATCAACAAAGAAATAATAATAGTAAGCTTCATTTTTAAAGTATTGATTCTTTTAATTAGTCTCTGGAAATGTCATTTATTTCTTCTTTACAAATAAATTTTAAATAATTACTAATGGAAGCATCTAAATACATTATACTTTTTAAAGGCTTTTTTCTTTAAGTTTTGAAATGCAAATTTTAAGCTCTAAATAGCGTTATTTTCCTATCCAGACTCATAAAAATCAAAGTTTGAAAATTCTGCCGACAGTAAGTTGAAAAGTATGGTGCTAATGCTTAGTCATTAGCATATATTATCTTTTACAGTCAGAAGAATATCCTTATTTATCTGTTTACTTGGGCAACTCTTTCTATAGAAGGCGTTTTCATTTTATAATAAAATATTATTCGAAAAATAATTAAAGTGTAATGTTAAAATATTTATTTTGCTATTTAAGTTCCATCAAAAATAAAATATTCTTCTGAAAGAAAAAAAAAAAAAACAGGAAATTTATATCATCATTTCTCTAGCTCTTCTGTGCATTTATTTAAACTTTTTTGCAGAAATATAATTTTTTCTTTATCTTCGAGACAAAAAGAAAGTATTAAGTGTTTTTTTTTTCTTTTTAAGGTTTTGTTTTTTATCATTGAAACTGTAAAAAGAGATCAATCGAGTATTTAATCTTATTGGTTATCTGTAACTGTTTTACTGCTGTAACACCTGATATATTTAAATAGAATTGAAACGACACTTCATTGCTAATAAGTTGGCAACATGTTTGTTTTCCACTTTATATAACTAAAATGTATCTAATATCAGACAATTCATTTAATACTACAACAACTGATTCTTATGAAATTGGTAGCATTTAATACAGTCGAGCCTCGTTAACGTGAACACGCTTAACGTGAAATACTTTTAACGAGAACTGTTTCCACAATCCCCGTCAAAAGGAAGATTAGTTTTCGAGTTACTGATATTATAAACTACTGATAATATGAACCGATTTGCTATCCCCTTGAGATTCATGTTAACGAGGTTCGACTGTATATATTAAGTATTAAATATAAAGCACAAAACGTATTTTTTTTTCTACATGTTATTAATATACCTAAATCTATATCTATATCTATTTACCTATATATAGATATCTATTGTTACGAATTTGTAAATAATAGTAGTTATTTTTATGTAGTTTCCTTCAAAGAGGATTAGTCAGGTTAAAAAGTGTTAATTTTCTGCATTGCTATCTTGTTTTCGCGTTAAAATAGCTCATGAAAAAAAAAAAAAAAAAAAAGAATGCTTAAAAGCTTCACCAAGGCAGGTAATGGCCTTGGCGAAAAATCCTTATTACTGATATCTCGAATATCTAAGCTCTGACTTGATTAGTTAGAAAATTACTAAAAAATTCTCGTTTAATACAGGGCTATAAAATAAATCCCGATCCGACCGAGAGGGTCAGTAAGAGCTCTGCTTGATTAAGTCTCTCCTACTGAATACAATCTATTGCTGTGTGTTAATGCTGTGAATTTGATGTTGTCAGCTATTACTTAAGCTGTGTTTTCTGGTAAAACTGAAGTTGATACTTGGTTTACAGACCTGTAATCTTCTGAAAAATTCAGTAAATAAACTTTGAAGCCTCTGCAAGATTCGCTATTCATTCACAGACAATTCAGAAACTCCGAGTATGCAACAATTCTGGTGTCAGGAGTGGAGTTTTCTGCTCAATGGTCATAACTAAAAGTATGGAACAAGATAAAACAAGATGAAACTGCTGGAAGGGTTAGCTGCCCAGATGAGCGATTTAAAAGCCAGATTGAATGAAGGAATGAGTAAAAGCAGAACAGGGAAAGATGGAAATCAGATTGATCAAAAGAATGGAAGAAGGGCAGAAAAAAAAATGAAAGTCAGCTTAAGTAAAGAAATTAAATCCATTCAAGAAAATGTCGAAGCCACTCAGGAAGAGGTGATATCCGTGAAAGAAGTATTAGAAAATAAATTATCAAATAAGGAAAACAGAAACGGTTTAATGGAAGATAAAATTATGAAGATAGAAAATAGTGTTATAAAGATAGAAGATAATATTACGAATGTAGAAGATAATGTAAATAATTCTACAGCTTAAATTTGCAGTCTGTATTGTTATTTTATTGTTATATAGTTTTTGTATTCTAAATTGTATGGTTTGTTACTTTTTACTTCATCACCAAGGATTGTATCCCCCTGGACTCGCAGTCCTTGGGAGGGAGCAATGCTACAAAATGGTAAATAATAGTAGTTATTTTTATATAATTTCTTTCAAAGAGACTTAGTCAGGTTATAAAATGCTAATTTTCTGAATTTCTATCTTGTTTTCGTGTTAAAATAGCTCATTTTCCGTTATAAAAAAAAAAAAAAAAAAAGTTAAAAAGCTTTGCCAAAGCACGTATTGGCTTGGCGCAAAATTTGCCGATTTTTTGCTCCTTGGTGACTGTTTGACGATCTTGGCGAGAAAATCCTTATTATCGATATCTCGAATATCGAAGCTCTAAATTGATTAGTTGAAAAGCTACTAGAAAATTCTCGTTTAATATGAGGCTATAAAAGGAATTCCGATCCATCCAAGAAGGTGAGTCTCCTTGCCAACCGGCTTACTGCGAAGAGCTCTGCTTGACTAAGTCTCTCCTACTGATTATAGTCTATCGCTGTGTGTTAATGTTATGGTACAGTTTATGCTGTGACTTTGATGTTGTCAACTGTTACTTAAGCTGTGTTTTCTGGTGAAAGCGAAGTTGGTACTTACTTTACAAACCTGTAATCTTCTAGAATTTTTTTTGTTTTAAATAAATTTTAAGACTCTGCAAGATTCTCCTTTCATTCACAGACAATTCACGAACCCCGAGTATGCAACAATATATATATATATATATATGCAGAGCGGAAAGCTCGCCATTGGCGAGTGAAATTTTTACTATGGCGAGTAAAAATTTGGTCTAGTTATAGATAGAATTCTTACACGATAAGGTGACAGAAATGTTCTTTTTATAGATTTATATATGGCAAAATCTTGCCATCTTATAACCTCATATTTAACCTCTCTTTTTCTCTTCTCGGAGTGCCGAGTCTGTGTGCGCGCTTCCCGGCGATCGCCCCAGCCTGGAAAAGGAAAAATGATTAGTGCATGCATAAAAGTCTTAATCTCTTCGAGCAGCTTCGTTTCTTCCATTGTGATTTCTTCATGCAAAGTGAGAACAGACGAGCAGAGGGCCTCTTTGCCTGTCGCCTAGTATCCGAGAGAAGAAAAATGAGAAAGTTTGCCTATGCAATATTGGCGCATGAAAATGAGCCCGAGCCCTTTTAAAGATACTGCCTATGTTTATTTTGTTGAATAATGATCAAAAAACAGTTAACATTTTCCAGTTTTTTGCTGAAACGCCAAGAATTTGTGCTTATTATGATTTGTAAGCAACGATTTTATCGAAAAAGTAATTCCGAAATGGCTATTTCAAATTACAACAATGAACAAGTTATACTCATCGACATTTCGTCTGATTACAACAAATAAAATGGATAAAAAAGACATTTCTGACGTAAAAACTGAAACAAATAATGATTCTTTGCATTTATAGGTATTTTAATCTTTTTCAAATCTCAAATGATAATGATTTTTGATTATAGATGATTATGAGACATGATGACACTGCATTTATAGGTATTTTAATCTTTTTCAAATCTCAAATGATAATGATTTTTGATTATAGATGATTATGAGACATGATGACACACTTTTAATATATATAATTTTAGGCATATTTGTAAAAGCATTTCAAATAGTTAGGAAAAATAAAAAACCCGAAATGCGTAAAAAAAAAAAAAAAATAAATAAAAAAAAATGCAACCCTATTTTGTGGCGAGTAAAACTTTCTATTCGGCGAGTGTAAGATGGGTTGAAATTTCGGGCCCTGTATATAGTATACATTTCTGTATATTTTCATAAAGAGAACGATAAAATATAAATTCGCCTTATTGAAAATAATTTAACCGTTTGACTGCTGAAGCATTTTCTGAAATACATCTTTAAATTGCTATCGCTATTTCAGGCCTCAATAAAAGTTTTTCAGGTGTGAATATTTCATTTTAGTTTTGTAAATAATTCGAAACCCGATCATGCCAACTGGAAAACCACGCCTTGCAGTAAAAATTTTTAAAAATCCACGTAAGCAGAAAGTGAAAGGAAATGTATAAATGTGTATTTTTATGCCTCAATTATTTACCCTCGATAGCTTTTTCTACAAAAATAAAATATGAAATTTTCTAATGATCTATAAAAACACACATAATTAATGAAAACCACGCCTTACTGTAGCGTTTGTAGAAGGCCAATTTAAGTGTCATTAAAGGATGAATAAAAACAAAAAACGTGTTTTACCATTAATAATTGTTCACACACAATGTTTTACGAAATTTTTGGATCAGCGAAAAAATCAAATTTTGTTTTGCAAATATGCAATTCAGCGTAGTGAAGGGGGTATTTTGATAAAATTTTATCGAGACTCCGCCCATTCTTATTTTTTTCCAACTTATTTCACAAATATTATTATATATATTTTAAAAATGATGAAACGAGCGTCGTAATATTGTATGCTTCAAAAATCATGTTAGATAGTTCTCTTTCGAAAGAAATACATTTAATTGATTTCAGAGATTAGAGTATTGAAGTTGTTTTCTGGTAATATTTTTTGAGCATTAAAAAAATAATAATAATAAATAAAAAAATAAATAAAACATAATCACTCATACAATTGTCAGTTAATTTATTAATTCTTTTTATGTTTTACAAATAAATAATGAAAGAAAAGAACTTTATAAAATAAATAAACAAATATATATATATATATATATATATGTACAGAGCTGCCAACCTAATCCGGTTAATTGTTAGTACCGCCCATTTTTCTACACCACTTAATTTTTAGAGTATTTGTTTTCGTAATCATCGCAAATATATTTGAAGAAAATTACTTCATTTAAGTGGTGTAGAAAAATAGGCGGTACTAACAATTTGCCAGATTAGGGTAGCAGCTCGATATATATATATATATTTACTTCTTGTAAAAGAGGATAATGAAAAATAATGTTTACCAACTGTGTTTTGGTTCTGAATGGTTGATTTTATTTACGTAAAAAAATTAAATTAAAATTCCGGTGATATCTGAATTGTACCTCTCGCAGCGCGATAGCGCTGCTTAGCAGTTTTCGAGAGTGAACATTGCAGCGCTATCGCGCTGCTTAGCAGTCTAATGGTTAAAATCGAACTGATAATCCACATCCATGTACATGTATCATATGGATGATGTGCCAATAAAATTTATGAAACATTGTAATCTTTTTTCTCAACCGTGGATCATACATATGATAATTTGTTCATATTGTTTATATTGTAAAGGAACGAATAACGATACTAACTGTTATCGATGATTCATTTAAAAAAGCAACTTAAGGTATGATACCAAGAACATATTATATTACACATTCGATGTTTTTATTGTGAGGCAAATGGAATTTAATATTGAATTTGATGCACCGTGATTAATTTCTGGAATTTCTGCTTCAGGTGTACCTTCTTCTTTCCTATGGTTTACTTATATTGACAGCTGTATATGTCTATTCTTTGTTTCATAAAATCTAAACTATTTAATATTTTTACATATTGATGAAATGAATAAAAATCTAAATAATTTGGCTTAAAAAAGAAACCAACATATGGTAGCATAAAACTAAGTTTATTTCCGAATTAGAATGCTATTTCACATGGTTTTGGAAAAAGGCTTCAAAACAGTATGGTGAAAAAAGATGTAATTTCCCTAATTGTTTAAGCCCACCAGCGGCCGAGCGGTTCTGCGCTCAAAGCTGGTAGATGGGAGGTGCCGGGTTCGATCCCAGGTCGCGCTCATCGACCTAGCCGTTCGGAGTTTTCCGTGGTTTCCTCCGAAACTCGCGTAAATACGGGCTAGGACCCCTTAGAAAGACCCCCACGGAGGGCATTCCCCCTGTAGGCCTAGGACACTTAAGGAGTCAATCGGCCTTAATCCTACAACCAACCAACCAACCCTAATTGTTTAAAATAGTTTGACACTTCAAAAAATAAAAAAAGTACATTAATTAACATAGATTATTTAGGCTCGTCAAATTTTTAATTGTGTTACAGTTATGCAGATTATGTAATTTAGTAATTTAGAGTTTAGTTGCTTGAAATCCATAGACGTGCACCGTACATTACTAGACCCGTAAATTACCAACTTCAGAAAAATACATTTTTCTGTAATGTATAAAGAGAACCTATGTGTCTAAAAGTCTCCAAAAGTTATTTATGTTGTTATTATAGCCTCAGGTGCGAAGAGGTGAAGTACTACAACATACGAAGGCACATATAGTGAATTATCTACGACTAAAGAAATACTGAAAAGTAAAATAATTCGATTAATTGTTATTTATTTTTATTTATTATTATTATTTTTAATGCTTTCAATAATTAAAGAAAAATAATTTCACTTGTTTCTATAATTCATCTTATACTCTTTCTCGTCACTTTGAGGGACGATTTTACCAAATTTCTAACAGAATTTAAAAGTATTTATGTATTTGGTTTCTCTATGTGTTTGCAAACGTTTTAATTTCCAAAAATATTACAATAATTGAATGAATATAATGTATTTGATTTTGGTTATTCGTATTTATTGTAGAATGTTTCCTATTAAATGTCATCCATGTAACACAACTGAGTTGTTTACAAGTACTCGAAAAACAATTCGCAAGTACCATGTTCTAAAAGATATATTTAGACGTCTGCGTTTTCATTTCCATAAATATCTTAATAACCGAATAAATGTCATGTATATTATTACGGTTATTCATATCAACTGTAGAATGCTTCCTATTAAAAGTCCAAACATAATAATCCAAAATAATTTCATTACGTTATGTTCTAAAAGAAAAAAAATTTATAAGCACATTATAATGTGTTTATACTGCACTAAACATACCAGTTGAACACGCTTTCTCCATATGCAATATAAGATGTTCCTTAAAAAATATATACAAATAATGTTACTAATTCGTTCTCTCGGGGCCACTCAAAACTGTTATGATTCATTATGGATAATTGCCAGAGATGCATTTACAGATGAGTTATGAGTTTTCTACAAATTTGAATAGTCTTAAATTGTATTTCTGACATATTATATATGATGTTATTTATAAATGTAGTTGAAATTCTAAATGAAATTCTAATTTTTTTTTATGAACTGAAATCGTGGACAAACTGTCATACAAACCAAAATTAATATCACTTTTTTGAGTGGGGTGGGGAGATAAAACTAAAAATAACCCACATTCATTTCTCAAAGAATGAGAGATGAATTATAAGAACAAAAAAAAATTATTATTGAATAATTATAAGCATTTAAAAAAAAAAGAGGGTTTTAAAATCATGTTTATTTTAATAAATTTCGAACATCAATAAATATAAAAATATTGTACTCAAATTTTGAACGAATAAATCGTTTTATTATTATGTTAGTCACTGGTAGAAATTTTTCATTATTATAATACCGTTATCGCGATTTTTTTTTTGAAGGGTGAAAAGACAATGCACAATATGGGTGAAAACTGATCATATGTAAAACTACTCATAAATATTTAACTTCTTCGAATGAAATATTGACTCATAGTTTTATAGCGACATTTTGCGAGATTTTTAGAAATATTTTTAGACTACCAAATTGACAGATTTTATCAGAATTTTTTCACAATATTTATAAGCAAAGAAATATATTGAAAGAAAATTTTCTCCGAATTTTAATAATTTATTTAAATTTTCTTTACTTTATATCATTTACAGAAATATATTTGATATGTTTATGGCCTAAAATATTTTAATAAGGATTCCGCACTCTGCCCGAAGTTTATACTTTATCGAGGATTGACCATGGCTCGTAAATATTTTATTAAAAATTAATAAAATTATTATTATTATTGATAAAAATTTATTTCGTTTCATTTACACATTTTCTTATTAATAAAATCTTCCAAAATAATTGCCTTTCCCCAGATTTTTCCCCGTTCGCCCTGTATTTTTCACCGAAGTGAAAACTACTAAAATTGTAAGATTTAGTTTGAATCTAATTTAATTTACCTATAAGACAGGGTTCGTAGTAGTTCCAATTTTCAATACAATTATGTTTTAAAGAAATTATTTTTTTTTTAAATATTCGCTAGCAACATTTTAGCCCTTTATCATTTACGAACTTTAAATTCAAAATTATTTATTCTCTTATTCTTGCTAAAATATATTACTTGAAGCATAAAAAAAAAAAAAAAAAAAAACTTAAAAAAAAATATAAACAAAAAATTAAACATTTATTATCAAAAAGTCCTTGTTTGAGGTGTTTGCAACATCATGCTAAATCATATACTAATTTCAAATACAGTCGAACCTCGTTAACGTAAACATGCTTAAACATGAATTACTTTTAACACGAACTGTTTCCACAATCCCCGTCAAAGTGAAGATTAGTTTAGCCAGATGAAGATTAGTTACTGACAGCAGGAACTACTGATAGCATGAACAATATTTCCCCCTCCAAGGGGATTTTTCTTCCCGTTTCTTCGTTAGACTTTTCTCGAGAAAAATTCTAGAATTTTTCTCGGGCGATTCACTTTAACGAGGTTCGACGGTATTCCGAAATTCAATACGCATGGAAGTTTTAAAACGATTGTTAATTTTGTTTTAACAAAAGCCTACACCGCATGTTTAATAAATTACGCCTATGTAAACTCTCTATACTTTGGATATTTAAGTCTGGATTTTTTTTTTTTTTTTTTTTTTTGCTTGATAAACTTTGGTGTGTAAACATAACATGATCTTGCCATACGCCGATAACTTAACAGCAACGATTAGGTATAGCAACAACCAATACAATCTTCTTTCAAAGCTTCCTGTGGAAATCACATTGGCATTTCGCGTATGTTACAAATATGCAACACGTGGTATAAAGAGTTGAAATCACTACATTTCTTAAAAAGCGGAAAAACGGGCGTTTGTTGTTTATGTTTCCAGGGCTCTTATAACAACGATCCTAATTTTTTACATGTGTTTTATTATTTTGTCATTCCCACTTTAGAACAGTCGTTTTCTAAGTAATATTATAGTAGTATTAAAACTTTTGAGAAAAATAAATTTTTGACAGTAGTGGTACCAATATAATAAAACTCGCGTGCAAGCTGCTGCTGTTTCAAACTAAAATTTTTCTTTAGGAAGTAATGATTGACCCACGAGTTCTCAAAACTAAACAAAGTACTAATATTTACATTATCTCTATAGTTACATCTCATTAATTACATTATCTTTGTACTATGAAAAGTAGTTAAAGTTAAACAAGAATAGAATTTTTCTATGAAACAAGATTCTTTAAAAATTTTCTTCAAAGGTGTTTTATTCCAGCTTTCTTGTTATTTGTGACTGTTTTATAAACTGCAGAAAGAGTACGTTTTCCTTGAACCATGATAATGATCTTTTTAAAATGATGTTTCTATGATAGTTTAGTTATGTTACAAACTAGCTATGTATGAATATTTTTTGAAGGTTTTTTTCTATAATGGCTATCATATAATTTAAAAAACTTTTGACAGGTAATTGCTTAAAAGCTAATAGTTAAAAACAAACATAATGTATTATGATACTGCGATATTAACCTGGTAATATATCTACATTGCAATAGAGAAATATGTGAAGCTTAATGTATGTATAGGCAATCGATGACAATTAACATATAGTCACCCCACCTTTTCTCATTTTAATCCGAAAATCTTCTCTCTTGGGAGTATGTTAAAAAGATGTCTTCCTAAAAAAATGGTTGTGGGGATACACTTCGCTACGGTAAAAGTATTTCAGAGAAATAACTATTATTTTTTAAAGAGGCACTTCGAATATAGTATTACATATCCAATACATTACACGCAAGGAAAATGTGCAATTAAGCATATGTTAAATAATAATAACTTCGAAAATTAACGTAATAGCTGTTGCAATGAAATACACTTTGAAGTGTATTTAAAAAGAGTTTATAGTTCTTAAATCATGTATGTCAAATTTTGTATTAATATTTCCTTTTTTTTAATGCAGTTTTGAATTTTAAAAATTAACTAACACTCAAATTATCATTCTTCCAATTAGAAATAAACAATCATCAAAATCACCAAATAGTCAGAAACTAATTACGAGCTCAGATTTTAAATGGAACCGATCTGAAAATTATTAACGATAAAAGATAATGCATTGCTTTAGGTAAAACCCTAATATTTTCTAACACATTGTTCACCTAAAAAACAATAGTATATCATTTTTGCTTGTTTATTACCAGCATCAGAATTTCAAATTTTACGGAAAAGTTTTGGCTTTGATGTAAACATTTTTGCTATTTAATACTGCTTATACAAATCCTGCGTTTGATTCGCAAGGTAGATTTGCATTTACTCACAAACAAATAAAATTTCTTTTCTATAAATCATTTTCTCGACTATGTTTACATTCTTAACCAAATACATTTGCGATTTTATTCTATATCTTCTACTCAAATCTTTAACAGAATTTCTTTTATTCAATGAATTTCCGGTTATACGTGCAACTGAATTTTGTAATATGAAGAAAAAGCGATATTTTAGTTTAGAAAACACACAAAACTAGTATGTTGTGGCCACCACAAGACTTTCTTCTATATTTTCCTATACATATTCAATCAGTAACAATATTAAAAAAAAAAAAAAAAAAAAAAAAAAAAAATACGATTTTTTTTTCAAAGTTTTTTTTTTTGTTAAAAGTAAAAAAAATCGATAACTTTGTTTTAAATTATCACAGGTTTATGGTTCAACCATTCGTTTTAAAGGTATTGACGAGATCTTTCGAATGATACCCATCTTCAAAATTTAACCCCCCTGGGGGGGTACTTCCCCCCCAGGGGGGAACCGATGCCCCCCCATGCACAATTTTTTTTCCTAGTTAACTACTACTATTATCAATAATTCATATTAATTTTACAATCACAAGTTAAAAATAACTCTCATTATGCCCATTTATACGGAATTTCGTCCTATAAAATGCGATCACAGCGCCACCTGTTGAGCTATTGATCCCCAAATCTAATGGGCACCAGTTCATGTCAGGGTGCAACTAAATACCAAGTTTGGTTAAATTTCATTCATTGGTTCGTGAGATACAGCGTCCACAAAAAAATGATACAGACACACAGACAGACAGACAGACACATAGACAGACAGACACACAGACAGACAGACACACAGACAGACATTTTTTAAAAACTATCAATTCGTGTTCAGGACATCCCAAAACGTGTAGATCCGTCAAAAAACGGAGGTCGAAAATTTTCGCGAATCCAATACTTTCTCTATATTACATATAGAAGAAAGTAAAAATTTACGTTCTTTGTCCTTTATTTTATTTATTTGTTTATTTTACATCTGGAATTTAAAATTATTTTACTTATTCTTCGACTAAAACTGCATTTATATTTTTGGTGTATTAAATGAAAAATGGATAAAAATGAATATATGTTTCATAGAATTTGATACTATTATTTTAAATCAATAATGAAAAGTTAAAGTTAAAACAATTAATTTACGTTTATATAGAAACTGGAGAAAATGAATCTTTTATTGACCCACTGCATGTTTAATTTATAAATACATGTGTGCATATCTGCCATATATATAGATTTATAAATGAACTTTTCATGTACAACCTTTAATCATTTCAGAGGCAATTAATATGTATATTAGTACTTAATTTTCTTAAAGATTCATTTAAATGCAAATAAAAGTACCGTAAATTATTATCTAGTAAATTTAAAAGGCAATGAATATGAATAATTTTTTATTGTTCATTGCATTTTGTGATAACTTTCTATAAATAACAATATAAACGCAAAAAAATTGTTCTTATTTTTATTTATTTATTTATTTAAGGTTTAAATTTCTTTTTCTTTAATTTTCTGGAGAAAACATGTGCTCGTTCTCTTAACATCGTCTGACAAATTTATGTCTAAAGTTTCTGGAGTTTTGCTACTTTTAGTTTAGACAGCATAAAAAGCCAAAAGTCATTCTTCCTTCTTTTCTTTTTATTTTTCGTTTATTTTGTTTTATTTTTGTTTATTTTCCTAAAGAGCAATTTTCATGTTAAAAATTTCTTTTGTTTCAGAATAAAAATTTTACAATTTTAGTTTTTTAAACAATTAAGTAAAAAACTTTATCATGAAAACTTTGACGTAAACCATTTTAACATTAGTAAATTTTATTGATTAATAATTTTGTGAATATATCCTTGTTTTCTACAATACGAAATATCCAAAAATTTCTAATTTATTCTAAAGCATTTTTAGTACCCACCTCTTTTTTACACCATTTTTTTTTTCTTTTTAAGAGAGTAAATTTCTCCAATATATAATTACGATTAAATAACTTTAATCAAAATAATTCGAATATTTTTGTAGATTGGGATATTTCTGCCATATTTCATCCGGAGCAGAGCGGATTACCAGTGGAAGCTAAGTTTCTAGAAAATGGAGACAAAATCTTTTATCAAAATAGTTACATCCATATCTGACAATACATAGTTTCTATCATATTTTGCAACGGGCGGAGTGAGTATTAACAGTGAACGCTAATTTTAATGAAAATGAGAATAGATCAGATGGATTAGCAATCTCAAAGCCACATTAACCCTAAATTTTTATTAAAATCATTCCATACATTTCAGAGTAAACCCAATTTCTGCTCTATATAAGTAAAGGATAACAGTGAATGCGTAAGTTTCTGAAGATGATAATAAGTCATGAGGGTTTATCCCCCCCCCCTCCAAAAAAAAAAAAAAAAAAAAAAAAAAAAACTTTAAACCTAAGTTTTACCAAAACCGTCAATTCTATTTCTGTGTAAACCAAATTTCCGACATATCTTGCAATCCCCGAAGTAATGGTTAACAACGAACGCTAATTTTCCTCAAGATTAAATAATTCAGATGGTTTGTTATCTTAAAAATCTCTTAATCCTAATTTTTTATCAAAGTCGTTAGAGTGATTTTCAAGAAAAAAAAGTTTCTGCCATATTTTGCAACTTCCGAATTGAGAGTTAACAATGAATGCTATTTTTACTGAAGATGATCCCTGAAAAGTTTCTCTTCTCAAAAATCCTTTATCCCTAAGATTTTATTAAAATCTTTAGATTCATTTTATTCTAAATAGAATTTCTGACAATTTTGAAAACCAGTCACGTAATGGTTAATAACGAACACGAATTTTCCTGAAGTTGAGGATAAATACATTTAGTTTTTCACCACAAAATGCCATTAATCCCAAACTTCCTTTAAAATAATTAGAACCAAGAAACCCAAATTACACACACACAAATATATATATATAACAAGTCACATGATTAACTCTTTTAATACAAGGAAAGGATTGAAATAAGCATAAAAACGTAAGTAAAAAAGCATGGTTTTCAACTTTAATAAAAAAAGCACCACTAAACTGGCGTTGTAAAAAATATTACTTACAAACTTTAAATAAACACCATAAAATGCAATAAACTCGCAATAATTGTTTCGGGTCGAAAAAACACACGACCCTTTATCAGGCGAATAAAGTAAGCACGAGTGCTGCAGTCAAAGCGGCAACGCAGTCAGCGGCAAGTGCGTTGCCGCTTTGACTGCAGCACTCGTGCTTACTTTATTCGCCTGATGAAAGGTCGTGTGTTTTTTCGACACGAAACAATTGTTGCGAGTTTATTGCATTTTATGGTGTTTATTCAAAGTTTGTAAGTAATATGGTTTTTAACTATGTTTTTTGCTAAGTTTTGAACTATCGTGTTTTGAATCTGGAGAATATTTCTTACACATTCGAAATGCAAGAATTATAAAGTTTATTTCTTCTCCCTAATAACCAATTGTTTACTTACGTTATTCAACAATCGGAGGTTATGCAAATATTGAATTCGATTAAAAATTTCGATATCGAGTTTCGCCAGATTTACATGATTGAAAGTCTTCCCAGTCAAAAAAATGTTTTTTGGCAATTGTTGAATGTGTGTGTGAGGATGTGTGCATGTGTGTTTGTGTGTGTGTGTGTGGGGGGGGGGTAATTTCTGATTATCATAGCTCTTAAACCAAAAAGATAGAACGACGAAACTTTAAAACTAAGAGTATTTTGGTGTACAGATATTTGCTTTGATAAGAATTAGAAAATCGAAAGTTAGAGAGGGGAAGCCTAAAGTAGGATCGTAACTAAGTATCTCAAAAACTGCTCCAAAAGTTTGCTTCAAAGTGATGGATAAACTTCCTTTTAGCTTTTTGGTTGCTTCAGGAAAATTGATAGGCATATTGAATAAATACTTACCTTTAACTCTCGCGTGTAGGTATCTAAAAAATGGCTGTATAAATTTATTCAGACTCGTCCTATTCTTTTTACGTTTCCTTTGGTATTTAATTGCTGGGTTCCAGTGAATAGATGAGTTTTCTATGCTTTGGTAAAAATCTAAACGTGTGACCGAAAGTCGGTATCTCAAAAATGGCTCTAACGATTGTCTTCAAATTTGATACATAAACTATATTTAGATATCATTTTGCATGCATTAGTTGGTTACTAAAGGAAAATTGATAGGTGACCTGGTTTGGTAGGTCACTTTTACATCTTGGACATTGATGTTTCAAAAAACAGCTCAACTATTTTTCGTTAAACTCGCAATAAACCCCAGATTCACAATAATAGAATACTTTTCACTTTTCGGAAAAAAGTTCAATCTAACAAAAAGTTAATACAAAATATACATTTAAATGAGAGCGTAACCTTTTTTAGGATTTAATGTATACATAGCATTTCACACACACTTAATTCAAATTAAACTTTTTTGGCGCAGCATGTCCCATTGTGGACCTTGCGCCAATAAAAGGTAATTAACCAACCAACCAAATTAAACTTTAACTGAAAATCAAAATTTCATAGCGATGATTGTTTATATAGAGTCAAAAAATTAGAATATTAACATTTTCAAACAAAACAATATCAATATTTTGTCCCGTCACCTTTTGCTGGAATCACAGCTCTGATTTTTTTAGGCATGGATTCCAGCAGCTGTTTACTTTCATCGCTACTGACACTGTTCCATGCAATAATTACATATAGTTCCATACAGACTTCTTCAATACAGCAATGAATTCAATTTTCTAGGTGGAAGTTAGGTCCTTAACCTTTTTTCTCTAGATGATGCCACAAATTCTCTATCGGATTGAGATTTGCTTGGCTACTTTAATACCGAAATCCCCTTCTTTCTGTTAGCCTTTTACGAGTCGATTTCGAAGTGTGACACGAAGCGATATCTTGCTGAACAATAAATGTGCCCTGGCATAAATCTTCAGTGGAGGTATCCTGTAGTATACTAGTAAATTTTGATACTCTGTAGAATTTATACGTCGTTTGAAGATACATAATTTTCCTGTTCAACATCATTCATGCATCACATTGCCATAAAAGATGTCGCAAATTTGACAGAGCGTCTTGCACAAGATTTCTCAAGGAATTTATGTTTTAAACGCCAAACCTGAACACCTCCTTCATCATCGAAAATTTGTAATAAAAATTCATCACTGAATAAAACCCTTTCCCAGTCTTGTTGCCTTTATATGAGATTCTCTTTTCACAAAGAGAGTCGTGCACGTCCCTGTTTCATGTTTATCTTTGTTTTTACTTTAGAGACCCACGATTGAAACTCCAATTTATGCAAACACCTAAGTGCAGTTGGCTTCGACCATAGCCTCCTAAACTAGATGCCTGTCGCGTGGCTTGGAAACTTAGCAACAGTTGAAGCTGTAGACAGCGTCACCTGGTACAGATTGCGCGACTCTTTTATTCAACTGTCACCAATAATTTTAAGAAGTGATATATAATATATATAATCGACGTTTCTTCGATTCTATTCGCCTTTTATGTACAGTCGGTAACAAAAGTGTCCGAACACTAGCAAAAATTCCTATGTAAAAAAAGTACACTTAATACTGTTTTGTTAAATAAATCCTTGTCGAATCCTGTTCTTAGTCAATTTAAGAACAGGATTCGACAAGGATTTATTTAGCAAAATTGTATTAAGCGTACTTTTTTTATATAGGAATTTTTGCTAGTGTTCGGACACTTTTGTTACCGACTGTATATCATATCCCACTTTAAAAAAATTTTGGTGGCTGTTGAATACAAAAGTCGCGCAATCTGTACCAGGTGGCACTGTCTACCGCTTCAACTGTTGCCAAGATTTCGAGCCACGCGACCGGCATCTAGTTTAGGAGGCTATGCTTTGACACGAGAATTCGATTTTTTTTCAACACTTATTGATGTATGAAACACTTTTAAACTGATTATTTTGGATGATTCGTTTTAATTTGCGTTCATCTCTGGCTTTGCTTCGGTTACTTTTTATAATAGTTGACCGGGTCTTCTATATTTTTTAAAAATCTTCGAAACCTTAGATTATAAAACTTTCATTTGGTCCAAGACAAACTATTATTTTTTCAGCTTTATACAGTCGGCTGCAAAATTATTCGAGCACTAGCCAATAATTCCTATATTTAAAAAGTACACTTAAGACTGTTTTGCTAAGTAAATCCTTGTCGAATCATGTTCTTAGACTGATTAAGAACATGACTCGAAAAGGATTTATTTAACAAAGCTGTATTAAGTGTACTTTTTTTTGGCAAGGATTATTGCTAGTGCTCGAATAATTTTGCAGCCGACTGTACAGTCGGTAACAAAAGTATCCGAACACTAGCAAAAATTCTTATATAAAAAGGTAGAGTTAATACTGTTTTGTTAAATAAATCCTTGTCGAATCGTGTTCTTAGACTGACTAAGTACAGGATTCGACAAGGATTTATTTAACAAAACAGTATTAACTCTACCTTTTTTATATAGGAATTTTCACTAGTGTTCGGATACTTGTGTTATCGACTGTACTGACCATATGTCCTCGAATCTCAAGGACAGTCCCCGAATCTTGAGGACAAAACTACCTTTGTCCCCAAAAAATTACAACACATTTGGGAACGCCGGTTATAAAGTTATTAATGTTTTACTATAGTAATTTATTATATGTATAATAAATAAACTGAAATAAGTTCTTTTAGGTGCTTTATACATAAAAATTATTAAAATTTTACAATTTAAGGTGATTTAATTAGTTTTTATTCTTTTGTCCTCGAAATTCGAGACACCGCCATCTTTATCCCCAAATTCAATGAAAAAAATATGTTCACGCTACTGTACAATGATACAATATACGATTTCCTTGTTTCAGAAGGGCCGCGGTAGCCCAGTCGGTAGAGCGCCGGCCTCGTAATTGGAAGATTGCGGGTTCGGTACTCGTGCCGGCCAAAGACCGTCGTGTACACTAATGGTGGCTGGTGCACGTAAAATCTGTCGTGGCCGCATTGTCCTCCATATTCCCATCAAAAATTATACCTCTGGAGATCACCGAAGCGGGAGAGCCTTCCTTTCCGTGAATGATCAAAATTGTGATGGCATGTCTCCGTACCATCTCTAGGGGGGGTGTCCCAGACCCGTCGCCAATTGCCCCTCCGCGCAGCACTAGTGCGACGTAAAACCCAACCAACCAACGAACCTTGTTTCAGAAATATGAAATTGACGACCTATTTTCAACAAAAGACTAACATAAGATTTTTCGAAAGACAAGCTTTATACTTGCCGCAATCTGTCGGTTAACAAGCATGCAAATATTTTCTCTGCTTTTCAGATTCCTACTGAATGAATTAAATATTCAAATTTTTGACCCATGTAAAAAATCAACATAACTTTTTAAATGTGTTATGACCCTTAAATTGTTAAATAATACCTGTATAGTAGTTGAAAATTGTTTTGCTAATTCCTGAATAATATGCATCACTCTTTTAATTTGCATACGTTCATTTTACACGATGCATTGCCAAGTTTTTTTCAGAAAGTTCTGTTATTCTATTATTATGAATTTGGGTTGTATAATCTCATTTTTAGATGTCTTTACGACATATATGTTAGGTTGCTACTGCAAGAAAATTGTTAGGCGTCTGATTGGTTAGGTTAATTTTATATCTTCTCATCACACTTCTTCAAGAAAAGTTTATAATGAGTATGGTAGTGGGTAATGAAGTCCTGTAGTTGATACACACTAACATTTCACAGTTTTGATGTGATTTTATTAATTACTTTTATAAATGTTATTTTAAGTTATACGGATATTTCTAAAGCGAAAGAATTATTAAGACTTCTAAGGAGCTGATTAAAGTAAAAGATTTAAAGTTCGATTTATTCCCGATAACTTTTCAACAACATTTTATGTTTAATATTACTTATACTCATAGACAAAATATTATTCCTATAGCTACATAAATTCGCCCTTATAAAACCACATAAAGAAGAAAAAATGGGATTCATTAAGCTTTTATTAAAGAGTATTTCCCTATTTAATTTGTAAAATATACATTCTTCATAAATGATACTCTTGTTGCAATCTCTTGTTGCAATCTCTTATAAATATTAATATCCTAGTCTAAAAATGTAGATATATTTACAGAGCATTTTGCAACTATATCACTGAAACTATTCTATATTAATTATTCACTAAAGTGATATTCATATGAAATTAGTTCATTCTACAATAAAGATCTATTAAAAGAGATTTATATGCATACCTTTTAGTAATTCTAATTATTCTTTTTATTCTATTTAAAAGCACTGAAGGATTTTAATATATACTTTAAAAGCATTTACAGACATTCATTTTTTCAAAAGGATTTCTGTAATGTAAATTCAAACGCCTTATTTAAGTCAATTTCGTGGAATATTCTATTTAGAGTGTACATTATCTTTACAAATTTATTTTAATATAGTCTGATACAAACTATTTATCTGGATGAAAAACATACTTATCTTTTGAAATTACTATGTTAAAAATATTTGGATTAGACTTGTTTTGATTTACGCTTAAGCATAGAAAGATTTTTTGCATTTTAATGTTTTCTTTAATCTTTGAAAATAAGATTTTTATATCTCTGTATCCTTTTTGTACCATTTATTGTTTTATATAAAAAGTTTTATGTTATGCTATACATAGAAGCATTTAATTATTTTCTTAAAATCGTTTGCAATTTAACGATGATATTTTGAAAAATAAAGCTCACTGTTTACGTAAATTTTTCCTCTTCTTGTAAATAATAATGATGGAGTCTAAAAACAATTGTATTAGAAGCATTAACAATAATCTTATTTGTCGGTTGATGTCATAAAATACATCTCTGCTTTTATAACTTATTTTAATGCTTTTCTGCACAAAAAATGATTTTTTAAAGAATAATTATGCTTTTGATTTTACGTTTCAGTTATTTTAGGGACATCGAGAAGGTAATGCGTTCCTTTCTTTTCTATTATCAATGGCACTTTTGTTTACTTAAAATTTCTCTTAACTGAAATAAAAAATAATTAAATTAAGACGTATAAACTGCAATAGTTGAAACAAAACACAGTATCGTAAACAATGGCACCTATGCTAAAGAAATCTGATATAATAACAATCGTTTCATTTATGATGGAATTTTATTCATAGAAATTTTAAACTTTAAGAGAAAAAAGCTTATATTTCACAGAAAGAAATTTCTTACTTCTGTGGTAGGGGCATGCAGCTTAACAAAATAACAAAAGAAAAATTGAAAGTTGCAGATAGATTTTTAGTAGATATGGCCCTTTAACCCTTTTTAAAATTCATATTTAGGTTACATTTTCAAACAAGACTATAGAGATTTGTACTTATAAAATGTTTACGATTTTTTTTTTTTTTTTTTTTTTTTTTTGCATTTTCCGAATTACAAAATACAACACTATGAAGATTTGGTTGCAGAAGCATACAAATTTGGAGAAATACGCAGCTAAATAAGTTACGTAGATGATTTGACGTGCAAGTTATTCACGAAATTATAAATGGAGTTAAAAGGGGTGGAAACAGTGAATGAACCAACTGCTTATATTCGCGAGCGCCTACGGAATAGAGAATTGTTAAAAGTTATGTTTTTCAGAAGGCTCGTGTGTATTAGAAGATGCCTGAGAAATGACACCGAAGGTAGTTTGGAAAATCAGGGGTTTTACGAGAGGTCAAAATTTAGGTTTACGTTCCGCTGGTTGATTTTATCGAGGCATCACTGTTGAAACGCACGTAGATGTTTCCACTGTATATAGGATTTTAACCAGATGCGTCAAAGAAGGAAATTTAAATCATAATGAATAAAACGTAAATCGTCAGATCCACCAAAGTGTACAAGAGAGCGTACGGATAGACGCATCCGAAAGGATGTGGTGGCAGTCCCCCAATTATCTACTCTTGACATTGTGCGGAATGTGTAGGGAGCTTTGGGTGTTTTAATATCTAGGACATCAGTTTCACGGCTTCTGTTCAAAAGGGCTTTCATTCATGTCACCTTTTACGAAGACTGCCATCGACATCAACTCACCGAAGTTAGAGATTCCAATGGTGCCGGGTTCGAGCTACTTGGACGAAGGCATGACACAAAATGTGGTGTTCAGCGACGAGTCTCGGTCCTGTTTCTCTAATGATAGTCGCCGGATGAGAGTCTTTAAGTGTGATGAGATAAGGAAATTCGAACACTACTGTTGAACGCCATATCGCTTGTCAAAGTGGCATAATAGTTTGTGGTGCCACCAAACACGATAAAGTAATTCGTACTTTTGTAGTTATATATATATACAGTCATTTGCAAAAGTTAAAGATCAGTAGCAGATTTTCAGTATTTTAACAAATTGCATCATATGTGCAGATTATTGCATCCTCTCATGTGCTAATTGCATCAGACGCATTCTACTGCTATAAATAAAGGTGGCCGGCATGATTATCGCCAGTTGTTTATTGGATTTTGTCGTAGAAAGTGCTGTTGCGTAATTATTGTAATAGGTAAAAATACCTTCACTTACAGTAACAAAAAGGTCAGAAACGCTGATCCTGCATAATACGGATTTTCTGAACGTCAAATAAGTTCGAGGGTAAATGTGAGCATGACGGCTCTGCATACTATTAGTAAATTTAAAATTTTGGGGGAATTTGTGGACGTTAAGAGAAGCGGTCGCCCTAGAAAATCGAGTGCATATAATGATCATGTGATAAGAATGGTCGTACGAGGTCCAAGAACCTCCTCCGATTATACATTCTCTGGCTTCAAAGGGCACCAACGTCAGTTTGAATGCTATTTCAAGACGTTTGTCCAAAGATTTGGGTTTATCATCCCATGAACCTGCAAGGAAACCTCGACTTACTCCAAATATGAAAAAGAAACGACTCTCAATGCCCACAAATTTTCCCGAAATTTTAAATTTACTAATATCTTGATGCAAAGCTGTCTTGCTCACATTTACCCTCGAACGTATTTGACGTTCAGAAAATCCAATTTCATGCAGGGTAAATTTTTATGATCTTTTTGCAACCGTAAGTGAAGGTTTTTTCCCATTACAATAATTACACAACAGCACTGTCTACGACAAAATGCAATAAACAACCGGCAATAGACGTGCCGGACACTTTTATTTATAGCAGCAGAATGAGTCTGATGCAATCAGCACGACGCAATAATCTGCGCAAATGATGCAATATGTTAAAATACAGAATATTAACTATTGGTAGACATTTTACAATAAAGAACTTTCAAACACGAAATATCCTATTTTTAATTAAATATATATATATATATTTATTCACGAAACTGCTATTAAAAAAACTACAGTTACATTATTCAAAATCTAATTTTAATGTTTCATAAAATCGTTGATTTCTCTAAAGCGTACAAACTGTAAATGAAATATTTTACTAAGTTATGCGTTAAAATTTAAGTAACTTGAGGCGCACAAACCCTACAATATTTAAATTAAAAAGAAAAAAAGTGAATAAAAAAATTAAAACAAAAAAATAACTATAACTAGGAAAATATTTAAGAAAAAGGAATTAATCCATTTTTATTGGGTATATTTCTATTTTGAACAGTAAGCCCAGTCTAAAAATGTTTCTAAAACGTTACATTTAATTTCAGGAGTACAAACACAACAATATTTAAATACAAAAATATGAATAAGAAGATTAAAACAAAAAAAATTAACAGGATAAAACATGGAAAAGTTATTTAATATTTAAGAAAAAGGAGTTATGGTATTCTTATATTATATCAAGGGGTAAGAGTCCCGTCTTGAAAGGGGAAACTTTTGCACCCTTGTTTATTCTCCTGCCCGAACTGAGCTCGTGATAAGCCAGCAAGGGTTTAATAAAAAGAAATTAATGCATGATTACAACCGAGCTTAAAGTTCATAACGTGCAATAATTTCAAAATATTAGGTTGGTAGGAAAGTTTTGTCATATTGGATTAAGCAATTGACATCGGAAATTTTTGAACCTTTAAAGAAGACATTTACCAAATACCTTCAGGAAAGTCATATAATTTTTTTTCCGGATACACTAGAGTCAGTTGCTTAATTAAATATGTGAGCAAATTTCCCCATAAACCCAATAGTATAAAATTTTTAACAGTATTAATTACAAAATAATCGCAAACTTAAAGAAATATGTAAAAGCCATTTATTTTACAGTATGATTACAGCAAAATCTACTAATAACTTGATGCAAAGCTGTCTTGGTCATATTTACCCTCGAACGAATTTGACGTTCAGAAAATCCAATTTCATGCAGGGTCAATATTTCTGATCTTTTTGCAACAGTAAGTGAAGGTTTTTCCCCATTGCAATAATTACACAACAGCACTGTCTACGACAAAATCCAATAAACAACCGGCGATAGACGTGCCGGACACCTTTATTTATAGCAGCAGAATGCGTCTGATGCAATCAGTACATGAGATGACGCAATAATCTTCGCAAATGATGCAATGTGTTAAAATACAGAAAATTAGCTATTGGTCTTAGAAACTTTTACAAATGACTGTACATATATATATGTGTGTGAGTGTGTGTGTGTGTACATATATATATATAATTAAGTCCTGTTCCCCTATAAAGAGTCAAAAAGCAGTTTTCCGTCCGGTCACCTAGCTCTACCCCTAATGAACGCACATCTTCAAAAATTTGCAGGAAGGCTCCTAGATGATGTACAAAAAAATTAGTTTCCTGATTTTCGAAATTCAAATTTTGAGGTGCGAAACTAACACAAATAGATTTTCAAGTATGATTTTTTTCATTCACATTAATTTGAATCTGATCTCCCATTTGTTAAATAAAATTAATTTTCATTGTTATGGTAGGCGATAACAATGAACATAAGGCGAGCAGATTTTTTAAATTGAATTTGAGGACAAATATGACTATGTCCCTGACCTTCGAGGACGAAATAAATAAGTCACCTTAATTGTAAAATTTTAGTAATTTCCATATATGAAGTACCTGAAATAACTTACTTCAGCTTATTTATTATACATATAGTAAAGTATTATAATAAAACAATTAATAAATTAATAACCGACGTCCTCAAATGTGTTCTAATTTTTGGGGGACAGAGGGTAGTTTTCGAGACTGTCCTCGGTATTCGAGGACTTTGGTCACCCTAAGTCACGTGATTAAATATAATTTATATATAAACACAATTTTAATATGGAGCTATCGTTTCAGTTTTTTGGTACGGTATGTCTTGAAAGCTTTCTCAATGGGCTAATATCATTTTCTAAGCGATGTGATCATTACATTTTATAAAAATTCAGTAAAACCTGATATTTCAATTGAATATTTGTCATTCGTTTACGTGGAGAGATAAAAATTTTATTTAAAAGAAAACGATTTTTTTCATTTAATTTATTGTATTTATCTGAATCAAATGTTAACATAGTAGAAAATATTATTTAGTAAGAAGTTTTTTGATGATAATTAAACATATTCTAATCTCTATATTTAAAAAGAGAACGTCCACTCACTAACTGACTCAACACGGCCGTGGCGTTTCTATGAAAGTTAGGAAGTAAAAAATTTGGTGTGAAGGTTGGTTTTGGGTCCCTTACCCCCACTAAGACGAGTCTTAAAGAAATTCCTCCTGGCTGTACTTCGTTAGGAGGCAAGGGGCAAAAACACATTTGCAAGCATAACCGGGCTCCAAACTACTCCACGGTGGAAAATTGCACATGAGAAAACTTAAGTCATCACAAACTTTAGATTTTTTTTTTTAAGAGTAGGGTGGATAAGATAGAAGGGAACACCAGCAACTCCCCTGGTATGGCACTATTGCAGATAATGGGAACTGGAACAGGCTATAGCCTAAACGAAAAAAATGCTGGTTATGGGGGTATTGGGGACCCAATCGAGATGTGTGTATGGATATGTTACTTTCTGCATGCTCGATCGAATAAGACACTGTCACAGGCAGTGGGGACCAGGGCTTAGCATGTTACGAATGGAAAAGTCACTGCGGGAACCTTAACTGAGGTTTTGACCGATTTCAAAAATTCTTTTTTTTCATTTTTTAGTTTTGAGATTTTTATATTAATATAAGTGATGTGGAATTTTGAAAATTCATTTAAATGAAATGACCAGCGAAATAGGCAAAACCTGCTAGTATAAAATAAAGTATAAAATAAATTATTTTTTAAATAAACTAAATTTATGCTAATAAAGAAGGTGTGTCTGTATATAAACTTACTTCAATAATTATTTCAGTTCCTTTGTATGTAAGGTGTAATATCGGGCAATTTCAATTTTAGACGTTTTGTCAAATATCTTAAAAAGCAAGAGACAAATAATTTTTAAATATCAGGAGTGTAAACTGCATGTTCCTAAAAAATGGTAGGTGATGGGGAAAAATGGGCGTCATATTCGAATTCAGGAGGTCATTTTTCATAAGAATTTGCAAAAACAGTGTCGAGGCCGATTTTCTTGCAGAGCAATGTTATCAATTGTCGAACACGCTGAAAAATACTGTAATGCTGGTGATGTCTTCTATAGCGACAACAATCTGTACTATCTAATCCTCCAGCGTCTCCATAGGTGTTTCAAACACAATTGATCTAATGTGTACCCAAAAAAAGTCCAAAGGATTGAGGTCTGCAGGGCGTGGAGACCATACATCACGTCCAGCGCGTGCAATCCAATTCCCGGGAAATGTAGAATTGAGGTGGTTGCATTCGAAAAATTATGCTTTGAAATGTAGGTGACCAATTATGATGAAGCTTAATCGGTCGAGGTGAAACAATAGCGTAGTCAGTGCGATTAACAGATTGATTTCGTTTAGATTTTTCTTTTGGGATATTCTAAATGGACTTGTGTTAAAAAAAAATCTGCTTCATAGCTGAAAACTTGAACGTTTTTTTTTTTTTTGGTACCGAAATTTTTAATATGTGTTTTAGCAGTTTTTTGTGGTTAAACATGATAAAATTTTTTGCAAAGAAATATTGATGTTAAAACCGTACAAGTTGGTACCTAGTATGCTGTTTCATCTCGGAATCGCTTAGTTGAAAGAAATATTGTGGCAGTAGAATTTTTTCGAGATACACCTGGTATATTTTAATCGATGCAGCATAGATGTAATATTTGTCTCCATGCATATGGCAAACACTTGTAGCATTTCCTGTAGTAGTAATAGTCATATATATGCATACTTGCCAACATCATAATTAATATTCCATAGTGTTGTTAGTCCCACCCTTTTTTTTCACACCAGTAAATTTTTAAAGTAATATTCTCCAAATGCAATTACGATTAAATAAGAAGAAAAATACTCTAAAAAGATACTGGTGTGATAAAGAAAGCGGGGCTAACAATACTACGGATATTAGTTAGTATGTTGGCAAATATGTATATGTGTAACAGATGTGGAAATACAGTACAGATAAAATGATATATAATTTTTTGCCTTCTATTCCGTATTATTTAAAAGCCGTCTATCGGCTCCGGATACATTTTGAAACTCTGCCTATGAGATTTGTGTGTGTGTGTGTGTGTGTTAAGTTTGCTCTTTTATGTTGTTTACCTTATTTTCAATCATCTTGTATATTAAGGAATATTGGAAAGAAACATTATAATGATAAATTATTAAGTTACTTTTCTCTCACTTTTTAAACATGTTTTGCAGCTTTTTCTGATTAATTACATTTTTTTTTTTTATATATATATAAAAGGAATAAAATTTTAATTAAAAATTTATTTTTATAACAAACTTAAAATTTATTATACATACCTGCAAATAGAAAAGAATTTTGAATGACTGTACTCCGTATTAGCGACGGGGTCCTTATGGAAATATGTCTCCAACAATAGCCAAGAGGTTCTGCTTTCAAAACTGGGGACAAAAAGTACAAGATTAGAACTTAGGTTCGTATGGGAAAAAGGCGGGACTAGCAATTCTAGGAATAAATTATAAAAGTTGGCAACTTTGATAATGGAGAGCTGCTAACTTTTGTAATTTATTCCAGAGCATTGTCAACCCCTCCTTTTTTCATATAACTTTTTTAGGTGTGATTTTTTATTTTATCGTAGTTATATATTAGAGAAAATGATAATATAAATAAAATGGTGTGATAAAGAGGCTGGGCTAAAAGTGCTCCAGAATAAATTGTAAAAGCATAGCCTCCTAAACTAGATGCCTTCCGCGTGGCTCGGAAACTTGGCAACAGTTCAAGCGGTAGACAGCGCCACCTGGTACAGATTGCGCACTTTTTTATTCAACTGTCACCAATAATTTTAAGAAGTGATATATGATATATATAATCGACGTTCCTTCGATTCTATTCGCCTTTTATGTATATCAAATCCCACTTTAAAAAAATTTTGGTGGCTGTTGAATAAAAAATTCGCGCAATCTGTACCAGGTGGCGCTGTCTACCGCCATGCTTCGGAGCCACGCGGAAAGCATCTAGTTTAGGAGGCTGTGGTAAAGGATACGAACTCTCATAATGTATTGCTTTAAAGGAACGCATAAAGCGGAGCTAGATATTTTAATGAAACTGGTTATGTCATGATCGGTCGCAAATGTACTAACCTTTTGATGCGCAAGGAAATTACGCTCATTTAAGGTAGAAGGCCACTAGTCTTTACAAATAAAATTAAAATACAAAAAATAAATGATTTTTCCCCCTATTTTCTTAAAAAAAAAAAAAAAAAAAAAAAAAAATGTTTAACTAATTTCGGTATGATTTTTTGATGTTGGAACTTAATAATTGCATAGATACCAACATTTTAAGTTATTCCGAAGTATTTTTAGCCCCGCCTTTATTTCGCACCACTATATTTATAGAAAAATTTTCTCCAACATATAATTTTGATAAAGTAAGAAAAAAAAAACTTTTAAAAAGTAAGTGGTATAGAATAAAGGCGGGGCTAAAAATATTCCGGAATAAATTAAAATGTTGGCATCTATGTAATTGTGTCCACTGCGCGTTTAAGGGGTAAGACAAAATCAAACATGTATGCAGACCCTCAAAACAGTAAATTGCTGTCGAATATATGTAACATTTTTATTCAGTAATATCAGTTGAAACAATTTTAGCCTCACTTTTAAAACTAAGAAATAAAAAAATAATCTAATTTCTCATTCGTTAAGTCCAATAATAGATTTTTTTTTTCATTAACTCTGTGTAATTCTTTACATACTTTATTAGACATATAAAGAGGAAAAACGCAAACTAAGATTAAATTTAATCATTTCGAAACATTTAAAATGAATATGCATTGTTTAAGTACAGTGAAAAAATAATGATCAATAAAAATAACTGAAAAAAGAAAAAAGAAAAAAAATCAATTTTTTTTCTTATTCTCTGTTGATATAACGAAGAAAAAAAAATTATACTTCCTCCGACGCAAATATTTATGCTTCATTTAAGGATAAGAAATTAATTTATTTGTGTTCTACGAAGCTATGTAATAGTTATTCTAAAATCATTAACTAAAGAAAAAATAAAATATAATTTCCGAAAAAGTTAATGTTTTGGAACAGCATTTATGAAGTACGATTGTAGATAACAATTTAGTTACTGTTTTTTAGCTATTAAAATTTTCTCAAATCTAATTGGCGAGGAAAATAATTTCAAATTTTTTCTTTTATAATTATACTTAGATAAAATGAGCATTTCCTTAGCTAATTACATTACAAATATTTATTTTATAAAGTATTTACAATGTATTTTATGCTTTTGTATGTAGATGATTTTGCATTTTGTTATTAAATAATATTATAATATATATATATATATATATTACAGATAAAATTAGCGTATCTTTTAAAAAGTACATAATGGAAAGTTCAATTCAGCATAAATATTTGTTTATAAAATCATATTCAGTATTTAAATATTTATTGTTGTTTAGTTTTCATTGCAAACAAAAAATAAATGTGTAAATAAATAAATAAAAGTTATAATGTTTATATTAAATTCCTCTTCTATATTTTCTTGGTAATTATATATATATATACAATATATAACACTTCTTTAGATTTATAGAAATGTTTAATTCCGCTAATTTTGCGAAGATTGTATTAGGATGTATTAAATGTTCACTAAAATTTCTTGAATAGACCGCAATATCGTCTATATATGCCCGAGGGAAATCTCTATATATTCGGATAACGCTTGATTCATCACTCGTTGGAATGTCGCTGCGGCATTTCTCAACACAAAAGGCATGACTTTAAACTTATATTGGGCTAGGTGAATTTTGAAACACGTTAAGTCTTGGCTCTGTTTCTCCATAGGAATTGCCCAATAGCCTTTGAGCAAATCATTGGTGGAGATCACATTGGATCTACCGATGCAAAATAGCAACTCTGCATAGCAAAATAGTATGCAAAATAGCAACTCTTTCCATTGGGAAATCATCTGGCTTAATAACGGAGTTGAGAGACCTAAAATCCACACATAATCGTAGGGAGCCATCTTTCTTCATTACGCAAACTACTGGATGTGAGATTTCTGCATCACACACCTCTATTAGCCCTAACGCAAAAAGTTCTTCAATTTCTTTATCTACTTCTTGTTTTAACGCCTCCGGAATTCTATAAACATACGGCTTTTTCCTTTCAGTATCATTTAATCATATTTTATGCTCCACTACCTTAGCTATTTGTACTTTATTTTGAAATAAGTTTTCATATTTATTCAATACATTTTTTATCTATGTATTTTGCGAATCGCTTAAATCACTCAAACTAACTTCATTAAGATTAAATGAATTTGAATAACCGTTTCTGCTAGGAGTGGGATGGACTTCCCATAATTCTGATTCATTTTCAAATATTACCCCACCGCTTGTATTCTAGGTATAAATTTTCTAATTTTGTTTTGATGAACGGTTTTAATATTAGCTAATTTCACTTTATAAGAGTCGGTACTACAACTAGATACTATTTCAGCGGGTCCGGTCCATCTAGCATATAATTTGTTATTAGAATCGAGAATTAAAAGATAAACCTTGTCCCCAGATTGGAATTCCTTATTTATTGCCCGTCGGTTGCATATCTCGCATACACTTCCTATTTTACTTCTGCTTCTTCCGCGGCCTTTTCTAAGTTCATTTTTAACTCTTGTAGATAATCAACTGCGCTCTTACCCATATTTATTGGAAGTGGAATTTCCCCCGCCCACGATGAGTTTAACACCGCATAAGGTCCTCTAGCTTCTTGCCGTACATTAATTTAAATGGTGATACTCCAGTAGTCTAGAGTGACCATATTTTTTTCTTTGAATTTGAAGACAAAGATGGCGGTGTCCTCAAATTTCGAGGACAAAAAAATAAAAAATAATAATTAAATCACCTTAAATTGTAAAATTTTAGTAGTTTTTATGTATAAAGCACCTAAAAGAACTTATTTCAGCTTATTTATTATACATATAATAAAATGCTATAATAAAACATTAATAACTTTATAGCCGGCGTCCCCAAATGTGTTGTAATTTTTTGGGGACGAAGGTAGTTTTGTCCTCGAGATTCGAAGACATATGGTCAGCCTACTGTAGTGCAATTAGGGATCTCTCTGTACGCAAACAGCATATACGGTATATGTTTGTCCCAGTTTTTAGGATCACTTCGTATAACGTTGTGCAACATGCGCTTCAAAACTTGATTGTACCTTTCGACTAAACCTGAACTTTCCGGATGACCCGGTGTTGCGAACCTAGGGGTCGCGCCTGGTCTAGTATGGAATTCTTGCGTCAATTTTCATACAAAATTTGTGCCTTGGTCGCTAGCGATAACCCGAGGTATTCCTATTCTCATAAATATATCTAATAACGCGTCACATGTCGTCTTGGCTGTAATCGTTCTCAACGGAACCGCCTCCGGCCACCTAGAATGTTGGTCTACTAAACACAGCACGTATTTGTGTTTTCGCGCTGATGGTGTTTCGATTGGACCAATTACATCAACGTTACCTGTTCAAACGGAAATTTGGTCTCTGAATGACTGCGTAGTTGACAATCCCTACACGACTTATAGTATTCTTCGATATCTCGCGACATCTTCGGCCAATAAAAAGAATAACGAATTCTTTCTTTAGTTTCGCACATGCCTAAGTGATTTGCAAAAATGGACTCATGCGCCAATTTCAAAATTTGCTCTCTTCTAATTTGTAGTATAACCAATTGATGTACATTATCCCCCGATACCTCATCCTTATGATATAGAAAATGATCCATCATATAAAAACCATTTTTATTTCTTCTAGCATCTTCAAAAGCTTCGCGTAATGTTTTGCGATTTCTCTGTTGTTTTCTAAAACTGCTGACATCTGACAACTGACCTGCATTTTCCTCTGACTTAGATTTATATTCGTTTTTAACACAATTAATGATCAATTCTCCGTTACCGTTTTGCTCACTATTTTCTATAATTAAATCTTCGGAGCTCTCCTTTTCCCTTTCCACATCGGTACTATCCAGCTTTAATGCGTCCGTACCAATGAATTTTTCCCCGTTATTTTCAAGAACGCTTAAATTTATATACTTATCTTCTAATACCTCCTCATCTTTTCCTATGGCTGATTTTAGCATCTCATAGGTAACAGGTGTTATTATACATAGAACTACTAGTTTGTTTGTAATTGTTTGTAATCAAGAACAAAATATCTACGTTACCGGAAGTAAAATCGGGAGAATTAGGTTTTAAATAGATAGGAAATGTCTTTAAATCAGCTACTACTTTATCTCCAAATGCAGAAATGAAATGTATTTTCGAAGAATTCCCCTTTTCAAAAGATTGTGGTACTTGATCTGAGTTAATAATAGGCATTTCTGCAGCGCGATCAACTAATGCTCGTATTTGTCCCCCCCCCCTTAACCAAATGTGTACATATTCTAAGGGTTGTGTGTCAACTATGTTACTATCAAAATAACGGTTTTGACTTTTGCGATTAACCTACCTTCTTGATTAGAATTTACTGGCGTTGAATCCTTTCTTTGGGTTTGTGGCGCTCTCGTTTTATTTTTCCCTTTATTAAGCGGACAATATCGTAAATGAATCGTGTTTTTACAAAGTTTACACTCTTTCTGACTACTATATTTATCATATTTATTTCTCATGGGAGGTGGTACAGCCGTAAGAAAAGCCGTTTCTCTGAGCCGTAAGAAAATTATCTAAACACGCTTCTTGGGACGTCTGGAATTCTTTAAGAGCAATATCTTTCACCCTATTATAATCTTTCATTTCTTCTGCATTTATATAAGCTAACAAGTGTGCAGCCCTTTCACCCAATAAATTAATTAATATTTCAACTTTTAAGTCATCTGAAACATTTTTCATTTGGAACGCTTTTTCTAGCGATACAAAGGACAAATTCCAATTTTCCGGTTTCGTTGCAACCGCCAAAGTCAATGTTCGAACACTTTTTATTAGCGCCTGCAATAAATTGGTATTTACATTTACATTTCGTCCATCCCCTCCTAATTCTGAAGTTTTATCTACTGCTTGAATCCTTGCAATCTCTGATTGAGCTTTCGCTAACTCTAGTTTTGTTTGCTCTATCTCTAATACTACGTTTTGTCCTTCTTATAACTTATCGCTTTCCACCAACTCGATGTGAACTGCACGGTATACTGCACATGTAAATAAGCAAATCCAGGCCTTAGAATAACCTCGCAGGTAGATAGGGCCAGCAAAATCTAAACCCGTTACTTGAAACACACAGGCATCTTGCACCCGATCTGCAGGTGGCGGTGCTGTTGGAGGCTTAATATTTTTGGCAGCAAACCTTTTGCAAATCCCATATGACCTTATCACTGATCTCACTGTTCTCCTGCCACAAAGGATCTAAAATCTCTCTCTCAAGGAATTCAGTGTATATGACACACCAGTATGTCCTCTTTTACTGTGTTCCTCTAATATAAGACTTCTCACAATTGGATGTTCTCCTGGCAAAACCACAGGCATTCTGAACTATGCTATATCATCTCTTTTGAACACTGCAGTTTTTAATCGAAGTATTCCCTCATCAACAAACGTATCTAAAGTCTTCAGTCTCTTCTCACTCTCATCTGTGAAGGACTCTCTTTGTGTAAGACGCACAACGGTTTTTTCTGCTTCTTCTATCTCATGAACAGTAAGGTCACCTAGCTCCTTTTGGGAATTGAAACAGTTGTAATAGAATCTCCTTATCCAAGCTACGATTCGGATAGTTTTCTTATAGTCATTAGTACGAGAATGTAGCAGTGAGCCTACTTCAACAGTTAACATAGAAGAAACAATTTTCTTTTTTCTCTCACTGTTTATTTCCTCTTCTCGAACAATGTCTTCAGCATTGGGCCACAAATCAGGTGGAAAGTACAACCATGCAGGCCCCTCCCACCATTTTGACGAAGCCAACTGTAGAGCAGTGCAACCTCTACTAGGAAGGTCTGCTGGATTCATTGAACCAGGGACATACCTCCAAGCCTCTTTGGGAGTCAAACTCAGTATCTCAGTTACTCTATTTTGAACAAAAACTCCCCACGAATCTTCTCTTCTTATCCACGCAAGTACAGTGGTGGAATCAGTCTAGTAATATACATGTCTTACAGATCTTCTAGTATGTTTGAAGAAAGGCGAGCAGCAATAGTAGCCCCGAGAAGTTCCAGACGAGCAATACTAGTCTCCTTATTTCCACAAGGTGTAACTCTGGCTTTAGCTTGAACAAGCTGTATGTGCACGCAATTTTATCTTTCAACTCTCAAAAAAACACACGTTGCATAGGCGGATCGACTTGCGTCACAAAATACATGTAAAGATTTCCTCTCATCTTTAATGTCAAATCTAATCCACCTTGGGATTTCAATTGGTGACAAAACTGGCACATACTTCAACCATTTTCGGAACTCTCTCTCAGTTTCTAAATCTACTTTCTGATCCCAAGTCATATTAGTCTTCCACAAGCGTTGTAACAAAATTTTTGGAAGGAGAGAAACTGGACAGGTGATACCTAAAGGATCAAAGATTTTGTGAGCTGATGATAAAATGGTTCTTTTTGTTACTTCCTCACTGCACACCTCTTGAAAACTCTCGGTGTTTATTCGTAGAGTGTCAGCTTTTCTATTCCATATTAAACCCAATACGCTAGAAACAGTTGGACTTCCGGCGTTAGGATCGGTAAATTCCCATCCACGTAGGTCAAATTTTCTTTCAGCCATAACTTCAGTAGCTACTTCCATGAACTTTTTACGTTCTGCTTCATTCTTCACGCTGTTAACACAATTGTCTACGTAGAAACTAGTCAAGAGTTTTTGAACGACATCTTTTGGGTATGAGGATTCACCAACCTCTATTTTCTCCAAAATAGTTCTTAGCAGATATTGAATCGTAGAACTTAGCAGAAAGGGACTGCACGATACACCAAAAACAACTCTACAGTGCCTATACTCTTTAATTTGCCCGTCACTGGCGATCCATAGAAATCTTAAGTAATTTCTGTCATCCGGCTGAAAGCTTATTTGGAGGAATGTTTTTCGAATGTCTGCGGTGACACCTATCTTTTTGCGGAAACGCATTAGAATACTCGGAATCAGCTCTATGAGGTTTGGCCCTTTTTCTAAACAATCATTAAGACTCGGTGATCCTTTTACTTTTACAGAAGCATCAAATACTGGTCTGATCTTCGTGGTGCTCTTCTCTTTGATTACTGCTCGATGAGGTAAGTAAAGTACTGGTTCTTTACACTCATTCTCCACCTCTTCTATAATTTCGCGATCTAGCCACTCATTGAAAACTTCTTCATAAACTTCACACAGAGACTCCGATTTAAGTCGCTTTATTGTACTATTCAATCTTTTTAATGCTAGCTCATAATAGTCTGGAAGTGGGGGATGATTTTCCAACCATGGCAAATGTACTTGAAAACGATTATCTTTAATTTCAATAGTACTTAAGAAATGGTCTGTGGCAGCCTTTTGTAACTCAGTTTTGGTCTTCTTCACCGAAGGATCAGTAATTCCATGTGTATCCAAAGTCCACAAATCAGTAATGGATGCGTCTTTATTCATCATTGAAATCAAAGTTGAAGAGTCACTGGAAGATAGACTTGCCGTGCGACCCATAACTGTCCATCCTAACTTTGTTTCGAAGGCTACGAGACCACAAGGTATTTCACGACGAACACCTGTCATGAGTTTTCCCGCTACATCAGCCCCAATAAGGATCTCAATAGGACCTTCACAATCATCCACAATATTAATATCACAAGCAGCTAACTCTTTCAGGCAAAGATTATCGACAAGAAATGGCACTGACTTACAAATCATTTGTTGACTAAGAACTTTAAAGTTACAATTATAATTTCCATGCACACTTGATAGATATAAAGCGTATACATCATGTTTGCATAACTCTGTATTTTCCCCACCAAATAAGGAGTATTGTAAATCTGGGATTCATAGTTCATTTCTCGAGTTGTACTTTGTAATAAATAGGATCGCTATGAAGCTGTGTGAATGATAGCTCTTGCAGCACGTTTTTTCCCATTACCTCTAATTATAACTTTAAATGTTTGAAGCATTACGTCTGGAGTAGCAGATACATTAGAAAGAGCCTGATCCACTTCAGAACTAATCTCAGTTTTCTTTTCATATTCAAGTGATTCTTTGTCTTTAGACCTAGTTATTTGTTGCATTTTTCTACATAGAAGAATGTGGTGTCTTTTACCACAACACAAGCAACTAGCTTTCAAATTGCAATCTCGGACTGAGTGCCCAGATTTCAGACATAAAAAACAGTTACGAGATTGTTGAACAAATGACTCCCGCTAACTTAAAGGTATTTTTCTTGCTTTTAGGCAATCTCCAGAGTAATGTGAATTGGAACAGAATATACATGTTTTTGACACTTGAGACGAAGTTAAAAGATCTGTTGCACTAGGTACATCAAAAAATTTCCTACTCTTAATTTTGTTCTCATTCACCTTTTTCTCACTGCGAAATTTATTATAATTTGCTTCAACTTTTCTTTTTGAAGTATTAAAACTTCGAGAATCCAGGAAAATGTGTTCTTCTGCTTCAACTTCATCTTGTAGAAATTCTAAAATACATTCGAAATCACTTTTCTCCATCATAATTTTACTTTGGTCAGAATCATCTGAATTCACTTCTCGAACTCTACGATTAGCAGATCTATATCGCTCCCACGCTACAAGCGTTTCTTCGGGTAACGATGACTCAACTAGAGGAAATAACATAGCTCCGTATTTTTCTCTAGTGACCACTAGTAGTTCAAGTGAACGGAGTTTACTTTCCAATTGGTCAAATAATTTTCTTAACGAATTTTTAGAACAGTTCTGTTTTTGAAGAACTAAGGCTAATAAATCTCTAACATATATTTGAATTAATAATTCTTCTCTACCAAAACGCATTTTTAGCTGTTTTAAAGCTGTTTCATAGCTATTACCACCTGGGGGAAAACTTTTAATTAATTCATCAGCGGGACTTCCTTTTTCCATAGCTTGAGATAAATATGAAAATTTATCATGAAAATCAATATTAATGTCCTCATTAATTTTTTGAAACTGTCCCCAAAAGTAGAGCCAATTTCTCACATTACCACCAAAAGCAGGTAATTTTATTTTTGGATAATGTAATAAGGTATTCGGCTGCGAGATAATATTAAAACTTTCATTTTTTGAAGGAAAATGCTCTCTCACTAATGTTTCTAGTTTCTGTTTTAAAGATCTCCAGCGATCAATATATGTTTCTGACTCATCTACCTCTTTCTCAATATCTGCATCGGATGTTTTCTCAGAATACAGTAATTGTTTAAATTTATCTTCACATGCTATCATTAATAAAGCTTTTTCTTCAATAAGTCTTAATTTATTAATTTTATCAGCACAATTCAGCTGAATTTCTTCCTCATCAAAAGAATTACATGCTCGAGTAAACAGCCTTCTAATCTGTTTTCTATCTTTCAATACAGCTTCCATATTATAACTCAAAATATTTATTTTAAACGTAATCTTCAATTTATTTGAATTCGTGAACAATATATTCAATTATATACATTAAAAACAATAGCTCTTGTTATTAGATTCATCAAAAAAAAAATCTTCACATAAATTAAGAAACAAATATCGTCTGCTTAATGCTATTAAATCAATTCTCTTTCATAAAATGTTCTTCGTTTAAAATAATTCTATCTCAAAAAATATAGAAATAGCTTACTTGCAGCCGAGTCTTGTTAGCGGACTTCAGATGTCAACGATAAACTCAGATAAGACATCAACTTCGTATCAAAAACACATATAGTTTATTTACAGGATCTATATACAAAACTTGGAATAGTATAACACCAGCATCGGCTATTCTTTTACAGATGCAATTCACCAGACTATGATGAAAATAACTCTTAACGCATATATAATTATCCGTTTTTATAACGGTAGAATAACTCTAAAAGTATTTATACTCATAAATCTTCTCGTATTTCAATTCTTACTCTGTATTTTAATTACTCTTGAAACGAAAGTAACTCTAAGCTATCGTTTTCCTCACACATAAAAGAACAAAAAAACAAAACACTCCTGTTGCCATTTTCTCACAACAACAAAAAAAAAAGAATAAGAACAGAACATAAACTCTTTCTATTCTAAAAACATCAAAAAACTGGTTGCCAAAAATGATCTTTTAGTAATTTTGAAGAGACCATGGAGTTCAGATAGTCTCTCGTTCAATCTCTTTGATTTTATAGGAGAAAAGGGAAGCATTTCCGAACATCATAAGCCCTTCAATGTTCAATTACAAAAATCTAGATAGCAAGATAAAAGAGTAATAGTAATAATAATAATAATAATAATAATAATAATAATAGCGGTTTAAAAAAAATGTGTTTAATATTTAAGAAAAATGATTATCTACTTCTGTTGGGTATAATTTTATTATATACAGTGAGCCCCGAATGAAAGTGTTAGGTACTATAAAGTTCTGCATTTAATTTGAGTCGTACAAACCAACAATATACAATATACGAAAATATTGATAACAAGGTTTAACACGTTCACACCGGCGCGGGCCACCGGTGGTTCACAGCAAAATTATCCGAACACTAGCAATAATCCTTGTCCAAAAAAGTACACTTAATACTGCTTTGTTAAATAAATCCTTGTCGAATAATGATCTTAATTAGTCTAAGAACATGATTCGACAAGGATTTATTGAACAAAACAGTTTTAAGTATACTTTTTTGATATCGGAATTATTGGCTAGTGCTCAGATACTTTTGAGAAGAATGCTCCGGCGTGAACGTGTTAAACAAAATCTGAGAAAGTATATTTAATATTTAATAAAAAGGATATACTGTTCAAAAGCATTCCTATTTTGAGTAATTAGTCACGCCTTTATACGTTTCTCTAAAACATCAAATTATTTCACAAATTCATGATTAAATAACTGAAATTTTGTCATCAACAATCGAAACGGTAAATTTCATTCGTTTATATATGCTAGAGTTCTATAAAGAATCAAATGAAATAAAATGAAGGAAAGAAGAAACATTTTTTAAAGTAAAGTATTGCAGGGATGGAACACGGGCGCAGAATTCATACCACTATCAATGTAAGAAAATTTTCTACTTCTTAAATCAACGATATTATAGGTAGAGAAATTTCTTCAACAGATTCCGGTGTGAATCCTGCGCCCGTGTTCCATCCCTGGTATTGTTTCAGAAAAAGCCAGAGGGTGGCGTTTATTATTCTTTTGGAATGCCATTAAAATTTTCCGCCTGCAATGCCTTAATTTTACAAAAATAAATTAATTTGTATCGTAAGCATCGAAACCTGGCATCCTATAAAGAACAACTCAAAACAATAAAATAAAATAAAATATTTCAGTATTGGACTGAATTTGCATAAATTGGTCTGATAAAGTATGTCCCACATTACACAGTTTCCTATTGCCCAGAACGAATACCTCGCGTTATACAGTATTATATTGTACTTGAATTCTTAATTTTAAATGTGTAAGATCTATATCTTTAAGAGTAATAAGTCATAATACTTTGTTTTAAATTCTTTTTTTATAATAAAAGTATAAATGTTGAATTTTACGCCGTGATTAGAATTAATCGAAAAGAAATAATATTGCGCTTTGTTTCAATAATAGATTTTATAAACTAAAAAAAAAAAAAAAAAAAAAAAAAAAAAAAAAAAAATCCACGGTTTGATTCTGTGTTAAAAAAAAAAATAAATAATAAAAAATTGAATATTTTATTATGTTACGTCATGTGATAAACATTAAATAACATAAAGCTTACAAACGGTACAGTAAACAAATGCGAAAATGTCACAACAAGATAAAAACAGAAAATTCGTTTTAAAAAATCTTATAAAAAATTATTAAATATTAAATATAATAATTTTAAAAAAAAAGGGGGGGGGAAGATTGTTTACTTTCAAACAATAAGCCTCGCCTTGTCGCGTTTCCTAAAACATGACATTTAACTTGAGGTGTACAGTCGATAACAAAAGTGTCCGAACACTAGCGAAAATTCCTATGCAAAAAAAGTACACTTCATACGGTTTTGTTAAACAAATCCTTATCGAATCATGTTCTTACACTAACTAAGAATAGGATTCGACTAGGATTTATTTAATAAAAGAGTGCGAAGTGTACTTTTTTTACATAGGAATTTTTGCTAGTGTTCGGACACTTTTGTTACCGACTGCACAAACCCTACAGTATTCAAGTACAAATAAAAAAAAAGGACAACAGGGTTAAAATAGAATTTTGGCAGTGAGAAACTAGAAAATATTATTTAATAATTAACCCTCCGCGTACCGTGCCGTGATTTCGACGGGCAAAAGATTTTTTACATTAAATTTCATTTATAACACAATTTCTAAAATACTATTTTTAACAGATAAATTATTGAAAATTATTATCCCACTAAATTACATTTCCACCACAAATTGTAAAATGCATTGTTTGATATTTATAAATCCTGAAAACTAATGAAACATGTTTTTATTCAAAAATAGTGGTATTAAAAAATAAGACTAAAAATAACACAGTAAATATAAAATAATCTCCGCGTACGCGAAGGGTTAAGAAGAAAGACAATAATTCAGGATCGGGTATGTTCCTATCTTGCAACGTAAGCCACGCCTTTACACATTTTTCTAAAACTTTACACTATAAAACAAAATGATTTTACATATTTGCTATTAAATCACTTAAGTTTTGTCTTCAGCAATCGGTGTAGTGAATGCCATTCAGATTTATGCATGCCAGCGTCACATATAGAGTCACATACGAATATGCGAACTAGTTATTTTAATATTGTTTCAGCTACATAGAGGATGGGCTTGTTTTCTTTTGCAATTCTTTCACAATCTCTCGCCTGCATTGTGATAATTTTCCAAAAATAAACCAATTTGTATAATAAACATCGAAATGTTGCTTAGAAAACAATAAGAATAATAAATTAAAATAATTTTTTGTCAGATTATATGCCGATATTTACTTCCAGATATACAGATTATAACAAGTGATGGCCCATAACAGCAATAAAAACTGAAATATCACTGTAACTCAAAAAATGATGATAGGAACGATCTGTAAATTTGGAATCCCATATTTTTGATTATGTCTGTTTTATTCGTGCAAAAATTAATATAGGTCATAATTCATAATTTTTTCGAATATGAATTTATTAATAAATATCATAATTCAGAAAATGTTTTTTTATCAAAAATGTGCATGGAAAATGTTTGGGTCACTTAATTCTAAGGTATAAAAAAAAAACAGAATTTGAATATAATAAATATTTGGGAAGGTATGAATTAATATTTGTCACATTAATTTAACATTAGGATCCCCCATACTTTGACAGAAATATACAAACTTTGAGTGAATTATACAAACTATACCCTTTTCCGCGATGATTTGATCTAAAGAATTAAAAGAACAAATTATAAAAAATGTGGGTTACTATTGAAAAAAATGAAGTTGATGCCAGTTTTGATATGTAAACGACCCCCTAAGCAAAATATAACTATGCCATTATAAACTGGACTCAATTACAAATCGATCGGTACCAGTTGCATGTTTCTGCGACAATTTACGGCAAAATTAGATGGGGAGGGGTCTTTTTTTTTTTTTTTTTTTTTTTTCTGACTGTACAATAAACTACCAAACTACTAATTATATAGAAATATATGCATAAAAAATAAATGATGTAAGTGTACTAAATTTTTAATTTACAAGTTTAAAGTCTGATATATATATATATATATATATATATATATATATATTGTATAAATGGATGAATATTAAGATGCTTTTTGCATAAATAAACGTGATGCTGCTAAACATAAACATGTTTATTCAAATAAATATGAATTCACTAAGATTATGAATTCATTAAGAATATGAATTCATTATTCAAAAGAATAATAATTTCACTCTGAAGGAAAAAGTGCATGTCCTGTACCTAAAAAAATTACATTTCAAAAATTAATTACCCAGGAAAAGGTCTTGGAACCGAGAGGTTCTGCTCTCAAAGCTGTTAGACGTGAGGTGCCGAGTTCGATCCCAAGTCGCGCTCGTCAGCATAGTCGTTTGGAGTTTTCTGTAATTTTCTACGAAACTTGTGTAAATACAGTCTAGGACACCTTAAAAGGACCCCCATCGAGCGCATTCCGCCAAGGCATATGATCTTAACGTATTCAATTGGTCTTAACCCTAACAACAACAACATTAGGAAATTGTTGCATTTGCATGGTATATATTTAATAACTTTGTAAATTATCAGCACGAAAAATAATTAAATAAATAAATAAAATAAAATTAATAAACAAATGACTAACGTGTCAGTAAAAAGATGCAATTTTGAACATGCATTAGAAAAATCATGTGTCAAAAATTAAGTACAAAATATATCCTCTCATTATGATATAAAATAAATCACAATAATTGCATTTAAAAATAAATAAATAAATAAATAAAATAAAGCTTCTATAAAATCTGAATATCTAATAAACCAGTATATTACATAAAGTAATCTATTATTTTAATAAATATTGAATTAAATATATACAATACTACATAAAACAGTTTTAATGGTACTATGAAATACGTTTAGTTCAAAATATAGTTTTTTTTTTTTTTTTTTTTAATCTGCTATAAACAATTTATTTTTTTAAATTCTTCTCAGTTCACTAGAAATTTATCGATTTTGTGTCTCCTATAAAGTTTGGCATTTCACGCATCATAAATTTATGCAGTGCAAACTTATTCACACGTCGTCTTTACTAAGCTGTAATATAATAAAAACGCGATATCAGTTGTCTTTACTGTTAAAAGCTTATTTTAGTGATCGTAAATTAATCTATAAAATGTAAAACTGAAATTCCTCTCAGTCATGCTGTATAAAATAGCTTTAAAAATTTCTCCAGGAAATGTATCACATCCGAGTATTTTTCTTCGTCATTTGCTAAAAATATTATGTAGAAAGTGACAGAATACACAAAGTTGATTGAAAAGAAGGCAAACTTGGAAGTTTTGTCGTAATTTCTCCATCAATCCATCAAACAACAGACAGCTTAAGGGATAGAAAATGAGGGTGTGAATCGATGCGATACTTTAATAAAGTGGAGGGGAGGGGGGATGATATAGGTGACAAAATACTTTTTAAGACAAATTTTAGATTTTCTTTTTTTTTTTTCAGTAAATATTTTTTTTTCGACTTCCCTAATATATATATATATATATATATATATATAATTCTAATATACTGAAAAAAAAAATATATATATATAATAAGTCCCACCCAGAGAAAGGTTTTAATTAAAACTACAAAACGTGTTTTGTTAAGATTATTTTTGATGTTTTAAACCAAATTTTCATTGGAAGTAAAAAATCAGTTTTGTTTTGATAACACAATATATATTGTTAATAAGTTTATAAAATATCTTAGTATTCACAATCTGTTATATTTATCTTTATAAAAATTTTTGTATATTTGTAAGTAAAAAATAAAAATTTTCTGTTGGAATTACAACAAAAATTGTTTTGTTATTCGAACTAAAGTTTCTATTGGAAAACATTAAAACTGATATTTTTGTTTTACAAACTAAACTTTTGTTGATACAACAAAACTATCCTCTGAGTGAAACAAAAATATTTAAAAGATGGTGATATAAACAATGTAATGCATTCCTTTAGATATTTCCAAACATGAGAATTGAAAGTTCTTTGAAATAATACAAATAAAATGAATTTTTTATTTGAGGCAGAAAAAAGTTTAGGATATTTCAAAATTACGTTCATTTTTTTACGTACTCTGAATTATCTATGAATTAACTGACTACACTGAATGACATCAAGATCTTTCCCGTAAAATTAATAATCGTTTTCAACACAATTAAAAATACAAAGCACAATTAAGACAATCAAATTGTTGCACTACGCATCAAATTTGGTGTGGGAGGAAATACAGTAGTTTTCTCTTGCTGAAGCATCATCTCAGAATATATTTGAACAATAATAATATGGATTGAGGGCATAAGAGTTAACGTCCCTCTTCACTCACCGTCGCCGGAAGCCCGAGCCAATGTTATTCTATGGGGAAATTTTCTTTACAATTAACTTATTAACTAATACATATTTTTAAATTCTGTTTTCACATTCAGAAAATTCCGAACTGTTAAATGGACGGACCTTTTTAAAAAATGTATTTTCTTTTCTTTTTCTTTCCTTTTTTTTTTTTTTTTTTTTTTTTTTTTTTTTTATTTTATTTTGAAATTGCAAAATGAAAAAAATTCACATATTGAAAATTCTTATTTCGCAGCTTCAAAATAAAATATAAAAAATAAAATAATAATTTTTTAGAAAAAGTGCGCCAATTTAACAGCTGGGAATTTTCAGAATGTGAAAACAGAATTCAAAAATATGTATTAGTTATTACGTTATTTGTAAAGAAAAATTTCCCATAGAATATCATTAGCTTCGGCTTACGGCGGCAGTGAGTGAAGAGGGCCCTTAAGGCCGATGGGTCACGTGGATGTTACACATGGATTCTAGACCTGAGTGGGATGTCCTCTGTGAGGGATTTTTAAGCATAGCTGCCGATATTTTAATTTATTCCGGAGTAGTTTTAGCCCCGCCTCTAATTCGTACCACTTATTTTTTAAAAGCAATTTTTTCTTATTTTATCGAAGTTATGTATTGAAGAAAATTTTTCTATAAATAAAGTGGTGCGAATTAAAGGCGGGGCTAAAAGTACTCCGGAATAAATTAAAATATTGGCAGCTATGTTTAAGGAATCCTAGCACAAATTTATGTGAGTTTCGCAGAAAACCACGAAAAACTTCAGACGACTAGACCAACAAGTGCGATCTAGGATCAGACCCTGATAATAATGTAAAATTGAGTGAAAAAAAAAATTAAACGAGATTGGAGAGTTTTAATACTGTTTGAGATAAATAAAATTTTGAATTTTTATTTTTAACCTAACCCTTAAATGCCTGATTATTTTCAAATCAATTTTCAAATCTTTTATTCTTTCCTCTCTTAAATATATCACGGGAAAAATATTATAAAAAATCATACTTTATTTTAACTATTATTTACACCTAAAAAGCAATTTGTTGTCAATCGGAAAACATGAGCAGTGCTGCCAACCTAATCCGGCAAATTGTTAGTACCGCCCTTTTTTCTACACCAGTCATTTCTTAGAGATTTTTTTTTTCTTAATTCATCACAAATATATTTGAAAAAAATTACTTTGAAAATTAAGTGATGTAGAAAAAGGGACGGTACTAACAATTTGCCGGATTAGGTTGGCATTCTGTATCAAGCATTTGAGTTTCAATATTGTTCTAATAATACTATAGAAGACAAAACTGGGTATGTTGCCAAAAGGCAACACTCGGCATTTAAGGATTAATTAGTTTGAATTGAATTTAATATATTTAATTTTGCTATATTTCAATGCATACGTATGCAAAATTTCGTAAATTAAAGATGGTAAATTACAAATATGCCTTTTAATGGCTACCGTGTCCTTAAACAATACAAATTTTTTGCATGTATATGTGATTTAAATTTTAAAATAGAGCCATTTTCTGTATATTGTGAAGTTTTAGCACATAAAATAAAGCAAAACCTTTCTTTCTTTTTTTTCATATTCGCTTTGCTTAAATGCCTAGAGATTAAACAAAATTAATATATCCATTATACTTTTCCTTCAGCATTATTCAATGAGAGCGCTCACATTAAATTATTATTTTTAATTATTTCGAAAGAATAAAATATTATTGACAATCACAGATGTGTACTTTTTTTTTTTTTTTTGCGACTTCTTGATCAGTAAAAGCACGCAGAATTTGTGATACTGACAAATGACTTCAAAGAACATTAATCATGTTGTATTATTGTCAGAATCTTTTTGGAAGAATTTTTCTACAACACCATAACTATTCAGTTATGTCTGGAATTACTTTTTAGTAATCCTATGAACATAAATCCATTTCTAAAAAAAAAAAAAAGTATATATATATATATATATATTTTTTTTTTGTATATAGTGAAGATACCGTAAAGAATAAAAATAAATAAAACAAACCAATAATTTTTTTACTGTCTTTCGTGTCTGAGAAAATATTAAAAAAAATATTTTTATTAAACATTATAAATAATACATACTTTTTTAGGGTTTCCAGTGGTAATTGTTGTTAATGCCACTAGTTCCAAACAGATAAATTCATGCATAATTTTGCATAGTTAAAATGTCAAAGAATACCACTTTTCGCCATTTATGCTATGCTCTGCAATTAATGACAGGCATTCTGTCGGCATGTGTCATTATTTGGGTATAATATATTATTTGTTTTCGTACCGTAGTCTAATCAGTGATACTGTGAATGTGTAGGTTTGTGTAATTTCATCAAAATAGGAATGAAAGACTATAATGAATCTTTATATTTTACAAGCTAAAAATTTGCAGCACCTGCTTATTTTACCCGTTTTCCGAGTAGAATCGGCTTTGTTTACTTTCGAGTGATTTAATCACAGAATTTTTAGTAATAAAAAAAAAAAAATAAAAAAAATAATACTCCTGTTAAAAATCATTGGTATTCAAAACTCCAGAGGATTCTCAACTCGGGAAATAGCAGAAAAATCTTAGATACATTTAACAACATTATTTTTACCAAAACTAAATGCAAAACTGGTGTACAAACGATAAATAGACAATAAGACTTCTTCACACACCATAAATTTTAAGCCAGCACAACCGGTTTCGAAAGGTAGTAGCCTTCCTTCATCAGGTGCAAAAAAACACGTGCTACTGCCTTTTTTTTTCTTTGCACCTGATGAAGGAAGGCTACGTCATTTCGAAACCGGTTGTGCTGGCTTAAAATTTATGGTGTGTGAAGAAGTCTTATTGTCTATTTAACAGTATTTTTAGTATATTCATTAGTAAAGAATATAATATACCACAGTTTGAAAAAAAAAATTCAGAAGCTGATTTTATAGAACTATATCTGGTTTCAAACAATTCTATATTTTTTTTTTTTTTTTGATATGGGTACTACCCGAAGCTAAAAAAAAAGCATTTAACAAAAGACTCGTATTCAATTACTTTGAACGAATTAAAGCCTTTAATAATTAGTGGTATTGATTTTTTATCTAAAGAAGGTACTTGGTTTTGGGAAATTTGACTATTATGCAAAAAAATTACTAATTTGATATAAGACACGAAAAAGTCATATTTAATGAAAAGATTTGGATCTAGTTGTCGAATTAATCTATGAATAAACTTGTTTAGGTTATATAACTCCCAAGCCAATTAATCGTACTTGATTATTACTTTCGGATAAAGGATTAAATTATAAAATTTAAAATACAGAGTCTTTAAAAGTTATATTTTAAATTCTATGTAAGAATATTACGATGTTTAAGTATTATTTCTTAATATTTCAGGCTATTAGTTATAATTAAAGACTGGAAATTTGTTTCCGTTATTCAAAAAAAATTTACACTATAAAATAAACAATAATATGGTAACGCAGCGTTAACAGGTTTGTACTAGTAGTGATTTCAATTCAACACTATAAAACTTTCTCAGTACTTGATGTTAAATAATGTTAGAAACTTGGATTTATAAATATCCGAATTATAAGGAAAGCACAATTAAAAATGTACTTTATTTAGTTAAATTTTAAACTATTTTTTATGTATATGCTATGTGGATTATATTTAGGAAATCTGTAATCTTAAAATTTATGAGACTTTATAGTCTATTACTACAATATAGTTTATTTTGTGCATTAACTTTTATATTTGTTTATATTCTGAATGTTAAAGGAATGAAAAATGTTACTGTAAAAAAGTATATTGTTCACTAATATATACTTATCTGAAGTTTCAGGAATTAAATTTATCACTCAGTATCCTTTCGTTCAATAACTAATAAGAACATCATACATGTTTGATTATGGTGTATATAATCACATTTTAGGTAAGCTTAAACTTATATGACTTTAACTTTTCGGGTAGTGACTATAACATCATTGGTTCATCTTGTGTTGAGTAAACGGATTAGACATAAATATTCAATTTGAAGACGTTCAGATGTAAAACAAATAATTTAATTGGCCACTTCTAAAAATCCCTCGAAGAAAGGACTCGTTCAGATAAAATCGCAAATTTCCAGGGATTCTTTTTTTCTCTTTCTTTTTCTTTTCTTTTTTTTTTTTTTTTTTTTTTAAGTGAAAACTTCTTTAGGCGCATTGAGCACTTTTGGGTGAACAAAAATCATGGAACTCTTGTCATCGTCACCGAACGCTTTGAAGTGAAAACTTCTTTAGGCGCGTTGAGCACTTTTTGGGTGAACAAAAATCATGGAACTCGCGTCATCGTCACCGAACGCTTTCCATGAGCTACGTGTATACTGTGTATATATATACATAGATATACCTCCGTGCGTTATTAGTATACATTATACATATACAAAGGGAATACCTCTCTACATATATATCCATATATGTAGCGCACGGCGCGGCATGCCTCATATATATATATGTCTGTATAAAATGTATACTAATACGAGTAGTATACTAGCTACTGCATCTGTCTCTTTCTAGTTCTATACTCTATATATGTATGTACTTTTTCCACAGTATATACATTGTTCACAAAGTACAAGCACGTCTTTTTATACAGAACGTTATATTCTTCTTTTTGCTTTCAATATAAATTATCAAATAAGTAATTAAAAAAAGAAAATTATTTTAGTCATAATATTTTTACCTAATATAAGGCTTAGTTCATTTAATTTGGGTAGCTACAAATATTGTGCCGAATCATATAATACAGACCATAAACACTTCTTTACAAACCAAAAATAATTCGAAAATAATAATGTAATAGCTCGACGATACAATTCACTAGTTACTTAGTTTTCACTTCTATCGGCAGTCCCCAAAGACTGCTTTAGTTTTTTTTTTTTTTTTTAAATCAAATTACTTTTATTGAGCAAATAAATTCAATAGAATAAAATGCCTATAACACATAGATATTTTTTTTATTTTTTTTATTTTGCAAAATGGAAGGAACGTGTCGATCACAGAGCGAAGTCTTATCAAAAGGAGTTCGAAAAGAAGACTATATGAAAATCTCTACTTCGGGTGAGTAAATCGAGGGATAGTAAAACGCCATTTGGAAAAAAACCCTTAAAAATTCGCCAAATCACAACGGACTGAGATTTCAAAAGCAATAAACGAATCTATTAAATGTACGCTTATGTAACCACAAGTATGCCAGAAAAACCCAATATAGACTAACTAGGGCACGGAGCAAACATTTGCAAACATTTCTTTGGGAGCACTTAATAACTTAAAGTCTAAAAAAATATATTGAAGTTACTTTTATATTCGTGTCAGTTATTCGAGCCCCACTTTGGCATAGGGGACCGGGGCAGCTGCCCTACTTGCCCATGTCTTAATTACACCCTGGTTACCAGCTGAAACTTTTAAATTATCATAGCGATAACAAAGCCAAAATATTGCCCTCTACCATGACATCTGTTAAACGCCTGGACATGAGCCATAGTACTAAATTTAGATTTACATAACCAAATATGGATATTGCTTGCGTAATGTTTAATATCATATGACCCCTAACAGCACAAAATTTTCCAGAAACGTAACAATCTTATAACATTGAAACATTGTAAATATTTCAGAAACGTTTCGAAATGTTCAGTTTGCTTTCCGATTAGTTTCAAAAACCTAGAAATCCCCGCGATCGTAACAAAAAATCAGAAACGTAACAGAAACATTTCATTCACTTGATAGTTAGAACATCAAAAAGGGCGAAGGTTTCAGAAAGGTTTCAGGGAGCATACTTAAATGTATTACGATAATAAAAGATTGTGAGCTTCTTGCAACATAACTGAAACATTCTATGCTGTATGGGATTATTCAGGTCAGGATTCATTTAACAAATAAGGAAATGCTTAGATTTTTATTATCAAAAAATATGTTTACTTTAAAAGGATAACGAAATAAAAAGGAAAATATGTCAATTATAGATGTTAAAACAAGACAAAATTTAATTACTGCTATAATTATTTTTGTTTTAGAACTTACCTTGCAAACTTCTGAATAGAATATGTAATGCGAATTTATTCTTTTAATTATTGAAGTTATTAATACTAAGGATGATTATAATTTTTATATATACTGAATTATTTTATATAAAATTACTCATACAGGAAGTAATAAAGAATATTCAAAACTAAAAAATTATATTTCGCTGTTCACTGCAGATAAAGTCACCAAACTTCAAGAGCACATTTTGAATGTGTCAGAATATACCTGCAGACAATAATGATAATCGTAAAGGAATAACTTTTTTTTTTATATCTGTTATTCAACTGAATTACTGAAATGTGTACAGGGCAAGAACCAATCAGTTACCGTATATCCATCCGTGCGATTTTTTTCCTGTGGGTTATGTGAAGGACAGAGGGCTTGAAAACAGGAAACGCTTGTTGATCTTAATACAGCTTTCGAAACAGAAATGCAAGCGATTTAAATACATGTGCTTGAATCTGTGGCGGCCAATTAAGATGTTTACCACCGACATGTTGATCCCTTCCGTAGAGGATCAAAATTGCGATGGCATGTATCCGGACCACCTCTAGGTGTGAGTCTCAGACCGTCGCCAATTGCCCATGTGTGCAGCCCTAGTGCGACGTAAAACCCAACCAACCTCCGACATGTTGTATCTAATTAAGGATCGTACATAGATTACACTCTATTGTTAATTCCACGTAATGCTGCATGCAATGCTTTTTGAACCATCACGTTATCTATAATAACTTAGAAAACGTTTCTTTCTGGATAATCCTTTTTTACACTGTATGTATGATATCATCACACGCAGCTTTCTGAATAACTATTTTGTTAATTGGACTTCTTTTCTTTTCTTTTATAAGCCTTTTTACATTATACTGATTAGTAAGTTCAGTACTTTCAAAAACAAATGCAGCATAATTTATTTATTTTAATATTTATGTTCCGTAAATCTTTTATCAAAATAATAGCAATTCAAAATATTCATCTTCATTTCAGTTCATTATAGGACTATCTAGTATATAATTTTAATAATTTTTCGCGTCGCTTAAGATTTCCAATTCACATTTATTTTCAAATAAAATTGTATTCCTTTAAAATAATTGATAAAATTTTAAAGAAATCTATGAAAGAGGTAATTAACAAAACAAGATAAATCATACATTCTTTTAAAATAAAATAAAACATAAAATTATTTTTCGAAATATAGAACTAATCTTTCTTCAGAAACTCATTAAATAATTTAAGTTTCATACATATAAATTTTAATACATGTTTCTAATAAAATCCTAAATAAAAAGTATATTAAATGAAATAAGAGTATACGTTCTATTTGCAAAAGACAGTAAACCTTCATAACTTATTCTTTGATTAGAATTGTTTCATAAATAAATAATTTTGTTTCGCCATCCCTTATTTAAATAAACAAGACATGAAACTTGTAACAAAAATAAAGTGATTGTTTTGAAATGAATTTCCACGATTTTCAAAAGCTATCAAATGAATTTTCTGTAAATACATCTCTTTTCAAGAAATTCCAAAGAAACAATTTTTGAAGAAAGTTTCGTAATCAAAGTTTTGTCCATGGATTACTAGAAAAGATAGATAATACACAAAATAAAGGAAATGAATCTTATTTGCCATCTTCTTCTGGGAAATTTAATAGATTTTTGAAAACGTATACGAAATAATTAAACAAAATATTCAAAATGAGGGATTATGTACCAAGAATTCATTTTCGTTTAGTCATTCTTTTTAAAGTTAATAAATAATAAATTAAACTATTAATGTAGAAATCGATTTCTAAAACGATCTTTCGAAAACGCTTAGAGAGTATATATATATATATATATATATGGGGGGGGGGGGTATTTTTGTGTGTGTTAAGTTAAACAATGATTGAAAATGACACGAAAATATATTACATTAAAAGTAAATTAAGTTTTAACTGGAATGTCTCCTTCACTGTTAAAAATTTCTGTGAATTTCATGTAAATCCAGAGTCTCTGTAAATTTACAGTAATTCTTAGGTAAAAGTGAATAGGGGAAGCCGGGGTAATAAGAGACAAAAGGGGTAATAAGAGACACAAAATATTAATAAAATCTATACTATTAATCTAAATAACTTGAAATAAATGTCTCGTATTAATTTCATTAGATGGACTCCTCTCGATTTTTTAGGTGATTTTTGAACTTAAATTTTTTGTTTTAAAAAAATGTTTAAATTTTCATTAAATCCTTCTGTTGTGACGATTTAAGAGTTTGTGTCCATGATTTTAATTTTCTTAAATTTCTACATAACTTAAATTTTGACATTCAACTTTAGTGGTAGTACATTGGCCGCAATATTCCTAACCAGGTTCTAAACAGTAAGATGTTAAAAGGGAGGTCGAAACCTCGTTGGCTAGATGCCAGCTCTCCGTTACTCAATTATACAGAATTACCATAATAAAAATTCAAATAAGGCCATGATGACTTATGGCAGTTTCTGTTAAAAACCAAAACATTAAATATTTAAGTTGATTAAAATTACCAGCAATTTAATGGTTACAACAGAAACTACCATAAGACTGATTTTCAAATATAAACATTCACCTAAAGGTATCATTTAATTAACTCAACTCTAATGTTAATTGTTACATAATAAGTAAATAATAAAAAAATAACAGCTGAGCCATTTCCACCCCCCCCCCCCCCCAATAAATAAACAAAAGAAATTAAATAAACAAAAACAATGTTACCTGCTGTAAAAATCCATGGGAAATCACAATTCAAATTTTATGCAATTTCATCATTCACAAGTTAGATTTTCCATAAAATCGTGTCTATCAACACCTCAAACTTTGTCTTATCTCATAAGATTTTAATACCTTTTTTGATTTCCACACTTTTACAACAGGAGACTAAATGGCTCAATAAAAAAAAACAAGTTTGCATTCTATTAAATTACCCATGACATAATAATAAAACAAACTTTATAATATTTCTACTAATAAACACAAACACAAGACATTTTTATCACTAAATTTTTAATTATTATTTCTCAAAGGTTTTTATATGGGAGATCTCCTTACAAAAGATTAGTAAAATAAAAGACTTAAAGAAAACAAAAGAACATGTAAATTTTTCACAATTTAACAACATACAGTTATCGCAATTTTAGAGTCTTCCCTATAAGGTTCTAACATATGAAGAAATACATTTCCAATTCAGATTTTAATTTACTACATGCAGCAGTCTCTATTCATATTGAGCAAAGTTAAATGTTCATTTTATTAAACTAGTGAATAAAAGTCCTTAAGTGACTTTGAAAAGGTTAGTACCGAAAATACAATAACATGAACTCCTCAAAACTATGTTAACACAAAAATAAAATGACATTATACCCAATGATTAAGCTGCTTTCTGTAAGTTATAGGTCTTTTTCTTTATAGCAAATTAAGGTCAGAAATAAGAAGAATTGAAAAGTTTTACCGACATTAAGGAAGGTCCAATGGATGCTCCGGCTTCTGGAGGAGGCTGGAATTTACACTAGATCATTCGATGTCGGTCAAACCAGGAACTCAAGGACAGAAGAGGGACACAACAACCTGCTTGGTTAGACATCTCTCTTTCGGAAACTCCACCACACCCAACACATGGTAATCATTTGGGCTCGAGCATAAAATTTCCAAAGAAAACAACTTTTCTGGGAGGCTCAGTCCATATGTGTGAACCCTACGTTATATGCGAGGAGAGGCAATTTTTCCTGCACAGCCATTTTACGGGTCTCCAAAGGTCCTTCACTGGAGGCGAACTTTACCCATGAAGTTTACCCATGACGAAGTCATACACGAAGTTTACCCATGCCGCAAAGCCTACAATATCAACACTTCCAGTAATAAATAATTATAATCGGCGTCGAACAGAAATTTGTTGCAATCCGCTAGACTCTTAGTTTATTGGTTATAGCTTGCTAGACTCTTAGCTATATTTCCAAATTTCGGGGCGCCCGCAAGGCAAACGCCCCACTTTTACACTTCCGGAGCACTACATCGTGCTATCCTTTTCGAGTCCCCAAGCCAAATCACTGAAATTGCCGCCGTTCACCCACGCTTGACTTGCAACGTTGCCAACGCGCTAGCACTAACCTCACAGATAAAAACGAACTAACCAATCAGCGATGACAACACATTTGCCGATCTAGTAACAGAACGTAACTATTGGCGAAATAGCTGTTATGCTGATTAGCCAGGCCGACACTATGCGTGCAACAGCGACCTTCAGAGCAGTTCAAGGGCAAAGATTATCATCTCATGGTCACGTATCTCCTTGCCCAGGAGGTGCTTTGCAATCTACGATTGTTGCTAGGCAAGCAAGAAACTTAATAGAAAAGTTTTGAACGGAGTAAAAGATGAAAGTAATTAACAAAGTTGAATCAAAAGGCAAATTTAACTGAAACTAATAAAAGAAACAAATTAAAATTTAATGTAAAAGATTTTCATAATTTTTAAAAAAACATGATTTTTAAAGAGAAAGAACTAGCTAAAAAAAACAAGTGTTAGGATTCATTGACTGTGCGAAGTTTAGAGTCGTGTGTTAGGAAGTCATTTTTACTGCTAGTAAATTTTGAATTTTGGAAAAAAAATTTTAATATTAGTTTAGAGTTTGATTGGGTTATTGTTTGACAAAATTTTTTTTTGAACAGATTCAATTTTTGAAAAGGTAAATTTTATGTAACTTGTAAGATTAATTGTTCATCCATGAGCAGACCGGCGTCTTCTGCGAGTGGAACCTTGGGACTTAAATCTTGCTGGGGGGTGTGGTTTCTTTTGGGTTGATGTGTAACTTGAGGTACCTCGCCCAAGCTTGATTTATTTCTTTCGTTATTATGATTTTAGTATATTTTAGAGTGGGTTGTTTTATTAGCTTTGGTTAGGACTTTTTTTTTATTCGCTGGTTTCTTTTGTGGTTTACAGAAGGTGAGAGAGTAATTAAAAAAAAAAAAAAATAGAATAAAATTTCCTGTTTTGTATGGTTTGAAAAATTTTGTGTTTTTAAGTGTATGTTTAAAAAAATATATATATATATATGTGTTTGATGGTTATTAATGATATGCATTAATTTTTTTTTGTTTTGTTTTGTGTATGTAATTATTCTCAGTGGAGGGTAAATTTAGTCGGGAGTGTTAAAATGGTGAGGAAAGTTTATTACGTGATAAAGGGGTCTATATATTGATAGAAAATAAAAATGGAAAAATTAAATTAAAAAAAAAAAAAAAGAGAATAAAAAGAGTAAAAAAAAAAAATAATAATAATAATAATAAAAATATTTAGACCTTGTTTGAAAAAATGTGCCGTATAGTGGTATCTGTACTGTTGGGAGTCTCGGCGATAAAATTTATTTTTTTGTTTGTTTTCTGACTTGTAAATTTTAATATGCACTGAGAGTTTTTTTTTTATTTTTATACCCATTTTTGATATATAATTTTGTCCATTGTTTATGTACTTGTATAGAATGAGTTATATATATATATATATATATATATATAAATAATAGGTATTAATGAAAAATTTATGTATCTTGTATGTGTTTATTATTGTGTATTGTCATGTCCTTTTTATCTTGTCGTAGGGGATGCTCGGGATCTTCTGGTGGCTGGCTGTATTGAAAATTTTTTTCTCCTGTCCTTAGGGTTTGTTGAAACTCTTGGTATGCTGTAGTGTGCCTCGAAAGTGTTAATGTGGGGAATTATGGTTGGTCACTCATGTGGTGAGTATTTGTTGTTTTTAATTCCATGCTAGTTATGTTGTGGCTCGGTATGGGCTCTTTTGTATTAGAATTGTCTTTCTTGATGTAAATTGCTAGGGTGTGACTTTGTTTCCAGTTACTATTGTGGAATTCATTTTGTGTCTGCTGTTTATGTGTAGCTTTGCCTTTTTGTACTTGGTCAATTTGGAAAAATTGTTAGTTATAAAAAAAAAAAAAAAGTTTTTTTTGTTAAGGTAATTTCAATAGTTAAGTTGTAGTTTTTTTGTGGCAGGAGGGTTGTTCGCTGAGTTTCGGCCGGACTCATGCGTTCATCTGAAGACTCGTAGTTTTAGCTGGCGGTTCCTGCTGGTCCGGGGATTGTTTAATGGCTTATTGCTGCTCGTTTTGGCTTCCTGTTTTCAAAAAAAAAAATTTGTGAAAATTTTTTTTTCCTGTTGGGGGAGGGTATATGTTAAGATGAACCTTAACACTTGTTTTTTTTATCTAGTTCTTTCTCTTTTAAAATCATGATATTTCAAAAATTATGCAAATCTTTTACATTAAATTTTAATTTGTTTCTTTTATTAGTTTCAGTTAAATTTGCCTTTTAATTCAACTTTGTTAGTTACTTTCATCTTTTACTCCGTTCAAAACTTTTCTATTAAGTTTCTTGCTTGCCTAGCAACAATCGTAGATTGCAAAGCACCTGGGCAAGGAGATACGTGACCATGAGATGATAATCTTTGTCCTTTAACTGCTCTGAAGGTCGCTGTTGCACGCGTAATGTCGGCCTGGCTAATCAGCATAACAGCTATTTCGCCAATAGTTACGTTCTGTTACTAGATCGGCAAATGTGTTGTCATCGCTGATTGGTTAGTTCGTTTTTATCTGTGAGGTTTGTGCAAGCGTGTTGGCAACGTTGTAAGTCAAGCGTGGGTGAACGGCGGGAATTTGGTGATTTTGCTTGTGAACTTCTAGATGAAATGACGATGTAGGAAACGGAAAAGTAAAAAGAATGGGGCTTTTGCCCCGCTCGAGCCCATCGTATCAAGATTTTCTGTTGATGAAGGAGATCCTAATCGTGGTGAATTAATCGTAGCTATATTAGCGTCTAGTATTTTGAATGTGTTGGTACTGAAGAGTGAGTTGGCAGGCGAAAGACTTGAAGTTTTGCTGTTTTTGTAAAATAAACGACCAGCGTGGGAGCGTTTGTACCTCAAAAATTTCAGTTATGAAAAAACAATCGGCTGAAATCCAGTGTGTAGGCCGAATCGTTCTTGGTGATTATTCTTCGCAACGATAGATTGGAGGTTTTATTGATGTCCCGGAAGAGTGGTGTATCTCCAGTTTTTCTTTTACGTTTTTTTTAATTAGCCGAAGATGAGGCTACCATGCTCTATTTGTTAGGTGATATGCCCTGGGGTTTTTGTGCATCTAATAAGATAACCTCCCGTTACATCAATTGCTCACCATAAGTGCCTAGAAAAGCTTGGTTCGTCCCTCGTCGTTGAAATAGATGATTCACAGCCACCGCCAGAAGATTGATCATCCTTTTGGATATGAAAATGTCGGTAACTCCTGTTTTTTTTATTTTCTCTTAACTCTCTTCTGGTAATAAGTATAAAAATTTGAACTATAAATGTAGTATAAACTTTGAGTTTTTCTTGTGATTAAAAATGATTTTGCTATATGTATTAAAACATGAACTTTAAAATACTAGATAAAATTAGATTGTTTTTTCTTCCTTTTGTTTACCAGTGACTGTTCAGTTTGTAGTAAATTAAAGTTTCACCTGAAGTGAAATTAGGACTTAGTAAATTATTAGAAAATGAGTGAGAGTACTAAAGTTACCAGAAAGATTGGTTGTATGTCAATTTTATTTCCTAGATATATTTGGTATTTACTATGTTTGTGTGTATGGAGATCTCCAGATTCAAATTTGAGAAATAATCATTAAAAATTAAGTTATTGAAATGTCTTGTGTTTGTGTTCATTTTTGTTAGTAGAAATATTATAAATTTTTCTTTATTATTATTATGTCAGGGGAAAGTTAATAGAATGCAAACTTGTGTTTTTTATTGAGCCATTTACTCTCCTGTTGTAAAAGTGTGGAAATCAAAAAAGGTATTAAAATCTTACGAGATACGAGAAAGTTTGAGGTGTTGATAGACACGATTTGAAGGAAAATTTAACTTGTGAATGATGAAATTGCATAAAATATGAATTGTGATTTCCCATTGATTTTTACAGCAGGAAACATTGTTTTTGTTTATTTAATTTCTTTTGTTTATTTATTGTGGGGGGTGGAAATGGCTCAGCTGTAATTTTTTTTATTATTTACTTATTATGTAACAATTAACCTTAGAGTTGAGTTAATTAAATGATACCTTTAGGTAAATGTTTATATTTGAAAATCAGTCTTATGGTAGTTTCTGTTGTAACCATTAAATTGCTGATAATTTTAATCAACTTAAATATTTAATGTTTTGGTTTTTAACAGAAACTGCCATAAGTCATCATGGCCTTATTTGAATTTTTATTATGGTAATTCTGTATAATTGAGTAACGGAGAGCTGGCATCTAGCCAACGAGGTTTCGACCTCCCTTTTAACATCTTACTGTTTAGAACCTGGTTAGGAATATTGCGGCCAATGTACTACCACTAAAGTTGAATGTCAAAATTTAAGTTATGTAGAAATTTAAGAAAATTAAAATCATGGACACAAACTCTTAACACGTCACAACACTTCTCTCTAATAACCCCACGCGGGGTAATAAGAGACCAGGCTTGTATGTCTGTACATACAAGTCTACTATGTCTGTACATACTATGTCTGTACAACTGTCCATATATAGCAATGTAAAATCATGTGGGATAATAAAAGACATCTGGAAACAATTCTGAAGCAGCCAATAGTTTTTTATTTTTATTATTTACATCCATTCAAAAAATATGTTTTCTCGAAAATTAACTGTCATAAATGCATTTGTCAAATTCATTTCTTTTAATATTAGGTCCTAAATAATATAATATTGTACTTAATGATAGTTCTACATAATCAACATAACCTAGGGATTAACCAAAAACATCAATATAATTTTTAAAATGGGCAGAAAGTATTTTAAGCATTTTCTAAAATGTAGTCGAAAATAGGCAAAAAAACCGTATCTTTGAAGTGTATACAAGCGAACAAAATGTTGTAAAAAAAATTTCTAGTAATAATAAAGGAACTTATTCGTTATGTAATGAAGTATTAATGACTAAATACTAACTTATACACATTCTAAGCATAAATTTACATAATCATAACAACTAAATATGGTCTAGCCTAATGAGTAAGACTACTTTTTGATTCAAAGTGAAAAAAAAATTGTTCTAAACTTAGACTAGGCCTAACACTAGGTAAACTTTTCGTAAACTAGTCGGACAGAATTAACAGGAACTACAATGGGGGGACACAGGAATTAACAGTGGGGGTAATAAGAGACTCATGTCTCTTATTACCCCCACAAAAATAAAAATGAGGTAATAAGACACATGCCTAGAACATGTAAATAAAGAATGCTTTCAATGTTTTAAAAAATTGTACATCAAAAGTCATAGTCTTGGTCAAAAGGTTACACATTAATAAATCCCAAACATCTTACCTACAAAAAAAAATAAAGAAAAATTTAGAAAAAGTCACGAACTTTTAGGGTAAGTTCAAATTGAAGGTTTTTTTTTTCGTCGTATAAAAAGAATTCAAAATGTGTTATAAACTTCTCAATAAGTGTATTGTAGCAAAGAATACACATGATACTTAATATTACATATTTTTAAAGTTGTCTAAGTATATTTTTTGGTGGCTTTTTTGACTGCGTCTCTTATAACCCCTGTCTCTTATTACCCCGGCTTCCCCTAATCGAGATTCTCAATCTTTATTCGGTATTTATACCTAATTTTATTATTTATTTTTTTAATGAAAATTAAAAATGAATGTTTCTGCTTTAGGTAAAGCATTTTAAGTCCGAAATATATTCTCACCAATAATTAATTAAATTAATATTAGTTATTAAAATGAATGCATAAAATAAGTCTTTTAACATCACCGTTTATTTTTTCCTGTAATTTACGTAAGACTTAAAATAATAGATTACACAGAGTTTTCTGTTGACATTTTTAACAGTGTTTTGCGAATAAGGATCATACTAACACATTTTCTTTAATATTGTGCTTTAAAAATACTCTTTGTAAAATGCACTGTTTCTTTTAAGACCATCATGGAAATTACTAAAAGTTTTATTAGGAAAAAAAAATATATATATATATATAATAAGAAAACCAAATAACTGTAAACCTCGCCTGACAAATTTTAGCTATTAATTTTATGATAAATTATACTTTTTTATGGTTTATATTTTATTTGCCAGATATTTAATTTTTTTAATTTATTTTCAGAATATCTTGCGCCAAAGTATATATTATTGGGCGAATCAGTTGTATTCATTATGTTGCACACTGTTAAAAATTTCAACATAAAGCTCTGTGTAATCTATTATCTTAAGTCTTATGTAAAATTACAGAGAAAAACAAACGAAGATGTTAAAAAACTTATTTTATACATTCATTTTAATAACTAATATTAATTTAATTAATTATTGTTGAGAATATGTTTCGTACTTAGTTGAGAATATATTTTGGACGAGTTCTGACTTTGTTGAGAATATATTTCGGACTTTTTCTAAAGTAGAAACAGTCATTTTTAATTTTAATTAAAAAATTAAATGATAAAATTAATCAAAAATACAGAATAAAGATTGAGAATCTCGATTATTTACTTTTAACTAAGAATTACTGTAAATTTACAGAGACTCTGGATAAATATTTACATTAAATTTAGAGAAATTTTTAACAGTGTATATTCGTTATTAGCATTTTACGAGGAATAAAATCAATGGTCGTTTTTTACAGTGTAAAATAATAGGCCCAGAAACAAAAGTTTTTTGAAGCGCGGTGTAATCTTTAAAGGATGCTCCATTAAAACCATATGAAATTAAAAAGGAATACTTTGGGCTCAAAGTACCGTAAAAATGACAAATGAGGTCAAAACAATTGCGTCATATAATTTTCAAGAAGAATGCTAAACGTAAATTATTACTCCGTACTTAGCGGTTGACAGCAGGGCCTGATTAAGGGGGAAGCTCGCTCTTCACACATTATTTATACTTACACCGTTATTTTTTAACAAATACTTTCCTCCTATAATAAACAGAAAATTTTCATTAAAAATTATTTTAAAAGAATTCTGGTGTCTAATACCGGTGAGTAAATTGGATTGTTTTACACCGTTCATTTTTTATAAAAAAAATTTCCTCGTCAAAGCGTGGAATTTCTATGACATGAAGTAAAAAATAATTGTAAAAATATTCCGGTATGAGCGAGCTTCCCCCTTAATCAGGCCCTGGTTGACAGATACGTTTTTTTTAGACGCATGCTAACCTAATCAATCACTTTTTAGAAACTTGTATCAAAACTTTATTTTCATTTTAGTGTTTTTTTAAAATATAGCAACGTTCAGAATCTACGCATATTATTTTGTTTTTTAATTCTTTCATTTCGATCGTTATCATCGTATGTACGCCTTGGAACATATCTTGTTTGTAATACCTGGATAAGCAATACTTGGTATTAATAGATTTTTTTATAATTTACTCAAGAGAACACAGTAATCCGTTAATTCTATATCTCATCGTTGTTTATGCAAATTTCTGCTACATAGGGGAGACTGGGGTTAGTTGTGCCAGGGAGCAAGTAGTGCCATAGAGATTCCAGAATGAGCCGATAGGTTGCAGAATCTGTCGCGTCATGTGAGTGAAAAGTTTGATTATTTTAGTGTGCTGTGTATGTTTGACAGTATAGCGTTGCGTTGTTTTCGAGATAAAATTATTTATCGTGTTTTCTATTGTGAAAGTAAATTTTGTGACCTACGTTCGAATCGTCATTGCCACGAAGGATCTTGAGGTATGTAAACTTTCCTAACATTATTTGAATATTTATATTTTGAGCTGTTATTCTATGTATTTCATTTGTTAATCATAATAAAGTTTTGGAAACTGATCAATAAAGTTCAAAACGGCGTAACACGGGGCTAGTTGTGACGAAGTGCAGGAGGCACGTTGTGACAGTGTCACTACTTGCCCCGACATGATTTTTAATGCAGGTTTTTATGTTTCAGAAAAAAATGGTGCGAAATTACAAAAGACATACTGAAAGAGCTAAAGGTGCTTTAGAAGATTATGAGAGGGCTGCAACAGAAGTAAATTCCAGAAGGTGCAGTTTAATTAAAGCACAAGAACTGTTTAGTCTAAAGACAATGTCACTTCTTAGATACATGAACAAAAGGAAGAGTATATTGGAATGGAATATAAGAAACCACGTATGATATTCAAATTATAGGAAAAGGCCAAACAGTGCATTACAAAAAAAACTAGTATGTTGTGGCCACCACAATATTTTCTTCTATATTTTCCTATATACATATTCATATACAATATTTAAAAAAAAAAAAAAAAATACGATTTTTTTCTAAGGTTTTTTTTTTTTTTTTTTTTTTTTTTTTTTTGTTGAAAGTAATACATATTCAACCAGTAACAATATTTTAAAAAAAAAATCGATTTTTTTTCTGTTTTTTTTTTTTTTGTTAAAAGTAAAAAAAAAAAAAATCGGTAACTTTGTTTTAAATTATCACAGATTTATAGTTCAACCATTCGTTTTAAAGGTATTGACGAGATCTTTCGAAAGATACCCATCTTGAAAATTTACCCCCCAGGGGGGGAAGCGATGCCCCCACATGCACAAAAATTTTTTCCTAGTTAACTATTACTATTATCAATAACTCATATTAATTTTACAATCACAAGTTAAAAATAACTCTCATTATGTGCATTTATACGAAATTTTGTCCTATACTGACATGTTAAAAATTTAGAAAAAATGCGATCACAGCGCCACCTGTTGAGCTATTGATCCCCAAATGTAATCAGCACCACTTTATGTCGGGGACCAACTAAATACCAAGTTTGGTTAAATTTCGTTTAAAAAAAAATAAAAAAAAATACGATTTTTTTTTTCTAAGTTTTTTTTCGTTAAAAGTAAAAAAATCGATAACTTTGTTTCAAATTGTCACAGATTTATAGTTCAACCATTCGTTTTAAAGGTATTGACGAGATCTTTCGAAAGATACCCATCTTGCAAATTTACCCCCCCGGGGGGTACTTCTCCCCCAGGAGGGGAACCGGTGCCCCCACATGCACAAAATTTTTTTCGTAGTTAACCACTACTATTATCAATAATTCATATTAATTTTACAATCACAAGTTTAAAATAACGCTCATTATGTACATTTATACGAAATTTTGTCCTATACTGCCATGTTAAAAGTTTACATAAAATGCGATCACAGCACCATCTGCTGGACGATTGATCCCAAAATCTAATCAGACCCTTTCCATGTCAGGGTCCAACTATACACCAAGTTTGGTTCAATTTCATTCATCGGTTCGTGAGATACGGTGAAAAATACGAAATTTTGCGATCACAGCGCCACCTGCTGGACGATTGATCCCCAAATCTAATCAGCACCATGCCCCGTCAGGTTCCAACTATATACCAAGTTTGGTTGAATTTCATTCATTGGTTCGTGAGATACGGTGTAAAATACGAAAATTTGCCCTATACTGCCATGTTAAAAATTTTCATAAAATGCGATCACAGCGTCACCTGCTGGGCTATTGATCCCCAAATCTAATCAGCACAATGCCCCGCCAGGGTCCAACTATATACTAAGTTTGGTTGAATTTCATTCATTGGTTCGTGAGATACGGTGAAAAAACGAAACCACAGACAGACACACAGACAGACAGACAGACAGACATTTTTTAAAAACTATCAATTCGTGTTCAGGACATCCCAAAACGTGTAGATCCGTCAAAAAACGGAGGTCGAAAATTTTCGCGAATCCAATACTTTCTCTATATTACATATAGAAGAAAGTAAAAAAAGGTTATTGAAAAATATGAAGTAGCAATAACAGGATAGCTCTGAAGATGACGTAATTTGATTACGTTTAGTTTGCTTGGAGCAAAATTTCTAAACCCAGAGAAAACTGGGTGCAATGTATGACATGTAAAAGATGGACTCATGTCAAATGTACCAAAAATTTATATTAACTGCAAATCAGGCGCTGAAACAAGCAATGACAAAAAGTGATTTAAAATATATGTAGGCCTATAGGATATAGGCCTACACGTTGTCCTACTAAGTCCTACTAAGCTACTAAGTCCAAGATCAATATGGCCAAAGATTTGAATTAACCTATTTTTTATTTCTTTCCTGATTAACACAGTTTTTTCCTTTATTTCTATTGTTAAGTGTCTCTAAATGTAGCTTTAAGAGTTTAAAAGTGTTAGTAATTTAACATTTTTTTGCATTTTGTTTACAGTGTTATTAAAAAAATTTAAAGTATTTTTATTGTATTAAGAACGATATAAATGAAAATATTTGTCATTGATAATTTAAAATATTGCCTTTCATTACTTTTTTCACGTAATTTGTATATGTTTCAAGGTGTTTGTATGTGTAATTCGTATGTCACAATGTGTCCCAAGCATGCCACTACTATCCCAGATACTGGGCAAGTTGTGACAAATTTCAAGTACGCAGAATTCCTTTTATGGTATGAAAAACGTTAATAATATTAATAGTAGTTTTATAAATATACTACACAAGGTTTACTCTATGGTCTTATATACTAAATGTTTCATTTCTGTTCAAATTTTACAGCTAATATAAAAAATGACAAAAACGTCACTACTAACCCGCGTCTCCCATATGACAGAGTATTACTAAAGTATCTTTTGTTAAATGTTTAAAATTATCATTTTTGCTATTACACTATCGAAAAAATTCTAACTCTCTACAAAAAATTCTAATTCTGAAATGGAATTTCTGTGTATCTCAAGTAAATTCAATGTAAATTTTAACTATTCTTGTATCTTATTAAATTATATCATCAGAGAAATCAAATTTATTAAGTTATATTTTAACTTGCTTATTTATTACTGATTGTTACGTAGATACCTAAAATATTTTTGTTAAAAATTTAGTATCATAAAATATAAACTTACGTGTCTCTAATATTTATTCTTTCAAAAAATACTGTAAATTTATATATATATATATATATTCTAAAAAGAAGATTCAAAAATCCCATGCTTTAAATCATATTAATGTTTTTGTTACGTAGGTTTCAGGTGAAAAATCCATGTTTTATTACTGTATTACAAGGCAACGGTTCTCATAAACTTTTAAACACTGACATTGCAATAGTCCAATAAGTTGACAAAATCTAATTCTAAAACTTTTCACGTACATTTTAGACTGTATTTTTACAGAGTTTTTTTTTTTATTTTTTTTCAACCTACTACACTGTTAAAAATTTGTCATTAGTTTCAACCAAAACTTTGTACTGAAGTAGCTGCAACCACCCGATGGTTTAACCTTTCACATGACTTGGTAATTGTATGTTGAAACAAACATTAATATTGAGTTTTTTTTTTTTTTTTTTAAATCGACATTCGAATTTGGCAGGGATTGAATAGAAGACCATTTTGTCTAAAGTCTAACACTCTGGCTCCGTGACACAATTTCTTGCCCGCTAATTTTGTTTCGTTAATTTCGATAAAAGGAACTAAATTTTCTAGGGTCTTACCTTGACCCATGGATGAGTTGTTGCACAAAATTTGCATTTTACCCTACATTTCATACCACGCTCATTAATTTAAATTTGGTTTCGTTTCAAAAATATTTTACTGATTCATACTTCTTGAACTGTATAAAAATATTTTTCTCACTTCTTAAAAGGATATACATGGTCTGTCCCAAAAGTAATGCGCCCATTTTTATTTTAAGAAATTTATTGAACCGATTCGTACACTTACTCAATATTCTTCGAAATACATCTCTCCTGCTTCAACACACTTGTTCCGACGCGATTTCCATGCTTTATATGCGTCCTGGCTGTCCATCACAGAGATGTCCTTTAGTAACCTCGTCATAGCCACCTTGATGTTCTCCAGGGTTTCCAAATTCTGTCCTTTGAGGATTTTTTTAATCTTCGAGAATGGAAAGAAGTCGGACGGGGACAAATCAGGACTGTAAGGCAGCTGGACGATCGTTGAGACGGTGGGAGCATTGTCATAGTGCAGCTTCCAGGAATTCTTGATCTCGCGCCTGACGTGGTTGACCCTTTGCTTTAGCCTTTTCAGTACTTCAAAGTAAAATTTGGCGTTGACTGGTTGGTCAGGTGAACAAATTCAAAATGCACCACTCCCTTGGATTCGAAAAAAAGAAAAAAAAAAAAAAAACAATGAGCATCGCTTTGCCCTGCGATTTGCTCATTCTTGCCTTTTTTGGGCGTGGTGACGACATCGTATGCCACTCTGCGCTCTGTCATTTTGTTTCTGGGTCGTACAGTAAGGTAAAAGATTCGTCATCACTTACCACATTGTCCAAAACAGTCGGATCGTCCTCACAACACTGCAACAATTCTGCTCGAGAGTTTGTTCCATCTTGATTTCGACCGAGCACTCACACAAGGGCTAACTGAAACAGGTACTGAGACTCTGCAGGAGCTCGGAACCGACTGGCGCTGGTGGAGCTGTGTTCCCAAGACTCCACCCAACCTTCCGTGCAAGCGGCAACCCTGTGCGACAGATAGTTGCGGCAGAAGAAAATGAGGCGCATTACTTTTGGGACAGACCATGAACTTTAATAAACTTTCTTATAGTAACATCTGGTTAGTGATCAATTTAATAAAGATTTTTTTTCTTGTAATGAATATTGATTTTGAATGACATAATCGCACGTGTCCTCACTTCATAGATTTTATTTTCACTCTGTGGCTTAGAACCGGTGATTTTCAGCGCACTAGTGGCACCATCTCCTGAATACAAAGGGATTTACAACCGAAACACTTCCCTTGTGAGTGGATGTATGGTAGCTCCAAGTTTTGGTGTAACAGAAACTCAATCGCAAGAAGTAGAAAACAAAAGGTGAAACTGAGCCATATTATGGTATTGCTTATAACTTTACTCCATATAGTGGTTCAAGTTTGAACTGAAATTTTCAACAATGTAGTTCTACTTATCGGAATCAAAGGAATTTTTTTTATAAAATTTTTGTTTTGAAACTTAATGGAATAACTTCATTTATTTCTTCTCTTTTAATACTGGTGGGGTACAGTTTTAATACTGATGACTTTTGATTTTAAATGAGAAATTTTACTTGCCCCTAAAAGGGTTAAATAAAAAAAAAATACTCTTCAAGTGAATTACTGCAAATAAAATGCGGGTACTAACGATGACACGAAATAAATTAGAAATTTTGTAAACGATGGTCCAACTACAAATATTATATTTTCACCACTTGAAACTCTAAAGTGAAAATAATAGCTATTAATTTGTTTTTAAAAAATATGAAACTTCACACCAACAAGAGACGGCATTTAATTAGTTTTTTAGCTCAAGGAACAATTTTGTTTATTCAAACATTTATTATAAAATGACAAAGAACACGTGTCTCGTGAATAGGGGATTAAGATAGGAAATCTAAACAGGTATGCATATATGATGTTGATAATGAACCTCTTAAATGAGAAGGAGTAGCGGAAATCTAAATAGGGAGGAACTTAAAGCGGGATGAGTGTTTGTACTTCATAAATGTCAAATATATATACGCCATTTCTGCAAAGATTTGTCAAAACAGCAGAATTAATATTAAACATATAATATCAAAATTTCTGCTCTTACATACGCATGATCCTATACTAGAAAAAGTGCAGACTATTCAAATTTATTCATTAGATTGTAAACATTTATATGAAGTTTCATGTGAATTGGGAAAAGAGTATAGAAATCACATTAATAATCGCAATAGAAAACACTTCTTAGCAAAGCTATATTTTACAATAAATTCAATATATGTAAATAATTTTTAATCCCTTATTTCTTGATAAATTTGCATATTTAAGGTAGTGGCTTCTTCTTCTGATTAGTTTTGAGAAAATTAAATTAAACTAAAATGCAAAAAGGGATTTTTAGCATGTAAGATCTAAGAAACATAACACAATTAAGAATTATTCTTTGATAGCAAAGTACAAAAAACAAATACCTTTCATTTAGATAGCAAATAAATCTGAAGATCTTTCTCGTTTCCCAAACAATCGTCAATTAATCGGTAAATAATAAGTATAAAGTCAAATTTCCTTTTAATTTCCCTAACCTAGCCTCATTTATTGATTCTGTTGCAAGGAATTTAAATTAATTGAACTTTTTTTTTTGTTCGTTTTGTTTACCAAGCAATCAAAGTACGAAATAAGAGCTTTATTAATTGGATTTGAGAAAATAAATTGAATTTATTAAGCAACTTAAGTATTTAAAGTGATTGTTTGCGACAGACAAAATAAAAATTATTATTGGGGATTACAATCAAAATGTCTTTTGCTCATTAATTCTAGAAACGCCGTCTTTTTAATTTTCTTTTTTCTGCATACTTCATTTGTGTGAGAATTTTTACAGTTCTAATCATAACACAAATGCAATATTTCACCATTTTTCAATATTTACGTTGTTCTTACCCCTTCTGTAAATTAATTAATTACATGACAACTAAATAATTTATCATAATTATTGTAATCCATATAATTTGTACCACGTATTATAATTGAGAATTCCAACCGTTGAAATCTTATCGTTTAAACTTTTTTGTTTCCAAATCAAAAAATTCTTATATTAACGGGATAATAGACATTAGAAAGCATTTTTGTAAATTAATGTCACAGAATTATAAAGTTATAGTGTAAATACTTGAAATATAACATTAATATGCTTATTAAAGTTTTTCGAAAACTACTTAAATTTAATAAACGAAAATTCTAAACTTGACTTTTTTTTTTTTTATTATTGCTCCTGGCTAACTACTTTTACCATTATCAATGTTTAACAATATATTCTAAACATATTTGACTATTACTTCGAGAATTTATTAGTAAGTTAATTCAAAAAAAATATTTGTATATTTGAATGCTAAAAAATTACATTAAATTTCTGCATGAATAAGTCTGGGTGGTAACTGTGTAGAGAAATTTTTAGATTAACAAATGAATATTGTTATGAAAAACTTATCGACTTTCTCGTGTGAGAAAGTAGTTTTTAAAGAAACAGACAGGTTCTAGTCGATGAATGCTGTATATTCAGAGTAACATCTCAAATCAATACAACAAAACTGTGATTACAAAGAATATTCTTGAAACAGTCCAATAGTACTGTTATTTCATTAAATATTCTAGTGGCAGTCCAATGAAGTACCACAAATGTCACTATTTGGCGAATATTCTGGAACAGTTCAAGTAAACAGTCACTTATTCCACAGGAGTAAAACAAATAACATCACATACTCCAGAGCAAAAATCTCCACTAGTTCACGAACAAAGTTCTATCACTTAGAGCACAATCTACAAAGTTCAATCGTTCAGAATAAGTCTCTGAACAACTCAGAATCGCAGTGACTTGACACTCTTTCGCTCCAGAAGTCACCTTACTCTTATTTATACCTTGTGGTGATGGGGCTTGGCGATATTTCTACCAAGAATCCCAAGGAAAGTTCTATATCTCAGCTGCTATACGTAGGAGAGTTTCAAAACTTCATGAACCTTAAACTACTATTTTTCGCCAAATCTAGTCGCCAAGTTTGTTGCCATGATTCACCTTACTGAAAGTGAATGAACTGCCACTTTATTTTCACTTTGCCTGTAAAACTACAGTCGGTAACAAAAGTCTCCGAACACTAGCAAAAATTCCTATGTAAAAAAAGTACACTTCATACTGTTTTGTTAAATAAATCCTTATCGAATCATGTTTTTAGTCAGTCTAAGAACAGGATTCGACAAGGATTTGTTTAACAAAACCGTATGAAGTGTACCTTTTTTACGTAGGAATTTTTGCTAGTGTTCGGACACTTTTGTTACCGACTGTACTTTTACTGCAACAGAACAATTGATGCAGAAGAAAAGACGTAGACTGTCGAAGAATTGCTCCCCTCTTCAAAGACTTCATGTCCCGGACAGTGTCTCTATATCTTTTCAAAACTGATGCATGGTATGGGGCTAATCTATTGATATGTATCACTTTCGGCTTACTAATTGTCGGCTTCTGTATTCTCACAACGACATCGTTCAGTTTCTCAATTATAATATATGGGTCTTCCCAGTTTTGTTGTAGCTTTGGACACTGACCTTTTCGGCGGTTTGGGTTGTAAAATCACACGCGGTCACCTTCCTTCAGATGATTCTCAGTTGTCTTTGAGGCATATATAACGTGTCTTCATTCGGTCGCTGACCAGGTTAATCTTTTCTCAAGTGAACCCATGTAGGCTTTCCAAACGTGTCTCTAACTCTCGTGGGTAGTCGTTTGGAAAGATCACATGATCGTACGAACAGGATATCTCTAGGTAAGCAAAGTGTTCGTCTAAATAACATTTCGGATGGTGTCCATTCCGTGTTTTCACGCAGAGCACTTCTGTAGAAAAAAGAAACATCGGAAGCTCCAAGTCCCAGTCAGTATTACACTTCGGAATAAACAGATGATTTATAAAAGTCCGATTAAATCTCCCAACCATGCCATCGGTCTCCGAATGCAAGGATGTTGTCCGAGTCTTCTGTATTCCAAGATATCTGCAAATTTCAATAAAAAGCGCCGAGTCGAAATTAGTACCTTGATTTTCATGAAGAATCGTAGGAACTCCGTAGCGTGATGTGCATTCCTGCACAAGGATATTCGCAACAGTAGACGCTTCTTCATCTGGAATTGGTATAGTCTAAGGCCATTTTGTGAAATAGTCCATAATCAAAATGATATATAGATTACCTTTAGAGGTCTGAGATAATAGTCCTAATATGTCTAGTGTAGAGCAGTACTCTCAAAAGGCGCGCCAACATTATAGCGCTGCAGACATCCTTTGGTTCGAGATTTTGGTCCTTCTCTTGCTCCACATGCATGGCATTCCCTACATTATTTTTCTACATCATTTCGAAGTCGATCCCAGAAGAAGCGTTCTTTAATTTTACTGAAGGCTTTCAAAGCTCGGAAGTGTTATCCATTTGGGCTATCATGTACTTCTCTCAGGTGTCTCTAATTCTGCATTTCGGGAGAATTAACTGCCAACGAAATGTTTTACCGTCGTTATTCTCCCACATTCGGTATAACACTCCATCTCTAAAGTGTAAGAATTACCACAATGCCCAATACTGCTTTGTTGCGGGAATATATGGAGTTATTTCTTGCCAAACTGGCCAGCTGGCAGAGATTAATTTCCTCTCTAAAATAGGCTTAATTTATGGATCTTCTAGGACGCTCTTTTGAAGCTCATCAGGAGACCAAGAGACTGAAATTGCTTACTGTTAAATCCGGGTTCTTATTATTGAAACAAAATTGCTTGTTTTTAAGCACATCACTTACTCAGAATAGCCCCGAATCAAAATGGCTTAGATTTGAAAAACTGATGTTATTAATTTTGAAATACATCCTCTTCACAAAAATGACTCAACATGTACATATTTTTGAGACACCACTCTACTTAAAAATGATTCGATGTGTGCTTGTTTTTGAGACACACTTCTTCTCAAAAGTGAGTTGATACATGCTTGTTTTTAAGACACCACTCTACTTAAAAATGTTTCTACATGTGCTTATTTTTGAGACATCAATCTACTATAAAAGAGATTCATATTTGCTCATTTTTGAGACACCATTCTACTTAAAAGTGATTTAAAATGTGCTCAATTTTGAGACGCTCCTCTACTCAAAACTCATTTGACATGTGCTCGTTTTTAAGATGCCCCTCTACTCAAAATTAATAAATGCTTATGAGTTAGGGGGTTTACTTAAATAAATTTTTACTTATATACTGATTAAATTTTTTATCTTCAATCACTTTTAATACTTGTCCATCATAATTAAAAAGCATTTATAACTTTAGTTTTCTTGTTTTTCCACCCTAAAATCGTACTACTTTTTTTTTTTTTTTACTTAGACACCAATTGAAACCGGTATACATGTAGCATTTATAGATCATTTACATACAGAATTGCACAAATTGGGTGATTGTTATAAGACAATTTTTTTATATTATGCTATTTCAAAAGTAATGAAATTAATAAAAGTTATTGAAAACACTACTTGATTTCAATAGAAAATGGTGCAAGTAATATTTTTTAAAGCAACACAAAAGAATTCACATACATTGCTGTCTATGGGCAGTAATTGCATGAAATACCTTTTAACAATTTCAAACTCATTTATGTTTTATTGATGTATATTATGTTTTCCATTTAAAATTATATGTGTAGAATCACTGTTTCATATACAGGACTCAGGGGTTGATCCAGGTTTTATTTTTGGAGCCCATTTTTTAGAAAAACAAATTACTTTTGTGAAATTTTTATTTATTTTGTGAAAATCTATATCTTTTTACGATAAAAAGAATTATCATCTGAAACCTATCATTTTAGCAGTTTTTCTATCTAATTTTTAATATCAAGTTAATGGCATTTTATTGAATCAAATAATGTCACTCGTTAAAAATAATACTGTAAACATAGAAAAATTTTACAAAATTTATCATTTTTATAAAAAGAAATCTTTTCAAAGGGCTATTTTTATGAACCTGAATTTTGTGAAAGGGCCCATTTTATGGATTTGAATGTTTTGAAGGGGTCCATTTTAGAGATTTGAATTTTGTGAAGGGGCAGCAAAAGGATCCCAATTTTTTCCTCGATCGACCCATGGGGCTGTTCACAAATGGAATGTTTCTCCCTGTTAGACAACGCAAAACTTCACTTGAGAACTGCTCTCATTTTTAAATTTAGAAGCTTGATATTAGCAGGTACAAATAGTAAAGAGGTTTCTGATCATACTGTTTTCCAATTTTACAAGAATTTAATTAAATATTAAGTTATAAGTGATTTTGGTCACATGAACCTTTGGAGAATGGACTCTCGGAATTTTGGACTGAATGGCATCTTTGAGTCTTTAGTGAAAGATCTTTTGCCGACAACGAAAACTGGAAAAAGCAGTGATTACAAAGTTTCTGAATAACAGCATTTGACGATTGGGTGCACTTACGAACTAAAACGAAATCAAGAATGTGTACGAAAGTAGTCTGTTTGGATTCAGAAGCACTCTAAATGTCATCTTTAATAGTCGTTTTTGAAAGATCTTGTTCCTCTATCAAAAACTGGAAAAAGCACTATGATAGCAAACTTTCTGTTCAAAATGCCCTAACAATATGAAACATTTGAGAGCAAAAGTGCTGTTAGGAATGTGCACAAAAGTAGCCTGCTTGTATTTAAAAACTGCCTTAAGGGTATTGTAACTATTTTGTTTACAAAAAAAAAAAAAAAAAAAAAAAAAAAAAAGTGCATGGCTAAAATGTTAAATTTTGTTTTTAATAAGACTTTGGTCACGTTTTAATCTTTTTTTTTTAATCTTTGAAAGTGGGGAGGAGGGGGGGGGGAGAGATGAATCATTAAATGTATGATTGTTAAAAGTAATAAAAAAAAAAAAAAAAAAAAAAAAAATTAATAACTGCTTGAGTTATGAATATTTAATTTTAGATTTTTCTATAGGCCTCAAAAGAAAAAAAAATTGTAGAAAGATTCAGTTTTATCATTTTTATACATTTTTTTTTTTTTTTTTTTTTTTTTTTTTAATGAATTGTTGTGTAAAAGAAAAAAACTATTGACAACCATAACCTGTTACAGAGCTGCCAACTGCTGAGCATTTTCAGAGCACAGGGAGACAACATTCTAATGTTCACATCATTATTTCTAAGTAATAATTTCTCTTTCCAATAACATTTAAGATTAATAAATCACAAAGTATAATATTTAGAAATAATGGAAGCAAAAGTAGGGATCCGCAGTCACTGTGATCTGAAATTTTTTACCGAAGTTGGCAGCTATGCTATCACTCATCAGCAGAAATTTCGAGCCCGACATCTGTTTCGCATCTCGAGAAAATATTCCTGAATTCATTCAGTTGGTCTGTCATATCCGACAGCTGGTCTTCATTTAATCCATTCAATTCATCTGTAACGGGCTTCAGTTATTGTAGATGTGCTTCAGATACATTGATAAGACGGGTAATGATATCGACTACCGGTGCACATGTAGCAATCGTAGTTCTTTTATTAATAACCTTGGATCAATTATCAAGATTGAGCAGCGGAACAGGAATGATTTTTCTTTGTAGATCGACTAAGGACTCCTGTAATCCTTTATTGGAAGCTGGTTTTGAAAGATCAGTAACTGCATACCGGTACTTCCCAGAAGATTCAATTGTCCCACTGACCAGACATTTAGATCTTGCAGGAATTAAATATTTTATACTGCAGTTATATTACATGAATTAGAGTACCTTGCATTAGCTGTAAGCATAGGAATTTATTTCGCATCTGTTCGTAATTCGTTCTTCTTTAGATCGACAGTAAAGTTGAATTTCTGGAGGAAATCTAATCCCAGTATGTACTAGTCAGATTTATCTGTAATGTAGACGTGTTGTTCGAAGCATCTGGAACCATATTTCAACGTTGCAACTATCTAGCCATGTATCTTTCCAAGCTCGCCAGTATAAGTCTTTAAGGAAATACAAGGAGCTGTATCGATAAACCTTTTTCTCAGACCTTTACCCAAATCAATTTTAACAATATCGCATTTGCTCCCGTATCAAACAACGTTGAGCACGGAATGTCATTTACACATCCTTCGACATATAAACCATTCCGATCTCCGCTAAGCGCCGAAATCTTCAATCACTAGGAGGGCTTTTTTTGAGGAAAAGCAGTTTTTGGCCCACACGATAGCCAACTTCTTGTTTTCTGCGCGTTGATTTCTGATTCTTTCAAAAGACCTTCTGTCTGCATTTCCAGCACATAATTCCGGAAGTGCGTCGTGGCAATTTCTTTAGATTGCTCTCATTCTTTAGAATGTCCAATATGTTTTTCAAAGTCTTCTGTAGATCACTCTCCTCGTTTTTTATTTCTGCTATTCACATATGCCCGGTAGAATTTGACAGAGATTTGGCAGCCTCGTGTTTCATACTGCAGGATAGTGTGTTTTCAGGTTTTTAGAATCTATCAGACATGTTGAATGTTGAGTGTTTTCATCTCGGAAGCATGAACAAAAAACTGTGCTGCCAAACTTTCCTTCACATACATAGGGCAATCAGAATAGACCAGGCTAGCCAGCCTCTCGATATCTGCTACAGCCTGAAGACTTTCGCCAGAATTTTGTCGGCAAGTTTTCGAAAGACTGGTTAACCTGGCCTATTCTGATTGCCGTTTCAACAATATTAGGTTTTCCAGCTCTAATATTTTAAAGAATAATTAATTATCGTGTAAAAATAATAAAGTAATAATTGTGTAGGACTTCCATAAGACAACCTAACTGCACCTTTATCCTTCAACAAACAAATCAGTTTTTTTTTTCCAATTCTGAAACTTTTCATATCATATTATGAGTGTATTGTCGTGTATCTCAATTACTGGATTTGTATATATATATATATATAATTTATTTATTTTATTTTTTATTGGGGGATTGGGTACTTTTATAAATATACACATTCAATACTTCAAACTTTTAACTGATTTTGTAAAATTCTGTATACTTTTCTTACTCAAAATTGCTATTCGTAATATAAATCTAACAGCAATATTTAAAGAATTCAAGCCGAGGTTGATTCGATGTCTTTTCGAACATAGTGTATGAACATATAGGACCATTTATGAATCATGAAGCTTTATATGCAATAAATTATTATTATCATTTTTTTTAATCAGTTTGGATATAAGTTTTGGTACAGTAATATCCGCTATTTACAAAATCACATTTACACTGCTGATTTCAAGGCTCGTAGCGTTCCTAAAATATGCGCATTTTATTATATTGTTATGCCTATTAAAAATAGTTTTTTGCAGGTTTTAATGTTATAATATTAATTTTTAAATGACCGTTCTGAAATAGGGGTGGCAATTTAATAAATCACATGTAAAAATTTAGGGACACTGCGAGCCCCATAATTTCTATTTCTTTACAATTTTAAATATAATTTCAAAATGTAGGGTGTTTTAATTAAAAATAATATATATCCCTCACCTATTTCATTCCCTAGAAACAAAATTAGTATGGGCCACATTGAAAATACTACTGTTTACATTCGGCTTTCTCTTTCGCAACAGCTATTAAAGAGCATTAGCTCGATTGATAGTCCGATTATTGGCAAACCAATGGCCCATACGCAGTATTTTACTTTGCCAATACATTTTCGCATTTATTATTTATTATTTATTTATTTTTATTCTCTCACGCGAATAAATAACATCCTCGGCGATAATTTAATCCGTGTAATAAAATGTATATACTTTCTTCGAAGTTACGCAATGGTCATACATAAGCCATTATATGCAAATTTAACACATGAATTGTTGTTGGAATCATAAAATTGTTAATTATTCTGGGTCGACGAAGAAGAAAAAAATTATATTTTGTAGGCAACCGACATTATTTCAACTAACCAAACGCCAACCAAACATATGTTAATGGGACAGCGACTCCTGTTCGAAGAGTTATTGCACAATTATTCATTTTAAAGCCGCAGCAAAACCTGCGGTAATGTTATGAAAGGTTAAAGATTTTTAAAATAAGTTTTACTCATATTTTCCACCAGAAAATAAAGAGTGAGGTTCTAGATAATGGTACTTTAATATTGCAACTTTTCCACCTTTTTATTTGCTTATGCTAACTTTTAAATCTTATTCATATATGGCTTGTCCCATTCACTTTCAATAACACGCTGAAATCCTTTAACTAATAATATATTTCTCTATGTAAGAATAAAAAATTATATTTTCAATAAACGCTCATAGAACACTTGATTTATTTTTCCTTTTATTCGAATTTAAAAAAAAAAAATTATTAAAAAGAGAAATTTCTAATATTCAGAATTTTGAGGAAAAAGCTTAGTTCAGATCTAACAATTAGGGAATAAAATGGTAGAAAAGAAAATATCACAATGCATTAATAAAGTGCCTTTAAATTAATTTATATTTTAATAACAGGATTATAATAGAGTAAGCCAATGAACTATCAATTAAAATTCAGCTTTACAGAAGAATGGTTTTGATATTTAAATTTTAATAAAATAATATCTATTTCATGAAATTTCTGCAGTCAGTTTTGAATCTTTTAAAAGTTTGTTCATCGCAGCGAGATTTAAATTTGGATAGAAAAATTCATTTATCTCAAAAAAGTTTGAGATATAAAATGTTTAATAAAAATTTCGATGTTTCGTAAATTTGAAAATTATTGATCGCTAATCCGTATTTTGTTAAAACTTTTATATTGTTGGAAAGAGGAATAAAAGGCCTTTTGAAAAAGTACCTTTTGTTAAGAAATTAAACGTTTAGTTCCGTGAACAGGGTAGTTGAAAAAGAGATGATAAAAAAAGAATTTTTTTTAAATATAAAAATCCTTTTTTTTTTAAAAAAAAAAAAGTAAATTACATCGTTATAATTGGGAATAAATGCTCTTTTGAATGGCACAGACGTATTTTCCATATCGCGATTCGTTACGGAGAGATCGCTTTTCAAAAATGTTTTTAATTTTCTACCTCTTCTTCTGTTTTCCACGGAAGGTTTTCGGATATGCTTTGAGAAACTTTTTACAAGTTGGTAATTAGAGTACCTTTATTAATGCAAAGTTTTTACTAAATAATTTCGTTAACTGAGGTGATAGAAATTTCAGATTAATATAAACAGGTCCCTTGGATTATTCGGCAAACATCGGTACCTCTTTCGACGCAGAGAACCGTTCCGTTCTTGAGGAGATACAGTCGCAGACAAAGAATTTGGACAGAGGCGGCAATAACTTGTTTTTCAGTATATATAAAAAAAAAATTAAAGAAAAAGTTTAAATTTTGAAAATAAAGGAATTTTTTTAAAAAGAAGTCTACCTTGAAAGAAGTTGTTTCTATACAACAGCAAAAACAAAAAATAGACTTTCTTTCATTTTAGACATAATGTTATGTGCAACGATATCTTGGTTTGCAAATAATATTGACCGTTCCCATTTGTCGATGAATAATAAAAATTTAATAATTGTAGTTTTGCAGATAAAAACTATGCACAAATACAACTAAATAATATTGTTTTATTCAAAATCACTTAAGAATAAAAAGAACATAAAAGGGACAATCATGCCTCAGACATACATTATGGAACTCCATTCAATACAGCAAAAATATCATCACGACATATTATAATATCGTATAGTTGCAAGTAATTTGAAAATATACATGAGTGAGTGTGTTTTGTGTCGCAGTAGTTTAGCGATAGTCTGGGCAATCGTAACATTTATCAATTATACATTCACAACTTACGCATACGTTCGAAAATACGAGATGTTACTCTTTAAGGGTGGTCCGAGGACATGCCAGCACAATTTTTATTCTCCAAGGAGAGGATGGTTTCCCTGCCTCAGTGCCCCTCGGAGGTGTAATTTGGGATGGGAACGTGAAGGATATTGCGACCACGACAATTTTGCGTGCAGCAGCTAACATTAATACACACTATGGTCTTCAGCCAACTGGAGTGTCGAACCTTCAATCTTTTGATTACGACCTCGGCGCTCTATCGATCAGGTTACGGAAGACATACGTGTGTCGTAGAATGATAAAACTGATTTTTTAATCGTATTTGTTTCAGTTATCCTCTTTAAAAATAATCCGTACAAAATAATCCTTTAAAATAATCCTTTAAAAATAATACAATAATGTACGCATAAAAATCACAAATCATTAAATCTCATTGTCTAATTCTGCGAATATTTTGCAAGTAAAATATAAATAATGATATTACATTTTCTAATATGGCAACCAATAGCTTGCCTCTTACAAGGCTGCCGCAGGCGACTTTTTTTAATTCTTTTCGTACCACTATTTCAAATATATATATATATATATATATTAGTCATGCCGCCTGTCTCCGCATTAATTTTAATTTCCTTCTGTTTCATTAATTTTAATTCCGCTCTGTTTCATTTCCGGAGCAGCCCTGCTCTTATCTAAACCATTAAATGTTAGAATTTCTCAAACAATTATTATTATTATTACTATTGTTTTATTTATTTATTTATTTATTTATTTTTTATATATTTATTTATTTTTTTTTTTTATTTTTTTTTTTTTGCGAAACTTTCTATTTAAGAATAACTAGTAACGGTGCAATTCAAATAATATTCCTTGCAAAAGATAAAAAAATATTAACGTTGTTCTTATCACTGACGTTCTCAAGTGAATGCGCTCCTTATATAGATAGATATATATATAAAATAAATTTTAAAAAATTAGATGAAGTAAAACTTGAAACTTTAAATATGAAACTAGAATAGAGTATTTATAAACCTATGGGCAAATGCATCAAAAGAAAATATAAAACTATAATAAATAAGCAAAATAACCAATGATAAATGAAAATTAATCCCAAAACACATGAGGACCTTCTTCAGGAGAGCTCCCCCATGTAGGGAATGAAATATGAGAAGTTTCTGACGAAACATTGGCTATTTAGCCAAAAAACACATTTCTAGCCCCCAACTTCTCACAGATGGAAGCAAGTCCATACACAATACGAATTTAATTAATACAAAGCATAAAAAGCAATTAAATTCATAAATGAAGAATAAAAGTAAATACATCAATATAAAATACAAGAATAAAAATAAATACATACAAGGACAAACTTAAATAGTCAGTAGAATGAGGAAATTAAAAAAAAAAAGTAAATATTAAAAAACATATTGTCAACCGCTATCCTGTTTTTCTACTCAATAAACATTTCAGTCTTCTTGATTGCAATCTTACTTAAGGTTTTTTTTATCCATTTTGGGCAACATTCAAGAGCTGGTAAGAGTTCCTACCAGCCGAAGTGGGCTCCATATTTTTTATGGGGGGGGGGGGGGGGTCAAATTTCTCATTCTACTGACTATTTAAGTTTGGCCTTGTGCGTATTTATTTGTATTCTTGTATTTTATATTGATGTATTTACTTTTATATTTTATTTATGAATTTAATTGCTTTTTATGCTTTGTATTAACTACATTCGTTTGCTGTATGGTCTTGCTTCCATCTGTGAGAAGTTGGGAGCTAGAAATGTGTTTTTTGGTTAAATATCCAACGTTTCATCAGAAACTTCTCATGTTTCATTCCCTACATAGAGGAGCTTCCCTGAAAAAGGCCCTCATGTGTTTTGGGATTAATGTTCATGTATCCTTTGTTATTTTGCTTAGGTATATATATATAAAGATGAGTTCTGTGCCAGTTTTCCATCCCTGGAAAAAAAAAAAAAAAAAAAGAAATCCTCTAAACTGAATAGTGCTTGGGCTGGGGAATCATTTTAAAATTCTTACATTAAAAGATCTTTTTCAATTAAAACAAATTATCTAACACCTCTTTTCAATATTTCCAGCAATAATTGGCGACAAATGACACAGTTTAATTTTTTGTGTTCCAGTGTTTCTAAATATCGTATTTAATTTTCCTTACATCATTTCAATAGCCATAAAATTGTATAAAATGTCTTCTTCTTACAATTACTATCTTTAGAATAGAATATATCATAATTCTTCTGGCATTCACTGGATAACTGCTGTACGTAGCAACATTTTCAGTTTAGTACATGCTGTATTGAGGAATAATAACACATATTAATGCACTTGGAATATGAAGGATAAACAAAATTACAAACTGTTAAAGAAAATAAGACGCATAAGAAAAAATAAAAAATCCCATGACAACCCATAACTAGAAACGTTATGGAAAAATATTGTGTAATTGCAAAAGTTCGAGTCTGATTTCATAGATGATTTTATCCGTGATTTCGTTAATTATATTAAATGAATTATCGCAGAAAAGAATACTGGTAATCCAAATACTATAATTTTATTATTATCGCCATTTAAAGAACTTGAGTTCGCTTTGAAACCCGACTTTTTGCAATGCTACTAGACACACCTTCATTGGACGCAACTGAAACTTTGACATAAAATCTCTCCTTCCAGCTCATTATTTATTTTTATTTTTTCTGTTCTTATGCAATACCCATATTGCATCTCCAGTTATTACTTGATACAAGAAAGGTTCGTTTTCTTAAATGGAAAAAATAGAAATATTGGTAACACGGTTCAAATTTTCCCTTTCTGTCAAAACGGGAAGAAACCATATATCGGTTTTCTTAGTGGGCTGGGCCCAAGTCCTTTAAATTGCAAAACACAGTGCAGTTATCAATATTTCGTTCCAGTAATCTTTCTATTGATAATCTATGGATTATAATGACTTTATTCACGGATAAAGTTACCTATGAAATGAGAAATGAACTTTTTTAGTCCCTTAATAATAGCAGAAGTACAAAAAATGAAAAGAATTAAAACCAGAAATTATTAGAAGCTTCAATCGAATCTTGAATGATACCATGCTTCCTAATCAGAGCATTTAAGAAATCCAGCTTAACTGTAAATACCGGTTAAAATAATATAAAATGCATTTTTTCTTCATACAGTATTTCCAAAACAAATTATTAAAAAATGTATAAATAAGTTGATAAATAAATAAAATATAATTTGAGAAAATTGGACTCACTTAACCCTTTGAGGCGCAAGACAATTCGGCTCATTTAAATTATAATGCCACCGGAATTCATGAACTAAATTAAACTACAAGAAATTTTAAATTTTAAGGTTAAGAAAACCGACCTTTTCTAATATGTTATAAACGTAAATTTTTGCTAAAAAATTTCCGGGATGAATTTTTGCAGATGGATCTTAAATTTTGCGTCCTCGCAGCGAGGACAGCGCGCGTTAAGAGGTTAACGGTCGTGATATTTCGGAAAGTGAAATAGAAAAAATTTACTCATTCAAGAGTAATTCTGATTGCAAATTACCCAACAGAATAACATGGTGTTTGACTGTCGGAGAGGGTAGCTGATACCTCGATTCGGAATGCACTGATATTTTGTACATGTGGATATAGACGGAATTGTTTTACATATTCAAAATTGTTTACCTACACCTCTGTTTATAAACGACTGTAAGGGGTGTTTTTTTTTTTTTTTTTTTTTTTTTTTTTTCTCAAAATTAGTAAATTACAGTTTTGTATATCAGTGTAAGTTTATTTTTTTATTTTATTTTATTTTATTTTTTAATTGATTTAATACGACTCAAAACTATAAAACAATATTGAATAAGTAAACTGATACTTACAGTGACTATAAATCTTATTTTTGCAAATACTAAAACTCATTTTACTTAATTTTAAGCACGAAAAAAAAATGATGAGGATATTTAAATAATTTTTCTAAACTTAACTCAATATTTTCCGTGAAAAATATTTTTTAAACATATAATTTATATCAAATTTCTGTTGAAATGAAAAAAATAAAAAAATAAAAATAAAAATAAACAAACTCCGTTTGAAATAAACTGCGAAATGTTTAACTTTCAAAAAGAAAAGTATAGAAAATTTTTTCCATACATGTTTTTTCACTTTATTATTTTTATTAAAATTATCTCATTTTAACTCTTTAAATATTCCAGAAACTTCAAGTCTTCAGCATCAGGTTCAATCCTAAGAATTAAATTTCAAGCTAACTTTTGCAACTCGAAGCTTTCAGCATTTTTTTTTTTTTTTTTTTTACTTGAAATTCTCAGACTAAGAATTTTAGTACAGGAGAAGAAAAAGGAACTTTACTTTAACCGACTTTTTATAAAATATTTAATGGATTCAAATAACTTGCGCTAAATAAATCAGTATAAAAAAAGAAGAAGAAGAAGAAGAAGACAATAAGCCATTCGACGTGTTTGCAAACTCTTGGCCTCCAGCGTAAAGAACTAATTTAGAAGGCTGAAAAAAAGTAAAAAAATATTTTAGATTCTTTAAAAGTTTTTCTTTTTCTTAATAATTAAAGCAGTGGTTAATTAAACAGGAATAAATTTTGGATTCATCTTTGAAAATTTAATTTATTAATAAGGCATTCTCTTTTATATCTTTATAAACCATAGTTTTATGAATAAATTGAATTATTATAGACTTGTGAGAATGTATTGTAAGAGAGTTATTTAAATTGTTCCCAGTATAACAGGAAGTGTACTTTTATTAAAGCAAAGAAATCAAGTTTTAAGAAAAATATATCACGTTAATTTGAATATTTTATATTTTTGTTACATTGTTAAAAATTAAAGCTGGTCTCCAGTGCAATGCTTTATTAAATTGAATTAATTTAAATTTTTCTTAATTTTCGTGTATTTATTTTTTCTTTGTGTGTAAAAGGAAATACTGAATATGTTTCATTTACTCACATATTTATTTTCATAAATGAACAAATAGTGCTTTATTTATTTATTTTCTTTCTTTATTTTTTTATTCCAAGTTAACATTCTCAAGTATAAAAAGGGCCCTCCGTGGCAGAGTGGTTGTGTTACCACACTGCTAATCGCCTTCGAGCGTAGTAAAGCGGGTTCGAATCCCGTGCTGGCCCTGGGTGTTTTTTCAGTTATTCGTATTGTAATTTTGTCATGTGCTATCTGTCTTTATCTGACGAAGATTTACAAGCGGACTTCGAGTCAAGCGTAAAAAATCTGATGTACAGTCCGTTAAGAAATTATAACACCACTTTAATTTTGTAAATTATAAGAAAAATAAAGATTCTAATCATAATTTAAATACATAAAATAACATATTGCTCTATATTTTTTTTTTTATAATTAGTTTGCAGTAACTTGGTATAATGCACTAAATGTTTAATTAAAATATATATTAGAAATAAGTGAAAAATAACTTGTTAAGAAAATATAAGAACACTTGTCAAAAAACAAAATTGTATAAAAAATTAATATGATATTGGTCCTCCATTTTTTTCCTGATAACTTTAAACACTCTGTTTTTCACTGAAGTAAAAAGGTGATTAAGTTCAGTTATAAAAAGATTGTACCATTCTTTTACAATGGCTACTTCTTTACAATGGATAATTCTTTACCTCGAGGCATCGTCAAATTAATCGTAGATATCACATTCAAAACCTAAGCTTTTGCTTCATAGGTAATGCTTTTACGAAGTACTGACGCATGCGCTTTATATTGAGTTTGACGTCATGTAAAATATGCTAATTTTCTCAAGTGGTCTTATAATTTCTTAACAGTCACAGTCTTTAATTTTTAGAAAAATGAATAAGTTTTAATGAAATTTAATTTAATTTTAAAAGTTGGAATTGGTATAGGATCTGTTTTCTTATCAATTTTAAATACTTAACTAAAAATTTGCATATTATGCCATCTTCTTCAGAAATGCATCAATACGCTTGTGGTCTTATAATTTCTTAACGCACTGTATATGTGTTATCAATAAACGAACAAACAAGCAAGACTAAAAATGATATTATGATATCTGAAAAAAGTGGAAAAATTAATGTATTTTAAGACGGAAAAAAGTTTTGATTAATCAAATTCAGGCATTTTGCATAAATTGAAACAAAATTGTTTTAAAATTAGATAAAATGCAACTTCCTACACTGAGAAGTACATGTAATTACTTATAAATAAACTTTTCGCACAAAATTCTTATAAAATGAAAATATGAAAATTTATAATTTTCAAGCTCTTTTATTTTATAAAATTTCATATCCTTTGAACTTTATTTTACATGATACAAATAAAGTAATTATTTATTAAATGTGTCTGCTTCGCAGTTAATGTTTAGCTTTGGATGGTGATCATCTTGGAGGAATGATATGAGGGGTTCGCGTCATTCAGTACTGATAGAAAGTAGAGGACAGATTCCCTATACAGGTAGAGCCCCTTAAATAAAATATATAGGCCGACGCATCGCCGCCATTTTTTTGCCTCGGAAGAGGGCAGCATTCCCGCTTGGCGTCCTTATCGCCAAGAAGTCTTGATTTTAAGAAGTCTTGATCTGAAGCTACGATCGATGAACAAAAGCAATAAGCAACAATAATATTCCTAAAAACACATTTTTTTATATTACATTATCAGGATATCCTGTGAATGTATTGAAAATAAGATGTGTTATTAGGGCTGTTTCTGTTTCTTAAACAAAATGTCGCCAAAACTCAAATGCACAGTATTAAAAGGTTCTCTTACATCGATTTATCAATACTAATATAAATAATATGATTAAAATGACACATTTTTCTGTATTTTTACATTAGCACATGTCAGAAATAAAAAAGGAAAATATAGGTAATGCTGTTTTATTCTTCTCAAATTATCTTATGGAAATCTCAACATTTTATGTTCTTTTCTTAAGTGATTTTTTTATCGTTAAACAAATCTCATATCGTACTTTATTTAGCTAACACTATGAAATATAATAAAAGGAGTACTCTAAAGTTACACAAGACGATAAAAGTAATGACTGCCGTTTATTTATCAATGAAACGCGCTGGGTACAAGTGGCAACCCTAAGGCAACAAAATGCCTGGTACGCCAGCTCGTATATATAGGATAGGGTGACCAGAAGTCCTCATTTTCTGATGACAGTCTTAATTTTTCAAGTGTTGTTCTCGGTTGCTTTTAAAAGTTCTCATATCCTCACTTGTCCTCATTTTTGGCCTCCTGTTCTCATTTGTCCTCTCATTTTTAAAAAATTTCCTTCTTTACTTAAAATTTCGACATTACATATGATGCTGACCTTATTAGTTTTCAATACTGATTTTACAACTCAACACAACGTGTATATATATATATATATATATATATATATATATATATATATCCAATACTATTACACAGAATATATTTTTCTATTGTGAGATTTTAGTATTCGCAACATTATATTTTAAAGATAAAAAAAAAAAAAAAAAGGCTGAATTTGAGTAAAAGTAAAAAAAAGTGTGGGGGGGGGGGGAGAATATTTAAAAATTTAACATGAAACTGGAAATTATTTTATTACAATTAGATTTTATAACTAACATTTAAATATCATTTTAAATGGAAAAGCATTTTTTAGCAAGATTGAAAAATGGCTAAATCAGAGCTGGGAGCTGAACGCAGATCACCTTGTTGACATCTTACGATTTTTTGCTCTCAAGTGAGTAAATAGTGCTACTCGAAGGTCAAAATAATAGCTCAATTTGTAGAACATTAATGCTATATGCCGTCATACTAGAGTTCAATTCCTATTCCTAGCCTAGCCAGTTTTTGACATGTTCAAATTGTCTTTTCCTTTTATTTTAAAATGTTATTTATTGGATAACTTCTATTTGAAGTAGTTATGATTTCGTTTACACAGAAAACATGGTCTATACAACAGTAACAATTGTATTAAAACAGTTTATAAAAGTATTATTAGAAGCAGATATAAAATAGTTTAGTATTTTCGTATCAACCGCATATCAGAAATTAATATTTTATATTAACAGCTTGCCATTATATTACACAAAGAGAAGTATAATGTGTACAAGTTCATGATAATGTTTATTGTAAATTTAATAATTTTTTATATTTATCGTATAAGTTCATAAGTAGCATAAATTTATTCTAGTGACGATTAATGGCTGATAGTGGGGTTAATATAAGCTAATTTTGTGCTTTATTTTATGAAATTTTATGTCCTCAGAAATGTTCTCATTTTTAAAGAAAGCTGTCCTCATTTCCCTCATAGAAATGAGGACATCGCATAATTTGTCCTCATTTTGCAGGACAAAAATCTGCTCACCCTAATATAGGATCCTTATATACAGGTTGTGGAGGAAATTTCGTAAACATCTCTACGGTTTTTGTGTCAATGTGCGCCTTCTTTTGGCGAAAATCGCTTTCTTGGCAACTGGGGGAGGTGGAGGAAATCGCTTTGGCGGAAGTGGACTGACGGTTTGGCGAATGAATAGGTGGATTGGTGGGAATTTGATTCTCGGGAACAAATAGGTTACCAGTCCGTGGTCTATCCTAGTATATGTAATGAACGGTCGGCATACATATCAGCGGGCATAGCAAATGAAGTTAACTGTTGTCTACTCAAGATGGCTGCCACAATAGCAGTGCTACTGCAGAGCCATATTGATTCTATCAAAACATTGGCTAGTACATTGTACTTAATTGCTTCTGTGTTTACGATTTTAGCTTCATAATTTTCTGAACATGTCATATTCTCTTATGTAATTTCATAGTTATTAACTTTTAAAATTTATTTAGGAACATTGTTAGCTCCGCCTTTTAATGATACCACTTTTTTTAGTGTCATTTTTTCTTATTTTATCGTGGTTATATATTAGGCAAAATTAATCTACTGGTTCTCATAGATATCCCGTTTGAATTTTTTTTTAACTCAAAGCCGTATTATGGAAGGTTGAATTGTGACATCTGGATACTAACAAAGAATTGCCAACTTGAAAAGAAACTGGATATCGAGTGACCCAGATGAAGAATTTGTGTTTAGGTTTTAGAGTCTCTTTTGGCAGTATTTTGCTATCATTTTTTTTTTTTTTCGTCGCAGGTGGTGAATTTAATGTTCTCTTTTTCTAAAACTGGTACAGGCGGGGGTATGTTGTTGCTGGCAGTCATAAGAAATCTATTTTAATTTATTGAAAAAAATTGAGATTAATAAATAATATATATATATATATATATATATATATATATATATTTAATTCTTTAAAAGAGTTTGTCGAAATTCCGAATGTATAATTATTGATATAAATAATTACTACAAAATTACATATAATATTTTTAATTTAATTATTCGAATACATTCTGAACTATGCTGAGTTGCTATTTACATTTCTGGCCTTGGCAACAGTAAGTGTTGCTAGGCGACCGCAGACGATTTTAATCGAAAGTTTGATATTTTTAAACGTAAATTCAGCAGACGATTTACCATTATAGCTTTATTTGTGTTGTTGACAGTAAATTGAAAAGTTCTTCTCTTTCAAAAAATGGAATTGAATCGTGAAAATTTTCGTGCGATTATTTTTCATAACTTTCGACGTGGATTGTCAAGACAAGAGTGCTTCGATGAACTTAATTCTTTATACAGCGATAAAGCGCCATCCTACAGCACTGTAAAAAATTGGTATAACGAATTTAATCGTGGTCGATGTTCGATCCAGGACGAATCCCGTGCCGGTCGTCCAAAATCCGTTGTGGTGCCAGAAAAGATCGATGCTGTGCGTGAACCGATAAAGCAAGATCGTCATGTGACATACCGTGAGATTGAGGCGTCTTTGGACATTAGTATGACTAGCATCAATAAAATATTGCATGAACATTTGAGCGTAAAAAAAATTTGTTCGCGTTGGATCCCGCATAATCTGACAAACGCTCAAAAAAAGGCTCGTGTCGATTGGTGCAAGGAAATGTTGGAAAAATACGTTCAAGGTACATCAAAGGCTGTGTATAACATCTACACAGGTGACGAATCATGGATCTATGCATATGAGCCGGAAACAAAACAGCAATCAACTGTATGGGTCTTCCAAGGCGAGGCAAAACCAACAAAAGTTGTTCGAGGAAGAAGCACATCGAAACAAATGATTGCCTGTTTCTTCGGCATTAACGGTCATGTGGCAACAGTGGCGTTAGAGCAACGCAGGACGGTCAATTCTGAATGGTACACGACCATTTGTTTGCCAGAAGTCATCGGAGAAATTCGAAAAAAGCAGAAGAACAGGCGAATCATTCTTCATCATGACAATGCGAGCTCTCACACATCGACTCAAACAAATGCATTTTTGACTGAGCGAAAGATCGAACTGATGGGTCATCCGCCGTACAGCCCTGATTTGGCACCAATGACTTCTTCTTATTCCCACACATCAAAAATAAATTACGTGGACAACGATTTTCGACCCCCGAAGAAGCGGTTGATGCATTCAAAACGCATGTTTTGGAGTTACCTCAATCGGACTGGAAAAAGTGCTTTGAAAATTGGTTCAAACGCATGCAAAAGTGTATTGATCATCATGGAGAATATTTTGAAAAACAATAAAACCAATTTCGATCCTACATATTTGTTTTTTCATTATTAGGCCAGAAATATAAATAGCAACCCTCGTATCTTTTGATAATTGTTAGGCTTACAAAATGTCTTTAATTGGCAGTATGACTAGTTTATGAGGAAGAAAATACTTCTTATTTTAATAATTTGGGGAGAAGTGGGGGTAAATTAGCATTTGAAATATTGTTTAATATTAACATTGTTTTTATTATTGTTGTTATGTTTAATGCACTCCACTATCATTTTCACATAATTTATCGTTTAATAATTTAAATTATCTTTTTGTATAAGAATTTTGAGCTGCTTATATGCGCCTGTTTCAGACAAATTTACTTTTCATTTTAATTACAATTTAAACTGAAATACGTATATATATATATATATTCAAAAAGTTTTGGATACACCAAAATATCTCGAAAGGAATAAAGCATTTCCATTGAACACAATGATTTTAAAAAGTCTAGCGCTTTCAAATGATCTATCACTTGAGGTGTGATAGGTGGGCCGCCAGGGGTACCCACGTGACACGAACTCCATTTTTTTTTTTTTTTTCAAAAAGAAACCAAACTTTTTATTCACAGAATCCAGTTAAGCGGAAAAAATTTGTTTTAAATCATGTCTCTCTTCTATTTTGCAGAGTACGGAGCCCCGATACCCCGATACCCCTTTGTAATGAAAAATCTGGTGATATCGTATCTCAATAAAAAAAATAATTTCACTGAAGACAATGATTTCAAAAATGTCGTGAATTCAAATGATCTATCAAGGGAAATATCATAGGTAGACCCCACGTAACATAAGCTCTTTTTTTTTTTTTTTCAAATAGAAACAATACTTTTACTTCAGAGAATCGTGTTAAGCGGAAAAAATCTGTTGAGCAGTGGGCCCTGGGACCTTACATCTTAAATTGTAATAAAACATCTGGAGATCCAAATCTATCTCAATAAAAAGTAATTCGCTGTACGCAATGATTACAAAAATGTCGCGCATTCAAATGATCTATCAAATTAGTTATTATAAGTAGGTCCCCCTGGGACACTCGTGACACAAACTCAATTTTTTCAAATGGAAATCTTACTTTTTCTTCATAGAATTTGTCAAAAGGAAAAAAAAAATCTGTTTCAAACCATGTTTCTGATGTCGAAAATATCTATTGCTTTCAAAAAATTTTCTATATGTATTTTATACAGTAGCACCATCTTATCGGAAAAAGGGATCAGATTTCTTCCACAGCGATCGATGTATTGTCCAAATCGAATTACGTTGACCTATCACAGACAAGGATTATTTCCTATTTATTGACTGCCATAATCGGTTTCGATAATCAAACACGGCTACTTGCCATGGAAATAGAGGGATATCCAATTACCATGCTGTCTGCGAAAATAAATAACGGGAACATTTACTATTATTGTTTCATTGAATAATAGCTTTTTCTCCACATTTATTTGTAAATACCGTATGTATTTTTATGCATTAAACATACGCTATTACAACAATGGATTTTTTGCCAGTTACTAGCATGTTTAAGGTAGTAAATGTTTTTCTGCCTTGAAGCGTTAGTTTCTAGCATTATGAAGTATTGAATAATTGCTTGTGGAATATTTAGCATAAAACTAACACAAGTAAAATTTTCATTTATTCAGCATGTTAAATAAAAACACATTTAAATCTAAATCTATATTTCTTGTTTGTTGCATGTATAAAGATTTTTTAACATTTTTGTTTAAATTTCTTAAATTAAAATTGTGTGCATATATTATAATAAATGATTTATTATAACGGTTTATAGTTCCACGAGATTTTTCCGATCCCAAACGTATTATGATAAGTTCGTGCTAGCTGTTTTCAGGGTTTATCGAGAAGGTGACATCACATCCAAAAGTTTCCACCAAAATCGACATTCCGATGAGTTGGTGCTAACCCCCCTGGGCCAAACCATCGGAAAGATTTCGACGCGGAAACTTTCCGCTATCGGAAATGCCGGTTTCCACTAAAACAATTCCGCTGTGCATTTTATATACTAGCACCATCTTATCGTAAAGATGGAATGGAATTTATTCCAGAGCAAACGAAATGTTATCGAAATCGGAATAAGTTGACTAATCACAGACAAGGATTATTTCTTACTGACAGTCACGTTCCATTTGGATTTCAGATAAATAAACATGGTTGTCGCCTGCCTGCGAATGTGAATAACGTGACCACGTGTTTTTGTTTTATTTAAAAAAGAAGAGTTTCCCTCCACATTTATTTGTAAATACCGTATTTATTTTCTATATGTTAAACCCGAATTATTACTGAAATTGACTTTTTGCCAGTTACTAGCATTTGTAAGGCAGTAAATGTAAATGTTTTCTGTCATGAAATGTTAGTTGCTAACTTTTATTATTTATAAAAGTTATAACGGACAACGAAACGTTGGATATAATACACGCTGTAAGACGGCAATATACATATATATAGTATATATATATATATATATATATATATATATATATATATATATATATATATATATATATATATTAGTTTGCCCAATATGTTTGAACTTTATTTATCTCAAAAAAAAAAAAAAAAGTTTAAGATGATTTTCTTGATGTCTCATCCCCTCACAAAATAATTCTGCAAATCCATAAATAATAAATCCAAAAATGAAAAAAAAAAAAAAAAAAAAAAAAAAAAAAACATGGCTTTTAACTTTTCTATTTTTTTTTTAAAGAATTAATATCAGTGTCTTTTGAGTACGAATTTTTAGATTATTTAACTATAGAAAGTAGATAAAAAATTGCAATAAGATAGTAACACTTAATCTAAGGTAAAAATGAAATAGTTGATAACTATGAGAAAAAAATGTTGTGAAAAATGTTTCTGATATAAGATTTTTATGACTACAAAATGATGCGTTTACATTTATCTTTCTCGGAAGTATTGAAATAATTTATCTTAATCGATATAGTTGCTTTTGGAAATATTTTCTAATTCTTGTATTCATTATTTTTATATACAGTTTTTTGAACATATTGTGCACGGCTTACTTTTGATTTAATACTTTTGTGATACAGTTGAAAAAAAAAAGAAATTAACGTTTGATGTTTTCGATTTATATTATTTTGTACTAAAGCTATAGATAACTATAAAAATATTGCATACTTTAACAGATATAAAAAATTAAAATTGGCATTAAACTATTATTTATTTAAAAAATATTTTTGAAATCAATTGCATAATTACTTATCAGTTTTTTTTTTTTTTTTTTTTTTTTTAAATGCTTGTAGTACTAATTTTAAAATTTCTTTTAGAATTTACAATATACAATAAAATATGCTTTGAAGTTTTATATTTTTAAGTTTAGTAAAAAGTATCTCCCGTCAAAGTAGGAAAAAGTAAAACCGTCTAAAAATTTATTTTCATATGTTAATTTTCACATATGTCTAATTTAAATTTTGTAAATATCAGATATTAAAATTTAAAAGAAAATATTCACTCACTTTTCTCTCACTGAGATATGGAAGATTCTTATTAGATTCTATTATATACCTACAAATGAAGTTTTGCAGGTGAATGTAGAATAAATGTGTTATATCTCTGACTTACTTAATTCAATAAGAATAAAATTTAGAATAAAAATTTTAGTTACAGAGAAAATAAATATTTATCACAATTTCCTTTAAGCTTTACAAATTTCCAGTAGTGTATACAGTGGGAATTACATCATTCATAGATATAATTTAGATTTTTAGTTACAAATATATATATATATATATATATATATATATATATATATATATATAATTGCAGTTTTCATTAAACTTAATTTACTTTTAATAACTTTAAATGTTAATATTTTTGTTATTCTTAATACATATACTATTAATATTATAAATGATTAATAAGAACTTTTATTAAACTTAATTAATTTTCAATAACTTTAAATATTAAGACATTTTATTCTTCATACTTTTTAAATAAGAATTTTAGTTGCAAAGAAAATGTGTATTAATTACAATTTTCATTAAACATACTTAATTTTAAATAACTTCAAAATGTATTTAAGCTTGTTATCCCTCATAGATATGCTCTATTAAAACTATGTATGACTTTTTATAATAATTTAAAAATTAAGCACTTCTACTAATTAAAGAGATAATTTTAATGAGGCTGGAATCGAAGCTGCCATCTTAAAATCGGCTATCGGATTTGTGTTTCCGCGAGGTAATCACCTGTCGAAATTTTTGAATCCTATTCCATTAGCTTTCTCCGACACCAAAAGGATTACGACACATTCGTGCTAGCGTTTTTCTGGATTTATCGGAAAGGTGACGTGATATCGAAAAGTTTCTGCCAAGGTCAGCATTCCGATGAGTTGCTGCTAGACTCCATGGTCCCAATACATTGCAGAAAGTAAAATGTGGTACATGTTTCTAAATAATTTTTCTCACATAATAAATTCTGTAAAAAAAAAAAAAAAAAAAAAAAAAAGGGAAATAGTTAATAATTTCTTTTTGAAAAATTTGAGTGTTTGTCATTTAGAGCCTCTAGAGGGCCCAAGTTTCCACATGTGATATCTCGTTTGATAGATTATTTTAAAGCACGAAACAATTAACTTGTTCAGCAAAATTGCTTTCCTTTGGAAATACTTGATATTTTCAGAAATTTTATTGGAATTTAAGTATCCGGTCATCAGGTCCCTAATGTGACAAATTGAAAAAAATAAATACATGTTTCAAAACAGATGTTTTCCGCTTCATAGGATTCCTTGGAAATAAAATATATGATTTCAATTTGAAAAAATTGAGTTGTCCCTGTAGAGCTCCGCGATCTCACCTGTGATACATCATCTGATGGATAATTTAAAAGCACGAAGCTTTCTAAATTAATGTGTTCTGCGAAATTGACTTTTTTTTTTTTCTTTTTAACTTTTGAGATTTTTTGGGATTTTCAGTCTTTTTTTTTTATTGGAACATAAAAATCGGAATCCTGGAGCCCCCGACTCTGCAAAATGGAAAAAGCAATACGTGATTTAAATACACTCCGCTTAACATAATGCTGTAAAGAAGAAAAAAAAAATATTATGTGAAACAACCATACGACTTCCATTACCTACTATTACACGTATTATATGCATTTTTTTAAAATAATGTGATCAGAAGACATAAAATTGTCCTAACGAAGTAGACGCCTAGCTTCCTGTAAGAGAAAGCTGATATATATATATATATATATATCTGCTAGATATTTTAATAAAATTTAGGTAATAATAGATATCTTAATAAAATTTAACCTTAATATTTTAACATTTAATAGTACATGTCAATACCAACACAACAAAAATAAAACTGATTGTAACACATTGCTAAAACTAGCACAGAAATGGTGCGATACACGTTAAGATCCAATAAGAGACAAAAACAATTTAAATTACTTACGCCCACTTGAGCAAAAAGTACCATTAAACATAATGACAGAGAAAATAAATAAAGGATCTCAGAAATAATAATTGAAATAAAAAATGGATTAATAATTGGAATAAAAAATGCTTAATTGTAGAAGTATTATCTCATCAGGGAGCATGCACTTTGCGGCTGGTTTGGTTCGACGTGTTCACCATTTCAATAAAGTTGCAGAAAACACACTGCCATAACTTGTAACACTTTTAATCATAAAAAATAACTAACATTTTACACAAATATAAAAGCTGGATTAAACCAAATATGTGCCATAGCTGTGCACCGAATCGTCGACACATTTTCACACAGCGAGTGAAGTGAACTAAACAACATTCTTTTAAACTAAAGTCTTTCAGAGGTGGTTACAGAAAGTACTCACTGCGCCATCTACTGACACAATTTAAAAAAATGTTAAATGTTCACTGAAGTAATTTAGCAGTTCGCCTCACACTTCATAAAGATGTGAAATCTGCAACGATTTCGTAAAACAATATAGTTAACAATAGCAAATATATATTGTTCATGCCCCGCTCGAGCAGCAAAACCATTTTGGATGAGAAATGAAATAAAATAATAAATCAAATCATCAAGGAAACGAGAGAGAAAAATGGAAAAAATTAGATCAACCCCATGTAAAGCTTTCAACATAACATGGAGAATAGGAAGTTGCCATCATATTAATGAAATTAAAAAGAAATTCTTCGCAAACTTCGATTAATCGATAAAAAATTGACAACTGAGCATTTTCAATAACGATAAAATTCACTATGTAATTGTTTATTAAGTTAGTTAAATCTTTTTAAAATTTACATTTATCATTGAACTTTAAAACCTTCAAGGAAAGGAAATTAATGACAGCAAACATTAATACAGCAGTGAGCAAGCGCCATCTATCGTGTAGCTAGATAAACAATAATAAGTCATTTAAATTAATTCAGGTTTAAACAAGCAATTGCTATTAGGTGTATTATTTATAGACGATATTTTAACTAATGATTTAAGTGAATATGTTGTACCATTTAATTAATTAGTTGATCTTCATAGTGTTAAACCTAAAATTATTAAACTTAATCTTAAAGTTATTAATAAGAATTAAATGTTAAGTTATAAAAAGACTCATTCACAAGCAATAATCCCAAAAAGCACACATGTAAGGATAAGCAATACAAGGCAATCGTCAATTATTAAAGTTTTTATTTTACTTGTTTTGGCTATTTTAATTATTTTAATTTAATTTAATTTAATTTAATTTAATTTATTGAATTGGATATTTTGTACAAATAAAATGTAGGAAGCCATTAATAGCCAAATGCACTCAATTAAATCTGACGAATAAAGAGTTCATAATTCAAAATATATATGAAGACATGTAAACCAGAGTTTACATAGGGCGTTAAAAAATAAGAAAAAAATGATAGAGTTATTTTTTGAAACACTAGTTTCCGAGATCTAAAACTGACCTACCTAATCAAGACGACTGTTAATTTCCATTAATAACCACGCAATACATGAGAAAAAGATATCTAAAATGGATTTATGTAACAATTTTCAAGAAAATAGTTTGGGCAGTTTTTGAGGTACCAATTTTTACCAAAACTTGGCATACTCAATTATTCACCAGAAAACAAAAATTACATACAAAAGGATACTTAAAAGGGAGTGACTATGGCGAGTTTGAAAAATATCCGTAGAGCCGTTTTTAAAGGAACGCACTTGTGAGACCTCAAATTGAGCTATTTATACAGGACGCCTATCAATTTTCCTGAACTAACCAACTATATCATTCGAAAGAGTGATATAGAATGTTGAAATAGCAAATTTGAGAATGTTTATACAGCAAATTTGAAGAAAATATTTAGAGCCGTTTTTGAGATATTTGCCAACAACGATTGATCTCGACAAATACGGGGTTGAATATTGCCAAATCATGGCAAGCATTGGCGTCAGTCGATAATTTTTTACCGATCTTGGCCAGTATTGCACTGCAATATTGTCCAATACAGATTACTGATATTGCCCAGTATTGTAAAAAAACTTGATATTTTTGCAGTGGGCAGTCCAGCAGAGTCCGTTGTTGGCCGATTGAAATAGTCTTGTTTCCGACTTTGGCCAATATTGTTGTGCTACTTGGGTATTCGCTCCATTAAGAAATCAGAAGTCGTCAGACTCCATTTTATTAATATGTATTTTTGTTAAAACAATTCAAACTTTTAATAGTTTTGAAATAATTGGGCATTAATTTCGGATTTGAGTTTACAGTTACTTTTTGGGGACGCATGGCGTGAAATAGATTTCTAAGCATTAAAGACACCCATACATTATTCGAGAATCGAACCCGGTACCTAGCAGCCAGAGTAATGACCAGTCAGCTACCAAATGGATGCTTTAATTTCGGTACCTTCATCTTGGAAAGAGAATATAGCCTCAATGGAAAAAAATGCCCCCACACCATTCTCTGTTTCTTTCTGCCTATTCCTTCTGTCTGTTTATTAATTTATATTTTTCATTTAAACAATTATCTTGGTAATTCAATTAATTTATGTTTTGTATTTCTCATTTAAGCGGTGCTCTTAATGATTAAATTATTTTCTGTAATGAGTTATCCTACCATGCTAAAATGCTACGTTTCCATGTTACCCATATTTAAGATATTCTCATATTAATGTTTATATCTTTTAATAAAAAATAGTATCACTTATCTATCGTTAAAATGTTTACTAAAAATACTACTTAATTCTCTGATTTTTTTTTAGTAGTCATCTATTCAAGACAAACAACAAGCTTCATGATTCACAAATTAAAACTACATCGGGATTCCATCGTAAAATAACAAATCTTTAAAATATATTAATGATAGGAAAATAAAATTCATCCTTTAATTAGTTTATGCTCTTCTCTGTTTAAATCCAAATACTATGTCGCGATAGTTTTATTCAACCATTTTTCAATGAAGAAGAGCTTTCTTCCAAACTATAATCACGAAACCATTTTTTTTTTTTCTTTTTCTGTCTCAATACTTTTATTATCCCGAAATGTTTCTTTACAAATACAACATTATTCCGCAATTCTTCCTGCATTTCTAAAAATATATTGAAAAATATATATAAAACTTTTAAAACTATTACCAATTAAGCAAAATAATTCTAGCAACCCAATGTTTTGAAGCAAAGATGCATAGCAAATTTAATATGGATATATAAACGAAATAATAACAAATCCATCTATTTGGAAGACAGGGAATTTTTTAAAAAAAGTCTCTTCACCTGAACGATCGTCTTGTAATCTAGATTGTATCTATTGAACTGAAAAATTCGATGCAGAAATTCTTGCAACGGATTTAGTTTTTCCTATTTAAAAGAATGAATTGAAAAAGGAATTATCTCGAATAAAATTTCTGCATGAGCCCTCTCGCAAGATGTTCTGAACTTTTCCGAGTGTTGTTTTTGAAAGCTTCAAGAAGTTATTTGTGATAAGTATATGACGCAAGTTAAACAGAAAATGCTATTTTTATATACCATTAAACGAAAAGAGATTTTATGTAAATATGTTAAAGGATATCGAAAATTTCTCCAGTTTGAAGGAATTCTGTAATTTTCGGAACTGTAATGCATGTTTAAATAAGCTTAAATTGAGAAAATAAATTTTTAAATAAAATGTTTTCATGATACATTCTTAATCATTTCTCTCTTCATTTCATTTTTATTTATTTATTTATGTTATTTTATTTTTTCATTTCGATTTCAAATAATAATTACCGCCACGTTAATTCTTGTAAAATTTTATTGTTGTTTGTGTAGATTAAAGTTTAGTAAATAGCATTTTATTAAAATTCTTAATCAAACAAAAAGAAAAGGAACAAATTATCGTTTACTTGGAAATAATTTTCTGAAATGTTAAATATTTGTTATCCGTCAAAATTACCTTCTTAGAAAAACGGAGGCATTGTAATAAAATCGTTTTAACGCGACAGACTGCTTTTAAAAATGGGAAAATAAAGAAATTTTTTTATCAACTTTCAGAATTTTTGAAAAAAGAATGAATGCATGTACAAGCATTTTTTTTTTTTTTTTTTTGTATGTGTGTGTTAACTAGTATATAGTTACTCTATTGATTAAAAATATTATTTTGGTTTAGTTTAAAATAAAAGAATATTTTATTAAAAGAAAAATCATGGGTTCTTTCTCACTGAGCGCATGAAATTTTAAAATGCATTTTAGATATGAACTTAATTTTTTTTCTCAACCATGCATTTTGACATAATGAATAAAATGAACTAAAAATAAGAAGTTCTGTACAATAGAGGATTAAAATATGAATATGGAACTATAAAAATTTTAATGGTAATTTCATATTTTAAATTTAGTTATTAATTAAATTCCATATTTTTAATATCATTAAAACCTTTTAGTTCAGTGTCTTAATTAGAATGTTTTGTTTCATTTAATGTAAAAATTATAAGGATGCACCCTTGAATAAAAAAAAAAAAAAAAAAAAAAGTCTGCAATAAAAATAATTTTCTATTTTACAGTTAAATTATTTTAAAGTAAAATAAGTTACCAAAATAATATTTTTAATCAATAGAATAATGTTATACTAGTCAGCACAAAAAAAAAAAAAAAAAAAAAAAAATTGTTTGTACATGCATTCATTCTTTTTTTAAAAAAATTCTGAAATTTGATCGAAAATTTCTTCATTTTCTCGATTTTAAAAGTAGACTGTCCCCTTAAAAGAGTTATTATACCTATATCCCTCAATTTGAAAAAAATGAATTAATTTGGATGTAGTATGTTAACTTAAATTCATACAAGTTTTTACCTTAATTTTAAAAAGATTTTGAAATTTTTTCATGCGAGAACAGAAAAGTAATCTCATTGCTTTTAATAATAACCAGGACCATTCAACATGTTGCCTGTTTCTCTCTCTCTCTCTCTCTCTCTCTCTCTCTTTTTTTTTTTTTTTTTTTTTTTTTACACCTACTTTATCTCATGCCATTTCTCTTTCTACCATTTCGCCTTTCGTAAATATTGTTCATTTAAAGTGCCGAACTCAATATAAGAGTGGACGGAGCATTCCATTATTAAGGAAATATAAGTGAAGCAGGCAAAGATGAAACGCGTGACTACTGGAAAAAATGGTTACCTTTTTTGGCATTTGTCACGTTATTGGCGATATTTTCTTTTGAATATAAATATTTTTTTAAATTATTATTATTACTATTAAAAGATACAGGAAGCAAAACTTGTGTAAAACATTACAGCTGCCGAAATTTATTTTTGCCTTGTTATTAACACTCTCCAAGAAAGTTCAAAAGTGTTTATGAGTTCAATTTGTCTGTCTGTCTACACCCGCTTTCATTCCCATAAATAATCATGGAATTTCTTGAAATTAATATATGATATAATATATTAACTAATTTAATTTAAAGAACTAAATTTAAAAGTCATAAGGATTTTACAAAAATAGTTTCTTTAAATGTACGAAATAATACAATGTAAAAAATCTTACCTGTGAAATATAATCCTCATTTTACATAACTTTTAGGGCTGTTTAGATTAGAGAACATCTAATCGCTATTGCTTGCGATAAAATTTCTTTTAGATTCAAAACAATCTAACTTTTAAAGAGAAAATAAAGATCTTAAAAAGAACTTTAAGAAAAAGGAAATATATCGTCTGCGTCAAGAGAAAGCAGAGTTTAGAGCTTGGCGAGAAAATTCCGACGTTGGCCAGTTTGGCTTCTTGTAGTTCAAGCATTCACGTGACTTTTCTATGAGTGATCTTTGCCACTGAAAAAGATTGCTATTGTCCCGTCAACTCTTATAATAGGTTTATGGTTGAATTTCATCTACGTGTAATTAGTCTAATATTTCGCTGTATTTTTTTTAATTTGTTTTGTCCCTTTTTTAGGCCCCAACAGTATCCGAAAAGTCCTGCTAGTAAAGCTCGTAAACGGGAAGATCCAGGTTCGAACCTGGGTCCATCCTGATTAGCCAGTTTTTTCGAAGTTTTCAGAGGTTTTTCCTAAGCTAAATATGGGCTAGAATCCAGAAACACCACCCAAACTTAAGTTCCCAGAATAAATAATCAGCCTTAAAGCTTTTTTTTTTTTTTTCTTGGGGGGGGGGGGGTAAAACAAACACGCTTCTTCTAATTGGCAAAAAAAGATTTCAGATAACCATAGTTGTATATAACTGTTTCATGAAACCAAAAAATTAAGAAGTTTGAAAGTAAATTTCGTAAGGAAGAATTCCATATCGTCGCCAAAATTGTCACTGCGTATCTAGTGACAGAGAGCAAACGTCTTTAATTATTTCTACAATGCTTAAAATAAAGAAAATTATTAACACAACCGGTTTCGAAAGGACGGAGCCTTTCTTCATCAGGTGCAAACACGTGCAACTGCCTTGGAGGCAAAAGCAAGACTGAAAGCAGGACAAAAACCAGAGGGGAGGAGCAACACAAACAACCAATAGGAAGCAACATGCAGGGCAGGACCAATCAGAGAGGAACACACATACACACACCACAAAAATAGGAGGGAGGAAAGGAGTAAACAATTATTACTTTTTTTTTTTTTTCAATAATATTAAACTCATAAGTAAATTTAATAAAATTTATCCATTAATTATTATTATTTTTATTTTAATTAGAATAATTTTAATGTAACTAATATGATGTTATAAACATAATAAAGGAAATTTTTTAATTGAATTAAACAAATTTTTCCAGGCTGTAAACAGCAAAGTGGAATCAGATTTTTCATTGACAATTTTATCACGATTAAGGTAAATAGCTAAATTTTCCAAAAAATCCAGTTCGGAAACGCGTTTGGCATGAAAGATAATTTTGGCACTCTTAAAATTAAAACTATGATCAAATTCCCAACTGTGCTTCGCAATAGAAGATTTAGAAATTTCTTGATTAACAACATACCTAGAATGTTCACGTAAACGACATTCAAGGTTTCTTTTAGTTTGACCAATATAAGATAAATCACAGTTATTACAAGGGACATTATAGATACCCCATTTTTGAAGCTCAGGAACAGGGGATTTGGTTGAAGGGAATTGGAATTTATTGACAGGTTTAAAAATAACGTGAAAATTGAAACGCTTCAAAACTTTGGCTAATTTAAAACTTAAGGGGGGATAAAAAGGTAAGACAACAAGATTTCTTGTTGTCTTTTATCGTTTTATGTTTTATGTCTTTGTTATCGTTTACGTGAACATTCTAGGTATGTTGTTAATCAAGAAATTTCTAAATCTTCTGTTGCGAAGCACAGTTGGGAATTTGATCATAGTTTTAATTTTAAGAGTGCCAAAATTATCTTTCATGCCAAACGCGTTTCCGAACTGGATTTTTTGGAAAATTTAGCTATTTACCTTAATCGTGATAAAATTGTCAATGAAAAATCTGATTCCACTTTGCTGTCTACAGCCTGGAAAAATTTGTTTAATTCAATTAAAAAATTTCCTTTATTATGTTTATAACATCATATTAGTTACATTAAAATTATTCTAATTAAAATAAAAATAATAATAATTAATGGATAAATTTTATTAAATTTACTTATGAGTTTAATATTATTGAAAAAAAAAAAAATAATAATAATAATAATAATTGTTTACTCCTTTCCTCCCGCCTCTTTTTGTGGTGTGTGTATGTGTGTTCCTCTCTGATTGGTCCTGCCCTGCATGTTGCTTCCTATTGGTTGTTTGTGTTGCTCCACCCCTCTGGTTTTTGTCCTGCTTTCAGTCTTGCTTTTGCCTCCAAGACAGTTGCACGTGTTTGCACCTGATGAAGAAAGGGTACGTCCTTTCGAAACCGGTTTTGCTGATTTAAAATGTATGGTGTGTGAAGAAGTTTTATTTTCTTGTCTGTACGCCAGTTTTTGAATTTATTTTTGGTGAAAATTATTAAGTTTATTTAAGATTTTAAATGTAAACAAAACATAAAAATATAAATAGTCTAATTTACCAGGGCGATAAACAAACATTGGGCTATATAAAAACATTTCAAAGACTAGTTTCATTTTATTTTTTATTTCTTCATTTAACATTTATTTTAAATGTATTCAAAACCTCTAACAAACGTTTTAAAAGCGAATTTGGTGTGCATTAATTTCATTTTAAATATTAGCGCATAAAATGCACTTTTTATTTGTGTGCAGTGTGCATTAAGATGTTTATTCTTGTTCTGAATCCTTATAGTCTTTGTCAATAAATCAAATGTAAAAGAACAAAGGGTACTAAAGAGGGTTCAATTTATTTTAGATCTAAAAAGCTTACCCACAATGAATTAAAGTATCCCCAATAACAATTATACTGGCAGGCAATAAAAAAAATGCTAAGCACAATTATGACAGTTAAATTTTCTCACCATGTACCAGTTCTTAGGTGGGGAGTTAGGGGGAATAAAATAGTTTTCCCTCGAGGAAACATTAGCGCTATCTTTATACCATTACTTATTACTTTCTCTTACACACATATATGGTAGAGAAAGTGTTGTTGTCTTTTAGGTCAAATTTTCGAAATTGAGTTTTTGTTATATTTACACGTTTTGAGGTCCCATGAATCAAAAAATCATGTTTTTAGCGGTTATTCTGTGTGTCTGTGTGATTATCTGTCCGTATGTGTGTCCGTGTGCGTGTGTGCGCGTGTGTGTTTATGTACGTCTCTGTCTGTTATCAGCATATCTGAAGAAGAAATAATAGCAGAGTCCAAATTTGGTATTCTGAATGTGTATCATATAGGGGTGCTATAGTAAACTTTATGTCGAGATCAAGCAAATGGTTCGTATACAGGGACATCCTAGAGAATTCAAATAGTGCATTATGCCTATGGGGAAATTACTGTTCAGTACAGTGTAACATCTAAAAGCTGACTTAAACGAAACGAAATGAACACAATTTATTATATTCATAATAACATGTTTTGTGTAGATTGTGGTATAGAAATCATTCATCATTCGTTTACAGGGCTACCCAAAGTATTTGGATATATTGAGGCTATACTTGAAAATTGCAGGAATCCTAATTCCTTTTGTGTTAGATGTTTTTCAAGTAAGAAAATATTAAATACACAGCATTGTTGATAGTTCATATTGATCATAGGCAATATGGGGGCTACCCAGAACTAAGCAAAGAATGTAATTGATAGAAGTGCTTTGTACATTTTACTATGTCAACGAATACTACAAAATACCCATACTTTAAACAAAGTATTTTTTAAAGTTCTATTTTCAACTCTGTTTTATTATTATTATTTTTTTAATGTATAATATCGTGTTTTGAGGTGCCCTGATTACGAAAGTCCAATTTTTAACTGTTGATCTGTCGGTTATCAGTATAAAATAAAAACAAATAACTACAGGAAATCCAAATTTGCCCTTTTGAATTTCGTATTAGGTTGGTACATAAATATTTGATCAAGACTGGCAAGCTTCAAGTCAAGTTAATAACAGCCTAATTTCTTTTTTATTTTTTTAATAATGGTATGCACTGTAATTGAACAGGAGTTTGAGGGGAACGATAGCGTCCTCACACAGAATTACATGTCAAATAAAACTATTCCTAAACCTATTTTAGATTATTTTAAAAGAAGGCTGGACTTCATTATCTTACCCTATTGATCTTACGTCTTAATATGCAATCTATCATTATAGTATTGAAATGCAGGGTAAGAGAAAGTCGTGTGAGAGACACACCTGATTATTTTTACTTTCTCTTACCCATATATATGGTGTAACAAATAATTGTTTTAAGGTCAAATTTGTAAAATTGAGTTTTTGCTATATTTACATCTTTTAAGATCCCTGAATCCGAATATCAAGTTTTTAGCGGTTGGTCTGTGTGTGTCTCTCTCTGCTTGTATGTCTGTCTGTGTGCATGTGTACCTCTTATGAACATATCTCAAGAACAAATAGTAGCAGGAAGTCCAAACTCATTATTCTAAATGTGTATCATAGAGGGGTGCTACAATAAACTTTTCGTTGAGATCAAGAAAATGGTTTGTGTACAGGGACATTCAAGAAAATTTAAAATCATTATGTCAATGATAACAGGAGACTTGGCGTTGGAATATTAAAACCCGAATAAACTACTGCGTCAGAAACGCCAAAAAAAAAATATTTGAGATGCATACAGCTGTTTCGGTAGCCTTAAGCGCACCGTCTTCAGTGCAAAAAGAATTCTGAATCTGGAGAAATGCTCGTATATATAGGAGAGAGACCTAATTTACTTCAACCAATAGGATTACGGGAAAGGTGGAGTGTGTGGCCAATAGAAATTTAGAAATGTTAGCTGTGTAAACAGTAGAAATTTAAGAAAATGTGGACTGAATGTAAAATTTCCAACAATCAAACAAATAGGGAACAGCGAAATCACAATTTACAAGGATTTTAAAATTTTTATAAATATGAAAAGTTTCAATGAAATCGAGTTCATGAATGGATTTATGTCTGCAAATTATTTTAGCTGAATTAAATTTAAAATTATGATTTTCCTCCCAGCAATGTTTAGAAATAGCCGATTTATTGGTTTCTTGTTTGCGGACGTAATTCATATGTTCTTTAAAAGGTGAGTTTATTGGAAGGCGAAAATATTATTTTAAAATCATATTGTTTGAGAATTTTAGCTATGGTTTGACTGGATTGGGGAAAATAGGGTAAAACAATACTGATATTAGAAGAGACTGATTTAGTAGACGAAATACGAGGAAGCTGTAATTTTTGGATGGCTTGGACATATGATTTTGGATTTGTGTGATTTTAATAAAAAATTGTATTTCTTTCTCCCATTATCTAATGGTGTTTTCCATTTCCTGCGGCTTATTTTCTGTTGAGCTATCTACATGATAGACCAGAGATGTTTCTGCCTAAAGGTTGTCTGAGTGAGTAATGCTGACCGGGATGTCGGCCTGGATAGCTCAATTGGTAGAGCCTTGACCTTGTAAGTCAATGATCCGGGGTTCGAGTCCGGGTCCAGGCATTATTTTCACTCAGTCGGAAAAATAAAAATTTCAATACATATGATTTTCTTCCACAGTTGATTGTGTGATTTTAATAAAAAATTATGTCTATGGTTGAAATTTATGGTAGGCCCAGTATAGGCTGCACTAAACTAAGTGAAATGAACATATATTTTTTATATGCATGAAACAGGTTTCGCACTGATTACTAGCAGACTTTTCCTGCTTCGCTAGTTACTATATTTATAGAAATTTTCAAAAAACATTAACCACTGTATTTTAAATTACGAATAAAACTAAAACAAAATTCCACTGAAGTCGCTTAAAACTTTGCATCAGCTCGCCTCTACGTTCGGCTGCGTTTTTCTCGCCTCCGCTGTATTGATTCCAGGTCCCCACTGCATGCATTTGCTCCTTAACCGAACACTAAGTGCTTACTAGACGAAAAGTAGCGCTGCTAGTATACAAGAATCACATGTTTTGGACAGACATTTCTTGGAGAGATTATCATCTTCACTCGATGGCAGCAGATGGCCGCACCAGATAATCTCTGCAACTGCAAACATTTTATTTAATTCAAAATAAATAAAAATCAAAAATTCAAAAATCAGGTTTCGATGTGCATCAGGAGTTGTCAAAACGGACCTCTATGCAATATTCTATAACTCCGCGAACAGCCGTTTGCCTACAAAGAGACCAACACACCTATAAGTTTAACGTTGTTTTTATCACTTTCTCGCCATCCATACGGTTTAGGCGCTGTGAAGGCACAGAAAGATTTTCTTTTACCAAATAAAACCTTTTCTATTAATTATCTGCAAAAAGTAACACATTGGGCCTTGCAGAATCGAACACAGGACCTTCCAGTTTTTAGTATTGCACTCTAAACAAACGAGGTAACGGGCCATGGAAAGACTTTTTACATTTACATTTCTATCTTTAAGGTCAACAATTTCAGAAATTTATATATTTTTAATTAATTTAAAGTGCCTGGCCACCTTTAAAATGCAATTTTCGGATAAAACTTCGATTTTCTATTTTTGGGTTGATATTAAAGCCTGACATTTTAGTTTTCTAAATAAGTTTGAATTTTGTTTCTATCTTGCTTAGAACTTGAATTACAGGCATTTTAATATTAGTCACTCGCCAGTTTTTGAAACCGGAAGTGACCGGAAATGACCAGTAAATGCTTGTTTACTTAAATGTTTTACTCAATATAAGCATCAAAATTTGTTACTGAATATAAAATGAATTTAAAAAAGAAAATAAAAAACTTCGAAATAAATCAGGAACTTATTAAAATTATTTTTCTATTTAATAGGTAAAATTTGGTTTTTAAATATGTTTTCAGCTTTTCCTCAAAATGAGATTTTTAACATTTTGCTTTATCCCAAAACATCATAACTCCAAAAGTTATAATTGAAACGTTATGAAACTTTGATAAAATACTCTGGAGGAATTGTTTTAAGGATTGGACTACAACAATGAATCTAGCTATATATATATATATATATATTGTCGATAGAAGTTATGAACTGTCATGCATATTCATGATTTTTTCAGAATGTAAAAATGTTATCTTGTCTAAAATATTAAATAACATGGTTATAGTTTTGAGAGTAGTTCACTTCCTTAAGGACCTTTCAATAATCGAAATAAAATTTACAGAATAAAAATACCTTTATTTAAATTTGACTTTTGATGTTTTGTAAAAGTTTTTTTTTTTTTCGCAAATTTTATGCATATTTTGAGCCTAAATATCAAAATATTTCAAAATTTCCATATTTTTTTCAGATTATTCACTGTTTTTTACTATATTCTATCATATAATGCGCATAAATAGGCAATTTTTCAATTATTTAAAAAAATCACCCCCGACAGTAGACAGGCACCTTAAAAAATCTAATCAAAAATTCGGAAATCCGGCTCCGAGGGGCACCAAGTGAGATTAAAACGAACCTCCATGCAAAATTCTGTAGCTCTACCATCACACGTTTGTATACACACACACACGTATTTTCTTTTATTGTATATAGAGACGGTATGAAAATCATTAACAATTTATTTACAGGGTTGACTCAAAAGAACTAGAATATAATGAGACTATACTTGGAAATTGCTGGACTTGCATTTCAGGTTGCGCTGTGTGTTAGTAATACTCGATTATACTTAAGTACACAATGTAGTGTATATATGATATATAGAAGACATACAAGGCTACCAATAATTAAGCGAAAATATTCTTTTTTATTTAATGTAATTGATGGAAGTGCTTTACTATATTTTACCATGTCCAGGAAAGCTGTTCAAGAATGAAAATTAATTCCTCATACCCATAAGGTAAATAAAGTATTTTTTAAGTTATATTTTCAGCGCTTATTTTTTGTATAATTACGCATTTTCATACATATCTTTAGCAACCTACCCAACCAGCCAAGTGAAAGAAAGCCACCCATCCTCCGTGAAAAAAAAAAAAAAAAAAAAAAAAAATGAGAGAAGGAAAAGTGCATTTGCTGCGTATATAATTTTTTTTCCCTCGCAGTTATCTTGCTCTACCGTTGCGGATGATTATATACATTTTTCAAATATCTTTGCAGCATAAATGTATTTTGTGATCATGATTTGACGGTCATTAAGTATCGTTGTACAGATTGTATAATATTTAAAATATGATAAATTTGATTTACGTAGTTTATATAAAGTTGATTTATAAATATCAAAAATTATTTTTAAAATATAATGTACATGATTGACTTAGTTTATATAAATTTGGTTTAAAAATATCAATAATTATAAAATAATAATTAATTTTTCGCCTAATAATATAAAAAACTCCATTTTAACTTTTTTTCTTTGTAGTCATATAGTCTCGTAGAGGATTAGGAGAAAGTTAGGCGCTCGATAAACATATTTAACCCGCTGAAACCGTCGTGGCCTCTGCTTCTTCTTACTGTTAATCTGTTTTTTTTTTTTTTTTGGCTTTTGCCCTTCTTTCGCATCGTTTTCAGTTCTTATATTATATAAAATATATATAAAGAAATAACGCGTATTTGGCCTTGTACACATATTGTGTGGGGTTTGATAATGACTCATGGTTGATTGGTTGATTGTATTTTTACGTCGCACTAGGGCTGTGCAATGGGCAATTGGTGACGATTTGAGACTCACTGCTAGAGGTGGTTCGGAGACATGTCATTACAAATTTTATGGGAACATGGAGGACATTGCGGCCACGACAGATTTTACGTGCACCAGCCACCATTAGTGTACACAGCGGTCTTTGGCCTGCTCGAGTACCGAACCCGCAATGAAGGTAACGGCTCATACTTACTACTTTTGGTGCTTCACAGAGAATGGCAACAGTCTACTTCCAGTTTGACGTCAGATAATCTATTTTTTGAAAGCAAAACTAGCAGTCTGACACAGTGCTTCAACGAATTGTTTTGATTACATTTGTTAAGTTTATGTTTAAAGTTTAGGTTGCGAGAGAGCGACATGATTTTAGTTTTTAGTTAATGTTATTAAATAATTGTTGTATTTTTAATATGAGTTATTTTTACTTCATCTACTATTTTACACAGCCAAATGTAAAATTAAGGTCGTAAAAGATGAAATTTCGAAAGGCATCTTTAACGACCAATACTATATTACCAAATACCACGTCAATATTTTACATCCTACATTCAACATAGAACCCTGAGGTGACGAAGTTCAATTCAAGGTTGATTGGTTGGTTGAAAAAGGAGAGGGACGCCGCCCACCAGTCTTGGAGCGATTGTGAGCGCTTCAATGGCGATCTCTCGATTTATTGAAAAAAAAAAGTGTTTACAAAAACGCCAGGACTTAGTCCCAAACCAACAAAGAGCGTTGATAGAATACACATTGGAGAATTTATTTACAGGGCACTTCGTATTGGAGAACATTTTAACTGAAACGTCGGAAATAAAATCCATACCGACATTGGGCGTGAGCTTTGGCAACAAACTTCATGTTATATTCATAGTGGGCAAGGAGCTCAAACACATATTTATACAAAAGGAAGGAAGGAGAGCGTGAAGAAATAAAGAAAATAAAAATAAATAAATAAAATAAAATATATAAAACATTACAATTAATCTTTACAATTAGAATTAAATTATTTAAAAAACTTTAAATTGCATTTTAAGTAATTTTTTGAACTGCAAGTGATTTTTAAAAGCTGCTAGTTAGATTTGACGTGAATTTAATCTGTTCTGTTGGAAATATCCATCAGAAGATTGTAGATTCTTTTTAGTTTAATTAAGAGAGATGGACGAGAAATAATATTTTCGAGCCAACCCTCTGGTTTTGGTACAGGATTTCTTAAGTGGTATGAACTTGTTATAGAGCAATTGAAATAATAATGTTCTAGTGTACCCTCTTCTCCACAAGGACATAGGGGGGTACGTCGGCGATGGAATCTATACAAATATTGTGGGAAATGCTCATGACCCGATAGGAAGGCTGCAGTCTCTGGTGACCAATCATTAACGGTCACATTTGAAATCATTGAAAAGGTGTATTTACCGTTCTCAGAATCTTCCCACCAGGTCTGCCATTCCCGAAACAAAATCTGTTTGAGTGATCTTTTGATAAAGGAGGGAGGTGCTGGCGGATGAGTTTTACGTCGCACTAGTGCGACACAATGGGCAATTGGCGACGGTCTGGGACTCACCCCTAGAGGTGGTCCGGAGACATGCCATCACTATTTTGATCCTCCACTCAATTCAAGAAAACAAACAATTTTGAACAAAGAATTTATTTATGATTATTTTTCAATGTTTAGCTAACTGAACCATTGATTTAACTAAAGAAACCTTAGGTGTGACACCAGAGAAAATATTCATAGTGTAGTTAGAATTTTAAAGCAATCCAAACTCCATATGTAGATTTAGTTATAGATTGGGATCCAACAATTTTATAAAACATTTTTTTTTTTTCCAACTATATTGGATTAAAAGTCAGAAAATCGAATACGCGAGTATGTTTTAATATTTGATATTTTTATTTTTCTCTATGTCTTATCATTTTTTTTTTCTTTTTTACTTTCTTCTATATGTAATATAGAGAAAGTATTGGATTCGTAAAAATTTTCGACCTCGGGTTTTTGATGGATTTACACGTTTTGAGAGCTGTAGAATACGATTTGACTATTTTTAGAAAATGTCTGTCTGTCTGTCTGTCTGTCTGTCTGTCTGTCTGTCTGTGTGTGTGTGTGTGTGTGACAAAATTTTGTGGCAACTGTATCTCAGGAACTACTGCACAGAATTTCATACAAATTGGTATGTAGTTGCACCTTGACATATATTAGTGCCTATCAACTTTTGGTAAAAATTGTCTTACAGGTTGCGTTGCCATCCCGCTTTTTCTAAATTTTTAACATGGTGATATAGGACAAAATATTGTATAAATGTGCTTAAAGAGAATTATTTTTTAGTAATCATTATGAAATTTACAATAATTATTTATAATAGAGATAGTCAACTGGGAAAAAATTTTTGTACGTGTAGGAGCCACGCCACCCCCCCTGGGGGGGAAGTCCCCCCTCGAGGGGAGTAAATTTTCAAGATGGGTATCTTTCGAAAAAAGAAAGAAAAAAAATCGTAATTTTTTTTTTTTTTTTTTTTTAAATATTGTTACTGATTGAATATGTATATAGGAAAATATAGAAGAAAGTCTTGTGGTGGCCACAACATACTAGTTTTTTTTGTAATGTTTTTTAACATAAAAATTTTCTACCTTAGTTCCAAGAATTTCAACAGCCTTTATTCTCAGAGACATTTTATGTTATTTATCCAACGCTAAAACTTAATTCCTAGACAGTATTTTCTTTCTACTTCAGTAGTAAAAGTTTTTTTTTTCTTTTGTAGACACTTATGTTTAAGCTATGTTGAGATTTAAATTTCAATTATGCGATGGATTTAAATTTCCATCATGTTTATCGAATGTTTTTTTTTTTTTTTTGTTTTTTTTTTTTTTTTTGTTTAAGAAGACTTAAAATAAACATGAATAACATTTTATTTTAACTATTAAATATGCACTTCAGCAAGACTTTTATAATAATTTTTGCTGTTGTTGATTACATAATAAAAGAACATTATTAACTCTTAAACATAGAACTAATAATGGAAAACAAATCAATTAAAGTTTAGAAACATTTAAGGCATTAGAAAAGGAGAGGCTTTATTTTGAATATTATTTTGTTAATGCAATAACATTTTTATTTTCAAAAGATTTCTAGTCTTTCATGATAAACTTTAAAGAAATTCCTTCATCATTATTTATTACTTAACCTGTCGTCTTTTATAGAACATAATTCGAATCTTTTCATGTTTGTAATTTAATACTATTAAGTATTTTTCATGTTCAAAATTTCATACTCCAAATGATTAAATAATAACCATAGTAATTTAAAATATCGTTAGAAAAACCTTAAAAATTAGCTTGGGTAAAAAGTTTGTCAAATCACAAGTTGCAAAACGACTTTTAGATTATCAATTTAGTTTAAAAATCATATGTGTAATGTATGTTATACATTTAAAATAATAATAATAATTAAAAATATTTTTTCATGCCATTAAATCATTAATTAAATAATGAGTCATAACAGTGCAATCAAATTATCAACCTGTCTCAAAACCATTCCGAATGTCTCAAGTACGTGAATTATAAAGTGTTTTTCCTTTGCATTTATTAATTACCAACTAATGTTTGAAAAAAATTCATAAAATCAATTCATTATCGTATAATAAATTATGTTTAACTAATTTCTGTAGTCCTTTAAAAGTCTGTTATTTTCTTTTTAAAAGAGGTAATTCTTTCTTTTTTCAATTCATTTTTCAGCTTTCTTTCATTTAAAGTAAAGTATTAATTGAATAAACTATTTGAAGTACATTAATTTTAAAGGGTTTTTCATTCCTGTGTGCGATTTGCGTGTACTGAAAATATGCTTCTTTCATCGTATTCAATTATACTAAAAAAAAAAAAAAAACTACTCGGTCACGCAAAAGTGTCGTTATTTCTGCATACTTGCGTCATTAGTTTTTAATTATATTGAAAATTTACATTCATTTTGTGGAATTAAGCAGCTAGAATTTTCTCTTGAACAGTTCATGTCTAGTATTTTGTTTTTTTATTTCGTTCATTTATTTATTACTTGGGAAATATTTTTAATATTTAGATTGCTATTTCGTAAGATCTATAAAATATAGAAGACAATAGTAAATAAATATCTTTTTTCCTTGGACACAAATCTTAGTTTTTTTTTTTACCGAAAACTGATATCAGTAGTATATCTTATTGAGAGAAAAATGCAATAAATTCATTTTTATATTAATAAGTGATTGCGAAACGAAACTGATTATTTATTCAACTGATATCCATTTGAAAACCTTTCCTATTTTATTCGCATTGAACTTACTTTTCAGTATAACTCTGCGATGTATCGATTTATTGAGAAATCTATTGAGAATCTATATTTCCAAAGCGATTTAAGCTTAGCCGATTCTTGTTAATATCTATTTTATATCTATCACCAAGTTTATTACAGCTTATGTCGATTTTTGCTACTATTAATTTTGCATCTATATCAATAAATAAATTTAAGCTTATTTCGAATCTTACTAATATCGATATTATATCTATGTCACTAAATCGGTTTAAGCTTAAGCTGATTACCCCTGTATAAATCATTGATTGTGGCTCTAACATTAGCTCAATTCGTATTACCGGAACAAATTTCTATTTATGAGAAAGTGAACATCGATTTAGTTTAATTATCGATGTTCTGGCAGGAAACGGATGTGTAGTATTTCGATATAATTTGTAGGTATTTAGTGACATCATTGTATGGGTGTGGCTCGTACCATTTGATTTCTCAGATAGAAAGTGATAGGATTTCTCAGATTGGAATTTTTAATGTAACAACTTATTTCGATTTTGGGATTTTACAGGAATTATTTAATTAAATAATTCACCGTGTTTTAATTGAATCATCTACTTGTCTGTCCCTTTGTATGTCCGATAGATATTTTGAAATTGGTTTTAAACTATCTTCTCGATGAGCTAAAGATCTGAAATTCTAAACATAGCGCAGAACGGTATGGCAATACAACATTAACGGTTTATTTTTCTCTTGAAGAGATAGGGCGACCCCTCACAGTGATCAGTATCTTGGAAACTTACGAACCGATCCTTACGAAATTTTAAATTTCCACTCAGATGGGTATTCGCATGACGAAGACTACCTCTTTGAAAGGGGAAATGGTCTTATCCCCCACAGTATCCAGTATCTCGGAAGGTTACAGTTCGATCCTTACAAAAATTTTTATTTGGACTCGGCTGCTGGGTATGGGTTTTCGCATGATGAAGACCACATCTTTAGAAGGAGGAGGATCTGGCCCTTTAAGGTAATCAAAATCTTGGACTGTTACCGTCCAATATATACGAAATTTTAAATTTAGACTCGGTTGGATGTCACACAATGACCTGAAACTTTAAACATAGCGCAGAACTGAATGGGAATGCAATATTAACTCGTTTGTTAGTCTTTAGTTGTACCGTTAGGGGAAGGGTCTGAACCATCATGGTCCAAAATATCTCTAAAGTTACGGTCCAGTCCTTATGAAATTTTAAATTCGTACATGATGGTTGAGTGTTACAGAAGCATGCCGTTGGAGGGGGGGAAATTTGGCCTCACCACATGGTGCCTATTATCTTGATTAAGGTTTCAGTCCTTACAGAATTTTAAATTTTGACTCGGTTAGGTATAGTTGTTGCCATAATGAAGATAGCATCGTTGGAGGAAGGGTTCTAATCCTCCACAGTGACCAGTATCTGTGAATAATACGATCCTATATTTAAGAAATTTTAAATTTGGTCTCGGCTGGGTATTAGTTAATGATAATTACATTGTTGGTGGGAAGAAAGGTTAACCCCCCCATTACATGGTGTCGAGTATCTCGGAAATTTTACACTCTGATTCTTACAGCATTTTGAATTTGGACTCTATTGGGTATGGGTGTTGTCGTGACGAAAACTGCATCATTAGAGGAGGAGATCTAACACCTTACAGCACCTTTTGACCAGTATATCGGAAAAATACGGACGATATTTACAAAATTTTAAATTTGGTCTAGCACGGGTTTTACTTAACGAAAATTGTGCCGTTGGTGGTGGTAAGGTCTCATTGCCTGACATGCCCAGTATCTTGGATGGTTACGGTGTGGTCCTTACGAAATTTTGAATTTGGAATTATGGGTGTTAGCATGACGAAGGCTACATCTTTAGAAGTAGAAGCTCGGAACCCCCTTCTCCACGGGACTAATGTCTTGTAATGTTACAATCCAATATTTCCAAATTTCTAAATTTAGACTCCGTTGAGAATTACACAGCGAAGACTGCAACGTTGGTAGTGTATGGTCGACCCCCCCTTCCCCCCCGAAACACACGATCATGGAAAATTACGGTAAAATAGATATGAAATTTGAAATTTGGACTTGGTTGTGCGGTTCATAATGAAGAGTGCACCACGTAAATGGGAAGGGTCTGATACTCTGTAAAGTGTTGATTCTAGAAAAGTTACGGTCAGATTATTACGAAATTTTAAATTTGAATTCGATAATTTAAAATTTTGTTTTTAAATAAAGGAGACTACTGTCAGAGAGAGTCTGAACTACCGTGGTGCTAGTTATTTTGGAATGTTATGATCTGATTCTTACAGAAAGGTCCTTTTACAGATCCTTTTAAATTTGTACTTAGTGGTGTGTTGCATAACAAAGACTGCACCATTGAAATGGGAGAGACTGATCCCTCCCTTTCCCTAGAGTCCGAAATCTTGGACATTTTTGTACTCCAAGTTTTTCGTTTGAAATCTTACAAATATTTTTATAGCTGTTAAAATTTCCCAATCAAATATTGTCAGGACAATCTGTAGGAAACTTGGAGACAGTATTTTATACTGTGTAGTTCGATTTTAAAACCTGGTACATTAAAAAATTCTTTTTTTTTTAAATAATTATTTTAATAATTTTATAGGATGTAAATTTTTTCAGGAAAATAGAACACTTTTGAAAAATAACTTACAAAAATATTTTAAATTTAAGCATACTATATAACATAATATGTATTACTGCTAGTATAAATATAAATTTTCTAATGTAGATATATCGCTAATTCGATATATAAAGCTGGTTATATATCGTGATGTAATATTTCCAACATAGCCTAGTCATGCACTTTGCAACAAGGGACATCCCTATTAGTGTTCCTGACAGCCTGAGTTGAAATTTATCTGTGGTAGGTGACCGTAAGCTAGACTAGTTGGGAACAGTTGGTTCGATCCCAATTGTCAGCTCCGATAGAGCTGACGGTGATATTTTAAGTAAGACTAGCTAATGTATTTCTTGCATTACTAGCATCGCTTGCGGCAGAAGCAAGAGAACATGCACAGCAATAAAAACAGATGGGCCAGAAAATCCCGAACTATTGAGCATAAACCCAACACCACCTGTAATAATGCCTCCGAGCTGAGCTCTACGTCACGGAAGATCGGCCGATTTCATCCAATCCCCACGATCCAGCATGCATTATATGAAGTGTTGATTGGATAAAATCGGCCGATCTTCCATGACGTAGAGCTCAGCTCAGGAGGCATTATTACAGGAGGTGTTGATAAACACCTCAGTCACATTACAGTAGCAAAGAACCACTGATGGGATCGCTTATGTAAGGGTGGTCATTTAGGTGCAAACTGTTATGCCCTTTCGATTGTGGAAGTGTGTGCGAGTTGGTAGAGACATTCCGAAAGTATTCCGCGAATTGTTTATAAGGGTTGAGGTATTATGAGGCACGAGAATTTACGTTCTTAATGTTTGCTACCCACGAGGAATTTAAGAGCAGATGTCCATATGCTTCAAGTGTAATTTTTTGTGACCTAGTGGGTCGCAGTAAAATTCTAGCGGTTTTATCTTTGGGGTATTCATTTCGGTTAACACTCATGCACGGAGGTGGGGAAATTTTAGAAATTTTTAGAAGCCAGAGATTTTTGTTTTTACCAGCCAGCAATATGCGATACGTAGTCTATAAACTTTACAGCGAAATTTATGCAAATGTAAGGTGCATTGACCATTCAGCAGAATTCTTTCATGTTCCCAAAGCACCATTTCTTAAAATACGTTATTCAATATAGAATGAAAACAGCTTAAGAAGATAATAAAATCAAAAGTAATTGCCGATTCAAATACTGTTTATGCACTTTTGAGGATTGTTTTTTTTTGTTGTTGTTGTTTTGTTTGTCTGTTTTACACAGCCAAATTGCTGTTTTACATTACGTTAAATATCGGAAACGAAACAGATTGAGTTAAAATTCACTCGCCATGTCGGAAAAATTACTCGCCATTTGCAAGTAAATCAAGAATTTCCTCATTTCCGTATGGACGGCCATTATCACTGTTCCACCCATCTCAGTGCCTGACCTTGCATATGGCTGGTAACCACTTAAACTGTACATGACTATGCAAATTAGAGATATTTCTGTGCTGCGAAAGGTCAAATATCCAACAATCTCTCAGTCTAACTTTATGCCACTAAAACTATGATCAGTGTACGCCTGTATGCGTTAGGGAGTTTTATTGTTCTCATCTAGAATAAGGCTAGCAGACTTCTTTCACTAACTTTCACACGACTAAGATATTTTTTCTATTGTGTTCCAGTGGATCTCTATTTAGTTTTTTTTGGGGGGGTAAAGTCAGGGTTCAATAGTTCAATTTTTTTAGTCGTTCAAATCCGGTTGCTTTATCAGTCTCTGGTTCTCGAGTGCTGCCTGACGACCTCGCGGGTATTTCCCTAAACTCTGTAGTCAAAAAGCATGTATGGCGTTACTATCGCAGCGATCTAACGTCGAAGGATTTAAACACCTGTATTTAAGTGACATTTAGGCTGTTAAAAAATGCACAATAGACTTTTCTGTGTGTTTACAATATCAGAAAATCTGAGGTGAGACACAGGCATGGCAGATTTTTCTTTTAGTCTGTGCAATGTTTTAATGTTTTAAAAAACTACGAGCATTATTATATATTTATTCTAGTCCTGCTAACTATGCTAGTTTATCCGTAATGGTATTAGGCCCCGCCTTTTTTTCACACCAGAATTGCTGTAGAGTAATATTTAGCAATATGTTCTCATGATTAAATAAGAAGACTATTGCTCTACAACTATTCTGGTGTGAAAAAAAGGCGGGGCTTAATACCATTACGGATAAACTAGCATAGTTAGCAGGTCTATATTTATTCATTTCTTTAAAAAAAAATTAATAAGAAATAGTTTTCTTTGTGAGAAATAAAAGTACAAATATTTTCAGTAGGCTATATACACATAAATAAAAAAAAGAAAGGATTATAAATTTCAGTTTAAATTTTTCAAAGTTATTTGTGAACATTAAGTTTTACACGTGATTTTTCATTTCGAAAATATTTATCACATACATTTTTGATTGAAAGGAAGAATTAGTTTTAACAAGAGCGAAAAGTTGTTTGGCTAAGGTTATGGCATATAGGTCCCTGCTATCATAATTTTGATCCTCTGTAAAGGATATGACATTTGGGATATGGTATAATATATATTCTTTGGGATGGTTGGATTGTTGGATGGTTGGGGTTTACGTCACACTAGTGCTGCGCAGATGGACAATATATTCTTTGGGAAAAAATACTTTACAACTAAATCTGAAAGGGATGGTATTATTAAATGTACAAAATCTTGGAATACTAAATCTGGGAATACATCAAAATTGAACTCTTATAATTTCAAAATCTCCTGTTCCTCCAATATTCCTCTACTTTCGAATCGTCTTGAAATATATATAATTTTGTAATCATACTCCAATTCATGATCATTGCTTTCTGCTAATCCTTATTTTTTTATATAGAATTTTCTGATTGAAATTTAATTTTTATAATGCATTTGTCTCTATATAATGAAATGTTACGCATTCTTTGTACTTTGATTAATTCATTAAACCTATTTCTGTATGTTACACGCTGACAGTCTCAAAATTTCTTCTTCCCCAAAACATACAGCTATTTGTAAATTTACAATCTATTTATATTCCATTACACCTTCATTTTACTTTAAATTGCTAAATACGCTTTACAATATCATTTTTCTAGTTGCAATATAGAATAGACGATTTTGTAAATAAAAAACAGCATCATGATGCAATTTATTATAAATAAAACAATGTCGAGTGTCGAATTTTATAGCAGAGAAGCATTATTGTTCTAAGGGAATGTGAATTTTTAAAAACATTATTAATAAAAAATATCTTAATATACATTTACATATATATATATACATATATGTATATATATTAAGATTTGATGTAAAGTACGAACATATATTTTGTGATACTATGGAATACGTATGACACGTAGACGTAGACATAGATGTAGATCAATGTATTTTTTAAACAGTATTTCAATATTTCTTAACAGATGTGTCCTATTTTATTTTGGACATACAGCCAGCAGCAAAAGTATTGAAGCACACATGCACACATGCACACTTTTCATTTTTTATTTTAATTTCATCGCCAATTTTTATCGTCAACTTACTTTTTTATAAACAGTATAAGACTAAGATCATGACTCGAAAAATATTTTCTTAACAAAACAGTATTAGGTGTTCATCTTACTTAGTTATTGCTAGTGCTTCAATAATTTCGCTGCCGGTTCTACATAGAGAACTGCGCAAAAGCAGATTTTGTAAGAAAGTTTCTTTTATTTCTCTTTTTTAAGTTTAATTTGTACATTTTCTGATTAAAAACTTTCAGATCTGCATTTGAAAGCAACTATGAGTAAAACTATTTTCATTTTCTGATATTATTATCGTACCTAAATAACTAACAACATTTTACAATATGCTTTACCGTACAATATTTTTATAATACTGTAGAACTCATGTATTATAATCAGATTTTATTTTAGCATATTTAATATTTAAAATTGTATAAATAGTATTTATGACTTGTGAACAGGAATTAACAAAATGAGTGGGATGCACAACGGTTTATGAGAAAGGTTTCTTTCAAAAAAAATTTTTTTTAATATCTTTATTATTCAAAACATAAACTGTTGAAATTAATAGTTCAACGTTTCCCCCAAAGAATTGAGCAAATTAAGCATGTTTAGCTACAAAAAGAATTTTGGTTCCAAGTTTCACGATTTCAGTACACAGTTAAAAAAAAAAAAGAAAAGAAAAAAAGAAAAATCAAGCCATATTAGGGGCAATGCCCGGCAGCAGAGATTCCAGGCAAAGCCCGAAAAAAACATTTGTACCATAAATGATGTATTTCCCACGTGATTTTAGGTTGTGACAAACATACAACTTTGAATTAAATACTTTGAATTAAATAAGGGAAACAATAGCTCTTTTATATCATTCGCTATTTGTATGAATATATAAATAAACTCTTTCAACCAATAAAATTACAATTCTACTTTCAGTTTCAAATACAAAGTGATTCTTATATGACGTCACTGAAAATCTAACACTGCATATGAAGGGATTTGTCCGTAAAAATGCAGTTTGATGGCAGATTTGGGCAAATTACGTAGATTAACGGGTTTTGCCCTTACAAAAATGCCAGTATTCTAAAATTATACTTTCATGACATGAACTTACGGGCTTTGACAGTTTGACGGTACCACAAGACGGTCAAAATTATTGGTTAAATCTGGTAACTTTACTTTTTTTTTTTTTTACAGTGTGGTGCTTACTACTGAAATGGTGCACTACGATAGTGAAACATTGCACCAAAATACTGATTGCTACTAAATTCAAACAATTTTTCTGATGAAATGTAAGATTTTATTTTCAATAGTGTAATGAAAACAAAATATACTGTTTAAATTTACAAAAAGCATGTTTTTTAGAGAATATGATAAAAATAGCATGAATTATTGAATTACAAGGATAATAAAAAAAAAAAAAAAAAAAAAAAATTACATTATGAGATCTAAGTGTAAAATTCTTAAAGTGATTTTTTCACTGAAAAAGTGTATTATGCATTTTTAACACTTTTTAACAATGACGAAAGCTGTTTGTGACTTTGGCTCTTCTATCTGTCTGTCCGTCTGTTCGAAATCCCATTCTTTTCTAATGCCTTAAATCTATTACAGGTTATTCGGGTTTATAAAGACAATCTGTATTTCAAAGAGCCATCACAAAGCTGAAATACATAGTATGTTAAAGAATGAAAGTACAGCTGGAAAATATGCCATAGTTGCCAACTTTTTTTTTTTTTTTTTTTTTTTTTTTTATCTATTTAATTTAATCAGTGAAAACTGCTGTAGAAATATATAAAAATTTCCTGTAGCTAAAAAGCGTAATCTTAAAAGTTGGTAACTTATGCAAACCATATAATATTGTTTACATAGTAAATAAAGAAAAATATAAATAAGAATACCAAAAAAAAAAAAAGAGTATAATAATTTTTATAATTAAATGAAAGAAAACGTTTTGTAATAAAATAAAATAAAATAAACGTTGATATAGCACATACGTTGTTTATTTAGCATAATAATAAAAAAAATTCTATCTTTATAATGAAATAAAATATAAATTGAAAAACAATTTCATCTGTAAAACAAACGTATAAATACGACTTATAAGAGACTAACATAGGAAATATATGGCAAGAAATTTTGACAACATTTCTTGGAAGAGAGGATTTATTTTGTTTAGGAAGACTCATAAAATGCCTCAATTTATTTCCTTGATTACGATGCAAGTTTTGTTATTCACATTTCCATGTAAAATACATCGTCAATAAAATTAGTTAAAAACAAAATCACGAAATAAAACTAGTATGAAAATGTAGAAAATTGTTTTAAAAACCTTTAATAAATTTCATTTCTCCAGCGAATGTTTGAAAATATGCATACTATAAAAACATGTCACGTTCCAAATAAATATAACATTTTGAACAATATCTTACTTGCGTATGTGTAGGCGTGTGTGCATATTTACCATTATTGTTTTTCAACTGAATTCATTAGTATAGCAAAGAGCAGATATATTTTCAAAGAAAAAATAATTCTTAATATAGTCATCACTCGTCATACGTTTGGTGTTATAATTGTTTTCTGTTATATTCGAAAGGGAGAGCTCGTAATAAATTACTCCTAGAACGATCATAATTTATTCATGAATTTAATTAATTGGATAATTTCCCTCGTTCATTTGTACACGTTTCATTAACTAATTTAACAAAATGAAAATATCATTTACGTGTAAGTAAAATTTAATAGATTCTTCCATTAAATTTATATCACAGTTTAATTAAAGATTAGTATCTAATTCTTTACTCATTGCAAAAGGTGCAAGTTATTATGTAACGGATATTACTTTACAATTTATATTATAAGTTGTATACGATAAGCAATACGATATATAAATGAAATAAATATTAAATATAATTTTTTTTTTAATAATGATTCTAAATCTAAAATATTTATGGGATAAAAATATCTAGAATAACTTGTAGATGTTATTCAACTCTAACATACTCTATTTCAGAAAAGTAATTCAAATGGTTTATTTCGTGGTTGAGAAGATTTTAGATATTTAAAGTATTTAATACAGCGAGGTTTAATTTCCACACATCTGCATTTAATTTATGAGCCGCTAATATAGAATAAATCAATTAGAATAAAATGTATACGATAAGCAATACCACATATAAAAGAAAAAAAATGAAATTTAATTTAAAATCGCTGTGTTATAATATTTCAAAATGTAAAAGTATTTATGAGATAAATTGTAGATGATACTCAACTCTAACTTACTCTAACTTCAGAAAAGTAATTCAATTGGTTTATTTCATGGTTCAGAAGATATTAGATATTTAAAGAATTTGATGCAGCGAGGTTTAATTTTGACACATCTGCATTTATTTTATAAGCAACTAGAATAAATCAATTAAACGTTAAAATATACTTGTTAACAAATTCTGTAAAAATAAAACAGCAAATTTAGTTGAAGAAATCGTGTAAACATTGATCCAACTATCAAATATACCTATGCAGTAAAAAAAAAAAAAAAAAAAAAAAAAAAAAAAAAAGAGTTACATCGCGTAACATATATCAATAAGATTTATGTTATTTCTTCATAGCAATACATTTAAGTAAAAAGCATTTGTGATGACAGAAAAAATAGTTTTCAATTTCACAGATACTGATTTCTTAGAGACATAAGAGAAATTTTTCCTTACTCTTAAAAAGGTTCTTTCATGCGCTTAGTTTAAATTGCTGCATCTACATCAGGAAGCTATTGAATTGTATTTCACATTTTTATTCCTTTTCCAGAAGGAAAATAAAAATTTAACGTACATCCAAAAAATCAGTGATGTTACTTCAAAAATTTCTTCTAAAATTGCAGCTAAAACTACGATCTCAAATTATTTCAAAGGTATATGATTATGGAAGAAAAAATTATAAAATGTTGCAGTGATATTTTGCGAACTTAGTAAATAAAAGGTTTTTTTGTTTAGTTCAGACTTAATAAATTTTTTATTTCATGACATAATTAAAACAAAAAAAAAGAAAAAAAAAAAAAAGAAAGAAAACTGATTTTTGTTATTATCAATGTAATTTTTTTGGCAAAGAAATTTAAAACTTGTCATTAAAGTTAAAATAAACTTTTTTATTAAACCTAAATAAAGAATATTATTTTTAATGCAACTTATTTGTTAAAAAGTAAACAACACTTAAATTTTCTGTATTAACTGCCTACATTGTCGAAAATACTATCTTAATTATTATTGAAAAGGACAGTGTTTTCTTATTAATTCTTTAAGGTCATTTATAATTAGCAGTATTTGTTTTATGATAAGTAGATTGGCAGGGTTGCCTTCTTTGGTGTGGAAATGGATGCCTTCTTGTTCCAAGTGATCCACCACCACTTTAGCGTAATACACACTGGCTCTGTCCGGCGATAACACGTATTTGTCGTCGTAGTGTGCTCTAATGTATGGAATCAGACGTTTCTGAATGCATTCTTCCAGGTAAACACTGCTCCCATTCATGGCGAAATTGGACTCCTTGATCAGCGGTTCTGACCATCTATTTGGTCCGATGGCAAACCAGACCAGAACCTTTTTCTCAAACTTAGTCTTGGGATAGAATTCCACCCTAGGAGGCTTATCGTCTATGTTCGATGTGTAGAAGGTGTTTTTGGCGTTAATGGGGGAGTGGGATATCGTGAAATAGGATTCGTCATCGATTATCCAGGAGTCCTTTGCAAACTTTCGATACAGCCAATCACACAACCTCTTAGCCTCAGACTTCTGCCTGTCAGTATGCTGTGGGATACGTTTCTTTTTTTATGCCTTCACATTCACTTTCTGTAGATTCCGACAGATCGTGCTGTGATGACACTGGAGCCGCTGAGCTGCTTGTCGCTGCGAAATCCATCCTTGTGATCAAAGAAACGCTTGTGGGTGATCAATTTTCTTCCAGTGACTTTGGTGTTGGATCCACCTCAGTCAGGTCGACGAGACGCTATTGTGTTGTCATGAAAACGTTTTAAAATACTATAGATGGCACTTCTTCAGCCATAAAGTGTCGTACAATGGATTATTTTCTGAAATGGATGTTGGCAAAGTAAAACTTGTACAATCGGGAACGGAAAGTGCCTTCGCTTGAGACCATTGTTCTAGTTATTTGTTCCTGTTGAAGACACAAGCAAAAACACATCAACACTAGTTGAAACACTCTACATATTACATATAATAATTTTGTCCCTAGTACTTAACATTAAATATCACGGAGTGCAACACACAGTCCAGATTTTGCTGCATCACCCGTTATAAAATAAGACAAGCAATTGCGTAAGCTGGAGAGTTTGAGAAACTTACAGGCGTTGCCCTCAAGGTCACTGGAGTCGCATTTTGCTTATCATTAGTATATGGGAGTGTCCTATCTGTAAATTAACCTGTGGCTCACAGCTAATTCAAGATAAGGAAAAATCTGAAAAAGAGATCCTGAATGGCTTGTTTGCGTATTATAAATAAATGAGGAACACATCGGTAATAATTGCTACAGTTTTTCAAAATATAGGAAAACGATATCTAAATAGAGGCTGTCCTGGAATTTCGAAGATATGTGGTCACCCTAGGAATCGGCGACGGTCTGGGACTTACCCATAATGTTGGTCTGGGTAGAATGGGTTTTACGTCGCCCCTAATGGTGGTTCGGGACATGAAGTAACAAATTTTGAGTGTCCACGGAGGGGAGGGCTGCTCTGCTTCAGTCATCCCCTAGATATATTATTTTTGGTAGGGACATGGATGGCATTTCGGCCGTGATGGATTTTACGGGCACCAGATACCATTAATTAGTATACGACGGTCTTCGGCCTGCTCGAGTATCGAGTGTTTAGCAAACGAAAAAAAAATTATCTGCACAGTTTACTCCAAAATGACCCCTATCAGATTGCTTGTAAAACAAATATTTCTTTTAATAAATCTGTCATTAAAACAAAGGGTTTTATCCCAAATCACAGTTAATTGCTCTCTCTGTGCGTAGGTCTAGTTCGACGTAATAATAAAGCTCACTTAATTTCAACAAGAACAAAATTAGTTCACTTAGAAACCAAATAATTATAGAAGCCCAAATAAACCAATCAAGTACCTCCTTGTCACTGTGGATTGCCCATTGCGCAGCACTAGTGGGATGTAAAACCCAATCAACCAACCAAACAACCCTGTCATCGGGGTTTGACATCACAGGCCCACTGAGCTGAAGAACAACTGGAGGAAATGCTGGACCGGTTTTCGCGTGCCGTTTTTTGAAGGTTTGTCTTCCGAGCATTGCACGGCAAAAAGCATTTGATATCTTTATATTTCAAAGTAAAATTGTGTAAAGGTTGTCTGTTCGAACAGCCATATGCTAAACATGATATTACAATTTTAAATTTTAATTCTTTTAAGTGTATAATAGTAACAGATGACCCGACAAATGTTGCCTGCCGTGCAAGGTTTGACAAACGATTACAGAAAAACTGGCACGCACGAACACTGTGTAATGTTATTGGAACCATTTGCTCCAGTTGTTCTTCAGCTCAATGCGCAGGCCGATAGAACAAGTATAAAGTATGGTTGCGAGAATTGGACAATTTCGCTTGAAAATTTCACCAAATAGTTCTGGTACCTCTGTTTTAGAAATTAACTTAGAAAGCAGTGCAAAAAAAATGTGCCGTTGTGCGCTTGTTTTTAATATATATATATATATATATATAATCTGTAAAGACACCTCACCTGCATACGAATTTCACAGTGTGTGACCATACTTTTAATGAGGTTATCAACCATCCCCATTCGTGTAATAGTGTGTCAAATGCCAAGCCATGTAATCGCGACTTCTCTTCTAGAACAATTTCTATATGTCTGCAGTAGTATCTGGGGTCGGAAATATGGTCACACAGCATGATTGATGGCATCTTACAGTATCTGACATAAATATAAGTGAAAGCATACTTTCAAATCTAGAGGTTTTTCAAATATTTAAAGAAATATTTCATGAATTCTTTTGAAACTTTAGAGGTTTAAAAAACATATTAGGCCACATATATCCCAACAAAAAATTTGCCCCAAAAGCTAAAAGGGGTTCAGTCACAAATTAACTAAAAAATATAATCTTTGGGATCACCCCATAAAAAGTACCTGAAATGAGTTGTAGTTGTATATTATGATAACCTTTTTTTTTTTTTTTCCTTATCATTATTATTACATATATACATTTATATGATTTAAAATAACAATTTTAAATTAACAATTTCTCATAACCTACTGACCTAGACTAACGGTACAAGCACCGCGATTTCCTCCTAAGGTGAGTAATTAATTAATAAAACACTGCGCAATCTCTCCTACCAAAATGCGAGAGTTTGAACTTTTGCTGTTTAGGAGAGATTGCGCATTTAAAATTCTATACTAACAGAGATTTCGCAGTTTATTGGTGATAACAAGACAATGATGATGAGTTTGTTCAATGCCTGGGACTGTACCAAAACCTAACTTCCATAAGTCATTGGACTAGTTCAAACCATTCAAGACGGCGTACCACCTTTATGCAGACTATCCATATAATCTGAAATTGAGCATTATTCAGGAGTGGTATAAGAGACAAAAGTCGCACCTCTGATGGGATTTACCTCTAGAATGCTGTTAGCCTATGAGAAATTTAAAGCAAAGTATTTAAAGGTTATTGTATATCTATTTAGTTATGCAATACTTTCAAGTATGATGCTCAAGTTTTGTGAAGAGATAAAACTAATTGCAAGCAAAAAATATCAGCCTACTCAATCTTTTTTTTTTAAGGAATTTAATAGTCTAAATTTCAATAAAATAAAATAAATAAAATAAACGTAAAGGATTTTAAAGCGTGAAGAATTTTTTGGCGGAAGATTTTAAGGAAAAAAAACTTTAATAAATAATAAATAGTGGGCGTATTCTGCGCTTACAAATGGGCGGGACTAGCTAGATATCATTGCACACACGGTGTGCTTTTTTTTTTAGCTCGAAAATGCTTGTTTGAGACGGAATCACCATCTCTAACAGTTTCACTTGTGGCAAGTGGTTGCATGATAACTTCACATGTACAATAATATGTGCATTGATTGTGAACAACGAGAGATTCGGTCAGCAATCAAGAAACCATCCTAGCTGAAAAGGTAATGTACTAATTATAAGTTAAACGTGTTGACTAGTAACGTAATAATATTTTCTGGTCTTGTTCTTTATCTAATTTTCTTCTTTTTTTCTGTTTCTTTAATTTTTTTTTTCTTTAAATAATATTTTGTAGTTCTTTTTAAATTTCTTTTATTTTTCTGATTTTGTTTTTTATTATAGAATTCAAATGCAAAAATATTTGTTTACAAATACCTTACAACAATGTCATTTAAGTGAATTGTTTCTATTGATAATGTAATTGTAGTTATAATTAAGCGCAATCTCTCCTACCCATGTGCGCAATTACTCCTACCCTATAAGGAGTGATTTCGCAAAATAGCTAGCTCTCTTGGTTTTATTACTACTGTTGTTTTAAATAACAACAGAGCAACAAAATAGCAATGGAAATACATAGAAGAACAATCAATTTAAAATTATGCGCCAAAAGTTTAGCAAAATATTAATATTCGGATTTTTTTTATATAATTTTGTTGAATCGTGCGCAAACTCTCCTAGCTTTACCTTATACAAACTCTACTGGGGGACTGCATGGATACCCTCGTATCTGGGACAGTCGATGATGGGGCGCGCTTGCGTGTCACCTGTCTTATACAAACTCTAAAAAAAAAAAAAAAAAAAAAAAAAAAAAAATCCCCAAACAAATATAGTTAAAACTCAAACAGATATCATCGATAGAAAAGCTGATTTTCAAGTACTTTCAAAAAATGCAAAACTCTAAGGTGGTTTTAAACCGTATTTTCATTTTGAATCGACGAACAGTCATGGACATAAATGGTCATGGCCATAAATGGTCATAAATAACAGTCATGGACATAACACACTATGCAGTTTCTGAAAAAATGGGGAAAATATATTTGAAAACCATTAATTTTACTAAAACTTTTTTTTAAATGCAATCTTTAGTATTTTACGTATGGACAATAATATTGAATATACACATTATTCTGTCTAATATTATAGTTACTGTGCTTTCAATTTTGTCTTTCAACTTGATGCGGAAAAATTCTATTTAATTTTTGAAAGTTTATTGATTTGAATGTTAAATTAATATTTTGTAGTTTATAATATTCAAAAGATGATATAAACAATATATTTCTATATCTTTATAATGCAATAAAATATAAATTGAAAAAAAAAAAAATCTGATCTATTTTTGGATGCTGATTAAGGAAAAAACATAAAAAGATTCAAAAATTTCCACGTACAGTTTTCACACAAAAAAGGGGATTTTTAGAGATTAATGCACCACTTTTCAACTGCAATCTAAGTTATTTCCAGGAAAATCCGGGTGACTTGAATGAATAACAATGAAAGCTATTTCATCAGGACATCAAAGAGATAAAGAGGAGGTATCAGGGACGATATGAAGCGTAGACAAACATTTCTGAATTCAGCGTATCGAAACACTTTTGAAACACCCAACGTAGTGCAAATAAAAAATTTAAAAGTATAATTTCGGAGATCTGTGATATTTGTTTGGATAAGCATTGTTTCCATTATCGTGAAATAACGGAATAATGAACACTAAAGAAAGCAACAACATCTGTGAGGAATTGTTATTGCTTCAATACATTCGACAGCATAGGAGTGTTCATAATATTCTATTCATCTTTCAGAAGCCAAATAAAAACATGTCTGTGTGTAAAACAAATCGTACTATTGTTCTATACATCTTTTTTCAGCATTTACATGCAACCACTGTAACCGTTCACAATGCTGACTTATACGACAGCTGTTTTTATCTTATTTACCGACAAGAAACCGTAATTGGATGTTACGTAATATATTTGCATATTTACATCTATATTTCCATCTATATCTTCAGTAAATTGCAACTTTTCAGTTAAGATTGGCATCCGAAAATTAGTATTTTCCAGTATATACTTTTCATTTGCAAAAAAAAGTGTATTTTACAGTGTAACACTTGACTGCAATCACTTTATAGGTTGTAAAATATTTTAAATGTTATATCTATATTAAATATTCTTTGAATTCTATACTGAGTATTTTAGAAGAAATTTATACAAGATGTTTCAACACTATATGTCAGAAATATAAAGGCAGGTAAAGGTAGGCTGACCAGATCAAAGTACCTTTATAATAGAGAAGTATTAAAAATTGCTAGAATTATCAAATTATGGATGTATTTTTTCATTCCTAATAAACAAGGACTAAAAACAAAGTGCAATTGATTAATAATTTAGTTTCTACAATTTTTTAAAACTTAGAAAAGTGCCTTCAAAAAAAAGGGCGTCCCCATTTGTCCCCAGAAAATGGGGACGTTTGGTCAGTATAGGTAAAGGAGACCTAAATAAACAGATTCCTTATGGGTATGTGGGTGCAGAATATACAAGAGAAGCTGTTGTTTCTTTCGGTGTATGAAAGTGCTTCTCTGGCTTAAATCGTCATCTCCCCAAGTATTTCGAGATACATGCATCTTTACACCATTACGGAGCTTGCTGACATGTATTTCATGTGTGGAGTTGCACAAGAAATTGGAGCGGCTGCTCAAAGGATGTATAATGCATGGAGCGATTTCCGTGTAGAAATCTGCCGGATTATCGAATATTCAAACATCCTCATTAGGAGTTAGACGCAATTGGATCGTTTTATGCTTCCAGTTGTGATACGGTCACTGAAAGATTTCACAGAGTTCTTGCTGCAGAAGAAACAATTTTAAGCACAGCAGAGAATAATCCTTTGCCAAGCTCAAGAGCTGTTGGACTAGCATTGGGTGGGAACCATTCAACTGTTTGGATTACTGTATATGAAGACGAAATGAACCCGTATCCTTTGCGGAGAGTGTAATCATTGACTCCTACAGCAGGATGCAGCCAATCCTTCTCTCTCTGTGGAAGTTTTATTCACTAAAGAGGCTACCTTTTCTCGGTCAGGTGTGTTTAACACTCATAATTCTTGACTTTGGGCTCATGATAATCCAAGAATGCATAGCTATCAAGAATGGTTTCCATAAACGTTTGAGCAGGAATTGTGCACATTAATTTTCTAGGATCGTACATTTTACCTAGTCGATTAACCAGCCACACATACATCATCTTCCTGCAAAACGTTTTACTTGAATTTTAGGTCGAAGTTCCTCCAGCTGTTCGCACATGAACATGGTTCCAGAACAATGAAGCTCATTTCACTTTAGCAGGTACTTCAAGAATCATATGGATGGTGCTACGGCATTGGATAAGACGGAACAGACCAGTTCCTCGGACACCATATTCTTCAGATTTCATGTTCTTGGATTTTTTTGTAGTCACAATAAGAGCATGAGGTACGAAACTTTTCTATACCATTTGAAGAAGATATGGTTGTTTTCTTTTGCTGCTGTAATTTTACAGGACATGCCTGACGTTTATAGTAATGTACACCAATCGCTGCGCCACTACGTTGAACCTTGCATCACTTGTTGTGGGCGTTCTTTTGAGCAGATTTTGTAAGCAATTTGATAAACAAATTGTTGCTTTCTTTTGTCTTTATTTGTCTTCTCACTAACCTGTTATTAATTCTGCCTTGCGGGATATCACTTAAAACTGCTTTTCCGCACTTACATTTTTATACAAATTTTGCTTATTTTGGTCCCTTTTACCTGCTTTTACATTTTTACAAACAGTTTTGAAATACCCCCTATAGCGTCAACAAAGCTTATGGGGAAAATAAAAAAGTATAATGAATTGAAATATTGTTTTAAAAATGTAAAATCAATTTCTGGAAATGAAAGCAATATTTTTTTTTTTAATTAAAAGTTTTATTTTCTTTCACTTTATTTCATTTTGTACAACCACTAAACTAATGTAGTTAAAAATTATTTCTTTTTTATATGTTAATTGAGATACAAGCTTAAATAAAAAAATAAAATAAAATAAGTAAGCTATTCACTCCTTTTTCGTATAACTAAAAATGCAATAAAATCCAAAGGAATAATAAAAAAAAAGTCAATAAATAAAAATCTTGTGTTGCACAAAGAGAAAAAATTGCTGGCTTCCGATTTTCGATGCGTCTTTGTCATTTGTATTTACTCTAGTTCTATGCTCAGACTTTTTTAGACACAAGATTCAGTGTAGAAAATGACCAAATATCTGATTTCTTTCTTCTATGAGGGGATTTCTAATAAAAGAGTGTTCTGGGAATATAATACTTTGAGGTCCTTTTACTCTTTTTACCTAGCATACTTTATTTTTGTTTCTAAATCGCAAATAAAAATAAAGGAATCTTAGAATACAGTGTGGAGATTTGAAGTAGAATTTTTCCCTTTAAACTGAAATGGTAAACAAATGTAGAAGAGAAAAGCAAGCGAAGTTTCAGATTTACTCTATTACAAAGTGAAAATGTTATTCGCTACCAACGTATAAATGTAAGCATTCATTTTCCAAAAAGAGTAAACTAATATGATAATCCATTAAGTAGTAAATGGAAAGTGCTATTATCAAAAGATACATTATAATCATTAAATATAGAAAAGGTTTCATATATTGTAAAGCAACTCTTATAAATCAGTTATAAAATATAAAAGAGGGATATATTGTCATCTACTTTCTCATAATTTTAAGAAATTTCAGTATTTTCTTACGATTTCTTTTTAATCTTAATGACAAATTGAATGCATTAGATGGCTTTAATATAAATGAAATTTAAAAATATGTTTGCAAGAGTAACGATTTGAAACCTTTAAACTATTCCTTTTAACTTATAAAATAGCACATAAAAGGTAAATAACTGGTATTTGTATTTCTTTTCAAACATGTGATAGACAATCTCTGAGTATTTTACATTTATATATAATTTTTTATTATTATTATTATTATTATTATTATTATTATTTTACTACTTCTACCTCCACTCATGCATTTAAATGAAGGCTTCTTGATTTAAATGTTTTTACACGCGTTCAAACCATTCGGAAAACTTCTGTTGATTACTTCGAAACCTACTGCATTAAGTTGAACTCATTTTCTGATTTAAGATTTTACAAATTAATAATAATATAATAATAGTAATAAATAAATATTTTTTTTTCTTAAATTTACTGTCTCACTCATCTGATGCAAATTAATAAAAACTATCAAAAGTTACATTCCACCCGTAATTTAACGTTAGAAAACATAGATGCCAACATTTTAAATTATTCTGGAGTATTTTTAGCCCCACATTTATTTCGCACCACTTATTTATAGAAAAAATTTCTCCAATATGTAATTTCGATAAAATAAGAAAAATTTACTCTTAAAAAATAAGTGGTATTAAATAAAGGCGTGCCTAAAAATACTCCGGAATAAATTAAAATGCTGGCATATATGAGAAAAACAAATGTTTTTATTAATATTAGGGATTTTGAAAACTAAGGGAGGTATGAATTCGTGTACTCGCAAAAACAGAAAGGATATACTAAAGAATTTATACAAAGTTAGCAAAAATGTATTGGACCAAATGATTGGTAGCATCCATTAAAAAATACGAAATTTTTATAAGTTGGCAATTTTTTGATTTTCTGGACCTACAATGGAATAAATTGACTATTAGGATACATATCTCTAATGTGAAAAACGGCAGTTATTATAAAATTAATTGTTTTTTCATAAGATTAAAAAATCAAATAAGCAACAGGGTCATATTTCCTCCTTCCGAAAAAGAAAAAAAAAATCTAAAGATATTAATCATAATTAGTTAGGATGATCATACATTATTGGGCGCATTTTAGAGTCTCACTTAAAATGTAAAAAAGTAATGTAGGAATGTTTTTGTTCATATGAGGAAGCGAAGGTTTTTTTTTTTTTTTTTTTTTTTCCCTAATAGGTGATTTACCGTACCTGTGAATGGAATTTGATACAGAGAGAGATAACCAGTATTCCAGAGTAAAATTGGCTGAAGTGCGTGAAAAATAAATTTGCGCTCAGTTTTTCCACGAAAGCTAAATCAGTTACAACTATTCAAAAGAATTTTGGAACGAGCATAATAATTGAAATATAATATAATTATATATAAAAAATATAAAATAATCGGAAAGTTCTATTTAACCATCAGTTTCCGATGGCGTAGGGGTGGAAAATTGGCGCAGAACTCAAACCGGTATTGCTTTGAAATCTCTCTCTACTTAAAAAATCGTTGGTTTAAGAAGAAGAAAATTTTGTCTTATAAATACCAGTATGAGTCCTAAAAAGATTTTCCACCCCTGGATGGCATTGTTGAACAAGTGAGAAAGATTTTCTCTAGAAGCCTAACTAACTCAACTTGTGCGAGATTCCAATTGAGAATACCACAATCAACTATCGCGAAAGCTTTTCATTTTAAACTGCACTCATACAAATTGCAGTTACTGCATAATCTACAAGCTAAAGATAAACCTACAAATTTTGACTTCGTCTTGGGTGTTCTTGACGAAACTGACAAAAGCAACTCATTTTTATCAAAAACTGGTATAACAGATTTGCTTTCGTAAAACTGCAGAACGTTCACCAATTTAAAACATCAGTTATTTTCCCACTGGAATGGGGATATTATCTATCTTATTATATCGCTCAGTATAAATTTCCACTCGCAAACACGGTGAGCTAGCTATCTAAAAACTATATGATTTGCTCTCTCATTTAAACAAAAATAGGGATTTCTACAATACTTTGCGCTGAATATTTTATGCTCACATTAAAATATAAAAAATATATTATTAAAAACCATATACATAATTGAGGTTTAACTCCTGTAAGTGTGTATGTCGGGAGTAACTTGTTTCATAATCCACATATCATTTTCCGTTATGTTTTCTGAAATTTTGGCAAATCTACTTATTTATATATAAAATCAAAAAGAAGTAAACAATTATATTTATTTATCCAGAAAAAGGGACTTCTGTATCATAAAGATTTTTTTTTTTTTTTTTTTGGGGGGGGGGGGGGGATTTACCAACTATTTCCTCTTTTTTATGTACAAATTTATAAGGTTGAAAGTATTGTATTGATGAAGTTATACGAAAATAATCTGGTGTGTCACTCACACGACTTTCTCTTACCCTGAAATTTAATACTATAAATACAGGTTGGAGATTAAGAGGTAAGATAATGATGTTATGTAAACCTATGTTAAACAATTCAAATTAGGCTTCGGAAGAGTTTTATATGATAATTAATTCTGTGTGAGGGGGGATACCGCCCCCCTCAACCCCCCGTTTCATTAATGCACCTAAATTTATATAAAATTTAATTCGGTTGTTAAAAAATAATACTGTTTTTAAAAAATAATTTATTAAAATTATTATTTAAAAAAATTATCTTTTATGATAATGCAGACGATTTCCATATTAGAGAAGTAGTATAACACTAAATATCCAAAAAAAGTCCATTTTATTCTCAATATTAAAAAAAAAAAAAAAAAAAAAGCAGTTGCACTTCGGTAGTGCCGACAGAAGTGAAAATGTAAACAATTACGTGTGTATTTCTTGAATCGTCAGGAAATTTTTTATTGTGTACGAAATACTTTTAAACGAAGTGTTTTTTTATTCATTAATATAAACTACTACTACAAAAATTATATTACAATTTTATTTAATGCGCTAACTGCAATAGAGACAGTGTCCGGAGATGAGAGAAGTCGTATAGAGCCACACCAGATTGTAAAAACGTGAGAAAAATGGCGGCTTTGGCCTTTATCACGATTTTGTGAGGTCTAACTGGAACGTTTCCGCCTGCAATCTTTAAGAGACAGTGTCCGGAGACGAGAGAAGTCGTGTAGAGCCGCACCCGATTGTAAAAACGTGAGAAAAATGGCGGCTTTGGCCTTTCTCAATGTTTTGAGAGGTCTAACTGCAATAGAGACAGTGTCCGGAGATGAGAGAAGTCGTGTAGAGCCGCACCAGATTGTAAAAACGTGAGAAAAATTGCGGCTTTGGCCTTTCTCACGATTTTGTGAGGTCTAACTGGAACGTTTCCGCCTGCAATCTTTAAGAGACAGTGTCCGGAGACGAGAGAAGTCGTGTAGAGCCGCACCCGATTGTAAAAACGTGAGAAAAATGGCGGCTTTGGCCTTTCTCAATGTTTTGAGAGATCTAACTGCAATAGAGACAGTGTCCGGAGATGAGAGAAGTCGTGTAGAGCCGCACCAGATTGTAAAAACGTGAGAAAAATTGCGGCTTTGGCCTTTCTCACGATTTTGTGAGGTCTAACTGCAACGTTTCCAGCTGCAATCTTTAAGAGACAGTGTCCGGAGATGAGAGAAGTCGTGTAGAGCCGCACCAGATTGTAAAAACGTGAGAAAAATGGCAGCTTTGGGCTTTCTCACGGTTTTGTGAGGTCCTACTGCAATACAGACAGTGCCCGGAAATGAAAAAAGTCGTGTAGAGCCGCACCAGATTTTAAAACAATATACAGTATATAATTATTAACACTTCACATTAGCAAGTTAATTGTATGATACATTATTTGTATCATACAAGAATGGAAAGCATTTGCTGACGATGACGCGAATTCAATGATTTTTGTTCACCCAAAAGTGCTCAACGCGCCTAAAGAAGTTTTCACTTCCAAAAATACGATTTTTTTTTTCTGTTTTTTTTTTTTTCGTTAAAAGTAAAAAAAATCGATAACTTTATTTTAAATTATCGCAGATCGATGGTTCAACCATTCGTTTTAAAGGTATTAGCGAGCTCTTTTGAAAGATACCCATCATGAAAATTTACTCCCCTCGAGGGGGGACTTCCCCCCCAGGGGTGATGCGAGGCTCCTACATACACAATTTTTTTTTCCCATTTAACTATCTCTATTACAAAAAATATATATTCGTTTCATTTGGTTTAGTGCAATCTATAGTCGTTAAACTCTACATACCTGCAATTTCCCCCATAGACGTAATGTATTAAAAATCTCTTGATTGTCCCTGTACACGAACCATTTGCTGGATCTTAACGAAAAGCTTACTGTAGCATCCCTATATGATACACATTTAGAATACCAAGTTTGAACTTTCTGCCATAATTTGTTTTTGAGATATGCTGATAACAGACAGACACACACACAGACACACACACAGACACACAGACACACACACAGACACACACACACACACACAGACCATTTGCTAAAAACATGATTTTTGTATTCAGGGTATCTCAAAACGTGTAAATATAACAAAATCTCGCGTTCGAAAATTTGATCCAAAAACAATACTTTCTCTACCTTATGGGTAAGAGAAAGTATTTCTTAATACAATTAATATTTGTATCATTTCACTGAAAGTGCTTTCAGTATAATTCCATCCAATAAACTGCTAAAAAAAATCTTCTCTTTAATTTAAGATACAAAAAGTTTTGTGAAATTAAGATTAATAATCGTTTGAGCCAAAAACTTATGTCAATCACATTATTTCTGGTTTTAAAGATTACTGAGAATTTTTATCACAACTATTTTGAGATTCAGTAGAAGTATACCTTCTTTGCAAAAATAGGAGTATGCGAAAAAAGTAAATTTTTTAATCTATAATTTTATTTAATTGTGTCTGATGGTTTAACTATGCTTGTACATAACTCTCAAACAGATGTTTTCCCTGGTTTTTAGCATTATGTTAGCTTTCTAAAAGCTTCCATGGGTTAATGTATAATGAATATATGATGGACGTGTCTAAATACAATCAATCATGGATTGATCACATGACTATTTGAAGGATATCGCTTAGAAGGCTATGGTTAATTTTAAAAGATACGGTAATACAGATTTCATCCAAAGGTAAGAAAAATTGATAAATAAAAAGAAGAGCATTTAATTAAATCGTAAAAAAGTGTTTATATTAAATCTGATGTTTAATACTAGTAAGAAGAGTTACTGACATGGAAAATTTAGTTCAGAACAAGCTTGTGCAGAATTATAGTATACTATGAAGTTAAAATTTATTAAAGAAGTAGAACGCGCTAGCCAAGCAATCTTGGGATAAAAGACCTTTGAAAATCGAGTAATTGTTTATATATAAATTATTTCGCCAGAAATTGAACACTTTTGTGGCGTACTTAGAAGCCTACTGTCTTCAAGTTCTCGGTTCGATGCTACTTATTAGTAACTCAAAATTTTATGATTAATTATTTGCCTAAACTTTTTTTTTATTTTACTGTTTTCAAATTTAATTTATAATTAAAATTATGCTAAAATTGTTTTCAAAATCATAGAAAATTAAAAATATTAAAAATATAAAAATTATAATTGTATATAGATATATAATTACTATCCAAACAAATTAAATAATTTCTTTTCTAATCAATAGATTTTCGTCATAAATTTAAACGGAGGATTCCGATGCAATTAAGGGGGTCCGGGACACCAAATTATTGTTTTATTATTTATTGATGAATTGCTGTAATTATTTTTTCTGAAATTGAAGCTCTTTTGACGGTGAAGTTCAGCAAGAAAGAATCTAAAAAAAAAAAAAAAAATTTAAAATTTAAAAATTTAAATTTAAAAATTTTTGATAAATTAAAAATTTGTTATATCTCATGAACAATTCAATTTACAAACTTTTTTCATCTTTATATACAGAAAGGATTTATCTACAATTTGTCTTCAGGATTTCTGATTATAATAATAACACTTTTAAATATTAACTTTAATTTGAAAAAAGTACTTATTTCATGCATAATTTTTGGATTACCAAAAACGTCTTGCTCCTAATTAAAAATCCCGACGACAAATTGAAGATAAATCTTTTCTGTATATAAGAATGAAAAAAGTTTGTAAATTGAACCATTAGTTCATGAGATATAACAAATTTTTAATTTATCAAAAATTTTAAATTTTAAATTTTTAAAATTTTATTTAAAGTTTTTTAAGATTCTTTCTTGCTGAACTTCATCGTCAAAAAAGCTCCAATTTCAGAAAAAATAATTACAGCAATTCATCAATAAATAATAAAAACAAAAATTTGGTGTCCCGGATCCCCTTAAGTTTTCAAAATGTACCATCCCAACCTTTAATCTAGATTTCAATTCATCACTATATAATGATGATTCAACAAAACGTTCTTCCACAACTTGTAATATATTAGCAAAATCTTCCTTAATCGAAATTTATTAGCTGAAATCCTCCCAAAACATTGCGTAATAATAAAACGAGTAACAAATAATATGCCTTTCACTACCAATTTACAAAATAAATTGACACTTTCAAGAAAATTTTTTTCTATAGACACAGAATAAACAGTTAGAAAATTTTGTATGTGGGAGGTGATAAATAGAACAAGAAAGAAAATATTATTACTTAAATTTTAATTAATAGACAATTTTTTCGACATTTACTTATTTTTTTTATTTTTATTTGTAGGGTGTAAAATTTCAGCCGTTCTCTAGTACAGTCGTACGTTGTTAAAATGAATCTCAGAAGGATTTTTTTTTCATGTTATCAGTAGTTCATGTAATCAGTAACTCAGAATCTAATATGTTAATCTCAGAAACTAATCTTTAAAGAAATATTTAGAAAAATGCATACATAGCAATTACATCATAAAACAACCACTATTTATTGAAATTACATTATGAGCAATTCGTTCCGTCCAATCTGAGAAAAATGAATAATAAAAATAAAAATAAAAAATTATTTACCCTTTTAAATTGAATTTATTTCTGTTTGGCATCCCAAAATAAAATTAAAATAAAATAAAATAAAATAAAATGACACATTGTTTTCTTTTCACGTTTTTTTCCACATATCATATGTTCAAATTTATCTGCGGCATCAAGCGATTCGCTGAAATTTTCTGTTTGCATCATAAACAATCTTATAATTTTTAGAGCTTTAAACACATTTTTAATATCTGTTTATATTTTTTATTTTAAAGAACAGTTCTATTTTTTTTTTCTTAGTTTCTGGTGATTAGTACATATCAGCTAACAAATTTGTGTGTTCTTTACATTTAATTCCATTAACCATTTCATCATCTATAAGGACAGCTGATGTTATTTCGTTGCCCATTGATATTTATCACAACAACATATCCATCAAAAGTAACTTATTTTAGAAATGATGCTTGTGATTCTGAAGAATGAAAAGTTATTGTCTCTTCTGCTTCAGCGTAAACGTATTAATAAAAAACTCCAGTTAAAAAAAAAAAAAAAAAATCCAGCTTTTTACAAACTATTTTCCATAATAATGATGGATAATTCTGCCTTTGCAGTTTAGAGTATGTTTACAGCCTTATTCACCAAATTTTAACACTGATGTTAACCCGGAGATATGCTAGGTTATCTCAAAATCGGTATTCACCACGCAAAATCAGAGATTAACACTCGAGTTAACCCTCTTTTTTTAATCCTCCTAAATTGGTGTGTTAACTCTGGTGTTAAATGAGCATGTTACAGTTACAGCGAAAACACTCTTGTTTACTTTTTTAATGCATTGCGTTTTTATTGACCAATCAGCGAGACTCTTACAAATAACTCTGGGGTCAACTAATCCACGGATGGTGAATGCGAAAACTTTGTAACCCAGGGTTAAGGGAGTGTTAACTCGAACACAAGTGTTACGTGAACCATGGGTTAACACTGATTTGGTGAATAAGGCCGTCAATGTATCCAACAAATTAATGGAACCGGCACTTCTTTATTATAACAATAAACTACTTGCAGAAAAGTATTTTTCTTCCCCATCAAGTTTTTTATACTTTGATCACATGGCTGTAATTTTACGGTCGTCATTTTTAGAAAAAATTTTAACCGGATTGTTTCACGTTCTGAAACGTCAGATTGAGTATTATACATTAAGCGTCCACTTTATTATGGCCACTTGATCGTTTTATACAAATGTTGGGTCAAATTGTTCCTGCTAGAGGAGTAAGAGAGTTTTAAAAAAAGAAATATGAGAATTTGAGGCACTAATACAGATAAACTGCTTGGGAACACATAAGGAAATAAAGATATTTGAAGGACTTTGAACATAAAATGATAGTAAGTGTTTCGATACATTAAAATGTACCAACGAAACTGCCGTACATGTGATATACTCAAGAGTCGTTCTAATTAAAGTGTATCAAACATGCACTGTGAGGCACATGACTGTATCTCCATGGGCAAACTAAACTGTAGACTCACCGAGTGGTTAATGGTTGAGAGGAACGGAGGGTATTCCAAATTGTGGAAGAAAAAAGAATGGTTACACTGCAGCACATTGCAGCATATCTTAATCAAGGATCGTCCCACAGTATGTATGAGCATATTTTAGCCATATGATGAATCTTATCGGTTGTAGAAGAGGAAGGCTAGTGCGAACACCGTTGCAGCAAACAAGATAAAAACAAAATCTCAAATTATTCCGTCACACAGGGAATGGACGGTGAACAAATGGGAAAGAATAATGTGAACCGAATCTCCTTTTAAATTACATATAGATGTCCTAGTTAGCTTGGCTAATCGGATTTCAATCCTATTAAGAATTTTTTGGGGAGTTGAAACAGCCATCAGATTTCTATATCCATAACCATATAATTTCACACCTTTTGAAGGAGTTATTCTTTGAGAATAGTCTCAGATTTCAGAAAAGAGCAATCACCATCTCTCTGACTCCCTACTAACAAGGAAACTCTTTGAAGCTGTAATCACCGATTTTCTTGAAAAAAATTCTGGCATAAGATTTAATCATGAATAGCATCTTCCTAAAATATTAGCTGCTGAGTCGCAATAGATAAGCTATAAAAAATTATTAAAAATGGAAGCATGTTTGCAATATTTCCAAAAAAGCGCCTGTTTGGCGACTGCGTTCTTCGAAATTTCATTGCAATGAAGATTTAATAGATGTAGATGTTCTTCTTTCTTTTTGATAGTCACACGAACTCCCTACGCTGTCGAGCACATGAGAATTCAGAATAGATTAACAAAAACCACATAATTTACCAGATTGAGACTTATTTAGTCGAAATTCTAAATAACATTTAATATTTCAGTTAAATATGCTGTGTCAATAACAATTGCAAGAATATTTACATCAAGTTTTTAATAACGACATTAAAAAAATATATGATCAAAACTTTTATATAAATTTAAATAAAACAAAACATTTTATATTAAAACACAAAGCTGTTTTTTTTTTTTTTTTTTTAAACTAAAATGAAAGCATTTCGTATCCGAACACATTTTTCTTATAAGGGTTACATGCAAACGGAACGCTTGCAACTTCGATGACGTAAATTTTGCAAATTTTTTGCAAATTCAGTCGGCAGTAAAAGTATCCGAGCATTAGCAGGAATTCCTATGTAAAAAAAGTACACTTAATGCAGTTTTGTTAAATAAATCCTTGTCGAATCCTGTTCTTAGTCAGTCTAAAAACATGATTCGACAAGGATTTATTTAACAAAACAGTGTTAAGTGTGCTTTTTTTATATAGGAATTTTTGCTAGTAGTCGGATACTTTTGCTGCCGACTGTAGTCATACATTTGGAACACTTGCAAACGGCTTTGCAACCGGAAGTGTTTCATTTGTATGTACCCCTTAGTCTGATCATTTTATTGGGCAGTACGAACCTTCGACGAACAAGCAACTCCACAGAATATGAGTTGTGTGGATCCAATATCTCATTAGAGCTACGCAATGAGCAATTGGTGACGATCTATGATTCTACCCTAAATTTCGTCCTGTTTGTTGGTTGGGTTTAACGTCGCACTAGTACTGCACTATGGGCAATTGGCGACGGTTTGCGATGCACTCCTGAGGAGGGTCCGGTACATCGGCAGGTGATAAATGTTTGCATTCTGCATATGTTATTTATTTTTAATATATACATACGATTTGTATGTTTGACTCGACATCCCCCTCCTGTAAATTTCGTCGAGATGAGGACAGATATAACATAGGGAGGTATACTATTGTAACAATCGCAGCTATCTTAGATCACAAGTCGGATCGAACACTCGGCAGCAAAAGTAACCGAGCACTAGCAATAATTCCTGTCTAAAAAAAGTACACTTAATACTGCTTTGTTAAATAAATCCCTGTCGAATCATGTTCTTAGTCAGTCTAAGAACATGATTCAACAAGGATTTACTTAACAAAGCAGTAGTAAGAGTGCTTTTTTCTGACGGGGATTATTGCTAGTGTTCGGATACTTTTGCTGCCAACTGTACGATCCGACTTGTGATCTACGATAGCTGAGATTGTTACAATAGTATGCCTCTCATAACCGGATTAAAATACAAAAAATAAAAAAAAACACCTTGGGTCGGCTGGGGAATCGAACCCATTCTTTTACACGTGAAGGCGATTAGCGAGGGTGACATACTCACTCGGCCACGGAGGGTCTGCATTCAGCATAACAATTATTTTTAAAACAACAAGATTCCGCAGTTAATAATTCTAAGAAAATTACCTATGAAAAAAATCACTGCGCAGCACTAGTGCGACGTAAAACCCAACCAACCTTATGAAATTCTAATGCATATTTTTACAGAATAAATTACCAGAAATGTAAGAAGCCATAAAGGTTATGCACGTGTTTTTCCAATTTTAAATAATCCCCTCCGTAAAGGATCAAAGTTGTAATAGCACGTCTACGGACCATCTGTAGGAATGTACCCTAGATTGTCGCCATTGCATATTTGTAGTGCGAATTAAAACTTAATACCTACTGAACCTCAAATATCTTAAATATTTTAATTTTGATTTATTTATTTGAGTATTAATTTCAATCAACTATTCTAACAATCAAATGTTCAATCAAATATTATAATTCATATTGGTCGCCAATTGCCCATTCCGCAGTACTAGTGCGACGTAAAACCCAGCCAACCAATCTATAAATCAGATTAGTTTTTAAATCGTCTGCAAATTTATATAAATGCACATGCCGAGTGCTTCAGACATTAAATTACTCCAGATTATATATAAGCTGGAGTAATGTAAAAGTAACTCTGAAATTGCATTATTTTAAATAAATACAATATTGAAAAATTACATAAAATAATGGAAAATATTATATCTAACACAAAACATAATGGGGTACATACAAATGAAACACTTCCAGTTGCAAAGCCGTTTGCAAGCGTTCCAAATGTATGACTGCAGTCGGCAGCAAAAGTATCCGAGCACTAGCAAAAATTCCTATGTGAAAAAAGCACACTTAACACTCTTTTGTTGCTGCCGACTGTATTTGCAAAAAAAATGCAAAATTTACGTCATCGAAATTGCAAGCGTTCCGTTTGTATGTAACCCAATGTCACTTTTTCTAAATAGAAACTTCTAGATTTCAGAAAATATATTGAGTGTTGAGTGGGTTTTAACGTCGCACTATAGCTACGCAGTGGGAAATTGGAGATGGTCTTGTATTCACTCATAGAGATATTCTGGAGACATGCCATCATAATTTTGATCCTCCGCGGAGGGGATGGATTCCTTACTTCAGTCACCCTAGAGCGATAGAAAACACAACCCTCCTATACTGAAGTCCCTTGGCATCACCGAAGGAAGGTTAATGTGATTTGGCGATGACTTTTTTCGTATTTGGCGTTCAAAACGTAAAGTTTAATAATTTTTTACAGCTTTACTGTTGCGATTCAGCAGCTAATTTTTTCACAAGTGAATTAAGTATAGTGTAAACTATTTTCTGTAATTTTTTTAAGAAAATCGGTGATTACCGCTTGGAAGAGTTCCCTTGTAAGAAAAATAAACACTGTAAAAAAGGCAAAAGTTGGGTTACCGAGATTTTGACGCAGTAATCATAGTAAAGTGGCCGCTCAGTGTAATTGTCTATGGTCAAAGAAACATTTCGTCATTCTCTTTCAAATTTGTTGTTCGTTTGCTTGAGTCGATAAGCAAATTTCTTGTAATTCGCGCTTTTTTAGAGAAATCATATATTACTGGTATTGTTTTAGCCTTTAAAACGACAGAGATTTGCAGTTTTGAAGATATCTGCTGAAGCATATTAGTTTAAATTGAATTCGATCAATTTGTTGCAAAATCATTTGTAGTCTCATCATTTACTGAAGCCTTTTCAATCCCAGTTTTCATGAAATAAATTCTATTTGTAAATCTTTGAAGGCATCTTGTACAATAAAGTAAATGACAATAAAAATGTATAATTTATCGATCATTTATCGATTTATTGACAACAAAAAAAGAATTTTTGAAGCGAATGCTAACAGGTCAACTTAAGATATTACGTAGCGTGTCCTGTACTGCTGGTAACCAATACTATATCCATCAAAAATCTACTGCAAAAATTGTAAAATTATTTTTTATTTATAAATTTACTATCTTAAACACGATTACGTTGGTAAGTGAATTTCACTAAAAAATGGAAATTATATTTTAACTGTACATTTATCCTATCTAAATGTTTCGAAAAACTTGTCGACTTTTTTTTTGTGGTAGAAAGTAGATCGTAAAGAAACAAGCAGGTTCTAGTCGATGAATGCCCTTTATTCAGAGTAACATCTCAAATCAGTTTAAAAAAAACTGTGATTACAACGAATATTCTCGAAACAGCCCAGTAGCACTGCTAATTCGTCTGGTAGCAGTCCAATGAAGCTGTCACTCGTACCGCAAAAGTAACTTTTCGAGAAATATTCTGGAACAGTCTAAGAAAACAGTCACTCGTTCAACACACTATAAAAAAAATAATTATTACCAGCTGCAAGAAACTATCTGTGATTGGAGAAAATAATTATTTTCTCCAATCACAGAGAGTTTCTTGCAGCTGGTAATACTTATTTTTTTACAGTGCAGGAGTAAAGCAAATAACGTCAAATATTCCAGAGCAGAATTTTTCGATAGCTCACGAACAAAGGTCAGTCGCTTTGAACACAGTCTCCAAAATGCAATCGCTCAGAATAGGTCTCTGAACAGCACGTAATCGTAGTGGCACTCTCGTGCATAAGTCAACTCACTCTTATTCATAACTTTTGGCGATGGAGTTTGGCGGTCATTCCAGAATCCCATAGAAAGTTCTAGAACTCGGTTCCCGTGCAGCGGAGAGTTTCGAAACTTTGATAACCCTAAACTGCTATTTTTCACCTAATTTGGTCTCCAAGTCACTAAATTCGTCTCTAAATCGCTAAGTTTCTCGCCAAGACTCACTTCACTGAAAATGGATGAACTGCCCTTTTATTTTCATTTTTCCTGTAAAACTGATTTCACTTCAACAGAATAACTGAAGCAGGGAAAACGACACCTAATCCATTGCAACAATATTTAGAAAAAACTCTTTATATTTCAAAAATAAAAAAAAAATACAGTAAAAATTTCCAAAGTCAAGAAGCATTAACTTTTTTTCAACAATATATATATTATGTATAAATATATTTCAGCATAATAGTGTCTCGTTTAGGGAAAACGTTACGGCTGTGTAAGAATTATTCTTTCTTCTTTTTTTTTCGTGACTTTATAATCGTTGGAGAAATGATAGATGAGGAGTTGGCATACGGCGTATCAGCATGCAAAGTAAATGTGATGTTCGGGAACAAATAAGTTACTAGTCTGTGGTCTATTCTAATATATGTAGTCAATGGTTGGCATACGTATCATCATGCATGGCAAATGAGGTTAACAGTTGTCTATTGAAGATGATTGCCACAATAGAAACACAACCGCAAGAGCCATATCGAGTCTAGAGAGCCTACAAGGAAAGAGGCGTCAATAGCGAATCTGCTTCTGATTGATTTGAAAACATTTTTGTCTATCATCCACATTTAAAAGTGTTTTTTTTTTAATGGCTTTAAAGCACTGTGCTCAAAACTATAGCTAAAATAGAGGATTATTACAAAAAAAAAAAAAAAAAAAAAAAAAAAAAAAAAAAACGATATCTGTAATTTTTTTGTTGTTGATATTCAACAGGGACGTTCTCGAAATTTTTTACCAAAACCCACAGTCAGTAACAAAAGTTTCCCAACACTAGGAAAGCTTCCTTTATAAAAAAGGTACATTTAATACAGTTTTGTTAAATAAATCCTTGTCGAATCCTGTTTTTAGACTGAGTAAGAACAGGATTCGACAAGGATTTATTTAACCAAACTATATTAAGTGGACTTTTTTTACATAGGAATTTTTTCTAGTGTTCGAAGACTTTTGTTACCGACTGTACTTCGGTAGAAAAAAACGTCTGCTGTGAGCATGCGCTGTAGCGTAATTTCATCATTTGTCTTCTGTGTCCATAGAGGCTCTCTAATCTAGCCTACAAAAATTTTAGCTAGCGCTGTGTTATGTAATGTCTTTTGCGGTTACGATTTTGACTTTAAGTTTTTCCGGACATGTCAACTCCTCTTACAGTCGGTTGTGGAGTGCGTCGCAGACCGTCGCCAATTACCCACTGCGCAGTATTTGTGCGACGTTAAAACCCAACCAACCAATCAATCAATCTCTTACAATCGGCAGCAAAATTATTGAAGAGCTAGCAATAATTCTTATTTAAAATATATGCACCTACTAATACTGTTTTGTTAAGTAAATATTTGTCGAGTCATGATCTTAGTCTTTATGGTGTTTATAAAAGAGTAAACTGATGATAAAAATTAATGATCAAACTAAAATGTATATATATATGAAGAGCTTGTTTCCAAAAGGTGTTAACTAATTTTTTTCAAAAATTGGCTTTTCGATGCAAAAGATCTCAGCACGCGTGTAACAAAGTATTTTCAATAACTAGAAGTTTGAAACAGAGTTTAATCGTATTGAAAACAAAAGGTGAAATTCGTGTTTTTCTTTTTTTTTTTTTTTTTTTCCGAAAAGAAATTAAGTCACGAGTAAATTTTGTGCCAAAAGGGATTAAGTCAAGTTTAACTAACTGCAGCGGGCCTTGAGATCACATGGTTTGTCTAGCCTTGGGTGAAAAGTCAAAAGTACAAAAAAGAATGTTGTTGTAGGTTATCACATTGAGATATTTCTTTTTTTTTTTTCTTTTTGCTAATAAGGTTAAGTTGGAAAGATCATAATGAGTGATTCGAATGAAGAAGCTGTGGTATTATCTCCGCACCCGAAAAAAAGTAAACGTGATCGAAGTCTATGGGGAAAAAAATATTAAAAAAAAAAAAAAAAAAAAAAAAAAAAAAGAAAGAAAAAAACCTTCAATCGTCGTCCGGTAAGCATGGAACAGTCGCTTTCAGTCATACTGACAGTGTGTTTTGTAAGACAAATATCCTCACAAACGATGTTATCGAAGAAGCATTTAAGGCTATGTACAGCGATAATGATAAACAGCGACAAGATATTTTTTTTGTGTTCTCATATGAAAATAACACCTAAGGAAAGATATCATCCACAGAAAAATGAACCAAAACTAAGACAGATAAGTATGAAGTACTTTATTCCTAATGATGATACAGATGTTCCCGTATGTGCTATCACATTTCGATGGGAGCAAAAAGAGTTGGAAATATTGAAAATTATTTCTTCAAGAATAAAACTGGCCGGAACGTAGAGGTGGAAAACGTACCAAATTTGATGTTGAAGACAAGAAGATATTGATACGTAAGCCCATGCTAAGTTATCGTTGTCGTTCTAGTCATTATGGGAGAAAAAAGACGCCTGAAAGAAAATGCCTTCCTGCGACGCTTAACGTTAGAAAAATGTGGAAAATGTGGAAAATGTTCATAGAAAAATGTAAAAAGGAGTGTACTTATAGCCTTTATTATAATGTGTTTGTAAAAGACTTTAATCTTGGTTTTGGAACCCCGAAAAAAGCATTTGTTCCTTCTGTATTAGAAAAAAAATACAAATGAATTCAGAAAAATGTACAGAAAAAAAAGACAATGTTAACCAAACTTTTGATTCATAAGCACCAAAACAAAAAAAAAAATTATTCACTTTTAGGGAAAAAGCTTATAGGAGAAGATGAAATTACAATGCGCTTTGACCTGATGCAGAATCAGGAATTACCACGTACACCTATTTCAGAAACCTATTATTCACATCAGCAATGGAAATACTTTTTTGGTGTAATTATTAATCGGGGTAAAAACAGTGCGCAAGCAAAGGATAATATAAATTTTTTTTTACACTTATATATTTAAGAAAAATGTGGATGTGTGCTTCAATAATTTTGCAGCCGCCTGTACATTATTCCTCTAAGATATAGGCTATATTTAAAATATTGTTTAGGTGTTACGAATAACTTTTACTTACAAAAGATTATTTGGAAAAAAAAAATTTCAAAATTTTATGTTCAATTAAAAAAAATATTGACATTGTCACAATTTATTTATTTATTTGTTTATTTCTTGCGAGAATGAATCTTTCACGCCTGAAAATAGCTTATATTGAAATCAAAGTTAACACATAGAATTAATTCTAAGCAATATTGGAATAGCGCAGTAATAGTGCGCCTCTAAACACAACCAACCAAGCAATGTTGGACAATCACACAGCATCAGAATTGTGTTTGTTCTACTTGATAGTGTATATATCTGAAGAAATTTACTATAAATTACTTATATAAAAACCGAAGGAGAACATGAGAAAATTTAAATATTATATTTTTAGAAATACGTTTATTAACTTAAACAGTGCCCAAAATAATTTATTTTTATATCTAAATTTTTATTAGAATAGGAAATACATCTCTGTGACTAACACTCCAATGGTGGCCTGTTCGTAAAATAAGTCGTAGCCACAATGTCCTTCATGTTCCCATCTACATTATTCCCCGGGGGGGGTCACTGAATCGGAGGAGCCATCTCTTCTGTGGAGGATCAAAATTGTGATGACATGTCCCTGGACCATCCTCAAAGTTTAGCCTCAGATCATAGCGTAGAACTAGTGCGACATTAAACCCACTCAACCTTTGTGGCTAATAGTGGACAAAAAAAATCATAGGTTAGTAGTTGACACACTGCATTAAATATCGAACCGCCGCTGACGGATATATCCGTTCACTGAGCTATTGCTTTTTCTACAATAAACTTACAGTTCTAAACTACATAAATATGGATTTTGAATTTGCGTTTTAAAAATGAAAATCTTAAATATTAGCTGGAAGACGGGGAGTGTCGGGTTCGATCCCAGGTCGCACTCGTCGACCTAGCATTTCGGAGAGTTTTCCGTGGTTTTCTCCGAGACTTGCGGGGATACGGTGTAAGGTCTCTTATAAAGACTCCCACGGAGGGCATCTCTCTCTAGGTTTAGGTCCCTAGTGGCCTTAATTCGAGTACCGAACATATACCTTAAATATTAGCCATGAGTTTTATCTTTAGGTGCATACTTGTAATTTTAATCTCAAGTTAAAAAATAAATAATTTTTCAGTATAATTTAAAAGCTATACTGTGAAAACAACATTGCAATTTTGCCCTTTCCAAGGACGGTTAGAGGGTTAAACATTTCTGTTATATCTATTGTCTGAATGTTGCAATAAATTTCATTTACTTTCACATTCCTCCTGAATATTGTATTATGATTTCATTACGGGAGATTTTGAATTTTCGTTCAATTTTTTCCATGTATATATAATCTAACAATAATATTTTTGCTCATATTACTTTTTACATAAAAAAATAAGGTGTATATTTACTAGCAGTAGTATATTACTTATTGCGATATCACCTCATTTTTGTTTAGTAACATATTTTTTTTTTTTAATCGTACTTTGCTATGAATAAATTTTTTATATGTTTTCTCGATATTAAAATATGTTTTCATATACACAAACATTTTTTTCTCTCATACATTTTAAGAAATACTGAATTCTGACACTCTCTTTGACTGACATCTTTTCATTAGAAATGTTAATATAAAAAGTCAAAAGCATTCAAAGAATTCCGAAAAACTATTTGCACATTTCGTGTTTCAAAAGATCGTGTTTACTTGCACTTTGACGTCTTCGTATAGCATAAAAAGCTAAATGTAAAGCAGCCTTTCAAGGTTTGAATATTCACAAAAAACATGGAACTTTTGCGAAATAACTTTTTCTTATGCAAAAATTAAATTTAATTTTTCGCACTAAATTTTTTGTTTCAAGCGAATTTCAAAGTGTTATTTTGAATCATAAAAAAAAAAAAAAAAAAAAAAAGAAAAAAAAAAGAAAAAAAACTTCCAAAAATATTACTTATTTTTTGCTTCAGTCTATCATCATTTACTTAAAAATTGATTTAGAAACTTTTTATTTATTTATTTCATTTTAATGGCTAAATACTTGAAATAATATAAAAATATGTAATTATAAAAGCAGTACAGAGTATTCTATAAATTGAGTTACAAATTTTGAGGGGAGAAAAAAAGCTCGTCAAAGGTTTTGAACGTAATCTAGTAACCAACTTTATATGGTTGAAAGGTCTTGAGAAAGGTGGTCCATAGGATAGCTCAATGGTTTGCGCTCTGGCTTTCTACTAACATCTTCTGGATTGGAATTTTGAATCCACCATGGGCGTTTCTCAGTGCTTCGTATTCACTTTAAGCACTGAATTTAAGTTTAAATAGCTTAGTGTCCAAAACATGACCGTGGGTGACAAATTAAACAGGACCAGTGCATAGAAAAGTGACTGTATAAGTCTAAAATATGAAAGGATGGTTTTGAATGGGCTTAACTTCACACTACTTCTACGCAGTGGGCAATTGGTGACAAAGTCTCGCCCCTGAGGGTGATTCGGGTGACTCCATCAAAATTTTGATCCTCCCACACTTCGTTAATCCTCAGAGGTATTAATTTTACAGAACATTGAGGACATTACAACCACGATAACTTGACTTTGTAGAGGACCGAACTTACAGAACATTTGACAGTTTCAAAATTTTATTTATTTTTTCCTTCAGTTTTCAGTTTTAATGCGACCTTTGATAACACATTTAATTAAACTTCATATTTTTAAAATAAATAAAATGCATTTAGGAAAAAAATATTATTATTATTATTATTATTTATTTATTTATTTTATTTATTTTATTTTATTTTATTTTAGCAGCAGTTACTAACAGTTTTAAAATAGTATCCTTTTTCCTTCAAATATAAATATTGATCTCGAAGAAAGAATCCAACAAAAATATTTTACACATTTCATTTTTATTCAGTACTTATGTAGAGATTGTTCTTTTACAGACTATCTGATCGTGTGGAATTCTGTCTATATATAAAGCATGAAATTTTTATATCTACTTTGTAAAGTTCCAGAGAGCTTGAACACACTAATTGTATAAATTATTTAGAAGAAAATTCGATAATTTCGGCATATTCTACAAATAAAAAATATTTTGTAAAAATCTTTGAAAATAAAATCACTAAACTTTCAAATCAAAATTTCTCGAATTAGTGAGTTAAAACACTTTACATATTTGTATTTTAGACAAAGTTTGAATAGTTTTTTAAAAACACTTTTTTAAATCAAGTGAAAATACATTCCAACTGCCATATCCTGAGAATCGCAATATATTTTTTTTTAATTTCTCAAAAACGTTGTTTCTAGACTTTAAAGATAATGTAAGATATAAAATGTAATGTATATAATGTAATATAAAATCTTTCCTAAAAAATTCTTTTTATAATTACGCCCCACCAGTGACCGAGCGGTTTTACTCTGAAAGCCGGTAGAGGAAAAGTGCCAGGTTCGATCACAATTCATGCACTTCGACCTAGCCGTTCAATTTTTTTTTCCCAGATTTTCTCTGAAACTCGCGTAAATACGGGATCGGGCTCCTAAAATCCCCCAATTTGGTTATTCCACCCATCGGCCTAGAATCCCATCGTTGTCAATCGACCTTAACCAACCAACCAACCAACCTTTTATAATTTCACTTTTTTTTAAAAACATTTTTTTTTAAAACATTGGCACGGAAATTGAAGTATTGAGTTATTTAACTCCGCTGATTTCATTTCTGTTTCATTGCTTTTCATGTATCATTTTTCTCATAGCAGTTTTTTATTATAATTGCAAAATTATTTTTTTCCCACCATCAACAAGATTTTTGAATATTCATAGTCATATTTTAAAAAAGAACAGCACTTTCCTTTATTTATTAAAAATTCCTGTTTTTAATTATCTGTAAATTTTACATCAATAAAAAAACAAATGTATAACTGTATAGAAAAACTGTAATTGAAACAATTTTTAATATTATAACTTTAACTTCGTGTTAAAAATTTTAAATTTCAAAATTAAATGATTTTGTTTGCGTGTGTTTCGTAAACATGTAGTGTTAAAATCAAGCAGACTTTAGAGTTAGTGGCGAGTTCATTTTGCTTTTAAAAATTGATAGTCTTTATTTTGTAATAATTTTCATTCAGAGTAGATTTTCAAAGTGTTTATCATTATAACAAAGTGAAAGGACAGTTATTGTTAGGTATTTAAAGAAAAAGAGCTTGGATACTTGTTCTCCTGTAGGGAAAACAATTTGTAAATGTTATAGTTACAAAATAAACAAATATGCCAACATTTCTAATTTATTAGGAACACAGTTAGTACCTTCCCATTTTACACACCACTGTATTTGTAGAGTAATTTTCATGAATATGCAGATAAGTTTAAATAAGAAGAAATATAATCTTCAAGAATAGTAGTGTTAAAAAAGGAGCACACTAACAATACTCGGAATAAATTAGAAATAGTGGCATGTGTGTATTACTTAAAACTAACTAACATTGAACATTCAATCTTTATGTTTAAGCTTTTTAAATTCCAAACTACTAGCAAGAAATTTAATGAATGAAAAAATTAAATTTCAAAGAATTTTAGGTTTATTTTGATAAAAGCAAGGTAATACAGCTTTTTTTCTGAATATGAATATTTGAATTTAGTGTTGCAAATACTAACATAATAAAACACTGTAAAGAAAAAAAAAAAACTGATCCATCAGATTTATCCTTTTCTTCTTTAACATTGACTGTTAAAAAAAAACAACTTTTCAAAGCTCCAAGTATTGCGCAATACTATTTGTGAATTTTCCCCCCTACCATCGAACAATGTCACGTGACTCACTCAAAAAAGAGAGCTACGATTAACTTTTGTTTTAGTTAGAAGTGTGGTATTGCGGTGTGCAAATATGTAGCAGTGGCTCTCTAGCCAATTAACCAAAAATGTTTCATTTATTTTGTAAATAGTTATTTCTTTTGTGTGCTGTGTATCATTGTAATGTGTCCGTGAAATTAAAAATTATGTTTTAAGTGTAACAATGAGGCGAGTCATCTTTATAAATTTTAAGAACATTGTATTCTGCATTCGTTGTTTAAATTGGCATCCCAACGTTGGGCCGAATGACTAAGTGATGTCGGCGGCTATAGAATGGAAAATAATTACAGATAAGTAAATTTTAATATTTATTTGATGATTGTTTGAACAGGAGCTAAAGGAATTTGGGCATTGTGCAGAGTGTGTTAATAAGTTAACACTTGAAAATATTGATTATCCTAATCAATGATTAGATATTTCTTAGAATCTTAATTCTAGATATGTTTAACAGTCGATCATCCTGATCTTAACGAATTTTAGATCGCCCAGATCTTATTATATTTGCATACCAGTTTCCTTTAGTATCTGTAAGTTATTTTTGATTCATAATTGTTGATATATTAAGATTTTGATAATTAAAAACAAGAATGTAGAATGCTATTTCTTAAGAAATAAGTTGAAATAATGGTGTATTGATGTAAAATAAAATATATTCTAATATAATTCTAACATAGAAAAATAAATTAAGTAAATCATAGCATCGAGTTGCTTAGAATAAATTAAGAACAACATTTCTGTTTTTTGGCGCCATTGCGTTGTGGAAGAAAAATAAACAAGTGAACTTTCATTATTATTGCGTAATCGCTTTCAGTAAAAGCGAAAAGAAAAAAGCTTTGTTTACAAAATTCAGTTTAATCATGTCTTATATGGCTAGAGGGAAAAAAACAGATCTAATTGAATTAGCGGGTGAATTAGATATAAAAATAGATGAAAATTTAAAACTTTTAGACATTAGAAATGCTATAGTCGAAAGTCCAGATTATGATGCAGAATTCACAAAAGAATGTTTGAATCGCATCATACGGGATAGGAAAGAAAAAGAAGATTTTTCGCTGAAAGAAAAAGAATATGAAAGGTTATTTGAACTAGAGAAAACCAAATTACAGGCACAAGCTAGTAATGCTCCTGATGCAGTATTACCTACCATGGCCCTTTCTTCCGTAGACACAAGCATGCCAAAATTAGAAATAAGCAAATTAATCCCAAATTTCGATCCGAAAACCGCTGATATAACCTTATATTTAGATTTATTTGAAAAACAATTAACATTTTTGAAGGTACCAAAACCAAAGTGGGTCGTATATCTTGTAGGTCTTTTGCCAACTGATGTCGCCAAACTAATTGCAAAAGAATCAGTTGATGATGCTCAGAATTATGATAATGTTAAGGAAATTCTCTTAAAACGTTTTAAATTAAGTGCTGAGAAGTTTCGACAACTTTTTGCCCAACACCGTAAATGTCCAGAAAGTACATGGCGAGATTTTTATTTTGATTTGCAAAACTATTTTGATGGGTGGCTTAAAGAATCTAAAGTTTCATCGTTGGAAGAGTTAAAAGATTTAATATTGGCAGATCAAATAAAAAAAGAAAGCTCCTCCCGAATACAAAGAGCATTTTTTGGACCACTGGAGCGAGTGGAACAATCCTCTTGAACTTGCCGATAAACTAGATTCATATGAAGAAATTAGACTAGTAAGAAATAAAAATGTTAGAAAGGAATCCCCTAAATTCCCACATGGAAATACTTCCCAAAATTTAAGAAATCACCCCCAAAATCCTAAAACTGCGTCATCGAGAGATTATACGAAAAATGAAGATCGACCACGTGTTAGTTGCTATGGTTGTGGCAAACCAGGTGTTATTAAGGCTAAATGCTCCGCCTGTTCCCCCTCTTCTAGGAAAAGTTCAGCTGAGTTCAAAACTATTCACCTTCAGTCATTATCTATCGAAGAACCTCAGTCGACACTTATAAGAGTAAAAATTAATGGAATAAATGGAATAGTGTGTGCTGACACTGGAGCCAGTCACACTATAGCTGGTGAAACATTATATCACCTCTTAACAAAACGAGGTGTAGAATTTTAGAAAACTTGTATGAATGTAACGTTAGCTGATGGTCTCCAAAAAGAAACTGAAATCTATTCAGCCGAAGTAGATGTACAAATTGAAGGACGATCTTTCCGAATAACTTTGTTTGCGTTACCTACTGCAAAGAATAACAGAACATTGTTGGGAAATGATTTTTTGCGTACTGCTGGAATCGTTTTGGATATTCGAAATAATATATGGTATTACCATGATAATCCAAAGCAGAAATTTGATTTCAGTGAAGATGATTTCAGGCCGTCTGAAAATCCAGTATATTCTGCTGAAGTTAACGAGCTTATCTTAAAAGAAAATGAAGGAGCCCATCTTTCTGATGAACAAAGGTCAGAACTGAATAATTTATTGAATGAATATGAAGATATCTTTGAACCAGGGGAAGAACCGACTAACAAAATTCAACACTATATTGACACTGGAAGTAGTCCTCCTGTCGCAGTACCGCCGTACCGCATGTCCCCAGCAAAGAAAGAGATGTTGAAGAAAGAGCTAGACGAGTTGTTAGCTAGCGGAACAATAGAAGAATGTGAATCTCCTTATGCTTCACCGGTGGTATTAGTACCTAAGCCTAATGGTCAAGTACGACTTTGCGTAGATTATAGAAAACTAAATTCTATTACAAAAACTGATAAATACCCATTACCCAGAATTGATGATCTTCTTCACGAAGCTAAACATACCCCTTTTATGTCAACCATTGACTTAAGGAATGGATACCATCAAATTGAAGTAAACCCTGCAGACCGTGACAAAACTGCTTTTATTTGTCCATTTGGAACTTTCCGATACCGGAAAATGCCTTTCGGCCTCAAGAACGCCCCATCAACATTTCAACGTATGATTGATAATTTTAGAAATTCCTTAAAGAACATATTAGTCCTTTCCTATTTAGATGATATTATCATCTTGTCTGAAACTTTTAATGAACATTTAGATAATTTGAGTGCAGTTTTTAAGAAATTACGAGAATTTAAGTTGCACGCTAACCGTGAAAAATGCAATTTCGCTTGTAACCGTGTAAAATATCTGGGACATTACATTACTAGTAAAGGACTTGAAGCTGATCCTGATAAAATTGCTGCAATTCAAGAAATACCAGCTCCAAAGAATGTAAAGCAACTGCAGCCTTCCTGCAAACTTGCTCATGGTATAGAAGGTTTATCCCAAAATTCTCTGAAGTTGCTAGACCTTTGACTAATTTGACGAAGAAAAACGCTGTTTGGGTTTGGGGAGAAGAACAAGAAACATCTTTCAGAACCCTAAAACATCTTCTAATGAGTCCACCCATCCTCAGTCAAAATGATCCAACTAAACCATACATATTAAGAACAGACGCTAGTAACTATGCCCTTGGTGCAGTTTTGTTACAAGGCAGTGGAGCAGAAGAACATCCAATTGAGTATGCAAGTAGGTTACTCACAAAGGCCGAAAGAAACTACTCCACGACTGAAAGAGAGGCCTTAGCCATCGTATGGGCTTTGGACAAGTTTCGTGCATATATTGACGGTCAAGAAGTCACTGTAGCAACCGACCATCAACCTCTTAGATGGTTAATGAACTTAAAGTCTCCAACAGGTCGCCTCGCGCGATGGGCACTACAGGTACAATCCTTCAACCTGAAGATAGAATATGTGCCTGGTAAGGCTAATATTGTTGCTGATATGTTGTCCAGACCCTTCTGTCCACACGAAGAAGGAAAATGTGAAATTTGTTCAATTTCAATAGATATCCCTCCGCGAAGTCCAAGAGAAATACGAGAAGAACAATTAAAAGATGAAGATATAAAGAAAATTATCGAGTCTTTGGAAAGTATCGATAAGAATGAAGATTTCGCTAACTGGAGTAGTCGTGGTTACTTGATGAATCAAGGCGTTTTATATAGATATTCTCCCGAAACAGAATCAGAAGAAGCGCAATTAGTAGTCCCGGTTCAAGAGCGAGAAAGAGTGTTAAAAGAGCATCATGATGCACCCTCAGCTGGACATTACGGAATTGAAGGAACATTCGATAGAATCGCAAAGCGGTACTACTGGACTGGTATGCGAAGATATATTACAGAATATATTAAGAATTGCCCCGATTGCTGTCGTTATAAACCTAGTAACCAGAAGCCATCTGGATTATTACAAACACCGATCTATAATCAACGATTTGAATCACTTTCAATTGATTTATTCGGCCCTTTACCTAAAAGCAATGAAAAGAAATGGATCTTCATCATAGAAGATTGTGCCACCAAATGGGTGGAACTATTTGCATTAACTTCCGCAACTGCTAAAGAGTGTGCGATCACTCTAATAGAGGAAGTGTTCCTTAGGTATGGTTTGCCTAGAAGGGTAATAAGCGACAACGGGCCGCAGTTCGTAAGTGCTGTAATGCAACAAGTTTGTTACATCCTGGGAATCGCACAAACCCTAACTCCGGTTTATCATCCACAGGCAAACCCTGTGGAAAGGAAGAACAGAGATCTAAAACCCCGTCTGGCCATGTTGGTTGGGAATGATCATACTACCTGGAATGAGAAGCTACCAATAATTAGATTTGCCCTTAACACAGCAAAATGTGATTCAACTGGCCAAACCGCTGCATATCTCATGTTTGGGCGAGAACTACGCACTACCGATGATATTGCGCATGATTTCCGAAGTGTTGTGCACAATGATAATTTCGTTCCCGAAATAACACCGTACTTGAAGAAATTTGCCAATTTCACTAAACAAGTACGAGATCGAATTGAGGAAAGACAAGACCAGCATAAACGCTATGCAGACAGAAAATTTAAAAAGGCTCCTTCTTTCAAGCAAGGTGACAAGGTATGGGTTAATACCCACCCCATTAGTGACTCTAGTAAAAACCGAACTTCCAAATTCATGCCCAGGCGCGATGGCCCTTATACAATTTTATCACAGAGATCACCAGTTTCGTATACATTAGGTACTACAGATAATCCTTTTACTCCCATAGGGAATTACCATGTATCCGCTCTGCAACCATATACAGGTCAGGACACTACTCCTGTTCGTCCGATCCAAAGGAGAGGTCGACCGACGAATACTACAACCTCAACTAGTAGGAAAGGTGGTCAACAACGAGAACAGTTGCCCAAACGCCCTGCTGTGCCCACCAGGAAGCAACCCCCCAGAAAAGCAAGCTGTATACCGAGGACGATGTACACAGCTTGAGGGGAAGTCTGTAAAGAAAAAAAAAACTGATCCATCAGATTTATCCTTTTCTTCTTTAACATTGACTGTTAAAAAAAAACAACTTTTCAAAGCTCCAAGTATTGCGCAATACTATTTGTGAATTTTCCCCCCTACCATCGAACAATGTCACGTGACTCACTCAAAAAAGAGAGCTACGATTAACTTTTGTTTTAGTTAGAAGTGTGGTATTGCGGTGTGCAAATATGTAGCAGTGGCTCTCTAGCCAATTAACCAAAAATGTTTCATTTATTTTGTAAATAGTTATTTCTTTTGTGTGCTGTGTATCATTGTAATGTGTCCGTGAAATTAAAAATTATGTTTTAAGTGTAACAATGAGGCGAGTCATCTTTATAAATTTTAAGAACATTGTATTCTGCATTCGTTGTTTAAAACACTGCATTATGCGATACAAAATATTTTAATTAAAAAAAGAAAAAAGAAATCATATTCTATTACTTATTACCAAGTTTACGAATAATATCTTGAAATTTAAATCATGACTAGAATTTAAAAAAAAAAATGTTATTTTGCACATTTAATTTTACTATACTACTATAACGAGATTTTGATTTCAAATGCATATAAAGAAATTCTAAAGTAATAGGTTTTTTCATTGACTCCGATATGAACCTTTCATATAATAAGTGAATGAAAAAAAAGCAAAGTAGACGTTTTTCTATATATATAAAGTAAAATAGAAAGGTAATTTATTGCTTGATTAGTCAAGCAACATGTCATATCATGTTTTATTAACATCTTGATCAAACTGTTTTTCTTTTCTGCAGAATTCTTATATTAGCTTTACGGTAGAAAGCCAGAAATGTATAAATTTCGGAAGAAATAAATTAATCTGAGGTAACAATATATATATATATATATATGCGTGTGTGTGTGTGTGTGTATTTATCTGAGAATAATGGGATACAAGATTTTGAATACGTTCAGCTCATTTTATATTTGTAAAAAATATCGAAAATAAATAAATAAATAATACTTTGGAAATGCTAACAGTAGATTAAAAATAAATAAATAAATAGAGTTCAATTACGCTAATTAATTACAATAATATCAAGACAATTATCCAACATAAAGAGAACATGTAAATGTACGAGGATGATTCGGAAAGTAATGCCTCCAAGATAATACCTTTATTTGTGTCTGACAGATAGCACTGATTCAGGCATCAGTTGAAAGCTTGTAATGTCAGCTACAAATGGTGGCATCATTTTCAATATTGTTCTCAATGCGGGCAGCACACTTGCGCCAACGCGAAACAAGGTTTTTCATGCCGTCGGCGAAGAACTGTGGTGGCTGCTTGGTGATACCATTACCGAACTGCTGCTTCCTCCTACGTGTCATAAGTGTAGAGTAGGCCCTTAAGATCATCCTCAAGTTTTAGGGAGAGCCAAAATTTGCCGGGCGCAAGATCCAGACTATAGGCAGGATGACGCAGAACGTCCGTGAACCTCAGGCGCTGCAGTGTTTTCTGAGTTTTGTGGTTTGTGTGCGAGTGGAAATGTCGAGTATTGTTACGATCTCTTGTTGCTTGATCCTGCAATTGCTCCGAATTAACTCGTCCACCTGATGTTGATGATCCTCATCAGAGGCCGTTGCGGGCCGTCCACTTCGGTGCTGATCCTGGAGATTTAATGCGACTGGATTTTGTTCTTTCACAGTCCTTGCTCACCTCCGCACAGTGCTAACGTCAAAACAGGCATTCCCGTAAACTACAGTCAGACGGCAGTGAATGTTGATGGGTTCACAACCTTACGGAGTCAAAAAATTCAATTACAGCCCGCTGTTTCAACCGCACGTCACCACTGGATGCCATGGATTGCTCTATTACTTTGGAACAAGAAGGGATATGAAGGTGAAACAAGTGACATTCTATAGCTTAAACATTAGTGCATTTATGATAAACAGTTCAAAATGTTTGCAGCACTATTGACAAAGTAGTGGGCTTGAAGACATTAATTTATGAATCGCTTTCGTATATACAAGGTATTTTATTTGCAATGCTTACATACATGTAAATGAAAATAATGATATTGAACATATAAGTGCCTTAATTTATTTCATAGCACTTTTAGCCCCACCTTTATTTTACACGACTTAATTTATAGAATATTTTTCTGTAATATATAACTGCGATAAAATAAGAAAACATACTCTAATAAAAAAGTGGTATGAAAAGAAAAAAAAAAAAAAAGAAAGAAAGAAAGAAAAAAAAAAAGGGGGGGGGCTAAAAGTGCTCTGGAAAAAAATTAGGAACTTGGCAACTCTGAAAGTGTTTACAGATCTTAAATAAACTGTTTCTATTTGTAACTTATAACAATGACAAACTAAATGCAGCTCTAACACTTATCATTGTTCAAAAGAAAAAAAAATAGTCATACATCATGCAAATGTTATGCACAAAGAAAGTCTTATCCAATGCATCAAAAGTAAATTAGGCATGTACCAGTAGCCACTAAATCAGGCTAACAAGGGAAGTATGAATCAGTAAAATTGCTATTGAAATCAAACCAAGCATAAATTGAAGACCATGGTCAAAAGCATAGGGTAGAGGGCAAATTTGCTGCAACAACACTCATGGGGGCGAGATATGACCCCCTAATAGTTTTAGTTATTTTTATAAAAACCAACAAAACACGAATCGTCGTAAGAACGAGTGATGCAGTGGTAGCGTGCTCGACTTATGATACGGCGGTCCTGAGATCGAGTCAACGCAAGGGCGTTTCCTACTTTTTTTTTTTTTTACATTTTCAATTAAATTAAATTATTAATTTAAGGGTAAATATTTATTATATTAAGAAGATTTTTTTTTTTTAAGTATTCCAATTAATAAAGTATTGACCATGAATAAAAGAAATATATATATATATATTTATTTATTTATTTATTTATAAAAAAGAAAATCATGTTTAAAGCTATTAATATAATGTCTAAGTTATAACGATTATGATTAAAAGTAGAAAAATCATGAAACCATAAGTATTTTTTACAATGAGAACAAGAAATATAAGAAGATCGATCACAATTATTTGAATTACAATTTTGTTCATTTGTTAAATGTTAACATTTAAAAATTAACATTTTGTTAAATGTTTGTCTTTTCGTGAAGATTACTAGATTTGTAAAATTCATATTTACACAGATTTTGAATTTTATGAGATGTAAACTAATTATAAATTAGTGAAGTCATTTTGAGAAAATTTGTCATTGTGTTCAATATTATTGTCAGTTCTTCCGACACCACCAAATTTTACAGTTGTTTACTTAAATATTTGAAATAAAAGTTAAATGCGACATCGAATATTTAAGCAGCAGCTGTTGTTTATTCAGGATTTTTCATTTAAAAAATTGTATGAATAATAAAACGACAGCAGACGATTAACTTTTGCTATTAATGACGTCGATAAAAAATAGTAATTAAAAATTTACATAAAACACTAGCACAAATCATTAACAAAATTTTATCTAAAAGTAATATAAATGTATTCCCCGTTAAATTATTAATTTCTTTTAATTAAATATATAAATAAATAAATTAGTTAAAATGAAAAAAATATTAAATTGTCCACGCTGAAAAAAAAACTTTTTTTTTAATAATAATTATTTTCTTTATAATAATTATTTCACTATTATTATTTTTTTATATATATAATAGTTATTTCACTAATAATTATTTTCTTTTAAAATAATAATTTTATTTAATTTAAAATATAAAAAAATAAATATTTCAGTTAAAAAAAAAAAAAAATTAAAATACAAAACGCCCATGCGGGGACTCGATCTCAAGTCCTCCGTAACACAAGTCAAGCGCGCTACCACCGCAACACCCGTTCTTACTACGATGTGTGTTTTGTTGGTTTTTATAGAAATAACTAAAACTATCAGGGGCTCATATCCCCAACGGCACACTTAACCACAATACTTCCTGAAGATGTCTATAGGATGTCCATGGGCGTCTTTTTCATCCACAGGACATCTTAAAGATGTCATATGGATAAGATTAGGGTTAAGATGCCGTTAGGAATCTCGCCCCCATGGATGTTGTTGCAGAAAATTTGTACTCTACCCTATGTTTTCAACCATGCTCTTTAATTTAAGCTTGGTTTGGTTTCAATGGAAATTTTACTGATTCATACTACCCTTGTAAGTAATGCAATAAAAAAAAAAAAATCGGGATTTTATGTTTATAGTATTCAAAATACTGTTTATGCACATATACTGATATTTTATCTGTAAATAGATAAACTATCCTTATCAGGCAGCAACATAATTCAGGTGTTTCACCGTCAATTGTGAGATTTCTTTGATTTGTTTGCGCATCTGCATAATTTTTACTACACATCAGAGCACCCCTTTTTGGATCAGCATCTATGTCATCCTTACAGCTCCTTCTGTTGATTATTTTTCATTGATTCCCCTCCATCATTTTTCGCCCGATGTTTCTTTCCTCTAGTCATGTAGATCATTGTTTTCATTGGTAGAGGGTGTTTTCTAGCTTGACATATGTTTACATAATTTTTGTGTTTGCACTTCTATAGGGTTAGTTTGACAATGAATTGTTAATTGATGAGAAGTATGTATGAGAGGGGATGACTTGGTTCCGAAACTTTTCTGCGACCTTTTCCACTTTTTTTTTATATATATAACTTCACATTTTTGTCATTTTCTCATCAATACCAACACAATAAGTGCATCTTTTTTACCTCTAAAATATTCAACGCATTCAGAATTTATTTAAAAAACTGGTATGTCATAGCTATCACAAAACTTACTTTTGTGTTATTCTGTATAACCTTGTTACATATTGGCTAACATGCCAAAAATTGAATCACTTTATAACTTGCAATTTAGTAAAATTTTATCCAAGAGATACTAAGATATAGTTATGTTGAATATCGCAGAAAGTAACTAATAGCAGTGCTACATGCCGCCCGATACATTCCCAAAGTAAGCGGAAACTCTTTTTCATTATGTCCATTTCGCATATGAGTTTGGTTTTTTTACACATTACAAAATTTGAAGAACAGATAATATTGAAAATTTAAATAATTTCCAGAATGGATAAGAGGTAAAATGAATATTTCTAAATCAAAATACGTTGTTTCATGGAAATCAGTCCGTAACCTACTTGTATGTTTTCAGTTCTTTATTTGGTTTTGAAGCAGAAATTATCTTAACCAGAAAAAGAATCAGTTGTATAATGTTTTTTTATAAACAATAAATCAGAAATCAACGGATTCAAATGCTTAAGACGATGAAACGATAAAAATACCCATATCATGCTCCGGGATATTGAGCTTTTTTAGCTGTTTTCAGTGGACAAATCATTCGACCTTCAACTCCATTTTTTTTTCTAAGAAGTAGCAAGGATTTCTATAACATAATGTAAGGAAGAATATGGAATTTTTGTAGTTCGCAGCAAACAATGATTTTTGTAATGTTAAAGAGTTATTCAAAAGGTGTTAGTCATCGGTTTTACATATTTTTCACAGAATATTACACTTTTAATTTATGTAATTAAGACATGATTTAATATTAGTAGATACCGTTAAGAAGACACAAATAGAAAATTTTAAATCATAAAATGCATATAAAAAACCACACAACAATATTTTGGGCCAAAACAAATTCAGCACGGTCCATCATGAGGTGGAAGCTAAATAAGGCAAAAAAGAAGTAAACAGCAATACACACTGTTTGTCATAGTTTTTTTTCATTCAGTTGCCTTAGCAGTGAAATAAAGAAAACCGTCGTAGCTTGTAAGGAAAAAAGAGGGACAATATGAAGTTTGCATGCAGATTTATGTTTCTTCATCTATCAAATGCAGATTATCGAAGTATTTTACTACAATTGTTGAATGTAAATAGATTAAGTCTTTGTTGCATTGCACGAAGACGCAAAAACAATGATCATTCTGTGAGTTGACAACTAAATATTTTTTTCCGAATTTGTGATGCTGGTGTATTTTCCTTTTTTTTTTTTTTTTTTTTTTTAATCTTCCTAATTATTGACGGAAAACGTGCACACAGCCATATAAACGGCTAGTGTTGCCAAATCTGGCGGATTTTTTATTCAATAATCACCAGTAATTTCTAATTGCAACATTTGCCTAATCACTTCGAAGATTAATATAGTCGATTATGCATATCAAATATCCCCTCTCAAAATTATTGGGATTATTGAATGAAAAATCTGCCAGATCTGGCAACACTGAAAGCGGCACTTAATTTATTTGCTTGAACGTGTTGCGAACTCATTCATGGAAAGAAGCATGTTTTATGCAGGGCCGTAACTACCACCGGGGCAAGCGGGGCAGTGCCCCGGGGCCACCAAGCACAGGGGGCCACCATAGTGATGCTAAAAAAATCTCATTTTTCATATTTTGAACGAAGGTTAAGTTAAGTATTTAAAATTCTGTTTTAGTTAGCTTTTTCTCATCAACCGATTAATTTCGAGATTAATTTTAATTTAGTTGGTACATTTGGAGAAACCCACCTAAATGAAAATGGTAAAGAACTGAGAGACTTTGCCTCTTTTAACAACTTAAAATTAACAAACACTTTCTTTAGGAAAAAGGACATAAATAAATACACATGGAGTGCAAGGGGCACTAGGTCACTTATAGACTACATCATTACCAATAGAAAATTGTCCCCTCAAGTTATGGATACACATGTCTACAGAGGTTCTGACATATACTCAGACCATTATCTGGTTATTTCCAAAATTAAGTTGTTGTCTAGATGGATAAAACGCAATAGCAAGAAACCAGACAATGAGGTTTTCAAAGTATCCTTACTACAAGAAAACAGCATAAGAAGACTCTATCAAGAACGATTAAATCAACTATTGGAGGATTCGATCCCTGTAGACGACGTAAATGAAGAATGGAAAAATATAAAGAACATAATCCAAAAAGCGGCACTGGAGGCCTTAGGCAAAAGGAAACAACACCGTAAGACAAGAGGCATGAGAATCTGGAACGAGGATATCGCAAAGGCTGTTAAAGACAAACAAGCAGCATATTTAAATTTTCTGCAGAAAAAAACAGGAGAAGCTGAGAAACTGTATAAAACAAAAAGAAATCTCGCAAAGGACATCATTCGCAAAGCTCATCAAAACTCATGGGATAAATTTATCAGTGATATTGAACACGATGTACACGGCAGACAAACCATTGCCTACAAGTTCATAAGAAATTTAAATAATGATGAACGAGATCGAGCAAATATTGACACTATTGAAGTGAAGGAATGGATCAACCATTATAGGAACCTTTGGTTCAACCCAACCGCCCCCTTAACCACCGAGATGGGAACAATTGAAAGAGATATTGATTGTATTGATATGGTGGAATTGAAGAATATATTGAAAACATCTAAAAACAGAAAAGCTACAGGCCCAGACAATATTAATTCAGAACTTTTCAAATATGGTAGCGATTTACTACATGAAAAGCTATTACATCTTTTTAATATGTGTTGGAGAGAATGTGTGATCCCCACAGAATGGCAGACTGCAAAAGTTATCTCAATCTTTAAGAAAGGAGATAGGAATTCCTGCGGGAATTATAGGGGCATTAGCCTACTAAATACCGCCTATAAATTATATAGCAAACTAATTAATAACAGAGTAAGGGAATTGTCAGAATCAATGCTCTTAGAAGAACAGTCTGGCTTCAGACGAGGAAGATCTTGTATAGACGATGTATTCTCTTTAAAACAGATAATTGAAAAACGTAGAGAATTTAACCTAGAAACGCATACTATTTTTATAGACTTCGAAAAAGCGTTCGACCATGTGAATAGAGAAAAGTTATGGTCTATCATGGAATGTAGGGGATTTCCCCGACACTTGATTCAGGCTTGTCAGTCCTTATATCAACATACAAAGATACTCATCGGCACACACAAAACCAACGAAGTAGACACTAACCAAGGAGTCAGACAGGGATGTAGTCTATCCCCAACTCTGTTTAATCTCTACATAGACGACATCATCCGAACATGGAAAGCTTCAGCCGCCCCAGGTATTAAGCTAAAAGTAGACATGTTCATCAACACGCTACTGTTCGCGGATGACCAGGTTATCATTCAAGAATGTGAAGACGATCTACAGAGATCAACGTATAGCCTACACAAAATTTGCCAAGACTATGGAATGAAAATCTCGATAAAAAAAACCAAATCTATGGCTTTCAAAGGGAAAGAACCTATTCGTACAAAAATTGTCATTGAAAATGAAGTCATAGAACAAGTATCACACTTTACCTATCTAGGTTGTGATCTCACTTATGAATACGAGAACGAGGTACAGCAGAAATTGCACAAATTCCAATACATCTGTGGAACTTTGAGAAAAACCCTCAGGAAGAAGACACGAAAAGAAACACAACTTAAATTCTATAGGGTCATGGCCACACCCGTCTTACTTTATGGTTCAGAGACATGGACCTTGGGGAGCCGGGATCTATCGAGAATCCAAGCAACAGAAATGCGACATTTGAGACCTATAAAAGGCTGCACAATTTTCGACAAGATTCGGAATGAAGACATCAGGAAGGAGTTAAAGATCTTCAACTTATGTGATAGAATACAAGAATATCGTACTAAATGGAAAGACCATGTACAGCGTATGCCGGAAACACGGATTCCCAGAGCTGCCCTCGACTACTCCCCAAAGGGCAGGAGATATCGAGGACGACCGAGAAAGCGGTGGACTGAACAATGAAGCCGGAACAGGCACTATGCCTAATCCCTGAAGTTGATGATGATGATGATGATTTTAAAATTTCTTTCGAAAAAAGCTTATTTATCATTAATTCTTAATGAAATTAGTAATAGAAAAGGAAAGGTTCAAATTACCATTTAAATTGAGAAACAAAACTTTTGATATATCTATATAAATTAAACATAAAAGACGGTGACTGGAATAGGACCCCGTCAGCGAGGCTAGTTTGAAACTAGCCTCGCATCGAGGCCTCATCGATCGCATCGTTATTCACCTTGTTTATTAAAAAGACAAACAAAAAACAAACCGACTGAAACTGAATGAAAGAGTTGGAAAGATTTTCAGCTGCGAATGTCAAAACATAAGAAATACTCTACTGGAAGCTGCTCCCCCCCCCCCCTCACCCAGTATTTGTCTGCTAAGCTTTTAAACTCCCCTACTACAAATAAGGCCCGCGCTTTTATTATTACTGGCTGTCTCTCGAACCTCTCGAACTTTTGTCTTATATATTAAAAGTCTTTAATAAATTTTGAAGCAGATTATGATCACTCTGGTTAACATTTTTAACAAATTTGTTTCGTGAGCGTGTTTTTTATATATCATGGAACTGGAACACAAACACAAACGTAAGCGTAAATATCATAGTGGTGCTCACGGCAGAAAAGAAAGAAAGAAAAGATCTGAAGAAGCGGCAAAAATTCAGAAAAATTACTCAGTTGGATATCAACTGGCTCTGGAACACAAACTTCTACGACAACCAATGATAATGCAGGTAATGCTTATAAATTTATGTTCTTTTTTTCAAATGTATCGCACACAGGGACCAACTTACAGGAATGGACGACCAGGGCAAAATAAAAAACATTGATTGGGGGCCTTCTTCCACCCAACTATGGACAAAGGTGAGGGTGCCTACTCCCTCATAAGTATACTTTGGAAACTACTTTAAACTTTTAAAATTATTATTGAGATTAATTAAACAATTTATAATACATCACATTCAAAAAAAAAAAAAAAAAAAAAAAAAAAAGCTTTTAAATTTACGTATTATATAAAAAAAAGTTTCTTCATAATTACATTGTTAATTATAAAGAACATAAAATATTTAGGTTGCATATATATAGGATAAATATCATAAGGTCTTGAATTAAAATGGCCGTGAAAATAAAATACTTAAGATTTTTTTTTTTTCCCATAAATGAATATAAAATTAAAAATAAATAAATACTATGTGACTGTGATACGGAATTTCTTTAATTACAAAATATAATACTTCCCACATTAATTCAAATTATCTTTATATTTATCTTTTTCTGGATTACATATGTATATATGACTAAAATACTAAGTTCTTATGAATAGAATAAAATTATTATTACTATTTTAATTAAACTAAAGTTGTGGTGCAATACTAATAATTTTTCTTCATTTTTTAGTGATATTCTATTTATCTTTTTTTTTTTTTTTTTTTTTTTTTCACATGGATGCAGGGATAATAATTATTGGTTGCAATTATCTGCAAATTCAACTGATTTACAATTTGTAGTTTAGTTATTTTATTTGAAACTTAAAAGTAGGAATTACGGTTGTCCATAAATGACGTCAAACTTTTTTTTTCAGTATTTTTCATTTCTGCTCCTTTGTCACAAAGTGTCATATTTCATCAATTGTATTTATTTAGAATGAAATAAGACTGGGGTTTACAACAAAAAACATAATTAATATATAATAGAAATATTTTTTCATCAGAATTCTTTCATGTGCTATGAAAATGATAATATTCTTTTTATTTTACATTCATCAAAAATCTAATGGCTTGTTTCGTTTTTCCTTGTTAAATGTTGGGTAGTAATTTTTAAAATGCAAATGTGTAAAAGAAGAAGCAATACAAACTTATGTTGATTAATCAAGAATGAGACTATTTAAACAAACACTATCAAAAACAGAAACACAAAATTTGTTTCGGGTTGAAAAATTAACTCTTTCGCCGCACTCGTGTTTATCAGTTTTCGCCTGATGAAGGATTATGTTTCATTTTTTCAACCCGAAACGATTGCTGCGAGTTTTTGCCTTTTATAGTGATTGTTTGCAAATATCTTATTCATCATGATAGAAGGAAGGCTGTATAAAAGATAAATATTATTTTTTAATGTGTTGACAATATCTTGTAATGACATACCAAAAATTTGCATTTGATTAAGAAATACGATTCTAGAATCTGCACAACCTCTGTCGCTATTTCTTATATTCTGAATCAGACAGTTATTCCTGAGAAAAAAAAATAAAAATAAAAAAATAATTTTCACGCTATTTATAGATCTATTAAAATTTAAAAGTAACTCTGTAACATTAAATTATTTGTTCATGTTAAAAATGCGAAAATTGTAAGGACTGTAAAATGTCAAATTTTATTATTCGAAATTTGGCAAATTAAGTGTTTTATATCAATATTAATGTCTCATTTTTTATATTTTACATTAGAATTTGTTAAATGCATAGCTTTTTATAAACTTAGTCTAGCATTACATAAATTTAATCTTAGATTTTCAGAAAATCCCAGACCCAAATATAGACAGAACAGACGAATCTGAGACTATTTTGGAAGAAAGAACATTGCCACAGGATGACTTTGATAAAAATGCAACTCAGCTTAACTCTTCAGATGATGAAAATGTATTATCCATTGAAAAGACTGACGACATAGAGAAAATTACAGATTTTCCGAACAGTATCGAAGATTCAGAGATGAAACATCGGATTATAGCAGCTGGTCCAAGTCAACCAGATGGTCCTTTTCCGAAAGACGAAACACAACAAGGCAGAACTTTTTCAAGCAGCTATTATAGTTTTACAACTAAGGCTGGACTGAAACTTAACAGACATTGGTTATGCTATTCAGTAAAGCTTGATTGTGTTTACTGTCTACCATGTTGGTTGTTTCCTTAGCAACAATATACGCATGGAACTCCAACTATTAAATTTTGAACCTGTGGAGTTAGAGATTGGAAACATCTTTCGGAACGTATAATTAGTCATGAAGGATCCGAAATACATGCGCGTGCTTGTGTTGCTTATGAGCAGTGGCGTAAGCATAAAACTATAGATGAGACAATTGATAGAAGATTGAAGGAGGAAAAAAACTTCTGCCGCAAAGTTCTGGAGAGAATTCTGAATGTGACCCTAACTCTTGCAACATGCAATCTTGCTTTTCGGGGAACTAATGAGAAGTTTGAATATAACAACAAAGGGAATTTTCTTTCTATTATTGAGCTCTTATCAAAGTATGACTCAGTGTTACATGAATTACTTTTGTGTCCACAAGGTTCAATCAAATATTTAAGTCCAAAAATTCAAAATGAACTTATCAATTTGTTATCGTCGCAAATTAAAGATGATATCACTTGTGAACTTCGAGAGGCTCCATTTTTTTCTCTAATTTTGGACACGACCCAAGACGTTTCTAAGACTGACCAATTGAGTGAAGTTTATAGATATGTAACAATAATAAACGACAAAAGGGGAAAACCTAGTGAACTGAAAATTTGTGAAGTTTTCATCTCCTTCAGAGAAATCAGAGATCAGTCAGCACAAGGCTTAGAAGATGAAATTATGAAATCTCTCAGCGAAGAAGGTTTGGATTTAACAAAATGTCGTGGTCAAGGTTACGACGGGGCAGCAGTTATGAGTGGGGCATACAATGGCGTGCAACAACGCATACTAAAAAAATCTCCACACGCTTACTATGTACACTGTGCAGCTCATAATTTAAATTTAGTTCTTAAAGATACCGTTGAAGGAAACAGAGAAAACTGCAAGTTTTTCGAAATTGTTCAAAATGTATATTGCTTTTTTGGTCAAAGTACAATACGTTGGGAGGAATTAAAATCACAATATCAGAGCGGATCTTCCAAAGTTACATTGAAAATGCTAAATCAAACTCGCTGGGCTGGCAGATATGATGCAGTTTATGCCCTGAAACATAGATTCTCCGATGTTATAAAATGTCCCACTCGCATAATTTTAACTAGCCAAAAAAGCAAGGAAAGAAATGAAGCCGTACAACTAAAGAAAATATTAGAAACTTTTGACTTTATCTTACTGTTAGTTATCCAGTGCGAAATTTTGGAGTCCCTGAACATTGTGTCAAAGTCTCTTCAATCTGATTCAGTAGAATTATTATCTGCATATAATTTACTAGAGAATGCTCTACTTAAAATTACCAAAATGCGCGAAAGATTTGAAGAACTGGTATCTGAGGCTACAAAAACTTGTGAACGTTGGGGTGTAACTAAAGATTTTCGCCAGGGTAGATTTAGGAAGGTGAAAAAACATTTTGACGAACTGTCTGAAGACGAAAGATTAAAGGAACCAGAGTCTCATTTTAGAGTAACTGTATTCTACCCAATGATAGATACTCTACGTACTCAGCTACGCCACCGATTTTTAGGTATGAAAGCTGTTCTAGACACTTATCAAATAGTTCAGCCTGAATTTCTTACCAGTGCTAGTGAAGAAGAAATTCACAACAAAGCAATAGAATTTGTTAAAAAGTTTCCACAGGACAGGATGTGTCCCCGTTGTTTCCTTCTCAAATATGTTCTATCAAAAATTCATTCCAAAATGAACTTGAAAAAATTAAGAGCGTCAGAGAATTGGCAGAACAATTAATAATTAACCAAAGTTCACTTTCAGCAAGTTATCCTGATGTATGCACCGCTTGCATTATGTATTTAACTGTTCCCGTGACTGTTGCTAAGGCTGAATGTTCATTCTCAAAACTCAAATTGATAAAAAATTTCTTAAGAAATAATATGGTCAAGAAAGACTTAGCGGTTTAGCTTTGCTCTCTATTGAAAATGAACGAGCTCAGAAAATTAACTTCGATAAAGCAATAGATGACTTTGCTTCAATAAAAGTTAGAAAATATAATTTTTTATAATCAAAAATTATTCACCGATTTACCATAACCTTAATTAATATCACGAAGCAATAAGTACATTCTAGTGTCAGTTTTCAATAACCTCTTAGTCAACGTTATTTTATATTTAACTTTTTTTTTTTATATTTTCTCATGTATCTCTTACTTTTTACGAAAGACAGTACAAAGATATTAATTCTCTTTATTTACTTTTTCCATATTTTTCTTTGTAATAAAATAAAATTGTAGCTTAAAAAGTAAGTAAGTGTAAGTTGTAATTAAAAGGAAGCACCCCAAACTGCTGTCCTAAAAATACTATGAGATATATACTTTGTTGAAGAAACACCAAAATTTCAAAAAAGACAACAACAATTGTTTTTGGTCGATTTGAATTAACACAACCCTTCATCAGGCAATGTAGATTATCGCGAGTGACCAGTACAAAATGATATCAGTTATCAGTTTGTACTGGTGCAGTTTGAAAGGGTTTATTTTAAAGTCAATTAATGACTAGGAGAACATTTCTTATTAAATTTCGACATTTTTTTCTCTCTTCCCGCCTTTTTTTTTTTTTTTTTTTTTTTAGTGCTAGTTTCCATGGAAGTCTTCAATATTTTAAGTGTATATTTTACTTCAATATTTTAAGTGAATATTTTAAGCTGCTCCGCAACCTGCAATTTACATAACTGCTCTTTAAATATTAACTGTTGGACTTATTAAAATAAAGTGATATAGGAGTGAAACAATAAAGAAAGAGGAGGGGCGCCTCCTTTTCATATCTTGCCCCGGGGCCTCCAAGCTCCTAGTTACGGTACTGGTTTTATGCATAGTTATTATTATTTCTAGTAATTTCTCAAACATTTATTATAATGGTTATCCCTCTTAGAAATTCTTATTAAAGAAAAAATAACACTGGTCAACAGTAGTTTTGGTGATTAATAATTTTGACAAATTTCTGGCTATATTTGGGTCACTGATTCCAAAAATGTTTTCAGTTTTACCCCATCAGCTCTAGATTTTTAGCTTATCTACGTTATATGCCAAAAATACCATACTTTTAACGATGTGGAAATCGGTCAAAATACTGTGCAGACAGTATAGTTTTATGCTCATGTTACAACCAAGTGCACAAAAAGTAGTGAGCATAATCTCCACTACTTCTTCATAGACAGATGTTTTATAATTTCCAAAGAAATTATTCACTTCAATTCTTCACCCCCTCAGTATCATTCATTAAGTTCAATTATATTTTAATAAAAAAAAGAAGAAGAAGAAGAAGAATCATAATAATATTACTAGTAATAGTCATAATATTAATAATAGTAATAGTCATAAAAATAATAATAGTAATAATAATAACAGTGATAATGTTCATAATAATTATAATTATATCCCATAAACTAGAGCTGCTAGAACAAAATGGATCACATTTTTGGAATTATCAGCACCAAAATATTCAAAATCAGTTTGAAAGATTCAGGCACCACAATAAAAACAAACAACAAAAAAAAAAAATGTTGACCTGTGTAATAAGTGTAAAATTAAAATCTAAAATCAAGTGGTCCAAACGACTGCCAGAATTGCATTAAGTCTATTTTTGACTGTATGTGTATATAAAATAGTTTGTGACCGTTTTTTCCGTCATATTTGAAGATCTTAGATGTCATTCATCAAACTTAATATGAAATCTTTCCACGCATATTGTAAGTAGCTGCGGCAGATATAGCGACTTCTCTTGACAGTTTATATGGTTGACATATTTCACGAATTATTTTAATAAATTTATAGATATAAAATTACCTTGTAATTGTTTAAAACACAATTTACATAAAACTGCATTTTTCTCTTTGGGACTTTTGAACTATAATTTTTGTTTTTAACGAAATGTCATTCGCGACTTTGGTCTCATTCGCGGAAATCACATGTTTTATTACTGTATTTTTTAAAGTTTAGAAAATGTTAAAAGAAACATTCCAACCTACATTAAAACATCCGATATTCTTCATTAGTAAAAACCTAAAAACTTTTTTTTTTTTTAATTCTTTCAATTTTTGAAGCAATAAATCAATCCTCGTTTGTCAATAAATCAACAAATTTCACAAACTGATTTTCAACATATTTAGATTATTCTATTTGTAAAGAATAGCATTTCCTATAAAATGAATTTTTTCCCAGTATATTTTAAATTAGCAGAGTCACATACTAAGTAAAAATACGAGTTACACATTTTTTTTAATACTTTATATCTGTATTATGAACAATAATTCAAAAGGAAAAAAGTAAATTCATGTTAATTTTTGATTCATTTTAAACGTTCTTTGATCACATCTACATTCAAGGAAATTTTAATGAGAACACCAGCGTTGTTCAAACAGAAAAGATTCAAACTACTGAGTCGTCAATTATCAACAATTTTTATCTTACAATTACACAATTCAGAAAAAATCTTCAACGTTTTGAACGTCAGAAAGAAAAATTGAATAGCAGACAGCTGTTTTGGTAGCATTTAACGTATCGTTTTCAGTGCATAATGAAGTACGAGAAAAGTGCTCCTGTCTTTAAAAAAGGGATCGGAATCTGATCAACCAGCACGCTGATTGTTGTGAGACTGGTCAAAAGGAAATTTTGACATCTACTGTTTCTCAGATTTCTATAGGCTAATCCAACTACATTCCAGTAATTATATTGATTGATCAGAATCTGATTCTTTTCCTTATATATAGGAGCACTTATTTCTCTCACTTATTTATGCACTGATGACGGTACACTAAAGGCTACCGAAACAGCTGTCTGCTATTCAATTTTTCTCTTTGCCGTTTAAGACGTTGAAGATTTTTCCTGTGTTTAGGTATCCAGCGCCATGTTTCTTTTTAATAAATACAAAATTCATTTATCCTCAGTAATTTTTGTTTTTAAATTCCTAACCAAAAACGAGGGTTGTATAAGTTTGAAGCTTTTGTCTGTGTGTCTGTCGGTCTGTGGCCCTACTATAGCTTCCATACGAATAGACCGATTTCAATACGGTTCTTTTTATTCGAATGCTGGTTTAATCGGGGTGGTTCTTAGGTATATTTGATCGTAATCTGTTTGATACATTTTTTACTCTCAACTCTTCCTTGAAGGTTTTAAACAAGTCATGTGATATATTGGATTGCGGTATAAAAATATTTTTTTATCGCAAATTTTAAACCAAGTTTGTCAAAAGTTAAAAATTGGCTATAAATATTGATAAGAAGTTCACAGTCCAATGATCTCTAAATTCGGCTGAAAACTGGAAATTTTTTAAAGATTAAAAGAAAAAAACAATAACAGTTATGTTATTTTTTCATTTACACCACTTTATATATAAAAATTTGCGAACTGTCAAAAGCTTTTTACAAATAAAAACCGCGAATTTTCAACCAATTTTGATAAAAAATAAATAAAAAGTTCGTTAAAAGTAATAATTATGAGTTTACAGTTTAAAAGCCACAATATTCGATTGAAAATTAGAGATATAAAAAAAAACACTATTTAATTAAATTCAAGACTAGCCTTGTGTGGGAATTTCATAATTTGCAAGGCAGCGTTTCTTGAATTGAAAATTATAGATTGCATGGAAAAATAATTTTTCATTAAATTGAAATTCGGAAAGGGTTATAAAGCTAGTTTAACACTTGTTATTATAATCTGTCAGTTGAAAATTATTAATGCCTTATTAAGTATTAAAGAATTTTATTTATTTATTGAAAAATATTATTGCGTAATTTACTTACCATCTTAAAAACAATCTTTTCATTACTCAAATTTCTGAAAGACCATGGGTATAAAAGGGTATAAAAGGCTTAGCAAATCTTTCAGTTTTCTTCTTAAATCACTATTAAAATCATCTCATAAAATAATGTCGACAGTATTAAGTGTCTTAGAACTATTTAAGTAAACAAAATTGGATAAAAATTGAATTAAATCGTTAGGTAAATGTTGATCCTGTGGTTTGGTAGAAGAAATGGTAACGAAAATGCTTCTTAATTATTATTTTCTTCTGAATAAAAATAAACTTTTATAATATAAAGTTGCGTATATTATTATATATTTTAGATTCAATATGTTCACACTATAATAAAAGAAAATATATTTTTCAAATATCTGTGAATAAGAAATGAAAAATTCTTCATTAACAAACTTTTTGTTAAAATTGTTTTATTTATTGCTATAAATCAAATTTAGATAAGTTTGAATTTTTATGGTACACTTAAGTGGTTATACGGTGATAGCTAGATAACATCTGAGTTCTAACAATTCAATAAACGTGCCTGATTTTCAATTGAGAACAAATTCAAAATTAAATCTTCACAGAATATCAAACATCTTAGATTGACTGACTCTGTATAAATCTTTTACTAATGCAATAAATTGCTAAAGACTGAAAATCTTTTATCCATAGTGGCTTTCTTTTTAAATGTACAATCTTCTTGCACTTACAACTTAAAAAAAAATTAACTTCCAAATAAGATATTCCATGAACACAAACTTTAATTCTTCGTAGTTCCGGTATAATGACGACCGAGTAAATCACTACTTTTTTATTAGAATTTACGACTTAAATGATTTTTAAATTGTTTCATTGCAAGCAAAATACAACATTACTGAGTCATTGATTCCGTTATAATTTTCTAATTTACAACTTTCTTATATTCCAGTTGCAAAATAAAATACCAATTTTTTCTTGTATTTCGCATTTTACTATTAGGTCGTTGCAAAAGTTCGTGCGGACGCGGATTATTTTATTGCCTCCAAAGACGAGAGCTTCTATCGCCTTGGTATACATTTGTTACCCGAAAAATGGGCAGAGGTTGTAGAAAGTAATGGAGAGTACTTTGATTAAAAATTGTCATTTGATTTGGTGAATTTTTATGAAATGAAGCAATAAAATCCGCACGAACTTTTGCAACGACCTAATACATATATTAAAAGTCTAATAATGTTATAAATAACAAAGTTTCACTTGATTCATAAATGCTGTTCTTAATAAAAATTCTATAATGAATGGAGTCTTTAGAAATATGGTAAAGAATTCAATTACAATTAAAATAAATAAATAATAAAGTGTGAAATCATCACAATTGCATTTTCTGAGTAGATCATTCTTGATTGTGAAATTTACAAAAAAAAAAAAAAAAAAAAAAAAGAAGAAGAAGAAGAAGTATAAAAAATCATGCTTTTGGCATAGATTTTAAACATATTTCAACTGTACATACTCGTTCATAATTTAACTTACAACGTTATTTCCCTTCGCGATGATACCTTAAAAGCTATTTTGTTTTAAAGTACGAAAAAAGAAAACTCATATTTGTGCAATAAAAACATATTTAAATATGATTTATATAAGTGCCTCTCATCCAATACATAGGAATTCTTTTGGGTGTCCCTTACACAAATGAGTCCTCTTATTTATAGAATTTTCCATCGAGCCATAGTGAACTCTAATACCATAGTTAGTTGAAGAAATTCTGAAAATATTTAATGAAGTTAGAGAGTAGACAGTCAGACAAACGTACAGACAACCTGAAATAATAAATACTTTTGAACTTTTTTGGAAAGTGTTTAAAAGGTATAAAAAATATGTAAAATGAGATATACTACTAAAACTTAAAGCTATGACGAAATATTATTTAATTAGTTTATTTGTTAAATAATTACATGTAAAGAAATGACATAAAAACATATTTACTTACATGTAAACAAAGTAATTCATATTAAAACCCGAATAAACTACTACGCCAGAAACGCCAAAGAAAAATATTTGAGATGCATACAGCTGTTTCGGTAGCATTAAGCGTACCGTGGTACGCTTAATGCTACTACCGACGGTACGTAATGCTAATACGGTACGTAATATCCACGGTACATAATGCTAATACCAACGGTACGCTTAATGCTACCGAAACAGCTGCATGCATCTCAAATATTTTTCTTTGGCGTTTCTGGCGTAGTAGTTTACTCGGGTTTTAATATTCCAACGCCAAGTCTCCTGTTATTATAAAGTAATTCATATTTTCTATATACTACTATTTATTAGATTTTCTTCTAAATTATAATTCCTTCGCATTGTTTGCTTTATGTAGACAAATTATAGATAACTAAATTATTTACAATAAATGTCATTAATTTAAATGTTGAACATAGTAATTTCGAACACACCTATTATAAAATACGTTTGATAATTTCCTAAGAGCTAATGTAATATTTTTTATAAATAACATTGTAGTTTCTTATTAATTTAATAATAATCTGATTTTCATTAAAAGATTTTTATTTGTCTTTCTAATAATTTAGCTGAGGCTATATCATAATATAAATAAATAAATAAACTTTGGCTAATTAAAGAAAAGTTTTGCCGTTTCAACAAAACATTTTGCAAAATCCACCAAATATTTTTGTTATTATAGTTTCAACAAAAACTTTGATGTTCTAACCACAATTTTGTTGTTTCAACAAAAATTTTTTTCTGTGTGATCGATGTCAGTTGATTTTTTATTTTTTTTCACACATGTAATTGTGCGGTTCAATTAAATAAAAATCTGCCTAAAGAATTACTTTAATTCACATTTTTAAATAACTAGGACCCTATGTATTTCTTATTAAGTTTAAAGTGTTTTTTCATATAGCAAAAAAAATATAAGAAATGTTTTTCAGTATAATTACAATTTACTGTAATTTTCGGTGTATAATCCGCAAGTAAGATATGTGATCCCCACCAGAAATTTTATTCGATTAAAAATCTATATTTTCTCAAAGAAACATCTCGTGTAAATATAACTTTATTTGCCAATTAAAATTTCTGGTGTAAAACAGATTTATCTGACCTGCAGATTATACGCCGAAAATTATGGTATTTTAATTACTTAAATTACCTCTTCCGTAATTAATTATGAATTTCAGAATTGAGTTGATTTCATTTTATTTATAAGAAAATAAAATATTTATTTATTTGTTCATTTTGAAAATAGAGAGGATATCTATAATAATAAATGGAAAGGTTTGTCTGTCTGTCTGTCTGTCTGTCTGTCTGTCTGTCTATCTGTCTGTCTGTCTGTCTGTCTGTCTGTCTGTCTGTTCTTTTATACGTTCAGCCCCTATTGAACGCAGAAGTACAAGAATTGACATACGGATGCTCTGGAGCCTTTCCGATGTTTTCCTCGAAACAGAATTTAAAAATCTTAATTAGTTTCGGAGATATTAATTAAAATGCTGACCCATATCGATCGCGAAAATGACCAAAAATCCTTATTTCTTAAAAAGAGGCATTCTATCTGCATTCAGCAGACGATTTTAACAGCTGTCTCTAACGGAAAAAAAACATGTGCAAGTCATTAATGTCACATGATCTTTAACTGGGGTTAAAAATTGCAAATTTCAAAGTGCTTCAAATTTTCTTTTTCGTACACAACACTTAATATACAACCTATTCAGCACAAAACCAACCTGCAGTTAAAATTTCATCATATTTCATTAATAAACAAAGCAGTTACATTTTAATTGCTAATTAAATTGTATTCTAACACGTAATCTATCTTTCAATAGGCGGTAGGAGTTTCCATAGCAACAAAATATACATTTGAAGGAACTAAAAAATACTTTTTCTTTTTCTTTTTATTTCCATTACCCGACTACCGTGGTATAGGTTTTGGCGAAATAAAAAATATTTATTTTTCTTTTTACTTCCATTAATAAAACTACCGTAGATAATGGAATTAGAGATTTCACGTGATTTACATGTTTTATAATATCCTGATTAGGTTTTCTTTTGTATCACAGCTACTAATTAAAATAATTTCATAAGTAACACATTATTTGAAAGCTTTGTTGATTTGGAATTGAACAGTAGATTACAGAAATTTCTACCGCCAGATATTTTAAAATTTCGATATTTCAAATTCCAATTAAATTATTTTTGATACATCATTCGAAAGATATTTTAAAGTTCTTTTAAATTATCGAAAGTTTTCACCAGATTTACACGCTTTGAGGTTTCTTGAATTAGTTTTCTTTTGTATCTCAGCTACTAATTAAAAGAATTTCATGAGTAATGCATCATTAGAAAGCTTTTTTAGATTTGGAATCGAACAGTGGAATACAGAAATTTGTACCGCCAGATGGCGCTGTAATATTTTAAAATTTCAAAATTTCAATTTCTAATTATGATTAAATTATTTTTAATACATCATTCGAAAGATATTTTAAAGTTCTTTTAAATTATCGAAAGTTTTCACCAGATTTACACGTTTTGAGGTCTCCTGAATTAGTTTTCTTTTGTATCTCACCTACTAATTAAAATAATTTCGTAATTAGTACATCATTAGAAAGCTTTTTTGATTTGGAATCGAACAGTGGAATACAGAAATTTGTACCGCCAGATGGCGCTGTAATATTTTAAAATTTCAATATTTCAATTTCTAATTATGATTAAATTATTTGTAATACATCATTCGAAAGATATTTTAAAGTTCTTTTAAATTATCGAAAGTTTTCACCAGAATTACACGTTTTGAGGTGTCCTGAATCAGTTTTTTTTTTTTTTTTTTTTTTTTTTTTTGTATCTCAGTTATTAATTAAAAAAAGTTCATAAGTAATACATCATTTGAAAGCTTATTTTAGTTGATACAAATTTTAAAGTACTTTTACATTATCGAAAAATGGAATTCAAGATTTCACCCGATTTACACGTTTTGAGGTGTCCTGATTAGGTTTTCTTTGGAACAATAGATTACAGAAATTTCTACCGCCAGATGGCGCTGTAATATTCATCTAATATTCTAATTATGATTAAATTATTTCTAATACATCATTCGAAAGATATTTTAAAGTTTTTTTACATTATCGAAAGTGGAATTCGAGATTTCACCTGATTTACAATTTAAAGTGTCCTGATCAGGTTTTCTTTTGCATCTTAGCTAATTGAGTAAGAATAAGTAACTGGAATGGAACAATAGATTACAGAAATTTCTACCGCCAGATGGCGCTGTAATATTTTTAAATTTCAATATTTCATATTCTAATTATGATTAAATTATTCCTAATACATCATTCGAAAGATATTTTAAAGTTCTTTTACATTATCGAAAGTGGAATTCAAGATTTCACCTGATTTACAATTTAAAGTGTCCTGATCAGGTTTTCTTTTGCATCTCAGCTAATTGAGTAAGACCGTTCAAAATTGGTATATGCAAGTTAATTAGGAGGGGCTGGAACGGTGGGGAAGGAATAGGCGCGCAGCGCGCATGGGTTTGGGACCCGGTGCGAGTTTTTACCCGATGATAAAAGATTTTTTTTTTAATTTTATTTTCTTAATAATAAAAGTTTGAGTTGAGAAGGAATATGCGTGTACAGCGCACGTATATGCGCGCGCAGCGCGCATGGGTCTGCGCTGCCGAAGGCAGTGGCGTCCCGGTGTGAGTTTTTACCCGATGCTAAATGATATATTTTTTAATTCCTTTTCTTGAGAATGAAAGTTTATGAGTAATAACATTGAATTTTGAGAAGTCATAAGGATAGTGAAGGAATACGTGCGCGCAGCCCACGGGTCTACGCTGCCGAAGGCAGTGGGGACCCGGTGCGACATTTTTCCCGATCAGAATTTTTTTTTTCTCTTTTTTTATCACATGATACAAATTAATGCAATTTTGAGAATTCATTAATTATTGTGATTCATTTAAAAATAGTGACCAGCGAAGCGGGCGTAGCCTGCTAGTAATTAATATACCTTGTTTCGATAAGTCTGATAGACATATTTCGTTGAAAATTGGTATAGGCGTTTTATGGACCATGTAAAAAAGGAATTTGCAATAAAAAATAATAGTTAAAATTTGGACAGATAAATGGCGTCTTTCATGCAATGTACAAAAGAAATTATGCAAGTTTGAAGTGTTTTGAAAAGACATAAAGTCAGAGTCATAAATTCTTATTTTTTCATGCAAAGGAAAATTGACACTTACTGATCAAATTGTTTTATGAGAGAAGTAGTCATTTTTCAACTACACTAATCGAAGAGAACGTCGAAGGTTCAAAGGCATGCGAAAAATAAAAAAAGACTTCCGTAGAGACAAGAATTTAAAAAGTTAATTATTAAATTTGAAGAGACTGGAGTGTTGGGTATACTGCAAGAAAAATCACGGACACTGATTTCAAGTGAAACTTTGGAAGAAATCATATTGCTGTGGTTGAATGAGCTTACGATTTCCAGTAATCCTCGAGAAGTGTAGTAGCACTTAATTTGGCTTTCCTTTTATCTACAGTACGAAAGTTTCAGTTATATATTGTAAAGAGGAATCCATATATTGTTGACCCAATAAATGCGTTGATTTTAGTTGCTTTCTTTTGATGAAAATAGCCATTAACAATGTATCCGGACGCCTTTTTGACCACAGCAATATGACTTCTTTTACAGTTTCATTTTAAAATCAGTTTTCGTCCTCTACTTCGCAGTATATCCAATACTCTACTCTTTTCCAGTTTAATAATCATCTTTCTCAAGCCCTGTCTCGACTGCGGCTTTTTCTGTAAGCTCTTTAAGCAGTCATATTCTGGCAATGCAGTTGAAATATTACTACATTTCTGATTTAAAAAAAAAAATGATCATTAAAGATCGATATTTTTCATCTAAAGGCATGGTTAAGAACGATCGTACAACATTGCCTACTGTTTTTTTTTTTTTTTTTTTTTTTTTTCCTCTCTCTCTCTCTCTCTCTCTCTCTCTCTTGATTTTTTTTCTCCAAAATGCTCAATATTTACATAGCTTTTTCTACACTTCATGAAAAACGCTAACTATCGTTCGAAATCTGAACTATGGATTTTTATTGCAGATTTCTTTGCCCAATAGACCATATAAAGAATAGGGGAGCGTAGGGCAGGTTGTAACAGTTCTTGGAAAATTAAGTATATTTTGATATGTATTTACGTTTTCCTGTTTATAATTGCTGTTTTCCATAGCATGCATATTCATCTATCATATTCATAAAAAAAAAAAAAAACTTTCATTAATTTTGCTAATTTTTGCACAAAAAATATTTTTTCGAAATTATTTGCCTGTTACAATTGTAACACACGTGGGGCAAATTGTAACAGATACAAAGGGAACCCTAACAATAAAAACGACAATATTTCAAAATGTTTTTTGTTATCAACCATTTATTAATTTAATAAAAAAGCAATTAATAACTAATATTAAATTATAACCTTCTTGGTATAGTAACAATGAATTATATCAAATGGATTATAGTAAAATAAAGAGAAAATCAACACAGAAGTCAATCTTAGTCAAAGTTTAAATTAATTCAAGCAAATGATATTTTGTTCCCTCTCATGCATTTAATGAGTGCACACATTTTACAAATTGAGCATTATACCCATTCTTATGCCACAGAGAGCGTTTAGCAGAGCTCGAATTCTCCGCCCTTTTTTCAGGACACTCTCATTGATGAGAAGTTTCTGCTTTTTTTCTACCACTATTTTTATGCATTATTCTCTAATTCGCGATTAAATCGTGATTCTAATTCCTCGTTAAATAATCACGGTACTACAATTTAAAAATACAGAAAATATTTCTGTATAAGTATAGTATTGGCAAAGAAGCCAAAAATTTTTCATTTCAGAAAGTTTTCTGAAAATGGGCGGTGACTTCGAGCTCTGGCTGTAGTCATCTCCACAAGGCACTCCTCTAACATGTTACAACTTGCCCCAAAATTTTGTTTCAACTTGCCCCATCGTATGATTTTGGTCATTTTGTTTATTTCTAAAAATATATAACGATTTATACAAAAAAAATAAGCATGCATTTTATAACTCAACACACAGACTAAATAAATAGCTATAAACATATCATTAAAGTATAAATTAACATACCTTTAATCAAAATTTACGAAATATATATATATATTTTTTTCACTAACTGGCTAAAATTAGAAGTACGTGTACAGTACAGAACCTCTCATTAACCATTTTTTTGGATCACCGATTGTGCTTACATTATAAATCGCGTCATAGGAATGATGTTCATAAAAATATTTAATCACAAATGTTACAAACTATTTTGAAAATTGCGTGTTACTTCTTACCCCTGTGACATCTAGCCCCACGCTCCCCTACACCAACCCATACAGCACATAATGTTTCAGTTATGTTGCAAAACGCTTACAATCTTTCAAAAACGTAACACGTTTTAGTATGCTCTCTGATACCTTTCTGAAACATTCGCCCTTTTTGATTTTCTATCTGTTAAGTGATTGTAACGTTTCTGTTACGTATCTGATTTTTTGTTACGATCGCGGACATTTCTACGTTTTTGAAACTAATCGGAAAGTAATCTGAACGGTTTTAAACGTTTCGGAAGGTTTCATAATGTTTCAATGTTATATGATTGTTACGTTTCTGGAATATTTTGTGCTGTTAGGGAAGTATCAATGAAATACGGTATCTACGTAGGTATAAACAGAATAACTTCAGTTATAACTATCCTGTAAATATTAGATTTTTTCCTATTAAATTTTCCGAAATATTTTTGAAATTCGGTAATTTCTGATATCTTTTATACGGGTTTTTATTATTCGCAGTCATATTCGTGGAACTCTTATTGCGATTCATTAACATTAAACTAGAATATCTTAATAGAGCCTTATCTATTTTTTTTTTTTTTTCAAATAAAGTTCTAAACATTTATTTAACAGCTGTTGTTACACTGACTTCAATCACTTTTAAAATGAATTTCTTAATAAGTTAGTTTTTTTTTTTTTTTTTTTTTTTTTTTTTAATGTCGTCAAAATAACAGCTACTCACTTAATTATATAGTACTTAAATACAGTACTTAGAAAAGAAAATATTCCTGAATATATTTGGTTTTCAAATTTTGATTTTAAGAAATTAGTATAAAGCCTATTTGAGGAGCAAACATTCAAACCGTGTTTTCTCCAAAAATAAAAAAAAACGAGTTAGCGATTTTTCTGTGAACTCAACATTAAATAGCACAAAATTATACTATTATTTTAAACCAAAATAATTTTTATCACATTATAAATGCGCTTTGAAAGTTAGGGTTTCAATCAAACAGTGTTTCCTCCAGAGCCTGTTTTCAGTCAAACTGTGATTTCTCCAGCCAACCAGTCAGTACTGCTCTTTCTGGTCGCGTGACTCGTACATGTACCAGCTTTTTATGTTTGTTTTTTCGTTAGTTCTATCTAGTTTTCTTCATTTTAGAGGAGTGTACTTTATTATTATTATTATTTATTATTTTTTTTTAAATGGAAGAATTAATAGATGGTGTATTAGTGAGTACTTCTAATTATGGAACTAGAAAAATACAGAGAATTGGTGGAAAAAGAAAAGAAGCGAAAAAGAAACGATATTCAGCACCTTTAGATAACAACATTTATGCTCCATGCAAACATTCTATTAATAAATACTTTTTCATGCACTGATGTTAGACCTAATGACGTTAAGAAGTTTCGGGATAGACTTTACGAAATTCCGGACAAACAGCGACAAGATTGTATTATAGCCTCATTGGTTGTTACAAAAAATGTAACTCGACGTAGACCTAATAACCCCCCCTCCAACCCCCCCCCCCCCAAAAAAAAAAAAAAATCGCAATCATCTGGCTTACAGCATGCATTTTCTGCTTCTTATTTTATTACTAGTAGCAGTGGTAGGAGAATTCCTGTGTGTAAAAACAATTTCATGGCTATAACTAAAATAGGTCGTACAATGCTAGCCAATATTGTTTCTAAGGTACATGCTGGTAAACCTATTGAGGGAAAGAGAGCAGGGGATAGAAAAAGCCACTTAAGCATTAATAAATAAATAATAATAATAAAAAAAAGGTAAGAGAATTCATCTTAAACTTAAGGGCATCAGAATGACATAGACAAACTTTTACAATTGATGTATGGTGAAGAGTGAAAAAATCAGCCTGTTTTTAAATGGTATAAAGATATCATTACTAATAACTTTCATGTAGAATATGAAGAAACAGAGGAAGCATGAAATTCCTTAAGTGACGATATTGGTTTAAAAATTTAAATTTCAAATTAGCTTTAAAATTTTAGTTCTTCCCTACAATTTCCATGATCATTTTTCACGCGTAAATATTTAATTTAACTTTATAATTACATAACAAAATCTGTTCTGTTAATTACATTAAGAATGTTATTTCATCAATTTTCGAGCTACATACTTTTTCATTCAAAAAATGTTTTGTCCACATTGGAAACATTCGAAACATGTTTTCTCCTCTGTGTTTCGGTCAAAACATGCTTTCTCCAAATTTCAAATACATTTTTCTAATTAACTCTAAGTTTATTAGGTAAAGTAGGCCTACAGATCTTCCTAGTAACCAATAATACAACTAAACAAATGATAATTAGGGTCTAAGAAGGGCTATTTTTTAATTTATCAGTTTTTTGTGTTTTCTGAAAAATTGCATTTGAAGGAGAAAACACGGTTTGAATGTTTGCTCCTCATTTATCTTAGACAAAATACACCAAATTTAAACATTTTCTTTTCTTTTTTTTTTGCCTTTAGCATAAAGTTAAAGTAAAGAATTCATAACTCTTTACAAAAAGGAAAAAAATTACGCAATGAGCTATAATTTATCTTTATTTTTTTAATTATATTCGTTTCAAAAATAAAATACTGACAATTAAAAAAAATAATAAATAAATAAATAAAAATCTGTAGTGGTATATTTTTCATTTTCCCTGTTGAATTATATTTTGCAAGCTAAATTTTATTTTTATTTATTTATTTTATGCCCCAAATTTTTGTTTCAACTTGCCCCATCGTATGATTTTGGACATTTTGTTTATTTATAAAAATATATAACCATTTATACGAAAAATTAAACATGCATTTTATAACTCAACACACAAACTAAATAAATAGCTATAAACATTTCATTAAAGTATAAATTAACATACTTTTAATCCAAATTTACGAAATATTTTTCCCACTAACTAGCTAAAATGAAGCACGTGTACAGAACCTCTCATTAACCATTTGTGTGGAGCACAGATTGTGCTTACATTAGAAAGCGCGTCATCAGAATTATGTTTATAAAAATATTTAATCACAAATGTTACAAATTATTTCGTAAATTGCGTGTTACTTCTTACCCCTGTGACAACTAGCCCCACGCTCCCCTATATATATATATATTATTATTATTATTATTATTATTATTATTATTTTATTTTTTTTTAACTTGCTGTCAGCAAATTTGTGTAAATGCTTTGTAAAGTTTTTGGTCGAAGACGAAAAATGGAAAACAATGTTAGTGGGGGATTTTAATCTGTATTTTAATTAAAAAGGCGGACGGGATTTTATCAAAGTACTACAATTTAAAAACTTTCACGTACTTATTAGTATCAAACACTTTACAACGGACGCCTTACGGACGGAATTAAGCAATATTTTCCAACAAATTTATGAAAAAGGGAATTTGCACGAAAGTGCACAGTTGCTACAAGTTTTTTTTTTATTGTAGAACCAACTAGAAAAAATTGTTTCTCGTCCTAAGTTACATTTTGTTTAGTTCAGAATTTAATTTTTTATCTCTGTTATTTTTATTATTATAATTATTAACTGAGTATTTTCGTTGACTCTTAAATAACAAAAAAACAAAAGTTTTGAATGGAAAAATCAATGTTAGTGCGTTATTTGCGATCAAAATGACAAGTAACAAACATTTTTCATTGTTTTCTATCACCAAGCCCAAAACGGAAATACTATATTCGCCAATTCCAATTTTAAATAATAAATATCTAGCAATTTCTTGTTGTTTCTGTTGACTTTTCTTTTGTTTATACAGATCAACGCAACTCTCAACAATTTCTTTATGAGACTATGTTAATATATATGTCGTGGAACTATATTAATTTCCCTGCTTTTATTTACTTTCATTCTAACCATAAAAAAAAAAAAAAAACTTTTAATTATTATTAAATCTTTTTTTTTTTTAGTTATATTTCTATCGTTCACTGCTAAAAATAATGTCCTCATTTCACTAGGAAAATTTCAATTTATATGCAATCAATATTTTATAAATCGCGTGCATTATATTCCATGAATTTAGTAATACCATATTATAACCAATGCCATATTGTAGTCCAGAAAAAAAAAACTTATTTCTTTGATTTTATTTTCCCTTCCTCAAAACGAAAATCCTATATTCTCCTATTCCAGTTTTTAAAAAATAAATTTCTTGCTCTTTTAGTAGACTCCCTCTCGCTTATACTGACTAACGCAAATATCTATAATTCCTTTATCCGAACTTGTTAATGTACAGTCGGGGGGGGGGGGGGGGAAATCGCAGCACTCGCTTTGACGCAGAAAAATTGAATTGACACCATTCAACAGGAAATTAAATGCACTTTTTGAAAATGCTGTCGAATTTTGAATTAGGGGTTATCTACATATTGAAATGAGTGCCAACTTTGATTTTTTCAATAGCAATACCCAATTTTGACTTCATATTCGAATTTCTGAGGGTCTGGCAGTGTATGTCTCCTATAACGCGATTTCCTATTACTCGGAACATATCTCCCATCTTATGCGAAAGTCTATTGTATTGCAGAAATCATCCCAATACCATGAACGGTGTTCTTTCCATCCAGAGTAAAGAAATTGTGATTGACAATATCTGCTACCAGAATAAGTGGGGTGTTTTCAGCAACATTCAAAAAAGCCCAATCGTCTGATACTGCAGCTTTTTTTCAAATCTTGTTATTTCTAAATAGGATAAATAAAATCAGAGCCTGATTAAGGGGGAAGCGCACATTATCTCCGCTCTCACCGGAATATTTTTACAATTATTTTTTACTTCGTATCATAGAAATTCCACGCTTTGAAGAGGAAATATTTTTTATAAAAAATGAACGGTGTAAAACAATCCAATTTACTCACCGTTATTAGACACCAGAATTCTTTTAAAATAATTTTTAATCAGAATTTTCTGTTTATTATAGGAGGAAAGTATTTGTTAAAAAATAACGGTGTAAGTATAAATAATGTGTGCTTCCCTCTTAATCAGGCTCTGAATAAAATCCAAGATTCTAAAAATGTCAATAAGATGTCTTGATCAGTAGTTTTGGTGAAGTTGAACAGACAACTAAATTGTAGCTGACATAGTAATGCTCTGGGTAGATGAGCTTGAATAAAGGTCTGGTCAACAGCACCGATTTTCATGGATGTAAACTGTCCCACAGATAGTTTTGGTAATAGCAAATACAAGCTGCTAAGAATGTAATGTAAAACTTTCTCCTCCGTCAGGTCACTAGCGGCTGTATTCACCGATAACTTCGACTCCCGGTAGAACACGAAAACTTGAAAAGCGCATAAAGTCAGGGTAAACATTTTAGCAATATTTGATGCGTTGCTTACTGCCGTCTAGCGGCATTGTTACTTTCACACTTTTTATCGGAAAATAACCAATCAAAGATTATATAAAATCTCCGTCGCTAGATTGCAGAAGAAGCCGGTCAGATTATTTTAGATAGCTGAACCCTGCCTTTAGAACTTTTCAAATTTTTGCATTGAACAGGGAGTTGAAGTCAATGGTGAATATGGCCTTAGGTGATGGATAGGTATCGACCGTAGTTGGTTTAAGGGGTTTGAAATAACATCCGATTATTCTTGCGCAGCTTCTATTAAATGAATTCTTTGCAGCTCAATATCTCAATACATTGTCTTCTCATGCTAACTTCGAAAAATTTCATCTTATGTCTTATGCTGAGTTCCTATATTTAAATTCCTTTTTTTTTTTTTTTTCTATATTATAACGTTTTCCATGGAGTGATTTGGGAGTTTATTCTTCTTATTCTTACATTGACACACACTGTTCTTACTTCCTTTGAGATATTTGTACATTCCTTCGAGATATTAGATATTTAAAAAATGAGATCTCCAACAACCATTTGTTCCTCATCATTGTCATCAAGTTATTCGCAGGTACAAAGAAATGCTTGGTATTGCTCTTCCTTCATTAGTCGTATTTTTTGTTGGTAGAACAGTATTCTCGTGGAATATTATTATTATGAAAATTTGAACTACATGATTGTTGATAAACATAGTCTGCAGCAACAACACTGAAGAGCGAAAAAACCTAGTACCGGCTAACAAGGAAACTCTTTGAAGTGATAATCGCCGATTTTCTTGAAAAAAATTCTGGCATAAAATTCAATCATGAATAGCATCTTCCTAAAATATTAGCTGCTGAGTCGCAATAGATAAGCTATAAAAAATTATTAAAAATGCAAGCATGTCTGCAATATTTTCAAAAAAAGCGCCTGTTTGGCTACTCCATTCTTCGGAATTTCATTGCAATGAAGATTTAATAGATGTAGATGTTCTTCTTTCTATTTGATAGCCAAACGAACTCCATACGCAGTCGAGCACTTGAGAATTCAGAATAGTTAACAAAAACCAGATAATTTACCAGATTCAGACTTACTTAGTCGAAATTCTAAATAATATTTAATATTTCAATTAAATAAGCTGTGTCAATAACAATTGCAAGAGCATTAACGCCAAGTTTTTAATAACAACATTAAAAAAATATATGATCAAGACTTTTATATAAATTTAAATAAAATAAAACCTTATATCTTAAAACACAAAGCTGTTTTTTTTTTTTAACTAAAATGAGAGCATTTTGTATCCGAACACATTTTTTTCTTATAAGTCTGATCATTTTATTGGGCAGTACCAACTTTCGACGAACAATCAACTCAACAGACTATGAGTAGTGTGGATCCAGTATCTCATTAGAGCAACGAAAGGAGCAATTGGAGACGATTTATGATTCTACAATAAATTTCGACCTGTTTGTTGATTGGGTTTAACGTCGCACTAGTACTGCACTATTAGCAGTTGGCGACGGTTTGTGATGAGCTTCTGAGGATGGTCCGGTGACATCTGCAGGTGATAAATGATTGCATTCTGCGTACAGTCGGTAACAAAAGTGTCCGGACACTAGCAAAAATTCCGATGCAAAAAAAGTGCACTTCATACGGTTTTGTTAAATAAATCCTTATCGAATCATGTTCTTACACTGACTAAGAATAGGATTCGACAAGGATTTATTTAATAAAACCGTACGAAGCGTACTTTTTTTACATAGGAATTTTTGCTAGTGTTCGGACACTTTTGTTACCGACTGTATGTTATTTATTTTTAATATATACATCCGATTTGTATGTTTGACTCGACATCCCCCGCCCCATAGCCCTGTAAATTTCGTCGAGATGAGAACAGATATAACATAACCGGATTAAAAAAAAAAATAAATAAAAAACACCCTGGGTCAGCTGGGGAATCGAACCCATTCTTTTACACTTGAAGGCGATTAGCAAGGGTGACATACTCACTCGGCCACAGAGGGTCTGCATTCAGCATAACAATTATTTTTAAAACAACAAGATTTCGCAGTTAACCATTCTATAAAATTCCCTATGGAATTCATTGCGCAGCACTAGTGTGACGTAAAACCCGACCAACCTTATGAAATTCTAATGCATATTTTTACAAAATTCTTGATATTATTATTCGTAAACATACATAAAATAAATTGCTAGAAATGTAAGAAGCCATAAAGTAGTAGTTATGCACATATTTTTCCAATTTTAAATAAACCCTCCGTAAAAAATCAAAATTGTAATAGCACATCTAAGGTCCATCTCTAGGAACTGTCGCCCAGACTGTCGCCTTTGCATAGCTGTAGTGCGAATTAAAACTTAAAACCTACTCAACCTCAAATATCTTAAATATTTTAATTTTGATTTATTTATTTGAGTATTAATTTCAATCAACTTTTCAAATAATTAAATGTTCAATCAAATATTATAATTCATATTGGTCGCCAATTGCCAACACAGCACTAGTGCGACGTTAAACGTAGCCAACCAACCTATAAAGCAGATTAGTTTTTAAATCGTCTGCAAATTTATATAAATACACATGCCGAGAGCTTCAAACGTTAATTTACTCCAGATTATATATAAGCTGGAGTAATGTAAAAGTAACTCTGAAATTGAAATTGCATTATTTTAAATAAATGCAATTTTGAAACATTACATGAAATAATTGAAAATATTGGATCTAACATAAAACATAACGTCACTTTTTTTAAATATAAATTTCTAGATTTCAGAAAATATCTTGAGTGTTTGTGGGCTTTAACGTCGCACTATAGCTACGCAGTGGGAAATTAAAGACTGCCTTATATTCACACTTAGATATGTTGCGGATACATGACATCTTAATTTTTATCCTCCGCGGAGGGGATGGCTTCATTGCTTCAGTAACCCCTAGAGCGATAGAAAATACTACCCTCTTATACTTAAACGCTTTGGCATCATTTAAGGAAAGTTAATGTGATTTGGCGATGACTTTTTTCGTATTTGGCGTTCAAAACGTAAAGTTTAATAATTTTTTGCGGCTTTCCTGTTGCGATTCAGCAGCTGATTTTTTTACCAGTGAATTAAGTGCAACATAAACTATATTCTGTAATTTTTTGAAGGAAATCGATGATTATCACTTGAAAGAGTTCCCTTGTAAGACTAATCTATAACAGGCTGAATCATTCGCCGCTTTTTGTCCGTCAAGTCCGTCATTTCTAAACCTAAGATTACTATATAATAGTCTTATATAGTCTCATATAATAGTGTTATATGGTAGTTTTAGGTTTAGCAATGACGGACTTGACGTACAAATGGCGGCGAATCATTCAACAGGCATGCAAATGCAAATAACAGAGGTATAGAACCAATCAGAGCAACCCGATGCAGTTGGCAACGCTTATATGAGATAACAGGTGTCTGTCAAAGTAGATTACAGCTGCTACAATGGCAGGTTATCAAAATTTAAGCGATTTTGAACATGACGTTATAATTGGTGCACTAAAGAGAGATTATAGCATCTCTATGGTAGCGATGTAATTTGGATTTTTGCGCACAACCATTTCACGAGTGTACCGTAAATATCTACAATCCGGTAAAACATTTGATCTCCGACAGCGCTGTGGTCGGAAAAAGGTCGTGAAAGAACGTGACCAATGGCGATTGACGAGAATAATTTAAAATGACAAATGTGCAACCTTCCCCCAAATTGCTGCAGATTTGAATGCTGGGGCATCAACAAGTGCCAGCTTGCAATCCATTCAACGGACCGTCATTTATATGGGCTTTCAGAGCCGAAAACCCAATCGTGTACCGTTGTTGACTGCACGGTACACGACACAATGAATTACGTCTCGTCTATGCCCGCCAACACCGTCATCGAACTGTTGATGACTGGAAACAAGTTGCCTGCTCCGACGAGCCTCATTTCCAATTATATTGGTCGGATGGATGTGTAGGAGTATGGAGATAACCTCGTGAATCCATGTATCCTACATGTCAACAGGGCACTGTTCAAGCTGGCAGAGGCTTTACCATGTTAAGGTAAATATGTAAGTGGTGTGATATAGGACTCGTGATACATCTAAGTAAGACTCTGAGAAGTGACAGATACGAAAGCCTCCTGTCCGATCACCTGCAATCATCCATGTCATTTGTACATTCAGACGGACTTGGACAATTCCAGCAGGACAATGCGACACCCCACACTTCGATATTTGCTACCGAATGGCTCCAGGAAATCTCTTGTGACTTTAGTGATGTCCATTGGTCACCTAAATATCCATACGTTAACATCTTTCAGCATATCTGGGATGCCTTGCAATGTGCTCTTCAGAAGAGATCTCCTCCCCCTCACAATCCTATATGGATCTGTTGATTACCCTGCAGGATTTATGGTATTAATTACTTCCAGCACACCTTTAAACATTAGTCGAGACCATACCACGCCGTTTTGCAGCACTTCTGCGTGCTCACGGGGGCCTTATACGATAATAATCAGGTGTTATAAAATCAAGAGAAGCAACAGCGTCTAGAACGCCAAAAAAAAATAATAGGCAATCAGACAGCTGTTTCGGTAGCATTTAGCGTATCGTTTTCAGTGCATGACGGTACACTTTTCCTATTATTTCTTTTTGGCGTTCTAGACGTTATTGTGTGCCTTGTTCTTATAATCCCACGCCAAGTCTTTAATATAATAATCAGGTGTACCTGTTTTATTTATTTATTTATTTTTGGATCTTCAGTTTGCATCACCTATGTAATACGCTAACCGTCCTTATATTTTAAATAATCATTCATCGCAGTAGCCCTCACGACATTGCTTTATAGCTTCAACATACTTTATCGTTCTTACTTTCACGTGTTCTGATTTAGGTTTGTATTCTGAAAAAGTCAAGAAATGTCTTTTTGAACAAACAGTGAGTAGCATGGGAAATTTGACCTTCAACCAAGCAAGCACTTTTCCTCGGTGCTCCTCCACAGCTTGCTTTTTGTTTTAAAATGTTAATTTTTTTCTTTTAAGTAAGTGAATGATTTCCGACATGAAGTATGAAGACTTATTCCCTCAGTTGGAACTGCATCATTTTTAGACTCCGGCTAGCTTCATATATACTATGTGCTCCTTTTTTGCAAAACTTTGATTACGTTTAGTCCGTTGTCTATTTTTTGTTTACAAGTCACACTAATTCATTAGTTTCTATTTTCATGTATGAAATTCAATCTGAAGCAAACAAAAACTTCTTATAATGCTCTAACTACACAGATAAAACAGAAAAGACCACAGCGTAGTAAAAGTAATAACCTAATACAAGACATACATAACTAATTCCGCTATGTTGAAATCCGTTTTTCTGGATGATACCTTAGTCGGACTCTGAGCGATTTTGGATACGTTGTTCATAAATGAATACTGATTAAAAATCAATTTAAAATGCTTCTGTTTCAATTTTGTTCATGTCCACGGTACTTTTAGTTTAATTTTCTGAAAATTTCGCAGCCACCCCAGCCTTAGCCAAAACCCCAGCCAAAACCTAATTTGCTACCAATAAGGGGAGAGATTGTCTCTTTTAAAATTATTGAACACACCCCACTGCCGTTTAAAATAAGAAATATTTTTATAAGAAACTCTTAAAAATCTATAAATCTCTTGTTAAAATATAATACAATTTTTATTAGGTACTCATTTCAATATAAATTTCTGTAATTTCGATACAACTACTACGTTTATATAAATTTCCAGGCGTTAAAAGCTTAATAAGAACGATACCATAAAATAAAGCATAAAAATAGAACATTAGACAATTAAAATTTTAAAAATATTTTAATTTATCTTTCCCGTGAAATAAAGGAAGTTTGTCCAAAGTACATTTAAAATAAAAAATAATTATGTAGGAAATTGCATGTTTTGTCTCTTAAATAAAATCTTATCAAAAGATTTTTTTTTGTTGTTGTTAAATTTTAATTAATATCTTCGCAAAATGCACTACTATATCAAAATTTGACGTTTCTCATTAAACTTTTTATAGAATACTTTTTTTTTTAATTCAAAAACATGTGTACAAGAGATTCTACACCATATGCATCTTTTAATCGATAAAAACAATTAATATCACAAGAATTGAATTATTGAATATTAAAGAGAGCTTTTCTTATGAGGGATGCCTGTAATGCAGTTTATTTTCCATTTATGCAGATAATGCTACCTTATAATAAATATCCTAAACATCTTATTAAAAATATATGTTCAATAAATAACCAATTTGTATAAACCTACAGAATACAAATTGAAATTTTATATTTTAAAACACATTAAAAAAAACAATTACACTAAAACAGTTCAGTATTGAAAATACTTCAAAAATAAAGATAGATGGCCTCTTAGGAAAGAGCACTTATTTATAAGAATAAAAGATTTTGAGAAATTACTTGTTTTTTTTTTTTTTTTTTTTTTTTTTTTTTCTTCTGTCTGCTACATTTTTAAAAAAAATACTTAAACACAGTATTACGGTTACGAGTTTCATGGTATTTTATAGCAAAAATAAAAATGTATTGGAAATAAAGCATCCGTTCTATTAATGCATTAGATGAGAAATCAGTTTTGAAAAATATTAAAATGTTTCAAGTATTATAAGTGCTGCTAATAATATATTTAAAAAATGCCAAATTCAGTCTTACTTCAGTCGAGTGTTTTGTGATATATAAGAAAAAATGTACTGCAAATGCTGAAGAGAATAATTGAAAATTAAATGCCACACAGGCAATAAAATGCTTAAATACTGTTTATTGATTTAAAAAAAAAATGCTTTAAACTCGTATTTGATCTACTGTGATATAAACGACAAAAGTTATGAAAATGCTATAAACTTATCTTTATTAAAATTTTCCGAAAACGAATTTTTTAAATAATTTGAAGAACCAATAGAGATAATTTTTCGAGAAACAAACAAAAAAAACAAAAAAAAAAAAAAAAAAAAAAAATACATATTTAATGCTTTAATAAAAATTCAAACAATAGCTCTAACAAGGTACGATTTTATTAAATAAAATATATGAGGAGAAAACATGAGTTACTGATTTTTCTTTAAACTTAACATAAAAATAGTATGTCCACATATCTTCTTACCAGAAAACTATCCCATACTGTAATCATAAAAAAAAAAAAAAATCCAAACAAGCATCAATTGAAAGAGCATATATAAATATGTTTTTCGACGCATAAAACAACAGTCCTTGTCAGCTCCCTTTCGAGTTATAAATTCTGAAAATTCGCTAATAACCGGTACAACTAAGCCTGAATCGATAACACCACGCCTTAATAAAATAATAAATGAAATCCAAAACAAGCAGAAATCGAAAGAGAATACAAACGTGTTCTTTGATGCAATAATCAATTGCTCATTTCAGCTTTGAGATACATTCAATCGAGATATAATGTCTAAAAATTCGCTAAAATAGAATCTAAAAATTGATAAAAGTCATGGTTCAGGCAGGTTGTAACGGGACTCCTCCCACTCCTTTCTTGTTACTAAATTTTTACTCAAACTTAAATATAGATTTCTCGAGAATGGACTTACGAGGGCTAAGAGTTTGTGCGACAAAAATCACGTTACATTATGCACTCTCGTATGAGCATAATTTAATTGATTTCTATTATTATACTATTGGAATGGTTTCCTGGTTAGAAATGTCTACATATTTTCTTTATATCTAGTAATACATCTAAACAAATGATAATTAGGTTTTAAGCTTAGTTATTTTTTAATTTATTAGTTTTTGTATTGGCTGAAAAATTGTGACAATGAAACAATGAATGGCATCAATGAAACATGAAATTACATTTTTATGTTATATTCATCAATAGTGTTACTTTAATTTATAGCGTTATAGAAAATTATAGAAATGCATCAATTTCTATGTAAAATAAAGTTCTCAATGGTATTTTCTTTAAAACATACCTATAAAATATTTTCACGCTTTATACTTCACTTTAGAAAAAAAAAAAAAATAGTAAAATCATTTTTGAACGAAAATACGAGTATTTATCTCTTTTTTTCCCCCCTATATTAATGTCTTCTACGAAAATGTATTATTTATTATAAAAAACTTTCGGAAGGATTTAGAATCAGTGAGTGGGAATCAGTTTACATTCTGTACCCGTCAGCAGAAACTTCTGAATAACAAAGGCAAGAAAAGTTGCATGTCTTTCTTACAATCAGTATCTAATGGAAGATGAAAGAAGTGATATTTAGACTTCCAAAACTTCTAACTTTCCACTTACAAATGTCAGTGACAAGCTCGATTGCGTATACTTTTTACTAGTTGATTCGACACTACTTTCCTTTTAGTGCGATATTGTGAGGTTACTTTTGTAAAGATATTTGTTTATTTTGTTGACTTGTTGTATTTATATATTCATATACCTGTATATCTACTTTTGATTTTTTTGATCCACATTTTTTCTTGTATGTATTGTTTAACTACGTACTTTATTTGTATTTGTATATTCTTCGTGTATAATAAAGGAACCTAGTTCAAGAGAATTCTGTTACTGAAAAATTTATGTTGAATCAATTGTTAAACATCACCGATTTCATTTATAATATTAAAATGTTGTTAATTTATTCTATTGTTTTTTTATCTTGTTTCTTCATGTAATATTAAAGAGGTGGGAATTATTTTTATATCTACAATTTTTAAATATACAGGATCATTACATGTTGACAGACTTAACATTTACAACAAGTTACGTAAATTATTTTACTTATAATCATACTAAACGCTGAATATTGAAAGATTTTTCTATCTTATAATATTGCATTATGCTCAGAAATTATAAAAAGTGTCTTGAATATTAAAAATTGAATTAGTTTCTAACTTCTTTAGACAAAATAAAACTTTGAGACCAATGTAATATTTTTTACTATGTATTAATTTAACTATTAAAATTATCCCTTCTGAAATTGCAGCCTTACAATCTTATATTTAAATATTTTTAAACTTACAAATGTAAGGATTAACTTTTAATGTTCCATAAATGCTAATTACTTTTTTAAATTGAAAGCAAATGAAAATAATAATAATAATTTATGTAAAATTACATACCATGTTTTCAACTTCATAAAATGATAATTTAACTGTCAGAATTATTCCTACTTGAATTACAGCCCTACAATCTTATACTTACGTATTTTTAAACTTGCAAATCTCAGAATTATTTCTTATTGTATCATAAACGCTAATTACTCCCTAAATTAAAAGTAGAAGGGAAAATAATAAAAACTCATGTAATCAACATAACTTGACCAACCTATCAAAAAGGAAGACACTCATAACATATAACGTAGTAGGTATCTTATATATATATATATATATATATATATATATATGTGTGTATATCACGGTTATTTCTCTTTTTCATTCACACTTATATGGAATGGTAATTTTCAATTTAACTGTACTGGGCTATACTAAATAAACTGTCTCTGAATATTTGTAACATCAGCAGAAGGGTACTTAAATCCAGTATTTCATTTTAGGAGCTTTTCATTTCTCATCATATTAATTAGCATAGCCTAAATACTATTTATCAGCATTATATACACTGTAATATTATGATAACATTTGATTTATATAAACTGATAGTTGTATCAGTTAATTAACTTTATTTTTTCTTCTGAGGTTTACATCTCCACGACATAACTCTACACTAAAGATTTCATTTTCAGTATTGTGAAAATTAAAGAGAAAAGAAATAGCTCATTCAAAGTTAATTTAAGTCTCTGAAAAAAAAAAAAAAAAAAAAAAAAAAAAAAAAGGGAATTAAATTTTGAAAAAATTCCTAGAGAGTAATTTCTCCACAAATCTCATAATTCTATTGGCTGTATTTTGGTGGTAGAGTCCGTCTCACCGTTATTTTTAGGAGCAATAATCCATCATATAGCTCTGCACTAATGGCAATACGCTTAACACTACTGAGACTGTTATATGCTAATTTAATTTATTATTTAGTCACTTTTAACAATAAATTACATTCACTTTACTTGTACAAAGACTTTAGAACAAACCTATTTATATAGAGTATTCATGCATATATATATATATATATATATATATATATATATATATGTATATATATATGCGTGTGTGTATTACATATGAATATGTAATTAATTGTGCATATAACTTATTATGTATGTAATTTATGCACCCATTAAACCTATTTGATGCTTTTATTAAAGTAAATACTAAAATACTACAAGCTTCCAAAGTACTAATTTTTGTAATCTTCATTATCATCAATGAAATAAAAAACATTATTTGATTCTAAGAATATACATCTCTAAAACTAAGTGATTGTATCATGTCTCCACTTTATGCCAAAATAAGTACTGACAAAAAACTTTCTAGCAAAACATTTAAAAGGTATAACACACGATTAAAAACTTAAATTTCCAAATTATACGTTCTGTATTTAAAAAAAATTTCTCGTAACTATATATATATATATATATATATATATTTTAACTTTGCAGATTTTCTACTCATAAAATAATAAAATAATAATTATAAAAATTAAACGGTATTAATATTCTTTCAGTTATTAAGTGAATGCTTATGGAACTGCACTAAAAAAAAAAAAAAAGTATATATACTGCCTTCATCTAGATGAATAAGTACTCATTTTCTAAATCCCTAAACTAGAAATGTGGATTTCCGAGTTATGTGTATAAAGTAAACAAATAACCTGGATAGATGAAATGATGGATAATTTTTAGTGTTTATGTTTTTATGATAAAACAATAGTATGGAAATTATGAATATTACGAATTCCTTGTATTGCGAGAAGTTCTCGCTTGTTTACCTAGAATTGGATCATAAATCAAAATTATAGTTACTAAAACTTGCCTCTTATGTTCGCATTTATTTATTTGCGGTAATTTTTAAGTAAGATTGACCACGATAATACAGGTGTTGGGTGTTTGGGAGTAACGCCGATTGATTGCATTAGAATCTTAGGCCTGAGAGGGAAAGCCCCTTCGTGGGAGTTTTTTTTTAAGGGATCCTAACCCTTATTTATGTAAATTTCAGAGAAAATCAAGTGAAGCTCCGAACGGCTTGGCACACGAGCGCAACCTGGGATCAAACCCAGCACCTCAAGCCTACTGCCTTTGAGCACAGAACTGCTCAGCCGCTGCTGGACACGATAATGTAGGAAAATACTCTTGAATTCTCATAGGGGCTTTTAGAACTCTGATACAAAAAAAATAGAATTTATAAGGATGACATTGAAATATTTTTACTTGAGCCACAATTTAATTTCTATATGACGGTCACAAAAACATTCTTTTTTTTTTATTAAATTAGATTGGCTGTTTAAAATAAAATCTTAAAAATATGATCATATATTTTTTTAAATAATCATAGGTGCTATTAGTCAGTGATAATTTATTTTCATAAGATAAAATTCTCAGAAAAAAAAAATACAAAATATCAAACTGTCATGAAACATTGTAATACTGTTTATTTATTTATTTATTTATTTTTTTTTTTTTTACACACAATTGCACTGCATGCAGACAACATCATTCCTTCTTTGAAGTTTGCATTTCGAGATTCAATTGCATTAAAGCGATATGATAATTACAATTTCTGCAAATAGAAAATTTTAGAAAAAACGTAAGCATAATTCCTATGAAAAAAAAAAAAAATCCTTCAAAATTATAAATTTTTTTGCGCGCGAAAGGCATATAATGTTAGATAATATAAAAAATAACGTTAATTGCTTTATATGTCTAAACACGGAACAAAAATACTTCAATAAGTTTACTCGAAATAGAAAAAGATTCGAATATAAAGCTGATTCATGTCATCTGAAATAAGAACGCTGAACCGCCCGAACCATGTTCATCCATATTTACCATTCAAAGGTTATAGTTAAGTATCTTTCTTTCCTAATGCATTAAATTTCTATTACTGTTGTCAGTAAGATAGAAATGTCTCTTTAGAGTATAAAAAAAAAAAAAAAAACAGGAAAAAACATGTTTCCTTTAATGATGTAATCTTATATAGAAATGCTACAAAGTTCAAAAGTTTACAAAAAGAATGATAGAATTTCTTTCTGTCGTTCTAAGAAGATATTTTTACTGAAAATATTTAGAAAAGTCATAAGAAACGTACAATCTTTTCTTTTTACTAAGCTAAAGAAAATCCATTAAACTTACAGATTTGAAATACTTCTATTACAAAGTAATTTTATTAAATTCAGTAATATTATTAAATTCGGAATGAAATATATATTTATGGAATATAAAACGTACAAAAATTTAAAAAATGAAATAAAATACAGACGTTGTAAAAAAGGCTTTTACCTTTTACTGTATAATGAATTCTATATATGCTCAATATGAACTATCTAACTTCATGTATTTTAGTATAAAGCTTTAAACGTATACCTTTTGAAAATATTTATACTTATAAATTATCATTTTGCTTTGATATAAAATGGGAAAAAAAAAATAAACTATAATTCCTTTTGCCGTTGTTATAATTTAATGTTTTTAAACACAACTATCAATAAAATTTTCGATATAATTTTCGAAATACAAGGGAGTTGTAATTTTTGGATAGCTTTGTCTATAATGGAAGGGTCATAACCTCTGTCAATTGGAAATTGACACACAATTGACAGAGGTTATGACCCTTCCATTATAGACAAAGCTATCCAAAAATTACAACTCCCTCGTATTTCGCCTACTAAATCAGTCACATCTAATATCAGTATTGTTTTACCCTATTTTTCTAAAACCAGTCAAACCATAGCTAAAATTCTCAAACAATATGATTTTAAAATAATATTTTCGCCTTCCAATAAACTCACCTTTTCTCAGTTAAAAGATCCTATTGATATGCATAATTCTTGGGGCATTTATAATATTTCCTGTCAGTGTGGTTTATCATATATTGGCCAAACTAAACGCAGTCTTAAATTTCGTCTAAAAGAACACATGAATTACGTCCGCAAACAAGAAACCAATAAATCGGCTATTTCTAAACATTGCTGGGAGGAAAATCATAATTTTAAATTTAATTCAGCTAAAATAATTTGCAGACCCAAATCCATTCATGAACTTGATTTCTTTGAAGCTTTCCATATTTATAAAAATTTTAAAAACCTTGTAAATTGTGATTTCGCTGTTCCCTATTTGTCTGATTGTTGGAAATTTTACATTCAGTCCACATTTCCTTAATTTTTCTACTGTTTACACAGCTACACATTCCTTAATTCCTATTGGCCACACTCCCCACCTCTTCCGTAATCCTATTGGTTGAACTAAATCCGGTCCCTCTCCTATATATACGAGCACTTCTCCAGATTCAGAATTCTTTTTGCACTGAAGACGGTACGCTTTAGGCTACCGAAACAGCTGTATGCACCTCAATAATTTTTCTTTGGCGTTTCTGACGTAGTAGTTTATTCCTGTTTTAATATTCCTGCTATTATATAGTATATTTCTTAAATGCGTCGATTCTTTTTTTTTTTTTTTTACTTCAGCCAATTATTTGACATTAACATCTACCTTTTGCTAGAAATATCTAAAAATTTTGCTGTAATTTTTTTTTTTTTTTTTTTTTTTTAAGATTTACATTTTGGACACAATTTCCATTAATAAAACACTTTATCAACATTATTCTTTATTACATATTAAGGCTTAATAAATATATATATATACATCTATATACAGTTGAACCTCGTTAACGTGAATCTCAAGGGGAATAAAAAATTTGTTCATGATATCAGTAACTAATCTTCATATAACTAAACTGATCTTCATTTTTACGGGGATTCGGGAAACAGTTCATGTTAAAAGTAATTCACATTAAGAGTGTTCATGTTAACGAGGTTCGACTTAATAATATAAAAACCTTTTCAAACATTGCACAGAAAAAAGAGAAACGTCACATGAATAACAGGGGGAAATAATTTCTTTTTGAAAAAAATGAGAATCCTTGTGATTAAGGCATAGAGCATGAATACGTTTTCAGGAGCTTTAATTCAATATTGTATTCAAATATGTGTAATTTTAGTTGTACTGTAAGCATTTGTCAAAAATTTATATAGAGAAAGATAGATAGATAGATTGACTGACTGATATCTATTTTATATATATAATTAATTTCTTTAAACATTTGTTAGGACGAGCATTATAGTCATTTTCTCAAATTAAGCAAAATAAAATAAAAACAAATATTTTCTTTTTAACCCTTTAGCGCCCAGTGTCCTCATTTGAGAACAGCTAATAAAATGTCACGTATATTTTTTGTGGTTTCTTGGAATGATTTATGCTTTTTAGTGACAGTTTATAGCGTCACTCTAAATGATCCCTGAAAGTTTTTTTTGCCTACTATTAATATTATTTCATAATTTGAATAGTCATTTTAGGATTTTTCATTCGTCGCACATATATTAGCTTTTTTGCGCAGGTATACTAACTAAATCAAGTTGAATAATAATATATATTATAATACTTTTTTTTTCGAGATCTTTATCAACATATAATAGGAAATTAATCTGTTATCTCAAAGTTTTTCTATCTCGAACTTTTCTCGCTAGAACACTAAATGTCAATAAATGAGAATAGGCTTTAAATTTAAAACTATCAGAAGAATTGTTTAAGTCAATATATTTTACTCTCAGTTGTCTATATTAATTTAGAAGTGAAATAATCAGCAAATAATATTTTGCAAAATTAATTCGGGCGTTAACGGGTTAAACTCAAAGAATTATTATTAAGAATAGATTTTAGCAATTCAATGTAAAATTAAACATGTAAATTATAATTTCTACTAACTCCAAAGTTATTAAATGTTGTATTGTTGAAATAGTTTATGTTAAAGCGACAAATACTTAAATCAGCTTGGCATTAATGGAAACTTTTAAATAGGCAGTTTTAATATTTACATTTAATTAACGTTTACATAAAACTTTATTCATTTTAAAAACTTGATGCTATTATTTTTTTTTTCTTCAAATTTAAGTTTAAGTATAAGAAAGGATTATGTAAATTTCATATATATATAAAACATCACAATTCCCGTTAGAGCTTATTCAACAAAAGTTTACGTAAAAGAAAAATTTCCTGCAATGTTTATTAATGTCTTTATTATTATTATTATTATTATTATTAAAAAATGCTTTAAACGAAACACAAATTTTTGATGTTTCTGGAATTTTCGTTAATTCTAAAAGAATTTAAATTATATATTTAATTTAAACTATTAAAAATTAGCAATAAAACGTTCAAAAGTATTTTTATTTATCTCAGTTTATTAACAAAGGGATTATTTATGATAATGAGCCCATAAGTTTTCAAGAGCGTAGATGCAGGTTATCTTGTAAGATTTATTTCTGCGTTGCTTATGTTTACACTTTTTTCTCATTAGATGTTGAAAGGTACGAGTGGTGTCGAGTTGATAAAGTAAAGGTCTCAAGTTGGATTTAGTGTCGGAGGTGGTCGCAAGAGATGGTGTCGAGTTAGAAATATTGGGTTGAGAAAGTAAAGGTCGTGCCAGTTGAATTTAGTATTGGAAGTGGTTGGTTTCAAGTGATAACGTCAAGTGGAGTTAGGAATATTGGGTTGAGAAAGTAAAGGTCATCAGTTGAATTTAGTATTGGAGATGGTCTCAAGTGATAACGTCGAGTCGAGTTAGAAATATTGGGTTGAAAAAGTGAAGGCCACTAACTGGATCCAGGATCAGGTGGCGATATTTAGGGTGAGATATCAGTCTGAATTTAGAAGTGTCGATAGAGGTGCAATTGGATTAGCATAATGGTTGGAGTGTCTATAGCTATTGGAGAAGTAGTTTGTCAAATTAGGAACAGGTTTTACGGAGACTGCGAAAGTAGAAAAAAATGGTATGTAAGTAATTTTAGAATGAGTATTTGGTATAAAATGATGTGAATCGTTTAATGAAGTTTACTTTAATTGACTTCCAAGCTAAGGAAGTTGTGCTTAGTGGAACGCTTATCGGAGTGCTTATTAGAGTTGGTGGGCTTATTGTGTTTATCGACCGGCTTTAAGATAAGTTTATATGATTGTGCCTATATGATATTTTAACGACCAGTGCGTATTTCAGTTTCCTTCAGCAAGTGCTACAGTTTGATGACCTCCCATGTTAGCTAGTGGTGGGACACCTTTCTGATACAGTCTAAGTTAATTTATTATATTACTATTCGATTGAGTTCATTATAGAAAGTGCCTCCATATCTTATTAGCCCCTTTCCCTTTCAAGTCTAAAATAAAAGTTTGATGTTCCAAAACTCTAGTTCATCATTCAACTTCTGCACATTCATTATGATTCAGGGTAATCTTCCAGTTGAGGCTGCAACACAGTCTTAACAATGTTTTGTAAGTTGATAACATTTCTTAAATTAATTTTTCATTCTAGGATTTTATTTTTCATTAATTAGAAAGAAGTCTCAGATTTAGATTAGTCTCAGAAACGTAACATATGCAGGGTTCGCAGCATTTCTAATTTTTTACATGAGTTTTATTATTTTGACATCACTATTTGAGAAAGTAAATTTTTAAATAATATTATGGCATTAAAACCCTAAAGAAAAATTTCTCTTTGGAAATAACGGTAACAATATAATAAATGGCGCGTAAAATTTTAGGAACGCTTCGAGTCCTTCATATGCTAATAGTCTAAAAAAAGTCGTTTATTTACCAAAAGAGAAAATACTTTTAAGATACTGCATAATTTTAAGAGAAAATTAATAATAATATATGAGTACTATTGAATTACACATCCAATACATAAAAGAAAAAACCTGTATACCTTGAGCAGAGATGCCAACATTTTCATTTATTACGGAGCATTTTTAGTCCCGCCTGTATTCCATACCATTCTTTTCTTGAGAGTTTTTTTTTTTTCTTATTTTATCGTAGTTAAATATTGAAGAAAATATTCTATAAAAAAAGTTATGTGGATTAAATGCAGGACTAAACATGTTCCGGAATAAATTAAAATGTTGGAAACTATGCCTTGAGTAATGAAAGGTTGAAAATAAATGTTAAAAAGAGAAAAGATTTATATGTAGCAGAATATTTCACCAGGTAATAGTCTTCGTAATATTAAACTAGTACACATTCTTTAGTTCTATTTTGTATTTAATCAAAATGCTTTACCTTTATTCCCTAAAAACCAAATTAGCTTCAGTTCTACTGGACATACATATCAATCGAAAATTCTTGATAGATAATGTTCGTCTATGAAGCACCATATTTTGTTCTAATAATTGTAACATTTCTGTTGTCTGAACAACGAGATTCAGCACTTAAAAAATTGTGATCTTACATTTGCTTCACATAATGGCATTTATTCTACTCTCGTTTTCCATTAAATTCCATTCTTCAGTATTTCACTAATTTAAGATACAAATTTATTCTTGATTTTAATTTACAAATAGTGTTCTTTTATTTACTTTAACAGTTAATCGAAATGAAATATAGTTATTTAAACATCACTTGATAATTAAGGCCGTAGTTTCACAAACATTTTATAGTAAAATTATATTTTTATTTAAGTATTTATTTATTTATTTTGCGTGTGTATGTGCATAACTCTACGGTTTATAATTCTGAAATGACAAAAATGTCTTTGTATTTACTTGCCAACCTAAACGAGAAAATTGTTAATCCCACCTCTTTCCACCTATTTTTTCACACCAGTCTTTTTTTAGAATACTTTTCTTCTTATTTAATCGTAAATATATTTGAAGAGAATTACTCTAAAAATTAAGTGGTATACAAAAAGGGGTGGGAAGTAACAATCTTCCAGGTTAGGTTGGCAAGTATGAGCCTCGTGATTGAAATCCCAATTTATTTGAGCTTCGAAAATGTAGAAGTGAATGTAAGAATCATATATATATATATATATATATATATATATTTAAGGAATGGGGGATTTTCGGTCATTATTACTGCAGGAAGGACTTAGTTATCACGTATTTTAAATTGTTCCAAAATAGTTACACCGAAATATTGCTTACAATTTTACTTCTAATATATTTACAAGCTTTATATTTTTCTGAGAAACAAAGAAATTAATTATTTACAATATTCAATATTATTTTCAAGATTAAACATTTTGTATAAGGTGTTATATCAATAAGCACGTTTTCTCGTTAAGTACCAATTGTATGCGTTTTGTTAACACTGTTGCGACCGCATGTTTTTGTCTTTTTGATATTATGTTCCGCCTGTGGGCATTATTTTTTCCAACTACATTATTTCAGAGCAAGATTTTCTGCATCCATATTTATATTACATATAAATATACATAATAATTATACTCTTTCTAATAAAACTATTTGTATCCATAGTATTTTGATTGTACAAATATGAACATTGAGTATATACTTAAAGAATATAGAAACATACAAATTGCAAAAGAAACGCCCACTGGGGGAGTTATAGATTTCCAAATGACGTGAATCTACGTCAGCGGTCGCGAAAGTGTTAAGTCATCGTTTCGAAATAAATACTTCCGTTTAAATGATACTGTCTTTAGGCCACTACTGTTTAAAGGTATTATCCCGTTGATTTTAATTTTTTAAACGTATACATTGAATATCGGTAAGTGTAAAGTCTCTTAAAAAGTTTCTGAATTACCTAAAAAGAAATTAATCCATTTATTTGGAATATCTAATTCTTCAAACGTAACAAAATGTATAGAAGGATATACATTATAAGTTCTTCATTCTAAATCTGATTTCCTTCTTTGTGTGTATGTGTTTGTGTCTTTATTAAATCTTTTCGAGAGTTTCTTAACAATATTTAATGCTTTCAATTGTATTAGTAAACCACTGTAAATCAATTAAACTTCAGTAATCATTTTAGAACTCCATGCATTTTTATTTCGAATTAAGATGTTAATAATAACATAAAGCGATGTTATTCTGTTATATATATATATATATATATATATATATATATATATATATTTTGTCTGTGCATATAGGCTGTCGGGTCGAAAAAACACAACCCCCAAAATTTTTTCATTATTAATTGATGCATGAAAAATCTAATAGATATCATTCAAAGGGAAAATAAATGTACTTTTCGAAAAGGGCGTCAAATTTGGAATTAAGAGTCATCTACATTTTAAAATTAGCTCCAGCTTTGATTTTTTCCAATAACATCACCCTATTTTGACTTCATATTTGAATTTCTGAGAGCCTGGCAATGAGGAAACAAATACTATTTGTATACTTTTCTATATCTGAATTATGTCTGTTTTCTAAAATTTGAACTGTAAATTATGTTTTTCACATTGTTCAATTCTTGGAAGATATCAAAAAGAATATATGGAACGTAATTTGAAAACCCGAAGGAACCATTTGTCGACCAAAGGAATATCCTCTTGTTAGACTTTTAAAAGGTTCAGAAAGATAAACATTTTGATAACAGAAAACTAAGAGATAATAGTGAGCTATTATTCCTATCTCCTGAACCAATAAAATATTTGCAAACATACAGTGGGCACCAAAACTACGGAAACACACACCCATATATATATATATATATATATATATATATAGATATATATATATTAGTTTTATCACTAATTTTTATCACTAATTTTTATCATCAACTTACTTTTTTATAAGACTAAGATCATGACTCGACAAATATTTACTTAACAGAACAGTATCAAGTGCCCAACTTTTAAATACGAATTATTGCTAGTGCTTCAAATAATTTTGCTGCCGACTGTAAGACGTAAATATACTTTTTCCAGCACTATAAATACTTGGTTCTCAAGACCTATAACTACGTACAATATGTTCAGTTCACCGACATTCAATAATATGCACAGATACGCTTTTAAGAACTCTGTAATAGAAGAAAGTCGCGCTATGTTTCGTACAGTAAAATACGTGTAATTTGCTCTTAGAAACAGTACTTGTGCAAGGAATACATTTTTTGTACGTACAGGGATTATGCGTGCATGGTTCCATGACTTTTACTCGGATAAACATTACCATAATTGATGCAAGGCTTTTTTTTCTGTTTGTTTGTTTCATAAAATTGTTTCATTAAATCACATTCAATTTACATTTCATACCTTTTACCAGTTTTATTCTTCAGTTTATTTATTTGCTTCATATAACTGAAGAAAGTAGCCCATATCTCGTGAACAATTAATTTTCGACAGGTAATTTAATTGGCTTTTTTTTTTTTTTTTTTCAACGGTATCATTTTTATTAAAACCTAGAAGTTGCATTCTAGATAATACCCTAGTTCTTTATGCTCTCAAGAGATACATTTTTTATGTGAAATTATTTTTAACACATTCTCGGGAATTATCTAAGAAAAGTTTTGAATACACTTTCATTGAAATAAGTATTAAGTAATATTAAGGTCCTTTATAATATAGACATTTTCCCTAAAGAAAAGTTTCAAAGGCATAAGTGATTGTGTAATATATATATAAAATCAATATTTCATATACAGAAACTCTAAACGTTTTAGGTTATTATCACCGATTGACCTATGTGACTGAAAATGCATTAAAATCATGTTGTACACTTTTTGAGTAAAAAAAAAAGAAAAAATCGCTTTTTATACAAAATATTAAACAAATTGATCAAATTACAAAATTCTAAATAACTGATCAAGTAAGCTTTTTGTTATCTATTAACTCTGACCATAGCCTCCTAAACTAGGTGCCTGTCGCGTTGTTCGTAAACTTGGCAACAGTTGAAGCGGTATACAGCGCCACCTCGTAGAGATTTCGTGATTTTTTATTCAATTGTCACCAAAAATTTTAAGAAGTGATATATGATATATATAATCGACGTTTCTTTGATTCTATTCGCCTTTTATGTATATCAAATCCCCCTTTTAAAAATTATTGGTGGCTGTTGAATAAAAAAGCCGCGCAATCTGTTCCAGGTGGCGCTGTCTACCGCTTCAACTTTTGCCAAGTTTACGAGCAACGCGACAGGGATCTAGTTTAGGAGGCTATGCTCTGACAGATGTATTTTGTGTTAAATACATAAAAATTACAGAAAAAATAAAAACTTCTAACCAGGAAACCATTCTATATTCTAATCATAAAATAAATTCAAACAAGCATTAATCGGAAGAGCACGTATAAATATGTTTTTCAATAAAAATATAGCCCTTGTCCCTCGTTTTCTAGTTATAAATTCTGAAAGTTTGCTAATAATTGGTGCAACCACGCTGAATCCATAACACCACGTCTTAATAAAATAATGAATGAAAATCTTAAACAAGCAGAAATCGAAAAAGTATAGACAAACGTGTTCTTTGATGCAATAATCATTTGCCCATTTCAACTTTGAGATTCAATCGAGATATAATGTCTAAAATTTCCATAAAATAGAATCTAAAAATTGATAAAAGTCATGGTTCTGGCAGGTTTTAACGGACTCCTCCCACTCCTTTCTCGTTACTATATTTTTACTCAAACTTAAATATAGATTTTTCGAGAACGGACCTACGATGGCTAACAATTTATGCGTCAAAAATCACGTTAGATTATGCCTTCTCGTATGAACATAATTTAATTGATTTCTATTATTACACTATTGGGATGGTATCCTGCTCTCTTAAAATGTGTGACTGGATTTGCTTACTCAAAAATGGGCGCAATACTTTTAGCCATAATTTGAGAGGAATTTCTAGAAAAAATCAAATTTGAGTAAAATCAGCCTTTTCTGATCAAAAATATTTTCAGTCAAAATGGTCGTTAAACTTCTGAAACAAGGTCATTCTTGAACGAATTTCGATCACTTTTCATTTGATTCAACAGAATTTTATAATGATGGCCTCACCGATCGATCGTATTTTAAATGACACAGGAAAAATTTTTTTTCTATATATAATTAATAAGTTTATATATTATTTTAAAAATATGTTGAGGACATTCGATGACTAACAAAGTATGATTAACTTCGTCGCCTGCCACGAAAGGGACCCGCGTTCGATTCCAGCGGAGGGCAACTGGTGTTTTTTATAGCATCAAACACATTCTCTTAAATTTGGCCCGATTTCTCTCAAAAATAACTTGTTTCAGTTGGCTCAAATCTCAGCCGTTTATAGCAGCTTAATCATTTGAGAGGATTTCTCTCAACGTGAAAAGTTGTTCAACATATCGATTGAGTGAAAAACGGCTCAACTGAGAGAATTTTCCCTTTCCATTTTTAGAGAGTGGTAAGAGCGTAAATAGCAAATAATTACAAGACAAAAAGAACTTTTATATACCATGTTTTTAAATTTTCTGTTGAATCATATAAACGCTATTGAACGCAGCGGGAACCCGGAGCAATTGGATAAAAGTATTAAAAAAATTCCTTGCTATCGTGTTTTGAGGTATTATAAAAGTTTCAAATGGCTATCTAGCCAGGAAGTTAGTTAAAAGTTGATTGCAATCTTTGTAATGGTAACGCTGCCGAAGGCAGCAGGGTCCTAAAGCAATTGATTAAAAATATTTTTAAAATGCATTTTCACCATAATCTGAACTATTCTGAAAGTTTCAAATGTCTAGCTACTCGGGAAGTTAGTTAAATAAATTTTCTGTTGAATCATATAAACGCTTCCGAATGCAGTAGGGACCTGAAGCAGTTGACTAAAAGTATTAAAAAAGTCACCGTGTTATGAGCTATCCTGAAAGTTTCAAATATCGACAAAAACAAATGTTTCAACTAGTCGTGAAGTTAGTGAAAAATCGATTGCAAGCGTTGTACAGGTAAAGCTGCCGAAGGCAGCAGGAACTCGAAACAGTTGGCTAAAAGTATTAAATAAATGCATTTTCACCGTGTTCTGAATTACTGTGAAAGTTTCAAATGTCTAGCTAGTCAGGAAGTTAGTTAAATAAATTTTCGGTTGAATCATATAAACGCTGCCGAAGGCAGCAGGGACCTGAAGCAGTTGACTAAAAGTGTTTAAAAAAGTATTGTCAGCGTGTTCTGAGCTATCCTGAAAGTTTCAAATGTCTAGCTAGTCGGGAAGTTAGTGAAAAATCGATTGCAAGCTTTGTACTGGTAACGCTGTCGAAGACAGCAGGAACCCGAAGCAGTTTGTTAAAAATATTTTAAAAATGCATTTTCGCCGTGTTCTGAACTATTCTGAAAGTTTCAAATGTCTAGCTAGTCGGGAAGTTACTTAAATAAATTTTCTGTTGAATCATATAAATGCTGCCGAAGGCAGTAGGGGCCTGAAAAGGTTGACTAAAAGTATTAAAAAAATTTATTGTCACCGTGTTATGAGCTAGCGTGAAAGTTTCAAATGCCTAGCTAGTCGGAAAGTTAGTGAATAATCGATTGCAAGCTTTGTACTAATAACGCTGCCGAAGGCAGCAGGAACCCGAAACAGTTGGCTAAAGGTATTAAAAAAATGCATCTTCACCGTGTTCTGAACTATTCTGAAAGTTTCAACTGTCTAGCTAGTCGGGAAGTTAGTTCAATAAATTTTCTGACGAATCATATAAACGCTGCCGAAGGCAGCGGGAACTGAAATAGTTGACTAAAATTATTATAAAAATGTATTGTCACCGTGTTGTGAGCTGTCCTGAAAATTTCAAATATCTAGGTAGTCGGGAAGTTAGTTAAAAATCGATTACAAGATTTGTACTGGACAAACAAACAAACAAACATACAAACAAGAATCGAAGTTAATAAAAACATGGTAAAATACGCTAAATTATCTCTGGTTAATTTACGTTTTTTTTTTTTTTTTTTTTTTTTTGAAAATTAAAAGAATAAAAACAATTGATTAGAGCTGAGTGAGTAAATTAAGTAACAAGCTTTATACTAATAATGTTAAAAATTTCAGAAACATTTTCCACTGTGCGTAGCATAAAAATTTTCTTCAGCATTTTGCTTGCATTTTTAAACTATAAGCTGCAAGCAACTATTAATTTTTGCAATTCCCTTTATTTTCCAATTTCCCTTGTTTCAAGAAGTCTAGCACAATACTTGTGATGTGTGAGCTGATATTTACCCACATTAACAAACTAACTAAATAAAGCCTTTTTTTTATGTCACTGAAAATATTTCATAAAAAATCTTCTGTTACAGTTCGAAAATGAGAGATAATTTTAACACCGTTCTAATAAAATTGAAAAACACTTTATAATCATGTATTACCTGTGTTTTATCATAGCCTCGTAAACTAGATGCCTTCCGCGTGGCTCGGAAACTTGGCAACTGTTCAAGCGGTAAACAGCGCCACCTGGTACAGATTGCGCGACTTTTTTATTCAACAGCCAAAAAAAATTTTTAAAGTGGGATTTGATATACATAAAAGACGAATGGAATCGAAAAAACGTCGATTATATATATTATATATCACTTCTTAAAATTATTGGTGACAGTTTGAATAAAAAAGCCGCGCAATCTGTACCAGGTGGCGCTATCTACCGCTTGAACTGTTGCCAAGTTTCCGAGCCATGCGGAAGGTATCTAGTTTAGGAGGCTATGGTTTTACTTTCAACTCATTTTATATTTACTCACATAATCAAAAGATATATAATTATTATAATCTTACTCAGTATCACGCAGTGGACTAAATGGTAAGTTTCGATAAGATAACCGAAATATAATCAGCAACGACTGCAGTAAATATTCGGGACAAGGCTGTGCTCTGTCCTCTCTCGACTAGTCAACGAAAAGATCGAGTATGTGGTAGTGTTAGGTCTTCGTTAATCTCTTCCGCACCGCCAAGTGCTCGATTATGCACGCAGGTCGTCGGGTTACCAAAGTGAAGGAAACCATCCCCTCTGTAAAGTAACACATTTGAAATGTAGAAGCGGCTTGTTAATGATTTTTAGGTCTGATTCATCTAAATGTCTAGAAAAGTACACATAATGAAAATTTTATTCCTCTTATTGGTTGATTCACTTATTTCAACAGCCATTGAAACTCATTTCTATAGCAGAGCTGCCAACCTAATCCGGCAAATTGTTAGTACCGCCCCTTTTTCTACACCACTTAATTTTTAAAGTATTTGTTTTCTTCATTCATTGTAAATTTATTTGAAGAGAATTACTCTAAAAATTAAGTGGTGTAGGAAAAGGAGCGGTACTAACAATTTGCCGGATTTGGTTGGCAGCTCTGCTATAGTCATTACAACAGTTAATCAGATTAAAGACATTTCCATGCTAACAGACTGTGTTAAGTCACAAGAATGCAGCAGCACCACTTTCAGAACGTCATTCACTGCTGTTACTGTTTAGATGGCAACGAATCCAAGTCGGGATTTTGCCATTCCTGTGCATTGGTTAAAACGGTAACTGAGATCCCTGCGCAAAGCACTCATGAATCCTGGTCTAATACAGTCAGCTAGGGAACATTAATCTCAAGAACATCATATTGAGTATTTTATGCGCGTTTCATCTTAATTTGCCAAAGATTACTTTCATATTAATTAATTTTGCTAAATATAGTATTATTATTTTCTTATAATAAAAAAGAAAGATTTGTTACTAAATAATTAATTGTATCTCAAACAGAATCGGTAAAATGATGAAATTTTAATTTCACTAGTGATACAAGTTTCTGTATAGCATTGTTTCCCTTATTTACCTGGTTTTCAGGTTTTTTTTTTTTTTTTTTTTTTTTACACAATTATTTTTAAAAAAATGTACTATGTTTTATTTGTTATAAATGTGTTTTTCAAGTTTAATTCCCATGACAAAAATAAAGCTAATACGTAATATTTTGGATGCTTCATCATCCAACATATTTTTTTTTTCTGTTAATAATTTTTCTCACACAATTTAGATTTTTAACCGACTTCAAAAAAAGAAGGAAGGTTCTCAATTCAAACCGTATGTTTTTTTTATGTTTGTTAGCTCATAACTTCTGAACGGATGCTCCGATTTTGATACTTTTTGTTTTGTTGAAAAGGTCTTGGTCTGCAATAGGTCTCATTGTAATATCTTTATGATCTAAAGAAAATACAGGGTGCCCAAAAAATCAGTCCCAACTCTTTTAACTGCTAAACGGTTGCAGCTATAGTGATAAAAATGGTATGTAAGTATAGCAAAGTGGCCATGCAGTACAAGGTTAAACCGCTTGCAGCGCCACCTGGTGGAAAATATCGAGTTAGTGTTAGTATCTCAAAAACGGTTCTAGCGAAAAAAGTGAATTAAAAAGTTGAATAGTATTACAGATTTAGTGCAAAAAGATAGTTTAGACATTCATGCTAGCGTTCATCTCTCGGAAACGGTTCAAGACAGGGGGAAAAAGTGAATTATAAAATAGCAGAACATCATCGATTTAATACGAAAAGATAGTTTAGACATTGATGCTAAAAATACAATGCTAAAAACGTGAATTTGTCTGCTCGCAATTTCTTACACTATGCACACTTGAACTACATTGCACCCGTTGTAGCGTAGCATACGCAATATAGTTCAAAATACGGTTACTAGATACTTTTTGTTTTGTTGTAAAGATCTTGGTCTGAAGCAGGACCCATTGTAATATCTTTACAATCTGAAGAAAATAAAGCGCCATCTGATGAAAAACAGCGGAATTAGCGCTCCTATCCCAAAAACGGTTCAAGATGGGAGAAACGTTAATTACGAAGTTGTAGAGCATCATCTATTCACTACGAAAAAACAGTTTTTAGACATTATTCCTAAAAATAGAACGCTTAAAACGTGCAGTTATTCCTTCTCAATTTCCTACACTGTGCACACTTGAACTACGTTGCATACTTTGCTGCGTAGCGGATGACACGTGTACTCTGTGGTTCAAAGTACTGCTACTGTAAGCGGTCACATCGATTAGCGCAAAGTCATTTTCAACCAACTTCAGAAAAGAGGGTGTTCTTAATTCAAGCTGTGTGTTGTTGTTGATGTTTGTAAGCTTATAACTTCGTAAGAGATGCTCTAATTAACCGACGTCAAAGAGGAGCAGGTTCTCAATTCAAAGCGTATGCTTTTTTTGTTTTTGTTTGTTAGCTCATAACTTCTGAACGGATGATCCGATTTTGATACTTTTTCTTTTATTGTAAAGGTCTTGGTCTGAAATAGGTCCCACTGTAATACCTTTACGATTAAAAGAAAATACAGGGTGCCCAAAAAGCCAGTCCCGACTCTTTTAACTGCTGAACAGCTGCAGCTATAGTTATAAAAGTGGTATGTAGGTATAGTAAAGTGGACATGTGCTACGCAATTCAACCGCCTACAGCGCCTCCTGGTGGAAAACAGTGGAGTTAGCGTTCCTATCTCGAAAACGGTTCAAGATAGGGAAAAAAAGTGAATTACAAAGTTACAGGATGCCATCGATTTAGTAAGAAAAGACAGTTTGTAGACATTAATGCTAAAAGTAGAACGATTAAAACGATAATTTGTTTGTCCGCAAATTAATATTTTCTTCACACTTCAACAGCATTGCATACGTTGTAGCGTAGCGGGTGACATTTATGGTATGTAAAATGCAAAGTATGGTTATTGTAAGCGGTCACATCGATTAACGTATAAACGTTTTAAACCGACTTCATAAAGTAAGAGGTTATCAATACAAACTATGTTTTTCATTGTTGTTGTTGTTGAAATTTGTTAGCTTATAACTTCGTAAGACATGCTTTAATTTTAATACTTTTTTTTTTTTTGTTGTCGCAAAGATCTTGGCCTGAAATAGGTTTCCTTATGATTTCATTAAGATACAAACAAATTACAGGATACTCACAAAAGTCTGTTCTTACTCTAATTTCTGAACGCATGCAGCTACACTGGCAAAAGTAGTAAGTATGTAATTATCTATGATGAAACTTCTGTCCGTCAGCTGCAATGCATATTTGTTTGAACTTTACGGCGTGCAATTTCCAGCGTAGCTAGTAACACGTTTTCATTGTAAAATTTAATATATGCCTAACAGAATTTTTGGTTACGAATACAGCGTATCCGTTCTTTACATTTCTAAAGCCTTTTTACTTTAAAGTATGTTCATTCAATAGATATTTTTTTTCCTCATATCCGATAAAGGCAAGAAAAGTGACACAACTTAAAAATGCAGCATTTGAGAAAAATCAACTTAAAAATAACTTGACTAGAATAAGACTAGCACAACTGTCTCTCGGGTGGATAACTTTCTAGATGGAGATGTAACCTCTTTGTTCCCATTGGGTGCATTTCATGTATTTTTCAGTGACATAAATCATTTTTTGAGTTATGTCACTTTTCTTGGCGGTTGTGGTTTGTGAAACTGCCGTGGAACGTCTTCTGATGTTCTGCTATATGAATCAAGTTTCACTGAAAAGAGAAAAATAAAATATTTTTGTAAAAAAAATAGAACCGACTCCAAAAAGCAACTACTATTCAAGCAACTAAAAAACATTGGCATGAAATGAAACTGTAAATTGCGCCTAAAAGTATAAAATAATTTCCTTCGTCAAACAACCTATAACACTACAATTAATCATAACTTTTGAAGTCGGCGCAAAATTAAATAAAAATTGATACCAGTATTCAATACAAAAATCAAATTCTATTCAAAATACACATCTCAAAATGTCACCTGCAAAACGCAGCTGAAAACTAGTTTGATTCGAGAAAACAAATAAAATTTCGTAAACAGCAAAAGTTGGCGAAGCTGCTTGTATCTGGCGTCCTTGGTGAAAAAAAAAAAAAATCGCAAAGTTATCTGGCAAACATATTTAATTTCTTTCAAGAGAGCAATCAAGAATATGAAACAATACTTCGTACAATATATATTATGAAAATATACACCTTACATGTAAAATTTTGCATTACGTTTTAATCGACAAATCCAAAATCCACCAAGGATGATAGTTATCAAAGTTATACCAAAATTGCAAAGGAAACTAACTTCGTAGAAACATAAATACCGAATTGCGAAGAATGTTCACTGTTCTATGTAGATGCTATTAATGGACCAATTGTATACAGTGATAAAATAATAAAAGAAACATGAAAATGGATCATTCGAGACAACAGCATTTGTAGCTATCGATCTAAAAACAAATCTTTAAAAACTAATTAAATTTTATTTAATTTTGCGCCGACTTCAAAAGTTATGATTAATTGTAGTGTTATAGGTTGTTAGACGAAGGAAATTATTTTATACTTTTAGGCGCAATTTACAGTTTCATTTCATGCCAATTTTTTTTAGTTGCTTGAATAGTAGTTGCTTTTTGGAGTCGGTTCTATTTTTTTTACAAAAAGATTTTATTACAAAAGTAAGGTCATTGTGCCTAAATGCGATAACCCATAAATGCGACAAAGTTCTTCTACTGAAAATCTAAATGCTTAAATCACAAACTTATAAATCATAATGGAACATACACATTTCAAGAACAGTTCGCGAAACTTTTCATTAAATTTTAAAGGTTTTTTCTAGTAGAATTTTCTTTTGCAGTAAACATTGTCCATTATGGCTTTCCGACGTCTTTTCCTAATTGCGATGAAAAATTTTCAAATAGTAACTGTAATTTTATCCTTTTATTTTTCAAGGTCAAATAACCACTGTTACGTCATGTGCTTGAATACCCTTTATACCTACCAGAAGAAAATAAAAAAAAATACTACATTTTTTTTTAAAAGAGGGGTTTAAAATTTTTATCGCATTTAAGGGTCTGTTTACACCATTTTCCTAAATGCGACAAATTTTATCCCTTAAATGCGGCGAAATTTACAGTTGATATATTAAGGGAAGTTTAAGAATTTTTTCCTTTTTAACACTTTCCAACAAGGTTTAAAAGTGACTTAGGCTTGCCTGTCCCTCTGTCCGTCTGTCTGTCTGTCTGTCTGTCCGCGCTCTAACTCCTGTAGGGACACCCGAAAGTATTCCAAAGCACTGTGTTCTATGAAAGGTATTGCTGTAAGCCATATTTAATACCTTAACTGTATACAAATCTTAGTGAAATTGAATCATGTTATTCAAGTTCACTATCGGATGTTTCATATATAAAATGGAATAAATACCACCACTAGTTTGTACACAGGGACACTCGAAAGTACTCCAAAGCATTGCGTTCTATGAGAGGTATTTCTATAAACCAAATTTTAATAACTTTACTTTCCACAAAGTTTAATGAAATTGAAATATGTTATTCATATGCACAAAAGAATGCTTTGCGCAGAATATAGCATGATTAGCATTAGATTTACAGGGCCACACAAAAATATTCAGTTACATTAAGAGCTGTTCATAAAAATTTGCTATAATTTCAATTTCGTTTACATTAAGCGTTTTTAACATTGTCTAACAATTTTCATGTGTGAATATAATTTCAATTTAAGTATCTGTCTGTTCGTCTGTCCGCGCTCTAGCTCCAGTAAATATTTATGTAATTTCTTGAAACTGATATATGTTATTTAAGTTCACTATCGGATGTTCCCTATTGAAAAAGGAGTTAATAACTCTACTGGTTTGTGTACAGAGGCACCCAAACCTTTTACAAAGCATTGTGTTCTATGAGAGATATTTCTATAAACCATATTTTAATACCTTTACTGTATACAAACCTTAATGAAATTGAGAAATGTCATTTAAGTTCACTATCGGATGTTTTATATATTAAATGGAGTAAATACCACCACTGGTTTGGGCACAGAGACACTTGAAAGCATACAAAAGCATTGCGTTATATGAGAAGTATTTCTATAAACCAGATTTTGATAACTTTACTTTCCACAAAGCTTAATGAAACTGAAATGTGTTATTCATATGCACAAAAGACTGCTTTCTATAGAATATAGTATGTTTAGTATTAGTTTTACAGAGCAACAAAAAAATATTCAGATACATAAAGAGCTATTAAGAAAAGTTTGCTGGAATTGCACTTTCGTTTACATTAAGCGTTTTTAAAATTTTCTAACAATTTTTAAGTGTGAATATAATTTCAATTTGTGTATCTGTGTATCTGTTTGTCTGCCCATCTGTCTGTCTTTTGGCGCTCTAACTCCGGTAAATATTTATGGAATATCTTGAAACTAATATATGTTTTTCAAGTTCACTATCCGGATGTCCCCTATTTAAAATGGAGTACTGCATCGGAAAGTACTGCAAACTATTTTTTTTTCTATGAGAGGCATTTCTATAAACCATATTTTAATACCGTTACTTTACACAAATCTTAATGAAATTGAAATATGTTATTCAAGTTATAGCTATCGGATGTTTCCTATGTGAAATGGAGAAAATATTACCACTGTTTTGTGTACAGGGAGACTTGCAAGTATTGCGTTGTATGAGAGGTATTTCTGCAAACCAAATTTTAATAACTTTACTTTGCACAAATCTTAATGCAATTGAAATATGTTATTCATATGCAAAAAGGAATGCTTTTTATAAATACAGTATGATAGTATTAATCTTACAGGGCCACATAAAAATATTAAGTTACGTTATGAGCTATTAATAAAAATTTGCTGTAATTGCATTTTCTTTTACAATAAGCATTTTTAACACTTTCTAACAATTTTTAAGCGCGAATATGATTTTAATTTGGTTATCTTTCTGTCCGATTGTCTGTCTTTCTATCTGGCTCTCGTCCCGAGAGTTCTTAAATATTTTCAGAATTTTGAAAAATTGATATATGTTATTAAAGTTCACTATGGAATGTTTCCTATTTAAAATGCCATTAATATGTCCTACACAACGTGTTTGTGTACAGGGAACTTCCAATGCTTTGCGTTTTAGGACAGACATTTTTATAAATCGCATCTAAATAACTCGCATCTAAAAATTATAAATAAATTGAAATGTATTTTAATATTCTAAAATAATGTTTTGTATAGAATATGATATGATCAACCTTCAGATTTACAGGACTACACTAAAATATTCAAATACATTAAGGGAAGCAATTATAATCTAACGGCTGGATTTTCTTTTGCATTAAGCCTTTTTAACGTTCTTCAACGATGTCTGAGAGCGGTTTTAAATTGAATTAGTCAATCTGTATATTTTTCTGTGCTTCTCTCCTTTGTTTGATAATGCAGGCAAAGAATATTGAAAGTTATACGATACAACAAGCACGTACAATTGGAGAATATCAATAACCAGTGCGTACTGCATTATTTTTCGTTCTTTTTTTTAACACTTTCCAGCAAGGTTGAAAAGTGTCAATGACTTCGGTTTGTCTGTCTGTCCGCAGTCGAACTCCTGTAAATTTTCATGGAATTTCTTGAAGCTGATATATCGTATTCAAGTTCACTATCGGATGTTCCCTATTGAAAATGGAGGGAATTCCTCTTCTGATTTGTCTACAGGGACACCCAAAATTTTCCAAAGCACTGTGTTCCATGATAGATATTTCTATAAACCGTATTTTGATACGTTTACTTTAAACAAATTTTAATGAAATTGAAATATATCATTTAAGTCCACTGCCGGATGTTCCCCATGTAAATTGAAGTAAATACCATCACTGGTTTGTATACAGGGACATCCGAAAGTATTTAAAAGCATTGCGTTCTATGGAAGGTATTTTTAAGCACCAAATTTTAATGATTTTACTTTGCACAAGTCGTAAATATATATATATATATACATATATATATTATTCATATGCACAAAAGAATGCTTTCCATAAAATACAATATTATTAGCATTATATTTACAAGGCCACACAAAAATATTCAGATACATTAAGAGGTATTGTTGGAAAATTGCTTGAATTGCATTTTCGTTTACAATAAGCGTTTATATCACTTTCTAAATGTTTTTAACACTTTCCAATAAAGTTGAAAAGTGTTATTGACTTAGGTTTGTCTGTCTGTCTGTCCGTGCTCTATCTCCCGTAAATATTCATGGAATCAGAGTTACACATACACTACTCAGAAAAGAAGAGTTAAACACGGAGTTACACACTCTGTTATAAAAAGGCAAAGTTACACACACAATTACGCACAAACTGTTAATAAAAATGCAGAGTTACACACACAATTACACACAAACTGTAAATAAAAATGCAGAGTTACACACACACTGTTAGCAAAAAATTAGCGGTACACACAGCGTTACACACATTGTCAAAAAAAAAAAAAAAAAAAAAAAGAGGAGTTACACACACTGTTAATAAAAAGGCGGAATTATACACAGCAAAAAAATCAGTGATACACGCAAAGTTACACACATTGTTAAAAAAAAAAAAAGAATTGAACATTGAATTACACACACTGCTAATAAAAAGGCAGGATTATATACAGAGTTACATGCACTGTTAATAAAAAGGCACTGTTAATAAAGAGTTACACACAGAGTTACACACACAGAGTTAATAAGATGGCAGAGTTGCACACACACTTTTAATTACGTACAGGGTTACACACACTGTTAGTTACACATAAGTAAAATTACACACGTTGTTTGCTAAAAATCAGCGATACACACAGTGTTACACACACAATGTTTAAAAAAAACTGTTAATAAAAAACAAAATTACACATGGAGTTACACACACTGTTATTAAGAAAGAAGAGCTACACACACACTGTTAATTGCATACAGGGTTGCACGCACAGTGTCAGTTTCACATAGCGTTACGTACACTGTTAGAAAAGTTCAGCAATACACACAGAATTACACACACTCTGTTAAAAAAAAAGAAGAGTTACACACTGTTAACAAACAGCAGATTTACAAACAAAGATCCACACACTGTTAATAAAAAGGAAGAGTTACACACACTGTTAAAGGCAGAGTTGCACATAGAGTTACACAACATTTTATCTTGAAATAGTTATTTAGTATTAAGTATTTTATAAACTATAAAAAAAGAACGAAAAATCCTGCATTACGCAATGATTATTAACACTTTCCAACTGCACGTAATTGTTGTCTCTTATAACTTTGAAAGTTCTGTACCTACGTTATCACACAACAAACAAACAGTAGTTCTGAAAGGCATACAGACAGACTAATTGAATTCCTAATCATTCTTAAACACTGTTTGAAAGTGTTAAAAATGCTTAACACAAAAGAAACCGTCGCCCTTCGATTGTAATTCCAGTCCTTAATCTATCTGAAAATTTCAGTGTAGCCCTGTAAATTTGAAGGTTAACAAAATCATATTTTATACAAAACATTATTTTAGCAAATTAACAATAAATGCCAATTTCTTTATGATTTTACAGTTGAAAGTACAGTATGAACGTTCTTTAAATGTAAATTATAAAAATGTATGTCCTAAAATGCAACGCATTGGCATTTTTTGCGCGTTCCTGTACATAAACATGTTATACAGTACCTATTAATGCCCTTTTTATTTGGGAACATTCAATAGTGAATATGAACAACATATATATATATTTAAAAATTCAGAAAATATTTCCGGACGCTAAGTGCGGTACACGGACAGATAGACAAATGGAGATTCGGGCACATAGATACAGAAATTGAAAACACGTTAAGACTTAAACAAGAAAGAAAAATCATGCAGTACCCATTGGTTAGTAACACATTCCAACTGTACGTAATTGTTGTATCGAATAACTTTTAATATTCTTTGCCTACGTTGTGAGGGTGAGAGGTCAGAACGTCACCACAGTTGTTTTAATTAAGCTGTATCCAGCAAAGTAGAAAGTGGGGACGGTTAAAATCTCTTCGTCGCCAGTGACTCGGCGAAAGTTGAGGTCGAGTTAGCTTTCTGTCGGCAGGGTGCTGCAATGAAAGACTTAGATTTTGAATGTTAGATAAATTAGAAGTGATTTTAAAAGGACGGATTGAAATGAAGAGAGAGGAGGATGTAGGAAGAAGTATAAAATGGCCATGGTTTTAGTAGATGGGAGTGGATGTTGGAGGATATTATAGTGGATGTTGGAGGATATTATAGTGGATGTCGGAGCATATTATAGTGTGGATATTGGAGTATTATAGTGGATTGTTGAAAGTCTTACTTTGGCGATATTGAGTAGTAGAAATTTAGAGGAGTGAGGAATAAGTCATGATGAGTGTTAGTATGAGTATTTGCTAGCGCTCGTGAAAGTGAATTTCGATCTGTAGGGAATCCTCTGATCGAAAGTGAAGTCGCAGCAGTGGAGTTACGAGTGCAACCGTCGCTACACCTTCAATTGCTTGCTGGGGTGAGATATTTTAATTGTTGATATATATTTTTTGATTGAGTAATACACTGACTGAGGTAGTTTAATTGCCAGGCCATCCTCCCCATTAATCTGCTCAAATAAACTTTAGTTATTGTTAATTCAAGTCTTGTGTTCTCTTACTTATCCATTTAGTGATCTAATTAAGTTAAGATGGAATTTGCGTCAACGCAAACTTTACAACGTTATCACACAACAGACAGAAGGACTGAAAAATATACAGATAGACTAATTGATTTTAAAATTACTCTTAGGCATTTTGGAAAGAGTTAAAAAAGCTTAACGCAAAATAAAATGCAGCCATTAAATTATAATTACAGCTTTTGATCTCTCTGAATATTTTAGTGTAGCCCTTTAAATCAGAAAGTTAATCATACCATATTCTATACAAAACATTATTTTAGAATATTAACAATACATTTCAATATTCTTATGATTTTTGCAGTAGAAAGACTTAACTTTCAAAAAATTCTGTCCTAAACCGTAATGCATTGGCATTTTTTTTTTTTTTTTTTTTTTGTTGTTTTTGTTGTCCCTGTAAACAAATTAGTTGTACAGGACCTATTAATGTCGTTTTGAATGGGGAACATTCTATAGGGATAATGTTTATAAAAATAACACTCATAAAACACAATGCTTTCGAATGCTTTTGGGTGTCCCTGTACACAAACCAGAAGAGATATTCACTCCATTTTCAATATGGAACATCCGATAGTGAACATCAATAAAATATATCAGTTTCGAGAAATTCTATAAATATTTACAGGAGTTAGAGCGCCGGGCAGACAGACGGACAGACAGATGGACAGATACAGAAACTGAAATCATATTCACACTTAAAAATGTTAGAAAGTGTTAAAAACGCTTAATGTAAACGAAAGTGCAATTCTAGAATTGTTTTATCAGTAGCTCTTAATATAAATGGACATTTTTGTGCCACCCTGTAAATCTAATGCTAATCATGCTATATTCTGTGCAAAGCATTCTTTTGCGCATATAAATAACATATTTCAATTTCCTAAAACTTCGTGGAAAGTAAAGTTATTAAAATTTGATTTATAGAAATATCTCTCATAGAACGCAATGCTTTGGAATACTTTTAACTGTCCCTGTACATAAATCGGTGGTGGTATTTCCGCGATTTTATACAGGAAACATCTAGTAGTGAACTTAAATAACATATTTCAATTTAATTGAGATATGTCTACAGTAAAACCAATAGAAATACCTCTCATAGAACACAATGCTTTGAAATGATTCCGGGTGTCCGTGTACACAAACCAGTATAGGTATAAACTCCATTTTAAATAGGGAACATCCGATAGTGAACTTGAATAACATATATCACTTTGAAGAAATTCCATAAATATTTATGAGATTTAGAGCTCGGACAGACAGACACGCAGACAAACAGGCGGACAGGCAGATACACAAAACTGAAATCATATTCACCGTTAAAAAATGTTAGAATGTGTTAAAAACGCTTAACGTAAACGAAAGTACATTTCTAGCCATTTTTTTTAATAGCTCTTAATGTAACTGGATATTTTTGTGCCACCCTGTAAATCTAATGCTAATCATGCTATATTCTGTGCAAAGCATTCTTTTGTGCATATAAATACCATATTTAAATTTCAAAAAACTTCGTGGAAAGTAAAGTGATTAAAATTTGATTTATAGAAATATCTCTAATAGAACGCAATGCTTTGGAATACTTTTGAGTGTCCCTGTATATAAATCGTTGGTGGTATTTCCTCCATTTTATACAGGAAACATCCAATAGGGAATTTGAATAACATATTTCAATTTCATTAAGATATGTCTACAGTAAAGGTATAAAATATGGTTTATAGAAATACCTCTCATAGAACACTATGCTTTCGAATGCTTTTGGGTGTCCTGTGCACAAACCAGTAGAGGTATAAACTCCATTTTCAATAGGGAACGCCCGATAGTGATCTTGAATAACATATTTCAATTTCATTAAAATATGTCTACAGTAAAGGTATGAAAATACGGTTTATAGAAATACCTCTCATAGAACACAATGCTTTGAAATACTTTCGGGTGTCCCTGTGCACAAACCAGTAGAGGTATCATATTCACCCTTAAAAAATGTTAGATTGTGTTAAAAACGCTTAACGTAAACGAAAGTACAATTCTAGCCATTTTTTTAATAGCTGTTAATGTAACTGGATATTTTTGTGCCACCCTGTAAATCTAATGCTAATCATGCTATATTCTGTGCAAAGCATTCTTTCGTGCATATAAATACCATATTTAAATTTCCAAAAACTTCGTGGAAAGTAAAGTTATTAAAATTTGATTTATAGAAATATCTCTCATAGAACGCAATGCTTTGGAATACTTTTGAGTGTCCCTGTACATAAACCGATGGTGATATTTCCTCCATTTTATACAGAAAACGTCCTATAGTAAACTTTAATAACATATTTCAATTTCATTAAGATATGTCTACAGTAAAGGTAAGAAAATATGGTTTGTAGAAATACCTCTCATAGAACACAATGCTTTGAAATACTTTCGGGTGTCCCTGTACACAAACTAGTAGAGGTATGAACTCCATTTTCAATAGGGAACGTCCAATAGTAATCTTGAATAACATATATCAGTTTCAAGAAATTCCATAAATATTTACGGGAGTTAGAGCGCGGACAGACAGACGGACGGACAGACAGACAGACGGACAGACAGACAGACGGACAGACAGAAGACAAATCGAAGTCATAAACACTTTTCAACCTTGTTGGAAAGTGTTAATAACAGTTTTCAACCTTCTTTGGAAAGTGTTAATAACATTAAAGTAACTCCCATGCATTAAATGCATTATCGCATTTAGGGAGTTTGAACATCGCATTTAGGATATAGTACCTTAAAAGCGACAAACATTTCCTAAATGCGACGCTGGTATATATTTTCATAAATTACTGATATTTTTTTAATTTCTTGAAAAAAAAAATGACACAAAACACTAGTTTAGAACTATGAGTATAATATTCAACCATTTTTTCTTTCTTTTCATAATTATTTGTTTACTAAAATGTCATAAGTTTCCTAAATGCGATAAACTTACCAAAAATCACGTCGCATTTAGGCACAATGACCTTAATGTTAAATTTTTGTTAAAACCTACAGCATGTTCTATAAATTACAAATATTACATCTTTTTTTTTTTTTTTTTTTTTTTTAGCTTTTTTCTTAATATTTTTGTATAAATTATCCTAGTTGTTTTTATAAAAAAATAACTCTATAACCAGTTTTCTAACAAAAGAAAAAAAAGCGTTCTTATCTCTGATATTTCAATAAGTTTATATTTAAAATACTTATCAAGTTAATAAACAAATAAAATCGATTTGCATACCCACACATACATATGTACCAAAACAGTAATTTCTCAAACATATAAAATTAAAATGTATTTTCATGTATTCATAAGTTTATACTTAATGTTTAAATTTATTCAAGACTTTATCTGATTAAAACAAAAATAAAAAATACATCTTTCATGTGGCTATATTTCCAATTTTAGAATTTTTAACCAGTTAATAAAAGTAAATAAACCACTTTATTTTCAATTTACTGAGATAACAAATTCTCAAAGAATTTGAAATTGTAATTTATTTTTATATATATATTCGTATTGTATTGAAAGTATTTTCTCTTAGGACTGTTTTAAAATTAATTCATAACTATTCTAAACAAGCAAAAATTATAACTTTAAGAGAGGAATTGTTTCTTTGTTCTTTCATACAGAATGGAATAGCTAAATTCAATTTCAAAATCTAAAACTTGTGGTTTTTCCGTTTGCCTTAGGGAATGATCATAAGACAAATTTTAAAATATGTTTATCAGTAAATATGTATTGCAAGTATGACTGCAAACAGAAAATGTCATTCATTTGAATTTTAACTTTACGCAGCATTTCTATAAGATATATATATATTTTTACTTGAATCTGTATATTATATTAAAAGCTTAACTACTCCTATATTTAAATCATAGTTATCATTTATAAAAGAGAGAGAAGAACATAAGGATTTCTCAGATTATACATTTGAATGTAACATATACGTTGCCACCGCTGTTTTTTTTTTTTTTTTTTTTTTTTTTTTTGTGTGTGTGTTTTTTTTAGATGTAAGGGAAAAAACTGAAAATTCATGTTTTGATATGTTTGTTAAATGCACTGCTCAAAACAATTAGGGGAGCAAGCAAAAATGTAAAGAAAAGCGTGAAAACAACCATGCACTGGCATGAAATGGAGAATATTCTCCATTTTATGCCAGTGCTCTATTTTATGTCAAAACACAATATCGGAAATGAACGCGAAAAAAATGTATGGAGTTTTATTTCTTTGAAACGGTGAAAAGAACATGAAAAGATACTTAGGGGCAAATACTTGTTTGCATGTAAAGGAGAAAAAAGTATTTTTTCGATATTATGCAAGATGTTTAATATCGCCTGTGGTCCCCTTAATAGCTAGGTCTGCCTGCTGCAAACCTGTTTTCCATAGATGCGATTAGGTTATCGGTAAGTATTTGGGAAATACTGTTCCATACCTGAAAATTTTCAATTAACCAAGTCCAGGACAGTAAAAATAGGCTTTGGCCTCGCTGCAATGCGTCAAGCGAGTGTGTACTAAACATGCTCGATCGGATTTGGGTCAGGCGAGCATAATGGGCGTTTCACACCCTGTATTGTTTCAGCATCAAGTATGTTCTCCACAAGACCAGTTGTATAAGATTTGGACTTAACGTACATTAAGCCTTTATCTATTGCAGTATGAATTATATAGAAAATCTATTTCAAGAACTTTTTTTTCTGATTACTTAAGAGCAAAGTTAAAGATATAAGCAGTAAAAATTGTAATTATTACATTATTATAGTAATTATTTGCAATTGAATTAGATTGCACTTTCAAGTAATGTCGGTATACAAAGGTCGAAAAAAGATCAGGACTTGAAGATTTTTTGAAAATGCAATTTATTTTAATCTTATTCACAGTTTGTCTAAAACTGATTATATTAAGAAAGGTTTTTTTTTTTTTTTTTTTTTTCTTTTCATTAGAACACAAAATCACATTACATACAGTACAGTTAGAATGTTGTTTGCTTTGAATACTTCTTGGAGCAGAATTCGCTGTGACTTCAAAAACTAACACATGTTGGCCATGGACATTTTTTTTTTTGAGGGTGAATTTCATTAGAGAACGAAAAGTCAATTCATGTCTTCTTACTGCTTATATTTTAACATAAAAATCAGTCATGAATATTTAATAAACAAAATTTTGGCTTCATTCAATATCCATTATGTTTCAACAGTACTTTTAAGTACCAATCAATAAAATAAGTAGTAAATATCATGCATAAAAATTTATTTTAGTTGGAACGATATCATAAATAAAGTGTTAGCAATCGATAAAAAAATTATATTTGTAAGTTATCTTTAATTTTCGAGATAATATATAAATAAATTTAAACGCAGGTGATGAGCTCATACTATGGCGTTTAGAAATAAGGAAGACGCGCTAAATGATGACACTATGAACGAATACAACTTCATAGAGCCACTAATGCCGTTTAGTGAGGATAAAGAAAACTATATAGATTTGATGAGTATGAGTATCGATAGAATTCCGATATCACAATGTATTTTATTCATTTTTGAATATATTGGTACTTTAAAGTGTCGTCGATAGGTAAAGGGTTAAAAATGAATCCCCAATGGCTGTTGTATAATGTTCGATATTAAGTCTCAATATCTCATCTGCCAACTTTTATAATTTATTCCGGAGTATTGTTAGCCCCTCCTACTTTTGATGCAAGTAATTTTATAGAATTATCTTCATCTTATTATTCGTTCTCACGTACTGTACAGAAATATTCTTCAAGAATTCTGGTGCATTAAGATGGCGGGGCGAAAAATGCTTGAATTAATTATAAAAGTTTGCAACTGTGCTTTTATGCATACCTGCTAATTTACTAATTAATAGTCTGGAAAATTTTTTGAACCTGACCCTTTTTACACACCACTTCATTTTTAGAATATGATTCCAAATAAATAAGAAGAAAAATACTCTTTAAAAAAAGACTGGTGTGAAAAAAAGGGCGTTCAATGACAATCTTCCAGATAAATATTAGTAAGTTGGCAAGTATGTTTTATGTCAAAACAAACTAAACACATAAACATTTTGTTTAAAATTATTAAATATACTATATCTTGATAGTATCTTTAATAATTCTAAAGTTACTAATGTCTAGAGTCAAAACTTCAGGTAAATTATAAATATTCTTACCACAAGAAAATTCAGGTCTTTGACGCATTATAGTCGGCAAAGAGAAATAAAATTAAGATAGAATTTTTAAACTCGTTTTTAAAGAATAATATTTTCTTTGACATAAAGATAGCACGACTTTATTGAAGATTAATAAGGCATATATGCCATGCTTGAAATTAAAAAGGTATACTTTATTATATTTTATTTTCAACAATCTGTAAATAAAGAGGTTATTGTTGTTCCCCGTGAATCTTGGTTAATCTGGTGACATTATTAAAAGATTAAGAAATCTCATGTTCAGTTGTCAAAAACTTCTCAAAGGATGCTTAATTCACTTGCCTAATTCGGGCAAGAAAAAATGATCTAATTAGATTTCTACCTCAGCAAAAAAAAAATTTTAAATTTATTTATTTATTTATTTATTTATTGAACAAACTCAGTACTAAAATTACTATTATGAATTAAAAACAATTCGATGAAGTTTCAAAAACACATCTAACTCTCTACTTGGTACAAGAATAGCTGCCGCCAACAACAACAACAACAACAACAACAACAATAATAATAATAATAATAATAATAATAATAATAATAATACAAACATAGCCAACACGTCATCAACGCTTTCAGTCATCCATTTTGGATGCTTTTCTTCTGGCTTCCTCTTTCGAAAATGAAGCGAGGCTTGTTTCTACGGTAACTGACAGTCACAGACATCTTGGCGGGAGCTAGTCTTGTAGTCAATAGACAGTATGTGCCTATTGAAAACCAAGAAAATTAACTAGTTCGACATATATTTGTAGTATGGACAAAAATTTAAAATTTAAAAAATAAATCACTGAGCAATTTTCGGTCATCCAAATACTATCTGTAATTCTCCCCAAACACTGAACCAATTTCAGCCAAATTTGACTCACTTATTACTACTACAGCAAGACTAATAGAAGTTAGTGACATCTTTCACTGAGGATAAACCTGTCTTTTAGAATTGTTTTTGTTTATTATGATGTCTAAAGTAACAAATTCGCACATGGATCATAATCCAACACATATTGCGTGTGTGAATATGACTCCGTCCATTTTTGGTAAAATAAAATATATTTGCTCTTTTCAAAAATGAAAGAATCATTTTTTGAAATTATGCTACATCTGCAGCTTAAACTTTTGCTCACCTTTCAGGCAATTGATGAATTCCCACTCTAAAGAAACCGTAGTCTTTGGAGGCAGTGCAACCATTAAACCAATATTCGATCTCTGCGCGAGAACTGAACCTCAATTTAGAAAGAGACGACTGCATCGACTGAAATAGTAAGCAATAATCTGAAGGCGCTTTGTCTACTGAATATGATCGGTAGAGTAAGTAAGACTTACTAATTTTGATGTTTTAAGTAATTTTTTACGTTTGCAAAACGGTGTTTTACTTTCTTTTACTAAAAAATTATTTTGTTCAGTCTATTCACCCATTCTGATCGTTTTCCTCCAATTGCTCTCTTCAGACGTATTAATTATCGTCGGTAGACATCATCATTGATAATAAAGATGCGATTGACGACGTGTTGAATCGTAATAAGTAAAAAGAATGTTTAAACACCATAAAATGCAAAAAAACTTGTAATAATTGTTTCGAGTCGAAGTAAAGCACGACCAGGCAAACAAAATTAGAACGAGTGCTGAAAATTATTATTTATTATCGTCATTGATAGTTTCATTTTATTCCAGCTGTTCCTAATACACAAAACCTATCTTGATCCAACCGATGCAAAGGGCCACGGTAGACTGGTCGGTAGAGCACCGAACTCGTAATTGGAAGATTGTGGGTTCGATACTCGAACCGGTCGAAGACCGCGGTGTACACAAAAGGTGGCTGATGCACGTAAAATACGTCATAGCCACAATGTCCTCCATGTTCCCATCCAAATTATACCTCCGGGGTCATTGAAGCGGTTGCTATCCCCTACATGGAAGACAGATATTGTGATGGCTTGTCACCAGATCATCCTAAGAATTAGTCCCAGATCGTTGCTAATTGCCCATGGTGTATCTATTAAGACGTAAAACCCACTCAACCTCTACCAACCAGATACAGAGCGTAACATTATTACAATGAAAAACTCGCTTTGATTGCGGAGGAGCAGCTTCTCTAGGCTTTACCTAAGCATTTTTACATTTGGGATTCTCCTAATAAATTCATTTTTCATGTGAAATAAATATTCGATGCAAAGAAACTTTTCTTTTTTGCTTTTCAAGCAGCAGTTTCTAATTTTTTCCTATGTCTCTTTTTCCTAATGCCTGTGCAACCTAGTTAGTAGCTTTTTGCACCATTCCCATTTTTTATAAACGTTTCGCAACAGTTGATCGAGCAACATTTAATGATACAGTTAATTGTGATTGTCTTTGACAAGAATTTTCATCCAACAATGTTTTCAATTCAGCATCTAAAAGTTTCTTGAGTGGTTTTCCATGTTCTTTATCCTCAATACCAAAATCATCGTTTTAAAATAGTCAAAACCATTATTTGCAAGATGCATTCCATGGGGTTTACTCACCGTTCATTTTCACAAGCAAACAATAAGCTGCCGCTACACTTTTCTTTTTAATAAAATAAGGAAATAAAACTTTCTCAAATTATATGGTTTTTGAATAAATTCTGACATTTTCAAGCTGAAATTTGACAGCTGACATAATGTGCTATTAAATGGAATTATCGCCATTTTATAGTAAACGTAGGCAGTACTACTAACGACACCTATTTAGAAAGGGCGGAGTGATATTCAAACACACAATATGCCGTGATAAAACATGTGTTTTATGCATTTGAAATTCTAAAAATATAAAATGCAGATAAAAATATTTTAAAATTATGTTTTCAAATATATTCAGTGGAACATTTAGCATACAAACACTAAATAAAGTATACTGGCTACTTATAAGACTAACGTGATTTTTTAGCACTTTTCTTTAAACTGAAATTTAAGGAGAAGGCACGAGGTGTAAATATTTTTTAAGGCTTTTCACTTGAGTTTTCTAAAAAATAAGAACTTCAGGTTTAAAAGTGGTTATGGAGGCAAACGTAATCAGATTTGGCATTTATTTATTCAATAATCACCAACAATTTTAAAAAGTGATATTTGATACACATAATAGACGATTAATCTTCGAAGTGATTAGCATACTTGCCAACATCCTAATTAATATTCCGTAGTGGTGTTTGTTCCGCCTTTTTTCTCACACCAGTAAATTTATAGAGTAATATTCTTTAAATGCAATCACGGTTAAATAAGATGATAAATACTCTAAAAAAATACTGGTGTGAGAAATAAGGCGTGGCTAATGATACTACCGAATATTAATTAAGATGTTGGCAAGTATGTGATTAGGCAAACGTTATAATAAAAAATTATTGGTGATTATATGTTGAATAAAAAAATCCGCCAGATGTTGCAACACTGAACATAATACCGTAGTTTCTGGTAGATAACCCGCAGATAGGATGCGTCATTTCTCCACCAGAAATTTTATTTAAGATAGAAATCCATACTTTTTCGAAGGAAGAGCTCGTACAAATATAAATTTATTTATCAATTAAAATTTCTGGTGAAAAACTGGATTGTATAATCTGCGGGGTATCTGCCAGAAATTACGGTAGTGCAAATTATTAAAGAATTTTAAATTATATTTTAAAAGTGTGTAATGGACAAATAAGATTATAAAATCTCTTATGTTGAAACTTAGATGCTACAGTTAAAATATTCAAAACATATGCTGCTTTTAGGATTTAAATGCTCTTTAAAAATTTCTGATAAATTCATATTTTTTAAACAAAATTTTTTACATAAAAATGCCTATTTGATGTTGCCTTTTAATTATACAGAAATCAGGACTGAAAATTTTATAAAACAACTGATAATTTACGGTGAAATAAGATTTTGTCACGACCTGACATATTTTTTTTTTCCTCATGCATTAGAGTACTTTCCTAAAAGTCTTCATCGTTTATCGCTATGCTATACTTAATTCTCCGCGTACGGGAAGATTATTTTGTATTTACTGTGTTTACATACAGGTTGTAAATGGTCTTATTTTTTAATACCACTATTTTTGAATAAAGACATGTTTCATTAGTTTTCAGGATTTATAAATATCAAACATTGCATTTTACAATTAGTCGTGGAAATGTAATTTAGTCAGATAATAATTTTCAATAATTTATTTTTTAAAAATAGTATTTTATAAATTGTGGTGTAAGTGAAATTTAATGTAAAATGTTCTTTTGCCCGTCGAAATCACGGGCACCGTACGTGGAGGGTCAATATAAACAAAAAACATATATATGAGGATATTGAAAAAAATATAACAAATTATTTTATTAAATGAATATTCTGTGATATTTTAGAGAAAATCAGTGTTATCATTTATTTAGATTACGGGAAAGCTTGCGGACTTGGCAGTTATTAAATAAAGTAAACATATTTCATTTTTTTTTTCTTTTTTAACAGAAATACAACTGCGCATTATTGATGACGACCGGAAGTTACTCTTAAAAGGCCTTTTACACATGACATCTTTTCGTACAATTTTTGAGCAGATTATTGGTTTCAGCCAATTGCCTTCAGTCGCCTCAACGGCTAGTGTAATAGGAGTTGGGAATACGAACATTTTATTCTGGCTACTCATTAACACTTTCGCGACCGCTGAGGTAGATTCACGTCATTTGAAAATCTGTAACTCCGCCAGTGGGCGTTTCTTTTGCAATTTGTATATCATTTATTTCTTAAGAATATACACAATATTTATATTTCTACAACGGATATACAATGGATACAAATATTTTGATTAGAAAGAGTATAATTTATAATGTATATCCATTCGTAATATGAATCTGAATATAGAAAATTTTGTTCTGAAATATTGTAACTTGAGAGAATAACGCCCACAGGCGGACTTTACTGTCAAAAAGGCAAAATCCTGATATCCCAAAGAAATTAATTATATTTGCCAGATAATTTTGCGATTTTTCTTTCACCAAGGACGTCAGATACCAGCATCTTCGCCAACTTTTGAAATCTTATTTGTTTTCTTGAATCAAAGTAGTTTTCGGCTGCGTTTTGCAAGTGTCAATGTGAGATGTGTATATTGAATAGGATTTGATTTTTGTATTGAATAAAGTTATCAATTTTTATTTAATTTTGCGCCGACTTCAAAAATTCTGATTAATTGTAGTGTTATAGGTTGTTTGGCGAAGGAAATTATTTTATACTTTTAGGCGCAATTTACAGTTTCGTTTAATACCCATTTTTTTTTTTTTTTTTTTTTTTTTTTTTTTAGTTGTTTGAATAGTAGTTGCTTTTTGGAGTCGGTTCTATTTTTTTTTTACAAAAAGATTTTATTTTTCTCTTTTCAGTGAAAACTTATTCATATAGCAGAACATAAAAAGACGTTAGACGGCAACTTCACAAACCACAACTTCCAAGAAAAGTGACATAACTCAAAAAATGGTTTATGTCACTGAAAAATACATGAAATGCACACAATGTGAACAAAAAAAAATACATCTCCATCTAGTAAGTTATCCACTCGAGAGACTGTTGTGCCAGTTTTATTCTAGTCAAGTTATTTTTAAGTTGATTTTTCTCAAATGCTGCATTTTTAAGTTGTGTCACTTTTCTTGCCTTTATCGGATATGAGCAAAAAACTATCTGTTGAACGAACATACGTTAAGTTAAAAAGTCTTTAGAAATGCAAAGAACGGATACGCTGTATTCGTAACCAAACAGTCTGTTAGGCATATATATTGAACTTTACAGTGAATACGTGTCACCTGCTGCGCTTTAAATTGCGCAGCGTAAAGTTCAAACAAAGAGCAAAAACATGCATTGCAGCTGACGGACTGAAGTTTCAACATCGATACTTACATACTCCATTTACCAGTGTAGCTGCATGCGTTCACCAGTCTTTTTGTAGTAAATCGATGATGCTCTACAATTTTGTAATTAACTTTTCTCCCATCTTGAACCGTTTTTAAGATGGGAGCGCTAATTCCGCTGTTTTTCACCAGATGGCGTTTTATTTTCTTTAGACTGCAAAGATATTACAATGGGATCTACGTCAGACCAAGATTTTTACATCAAAACAAAAAGTATCAAGTAACCGTATTTTGAACTATATAGCGTATGTCTCACCAGCTATGCTACAACGTGTACAGTGTAGCTCAAGTGGGCATAGTGTAAGAAATTGCGAACAAACAAATTCACTTTTTTAGCATTGTATTTTTAGCATGAATGTCTAAACTATATTTTCGTACTAAATCGACGATGTTCTGCAATTTTATAATCCTCTTTTTCCCCCTGTCTTGAACCGTTTCCGAGATAGGAAAGCTAGCATGAATGTCTAAACTATCTTTTTGTACTAAATTGATGATACTTTTCAACTTTGTAATTCACTTTTTCCTTTAGAACTGTTTTCGAGATAGGAAAACTAACTCCGCTATTTTCCACCAGGTGGCGCTGCAAGCGGTTAAACCTTGTACTGCATGGCCACTTTGCTATACTTACATACCATTTTTATCACTATAGCTGCAGCCGTTTAGCAGTTAAAAGAGTTGGGACTGATTATTTTGGGCACCCTGTATTTTCTTTAGATCGTAAAGATATTACAATGGGACCTATTTCAGACCAAGACCTTTTCAACAAAACAAAAATTATCAAAATCGGAGCATCCGTTCAGAAGTTATGAGTTAACAAACATAAAAAGAACATACGGTTTGAATTGAGAACCTTCCTTCTTTTTTGAAGTCGGTTAAAAAGAGAAGGAAGTATTTAAAAAAAAAAAAAAAAAAAAAAAATCATATAACTGAAAAAAAAATTCCATTCAGGAAACAGCGTGGTACTACGGATGATTAAAATTATTAAAAAACATTTTCCATTCTTTATTTATTTTTTTTTTTTTTTTTAAGGAAATACTAGACGAAATGGCCGTGAACTTCAGTTCTACCATAGCCTCCTAAACCAGATGCCTGTCGCGTTGCTCGTAAACTTGGCAACATTTCAAGCGGTAGGCAGCGCCACCTGGTACAGATTGCACGACTTTTTTATTCAACAGCCCCCAATAATTTTTAAAAGTTTGAATTCATATACATAAAAGGTGAATAGAATCAGAGAAACGTCGATTATTGGTGACAGTTGAATAAAAAAGTCACGCAATCTGTACCAGGTGGCTCTGTCTACCGCTTGAACTGTTGCCAAGTTTACGAGCAACGCGACAGGCATCTGGTTTAGGAGGCTATGGTTTTACAAACAATATTCAAAAACGTAATTTTTCTGTTATCGATATATTCATGAGTGCAACTAAGGGACCAACCATAAATTGATTTTAAAAAACACTTTTTATTATTATTATTATTGCCCTATATTATAAAAAGTTACCTTTAACATGTGTTTTCACCTGTTATTTACAATATCTGTATGCTTTTTAGAATGTGGCTGAAATAATTGAATTTCCAGATTATTGACTTGTGGAAAACCCCTTATGGAATTTATAACTATCGAAAATATCTAACATCTAGCTTATTCTTTTGCCAATAATTTGCATATATTCTACTCTATTGAAATCAATTTTTGACGTATTTTCCCCATTAAATCCTTCTTTAACCTTATGCAATAAAAAAAGAGATTTTTTGCGCACGACAGTAAAAAATTATATACTTCAATGCTCATACATCAGCGAAAATTAAACGTGTCCATTTTGTATTTCAAAATAATATTTTTTCTAATGTTTTGTCAATTTTTCTGCAAGTTTTTGAAAAAATTTATGAAAACCATTCTTATTACCGTAATTTCTGGTAGATAACCCGCAGGTAAGATGTGTCATTTCTCCACCAGAAATTTTATTTAATAGAGAAATCTATACTTTTTCAAAGGAAAAGCTCGTACAAATATAAATTTATTTATCAATTGAAATTTCTGGAGCAAAACTGGATTATATAAATTGCGGGGTATCTACCAGAAATTACGGTATAAGCAAAAACTTACTAAAAAACTTACTAATTTTAGAAAAACATTTTATGTGTATTTAAATATTCATTGTATTCTTACAAAAGAGCATACAAACATTGTAATTAGTTAAGTTAAATCGCGTGTTAAAGCTACATATTATTCTACTTTTCTATGATACAAGGTAATCCTAAGTATTTGTGATTTTCATCAATTAGTGTTTGGTACCACAATTGCACTAGAGACTAAAGCGTTACTAGAAAGTGTGTGTTTCTGAATGTTCTTTTCATGTCTGAAGTTCAAAACCATTTCCTCCAGTATTTCCTTAGAAATAGAAAAGAAAAAAAATCATCTGCAATTTCGTCGTGATTAAGATAGATGGTTGAATTTTCTTGTGAGTAAATTTCGAAAATGTGACCTCCGTTAAAGTTAATTTTAATATTTAAATTTTTAACTGTGACTGAAATTAAATGTTATTTGCCTCTGCTTTCAAGGTAGTTGGCATAGATGCTAATATTTTAATTTATTCCGGAGTATTGTTAGACCCACCTTTATTTTGCACAACTTTATTTAAAAAAAAAATTTCTCCATTATATAACTTCGATAAAATAAGAAAAAAATTTCATAAAAAATTAGTGGTATAAAAAAAAAAAAAAGGCGGGGCCAAAAATACTTTACAATAAATTAAAATGTTGGCATCTATGAGTAGGTCATCCCCGGTAGCACCTGACGTTGTTATAGCGTTTAAAATAAGTCTGAACAGTGAAAAATTAGTTATAACAACGTTTATACAACGTTATCTGCATTTAATTGTACCTGATGAAGAAAATATATGTATTTTTGAACCAGTAGTATAAAATTTTATTAATATGACGGAAATTTAATATCAGGAAATTTCGTATACGGTACCCACCGCTTAATCTAATCAAATTGCCAAGCCCGCAATCAAATTAATACAAACTACTTTTGAAACCGTCGTTATATAAAATTAACATTGCCTGTTAATAAACTCAAACAATTTCTCTTCGGCAAAAAAAAAAAAAAAAAAAAAAAAAAATTGCATTTATGCTCGCTAAACAAATTTTTATTTATGCTGTGCATTTTTATTTTTAAATGAAGAAAAATAATAATAATCAGAACCTGATTAAGGGGGAAGCACACATTATTTATACTTACACCATTATTTTTTAACAAATACTTTCCTCCTATAATAAACAGAAAATTCTCATTAAAAATTATTTCAAAAGAATTCTGGTGTCTAATAACGGTGAGTAAATTGGATTGATTTACACCGTTCATTTTTTATAAAAATTATTTCCTCGTCAAAGCGTGGAATTTCTATGACATGAAGTAAAAAATAATTGTAAGAATATTCCGGTGAGAGCGGAGATAATGTGTGCTTCCCCCTTAACCCTTTGCGGCGCAAGACAATTAGAAGCATTTAAATTACACTGCCACCGGAATTCATGAACTAAATTAAACTAAAAGAAATTTTAAGGTTTAAAAAAAACGGCCTTTTCTGATATGTTATAAACGTGAATTTTTACTAAAAAATTTCCGGGATGAAATTTTGCAGCTGCATCTTAAATTTGCGTCCTCGCAGCGAGGACAGCGCACGTTAAGGGGTTAATCAGGCTCTGATAATAATAATAAAATACAGCAATTTCCCCCGCTATCTTTCGAAATTTTTACAGCTGCAGCATAGTAACAAAATAAACACGCCTCATCACTTGTCTTAGGGAAAAATTCAAGGAATGTATTCTTACCACAGTAATAAGATAAAAGTTTACTCTGATTCACCTGTAATTTTTTCTTTTCATTTTTAATTATTAGAAGGCAGTGTCTAGTCCTTATTTTGAAATAACCAAGAAGTGAGATATTTAAACAGAAAGATTTTAAAATTTAAGCAAACTAAGGATGATTTTCCACAAATGAAGATAAAGGAATGCGCAACAGAACTTGGGATTCCTGTATTTGCTTTATGCAGTTTGCTTTGGAATGGAAATAATATTAATGTCCAAACTTGCAGCACAAATGAAATCCCGTGGGAAAAGCAGAAGAAAAGGTAGTAGATTAGTTCAAGAATGCCAGATTGGAAAAAATTCCCATTTCTTTTATCGAAAAACTGAAAACTTCACATGAATGATGAATTCTATAAAATCCACTCTTTTTTCACACCAGTCTTCTTTTAGAGTAATTTTATTCTTATATAATCGTAACTACATTTGGAGAAATTTATTGTAAAAATAAAGTGGTGTGGAAAAAAGGGCGTGTTTTAAAGAGGCGTAACAATGTTACGATTATTAATGAGATGGTTAGCAAGTATGTATAATTAATTTAGCAAAATCCATATGCAAATCTCTTGTGTGAATTGCATTACATAAAATATTCTTGGGACATTATCTCAAAATGTGTCATAGCGTGTGTAGTTATGTCAAAGAAGATTTTCGTGGAAAATGTTTTATTTTTGAAGGTGAGGATCAATTTAACGAGGGCTTGTTTCGAAATGTCAAGACTGGCGAAAGTTTTGGCTGAAACTATCTGGTATTGAAAGCATAAATTAGTTCAAACTTTAGAACTCTCAAGCGAGACTTGGAGTAAAGATGAAAATTCTGATTTGGACAAAATTATACTTTTTTTTTTTTTTTTTTTTTTTTTTTTTTTGGGGGGGGGGGGGGGAGGGGCGGAGGTTATTCCCTTCGTGGAAGATCAAAATGCTGGTGTCATGTCTCCAGATCTTCATTAGGGATGAGTTCCAGGTTGTCAACAAATGCCCATAGTGTACCATTAGTGTGACGTTAAACCTACTCAATCAACCAATTTATTTAGACAAGGTGTGGGATCCTTCAACTGCAGCAGTCGATGCAAATAAAGTACTTCATACACTCTGAAAATGACTGGACAGTGAGGTCACAAGCCACATTTTTTTCCTGATTCTTCCATCGGTATTTATCTTTCAGAAACTGTAATAGTAAATTTGTATGATTAATTAATTAAAATCTTATCATCTAATATGTTGGTGAAAGAATCAGAGTAAAAAGGCGGGTCTGTAGCCACCCTGCTGGAGAATCGAGATGAAAATTGCAAAAGTGCAGCCTATATTTGTTCGAAATATTAAATTATAAATCGCTTCGTCATAACAAAGAACTATTAATCAGTCTTTAAAAAAGCCCAATATGTAATTAATGTAGAATTAATGAACCAATAAATGACTAATTTTTATGCATTATGTTTTTCTTTTTAATTACTAATAATTAGTAATAACTAACTACTAATTTTTAATTAATAATGTTTATTAACCCTTTAACGGGTCGTTTATTTGTAGTAATAGTATATTAAAATATTTTTGGTATTGAGAGTGATACAAAGAAAATAATTCCATTTAGCTTATTAGGTAAAATTAATTTGATTTTTAATGATGTTTTATAAGGCCATGAGAAGTATATTTACCGCCCAATAAATTAATTTTAAATGAGAAAGGCGTGGTAAGCTACCTTTCCACGCCTACTGTTTATTCTAAGCACCTATTCCTCTGATAAAATTATTTACAACGGCTTTATAAACAGAATTTCAGAAAAAAAAGAATCAGCACAGAGTGTGACCCTTGTTCTTTTATTTTGTTCCTTCGTGTATTTTAGCAGAGTAAAAACGGCAGGCGTAGTAAAATTACCTTACCACCCCTTCCTCATTTTAAAATTGATGACTTTGTGGTAGAATATTTACCATAGCCCGTTAAAAGGTTAACCCCAGAGCTTCCAACATTTTTAACTTTTAAATCAGAATTGACACCGGTATTTTTAAATGGAATATGTTATATATATTTTCGACGATTAATATTACCGAAAACAGCTATAAAAATTTTCCGGTTTGAAGTCTCCCTTGAAAAACGGGAGACTTGGCACCTATGGTTAACCCCATTAATCGTGACCTTTTGAAATTTCTTTCCAGATTCGAGGATATAATGCATTTTTCTTGTGGGTAGGAACATTCGTCGTATATACCAATCAGCCGCTTAAAAAAAGATCACTTTAGAACAGAACGAATGTGATTTTATTAAGCGGCGGGCACTGTATTCAATTTCATTGCTAAAAAATCAAGAGATGCAAATTGCAATTTAAAATTAAAATGTTTAGTAAATTTTTTAAAGAAATCAGCATTACGTAACGACGATTTCAAATTAGAACAGTAAATTCCGACTTATAATCCACAAGTGATACGGCATAACTCTGAATTTTCTTTAGACTTTAAGTGCCAAAAAAATATTGTTGGTTAAATACGTACATTTTAACTTTCTAATGACCGTAGACAATAATTTGTGGCAGAAACTGTAATATAGCTTTCGCTGAATAAACTTTGAAAGAAATGAAAATGAAGTTGACGTGAGAGCATTATTGAGTTATGATTTTCTATAAATTTTAACGCGGGATTAAATCCAGAAGAACGGTTTAAACGTCTATAATTGAAATATGTAAATGAAGTTTTATCTCATTCCACTGTTTTCAGATAGATTGCAAGATACCACAGAAGTTGAAGTTCTCCTCTGGATAAAGAATGCAGAGGAAGATCTTTGTCAGCTATAGTTCCAGTTAATTTGTAGGTCGTATAAAAAATGTTAATCTCTTATAATCACTGCACTTACCAAACCAAATTGAAAGAATTTAACATTTGACCTGCAGCTATACATAAAGATATTCATGATGAAATTCATATGAAAAAATTAGTTTGTCTTTGGGTCCCCCATAATTTATCAAAACACCAAAGAGAGGACCGTTTGAGAATTTGTAAGGAAATCTTAAAATTAACTAATGATGGTGAACACAGTTTAATTTCTTATTCAGAACTGATGCTGAAACGTACAAATACCGTTTCTTGATGTTCCAACATGTCCAGAAATGGTATGGGTCTTTGAAAAATGTCCAAAACATGTCCAAAAGAAGTATGGGTCTTTGAACTCAAACCAACAATGGTAAAAAGACAATGATAAATGAAAAAAGTAACGTATGCCATTTTCTTCCGAAGTACAAAACTAATCAAATTCATCAGAGGAGGGACAGAAGACAGATACAACTGGAGGGTCTGCTGGAAGGACAAGAAAAATACAACTGGTACGTTTCTAAGTGTCTTCTTGAAATTCTTCAAAAGTGAATGTAAGAGGACTTATGCTCAGTGTTGCCAGATCTGGCGGAATTTTTATTCAATAATCACCAAAAATTTTCAGAAATGATATTCGATATAAATAATAAACTATCAACAAATGTAAAAAAAAAAAAAAAAAAAAAAAAAAATCTTAAAAAAAAAACTATAAAAAAAATGAAGAAAAACTGCAAAATTCTGCATATAATCTGAAGGTATTTGGAGCAATAATAAGTTTAAGGCGGGGGGGGGGGGGGGAATTATCTGCAAAAAAAAATTTTCAAACTGCATTGTCAGCCTTTTTTTTTTTTTTTCCTGTTATAGTTTTTTTGCAGATTTTTTTTTTTTTTCTTTTTTTTATGGGAATCTTCGAAGCGGTTAAGTAAATGTTACAATTAAAAATTATTAGTGATTATTGAATAAAAAATCTGCCAGATCTGGCAACACTGCTTATGCTTCACCATGTTAATACATCTTATAATTCACCTTCCTTTATGGCAACATTGCCAGTCAAATTTCTCGAACAAAAATACGTTAGAGTGGTAGAACATCAACCCTATTCCTCTGATCTTGCTATGCGTGGCTTTTAGGTATTTTTAAATCTAAGTAAATATTTACGTGGTCGACGTTTCTATTCCGAAGATGATATTGATGAGGTTATAAAGGCATATTTTTCTTCGATTCATAGAAATGGATGGCTTAAAGCATTTAATCTTTGAAAAATTCGCTAAAACATATGCATTGATTTTGAAGGGGACTAATTTGAACACACCTTAAGATTTGGTAAACACAGTATATCCCCTTAACCCTTTCAGGGGCGGTGGCTAGAGGGTCTATCCACCTACTTTAGAAATTTTTCTCTAAGTGTGCAGTGGCTATTTTTTTTATCCACTTTTATGAAAAGTTAATGTGTACTTCTAAAATTGAAATAGAGATGGCAGAACTACAGTAACTTTAAGCAGGATGTGCCTGTGACTTTTTTAAATGGGCAAGTTGCGGGAAAATTTTTTGAAGTTTCTTTTACATATTTTTATGAAAAATAATTTTTTATTCAAAAGTATTTGGTAGTGTAAATATACTGTAATGCACCTTTTAAATACAACAGATTATCATATTATCTTAGATCATTAATTTTAGTTTGATTTTTAGGAGCATCTTTTAGGTTTATAGACACAGTGGCTAGAACGCCTAGCCACCACCCACAAAAAAATCCCCACATGCTGAATTTTTTTCTTCATCAAATATGACTTGTAGGGGATGTTTACTTTATGATATATATATATTTGAAAGGAAATTCAATCATTTTTACTTAGTGCCCCTGAAAGGGTTAACGCGCGCTGTCCTCGCTGCGAGGACGCAAAATTTAAGATCCAGCTGCAAAATTTCATCCCGGAAATTTTTTTGCAAAAATTCACGTTTATAACATATCAGAAAAGGCCGGTTTTTTAAACCTTAAAATTTCAAATTTCTTTTCGTTTAATTTAGTTCATGAATTCCGGTGGCAGTATAATTTAAATGTTTTAAATTGTCTTGCGCCGCAAAGGGATATACCATTTAGCAGTACCTCAAAAATTTCAGAGTGACCCTTTTCACACCATAAATTTTATTTAATAAAATTTAATGTTTTATTTCAAATTGCTTTAGTACGAATACATAGCTGCCAATATTTTTTTTTTTTTTTTCCGGAGTAATTTTAGCCCCGCCTTTATTTCGTACCACTAATAAAAGTATTTTTTTCTTATTTTATTGAAGTTATGTGTTGAAAAAAAAAATTCTATAAATAAAGTGGTGTGAAATAAAGGCGGGGCTAAAAGTACTCCGGAATAAATTAAAATATTGGCAGCTATGCGAATATAATTTTCTCTGATAATCAAAATTTCTGATATAAATTAGGTTTATCAGACCTATGGATTATACGCCTGAAATTACTGTAATAGTACAAACTTTGGCATTGGACCAAATGGATAAAACAAAACATTTCGCATCAAAGTAACTTTTGTTTCGTGTAGAAAGATTTGTAATGTTTAAAAGATTTGATGAAAGACGCTATTAGGTTTGCATTCATTCGTTTTTCAATGCAGGATATTTTATTTCCAAAATCCAATATTTAAAAGAAAAAGTTATTTTTCGTTATCACAATGTATAGAAAAGGTTTCATAATAAGAAATATTTACGGCAAAAGTTATAAATAGCTCCATATTTTATAATATATATCAGCAATAGAAAATATTTCTTAAGAAAAAGAAATGCCACACAATTCATTTTATGTCAATTCCATTAATGTGGAAACAAGAAATAGAAATAAATATTTTAAAACTACCTAGCTTCACGAAAGTCGCGGCATATTTTTTACATGAATCATAAGAAAAAGGAAATTGTTATTGATCTGCTATGTTAAAACGAATATCCAGGTGTGAGGGAATGCGCTATATTGTTTGTTGAATGTAGAATCAATAGTGAGTAGGAGGTTTTTCCAATAAAAAGGAATAATTCAAAGAAAAGGAACAATCCCTTAGAATTGTTGAGCTATTATTTTCTCGTTGCATATTTTAACTCTTCATTCAAGATTTGATTTATGCAATGTTATTATCCTTCTGTTGATTTAAATTACGTCGTTAAATATTGTGTTTCTGGATAATAAGGAGTAATCGAAGATAAAGACATTTATTGATATTTTGTTTACAAATACATATATATAATAAAAATAATTTATTTTGATTTCTAAATGAATATTAAGATAACTTATTCAAAGTAATGACTACAAAATATCATTAACACTTCTTTTAGTTTGTTTGTTTTTGTTATTGCTTTAAACATCATTGTTAAACAAGTGCTAAAACATGGATTGTAATGTAATATAGTAGTATATGTATGTAGCGTAATACAGAATGTAAATGGAGTGTTGCCAAATTTAGGAATTTTTTATTCAAATTCCACCACTAAATTTTAATTTTAACGATGCCTAATCACTTCGAAAATTAATCCTCTATTATGTATATCAAATGTCACTCCTGAAAATTATTGGTGATAATTGAATATAACAGTCCCTAAATTTAGCAGCACTGTGTGAGTGTCATAAACAAGATCAAATTTTAGCAATTATATCAACTAATTTTATCTTAAGGTATACGTGCACGTTTAAAGATCATTTTTTTTTAAATACTTAAATTTTTTATAGTTTATTTTTATTTTTTATTTGTATTAAAAAAGATTGTGATACGGTAAGTGCACCAGTGATTGACACTTTTAGAGAAATCTGTGATGTTTTTAATGTTCTAATCATCAGAAAATATTTTTAGAAATCTTAAGTTAGTACATATGGCTTGAAAGACATGCAGAAGAACATATATGTTAAAATATGTACATTTGATAGCAATTATTTATTTTTTTTTATGAATTTTTATTTGACACCCACTCAATGTTCCAGTAATTGACACTGACAGTTTTTCATTTTATCAGTAATTGGCTCCCTATGTTCCAGTGTTTGACACTGCTAGTTATTCATTTTACCAGTTTTAGCACCCTATGCTCCAGTCAGTGTTGCCAGATTTGGGGACTTTTTTATTCAACATCCACCATTAAATTTTTATAGCAACGGTTGCCTAATCACATCGAAGATTATTCGTCTATTATGCATGTCAAATTTTATTTCTCAAAATTATTGGTGGTAGTTGAATAAAAAAGTCCCCAAGTCTGGCAACACTGGCTCCAGTGTTTCATAATAATGTTAAAATTCTTATGTGTAAAATATATGATTTTATTATTTTTCTTATTTATTAATTACTTCGGGATAGATGTCAATTACTGGAGCATGCCAATTACTGGAGCACTTACCCTATATAAAGCTCGAAAAAGAAATTACCCCCCCCCCCCGCCAAAAAAAAAAAAAAAAAAAAAAAAAAAAAAAAAAAAAGGAAAAACATCTATAGTTTGTCTAAAAAATGACAGTTACGCAAAATGTAAAATGACAATAATAATTAATATATTTTTTAATAAATTAAAACGCATTTTACTCTGGAAAGTATTTTTCAGGATTTGACCTACTATTATAAGTTTGTATTTGATTGTTTACGAGTTATGTGCTATCAAACTAATTGTTTTCAAAAATTTCAACACATTTCTAACTTTTTAACACCAGAAAGTGAACATATTTTAAGATATGTTTATAAACGTACTTCAAAACCTGGATAATAACATTGAAAACATGTATGCCAAATTCTGTCTTTTTCGAAGTAAGATTGTAGGAGATATGCTTTATTTTGCTTCAAAGTAATTTCGATCTTGTGCTGTCGTGTATTTTTTAAAACGTTATAATTCGGGTCCTATTTACTCTAGAAACAAAATTCAAACAAATAATTAAAGGTAAAAAATTAAACATTATCCTAGAGGAAAATTTAAAAATATGTTTTTTGGCGAAAATCACGTATAAAAAGTGTACACATACCCAGGGCCTGATTAAGACTGAGGCACACATTATTTATACATACAACGTTATTTTTTAACAAATACTTTCCTCCTATAATAAACAGAAAATTCTCATTAAAAATTATTTTAAAAGAATTCTGGTGTCTAATAACGGTGAGTAAATTGGATTATTTTGCACCGTTCATTTTTTATAAAAATTATTTCCTCGTCAAAGCGTGGAATTTCTATGACATGAAGTAAAAAATAATTGTAAAAATATGCCGGTGAAAGTGTGCCTCACCCTTAATCAGGCTCTTCATATACCTTAATCTTCCGCCGGATGCACCATAGATGCTAACATTTGAATTTATTCCGAAGGATATCGAGCCCTGCTTTTATTTCATACCACTTAATTTTTAAGGTAATTTATTCTTATTTTATCGAAGTTACATACTGGAGAAAATTTATTTATAAGTAGAGTGTTGCGAACTAAAGGCGGGGCTAAAGATACTCCGGAATAAATTAAAATGTTGGCATCTATGGTGCACTATTATAAAATATAACATTCGCATTCCTCTTCCTCTAAAAATAAATTTCGTAATTAGAGAGCACTAATGACCATTTGAATTTGTTAATTGAAGCTCTGTTATTACTTTGTGGATGTTATTGTATTTAAAATTCTTATTTCAGTAACATGTAAGTTTAAACTGAAAATATTTGCATGTCAAATTCTTTTTGATTTAGGTAATTTTATTGCGATTATGACAAACTAATATCTAAAATAAAAATCAATTTCACAGATGAAAAGAAATAATGATTTATCTCATAAAACTAATGAAAGAATACAGTAATAATGATATTATTTAAGATTAAATTATTTTTTTTTTTAATTTGAAATACATTAGTGATAAAATTTTAGAAGAAAAAGTAAATACATGAATAAATTGCAAACAGCAATTACAAAAAATTTTATACAGAAAAAATAATCTCGAAATAAATGTTGAAAGAAAATTAATGTTTAATTAATTAGAAAAATTAGAAAATTAATGCTTAAATTAATGTTTTCTCATCCTGGTAACATTGATAATTTATGCCAGAGTTCCTGTTAGACCCGCCCTTTTTTCCCACCAGTATATTCCAAAGCATATTTCTTCTTATTTATCGTAATATACGTATTAGAGAAAATTTCTCTAAAATCAAAGTAATATGAAAAAAGGGCGGCAGTAACAGTATTCAGAGGACGCATTCTCCGCCTCTTTTTTTTTTTTTTAGGGCTTACTCGAGGATAAGGAATTTCCGTCTTTTTTTATCACAACAATTTTTAAAGAATAATCTGTATACTACTATAAAAATACAATAAAAATTTCTCCATTCAAATACTGGTGGCAAAATGTCACAAATTTTTCATCCCTGAAAGTGCCCTAAAAAAAGACGGAGAATGCGACCCCTGAATACTCCGGAATAAACTACCTTAGCAACATATTTATCCATAATACATCCTCAGGATGTCATTTGGAGAAGGTGTGCTGTTAGGGTATAAATGTTGCCAGGTATATATTTCTAGGTGTTGTACATTATACAACTCGCACCCGCTCATGTGATGAAATTTGGCATGCTTGACGAAACGTTCAAAAACACTTCATTCACACACAAATATATATATATACATATAACTTGTCAGAGTGCCAACAGGCTACCTTTTTTCCTGATTCATTCACCAGTATTTTTTTTGGGGAATCTTCAACAGTAAATTTGTACCGTCAAAGAAAAAAAAAAAAAAGCCCCCTCCCCCAACCTAATTTTCCGTAATTTATCGTAGAAACATGCGGCTGGTACCGATCCATCTGTAATAGCGTCTAGTTTATAATGGTATAGTTAGATTTTGTTTCAGGGGTCATCTACATATTAAAACAGGCATTAACTTTATTTTTTTTCAATGTCAACCCCTATATTTGATATCATATTCAAATTACTGAGATGAAGGCAGTTCAGAAAAAGTCCTATTTATATACTTTAAATCAATTTTTTCAGAGTTACAAGCGAAAATGTATTAGGGGTCCGTCTATATATTTAAAAAAAAATAAATCACGATCTACCACAGAATACACATTATTTATTAAGTTTTACATCGGAAAAAAGTACAGAAATATTAATTATAAAGCGAAAAGCGATGATGCTTTATAGATCGCACTGTGTTTGCTTAGGAATTAAAAATTATTAAATAGTTTATTTTTAATAAACGTGGAGTAGTTTAATACTTCCCTTCCTCCGTAAAAATTTAAATAGGTTGAGTCAAATGAACCCTCCAATGTTGAATTACAAAAAGCAAGATAAAAGAATAATAATAATAATAGCAGTAAGAAAAAAAAATCTACTTCCGTTGGGTATATTTTTATTTTATACAGTAAGCTTCAATGAAAGTATTACTATAAAGTTTTACATTAATTTGAAGCATACAAACCAACAATATACAATATACAAAAATATAAATAACAAAATTTAAACTAAAATCTTAGAAAGGATATTTAATATTCAATAAAAAGAAGATACTGTTCAAAATCATTTTTATTTTGAGTAATAATAGGTCACGCCTTTATACGTTTCTCTAAATCCTCAAATTATTTCCCATATTCTTGATTAAATAAAAGAAATTTTGTCATAAACAATCGAAACGGTAAATTTCCTCCGTTTATATATGCTAGAGTTCTATAAAGACTCAAACAAACTAAAGTTAAGGAACAAAAAACATCTTTTAAAGTAAAGTATTGTTTCAGAAAAAGCCAGAGGGTGGGGTTTATTGTTCTTTTGGAATGTCATCAAAATTTCCCGCCTGCAATGCGTTAATTTTACAAAAACTTATTAATTTGTATAGTAAACATCGAAAACTTACTTAGAAAACAATAAAAAACAAAACTAAACAAGAAAATAAACTAAAATTAAAATTTTCAGTTTTTTATTAAATTTGCATAAATTGCTCTGATAAAGTATGTCTCACATAAAACGATTTCCTATTGCCCAGAACGAATATCCCCCGTTATGCAGTCGTCTACTGAACTTGAATTCTTAATTTTAAATGTGTAAGATCTATATATTTAAAAGTAATAAGACATATTACTTTGTTTTAAATTCCTTTTCCATAATAAATGTGAATTTTACGCCATGATTAGAATAATCGAAAATAAATAATATTGCGCTTCGTTTCAATATTAGATATTATAAACTAAAAATAAATAAATAAATAAATAAGCAATTTTCCACTATTTGATTCTGTATTTAAAAAAAAAAAAAACTTTTAATACAAATTTAATATATATATATTTTTTTTTTTTACCTCATGATATAATTTAAATGACATATACAGGGATGGAACACGGGCGCAGAATTCATACCGGAGTCTGTTTATGAAATTTCTCTACTTATAATATCGTCGAATTAAGTAGTGGAAACATTTCTTACGTTGATAGTGGTATGAATTCTGCGCCCCTGTTCCATCCCTGCATATAGTATACAAACGGTACAGTAAACGATTGCGGAATTGTCACAACAAGATTAAATTAGAAAATTCGTTGTAAATATCTTATAAAAATTATTAAATATTAATTATAATAATTTAAAAAAAAAAGGATTGTTCAATGCGTATTGCTCTTTCAAACAATAATCCTCGATTTACCGTGTTTCCGAAATCATGAGATTTAACTTGAGGAGTATGAACCCTACAATATTCAATTACAAAAGAAAGGACAACAGGGTTAAAAGAGAATTTTAGCAGTGATAAACTAGGAAAAGTTATGTAACATTTAAGAACAAAGACTTAACATTTCAGGATCGGGTATATTCTTTCTTGCAACGTAAGTTACGCCTTTACACATTTTTCTAAATCTTTACATTATAAAATAAAACTATTTTAAATATTTGCAATTAAATCATTTAAGTTTTGTCTTCAGCATTCGATGTAGTAAATGCCATTGAGATTTATGCATACCAGCGTCACATAAAGAGTCAAATACGAAAATGCAAACTAGTTTTTTTTTTTTTTTTTTTTATTTACTTATTGTTTCAGCGATGTAGAGGAAGGGCTTGGTATTTTTTGGAAACCTTTCACTATCTCTCGCCTGCATTGCGAGAATTTTATAAAAATAAGCCAATTTGTATAACAAATATCGAAATGATGCTTAGAAAACAATAAGAATAACATAAAGGTAGATTAAAATAGTTTTTTGTCAAAATATATACAGATTTTACTCACAAAGGATACAAATTATAACTCTCTAACAGCAGTAAAAAATGAAATATCCCTGTAATTCAAAAAATAATGTTAGGAACGAGTTGTAAATATGGAAACCCATGTTTTTGATGATGCCCACTCTATTCGTGCAAAAATTAACATAGGTCACAATTCATAATTCTTTCAAATATGAATTTATTAATAATTTTCATAATTCAATTTTTTTTTTAATCAAAGATATGCATGAAACATGTTTGGGTCCCTTCATTCTAACGCATAATAATAATATTAAAAAAAAAAAAAAAAAAAAAAAAAACAGAATATGAATATAATAATTTTTGGGAAGATATGAGTTAATGTTTAGCACGTTCATTTAACATTAGCAGGCACATACTTTGACAGCTTATAACTCTATGAAAAATTGAGTAAAATATATAAACTATACCATTTCCGCGATGATTTGATCTAAATAATTCAAATAATTTTAAAAAAAATGGGGGTTACTATTGAAAAAAATGAAGTTGATGCCAGTTTTAATATGTAGACGATCCCCTAAGCAAAATCTAACTATTACCATTATAAACTAGATGTTATTCCAAATCGATTGGCACCAACCGCATGTTTCTACGATAATATAAGGTGAAATTAAGTGTGTGTGTGTGGGGGGGGGGGTAATTTATTCTATTTGTTAATTTATTTCTTTTCTTTTTTCTTTTTTTTTTTTTTTTTTTTTTTTTTGCTGATTGTACAATTAATTAAGTGAAAGAAAAATCATAATATCAATATAGTGGTGGGAATCCGAAAGGAAAAATAAAATGAGGCTGTCACCACCCTGCTTGTTGTCACTAGCTTCTATTAATCTGATTTAATTATTACTATTGATATTTCTCAAATATAATAACAGTTGCGGAAACACAAATAAATTTATCTTTAAGTGAACCAGTTAGTTGAATATAAAAAGACTCTTTAAAGATATATACAGGCCTAAATTTTAATGCTTGTCATCGCATAAATGGCAAAATAATTCTTTAAATAAGTGCAGACCTCTTAACCCTTTGCGGCGCAGGGTAAGTCGGAGCATTTAAATTATACTGCCACCGGAATTTACGAACAAAATTTAAAATAAAAGAAATTTTAAATTTTCAGGGTAAGAAAAAAGGCCTCTTCTGCTATGTTAAAAATGTAAATTTTTGCTAAAAAATTTCCGGGTTGAGTTTTCGCACTTGAGATTTAAAATAAGGTGTTCCATCAGCGGGAACACTGCAACTGAAAGGGTTAAACGAATTTAAGGATAATTTCAAGGCTCTTCTCGACTTTTTCTAATGCCTTCATTTCTAGACTTGGTGTTGCAGCATTGTTCGAAAAAAAAATTTGGGGCAAAAAAACTAGTTTAGGCCAGAGAATACTTTGCTCGCAATTTTAAAATTTAAGGAAATTATTACATAAGTAAATTTAATTACGATTTATTATCGATCTAAAAAGTATAACTGGTCTTCAAGGATCTCTTTACAATAACATGCTTGTCAACCATCTCATTAACACTTTCACGACCGCTGGTGTAGATTCACGTCATTTAGAAACCTGTAACTCCGCCAGTGGTCGTTTCTTTTTCAATTTGTATTTTGCTATATTTCTTAAAAGTGTTCCATATATTCATATTTGTACAATCAAAATATTATGTATACAAATACTTTAATTAGAAAGAGTATAATTATTACGAGTATATTCATATGTAATATAAATATATATACAGAAAACCTTGTTCTGAAATAATGTAGCTTGAAATAATAACGCCAACGGGTGGAGCATATTATCAGAAAGACAAAAACATGCGGTCGCGATAGTGTTAATAATCGTAACATTGTTACGCCCTTTTTTCCACAGTAAGTTATTTTTAGAATAAATTTCTCCAAATGTAGTTACGATTAAATACAAATAAAATTACTCTAAAAAACGGCTGGTGTGAAAAAAAAAAAGGCGGGTACTAAAAATGTTACGATTCATAATAAGATGGTTGGCAGGTATGCAATAAACAAGATTTTTTCTATAAAGAGATCAAATTTCTTTTAAACTGAAAGACGTATATTATTTCAAAGTAACTTGCAGAAGTTAATTTTATCAATATCGAAAAAAAGTTCACCTAATATACAGTAATATAAATTTACTGCCAGGCCATATCGGATATATATCTGGATATTCTGTTTTGTAGACCCTTTTCTATAATCAACAATATGCATACATTTGAATTAACATTCTTTCAAAGCATAGACCAATTTGCAAATTAGCTTTCTATACGTATGTTCAAGTTCAAAATTCAAATTTATTAGGGAAATCAAGTGGCTTTTGTCTAAAGTGTATTCCTATATAAAAGTATTCCAAGTAACTATTTCTTTGTGTATTCAAGAAGTGTATGATCGAAACATTTTGCATTATTGCTACAGGCAATATATGAAATTGTAGTCGGAGCTTATTTTCGCTAGCAGACGCTGCTGGTCAGTGTTGCCAAATCTGGCGGATTTTTTATTCAATAATCACATATAATTTTTAATTGTAACGTTTGACTAATCATTTCGAATATTGGCACTCTATTGTGTGTATTAAATATCACTTCTCAAAATTATTCCTGATTATTAAATAAAAAATCTGCAAGATCTGTCAACACTGCTGCTGGCCCTTCAATATTCCAGTTCAGAATGAAGGTGAACATTTCCTACGATAAATACGGTTATTTACGGCTAGTAGCAAACGAATTTGAAGTTCTCTAAACCAGTATGACATAATCAAATAATCTGGTTTTTTTTTTTTTTTTTTTTTTTAAGGAAACACGATTAATATAATACCAGGGCATTTCATACAAGATGTAACTATGGTTTCATCTGTAAGGGGTGATAGAACTTGCTACAACAAACAACTTTCATAATACAATGTGGTGACAGAAAGCAAAGTGCGGGCGCAAGAGGGCCCTTTCTCTGAAATGCATGAAACGTCGCTTTTCGCAGAACCAGTCATTCAGCGGCTATTTGTCTCCAGAGATGTATCAGTATTCAAGTGCTCTATCTAAATACACCCATCGAATCACCAGATAATCTCATCGCCGGAATTAGTGTCGCAACCACAAATGCCTGGTTAAGATCAATCTGAAAATGCAAGTAAAAAAAATAATATGGATTTAGAAAAAAATTCCCCTTTTTTTGCGTACTGCTACACAAGTTGCTATAACAGTCGTCGGCAAGATACTGGGTGATTTGAGCAATTTATTGTTAGTTGCATTGAGAGTGACAGAGGAAAGTATCTATCGCAATTAAATTTCTAAAGATGTTTGAACCGTTTCATAATTAGGCTCGTTTAAAATAAAAAGCTATTACAATGTCTTTTTTTTTTTTTTTTTTGTAAAGGTAAAGAAATATATATATATTTTTTTTTTTTTTTGTAAAGGTAAAGAAATATTTTTTTTTTTTAATTCCAGTTTCTAATTAAAAGTAGATGGTATAAAATATATCCCACCGCCTTTCAAAGGGTTGAAACAATTACACGCAAGATCACAATTCACGTTAACCAGAAAACTATCCCATAATGTAATCATAAAAAAATACAAACAAGCATTAATCGAAAGAGCATATATGAATATGTTTTTTGACGCATAATGCAATAGCACTCGTCAGCTCATTTTCGAGTTTCTGAAAGTTTGCTAATAATCGATGCAACCACGCCTGAATCGATAACACCACGCCTTACTTAAACAATGAATAAGATCCAAAACAAGCAGAAATCGAGCATAGTCAGATGTGTTCTTTGATGGAATAATCAGTTGCCCATTTCAGCTTGGAGATATATTCAATCGAGATATAATGTCTAAAAATTCGCTAAAATATAATCTAAAAATTCATAAAAGTCATGATTTTGGCAGGTTTTCACGGGACTCCTCCCACTTCTTTCAGATTACTATATTTTTACCCAAACTTAAATGTAAATTTCTCGAGAACGGGCTTACGAGGGCTGACAGTTTATGTGTCAAAAATCACGTTATATTACGCCCTCTCAAATGAACATAACATAATTGATTTCTATTATTACACTATTGGGATGGTTTCCTGGTAAGAACTTATATAGAACCCATATTTGCCAACATACTAATTAATATGCCGTAGTATTGTTAGCCCCGCCTTATTTTTCACACCAGTATCTTTTTAGAGTATTTTCCTTCTTATTTTATCGTAATGGAATTTGGAGAAAATCACTCTAAACATTTACTGGTGTGTAAAAAAGGGCGGGACTTACAATACTATGGAATATTAATTAGGATGTTGGCAAGTATGAGAACCATACTTGCATACTTGCTAAAATCCTAATTATTAACCAAAAGATTTTTTAGTACACGTCCCTTTTTCCACACCAGTATATTTTTTTAGTGTTTTTCTTCTTATTTAATCGTATTTAAATTTGGAGAAGATTACTGTAAAAATATAATGGTGTGGAAAAAAAGGGCGCGTGCTAAAAGAATGTTGAGAAGTATGTACTTACAAACATTCTAATTAATATTCCGTATTCTCAGTACGTGCCTTTTTATTTATTTATTTTATTATTATTATTTTTTTTTTTTCAAAAGAGCTCTTTTTTTGGGTATTTTTCTTCTTTTTTAATCGTATTTAGATTTGCACGGATTGCATTCTACGCTTTTTTTCTTAGGGCGCTTTCACGCTTGAAAATTTTCTGACTTTTTTGCTACCAATATTTTTATAAAGAAATGTTTATATTATTTTCATAGTAATGTGTCGTTATCAAAGAGGTTAGAGATTTTTCAATAAAAATAATGATTGTAAAAAAGTTAAAAATTTCTCATCTCCGAATGGGCCCTAGAAATATTCGGTGAATGCGAGCCCTACATTTGGAGAAAATTACTCAAAAAATAAAGTGGTGTGGAAAAATGCCGTGTACTGCCAATGCTATGGAATATTAATTAGAACATTTTCAGCTATGTAGAATTGAATAAATTATTCTAAGATCAGTTTTAGTAAAATTTTTTAGCCCAGTAGAAGTTAAGTGTATGCGTAAAACTAAGTGTCAAAATATAAAATGGCTTAGCTTGAAAAAAGTAATGAAATACGTACCTGTCAACATTCTAATTAATATTCCGTAGTACTGTTAGTATCCGCCTATTTTTCTAAGCAGTATTTTTCTTAGAGTACTTTTCTTCCTATTTAATTTTAATTACATTTGGAGGAAATTACTCTAAAAATAAAGTGGTGTGGAAAAAAAAGCTGGTACTAACAATAATACGTAATATTAAAGAGAATGTTGGCAGGTATGGAAATGTAATTTAAAATATCATTCAAACATACCACTTTGCAAAAGTAGTTAGGTTAAATTTATTATTTTTACATAAAATTTTTATTTTGTTTTTGCTTTGCTTTCTTTTTGTTTCTTAGAGTACTTTTCTTCTTATTTAATTTTAATTACATTTGGAGAAAATTACTCTAAAAATAAAGTGGTGTGGAAAAAAAAAGCTGGTACTAACAATAATACGTAATATTAAAGAGAATGTTGGCAGGTATGGAAATGTAATTTAAAATATCATTCAAACATACCACGTTGCAAAAGTAGGTTAGGTTAAATTTATTATTTTTACATAAAATTTTTATTTTGCTTTTGCTTTGCTTTCTTTTTGTTTCATATGAAAAATCCGATGATTTAAATTTGTTTTGTTCAATTCTTATTTTTCTATACGTAATTTCAATAAAAAGTTTTTAATGCCATTTTTTTTCCTAATTTTTTTTTTAAATAACATATGTATTTTAAAGGAATGTAGTATTTTAAATAATAGCCTCATCATGACCTTCTTTTTATATTTTGACTAAATAGCATTTGTCATTCTATGGAGTATCTAGATATTACATAGTATGCCTAGGGAAAGTAAATAATAATTCTCCTGTTTCATATTTTGTCTAAAAACGCCCTTAGTTCTATAAAATCCCTAGGTATTCTATAGAATGACAGTGTTTCAGCCATTACCAGTAACGTATAAGCATTTTATGTAAAATTTCTAAATATCCATTCATAAATTACTTATAAGAAAATTTAAAATTGTGCAATACTGTGCAATGTGATGATATTTTTTAAAGGAACGTTTGATCATATGATAAATCCAAATGATGACTTCATTTTTTTTTTTTTTTTTTTGTCTTTAAAAATCTAGTAAGGTAGCTTGTAATTAATCTCCGTAATACACGGTGATGAAAAAAAAATATTCATTTCCTTGAAATCTATTTTCTAAATTATTCAATATTTTACTGCTTTCGTGTTTGATAAATGATACAGTAACGTATTTCCTTTTTTCTTTTTACTGTATTTGCTCGTTGACTTAAAAGGATAAATTTTACGTACCAACATCTCGCAAGTTCTTTTCAGAAGTTAATTTCTAAACTAAAGTAGATCTATTTCAAATCTAACTGCTATGAGAATTCTTTTAGAATTTGAAAAAAATTTCGCCATGTGAATATATTAAATGCCATGTTTAAGTAACTATTTGAATTCCTAATGCGTTTAGTCCTAATCGTTAAATACATTTATCAGAATAGTAATTCACAAAATACGTTTTTGAAATCATCTCCTAAACATCCTTAGGTTAAAGTAGGAACTTTAAGAATTTTTGGTATATTCCTAATTAATTAACTATCATAAAATTATCCCATTGTTTCACAAAATTTTAAATTGGTAAAATAAAATCCTTAATTAGTTATTCCAGTTAAATGGTACCTGAAAAAAAAAAAAAAAAAAAAAAAAAAAAGAAAAGAAAAGAAAAATTCCTACAAAAAGTAGATAAATAATTTCAATAAAGTTAGCGTCATTTGGAAAATTTAAATTTTGGAAATTATAAATTAACTTACGTGCATTTCTTCTGTTCAACTCATATGCAAAAGTGTCATTTAAATAGCAAGTGATTTCTTTTTTTATTATTGCAGTTAGTTCCAATTAATTAACACTAAACCTACCGATACTTCATGTATAGCTATTCCTACCACAGCGGGTCAAGTGACCCGTCTTTAAAATGTTATATATTAGGGGGACCGGAAAATAATGTCGTTTTGAATTAAAATACTTACATCGGAAATTTATTCTGGATAAAATTTAAGATAATCTTAGGTAACTTATAAGATGGTTATTTGTAAAGTACCATGTAAACACTGTTAAACAAAAATTTCCGGTTTCAATTTATGAATTCAAAACGACATTATTTCCGGTCCCCCTAATATATTACTAGTATAGCGAAAAATATATTATTTAGCACAATTTGATACATGAAAAAAAAAAAAAAAAAAAAAAAAAAAAAAAAAAAAAAACAATTTTTTTCAAATAACAATTAAAAATTGTTTATTTATTAAATTTAAAATGGGTCATTTGACCCGTCGTGGTAGGTTTAGTGTTAAAGTAAAAATTATTGAAATGTAAATGTTGATATAAAAGCTATACAAATACCATTTTAATCAAAACACAAAGTGTCAATGTGCCTAAAGGTGATAAGTCATAAATGCGACAACGTCAGTTTTACTGACAATCTTAGAGCAAGATTTATATTCAAATTCAACATAATGAAACGTTTGCATTTTCAGAGAAATCTGCGAAAATTTTACCGTATTTTAAATGTTTTCTTTTGGAGAATTTTATATTTCTATACCGCATTAACCTCCTTTCCCAATTTTCTCTAAGCGTGACAAAATATCTTGAAATAGCGATTGTAATTTTGTTTTTTTAAGTTTTAAGGTCAACTAGCCACATTTACATCCTGATTTTAAATAACTTTTGCATATGTCTGAAGTATAAATTGATAGATTTTGAGTTAGAGTTCAGCACATTTTGAAAAGCGACATATTTTGAACTAGAGTAGTTTAAAAATATTTATCTATTTAGACGTTCTTTTATTTCATAGACCTAATTGCGGTAAATTGTTCCCGTTAAATGCGGTGCGGCATTCAAAAGATATATAAAGGCATACTTGCCAACATCCTAATTAATATTCCGTAGTGTTGTTAGTCCCGCACTTTTTCTCACTTCAGTAAATTTGTAGAGTAATATACTCTAAATGCAATTACGATTAAATAAGATGAAAAATACTCTAAAAATTTACTGTTGTATAAAAGAAGGCGGGGTTAACGATACTACGGAATATTAATTAGGATGTTGGCAAGTATGTATAAAGGTAAGATTATGCAATTTATTTTTATTATTATTATTATGTTTAAAGACAGAAATAGTTTAAGACAGAAAAATGTTTAAAGACAGGAAACGTGAATAAATGAATTTTATTGAATTAATAGATCTCCACATGGAAATTAGATAGTCTCTATTAATGACTGTCAACTGGTTACAGCGGTTACAGCTGAGTAATTGCTTAAAATGGAGATATTTGCAAAATCCATGCCTTAAATCATACGTGCCAACCATTTCATTATGAATCGTAACACTTTTAGTGCCCGCCTTTTTTTAACCCTTTCAGTCGCAGTGTTCCCGCTGATGGAACACCTAATTTTAATTCCCAAGTGCAAAAACTCATCCCGGAAATTTTTTAGCAAAAATTTATATTTATAACATAGCAGAAAAGGCCCTTTTTTTAACAGGAAAATTTAAAATTTCTTCTATTTTAACTATGTTCGTAAATACCGGTGGCAGTGTAATTTAAATGACCCGAATTACCTTGCGTTGCAAAGGGTTAAAATACTCCCGAATAAATGTAAATGTTGGGATCTATGCAACTTTTACGAGATTTTGTTGTCGATAATGTTTACTTCTAAAGTGATTTATTTATTAAATTAAATATTATTTGAATTTAATAAGGTTTACTTACAGATGTTTCAAACCGAAAATTTCTCGAAAAGGAACAATCCTAATTTTTTATTTTTTAAATATTTATGATCAGCTATGTGTCTAAAGGCCATTTTTAAAATTAGTTTAGTAATTTTTAAAATAAATTAAGTAGTGAACGTTAAAGGGTTAATCACACCAGCATAGTTGCCAATATTTTAATTTATTCCGGAGCATTTTTAGCCCCGCCTCTATTTCGCACCACTTTATTAAAAGAATATTTTTCGCCAATATATAATTACGATAAAATAAGAAAAAAATACTTTTAAAAATTAAGTGGTATGGATTAAAGGCAGGGCTAAAAATGATCCGGAATGAATTAAAATGTTGACATCTCTGCACCAGTCTTTTTTAAAGAAATTTTATTCTTATTTAATCATAACTACATTTGGAGAAATTTACTCTAAAATTAAAGTGGTGGGTGAAAAAGGGCGTCTTTTAAAGTGTCATAACAATGTTACGATCATTAATGATATGATTGGCAAATATGCTTTAAATTATAATACGGGATGGTCACAGACATATTTGCCAACATTTTAATTTATTCCAGAACATTTTTAGCCCCGCCTTTATTTCGAACCACTTTATTTTTAGAATATTTTTCTCAAATATATAATTACGATAAAATAAGAAAAATTTATTCCTTTAAAAAAAAAAGTGGTATGGATTAAAGACGGGGCTAAAAATGCTCCGGGATAAATTAAAATGTTGGCAAACCTGCACAGACAAAATTTTTTCCCTGATTTTTCAACCAATATTTTTCTTTCGGAATTTTTAATAGTACAAATCAGTACAGATATTCACTCCATTTTCAATAGGGAACAACCGATAGTTAACTTTAATAACAGATATCAGTTTCAAGAAATTCCATGAATATTTACTGGAGTTAGAGCGCGGACGGACAGACAGACAAACCGAAGTCTTCAACAATTTTTAATCTTGTTGGAAAGTGTTAAGAAAATGCACTTCCAGAAAACTTTTTGACAATAACTTGCGTTTTCTTATTATTCATTCCTTTCTAACTTGCATTTTTATACTGTTTAAGATTTTTGACTAAGAGTAAATAATAACTCTTGAAGAATATCTGAAATTTTTAATAGTGAATAATTTAAAAATAATTATATTAAATTACAAAAATTTAATTTTGTAAATAATAAAAAAGTCTTTTCCCTTTAAAATCCAACCCAAACTGCAAAAGAGTTTTACGAATTTGTTAGAATTTTGAAATACTGGTACTTCAACACGTTTTGTTTTTCAAATAAATAAATATAATAATAATAATAATAATAATAATACCCATGCTTGCGAATAAAAACCAAAAAACCATTTTACCAAATCACGTAAAACTATAAATTAAATTTATACATAATTTCATTAAAAAAAATATAAATAAATAAATAAAACCTCTGTGTCTAAATTCTGATTGGTAGTTTGAATCGTGGAAAATTTTGTACATCTCTTTTTTGCCATCTTTGCAAATTAATAAAGAGTTACAAAACAAAAGTCGCAGGATGGTGATAGAGTTCCCACGTCACTGCCTACAGAGAAGACTCATACATCTGACCTGACATACAAAACCCACTAAGTTCCATTCATTTGCAATTTAAACCAATAAACTTAATTTTTGGATTCGATAATGCTGTACCTCCGCAGAAAAAAAAATGCCAAGAAATATGTATATATATATATATATATATATATATATATATATATATATATATATATATATATATATATATATATATATATATATATTTTTTTTTTTTTTTTTTTCAAAGCTTGTAGCTTGGAGAACGTTGTTTAAAGATAAATTTATTGTGAGATACACGGGAAAAAAAAAAAAAGAATGTAAAATGTGTGAAACTTTTTCATTCTTATTCGTCTTATTTAACACGATGCATTGTATAATGCATTCATTCATTGGATTTAGTTTGTGCGAGCTGATGATTATAACTATTACTATGGTTTTACAATGTCTGTCATTAATATCGCCTCGTATAAAATGTCAAACAATCTTCCCAGTTTAATGTATATTTTTATTTAGTATTTTAATTTTAAAGAAAAAAATCTTTCAAAATAATATAAAATAATCAATATAATTTCAGCAGCGAAAAAAAAAATATATATATATAAACTATTTTTTTTTTTTTTTTTTTTTTTTTTTAGGCAAATAAGTTTTTCTTTACTTAGTTTTTTTTTTTTTTTTTTTTTTTTGACAGTTCATTATTAAGTACTTAAAAAAAAAAAAAAAAAACTCTTTTGAATTGAGATTTTCATATTTGAAAATTGTTTTATTGATTTATTCCTTTTTAAATATTGCAGAAAATTATTCAAGCACTAGCTTTATGAACAACTATGTAGATTTTGTATTAAAAATTAACATAAGAAAATTAAGAAATAATTTTAAAGCAGCTCAAAAATTTTAAAAATGTATATTTTAAATTTTGTATTACATTAAAAGAAAACCAAACTAAACAAGTATTTAAAAAAAAAAAAAACGTTTAAATTTTAGTTAGCTTACATATTGCTCCGATATGCTATTTAAACTGTTATCTAAGGTAAATTTCAGCGTATTAAATTACTAATTTACTTTCGCATTTTTGTTTCAATTATTTGTTCTATCACTCATTTCAGTTAAATTCGAAAATCTTATGTATACTTTTTTTTAGAAAAATATGCATAACTTTAGAAAACTGCAAAATTTTAGATTATGCTTTGCAAATTTCTTATAATAACCATATATTAGTTCCTTTTTTAAAGATTATTATTTATTATGTTACGTTTTTATTAAATATTTAATGTTAATAATTTGATTTTAGAAATGGATTAATAGAGGGCAGCACATGTTATAGTTTTAATGCTCAAATCAACTTAATAAACTTGTATATTCTCAGTTGCTTCAGAGAAGGAAGGATTAGGTGAGGCAGAAATAATCCCCACTTTTTTAATCATACAATCTCATCGAATGATTAAATTGAATATTTACTAGAAAATAAGTTGAAAAACAGACAAACATTAAAGTTCCGTATTATAAGCGTAGAAATGTTACGCTAAAATGCAAATCTCTGCCTTTAATAGTCTCCTTTTTAATATTTTAATAAATAGATCCCAGGCTGTGTAATTTTATGACTGTCCTCATTTCGGCGATAATTTAAAAGTTAAACCTTTGCATTTTGTTTCATGTCAATACAGCGTTTGTTATACTCTTTAATAAGAATCATAATTACTATTAGAAAAATAATAAAATAAATTATTTAAATTTTGTATCATATTACATAATCTTAACTGTGGGTTAACTGTAAGAAATTCCTATTTCAAATCTCTAAATAGCTCTAGTGCTAATAATTTTTTAAGCATAACTCGGAAACTACTAATAAATAATAAATTCTTCTAGAAATTGATTTCTATTTAAATATTTGTACTACATAATCCATTATTTGTATATAATATTAATTTTACATTTGGTATTTTAAACGCAAAATATACACATTTTCATCTAACCCACAATCATTTTTGGATTATTTTTATTCTAACCCCGTCCCTAAAAATTATAACTAAAGTATAATTGCTACAAAAAGATGAATGAAAGTATGCAAAGACTCATTATATATTATGAATTCAAAAGTATGTTTCAGTATTAGAAAGACTCTACAAGAAATTTTCCTTTTTTTTTCTTTCCCAATAAGAAGAAATAAATATTTGAATACTTTATTTGAACATAAAATATAGGGTAATTTCTCTTAAATTTGTCTCAATTTTTAAGCTGTTGGTCGTAAATAACACTGCTAGGCATGGAAATTGCTTCTGACACCATTTCAGCATATTCTTATGTAAAATGACCTCCTGAATCCGAATATGACTCTCATTTTGACCTATCACCCACCGTTTTTTAGGAATGGCCCCCTGTTTTAATAATTTTTCGGTGATTTTATGGCTATAAATTTCATTTTTAGGAGGAGGAGGGGGATTATATTAACCTTTAAATATCTTCTGAGGGGCTACAGAGTTGGAAAATTCTAAAACATGAACATTTTCGACAAATGAAAATTTTTCGGGGGAGGGGGGGGGGGGAAGGATTTGCCACTGAAATTATGTATTACGTATCTTATATTTTTTTAATCTGTTATTAATGTTATATTTTTAACTTTATATATTTTTTCTTTTTAGGTGTTAATTAAATTCTTTTTCATTCTTCAAATCAAATTCATGGCCATAAAATTATCAAGCAGGGGGAAAAATTGTGGGAGAGGGTGGTGTTTCTAGAAAACGGTGGGTGACTGGGCAAAATGGGAGCCATATTCGGATTCAGGAGGTCATTTTACATAAGAATGAGGAAAAATTGTATCAGAGACCGATTCTTTTTTCTTTTTTTTTTTTTTTTTTTTTCTTGCAGAGCAGTGTAATTTTTATTAGAAAATATATTAAAGCTTGAGATTTACTGATGGTGCAGTTTGAGTTAATAGGGAATAGTGAAATATGTCTTTTCTATTGTCTCTCGGTCATATAAGTTATGTTTAGAAAATATTTTACGTTATGTTAACATATTAAAAAAGTCCCATTTATTTACGTCAAAAAAGGGAGGAGACGTATAACTTAGAATTTCATAAATGTTATTACTTGACAACACCAAACGAGAAAAAAAAAATAGTTTGGGGAAAGTTTTTAAAAGATCGTAAGCATATTTAAAATATTCGTATCTATGTTATTGTGTTTGGATGTCTTCACATCAGAGTTTGCCGTAAAGTTGAAGGGCTTATTCATATTTTTTGAATACGTGTTCTAAATACAGATAATTTGTTTTGGTGATTGATTTCACTTATATAATTCTTTTCTCGCAACGAAAAGACTTGTGCATGCAAGACATGCAAACGCATATAATTTCTGCGATTACACGTACAGTAAATATACATTAATAATTACATATTTAGTAATGGAACAAAACTTAAATTTTATTTTAAACTTCTTTCGGTCTAATGCCAAAAATACTGATACTGATATATTAAAATAAATAAAATATCGGTTTCTTAAAAGTAAAATAATAATTTCATAGTTTAAAAATTAGCTGCCGGTCAACCTTAAATGTAGACAACATATGATACGTGCAACATAAAAACTAAAATAAAAAAGTTATATAATTTAAGTTAAAAATATCTGCTTGAAATTCAACTTTTGAAAATTCTAGTATTTCCAATGCATAATGTATATATATATATATATATATATATATATATATATATATATAATATTGAATGATAAAATGATTTGATTCCTTTTCTTTACATAATTTGAAGGTTTCTATTGATTTTTAATTGCCAACGTAATGATTACATTAGAAGAAAGAAAATTTGTGATAGAAAAATATTGCAATGCATTACCAGTTTTCGTCCGTGGCCGAGAGATTCTGCTATCAAAACTGGTAGTCAGGGGGCTGCGAGTTCAAGCCCAAGTCCCAATGGTCATCCTAGTTGTTCCAAAATTTTCGTAACTTTTACCAAAATTCGTATGAATACGACCTAGTACACCTCAGAATAATCCCTGCGGAGGGCACTCCACTCATGCTTAGGAGCTTAGTTAATCATCCTTAAACCTAACACCAACACACCACAGAGATACGAGTTTTAATAAAGATTGTCCAACTGTATTAATAGATTATTTGCGTGATAGGACAGATTTGGGAACCAAAAAAATATTTCTGTCTCAAATATTTTCTTTAAAAGAGTCAATAAAAATTTTTATTTAATAATAATACAGAAATAATAAATAACAGGATAAATAATTAAATTATAAGAAACGAAAAAGAAAATATGTTATGCAAAATGATTGAAAAAAAAAATGCAGGTTAAAGCCAAAGAAGTGCATAAATTATTGTTTTCATTTCTGATTTTTTTCTAAAATTTCAACACATGAAAATATAATGTATTTTATTTTTGTAGGACAAGATTTTCAAATTCTGCAAAAAATAATATTTTAATTTTTTTTGTTTTTTCCCAAGAAAGGATATCAATATATATATATATATATTGGCTTTAACATTTTTTTTTTTTTTTGTTTAATATTCTACTTGTTTTGGAAGTCCATTATTCTTCTTTTTACTAACTAGTGTATGATGTTTCTCCTGATGTTTCTCCTGATGTTTTTTTTTTTTTTTTTTTTTTTTAATGTTTATAAAGGAATTACTTTTACGCTTAAATGTTCAAGAGATAGTCACTCTAAGCTAAGCTATAAAGAAATTATTGTAAATACGTATAAAAGACTAGAGGGAAAGTACGAGTTCCCTTGAAACTACAGTATATGTGCAAGATAAATCAAATATGTCATTATGTAATACATAAACACAGTTTTACAGCATGCCATAAAGATACGAGTTGAATAACATTGTTTTAATGTCTTGAGTTTGTTCAAAGTACGGCTGGGTTGTTTCACATGATTAAAAAAAATACATAAAAAAATACAATTATTAAAATTATGATTATCACGAATAGACTTAGATATTGATTTGAAAGCTTGTTCTCTTTCTAAATTTTAAAAGAATTAAAAAATATAAAATATTGAGACATTTCTATATGCACTCGTCAAAATGACGATTATGTTGATGTAGGGGTTAAGATCTATTGACTACACATGGTTCCTAGGCCTGGGTGGAATGCCTTCCATTAGGAGTTTTTCCAGGGGGTTCTAGACCGTATTTAGGCGAGTTTCGGTAAAAAACACGGATACCACCAAACCCGACCCGAACCCGGCAGAGGAGTTTTAAATCAAACCGAAACCCAACCCGAACCCGACAAAATTTTTTTCATTAACCCGAAACCTGACCCGAACCCAACAAAATATTTTTCATCAACCCGAAAACCGACCCGAACCCGCAATAAAGATTTTTTTGCGATCCGCACCAGACCCGAACCCGCTTTCTTTATACTCGAACCCGACCCGAAACCTGAATGAACATTACTAATTCATCTAAAAATTATGTAAATCTTCTTAAAATTATAAAATAAGTTAAATTTTCACTGTCACACGTTGGTAAATTATTTTAAAAATAATTTAAAATGTTATTACTAATTGCATATTAAGTTAAAAATTTAAAATTCTGAAAAACGGAATAATAATAATTTTTTAACCATTTATGTGAGTTGTGAATTTCAAGAGTTCAAAATTATGCTTCAAGTTAAATGTTAGTAGTTTATTGTTTGTTTAATGCTTATATATTCTAAAAAAAAAAAAAAAAAAAAAAGAAAAAAAAGAAAAGAAAAAAGAAAAGAAAGGGAAAGAAAGAAAGTTGGTTGGTTGTTTTACGTCGCACTAGTGTAGCAATTGGCGACGGTCTGGGCATCATCCCTAGAGGTGGTCCGGAGTCATGCCATCACAATTTTGATCCTCCACGGAAGGGATGGCTCTCCCACTTCGGTGATCCCCAAGGGTATATTTTTTTATGGGAACATGGAGGAAATTGCGGTCACGACAGATTTTACGTGCACCAGCCATTATTAGTGTACACGACGGTCTTTGACCGACTCGAGTACCGAACCCGCAATCTTCCAATTACGAGCCCGGTGTTCTACTGACTGAGCTTCAGAAAGAAAGAAAGAAAAACAAAATATGTATCTTCATTTATTGCTTTCGTTCGATCGCCCTTTTTTTTACACCAGTAATTTTTTAGAGTAATATTCTCCAAATGCAGTTACGATTAAATAAGAAGAAAAATATTCTAAAAAAATACTGGTGTGGAAAAGAAGCCGGGGCTAACAATACTACGGAATATTAATTAGTATGTTGGCAAGTATGTTTAATTCTGTAGAATGCAGTTTTGAGTATATTGTAATGCAAATTCAGAGTTCGAAGTCTCCATCCTTTTTTCAAGACAATTTAAAGTATGAGAAATTTCTGCCTCTTTTTCTACCGCTGTTTTTATTCAGAAATCTTTACCATTGTTGTAGTAATGTGCCGTAAATAAAGTGGATATATATTAATGTATAATAATATTGGTAGCTGAAAAGGCGAAAATTTTTCACCTTTGAACAGAGTTCCCAACTTTTATAATTTATTCACTAGCAATTTTAGCCCCGCCTCTTTTTCATACCGGAAATTTTGAAAAATGATTTTCTTCTTATTTAATCGTTGTCACGTGTTAAAAAGAAATAATCTACAAAATTTCTGGTGCGGAAAGAAGGCGAGGCTAAAAATGTTCGTGAATAAATTATAAAAGTTAGGAACTCTGCCTTTGAACGATACAGTCGGTAACAAAAGTCTCCGAACACTAGCAAAAATTCCTATATAAAAAAAGTACACTTAATACAATTTTGTTAAATAAATCCTTGTCGAATCCTGTTTTTAGACTGACTAAGAACAGGATTCCACAAGGATTTATTTAACAAAACTGTGTAATTTTTTTATAATAGGAATTTTTGCTAGTGTTCGCGACTGTACGTGAAAAAAGGGCAGAGACTTCGTGTTCTGAAGTTATATGTTACTCCCATATACTAAATTAAGTTATTTTACGGAACCTGAAATAATACTAAAAATTTTTTCAGCATTAATAAATTGCTATATTGTTTATTGTAATTAATTAATAATATTTATTTTATGATTTCTAAAAAGCTAAAACTAGAATTAAATATCCTGCAAATTCTTGTATAATTGTAGTAAGAATTAAAAAACATGTGATCAATTGAAATAGACTAATTTATTACATATAATAAAACATTTTAAAAGATATAAGACAAAGATTAATAACATGAATTTTATGAACAGTTGTATAGGGTAGTCATAAAAAAAAAACATTTCGAATGTATGAACCGCACAAAAAATTGAGAGCTGACTATCGGCTCAAAAAAAGGAAATGAAATGCCAGATATTGCTATTTTAAAGTATGTGCTCTAGATTATGTAACCTGTAGAAGAATAACAAAAAGCGGTTTCTAAATTTCCAAGTATTTATCAAAAAATTATTTTTCTGCCAACATATTAGATACTATTAGAAAATAGGAAAATACACGGACGTGAAAATGTTAATATTGTACCAAAGTTTCCAACATTTATAATTCATTTCGGAGCTTTGTTAGTTCCACCTTTTCTTCGTTCAACATTTCTTTAAGGGTAATTTTTTTCTTATTTTATCATAGCTATACAGGGTGTCCTAAAATTACATTGACAAACTTTAAGAGGATGTAGGGGACATCATAAGGATTCAGAATTGCATAGGAACTCACGTCTGCAAACGTTATTTTAACCATTTAAGAAATGATTTGAATTGTCATTTATTACTTTGATCATAATCATTTTAACCATTTGTTGTTTCAGGATATTTTCTGACACATGTGGGCAGTACAAACGTAGAGCAGGGTGGTAACAGACCACATTTTCATCACACTTTCTCCGGCCTTTTTACAGGACACTCTCATTGATGAGAAATTTTTAAATTTATTGCTACCACTATTTTTATAAAATAATCTTTTTTTTTTTTTTTTTTTTAAATAATAATAATAATAATCATGGCACGTTAATATAAATATACCAGAATTATTTCTCCACGAAATTAGCGGTGGCATAAAAAGCAGAAACTTCTTATCTCAGAGAGTGTCCTGAAATATAGGTGGAGAGTACGGTCCCTGCATTTTCCCCCTGATTCTTCCACCAATATTTTTCTTTTAGATTTTTTAATAGTATGTTTGCACCGTTAATTAAATAAAAATTATCATATAAATATTCTGGCGGAAGAATCAGGGGGAAAAGGTGGGTCTGTAACCAACCTACAAGCTTTAAGTCGATGTGGAAAACAGCTGAAGGAATGCATAGCAAACCATGACCGCAAACATCACATTAATCCTTTAAGGAGAGGATATATTCTTTTGTTTTTTAACACTTACCACCATATATGACTATAATCTACTTCTCATGTGTTGTCAAGTTTTTTGGTTATTTGTAACTCCGCTTACCTAGTAAATTTAAAAAATTTGTCAGATTACAAAATTTTACAAAATCAACCACAATATTTTTATTACTACAATTGGTCCTTTAATTACATCGATCATAAACAGCTTTAATACTGTGTATATCTTTTCATGTAATCATTTGCACGAAAAAAAAAATGTTTCATTAAAAAATTATAATTTAAAATCCACTCCCACATTTATTAAAAAATACCACAAAACATTCGATTCTTAAAGGGTTAAAATAACATTTGCGGACATGGGTTTGGGACATTCCTATGCAAAAACATTTGGGGCATCCCTATGCAATTCTGAATCCTTATGATGAGCCCTATATCCTCTTACAGTTTGTCGCTGTAATTTTAGGACACTTTATAACCTCTTCACTCCAGAGGTCCACATATGTGGACCTCTATTCTTTCCTTTATAAAGTCTTTGGTACAAAATATTTTTATATTTTGATTAAACTAATAAAAAGAGCTGAATAAATTGGGTTTAAAAAGATACCGGTATATGGCAGCATGAAACTAAATTTATTTCTGAAATATAATGTTATTTTGTCGACTTTCGTAAAACGACTTCAAAACAGTAGTCGACCACTCGGTCGAAGAAAAGTACGCAATTTTCGTAATTATTTACTACCGTAATTTCTGGTAGATACCCCGCAGGTTATATAATCCTGTTTTGCACCAGAAATTTCAATTGATAAATAAATTTCTATTTGTACGAGCTCTTCCTTCGAATAAGTATAGATTTTTCTATTAAATAAAATTTCTGGTGGAGAAACGACACATCTTACCTGCGGGTTATCTACCAGAAATTACGGTAAGTACTTAGACACTTGCCAGAATAAAAAGAAAACTAATATTGATTGATTTATTCAAGGGCATCAAAATTTTAATTGTGTTACAGTTAGGAAGATTTATGTAACTTAATAATTTAGAGTTTACTTGTTTAAAGCCATACATTTGTATCGTACATTACTAACCCCCTAAATTATAAATGTAAGAAAATTATACTTTTTTGTAATGTACAATGAAACGTATATGTCTAAAAGCCTTCAAATGTAACTTATGTTGTTATTATAGCTTCGGGTCCGAAGAGGTTATATTGTAGAAAAATATTCTAAAATGAAAGTTATGAGAAATAAAAACAAGGCTAAAAATGCTCCGAAATACATTATTAAAGTTGACAACTCTGTTTCACTCAGGAGTGCTTTTAACAATAATCTCAATCACATGTAATCACAATAAATTAATGTAAAAATGCAATTAATATTACCCTTTCACCCCTAGATGTGCTCATATACTTTTTATTCACAAGAAAATGTAACTTTGTTAAAAATTTTTGCATTAAAGACTGTAATTATGAAATAATATCATATTTCCCGGTGTATAATCTGCAAATCACATAAATCGGTTTTACACCAGGAAGTTTAATTTATAGATAGAACTATATTTGTACCAGACAGACACTCGTTAAAAGATTGCTTTGCTTGTTAATAAAAATTTCTTATTTAGAATTCATGTACCAGATTTGCAGATTATACGCTGACATACTTGCCAACCATCTCGTCAATAATCGTAACATTGTTACGCCCCTTTAAAACACGCTCTTTATTCCACACCACTTTATTTTTAGAATAAATTTCTCCAAATGTAGTTACGATTAAATAAAAATAAAATTACTCTAAAAAAGGTGGGTACTAAAAATGTTACGATTCATAATGAGAGGGTTGGCAGGTATGCGCTAATATTAAAAATAGTTAAATTTCAATAATTCAAATCATTGAGTAAATTAGAATAACCGAACACTCTTTTCGCATATTTATTAATTTTTTAATAAATATATATTTAATTTTGATTACAATGAATTTCTACTTTTTGTTTTCCGACTGTAAAAATGCAAGGAATGTATTGTAATTATTACAAAAAATTCGACTTTGACATTTTGGTGTTTCTATAAGATTTTTCTGAGTGCATTTTTGCTAGTTTTACGGTGATGTATATATGTGTGTATGTATATATTATATATATAAGGTAACCAATAATGTTCTTGCCGTTTTTAATGGCTAAAAAGAAAATGATTTACAGAAAGTGTAACCTATTGTTAGTCCTCGAAGTAATCGCCATCGGCAGTCAGCACCTTCTGCCAACGTGTCTCTAGCTGTGCAATCCCCTTGCAATAAAACTCGGGAATTTTGGGCTCAAAGAAGTCCTTGTTTGCTTGGGGCAAGTCTGTTTCATTGGTAAAGGATTATCCACGAAGATGATTTACCAGGGAGTGAATTAGGTGGTAATCGGATGACGCAAGGTCAGGTGAGTAAGGAGAATGGCTTAAAGTCTCCCAACCATGTCGCTGTGTCCTTTCCCTGACCACCAGCGTGACAGTTGGTCTGGCGTTGTCATGAAGAAAGAGTACACCTTTGCGATTCACCAGTGCTGGTTTCTTCTGTTGCAATGCCTTTTGCACACGTTCCAATTGCTGCGAGTACACGTCCCAATGACCGTTTGGCCTGCTGGTAGCAGCTCATAGTGAAACACATGACGGCCTGTCCACCAGACACAAAGCATTATCTTGTGTGGGTACATAGGTGATCTTGTGCTGCGAGGGACCGTATCCTGGGGCAGAGCCTGATTAAGGGGGAAGCACACATTATCTCCGCTCTCATCGGAATATTTTTACAATTATTTTTTACTTCATGTCATAGAAATTCCACGCTTTGATGAGGAAATATTTTTTATAAAAAATGAAAGGTGTGAAACAATCCAATTTACTCACCGTTATTAGACACCAGAATTCTTTTAAAATAATTTTTTAAGAGAATTTTCTGTTTATTATTGGAGGAAAGTATTTGTTAAAAAATAACGGTGTAAGTATAAATAATGTGTGCTTCCCCCTTAATCAGGCCCTGTCCTGGGGTGACAACCAATGTTTGGAACGCTTGGGAGTGTCATACAGAACCCACTTTTCGTCATTGGTAAGCACGTGATTGAATATGGATGCGGTACGTTGGCGAAAAAGCAACGACATACAGGCTGCCACTCGTTGTCTCTTGTGGACTTCCAACAGCGTGTGTGGAACCCCCTTGCTCAGCCTGTACATCTTACCTAAGCGGTGCAGAGGAAGTCTAACTGTTTCATCAGAAACGCTAAACTGTCTTGCAAGTTCACCCCGAGTTAGACTACTGTCTTCCTCAATGGACGCCTGCAGGGCTTCGTCATCCAAGGCCTCTAATCATCCACTGCGAAGTACATCACAGAAGGACACTAATCTCCCGACCTGAATTTTTGAAACCAATGCCTTGCAGTACGTTCATTCACAACACTTTCTCCAAACACTTGACATATTCGGCGACATGATGCAGCTGCTGATAATCCCACTTTGAAGTCATAAAGCAAACAACACCGAACAAGTTCCTTGGACACTTCCATTCATCTACACTACTACGAGTTATGAGTAATGAAAGTGCGCGGTAGACCTGCTTTTATAACGACCTGATATTCTTAATCTTGGTCGACTGATTTTTCAATCATGTGATACACATATTAATACGTATTTTTTCTTCATCCAATGGCAAAACAAAAGTGGAGAAAACTTTATTGGTTACCTTGTATGTATGTATGTGAGGGAACAAAAAATTTTCTAAACGCTTTAACCGCTTGTGCTGAAAGTGGGGTACTAGTATGTTATATTGCACCGTAGCACGAACCCGGCAGGTAATGCGGCGTATAATTCGCAAGTAAGTCAGTTTTGCACCAGAAATTTTGATTGACAGATAAAGTTATATTCGTACGAAGTGTTTTTTCGAAAGTATATAGATTTTTCTTTTAAATAAAATTTTCGGTGGAGAAATGACATATCTTACCTGCAGATTAAACGCAGGAAATTAGGCTACTAAAATTTCTGAAATCATTTTCATTCAGTTGTGATTCTATTTTAATAAATTTAAAAATATAAAACTCACATGTATGAGACTTTTTCTATTTTTCAGTTATTTTTAAGCCGTAATAAACAAAACTTGTCAGCATTCCTATTTCTCATGAATTGTAACTTTGAATTATATATTTATATATTACAATCGGAAGATGCATCGTTTCACAGAAGTGATTAATTAAGATTACTGTACTGAAGAAAAGCTTGCAATTTATTTCAGGCATAACGCTAATAAAAATTCATTCAGCATTTCACCTAAGCTGCATAAATGTGTTATCATGCACGGACAGATTTGTCCATTCGTGCTAGGAAATTTTTCCTCTCGTTATACATTTTAATAAGGTTTTAAGAACTTATTCTTAAAGACTTAAAACTTGTCTCGCGTGCAGGTGAAAATTCTCCACTCAAAATAATAAAACTCTACTAAAGTTTAAAAAGTGTTAGAATTAAAATTATGAATACGGAAAAATGTGCGATGTACAAGTAATTAATTTTGTAAATAGTTTTTTTAGATTATTTTTTTTTAAATCACTGTGTAAGAACTATGAAGTACATTAATATTTACATTTAATAAAATGCAATTAGCGGTTATACGTAGTAAACTATTGCAAAATATCATTCGGTAGAATCAAACTCAATTTCTATTAGACGTTAGATGAGTTTAAGGTTCTTTCTAATTTAACTCCAATAATTAAAACATCGATAACATTTCTCTAACGAAAGCTTATAAATTGCAGGCTAATGTTACTCTAGCGAATTTTAGAGTTTAATTAAACCCCAGTTTCTGATTCCTTGCTTTGAATCCTCGTTCAGCTTAAGAAAGCTGTTTATTTGCATGAATATTTTAAATATACAATTAACTTTGCAAAATTTTCTATCTTTCGGATATACGAGAAATATAATTGCGGAATACTTCTCTACATAAAAGTGTTTCAGAATGCAAATGTAAAATGCTCTTTCCACTTTAATTTACATTTTTCAAAAGATAGAAATTACAAATTAGTTTTATGACTGAGTGTTATGGATGTACATTTGTTAAAAATCGATAAACTGAGAAAATTACAATTTTAAATTAAAGCGAAACTTTTGGAAAGATTTTTTAGCATGAGTAATGCAAATAAAAGAGTTTTTTTTTTTTTTTTTTAAACAAGTTTATTTATTTATTTATTTTTTTTTTTAGTTTTTTTTTTCTACGTAATGTTGCATTACACAAAATTTCGTATATTTTATGAACTTCTAGCTAAAGAGTTTACTGATGAATTGTTGAGGATTTTTAAAGTCAGTAATAATAATAATAATAGATATCTTATTTTTCCGTAAATTAAATAATATTTCATCTAAGACTAGCCATAATTTTTAAAAAACGTTCGAAAATGTTAGTAATATAAAGAAGAAAATGTTTCATAGACAGAAAGTTTAGAAGTATTGTTCCTTTCTGTTAGGTAGTTTTAACATAAGAAAATGACTTAATTGTATAATTTTAAATAAGGCAGTTTAAATAACTAGACCATACACAGGACTGCCAACCATCTCATTAATAAGCGTAGACTTGTTAACGCCCCTTGAAAATACGCCCCTTTTCCCACACCACTTTATATTTAGAGCAATTCTCTCCAAATAGTGTTACGATTAAATAAGAATGAAATTACTCTAAAAAATGACTGGTGTACAAAAAAAGGCGGTGACTAAAAGTACTACGCTTCATAATGAGATGGTTGGCAAGCATGCCATACACCATCGGTACATATTATTTAAATCATTTGATACTACAAACCTAAAAACAAATATAAAAAAAATATGTCAATTAAAATAAAACTGTTCATATCTGCTCTTCTGATCTAAAAATAACAGTTTTAAAACAGTCTTTAAAATAAATCCTTATTATAATGCCTTTTCTATAGTAAAAATAACATTATTAAATACTTTCAAAACTTTACAAACAGGCTTTCCATACTCCGGGTACAAATCCCAGTTCAGACGTACAAAATCGTAGTAGTCCGGAATCCATTTTAATCCATAAATCCTGACGTAATTAGTCTTATTGTGTAAACAATAACCATAGAACGACCAATTCAAATCAAAGTGCACAGTGTTTATGCCTGTTGTCCGTATGTCTGTCTACGTCTCTTCATCTGTCCGTCATCTAACTTATACATGGTTTTTCAAAACTTATGGGCAAAATTTTAAGGAGTGGTAGAAAACATCTAAACAAGCCATTTTCACCATACAATGCATGGGCGGAGAGCAAGCGGTGACCGCTAGAGGGCGCTGTAGTGGAAAGTATAAAACGCGCGTTTTCTTACACATCGTCATTTCTACCGTGAATTTCAGTAGAAATCGCGACATACAGTAATCAGGAAAAGGCGGACATGCATTTTATGTATGGTCTGGCGAATATGAATGCTCTGGAAGGCGCAAGACTGTTGTGGTATTTTTCGGTCTGGCGCATGTCTTCTCGTGAAACGTGTCTTGCGGTTTCCAGGGCATTCCCATTCGCCAGACCATACATGAAATGCATGTCCGCCTTTTCCTGATTACTGTATGTCGCCATTCCTACTGAAATCAACGGTAGAAAAGACGATGTGTAAGAGAACGCGCGATTTATACTTTCCATTACAGCGCCTTCTAGCGGTCACCGCTTGCTCTCCGCCCATGCATTGTATGGTGAAAATGGCTTGTTTAGATGTTTTCTACCATCCCTTAAATTTTTGCCCATGAATTTTGAAACACCCTGTATAAGCTTGCCTAGATTTTAAGGAATTTACAAGAGTTACAAAAATCATTTCACCAACTTAGATTTTTAAAACATGCATAGCATTTATTAAGGCTAAACACGATAATCCAATGGTGTGGATTCCATGCAGATTCTGTGCAGTTAATGTTAATCTGAAAATAGCATGTGTAGCATTAGTAGATATTAATAGTTATTTCTACAAAAATGCACAAAGTATTTCCAATATATTATGATCTACAGAGAAAACCGCTTAAATTTTTTGATCGAAGAAATGTGAACTATACTAAATAATGGAAAACAAAAATGTTTTACAATATATCAGTTTAAAATAGCTTTTTATTTACGAAAGATCTTGTACATCAGAGCCCTTTCAAAAATTTCTATTTGTCATTATTTTGGGCATTCCATATTCACATAGCTGCTAACATCCTAATTAATATTCCGTAATACTGTTAACCCCTCCTTTTCAGGCTAGTATTATTTTAGAGTTTTTTTCTTCTTATTGAATCGTAAATGAATCTGGACAATATTACTACAAAAATTTACTGGTGTGAAAAAAGGGGCGGGACTAACAACACTACGCAATATCAATGAGGGTATTGGCAGGTATGTATTGATTTAGTCCATTTCTACTGAGTAGAATCTAAAAAATGTATTTCATTTTTGCAGTTTACGGGGTGTTAGAAAGAGGTTCTTAAATATGATGTAACCTTGTCTAGAAATGTGCTCGATGATGTACAGTACACTCCATAGGAATAATGAATGACCACCTCCTGATTAAAGTTTTCTGTGAGATTAAGAGGAAATCAAAGTGTGCGAATCAAGTGCATGTTTTCTTCCTGAAAAGCAAAAGCGCGCAAGGGGTAGGAAAGCAAAAATCCTCAACCCCGGAATTATGAGCTTCAAAGCAAACTTAGTCCAAAAACCCAGTTCCTCTATCTGAAATTGCTAGGCGGCATATAGAAAAATAACAGCCATCGAAAGGGGAATGCGCCTTCATGAGAAAAAACAAAAAGGGTCTTACGTAACATGAAAAAAAAAGAAGAAGAAGAAGAGGTATAAGATTGGAAGGGAAAAACTATTTATGGGACTTCCTGACTCCTGTACTTTCGTCAAATCGGGGAATCTTATCCCCATAAAGCATTTTAATTTGATACTGACAAAACTGTACGCTTTCCCGCTTGTATAAATGTTATCTTGCGCCGCTTCACGTAAAACCTTGAAACAAAGATATATATTTTTTTTTCATTCAACCGGAATCCATCATTCTTCAAAATATAAGATGTTTTGATAAACAGTGTCATCAAAAAACCCCTAATAATATAATACATCCAAAACTACCTGTTCTTAAGAATTTAATTAAAAATGATTCCAAAAAATAAATACTTTGTACAGCTTGTATAAAGTCTTAAACAGGAATATCCAAAATTCCGTTTTTAAGTAAAGTATTATTTTGGGAGACCTCCTAAAGGCGGGACATGTTGTTCTTTCGGATTATCCAATGTCCCTCTAGAAAAGCCAAACGAGTGGAAAAGTTTAAAAATTAAATCAATATACTAATTGATATTCTATCTAAAAAGATAGCAGCTCTCATTTAGTCACCAGATGAATTTTTACATCCACAAGAATTCTGGGACTGTCTTCTACCATACAAACGTTCAATTTAACACAGTTTTAGAATTTGTATTTGAAGTGTGGTTTTACGATCATTTTTTTGCACGTTAAGGCTAATTAGAACGTGACCTACAACTTAAAATGTATTTCAAACAACTACGGAAACCTTGCCTGACACGGGAATGGAGCTCAGCGCCTGACAACTGAAAAGCCAGAGCACTAACCACTCGGTTACCAGATGGGCTGAAACAATTTTGAACGAATTTACATTTTACGGATTACTTTTTAATTTAGTATTCCTTAATATCTTGGAAATTTCCTCTATCGCATTAGGTGGTCCTTCCAAGTATTCAAAAATATTACTAAGTTATCTAACATTGACATGCAGAATTTCCACACCCGTCATAATAATGTGAATGAGAATAAACATGGCATCATAGTAAACACTAATTTAATAGCGTGAACAAAAACTGAAAGGCATACCTAGTGATTTGAAACAACCAAAAGATACAAAAAAAAAAAGTTAAATTGTTGACTTCTGGGCATTAACGGCATCTGCCTTTATCCTTTTTTCATATCAATTATTGTAATAAATTTTATCACCACAGCCTGTTCAATCCTTTCTCCGATGTTTGGTAATGAAAGTACTTCAGTATGTGTTAATGATTTATATTTTTAATTAACAATAAAAGAGATGAGGGCACACCACCAGTGTTGCCAGATTGCGCGACTTTTTTATTCAACATCCACCAAAAATTTTTATCAATGGTAATTGAGATATGTAAAAGGCAACCCGGATCGAGGAGTCGTCGATTATGTCCATGAAATATTACTTTTCAAAATTATTGGTGACTATTGAATAAAAAAGTCGCGGAAGTCTGGCAACACTGCACACCACCCAGAACTCGCATTCAACCAACTTTAACCTTAACACTTTCGCGACCGCTGACGTAAATTCACGTCATTTGAGAATCTGTAACTCCGCCAGTGAGCGTTTCTTTTGCAATTTGCATGTTATTTATTTCTTAAGTGTATTCCGAATATTCATATTTTTTCAATGAAATATACTACGGACAGAAATACTTTTACTAGAAAGAATATAATTATAATGTATATCTATTTTTAATATAAATGTGAATACAGAAAATTTTCTTTTGAAATATTGTAACATGTGAGAATAACGCCTACAGGCGGACCTTACTATCAAATAGACAAAAACATGCGGTCGCGAAAGTGTTAACACCAGCCTTGGCTTTAATCTTAACACCAACACCTAATCATAGAAGATAAAATATGTAAAATATAGATTAGGGGAATCTTATTGTTTCAAAACCCTGTTTTCTAATTTTTTTTTTCCCCTATTAAAGTCTGCATTTTTTCTTAATCTAGGAATACCGTCTGTCGCTAACTTATAAATTCTGTCTCAGAATTCACAAAAATAAAAATAAAATGAAATGAAAAGTTACAAAGGCATAGTAAAAAAGACATAAAAATATTAAATATCAATACTAAATATTGTAAAAAAATTAAGCTATGATGGCTTCTTTTATTAAACGAACAGTGTTTTTCTCTTAATAATATTTTAATCAATGTGCATAAAGTATTGAAGAAAAATTAATGTGATTTCTCAAATACATGCTCTTAACATCACAATTTATTTTTGAAATAATAAAATAAAGGAGATTTAAAGGAAAGGAACTTCAGTCCCTATTTAAAAACTTGAACAAAATAATCTTCAGCAAAGTTTAAAATGAATATGAAAAATCTAAAAGCAAGTATGAAAAAGTTAAAAGCTTGAATCTTTTTTTAATGTATCATATTTGTTTTATTCTTCTTAGCACAGGGGTCGTACTCTCCGCCCCTTTTTCTGGAGACTCTCATGGATGAGAAATTTTCAAATTCATTGCTACTACTATTTTCGTAAAATAGTCTTCATCATGTATAATCATGGTATGTTAATATAAATATACCAGAATTATATCTCCATGAAATTAGTGGTGGCAAGAAAGGCGATAACATCTTATCTCTGAGAGTGTCCTGAAAAAAGGGCGGAGAGTGCGACTCCTGTTAGTATATTTTTTAAATCTAAATATACAAATTATTTAAACATTTTCTAGTGACTCAAACATTTTATATAAATTCCCATTTTGCTATTTGTTATCCAAAACATAAGTATTATAGAAATTTTGTGTTTAAGACATCAAATAACTTTATTAAAATATGATTGTCATTCAAAATTTATATTTTTACTCTTTGGAAAATTTTTAATTCTTTAAAATATAGTGGTAGTTTACTTGTTATATTGCTATACTTGCTAACATCCTAAATAATACTCCGTAGTATTGATACCCCAGCCTTTTTTTTTCACACTAGTATTTTTTTTACAGTTTTTCTCTTCTTACTTAATCAAAATTGCATTTGGAGAATATATCTCTACAAATTTACTGGTGTGAAAGAGGACATGACTAAAAAAAACTACGGAATATTAATTAGGACGTTGTCAGGTGTGTATTGCATACAAAAATGTAATATGAATACATAAACATAATGATTTGGGGTTTAATTGATAAGTTTTCTTAAAAAAAACATATGTTTGAAAAAATTGAATGTTTTAAAATATTTTAGAACTTGAAAAAGATAATATATCAAACTAAACATTCTTTTTAATCAGTACATGTAGCAAAATATTTTCTTCTTTTAATTTCAATTAATCGCACCTGTCAACATCCTAATTAATATTCCGTATTGTTGTTAGCCCCACCCTTTTTCTCACACCAGTAAATTTGTAGAATAAAATTCTATAAATACAATTACGATTAAAGAGGAAAAACGCTTTAAAAAAATACTGGTGATTAAAAAAAAAAAAAAAAAAAAAAAGAAAGGCGAGACTAATAATAGTACGGAATATTAATGTGGATTTTGGCAGGTATGATTAATACTGGAGTAAAAATTTGCATACTTGCAATGTATACAACATGCATGCGTAATTCTGCACTGTAATTTACAATATATTATAGATGCATCGTATTTACAATATATACAATTTAGAAGACACGGATAATTTCGATGCATATGTTTTGAACATTAACATTATTGAAACGCAGTTATATTATTATACAAATAAATTTATAAACCTTCCATAGTCGAATTTCCTATGATTTTTGTTACTTTTGTTGCTACACATAATCCAGCAAACGAAAGCAATACATACCCTGTCACTTTTTTTTTTTTTTATCTTTCAGTGCTAAAGTCTCTACAATTCATATATTATTATTCTTTTATAGCTTCATTTCGCTTTTGTTTAAATGAAAAAATATATTATTTTTCAAACAGAATTTTACATTATGAATGAAGTCAAAATACAGAAAAGGCAAAGCCATAAAAAATTGCTATTCAATTCGATTTTTTTTTTTTTTTCTGATTTATATTTTTTTATTCCTGGCGTTTTCCTCTATTTTCATTTCCACTTTTGTCACTAGCGACATATTAAAATACACTGCTGTATTACAAAAATCCTATCCCATTTATAACCACGTCGCTTTGCCTGTTTTTAGGTAGTATATTACTTCTATTTTCTTATTCTTGTCGGAATTTTTCAGTCGCGCACTGCTATTTTAATATATCTATACAGACATTCTATTTTTCAATAACACGTAAATTCAGAGAGATGCGTAGAGGGAGGTTATATATATATATATATATATACATATTCGCATTCACTTACATAGTCTCGAGTCTAAGTATTCAACAAAAATTATGCCTGCAAGTTCTTAGGTTCTTTAGAAAGGAAATTTCTTTATTTTCTTTCGTTCTTTTTTTTTCTAAGAGAAAATGAAAAATATTTCACTTATTTTTGTATTGAAAACATATTTTTTATATGTTAGGAGTCATTTATAAGTTTGAAGTAACCGAAGGGTGAATAAAGATTTTCTCTTTTTTTTATTAATGTTATTATCTACAAACAAAATGAAATTAATAAAAAAAAATGAAGAAATACTCTAATCAGACAACTTAATTAGTTTATACATGGACCTATTTTTAGTTTCTTAATAAAGTGATACGATTCAAAATATTCAATAAAATGACTAAATTACTTATTGATGATTTTTATCAAGTAGCAAATTAAATTTGCGCGTATATTTTTGAAAGTCGTGGTAACATGATAAAAAATAATGTTTTTAGTAAACAATACTTCCTCAAAATCATGAACCATGTGACTCGAATGCAGCTTATGCATTCACTTGTAACAAATTATCCCTAAATTAAATTAGGGTCTTACCCCCAATAATTTACAGGTCAACAGAAATCAAATTATAACATATATAGCCCGTTATAACCCTAACAACACATCTTCTCCGAAAGGCATCCTCAGGATGACTTGTGGATAAAAGAGAAATCCTATGGCCTTCCTCAGGATGTTCTGTGGACAAGTGTGTTGTTAGGGAATATTTTTCTCAATTTCTTGAGTATGTACACCATATAATATAACAACAACACGTACAGAGTAATCAAAATAGTTTGGCAAAATAAGATGACTGATTGCAATCAATGAGGTGATCAGTATTTACTATGGAACTACGGTCGTATTCCAATTTTAGTGTAAAAACGAGTGACTCCTAAATACAAAGCACAAGTTGTTTCTTCTAACATGTTTTTTTTTTTTTTTTTTTTTTTTTTTTTTTTTTCATTCGGGAAATTCAGCACATATCCAGAAAAACGATCTCATTGAAAGTTTTGAGAGCATAAAATTTTTTAGTGGCAAAAGCAGTGTCTACGGTCGCAGATGATTGGCTTATCCATGTTTATAAATCCTGATAGTTAATAAAAAGTCATATTAACCTGATAAAATATACTGATCTCAATACTAATGCTTCCTCAAATTCATTGACCTTGTGGAGTGAATGTAACTTATACATTTAATTACCGTAATTTCTGGGAGATAACCCGCAGGTAATATGTGTCATTTCTCCACCAGAAATTTTATTTTATAGAGAAATCTGTATTTTTTCGAAGAAAGAGCTCGTACAAATATAAATTTATTTATCAATTGAAATTTCTGGTCGAAAAGTGGATTATATAACCTGCGGGGTACAGTCGGTAACAAAAGTGTCCGAACACTAGAAAAAATTCCTATGTAAAAAAAAGTACACTTCATGAGGTTTTGTTAAATAAATCCTTGTCGAATCCTGTTCTAAGTCAGTCTAAGAACAAGATTCGATAAGGATTTATTTAACAGAACCGTATGAAGTGTACTTTTTTTACATAGGAATTTTTGCTAGTGTTCGGACACTTTTGTTACCGACTGTATCTACCAGAAATTACGGTATAATGAATATTCCCTAACACATCAGTAGAAATGAAATTCAAACAGAAATAGCTCAATGTAATATTTTTACGTATTCATTAAGTATGTAATACTATATAGTATAACATTATGTACAGTTTGGGGGGGAAACGCAACACACTGTAATTTCATTAGTAATTAACGCAGAAAAATTTAATAGACACCATTCAACAGGAAATTAAATGCACATATTGAAAATGATGTCAAATTTAAATTAGGGATCATCTATACATTGAAATGAGCGCCAAATTTGATTTTTTCAATAGCAACACTCAATTTTGACTTCACGATTGAATTCCTCAGTGTCTGGCAATGCAGAAAAGTATACAGTTTGTATACTCTACTTTAATATTCATAGAGTTATAACCAAAAAAGTGTTAGGGGTTTATCTGTAAATCTAGAAAAATAAAATTAAGATCCTGCAAAAATTAGACAAAATTTTACTGTTTTACACCGGAAAGTTTTTAAGAGAAAAAGTATTATAAAAATTAATAATAAATTTTATTTTTTCAGTATTTTGGCTATCTTTAATTTCGGTTTTTTAAATACGTATATATTTAAATAATTCATTAGAGAATACACTTTAGATTGGTCAAACATCGTTTTTTGAAAAATGTGCGATATTTTTCAATTCAAAGTGTCATCGGGGCTATACTGATATCCAATAAAACTTTAATTTTCCTTCGCGTTATTTTGTAGGTGTGGCGTAATATACGTACTAAAATAATTTATATACATATATATACACATAACAGTGCATAAACTAAATCTTTTCCGATAAATTATTGTAAGGTATCATGAAGTAAACATTAAACAATTTTAATCGTACTTCCCAGTTTCCAGTTTAACTCTTTGAAACTGTACAATTTGTTTTATAATTTCTGTGAAAACATAGTTTCTTAATTAAAATAACTTTATAAAAGTAATTTTTAAAGACTAAAGTATCCTTAAAATAATAATCCCCTCCCGCACACACAAAATAAATAAATAAATAAATAGAAAAAAATAAAGTAATTTATGAACTAAATTATTAACCTTTTGACTATGACGGTAGTTAACACTTTCGAGACCGCTTGCGTAGATTCACGTCATTTTGAAATCTGTAACTCCGCCGCGATTCCTTATCAATTTGTATGTTGCCATATTTCTTTAAAATATTCCCTATATTCATATTTGTACAATTAAAATACTGCGGATACAAATTCTATCATGAGAAAGAATATAATTATTATGCATATTCATATGTAGTGTAAATACAGATACAGAAATCCTTGTTTGAAATAATGTAGCTTTAAAATATAACCCCCCCAGGCGGAACATACTTTCAGAGAGACAAAAACATGTGGTCGCGAAAGTGTTAAGGGGCACACCTAGTGTGAAATTTTTAAAAAATATATATTTTTTTTTTTTTTTTTTTTTCATATTTCGATAAGTTATACCTTTAAAAATAACATACTAAAATTTTTAATCGATATCTCAAATATTTTTTGAGTTACAGCCCTTTGAAGAGTAACTGCTCGGCAGTTAATAGTTGTATTAGCATACGGGACGTACCTGAGGTATTGTTCGGAGTCTACCGTCTCTTCCTAATGGTTGCAACTATTATAATACAATTCCAGTTTCACGTTTACTGCCACGTGACGTATTTTCGGAGCCAGATACATTTAGTTTTATTGTGACCGTTGTATCTAGCACTTCATATATTAGCACGTTTTATTTTACTGAAAATGAGTGAACAATCTCTGTATTTAAATAAAAAAGGAACTCACGATGTTCCCAGATATCGATCAATATAAAAAAAAGGAAGTTTACCGGAAATCGACATACATTTGAGCAATCTACTGCGAATACCAGTACGTCCGCAGAGAAACTATTACAGAATAATGACGATAATGTTGTGATTGACAAATCTCATGGATATTGTATTTTACAGTTTATCTCAGTTTTTAGTGCAATTAGCAATTTAGTGGTGTGCAAAACTTGTCAAAAAAAATTACTTTTGATTTTGATTTCGTATGCCTTTAATCCATTTATAACAGTGAAAACGATCATTTTATCTTGAAACGCGTTTTTCTCGAAACAGCATTTTTCGAATTTGCTGCAGTGATAACTCGGAGAAAAATGATCCGATCCCTATCAAATTTTTTCTGCATGTTCTGTATATAGCTCTCCATACAATGACCTACCAGTTTTTTGATCTGATCAAAAATCGAATTTTGGCAGGTTAAAAACGACCAAAATTTTGGGTAAAATTCAACTTTTTTTTAAAAAACGCCGCCATTTTGTCAATTTTTGATTTTTTTTTTCGACCGTAGGTCATTGTACGGACAATATCTTCTAGTTTAACGAGAATTTTTTTTTTAGGTTTCATCCACGGAGAAGGCCGGAATCACTGCCGCAGTGGAGGACCTTTTTTTTTTTTTTTAGCGCCGTCGGAGATCACGTGTATCTCGAAATATATTTAATTTTTTTCTTCAAAAATTTTACTGTGTATTCTTAAAATATGTATAAATATATCCTTAAAATTTTAAAACAATTGACACAGTAGTTTTTTTTTTTTTTTTTTAATTCCCAAAAATCGACTTCTTTTTGGGCTGTCACACTAGGTGTGCCCCTTAAGAAGCGATTTAACAAGTCTGCACTGCATTCCAAAACTATTCGTTTTTTTTGTTTTTTTTTTTTTTTTTGACATTTTTTACGTTTCATCTATTTCTCTAATTTAAACAGAAAGCCCCACCTGCTTAGTTCATTTTTTTCCTTCTAGTGTTCGTTTAAAGGATTCAAAATTTATAGTAATCGATGAGGCAAATGCCAATTGTGTATATTTTTGACAAAATAAAATAAGGGATTTAATACGAATACGCATAGTCACTTTTTCTTTTTCTTTTCTATATTCTTTAGTTTTTCGAAGAACCGTAAAGGTGGGGCTTGTTTTCATTTGAAAACAGGAATTCGTTTGTTAATGTCTAAAAATCATCTTTTTTGTTTCATTTCTTCGTGTTTCACGATGTTGTTATATAAATTGACCCGTAAATAAAAATTAAAAATATTTTGTTTAATTTTGTTTGTTATTTTTTAAGATTTTCTTTGTTATCTCATGCAAAACTTTTTGAAAGTTGGCCGCCTAAGCCTCTCCAAAAGAAAGACTTTTTTATATCTCGAAAACTGGTGTGAGCTGCAAATTTGCACACCCATATTTTTAAGCATTAGGATTCATTTTAAGTAAAAATTAATGTAGGTCATAATTCATTTTTTTTTTTTTTTAAATATAAATTTATTAATATTTTTCAGAATTAAAAATATTTTTCAGAATCAAAAGGGATAATGGATTATGTTTGGGTTTCTTCACTGTATTTCGTAAAAAAAAAAAATAAAAAAAAAAATAAATAAATAAATATATAAAAAAAATGATCAAAGTATTTTTTGTGAAGATATTAATGAAAATTTGAAATATGAATTTAACATTAGCACCTTCAAACTTTGAACGCTTATAACTATATTAAAAAATATGTAAAATATACAACCAATATACTTTTTCGCATCGCCGCGACCCTAGAAATTTAAATATAAAATAAAAATAGGATATTAAAATACCCTTCAACATACTAATCAACATTCCGTAGTATTGTTAGCCCCACCTTCTTTTTTCCACCAGTATATTTTTAGAGTATTTTTTTTTTCTTATTTAATCGCAATTTCATTTGGAGATATTACTCTATAAATTAATTGGTGGGAGAAAAAGGGCGGGACTAACAATACTACGGAATATTAGTTAGGATGTTGGAGGGTATGTATTACCATTGAAAAAATCAAAGTCGGCAGGCGTTTTAATATGTAGACGACCTCCAATTCAAAATTTCACTTCATTTTCTAAAAGTACTCTTAATTCCCAGTTTAATGATACCTATTACATTTTTGTGCATTGATTAGCAACGAAGTTACATCAATTGTTGTGGGTTTTTTTTCCCCCCTAACTGTACACGGGGTCGCATTCCACTTTGCCAAAACAGAGCCACTTTGGAACGTTTTCAGCCAGTACAAGTTGTCATTTCTAAACTTTATTTCATTCTGAATAGGCTAAATATATCCAGAATATAGATCACAATGAAAGTATTTAAAGCATAAAAATATTCAATAGGAAGATGCAGCATCGACAGTTGCATAAGATTGGCTTATCAAGACTTATAAATTCGAGTAGTTTCAACTACGCGAGTATAAATAAAAACTACTACAAGAATAAAAACAGCCGAAATGATTTGGCAGACACTAGGCGAATTACACATAAGAGAAATTTGTATCTAATATATGGAAAAAAAAAGCATATGTGCGTGATATACAAATATTGTACCATGACGAATTTCCGAAATTGCGCTTTCCAAGCAATCTTACTATGTCTAGAGAATGTTGTTTTGTGATTCCATGGAAAAAGGTAACATCAGTCACAGAAAAAAATAAAATTTCCTCTTTTTCTGCCACCAGTATCACCAGACACAAATATTAATTTCATATTTACTGTGATTATTTTACTTGAATATGAGAGTGATCCTTGTTAGAAAATGTTGGTGGTAGCAGAATTATCTGTATGTGTGACTGACGTTACATTTTTCATGGAATTGCCCTGTTGTCTTCTTGGAGCTTCCTGGTAATTTGCAACTTACAAAAGCCACCATCAACTGACACGTGCTTTATGCATAATGAAGACCCATCTCAATTTTCCACCGCGGTTCAGCACTTCTTGAATGCCACGTATCACTTAGTTTATTTCATTTACCTTCTATGCTCAATCATACACTCCAACACCCTAATTAATATTCCGTAGTATTGTTAGTCCCGCCCTTTTTCTCCCACCAATAAATTTTTAGAGTAATATTCTCCAAATGCAATTGCGATTAAATAAGAAAAAATATACTCTAAAAATAAGCTGTTGTGAAAAAGAAGGCGGGGCTAACAATACTACGGAATATTAATTAGTATGTTGGAGGGTATGCTCAATGTATCTAGCCTCGCGGGACTTTTTCTGATGAGAGCATATATAAACATTGATATACAAATCGTCTATGTATGTCACGGAATATATCGTAATGAGAATCGTTGTTGCAGCGGACAGAAGGGAAACGGTACTATTTTCCAGTGAAATTCATAAAATGGCTCCAATTGTCTCTTTTATTTTATTTAAACTTCTTTTGAATCTGTACATTAAGTTGAAGTTTTAAAATCGACGTACCCTCCAACATCCTAATTAATATTCCGTAGTATTGTTAGTCCGGCCCTTTTTCTCCCACCAATAAATTTTTAGAGAAATATTCTCCAGATGCAATTGCGATTAAATAAGAAAAAAAGTACTCTAAAAATATACTGGTGTGAAAAAGAAGGCGGGGCTAACAATACTACGTAATATTAATTAGTATGTTGAAGCATAGCCTCCTAAACTAGATGCCTGCTGCGTGGCTCGAAAACTTGGCAACGGTTCAACCGGCAGACAGTGCCACCAAGTACAGATTGCACGACTTTTTTATTCAACTGTCACCAATAATTTTAAGAAGTCATATATGATATATATAATTGACGTTTCTTCGATTCTATTCGCCTGTTGTGAGGTGCCGGGTTCGATCCCCGGTCGCGCTCGTCGACCTAGCCGTTCGGAGTTTTCCGTGGTTTCCTCCGAAACTTGCGTAAATACGGGCTAGGACCCCTTAGAAAGACCTCCACGGAAGGCCCTCCCCCTCAGGCCTAGGACCCCAGTGTTGTCAATCGGCCTTAATCCCTAACACCAACACCAACACCAACACTATTCGCCTGTTATGTATATCAAATCCCACTTTTAAAAATTTTTGGTGGCTGTTGAATAAAAAAGTCGCGCAATCTGTACCAGGTGGCGCTGTCTACCGTTTGAAATGCTGTCAAGTTTCCGAGTCACGCGACAGGCATACAGTTTAGGAGGCTATGGTTGAAGGGTATGAATCCAATTTATTCTACTTCAGAGCAACAATAAAAAGTACTATTGTTCCGAGTTTCACGGTACATTTTCTGTAATTTTGCTTGAGTCATGCTTAATCAATGCCATATTAAACAATATGTTTTAAAGATGATGTGGAAGTTAACAATTAAAGTGTTATGACAAAAATCTATGTTGTACTTAGTTACACTCACTTCACCATACTATTTTCAGTGGATCTCATTTCAAAAGTTATACAGTTTTCAAATACTTTTACCTAACGTGTATTTTCTTTATTTATAAAACTTGAAACAGTCTCCTACTTCCTTATAGTCGTTGTATTTTTTTCACGTTTCATCATAAAGGAAAATACAATCCGTCTTGCTCTTGCTTTATGGAGATGCCACACACAAGAATGCTTTTAAAGTTATCTATTTTAATATGCAAAATAGCAATTACCGAAAAGTATAGAAAATTGCTATTCAAATATTCCTCTGGAAAAAACAATGGAATATTTTTAACACTCACGTTTCCTTGAATATGAAATTTTAATTTAAAAAATATTTGCTATATTTCCTAAATTTAAAAAATATTTAAAAAAATACGTGTTAGAAAGACGTTAAGTTTACAAACAAATTTTTAATACTATATTTATGACTATGGTAGTAACCACACAGTAAAATCTCATATATTTTACTGCATTTAGATAATTTAAACCATAGGTATAAAACACGTTAAATAGCTATTTTTTAGCGTGGAAATTCTTTATAAATTAAATTTTCTTCAGGAAAAAAGCAAAATGAGAATATCGACCAAAATAAATTGAAAATCTAAAAATAAAATGAGAAAATAAATTGTGAAATATTAATGAGAAATTTTATAGACATGATGAGAAATTTCGTAGACATCGGTATAAAAAGAAAAAAAAATGTTTGTTCGATTATGGAAGTGCTTTTCTCTTTTAAAATATTCATTACATTTTATTTACGCAATTGTTTTGTCTGAAATTTTTTGAAAGCCTTAATTGCCTAATAGAAAATATATGAATAAATAAATTAAAGGAAATTTGAAAATCTCTGAAGCATGATGTATTTCATGAATTGCTATTTGCATGCTACTAGCTCTAAAAAAAAAAATAGATTAATTTATAATGAAAAAGTGTATAAATGAATACTGAATCAAAATTTATAAAAGGCAAAAATTTAATTCAAATAATTTAATAAACTGATTACTCTTGAAAAATATGCTAAATAATAAAATGTAATAAATAACATGAGGAAATTAGGACTGTTTTTCAATACACTGCATTTTCAGAAACTCCAACATATCGAATTTAATTATTTTTTAACTTATAATATTTATTACCTTTTACGTATATTTCACTTTATTCGTTTAAATTCGAACTTATTTCACTCAAAATTATTCGTCGGGTGATAATTTCTTTTTTAATTCTTGGCATACATATTCTCTTTTGCACTTTTTGGAAATAATTTTTATATTATTTGTCTTCCTGTCTTTTGCCAAAATTATGTATATATTAAAATAATTCGCTGAAAATTGCATTTACATTATTTAAAAAATATTTTTCTGGTAATGAATTGAAAAATGTAAACAGCATTTAGATGAAATTTTAATGAAATAATGTTTAATAAATTTTTAGTTGAAAGTTATGAAAAAGTAACATTCCCAATTATTATGAAAACCTTTTTAAATATTAAATTATAAGGACTGTAACTTTGTTTGAAAAATGTAAGTATTGGTGCTATTGAAAAGTTTAAGCACCAGTGGCCTAGTGGACTATTGGCGACGGACTACTTATATAGATTTTACAGTGTGTGCGTAAATGATTGTGTATGTGAAAAAGTATAGATCATTCCATAATACTTTTTCTATATCACATTTGAAATTGTATTACAACACCAAAAGGCTTTAACTATGCCGCGATCAGCTGGTCTCCAATTCTTAAAATGTTGGCTGCAATAAATTCCCGCTCGAATGCACTCTTCATGTGTTTCTTTAAACTGTTTTGATCACACCAAACACTACTAGGTTGTTCACGACCTTTGGAAACCCTGACTACGGAAAACTCTTACTCACAGGCGTCTGTGGTGCCTCTGCGATGTAAAAATAAATTAATAATTATCGCTAAAAAATAAATAAAAGATAAATTATTTGTAAATGCCTTTCTTCAATATTTCTCATGAATGTATCTCAATTTTGTGTATTTTATAGTTACTCTCCCACAAAATTATTGTCCTCAATCTTAAGCAGAGCCTGATTAAGGGGGAAGCACACATTATCTCCGCTCTCACCGGAATATTTTTACAATTATTTTTTACTTCATGTCATAGAAATTCCACGCTTTGACGAGGAAATATTTTTTATAAAAAATGAACGGTGTAAAACAATACAATTTACTCACCGTTATTAGATACCAGAATTCTTTTAAAATAATTTTTAATGAGAATTTTCTGTTTATTATAGGAGGAAAGTATTTGTTAAAAAACAACGGTGTAAGTTTAAATAATGTGTGCTTCCCCCTTAATCAGGCTCTGATCTTAAGAACAATATACCTATTGCATAGAACAACACTTTCTGCAAAAAACTGCCATAGTAAAAATAAAATATTTATTACCACTAAAAAAAGATTTAGAAGCTAAATTACTTTTAAAGCAAACATAATGCAATGGAACAATTTAAAAATGAATTTAAAAGAAATGAGAGAATGAGTGACCTCAGATTTGCATGAATGTCTTTCAATTGAACGATCGTGCACTGTGTTAGTTGTCTCATTCGTAACTAAAATGAAACAAAGAATTATTTGATGCATGAAAATTCCTCATGTAATCTTTTTATTAAGGTAAAGCTAGGAGATGCAATTTTTATTAAAATCACACAATCAACTGATTGGAAGAAAACCATATTTATTGAAATGCAATTTTTATTAAAATCACATAATCACCTGATTGGAAGAAAACCATATTTATTGAATTTTTTTTTTTTCCGACTGAGCGAAAATAATGCCTGGACCGGGAGTCGAACCCCGGATCTTTGACTTACAAGGTCAGGGCTCTACCAATTGATCTATCCAGGCCGACAACCGGTCAGCATTACTCACTCAGATAACCTTTAGGCAGAAACATCTGGTCTATCATGTAGATAGCTCGACAGAAATAAGCCGCAGGTATTTCTGTCGAGCTATCTCATGATAGACCAGATATTTCTGCCTAAAGGTTGTCTGAGTGAGTAATGCTGACCGGTTGTCGGCCTGGATAGCTCAATTGGTAGAGCCTTGACCTTGTAAGTCAAAGATCCGGGGTTCGACTCCCGGTCCAGGCATTATTTTCACGCAGTCGGAAAAAAAATTCAATAAATATGGTTTTCTTCCAATCAGTTGATTGTGTGATTTTAATAAAAATTGCATTTCTTTTTCCCATTGTTTAATGGTGTTTTCCTTTATCTGCGGCTTATTTCTGTCGAGCTATCTACATGATAGACCAGATGTTTCTGCCTAAAGGTTGTCTGAGTGAGTATTGCTGACCGGTTGTCAGCCTGGATAGCTCAACTGGTAGAGCCTTGACCTTGTAAGTCAAAGATCCGGGGTTCGACTCCCGGTCCAGGCATTATTTTCACTCAGTCGGAAAAATAAAAAATAAATAAAAAGCTAGGAGAGTTTGCGCACAATTCCATAGAATGCTATAAAAAATCCAAAGACTATTTTTTTTTAAGAATTATTGCTGAATAATTTTAAATTCATTCATTTTCTAGGCATTTCCATTACTATCTTGTTGTTATGTTATAAATTAAAGCAACAGTTGTAATAAAATCAAAAGAACTATTTTGCGCAATCTCACCTTACAGGGTAGAGGATATTGAGCTTAATGTAACTACAATTAAATTATTAACAATAATAATTGCACTTAAATTACGTTGTTGTAAGGTTTTTGTAAACAAATATTTTTTGTATTAGGAAAGGATATTTCATTTTAATAATGAAAAAAAAAAAAAAAAAAATCCAAAAAATTTAAAAAGATTTAAAAGTTTTTATTTAATAAAAAAATTTCAAAGATTCAGAGGGGGAAAAAAAAGGACCAGATAAAATTACAAAATAATATTGTTACTAGATAACACGCTTAGATATAATTAGTACATTTCAATTTCATATTGAATGTTTTCTTGTTTGCAGACCTAATTTTTTGCTGTCCACAATCGTTGCATTCATCGCATACTTGCCAACATACTAATTAATATCCCGTAGTATTGTTAGCCTCGCCTTCTTTTTCCCACCAGTATCTTTTTAGAGTATTTTTCTTCTTATTTAATCGTAATTGAATTTGGAGAATATTACTCTAAAAATATACTGGTGTGAAAAAAATGACGGGACTAACAATACTACGGAATAAAAATTAGGATGTTAGCAAGTATGTCATTCTTATATTAGGTCGTTGCAGAAGTTCGTGCGGACGCGGATCATTTTATTGCCTCCAAAGACGAGAGCTTCTATCGCCGTGGTATACATTTGTGACCCGAAAAATGGGCGAAAGTTGTAGAAAGTAATGGAGAGTATTTTGATTAAAAATTGTCATTTGATTTGATGTATTTTTATGAAATGAAGCAATAAAAAACCGCATGAAATTATGCAAAGACCTAATATATGGTGCAGCTTTCGTGCAACCACCTGCTACAAATAGCATATATAAACTAGTCCATGAGAAATCGTTTAATTTAAAAACACTTTATAATACTACAATTCTATAGAAAATCTTAGGAAAAGCACTCATTTTTAAAATCTAGACTAAATAACTACTTTTAATCTTAGACGCTTGAAACAATCAACATGCACATTTAAGTCGGTACTCCACTATTGGTGCTGTACAAGTACCTGGAATCTCAGTGCGCCTTGTCTGCCTCCTTCCCGCCAATCCGCTATGTGCACAATCTCTCCTAGCTTTATCTTACTACTTATTATAATTTATAGTATAATTTGTAATCCGTTTTATTATTAGGCATTTTATTTTATTTTTTGTCTCAATTTGGTTTTTTTTTATTTAGAATACAAAAAAAAAATTTCGCTAATTTCATTCTGCGACTTTTATATCTTTTCATTTATTTATTTATTTATTTATATTTTATATATATATATATATATTTTTTTTTAATCTTAATTATTATTATTTCTGAATTGTGTGTTGCTGCAGTGTTGTATTATTGTCTACTTTTGGTTTCACCTAATAAATAATGATGCTTTGTTAATGCGACCTGCAGTAATTTTTGAAGATATTTCCTATTTGTTGTGTTTAATTACAAAATATTATTCTTCATCATTAAAAATCAATTTTTCGGTATATTTTACTGAAAGATACAACACCCTTAAAGTAATTGATTGTTATAGATTCATGTTTTCGAGTTTGATAGCTATAAACCATATCTATAAATATTTCAGTCTGCTTATTCTTTACTTATTTTTTCCTAACCAAAAATTTAGCCTAAATTGACAGTAACTGAAATAAAGTTGAGAAGAATTAAAAAAAGTAAAAAAAAAAAAAAAATTCTTCTTTTCATCTTCAAAATTTTAAATCCATATCCTACTTTTTGTTTCGAAATTATTTAATTTAGCAATATTTTAATAAAAAGCCATCTATTAATATCAAAACATAAAGTTTATCACATCGTTTTCAAAACATTTTTAAATATATAAAATTACGTTAATTGTACTATATATATATATATATATATATATATTTGTTAATTTAACTTAATTTTCTACTGATAATTTAATCAGGGGGAAATATTAAACCATTTTTTTTAGATCAAGAAAAATGTAACCGAGTATATTTCACAACAATAAAATCTTCACTATAATAAAAATAATTTAATATACAATTTATTAAAACCCTTTTTAGCACTGAGAAAAATAAAATCCAGAAATGGGAGAAATGTATGCTAAAATTCTTTAATCAGTCAAGTTTCTTCGTTACTTTTTACCTTGAAACGTTTCAATATTTTTACTAGATTAAAATACTTTTAGATGCCATTTAATGACACAGTTCAATGACATTTAAAGAAATTAAACCTTGATATGAAATCGTTGTGAGGTTTTTGAATAAGAATGAAAACATTGATAAGAAATAAAAAGTTTTTTGATTAAAATTGTCTGGTACTTTATCAGAAGTTATTCTTCCTATTCATCCTTGACCTATATTTTATAAGTTGATTGAAAGATCTAAATATTTGCTTTGAATTAAGTGCCATTGATAAATATTTTCATAGGTTATTAACACCCTTTTATAATTTTGATGTACTTTGGCAAAAAAATAAAAAAGACAAAAAGAGAAGAGAAGAAAGAATCTTCCTTTTTTCAAGATAATAAATATTACCGAAATGAAAAACTTTAATCAACTTTTTATTTCGAATTAATTTATATAATTTTAAGAATTGAAGTGTTCCGAATTCAATTTAAGTTCTATATTAAGGGCCTTAACTTAGATGAATAATAAAAGTATAAAAGTGATCAAATTATTACAAGTTATTAATATAAAAAACGGCTCCCAACAATTGTTGGTTATCGAAACAGCCAACTTGCTTTATATATATAAATATATATATATATATATTTTTTTTTAAGAAAAAAATCATAGCCTCCTAAACTAGATGCCTTCCGCGTAGCTCGGAAACTTGGCAACAATTCAAGCGGTAGACAGCGCCACCTGGTACAGATTGCGCGACATTTTTATTCAACAGCCACTAAAAATTTTTAAAAGCGGGATTTGACAAACATAAAAGGCGAATAGAATCAAAGAAACGTCGATTAAATATATCATATATCGCTTCTTAAAAATTATTGGTGACAGGTGAATAAAAAAGTCGCGTAATCTGTACCAGGTGACACTGTCTACCGCTTGAACTGTTGCAAACTTTCCGAACCACGCGGAATGCATCTAGTTTAGGACACTCTGAAATAACATAAACAATACAGGTTAAATTTCTTCATTATAAGCACAAATTTTTAAACTATATAATATATTTAAGCAAGTGATGCATTCAGAAATAATAATGTGTTACATAGGGACATGTGTTATGAATATATAAGCCGCATGAGTCATTCTTAGTAAAACATTAAACTTGAAAAAAAAAATAATAATAAATAAATAAATAAAGTGTGCAACGTTGCACCGAGAAACCGAAGACACATATCTGCCTCAAAATTATGGTATAATAATATACAACAACTAAATATTGTGCAACGCATCACCAAAAGTTGTGTTAAATTATATCACATTTGCATAGTTGCCAATTTTGACGCTTTTTGACTATCGAGAAAATTCAATAGAAATTTTTATTTTATGTAATCAGTGAAAACTGCTATAAAAATAGATAAATATTTTCTATTATATTTTTTCGGTAGCCAAAAAGCGTAAAAGTTGGCAACTATGCATTTGTGAAATGTTACACCAAAAGACTGAAGTAGCTAAACATTACACTTTTTTTACAGTGTAGGATGGATAATTTTTTTTTTTCATATATTTATTAGTGCGTGATTTTATGTCTGAGTGAAACTACATTCCACTTTTAAAAATGTGCAATTTATTGAATCGAAAGAAAATATCAGAGGAAAATACTGAACCTCCCGCAGTGTGAAATTTTAGATTATGCGTATCTTAAGAAAACTGTACTTTATTTGTTTTGTCTGCACTCATCTCTTTTTCGTTACAAGTAACAATGATATGTTTTATTGCATAATAATGTTCCATAAATCTTATAAACTGAGATTTTCGCATAAACAGTGTCACATTTTCATATAAGATAAAACGAAGATTTTTATGTTTCAGTGCCACAATAATATTTGCTTTATATTTTCAAGCAAATACTTTTTGAAGAAAATATTTTTTTTAGTACTGGAATGTGAAATAATTAGAATAAGCATTGTTTTATGAGGCAACGGTATTCAAAGATAAGCCAGTTTTTTTTATTTTAAAGAAAGGTTGGGAAATGTAATTTTGTTAAATTATCTTTTCAAGCAAAATTAACAGTTTAAGTCATACCTGCCAACCAACTCATTATGAATCGGAACATTTTTAGTACTCACACCAGTCTTTCTTTAGAGTAATTTTATATGTTTTTAAACGTAACTACATTTGGAGAAATTTATTCTAAAAATAAAGTGGTGTGGGAAAAAGAGCGTGTTTTAAAGGGCATTACAATGTTACTATTAATAATGAGATGGTTGGCAAGCATGGATTAAGCAAATTCCTTTCTCTTCGAAAGAGTATTTATTTTTCATCTGTTATTATTATTATTTTTTGAAGTAAAAATTCTAATAGAATCTTTTTAAAAAATTCATGTAGTAGTTAAAACGTATCACAGAGACTCCAACATCCTAATTAATATTCCGTAGTGTTGTTAGTCACGCCCTTTTTTACACACCAGTAAATTTTTAGAGTAATAGTCTCCAAATACAATTACGATTAAATAAGAACAAAAATACTCTAAAAAGATACTGGTGAGAAAAAGAAGGCGGGGCTAACAATACTACGGAATATTAATTAGTGTGTTGGAGTCTCTGGTATCATAGCCTCTTTAACTAGATGCCTGTCGCGTGGCTCGGAAACTTGGCAAAAGTTGAAGCGGTAGACAGCGCCACCTGGTACAGATTGCGTGACTTTTTTATTCAACTCTCGCCAATAATTTTAAGAAGTGATATATGATATATATAATGGACGTTTCTTCGATTCTATTCGCCTTTTATGTATATCATATCCCACTTTTAAAATTTTTTGGTAGCTGTTGAATAAAAAAGTTGCGCAATTTGTAACAGGTGGCGCTGTCTACCACTTCAGCTGTTGCCAAGCTTCTGAGCCATGTGACAGGCATCTAGTTTAGGAGGCTATGAACGTATACATCGTCTTTCTGAAATCGTTCAAATCCTTAACACATTATCGTATTGGTATTTTACTATTTTGAACAGTAAGCTCCGTCTTTTGCTGTTCCTCTAAAACGTTATATTATTTATTAAAATGATTTTACGTATTCATGATTAAATTATTCAAATTTTATTCTTAGTAATTGAATCTGTAAATGTCACTGGCATACATATATACACTAATATAAAGTGTTAAACACGAACGCTTAAAATCTTTTTTTTTTTTTTTTTTTTTTAAGTAAAGTATTTTTTTAAAGGAACGCCTGAAGGTAGGGCTCGTTTTTCATGAAAAACGTAATTTTACGTGACCGGCAAGCAAAGTTTTAATATAAGAGCACATTCTCTTGAAATTAAACAGAAAAAAGGACTAATTATTAACATAAAAGTTTTAATTTAATGTAAATGGTTGCAGAGTTTACATCAAAAAGTTTTCTTTACCAAATGTCATATTTTTGTGATTTCTCTTATTAACGAAAACAATGCATATTATATGAATTAAAAAAAAAAAATCTAAATACTATATAAATATGTATGCAAATTTTATCAAGATACCACCAACTTTTTATCTGCTTACATGTTTCTTTTTACTTGGTTTTTGGAAATATTATAAGGCATTTAAAAAATCTATTTTTTGATTAATGTTTCTTAATTATTCCTATGCACACATAATCTCAATAAGAACACATATACTTCATTCTTAATAATAATTTTATCATTATTCTCTTTCAACGCGATATTATTTTTAATATTTAATGACCAAGGAATGATTATTGCTTTTAATCGTATGTCTTTACCAATTCCTAAATGCTCTGTATTAATACAGAGATATTTACATAAATTTACTAATATAATAAGTTAAATAGGAATTTTCGTGTTATTGAACGATTCTTCTCACAATGAACTTTTCCAGATCGTTCTTCATTTTTCATGTATGTAAAATTTTACTCATAATCTGCTTAGAAGGGTACATTATATCTGTACAATGAAGCAGTATCCCCCATCAAAATAATTGCTTATAACACGAGATTTTTTTTTTTTTTTTTTTTTTTTTTTTTTTTGACAAATCTCAGGGATGGAACACTGGCGCCGAACTCATACCACTATCAATGAAACAAATTTTTCTACTTCTTAAATTAACGATACTATAGGTAAAGAAATTTCTTTAAAAAATACCGGCATGAGTTCTGCATCCAGAGTTCCCAACTTTTATAATTTATTCACGAGCATTTTTAGCCCCGCCTTTTTATCGCACCAGAAATTTTGTACATTATTTCTCTTTAATATGTGACAACGATTAAATAAGAAGAAAATCATTTTTCAAAATTTCCAGTATGAAAACGAGGCGGGGCTAAAAATGCTCGTGAATAAATTATAAAAGTTGGGAACTCTGGTTCCATCCCTTAAATCTGTTTCATATTTGCAATGTTCATTTAATTAATCTCTAGCTTTACCTTAATTTACATTGCTCTAATTATACCATATTTTCTCTAATATTTCCTCTATCGCGTAAAATAAATGATAATGTATGTACTCATTGATCGTTTCAATTAACTAGCCTGAATCAATAAGGATTGAAAAATAATAACATTTTATACTGTATGAACATAAAACTTGAATCATAATACTATTTTTCTCAATATATTGCAATCAGACACTATATTAAATCAATGCCTGGAGTATAGATTAAATCATTGATTTTGATACTTTTTCTGCTGTAATTTGTCAAATTTGTATTATTTTGGAAAAAACATTTTTTTTTTCTTTTAACGGCAATTTTGTACCGGTAACTACATTAACTTACTTCGATTGACCAAAATAAGAACGACGAGTTACTGTTACTGGATAGTCCAATAATATGAGTCATAGATCTCTAAGTAACAGATACATCCGTTTGACACCAGAAATTTCAATTAACAACCGAAGCTCTTCCTCTGCAAGGCATTTCTTTGTAAAAATATAAAGTTTTCTGTTAATTAAAATTTCTGGTGTCAAACTAATGTATCTGAACTTCGAATCATACGCCTAAAATTACGGTAATATTTTTCACAAATGTTTATCCCTTTAATGTTCATTGGTTTCGCCCAGAAACCAAACATTGCACATTTTTTTTTCAGCAATTTTTCAGTATTTTTACAAAGTGTTAATAGAATATTAAACTCTTATTCATTCTCTTTACACTACATGGCAGCAGAGCCTGATTAAGGGGGAAGCACACATTATCTCCGCTCTCACCATAATATTTTTACAATTATTTTTTACTTCATGTCATAGAAATTCCACGCTTTGACGAGGAAATATTTTTTATAAAAAATGAACGGTGTAAAACAATCCAATTTACTCACCGTTATTAGACACCAGAATTCTTTTAAAATAATTTTTAATGAGAATTTTCTGTTTATTATAGGAGGAAAGTATTTGTTAAAAAATAACGGTGTAAGTATAAATAATGTGTGCTTCCCCCTTAATCAGGCTCTGCATGGCAGCACGACAGCAAAATCCAAAAAATGCTATTTCAGATAAAACCAGATATAGAAGTTACTTTAATTTTCTAAAATTGTATCAATTAAAAAATAAAGAAAAAATATTTATTTTTAAAAATAGCACATGAACTTACGATAATCTTTCACAGTCATAAACTGCAAGTTTCAATTTTTTATATAAATAAACAGAACTGCCCGAAAAGTTATGTTGGTTTCTTAGAGAAACCAAACTCCAGTAAAGGTCAAATTTCGCAAGACATAAGATAAGAGTAGAAAATTTCCTGGATGTTCTGCAATTTCTTAAAATATCATTTTCTGGAACTATGTGAATATATATACTATATATATATATATATATATATATATATATATACATATATAAAGTATTTATGTGGGTATGTATCTTTACATATTTTTTTCTTTTTAAATAATTTATATGTACTAAACATTTTGTAATTATAAATATATAGTTTTTTTCTGGTAAAGCAATTAGTAAGTATAATTAATTTTATGTATAAATTCACAAACTTGTATATAAAGTAAAAAATAAAAAATCCAGAGCTGTAGCAACAATGTTTGGCTAGGCGCCTGGTGCTGTGACACTACTTACACCACACTTGCTTCTTTTCTGAATAAATCATTATTTGAATTTCGTAATAAGTAAGTCAAAATATAATTATTTTAGATTTCTAAAGTATCTGATTTATTCTCTGCAACTTTTATATTAGTTTGTTTAAGGAGAAAAAATAGTCCGTTACCGTTCGTTGATTTCACTGTGAACCCATAAATTTCTGGAAAATAAAAAATGCTATTTTTTTTTTTTTTTCATTTGTATATTTAATTTATGATCAGTAATGTGTAATTTAAATAAAAAGTGATTTTTAAATTAATTTCACAATTTTCAAAAGGAAATATGTAGTGAACTTTAAAGGGTTAAAGGGCCAAACCACAAATATTAAACGGTACCCGATTTTAAAAAGACGAGTTTCTTTTTTCTTTCTTTTTTTTTCTTTAAACCACCCTAATGATGGTCTTTTCCTTCAAGCGTGGATATCAGTTAAATTGCAGTGTTAATATTTGCTGGTTAAATATGCAAATTTCAAAATGTTTGTATTTGAAATCAATTATTTTTAATCATGACTTCTAATTAAATTGTTACAAATTAGAATTTGTATTCAAGTACTATTTGAATAACATATGCCTAATATTTTTAAGAATAACAAAAAGCTTTAAATTCATGACGTGAAATAAAAGTACTTTTTTTTTTTTTGCCTAAAACTTAACAACATTTTATTGAAAACTACATTTTACTAGATGTAACTACAAACTAGGGAAAAATATATTTATTGATTGATTTTAAAGGTTTAAAAGTTGATTATTCCTTAGTTTATGTAGTTTGATATTACTTCAAGTTAACTCGCGCCTAAATGTTTTTATTATTTTAATGCTTTTCTGCATTTAATTGAAATAAAAATGTACATTACACCATATTCTATTACAATGACTTCCTTTTTAACTCAACGCGGTGTCATTGCAACATTGCAATGGAATGCTACATCCAATCAATTTTGTCGAATTGATTTGATAATATGATTTTGGGTGATGATTAAAATGATTTCGTAATTTAATACTCAATTTAAATAAAACAGTTTGATTGAAGCTCAGAATATGGAATGTGTCATTGAAATCGTTCTATTTTTCTTAGGTAATTTGTTTTCAGTTTATGATGCAAGTTTATATCTGGTGTTTCAATTTCTTTAATGAGAGGACTATCTTTTAAACTATTAATATTACCCCTATACTTTGAATTACAGAATGGAAACCATATTAATTTATTTTTATTTATTTATTTATTTATTTATTTATATATGGTGATTCCAAGAATAAATTGAAAAGAAAAAAAAAGAAAAAGAGAAAGAGAAAGAGAAAATAAAAATAAAAGAAAAGAAAGAAAGAAAATAAAATTTTAAGATTCATTAAAAAAAAAGTCATTTACAAAATTTAACATATAAATTTGAAAAAGTATTTAAAAAACTCTTATTCTAAAATGTACTAAAATCTTTGAATTGGAGTTGGGGGCACAGAGTCCCCAATCCTCATTTTCCAAGTCCATTACTGCTAGAACATGTATCGTTATTGAAATTATACATTTACGATTTCCCCCTCTTTAGTTACCAAATCCCATGTAAGTCTATGGCGAAATTTGTTTATAGAATTACTCATTACCTAATTGGTATTTTTGAATTCCGTTTCCACATTCGGAAAATTTACAACCGTTAAATTAGTACCTTTTTTCCAAAAATCGATACCTCTAGGGGTCACCGAAGCGGGAGAGCCATCCCTTCCGTGGAGGATCAAAATTGTGATGGCATGTCTCCGGACCACCTCTAGGGGTGTGTCCCAGACCGTCGCCAATTGCCCATCTGAGCAGCACTAGTGCGACGTAAAATCCAACCATCCAACCATCCATCCAAAAATCGAATTTGTTTAATTTTAACATTTCATTTTACAGCTAAAATATGACAAAAATGTATTTAGTGAAAATTTGCATTTTTAAACTCAAAATTCAAATTAAAAATTTTATTTAAATGAATTTTTGGAAAACATGTACTAATTTAACGATTGTATATTTTCAGGCGGATGATAGAAAGTGGGTATTGTAATGAATGAATAAAAATTGTAATGAACTAAGGTCTCCATTCTTTTCTCCCTGTCTTAAATCTGATACGGCTTGAGAATATATTGCCATCGCTGTTCTGTAACGTTTTTCAAGAAAATCGACAATCATCACTTGAAGGAGATTTCTTATTAGTTCTTTTATCAGTAGCACTCTGTGTTGGTAGAATTTAAGTTTTACATAAAAAACATATTTAAGGTAAACGCACCGGTAGTGGACCCTGTACCAGTAGTGGACACTTTTAATTTTAAACTCGGAAAATAAGCTACTTAAAAATTCTGACGATTCGAGTAATGTTCAGGAAGGAAGTTATAGTCCTCTACTGTTAAACCCTTTAACTAAAAATAATTCCGGACATTAGTTTTAAAATAATGTTAGTTTAACTAAAGAAATTTGCACTTTTTGTGATTTTGCCGTTTTCTTCTTATCACTTTGAATAAGAAAATGAAATTTTATTTGCTCTCTCTCTACTTATTTTTAACTGATTTCTTCTACCTTTTCCTTTCATATGACTAAAATAAGTATACAGAATTCTTTTCTTTTGCTGTTTTTTAAATCTTGTATTAACACATAGTATTTTTACGGGTGTCCTCTACTGGTACCAAAAATGTTATCATGATCAATAGTGGACAGCCCTGTCCACTACTGGCTCGTGTGACTTTTAAGGTCAGATCCAGCAGTGGACACAATTCTGTAATCTCGCAATTTTAGAGTTGAATTCAGTGTTTTTAAACGTCACTCTGAAGCTACGCATTTAGCAATTGACGCAGGTCTGGGACTCACTCCTAGGAGGGTAAAAAGAGACATGCTATCACAATTTTGATCTTCTGTGGAGAAGCTGGATCCCAGGCTTTCCCAAATTAAAAAAATTGAACAAAATGAAAATTCGCTTAAATCAGGAGATAATCTTGGGACATTTTAATTTTTTTATTCGCATTTTTTTTTCTTTTTTTGAGGGGGGGGAGGGGTTCAGTATTGGACTAGTTGGTTAAGTTCGATTCCAATAGAAACATCGACATTGAAATAGCATAACTACGGTCAGTATTTAAAGAGTTGAGCATGAGTGAATTTTATGTGGCACTAGTGCTACACTATGGGCAGTTAACGACGGTCTGAAACTCAACCCTAAGGATAGTCCGGAGACATTCGTTAGCCCGCAAAAGTTTAACTTTGATGGGAACATGGAGGACGTTGCGGCCATGAGGAGAAAATTATGATGCGATGTCTCCTGGCTAGCCTTATTAGTGATTCCTAGACTGTCTTCAATAACCAATAGTGTAGCACTAGTGCGCCGTAAAATTCACTCAAATTTCAGCCCTAAATGTTGGCTCCAACGGGGATTCATGTATGTGAGGACAAACTGCTAAAACGGGTCTGTCCCCAAGACATAGAAAAATTTGGTTCATTCATCTACTGGTTCATTTTAAGCTCTCCGGATTTTCGATTTTCTACATATATCAATGCTACAATTAGCAATTTTCATAATACAGTCGTGTTAAGAAAGAGTTAGCAAAGGTGTGAAATATTAATAATTGTTCATAACTCTAAAATTTAGGAAAGTATACAAAAAATAGCCAGAAAATATCCTTAAAGTGTCCACTACTGGTACGTTTACCTTACTCCATATTTAAATAATTTCTCCATAGAAATAAAGAACGCAAAAAAGAAGAAAAATCCCATCCCTGAGAGTAAGTAGCTGTCAGAATTGGTCAATAAAATACGTCTAGTTTAATCTTACAGCACCCAGATAAATTTTATTCTAAAACTTTATTGAGGTATGTAGGACATTTATATTTAGTTTAAATAAATAAATATATTATTGTTGCTCAACCAGCTCTTTTTATTGAAATTAAGGGACGCTCAGCTTCTAGGTATCTAAAATATTATCAGTGCTAGTAAATAACCAATTTGGCAACTACTGAATTTCTGTTTATTTTCAAGTTTCTATTTTAAAACAAAGTTACCACAAAATATTTCTATCTGCATTTCAATATTAAATTACTTTTAATATGAATAAAAATTACTTTTTTCAGTAATTTATCAATGTGTTTAATTACTAAATTTTTTGAGACATCTTACTTAAGCTTTCACAGAAGATTTCGAAGTTTGCAAAGTTTTCTAGCGTTCGAATTTGATAGTGTGTTCGGATTTGATAGCTTACGTGTTTTAGAAAGAAGGTGGGATCATTTTTGGATAAAATCATCCAAGAAGGAATTAGTTTTCTGTAAGGATGGTGTTCATTAGTAAGTCGTTTGATGTTGACAAATACACTATCTTTCCATAAATAACCGACACTTTCGATTTCAGGCATATTGTCAAATACTTAGTAATATTCTTGAAGAATTTTTCTCAGACTTTGAACAAATAAAGAAACATGTTGTACCTCATATATTTACCTCATATACATTGTATATCATTTGCCTCTAAATTAAAAAGGAGACAAGTAAAAAGTTAAAGAAATAATAAAATGTTTGACATTATTCTGTAAAAAGTAATGCTTGAAATCCATTCTGGTTCTAGCATATGATTATATGAGGCTTCTAATTATCTACATTCATTTTTATGAGACTGGCGTATATATTCATGGCGATATAAGGTTTTTTTTTAAAAAATCGAAAAATAAATTACCTTTTCTTCACTATAGTATGAAGGGTATTAAGACCAATATAAAATACATTTTTTAGGACATTTGAATTGCTACATTTGGAATAACATACTGCAATCAGAATGTAAAAATATTAAATATCTAATGAAATATGAGACTTTTTATTGAATAATTTTTAACTGCGCATGCGCAAGTTTCATAAAATTTCAATTGCATAACTTATTAGCTAAATGCATTGAGCTACTTATATGAAAACCTCAAGCATTTATTGTAAAAATTCAAAAAGTTATCATTAATAAAATGAACTGGATTTCAATTACTTTTAAAAAAGGGAAAATGACATGGGTTTTATCAATATTTATTTACAGTCAACGAACTCTGTATTATCATTGTTGAATCAAAATAAAAATGTAGGTAAAATCCTTTATACTTTTGCTTCTGTTGTGCTTTAGGCTCAGTATGAAAGCATCAAAACAATACCGCTGGCGAGCATCCCTCGGCATTTATTCTAAATTGCTCGACGCAATGTTATGAGTGTCTAACAGGAAATATATTTGCTTTGGTTGTTTCGCTTCATGGTTAAAAATTCATCAGTGGAGCACTGTGTCGGTTCCCAAACCCTGTACATATGACATTTTGATTGGCCATCGTTTGCTTGACTGTGTATATCTTTCTTCGTGACGACATGTGCCTTCATTTCATCGATTGTTTTTTTTTTTTTTTTTTTTTTTTTTTTTTTTTTTTTTGATCGAGGTGTTTCCTTAGTGAACCAAGTCTCATACCTACTCACTATAGTGCTACGAAAGTCATATCTTCATCGTTGTACACTCCTCATTTTAAAATATTCATCATTTAAATACTTTTTTGTACCCTCTTTGTAGTACTTTTTGTCAAAAATTAAGGCCAGTGAAACTCAATAGTCATTAAAAAAATTTAATTCATTGTGTTTAATAGTGTTTCTTTTATTTAACAATTTGTTATAATTATAATATATAGAATTAATTTATCGGTATCTTTTTACCAAAAGTGAAAACACGTTCATTACCAACATCTAGAGAAAAGCGATTCTGAAAAATTTAGATGGCCTCCCTACCCAAAACCACTCAGAATGCACCACATAACATAAAATAAATAAATATTTAAACCATTAATATTCGTATATATATGTCATACAATAATCTCGATTAAATTTACTGTTCAACTTTATCCTTTCAAAATGAAATTTTTATAAACCTTTTAAACTTAAAATATAAATATAAAAACAAAATAAAACAAAGTTAAAGTTAAATTTCAGATGTAAGTTAAAGTCTCCCATATGCCGTTTTAAATATAAATAATATTTATAAACATCATATAAGAAATGGATTTATCAGAGTGAAAAAATCTAGGCGTCTTAAACAGTAAAAAAAAAAAAAAAAAAAAAAAAAAAAAAAAAAACTAATGAAAGATTAATAACAAAATTTTCAAGATTGTTAAAATAACTCAGCATCGAAATTCTTTAAAAGATTTCTCTCTCACTCACTTGAGACTATGCTCTTATTTAAAATCATTCACGTTTTATAAGACTATTTATTATGCATGTTAAATAATGGGGATGAAATTTAATGGGACAAATGTGTAAACTATTTTCTTTCGATGTTGAATCCTCATTTTGGATTTAATTCATTAATCAATTTAATGGTTTATTCTATTGTTTCTAAAAGTGCATTAGGTAATTCAATCTGATTGGAATTGTACTCAAATAAAGAATTACAGAAAAAGAGAGAATCGCTGTCTTTCTTACTCATCTATTATCAAGATGCATCCTATTAGATAATTTTCCTAAAAGCATTAAAAATATCATTTATTCAAAAGCTACTATCCATGAGAACTGAATCATTTCAAATATGGTTTGAAATTTTAAGCAATGATTCAATATAATGAAATGTGTTTGAGTTTAAAGGCGACATATCATCAAACGGATATGCCAGATAGTTAAATATATTCGTAGATAAATTTAAAAAATAAAAATAAAAATACACAAAAATTCTAACAGTGCATCATTAGTAAAAAGGGAAACAAAAGATATGTTTCGTAAATGTATATCTACACGAAAATTATATTGGAAAAAAAAAATTGTGTATAATAAGTTATATCTCTACTCGTCATATATTATTATATCTATTAAAAAGAAGGCTAAGCCTTTATTTTAAACGATAAAATGATCTGTAGAACAGTATGATACATCTTCTTGAACCAAACTTTTATCAGATAGGGTGTCATTTTGCGAGGAAAATCATTGTGCAAAATAAAAATTACAATAGGAATAATCTTTGATGGTACTGAGCTTAATTTTTTCATTTTTTATCACGGAAATAGTAGACTCTTTCGTTGCCACTTGCCACTGTTGGAGTACTCTCTAAAATTTCTGGAGTGAGATTCTCACTCATTAAAAAAGTGACCATTATTTTGACACCAATTAAAGTGAGAAAATACTGTTGTCGCTCTTGAAAATGTGATATTTCTTACTTTTTTCGAAAGAGAGACTTGTAGTCACTCTAGAGAGACTTGTAGTCAGTGAAGTCATTATCTATTGCAAGATCAACCTTCTGAAGAGTTAAGAATTGCTGGCGCCATCGGTTTACTATATTTTGAATGAAATATGAAAGACAATTTCTGGGTTATCTCATGCATGTGATTTGTTTAACAGAACTTACTGAAGATATTTGAGTATAAAAGAGGAAAATAATTACGTTAAAAGATATTTTGGTAAATATAATTTTTTTATACGATTGATAAAATCGAAGTATTATTAGTAAAGAATCGAAAATCATAAGAAAGTTATGGAAATTCGTGACAGAAAGCAAGTAGTTTTATTCAGAAATATATAAGGTATAAAAGAAAACATCAGTGCAAATACTTAATGCATAACGTCTTAAAATCTACAGGAATTTACATTTTTATTATATTCATTGATATTTAACGCATGTGAAATATTCAAAAATCTGGCTGTAATATTTTACTAAAAATTAAAAACATCAACAAAATTTATACTCCTGAACAGACGAGTTTTTCAAGAAACTCTGTAGATTTGTGCGTAAATATTTAACTATTTTTTTAAACATGCACACTCAAGAATTTTTCTTTTCCCCAAACCTACTTTAAAAATAAATATTTGACTTAGGGAATTTCTTTTCAAGTATGCATTTTGATTAAAAAAATAATTCTAATTTTAGTAATTTAAAAATAATTCTAATTTTAGTAATTTAAAAATAATTGTAATTTTAGTAATTTAAAATAATTCTAATTCAAATTTTAAAATTTACATTAGAATTCTGTAATTTTATATTTTTTATAAATGAAGTTAAAGTTTATAAATGCGATTAATCTCTTACGTGAATGATTTACCACTGTAAATTAAGCAAGTTCGGTGTGTCCCCAGTGGTTCAGTGGTAAGACACTCGTCTGCTGCGGAGACGGCTTCGGTTCGATTCCCCTCAGGTCCAGTCTGCGTCATTTCCGTGGTTGAACTATAGCCAATGTGAAAAAAGGATAACAAAAAAGATATCGTCTAGCGTATCCGAATTTTTTTTCTTAGGAAAAATAAACACTCATATTCTTTGAATCACTCGGAATAATCTCACTCTTAACAAAGAGTGAGAAATCTCACTCTTTCGTAAAGAGACTTTTCACTCTTTAGAGGTTGGCTCTATTTTGGCATGTTCAAAGAGTGATATGCCACTCTTTTAGAGTCAAATCTCACTCTTCATATTTCAGAGAGTAATTTTCACAGTATCAAATTCTTTCTTTGAATAGACTTGCCAGCGGCAGTGATCCTGTAGGTAAATACTAGATCATTCGTAACATATTTAAGGCAACTTTGGCATTTTCAACCTAAAATTACATAAATTGAAAGATTAAGAATCTACAAAAATTCGAAGGAGTTTTATTCAAATTTCTTTTTTAAATCCACGCATACTATATTACTTTTAACTCATTTAAAATAAAATTTTAGCAAAACCCGTTATCTTTTTGCTTGATTTTTAAGTATAAAGTCAATATGCCTAATTACGAGGGGATTTTTGATACATTTATTGTATTTAGGCCATATTTGACATTTTAGTATGTAAATGAACAGAAAAAGAAAGAAAAAATGGTTGAATATTATACTCTTAGTTCTAAATTAGTGTATTGATCTATTTCTTTTCAAGACATTGAATTATTATTTGAAATATAAGAAGAAAAAAATGCGTCGCATTTACAATATTTAAAGTCTAAATGCGAAGTTCAAAGTTCCTAAATGCGATAAAGAATTCAGACACTTCAGTTAATTAGAGTCCCTCATTTTATTTTGTTTATTTTTAATTAATTAATTAATTTATTTTATTTTTTTTTTTTTTTCAAAGAGATTTCCGTATCTTGGGCGCATTATTATTTCATATAACGGTTTTTAATATGAATATTTTAAATGATTTGGTTGGATTTGTGCACCATCTACCAATAAGTATTTGGACACTTTCGAATTTGGACGTCTTGTCTAAATATCTAAAAAAATACTTTAGGAATTTTCTTGAAAGTTTGGGAGTATAAAGAACATATTACACTTCATATATTTCAGCAAAACGTTTGTCCTGAAGAAGAAACGAGGACCAGTAAAAAATTAAAGAAAAATCAAAATGTTTTGCATCACCCTGTAGAAAAAAAAAAGCTTGAAATGCGTTTTGGTTATAGCATGTGATTATGAGGATTCTTCTAATTGTATGTACATTTTTTTTTTTTTTTTTGAGGCTACCACATGTATTCATGAAGATGTAACGATATATTTAACTGCAAAACAATTGCTACTTTTTTAATCATAACACGTAGAGTATTACACCCAGTGCGAAGCTATTTTTGGGAAACTTGGCATACTACACTAGACATAGCACACTGCAATCAGAATTTCAAAAATGTTAAAATATTACAAAATATGAGTATTTATACTAAATAATTTTTAACGATGCATGTGCAGGTTTTACAAAATTTCATTTAAATAATTTTATAGCCAAAAGTATTAAGTAACTTATATGAAAGCTTCAAACAATTACCGTGCAAATTCAAAAAGTTATGAGAGATAGAATGAATAGAATTTCTGTACTTCTCAAAACAAAAGCTAAAGTATAAAGTGTTTTACTCACATTTTTATTTTTTTTTTTCAAGCAATGCCTAATGGTAATACAGTATTAGCTTATTTTAAATAAATATTGAACCCCCCCTCCCCCCCCCCAATCATCTTCCTGGGTTTTTTTTTTTTTTCTGTCTTTTGAGAGGAACTGAAATTCTGTTCATTCTAACTCATAACCTTTTGAATTTACCAAATATTTTTTTCGGGTTTCTATATAAGTAGCTCATTGCTTATGGCTATTAAATTAAGCAAATGAAATTTTGTGAAAACTTACGCATGCGTAGTTAAAAATTATTTTGTAAAAATGCTCATATTTGGTAAGATAATTAACATTTTTGAATTCTGATTCCAGTATGCTGTGTCTAATATAGTACGACAAGTTTCCTAAATATGGCGTTGCACTGGGTCTAATGCCTTACGTGTTATAGTTTTAAAAATGGAAATTTTGTTTACAATTTTCTAAGGAAACCGCTATATATCCATGAATATATTTGATAGCCTCATAAAAATTTATACAGATAATTAGAAACATCTTCATAATCACATGCTATATCCAAAATTCATTTTAAGCTTTACTTTCTACAGGATGATCCAAAGCATTTTGATTATTGTTTAATTTCTTATTGGTCCCCTTTTCCTCTTCAGAATAAAACTTTTACTGAAATGTTTGATGTATAACATATTCTTTATGCTCCCAAAGTTTCAAGATGATTCATAAAGAATTTTTCTAGATATTTCATAAAACGTCTAAATTCGAAATCTCTTCAATATAGATTTCCAAAGCTTCTATTACTTCCCATTGTTGGGCTCATGGTCATCATTTTGATTTTTTTTTAAACATAATTTCATCTCCTGTCTCTCCTTCCCATTTGGATATCCACGAAGCTTTTTACGTGTTTAAAAATTCGAAAAATATTGTTAGTGATATTTCTTCTACTCTTTTCTTATCTGATGTTTGGAAATTACTCTCATAACTTCGATTTTCGTTGAATGTTGATGTTTTTTAGATTGTTAGTTTTTGTTATATTTTTTAATTTAATTAATTAATTTATTTTTTCTTGCGTTTGATAAGTCTGCTCACACCAGTATTTATATTTACATTCGTCTTCGTATATTTTTGCTCTTCCACCTAAAACTTATTTGTGCGTTGCCGCTTTGATTGCAGCACACGTGCCTACATTATTCGCCTGATGAAGGATCATGTTTTCTTTCAACCCGAAACAATTGTTGTGAATTTATTGCATTTTACGGTGTTCATTCAAAGTTTTGTACTTATTACTTTAAAACGTCAATTCTGTGGTGCTTTCTTATTATTCTAGATAATGTAACCTAAATCAGTGTTACTCTCACAAGGAAACTCTTTGAAGCTGTAATCACCGATTTTCTTGAAAAAAATTCTGGCATAAGATTTAATCATGAATAGCATCTTCCTAAAATATTAGCTGCTGAGTCGCAATAGATAAGCTATAAAAAATTATTAAAAATGGAAGCATGTTTGCAATATTTCCAAAAAAGCGCCTGCTTGGCGACTGCGTTCTTCGAAATTTCATTGCAATGAAGATTTAATAGATGTAGATGTTCTTCTTTCTTTTTGATAGTCACACGAACTCCCTACGCTGTCGATCACATGAGAATTCAGAATAGATTAACAAAAACCACATAATTTACCAGATTGAGACTTATTTAGTCGAAATTCTAAATAACATTTAATATTTCAGTTAAATATGCTGTGTCAATAACAATTGCAAGAATATTTACATCAAGTTTTTAATAACGACATTAAAAAAATATATGATCAAAACTTTTATATAAATTTAAATAAAACAAAACATTTTATATTAAAACACAAAGCTGTTTTTTTTTTTTTTTTAACTAAAATGAAAGCATTTCGTATCCGAACACATTTTTCTTATAAGGGTTACATGCAAACGGAACGCTTGCAACTTCGATGACGTAAATTTTGCAAATTTTTTGCAAATTCAGTCGGCAGTAAAAGTATCCGAGCATTAGCAGGAATTCCTATGTAAAAAAAGTACACTTAATGCAGTTTTGTTAAATAAATCCTTGTCGAATCCTGTTCTTAGTCAGTCTAAAAACATGATTCGACAAGGATTTATTTAACAAAACAGTGTTAAGTGTGCTTTTTTTATATAGGAATTTTTGCTAGTAGTCGGATACTTTTGCTGCCGACTGTAGTCATACATTTGGAACACTTGCAAACGGCTTTGCAACCGGAAGTGTTTCATTTGTATGTACCCCTTAGTCTGATCATTTTATTGGGCAGTACGAACCTTCGACGAACAAGCAACTCCACAGAATATGAGTTGTGTGGATCCAATATCTCATTAGAGCTACGCAATGAGCAATTGGTGACGATCTATGATTCTACCCTAAATTTCGTCCTGTTTGTTGGTTGGGTTTAACGTCGCACTAGTACTGCACTATGGGCAATTGGCGACGGTTTGCGATGCACTCCTGAGGAGGGTCCGGTACATCGGCAGGTGATAAATGTTTGCATTCTGCATATGTTATTTATTTTTAATATATACATACGATTTGTATGTTTGACTCGACATCCCCCTCCTGTAAATTTCGTCGAGATGAGGACAGATATAACATAGGGAGGTATACTATTGTAACAATCGCAGCTATCTTAGATCACAAGTCGGATCGAACACTCGGCAGCAAAAGTAACCGAGCACTAGCAATAATTCCTGTCTAAAAAAAAGTACACTTAATACTGCTTTGTTAAATAAATCCCTGTCGAATCATGTTCTTAGTCAGTCTAAGAACATGATTCAACAAGGATTTACTTAACAAAGCAGTAGTAAGAGTGCTTTTTTCTGACGGGGATTATTGCTAGTGTTCGGATACTTTTGCTGCCAACTGTACGATCCGACTTGTGATCTACGATAGCTGAGATTGTTACAATAGTATGCCTCTCATAACCGGATTAAAATACAAAAAATAAAAAAAAACACCCTGGGTCGGCTGGGGAATCGAACCCATTCTTTTACACGTGAAGGCGATTAGCGAGGGTGACATACTCACTCGGCCACGGAGGGTCTGCATTCAGCATAACAATTATTTTTAAAACAACAAGATTCCGCAGTTAATAATTCTAAGAAAATTACCTATGAAAAAAATCACTGCGCAGCACTAGTGCGACGTAAAACCCAACCAACCTTATGAAATTCTAATGCATATTTTTACAGAATAAATTACCAGAAATGTAAGAAGCCATAAAGGTTATGCACGTGTTTTTCCAATTTTAAATAATCCCCTCCGTAAAGGATCAAAGTTGTAATAGCACGTCTACGGACCATCTGTAGGAATGTACCCTAGATTGTCGCCATTGCATATTTGTAGTGCGAATTAAAACTTAAAACCTACTGAACCTCAAATATCTTAAATATTTTAATTTTGATTTATTTATTTGAGTATTAATTTCAATCAACTATTCTAACAATCAAATGTTCAATCAAATATTATAATTCATATTGGTCGCCAATTGCCCATTCCGCAGTACTAGTGCGACGTAAAACCCAGCCAACCAATCTATAAATCAGATTAGTTTTTAAATCGTCTGCAAATTTATATAAATGCACATGCCGAGTGCTACAGACATTAAATTACTCCAGATTATATATAAGCTGGAGTAATGTAAAAGTAACTCTGAAATTGCATTATTTTAAATAAATACAATATTGAAAAATTACATAAAATAATGGAAAATATTATATCTAACACAAAACATAATGGGGTACATACAAATGAAACACTTCCAGTTGCAAAGCCGTTTGCAAGCGTTCCAAATGTATGACTGCAGTCGGCAGCAAAAGTATCCGAGCACTAGCAAAAATTCCTATGTGAAAAAAGCACACTTAACACTCTTTTGTTAAAAAAATCCTTGTCAAATTGTGTTCTTAGACTGACTACGAACAGGATTCGACAAGGATTTATTTAACAAATCTGCATTAAGTTTACTTTTCTTACATAGGAATTTTCGCTGGTGCTCTGTTACTTTTGCTGCCGACTGTATTTGCAAAAAAAATGCAAAATTTACGTCATCGAAATTGCAAGCGTTCCGTTTGTATGTAACCCAATGTCACTTTTTCTAAATAGAAACTTCTAGATTTCAAAAAATATATTGAGTGTTGAGTGGGTTTTAACGTCGTACTATAGCTACGCAGTGGGAAATTGGAGATGGTCTTGTATTCACTCATAGAGATATTCTGGAGACATGCCATCATAATTTTGATCCTCCGCGGAGGGGATGGATTCCTTACTTCAGTCACCCTAGAGCGATAGAAAACACAACCCTCCTATACTGAAGTCCCTTGGCATCACCGAAGGAAGGTTAATGTGATTTGGCGATGACTTTTTTCGTATTTGGCGTTCAAAACGTAAAGTTTAATAATTTTTTACAGCTTTACTGTTGCGATTCAGCAGCTAATTTTTTCACAAGTGAATTAAGTATAGTGTAAACTATTTTCTGTAATTTTTTTAAGAAAATCGGTGATTACCGCTTGGAAGAGTTCCCTTGTCAGTGTTAACCATTTGACTCATAGGCTACGAACTAAAAACAAGTTTTTTTTTCCTTTATTTATTTCAAACAAATTAATATATCTTAAAAGAACTATTAGATTATTTGAATTGAAACTCATTTTACTCATTTTTCTATTTATGCAGGTACTGTGAGATGGTGCGAGCAAAATGGGAATATCTCGAATTCGCGAAACTAGTGGGCATAGGTAGATGTCTAACAAATGTTTAGATATCTAGGGTTAACTTTGTGCCTCTCTCCTATTTTCTTTTGGGACAAATACATGTCTGAAATATTTCAGGTCCAACATTATTCTCCGAACTTCTGAAATTTTAGAATACTACATTAAGTATTTTTCTATTTCACAAAATGTCTAAAATTGAAAGTGTCCAGTCAATTTAGGAAGCATAGTGTATAAGTAATGAAATAGCCTTACTTTATACAATATAAAATTAATGATTTTGCATCTTTTTAACATTTTCCAACAAGATTGGAAAGTGTTAATGGCTTCTGTTTGTTTGTCCGTCTGTTTGACTCTCCGCACTCCAACTCCCGTAAATGTTTATGGAATTTCTTGAAACTGATATATGTTATTTAAGTTCGCTATCGAATGTTCCCTCTTGTAAAGGGAGTGAATACCTCTATTGGTTTGTGCACAAGGACACCCGAAAGTTTTCCAAAGCATTGTGTTCTTTGAGAGGTATTTCATTAAACCATACTTTAGTACCTTTACTTTACACAAATTTTAATGAAATTACAATATGTTATTCAAGTTTACTATCGGATGTTTTTTATAGAAAATGGAGACCAACTGCATTGTGTACAGGGACACCCGAAAGTACTCCAAAGCATTGTGTTTTATGAGGGGTATAAAACAAATTTTATAATTTCTAATTTTATAAAGTTCTATAAACCAAATTTTTTAACTTTACTTTGCACAAATTTTTATGAAATTCAAATATGTTATACATATGCAGAAATGAATGCTTTCTATAGAATATAGCATGTTTAGTATTAAGATTTACAGGATCTCACAAAACTAATGAGTTATATTAACGGTTATTATTGGAAATTTGCTGCAATTTAATTTTCACTGAAATTAAGTGTTTTAACAATTTTTAACAATGTTTAAGAGTGAAAATGATTTGAATTAGCCTATCTATCTGTCTGACTATCCATTTGTCTGTCTGTTCATCGGCCCATCTCCAGTGACACTAAATATTTTCATAATTTCTTAAAAATGATATATGTTATTCAAGTTCACAATGGAATGTTTCCTACCTAAAATGACATTAATATAGGTCCTGAACAACTAGTTTGTGTACAGGGACATCCCAAAAAAATGCCAATGCATTCCTTTTTAGAACAGACATTTTTATAAGTCACAATTAAGTCACATTCTACTGCAAAAATCTTTAAAAAAGTCAAATTTATTGTTGATATGCTTAAAAAATATTTTGTATAGAATATGATATGGCTAACCTTCAGATTTCTTGGGCTACATTAAAATATTCAGATACATTAGGGGCTGCAATTAGAATTAAAGGGGCGCGATTTCTTTTGCGTTAAGCATTTTTAAACACTTTCCAACAATACTGAAGAGTGATCATGAATTCAGTTTGTCTACCTGTATGCCTTTAAGTCCTTCTATCTGTTCATTTAGTGATAACGTAGGCAAAGAACATTGAAAGCTATACAATACAACAGTAACTACAGTTGGAAAGTGTTAATAATCAATGCGTACCGCATTATTTTTCGTTTTTGTTTTATACATGATCTGGTGATAAATTACTGGATTTTGGAATAGTTTGCATGCTGGTTTTTTACTTAGTCACATGAAAGTAATAACAATAGAGATGAACAGCAACTGAATATCATTTTAAAATGTAAAGATAAGTATGGCTAACAAGTATGCCATCCCAATCCAGAACTTTGCTATCTCTAATACAATCTCCTTTTATTATTTTGAATAAATGGTTGTATGTTCCTTTTTATTGTGAAACGTATATACTTCCAGAATCACTCGTCGCTGTCCACTTCGATGGCCAACTACTAATGGCAAATACTGTACTACTCATTTTTCAAATAGACCACATTTGTACAACATCCGGAGCAGGGGGACACTTGATAAAAACATCCAAGTATGTGTTGTTTTTATTTCCCGCTGTTGGCTGTTTGTTGCTTCGTGACTGTGAAACTCTATATCGATCGTTCAAGCAGGTTTTCTTTGTTTACAACGATTGCTTAACATTTAAATAACTGTTCCAGTCGTTTAAAATTATCTTCAGGCTGAAGAAAAATTATTGTCGCAGTGCCTAACTCTTTCGCATCACTAATTACATTAGTCCTTTTACAATTTCCCAAAGTTAAAGTCCTTGTGTCTCATGGATGAGACATTATCCGTTCCTGTTGAGAATAAAACTCGGATGTAGCAAAGCGATATCGTTAAAATCCCCTTATACCATAACTAGGAAAATTATGGAAATTTTTTCCCAAATTTCGGAGCGTAAATTATACTATACCAACATTCCTTTCCCTCCATCAAATGCCATACATGCCAATACTCAACTGACCTGCTACCGAGTCTATGGATTAGGCCCTATTGCTTTTCTGGTTTGTTATGTTACCTTATTCTAATAATATGCTTATTTCTGCCCTTTGTCCTTAATTTCTCCACAGCCCTGTATATCGATATATACATTTTTTAGATAAAAGTATTTAGTTACATTCGAATTTTGATATTTTGTCGAATATCTGAAGAAATACTTGGGGTTTTATGGAACTTCAGAACGAAATACGCATGTTATGCAACATGTATTTTAGAGAAGGTTTCGTCCCGAAGGCAAAGAGGAGATCAATTAATTCTGTTAATTTGTTCAACATCTGTAATACATATTATATACACCATTTAAACATTTTTATATGCATTAATAAACTTTAAACGCAAATATTGTTAAAAAGTACGATAGGTAAAACCTATCTGTTAAATTTTTCTATTAATCTAATTTTAAAATATGCTATAAACTTATTTTTAAGTTTTTCATAGAAAAATATGAATAGTTTGAATGATGATATAAACCTTTTAAATTACCTAAATGATAGCTGTACATACTGAAATACCTTCAACCAGCCCTTGCTACGTGATTGCATGTGCATATAAGAATTAGAATTATTTCTAATGGTAATATGTGTTAAGTTTTATTTATTCACTTACATCTGTAATATCATCTTCACTTACTATGTTCAATACGTAACATGGGAGTAATTTTCTACAACTGAATATTAAAAAAATAAAATAATTATTTTTTTTATTATTATGAGTCATGTTTTCTTTATGGAGACAAATGGTGCAAACTCGGAATTTTATTCCAATTAAAAGAAACTTCAAAACATTATTTTAGGAGTATTTAAGAAAACATAATAAAGAACTAAACGTTTTCAAAGATAATTGTTTTTTAAATATCTTGCCGGGAATTTTAGATTACTTAGCAGAACAATGTAAAAATTATTAGAGGAAGGCGGAAGGCGCACGCTTCCTGCCTTAAATCCGGATAGCTCCACTACCGTAACTCAGAATTCCAAGTGGTATAAGAAACAACAACATGTAAAAGTTATTTTCTTTTAGAATCTTCAGTAAATTTAAGACATACTAGTAAAAAAAAAAAAAAAAAAAAAACTATAAATCTATTATTTTCCTTGGTAAAAACTAGAAATACATTAAATAAAATCATAAATTACTTCAGGTATAATTTTACAATCAGTATTACACCTGAGTCTACATTGAACTTGAAAGCATTTTTCGCATTTTCTTCCGCTATATCTAAAGCTGTCAACCCCATTTGAATTAACACTTATTATCATGTATGTTAATCATCTTCAGAATTAGAATCTTGTCCTCTGCCTTTCCGATGCTTTGCCATTTGAGAAATAGTTACAGGCTAACTTTTTTAATATTTTGCTTAAAATTTACTTGCCTATCTCATCAACTATAAGGCTGATACTTTATTTATTTATTTATTTATTCAATAATATTTTTAAACACATTGCAATTAAATTTTATCTCAAAAATATTTTTTGTCATTCTCCAAATGGTAGCCATGGTTATTTTTTACATTATTTTATATTATTTTTTTTTCCTTTAAAATCTAAAGTTTCGTATTAAATTTAAGTTCTAAATTTGAAAAATTATTTTTTAATAATTCATAAATTCAAAATATATAATAATATTCTCTTAAAAATTTTTCTGAAGTATTTTTATACTATATACCATAAAAAAGATCGCAAAACTAGTGCATAATTCTTATCATTTTTCTTTTACAGTGAAAAGTATTACAACTTCGAAACTTTCCTCTGAACTCGAGAAAACTTTTCGTTATCTATTGTATAGCAACCTATCAATTTCTAGTGAAAGGAAAGTAAGGAATCTTTCCGGGTGCAAAAAGCTTGTTTAATAATATAAAATAAAAATTCCGGTACAGCCTTTGCTGCCATTTTAAAAAAGCTGTACTATATATAATCAAATTAATGCATTGAAGTATTTGTAATTTAATTTTGCATTGCCTTTAGAAAATATTTTTTTATTGACACTATTCTCACACGTTCATATAATATCAATAAAAGTACATTATAAGATACTGAAACTCAAAAGAATAAGGATGTTCCACACGGTGCATCTGAAAATTTTGCCTCTCAAAGTTGACATCCTAGTTACTCGATATAAAAATTAATTCCGTCTTTAGATAAACATCTTTTCAATATGGGATATTATTTTTACTGTATTAATAAATATCTATATTTATTTACTTCATCGTCATACAATATTGTGATTTTATCACACTGTAAAAAAAAATTCTGTTTAAAAAAAAAAAAAAAAAAAAGGAGAAGGAAGAGGAGAGAGAGAAAATTTCTGACCTTTTCTGATTTTCTTTTCCTATGAAAAATTCCTGTTTTCTTAAACTACAAAAATTTACTGAAAAATTACATCTCAATATTTCAAAAGAAACATTTTTTTTTTTTCTGTAATCAGACAAAATCTGTAACCACTGATAGAGATTTTATCTGGTGGCTGCATATTTTTGTTACGTTTTTCATACGGAAAACTTGATATCAAAGAAGGATTGGGAAATGCTAAGTAACAACCGAAATTGTGCTTACGTGGCTGCGAGGAACATTGTCTCCTTCATTTCAGTGAATTTTGGTTTTATTTTGGCTGTTAGAACTGAAGAATTTTATTTAATACGAGATTTTTTATACTGTGCTCTATGGAAAAATCTGTTGCGTACGCATATTTTCTGTATTGTTCTGTTACGGAAAATATTTGTCAACATACCTTTTGCATAAACATACGGATATTGTCTGGAAACTTTGCTGCCAGAAATTTTTGTAACCTAACAAGATTATTTTTTACAGTGCAGTTCTAAACTTGTGTTAATGCACTGGTAATTTCATAACAATTTATAGCTGTAAACGCTTTTATATACCTGTAACTAAGTTTTTAAATGTTTTGGGAGTAAGGTCGATTGACTGCACTAGGGTCCTAGACCTAAGGGGGAGTGCCTTCAGTAAGGGTCTTTCTAGTTTTTAAATGAGTAAAAATATAATTTAAACATACATTTTCTTCAAACATATAAGAGATAAAAACGAAGCGCGTTACATTGATTATATAAGTGGATTCGATTATCATTTTCTATGCAAAACGTGATTGTAGATCGATGAACTAAACCAAACCAAACCGATTCTCGTTTTAATAAATGATACTCGATTTCCGTTTAAACCTTGCTAATACACCTTGTATATGAAAACACGAAAAGTATTTTATAAAATGGTACAGAGTAATACGCAAATTTATGGTCAGAATTTAAAGGAGGTTAGAGGGGACGAATATAAAAGGATTCGGAGTACAATGCGTGTCCGGAAACGCTGCGTGAGATTAGTAGAGGGCGCTGTGTAGGGCATTCGAAACTAGTGGGAAATGTGGAAAAATGTTCTTTGCCGCTGGGATTTCATACAGCGTGCAGCACTTCACGAATACTGTACTAGCAGATATTCATCTGACATCATAAAAGAAAATCCCGTATTGCCGGCTTGTTTCGACTGTCATATACAGTGTCCTCTGCCAGCTTCACGCGGCATTTCCGGACACGCATTGTACTGCGAAACTTTTTTATTCGTCTCCTCAAACCTTTTTAAATTTGGTTCAGATATTTTCCAGTCACCCTGTATGTTACTTTTAGCAAAGAAGACGTGCTCCAATGCCAAGAAGAAGTTAAACCCTTCATTTCCCTTGCTGTTTTCATAGATATAGATTTTTATTTATTTATTTATTTTCATTTATTTATTTTTATATTTAAAAAAAGTTTATGTTTAGGCATGAGATTTACCCTTTTTATTTGCTACCACCATTTTCAGACAATAATAAATATTCCATTTAATCACACAAAAAATCATTGTAAAAATACGATAAAGGTATGAAAACAATATAAAAATAGTAGTAATAAAAAATGCGGAAGTATTTTGCCTGTATGTATTTGGTATATGTCCCATCATTTATATTTCTATATTACGTTTATAAAATTTTCCATTTGTCACAATTTGCACTAAAATTTGAACATTCGCTTAGAGTGTTATAATTTACTGCCATTTCTGAAACTGAAAAGATTAAAAGAAAAAACTTTATAAACTGATACTTTGGCGAACGAATTTATCGAAATATTTTCTAAACTTATACTTTCAAAGCTTATTTCTAAAAATTTAATATTTAATTTTTCATACAGGCTTTTACATCTTATTTATCGTACGGAAATCTCATACATCATTTTAAACATTATTCAATTACTAGAATGTTTTTAAAATTTCAACAGTATTATGTAATTTGGCTTTATCCATAAAGTAAAAGAGGAAAAACAAAAATTTATCTTCCTTCCAGTCTGAAGTGGTTTTGTTCATAAGCCTCATAAATATGATAAAACTTTTTTTAAACGTCTTGTTCCTTTTACGGTCTATAAGATAAGTTAGAAACATTTCTTAAATCTCACAAATTCAATGAGATTTCAACAGGATCTCGTTAAATCAATCGAAATTTATAGATATATTTATTTTTTCTACATACTTACTTCAAATAGATTTAAAGCGATAGCATCTGTCTGGCATGTTTAAAAGGTTTGGGATAACTGCGAAAGATAAATAGAGGAATAAAATATAACTCTGAAAACGAAGAAGACTGAAAATTAGTTTTCAATTCAGATATAAAACTATATTATTTAAATTATATATTACTCATTACAATCCAATTCATGTACAGATTTTTAAAGTGAATGGTATATGTTAAAGTGCTCTATTTAAGTAATTCTTAATATTATTCTGTATATCCTAATTAAATTAAGGAATATTCCTGTATGGTATTTTCTTTAAGGTTTAATTTTTTTTTCGTATTATTCTTTATAGTTCCTTAAAGTTTATACACAATAAAGAATCTTATTTAAATCATCGATAAAAACATAAATTTTAACTCTATTGATATCACAAATACTTATTCTAATGGAATGATAGTCCATTTGGTCACTGAAACAGAAATTACGCAGAAAATAACAACAATAGTCTTCTCAAGTACATATCTTAATATCAAATAAAATTTATCAACGACGTTGTATTTCTAAATATCATTGCACACATAAAACCACGGTAAGACTTACAATAAGTGGAAACCTCAAAGCCGATTCGGCAATTAGAATGCTCTACCTTCCTGCTCTTCGACGCATTTACTTTTGTTAATTTTTAGAGTAATTTTATTGATGTTAACTTCATGTTTTCCCATGAAATCCTATATATTGATGGGGTCCACCAGTGGCCAAAAGTATCTGCTCTCTAAGATGGTAGACGGGGTGTGCTGGATTCGAACCTATGTCTTGCTCATAGGCATAGCCGTTTGCAGTTTTTCGTAGTTACTTCCAAAACTCCCGTGAAGGCAGGACTGGATATAAAAACCTACATGAAGGACATTTCACCCAGGCCAAGGACCTTCGTGTAGTTATAATCGGCCTTACACGTTATAATTGGCATTAGCCCTACGTATGAATATATCTATTCTGCGGTGGTCGTCACGCTGTGTTCTGTTGCGGTTTCTGCTACAGCAAGCACGAAATTTCCTGAGAAAAAGCAAAGGAAAAAGCACAGGAAACTGTTAAAAAAAAATGCGCAATTTCAAGAGTGATAACACGAAAGAAATTGACACCAGAAAAATTACGTATTGACACCATTAAAACATGCAGCACTATTTATTTAATGCACCATAGCCTCTTAAACTAGATGCCTGTCGTGTGGCTCGGAAACTCGTCAACAGTTCAAGCGGTTGACAGCGCCACCTGGTACAGATTGCACGACATTTTTATTCAACAGCCACCAAAAATTTTTTAAAGTGGGATATGATATATATAAAAGGCGAATAGAACCCAAAAAACGTCGATTATATATATCATATATCACTTCTTAAAATTATTGGTGACGGTTGAATGAAAAAGTTGTGCAATATGTACCAGGTGGCGCTGTCTACCGCTTGAACTGTTGCCAAGTTTCCGAGCCACGCGACAGTCATTTAGTTTAGGAGGCTATAAATGTACAGTGCAGTTACCAGATTAGGCGATCGAAAAATTCATGTATCATTTATTAAAATTATATAAATTTTTCACTGTCGTATTTTTCTGAGCCGTAAAATAAATTTTATTACGGCTGAATTTGATTTTTCTAAATAAATATATACCTTGACCAATAAGTTCTCATATACATTCAAATTTTTATTACAATAACACAAAATAAATCATACAAAAACCTTTTGCATGAAATTAAAGTAGAAATCATTGTGTATCTTTACAATAAATGTTTTTGAATAATTCCGCTTTTTAGTTTCTTAACGATCTGAAGTCTCTTTACAAATCCATCACATGCGGCATGCACGGCTTCCATTCACATTACCTGCTATATCTTTTGAATTACATTTTTGAATTTGCTCATATCGGTGATTTTACAGTTATTCAGTTGGGAGAGCATATATGACCACACAAAATAATCAAGCGGGTTTAGATAGGGGGAGTTGTGAGCCATTCGTTCTTTGGCAAAAAATCAGCTAAATTGTGACTGCACCACTCCTGAACCACACGTGCGGTATGAGAAAGGGCACCATCTTGTTGGAAGAAGAAATATTCAGCGCCATACATACTCTGGGCATTTGGGAGTAAAACTTTTTCCAAAACCTCAGTTTTACAATATTGGGAATTTATTTTTACCCCCTTATCAATGAAGACTAACAGGAATTTTCCTCTTTTGAAAGTAGCGGCCCAAACCATCAGAGACGAAGCCTTTTGATAACGTGAAACGTAATGCTGGCTCTCAGGGAAGTTATCAATAGAAACTGACCATACTTTGTCGTTTTGGGGGTTGAAACTTTGCTGTAAAATGAATAGTTTCTCGTCTGAAAAGACAAATTCATCCGCAGCGTGTCAAGCAAGGGTTTCTTCCACCCTTTGCTTCCTTTTCATCTTAGCAGACTCCGAAACTCCGTGGATTTTACGTTTTCTATAAGCCTTGCACCCAAGAACCTTTTTCAAAATGTTTAACATTGATCCCCTCAAAATTTTGAGCTCTCGTGCTAGTTTTCTAGCAGATCTTTGTCCGTTTCATCGTATCCTTTCCCTGACCCTTTTCACAGCCTCTTTTGTCCGAACGGACCTCGGTCTGCCAGATTTTTTTCTGTCATCGACAGAGGACGTCTCATTATACCTACTCATATTTCTGTAAATGAAATCTCTCTTCACCACCAGGGCTTTAAAGTCTCTGAAAATTTCATCCGGCTGCTCTCCTTTGGGGAATTTATTTATCACAATTTCTATCAATTTCTTCATTCTACCTAGGTAAAGAAAAATTATAATTAGTACAACATTTACACTTGCAATAGCTTTATACCTTACACTAAATTGCCTGCAAAATAGTTGGGACTACATTAACGCATATATACAACTTTTTAACGTGCTTCAAAAGTTGTATGAGAACTTATTGGCCACGGTGTATATCTGTAATATAAGTTTATATGACATAAACTGGATGTGCAGTAGTACTTTCCTTTTAGTGATTTTTAATTATTGAGTATACTCAAACCTAGAATGTCACTTCTTAAACCTATTTTATAAAAGAATATATATGTATATACAAACTTCAATAACTTTGAATAAAAGTAGAAAAGCATTTTTAGCAAAATTGTCCAAATATAACTAAGAATAAACATCTTTAAACCATTTGAAATCACTTAACAAATTCTGAAACTCATATACATTACATAGAGAATGCAAATCCATTTTCTTTCAAATAGACGCTAAGAAATTCCACTGAAGCAATAGCTGACAGAATATTTTAAGGATTTGTTAAATAATTATACTATAATTTTTAACAGTTTTGTATCCGTATGAAATAATCTTTTTGAAACAATTTACTTAGAAAAATTTACCATTTTCCCTTCGTTACACACTCTTTTAATACATCTGATACCGAGAAATACTACATTATAATACAATTTTTTAATATATTTTGTGCAACATTTTTTTTATTAATTTTTCATTGTTATATTATATCATATTTTTAAAAAAATGTTATATCACTTTATTATAAATTCTACGCGTTTTTATTCCCTTAAAAATTGAAGTATTAACGATTTTAAAATGAAAATGGGAATATATTGAAATATATCCCTCCTTTCCAAAAGTGGTTTTGTTCGAAAATCTCATAAATATGATAAAACTTTCTTAAATGCGCTGTTCCTTTTATAGATTACAAGATTACTCTGAAACGCATTTAAATCCAATAATATTAATAAGATTTTAATGTCATATCCGATTACATTAATAAGATTTAATACAATTTAATGGATAATTTTAATTTTTATGCATTTTCACGATATTTCCCGATAAAACCTGACTCATATTTAAAATAAAATTATACCTCTTATATGTTGAAATCTTTAAAATAACTGCTGGAACTAAGTACAAAAGTCAAAATAAAATTCACCTTAAAAAATAAAAAAAAAACTCTTGATGATTATTCTCAAATTGAGTTAAGTTATAAAGAATATTTACCATACATTATTAATTAATACTATTAAATAAAATTCTGTAATTTATATTTATTGTGTTATTGTTTGTCTTTTATTAGCTAAAGATTTTTTTGAATTTTACCATATTTAGATTTCTATAGAATATTTACCAATTATTTATTGTTTTATTTATAATTATTATTATCTTATTTATTAAAAAAAATTGATCTTCATATATTAATATTGTTTTCTAAACACAGTTTTTTACAAGTATATTCAACATTCATTGTTTTACTTTATTTAATTTTAACGACAATAACAAAAGTTCTCAAATTTCAGATTTCAACAAAGAAATCAAAATTTTTTATAAATGTTATTTCTGAAATTTTAGTAAAAATATAAAAATGAAGTTGATTTTCTATATCCTTTTAAATCTTATTATAAATCTCATTTTTCATTCCGTTGATATTTCTATCTTTCAAAAAAAAAAAAAAAAGAAAGAAATATCTGTTAATCATTTTATTACATTCTTCTTATATTCTTCTAAAAACAACTTTGGTTAAACATTAATGCGTTACAATATCATAAAATAGTATCAATATTTTCTTCAGTTAGAATGATACAAAAACTTATATTGTATTAAAAACTGAAAAATCGTGATATTCTTCATATTAAACGTAAAATTTCTTAATGCTATTTTTATTAATTTTACCTAGCTATCTAGCAGCTAGCAGCTCTATTTATTTATTGTTTATCAATTTTTTAAAAATTTTGATTATATAGTTTTGAAACAGTTGTTATCTAAGTATCTGCAAGATTTTTAAAATGGTAGAACAGAAACCTATTATTATGAGTATTTATTGATACTTTCAAAAATCTAACGCCGTGATAAATTTCAAAAGAATCAGATTTCTGTCGCTGTTTTCTCTCTGGCATACTGAGCTGCCCAGTGCTTATTCGGAGATTTTCTTTCCTGATGTTTGCCCTTTGCCATCTGTTTACATTGGAGTTCATAGCACCTACTCTCTTTGTTCTTCTCCATTCCTTTTTATCCCCTCCTTCCCCTTGTCGAGTGCCGAAATTTCCCGACAGGGAAGACGATAATTGCTCCCGTGGAAACCACCTATGCTCCTAGCGTCTTATCCTCATCCCCTCCCCACTCTTTTGTGGAAGGAGAGTAATACAGGCTAATTCCTACTAGCTTTTCTGTCCACGATTTTTCGCGATTTTCCCCAGGAAAGTTCTTTGCTTGCGTGTGGGACACCTGTGACCCCATTTGGCTCCCGTTCCTGCCCGTCTGTCACGTGAAAAGGAGTTTTCTTCAGTTTCGACCATAGCCTCCTAAACTAGATGCCTTCCGCGTGGCTCGGAAACTTGGCGGTAAACAGCGCCACCTGGTACAGATTGCGAGACTTTTTTTATTCAATAGCAACCAAAAATTTTTAAAAGTGGGATTTGATATACATAAAAAAAGCGAACAGAATCAAAGAAACGTCGATTATATATATCATATATCACTTCTTAAAATTATTGGTGACAGTTGAATAAAAAAGTCGCTCAATCTGTACCAGGTGGTGCTGTCTACCGCTTGAACTCTTGCCAAGTTTCTGAGCCACGCGAAAGGCATCTAGTGTAGGAGGCTATGTTTCGACATACTCAGGAATTATTAAGAAGTTAACAATCTACATACTGTTCTGTTGCGAATTAAACTTTTAATTCATATTTAATCTACATACTACTAATACTACTTGCATTCACGTTATATATACTTAAATAGTGTTAAAGGTTTATAAGAAATAATGTTATGTATTACATTTTATCAGTTATGATATTAACACTGGAGCTACAGCGTTTCTATATTTCATGCGTTATATTCTTTTGTCATCACTATTTTTAAAAAGAAATTTTTCTTGAAGGTTTTGATGCTACAATATTATTTAAAAATTTACTGTTCTGAAATAGTGGTACAAAACAATAAAAAGGAGGTAAAAATATGGAAATGCTGTGACCCCTGTTAACATTAACAAAACTCTATTACATATAGTACATATACATGTTGATGTAAATATTTACACCTTTAATTTCAAACTAGGCGAAAAATGATAAATTTACTGTTTTAAATTTACAGTAAGAAAATTGCTGTAGATGCTTAATTATTCAGAATTTGAAAAACTGTTAAAATTGATATTTACATAAGGGTATATATATATATATATATATATATATATATATATATATATATAATAGATATCGTAATAAGATTTAATCATAAATTTTAGCTATTAATAGAACTAAGACAATAACAGCACACTAAAATATAGAACTGAATTTAACATAGAGGAAAGAATTACACAAAAAGTTGCAATGTAGATTAAGAACCAATGAGTTAGGATAGTAACTTAAAATACTTACGCCGACCTGAATGATAATAAAAATGACCATTAAGCTTATGAGAGTGAAAAACGAATAATATATCACAGAAATAATTGGATGTAAATGCTTAAACATAGAAACATATTTATCAAGGGGTGCATGCTTCATAAAGCTTTAAGAGCTGCAACGATTTCGTAAAACGATATTGCTAATAATAGCAATTAATATCGTTTCACACCCCGATCAATGCAGCAAAAACCATAAAGAATTTGAAATAATTGAAATATTAAATTAAAACAAAGATTTAAAAAAAAAAGGTTAAATATAAACTTAATGGAAACCAAAGTGAACACATGAATGAAGCAAAGCAACCACATGCATAACAATTAACACTAACTGGAGAAAAGGATGATGCCAAAACTTAAATTGAAGTAAAATAAAATCTCGACAGATATCGATTAATCGAATATACTTCAGAGCATTTTCATTAAAGATAAATAACACAGAGTTAATATTAAATGATAATGTTAAAATAGATTTTATATTTAATTAAATTTAAAACTATTAGAGTTAAATTAAATCGTACCATATACATTAATAATATATCATTTAAGTTAAGGACTGAAGAATAAATGCATAAGACAGAGTGCAAGCGCCATCTATCGGTAAGCTATAAAATTATTTCAGGAGAAGAATCCATTGCAATAAGGGAAATTAAGATGTATTGACTGAAAGATTAAGGTAATTAGAAGTATTGACTGCATGATTAAGATAATTTTTAGCGCCAATTAAGTAATAAGAAGAATTGAACTTTTGTGATTAACCCAAAACTAAATAATCTTGAAATCATAGTATTAAATGTTAAGTTTTAAGCAGACTCAATTACAAGCAATAATGCCAAAGAGTACACATATAAGGATAAGCATTATAGGGTAGTCATTATATAATATTAATATCTCCCTCAAATAGGGGATTTTTTTCTTTTTCTTTGCTTCTTTATTTATTTATTTATTTTTAAAATCTGATGCGCATATCCCCTGTTTGTTTTATTTTTATTTTTATTTTTTACCCTAAACGCTTTTTACCAAAATTTTAGCTCTGTAGGGGGGGGGGGGGGTTAGGAAAAAATTAGAGGGTATGCGTATCGGATTTGAAAAAAAGAAAGAAAGAAAGGGGGGAAAAAATAAATTTCCCCATTTAAGGGACACCCTAATATATATATTATTATATATTTATATATTATTATATATATATTATATATTTGGGGACGATGGATGTAAAATCGCAAGTAAGCCGAACTATATTTATATAAGTGTACAACAACAGAATTTCTCAAAAACTATGAAAACTTCCTTCAATATTTCTTGTTATGAAATAGTATCATCCCATAATTTTGTGATTACGCATACCTTTTACAGTCAGAAATACATTTTTTATTGATTAGTGGCATTACATAAATAGAAAATCGCATTTTTAAGATTGACACTTCCAATGATGAAATTTAGATGTAATAAATCATTCAAGCACTTTAGCAGTATTTCATTACTCTACCGTAATGTCTACTTATATTCAAATCATTATATTTGTCTCGAACAATTAATCCTTAATCTTAAATAAACTGAATTCAAGATGCGTTAAATATCTAAAACGTATTGCAAGAAAAGTAAGTCACACAAATCATAGAAATATGAATAGACGTCAGAGAATATTATTTGAAACATCTGAATAAAATAGCTACATAATCTAATCTTCCAATTTTGATAAATATTTCTTCACTTTCACTCTATTCACAAAGAAAAAAATATGACGACATTTTGGACTTGGAACAGATTAGACCGTATTCAAGCGTCTCGCCATTTCAGAGTTTCTGACCTCCTGTCTTGGAGTTCAAATTTCTAGCAATTTTATAAAAGATATTTCTAGAAAGATTAAGATACATATTTTTATCTTGAGTGGTGTTGCCAGATTTTATTGGGGGCACTGCCGTAATTCGCTATTTAATATAAAATGACAAACTCGGAATTCTTAACCCAGAAAGCCTTTATTTTGCAGATTCGTCTTTATGTATGAAATATATCCGTAGCGGAAGAATTTTCTGAATTTAAATTAGTAGGGAACCTAGACCTACTTATAGATTGTTTGAGACATTTTATCTTTTGAAACTGGTAAATTTTAAAAGATGCCGGTTTCTAACGATAATCATTTCAGTTGCTTGCCTTCTAAATTTGTAATATTTAAAATCCCTGATGTTATGTTAAGCGTAATATGCGATATGACTTTGAGTACTATTTATGAGACTTTGCATTCTATATGATTAGGAATAGTCCCTAGATATTTTAATATTCGTGATAAATCAATATAATAATTTTTTTGTTCTCCACATTATTTGAAACATGAAACCGTACGGTATTTCAAGAAGCTCTCTAACTATGAACAGCATCTGGAAAGTACGAGGTAGACGCCCGACTCTTCGCCGTACTTGCAAAGTATTCATACCACGTGATCTTCGTCAATTGGATACACTACGTATTCCTGCAACTTATGAAGAAGACAGCTATATAGTGCAAAAATTGAAAACTTTCACGAAGCACAAAGTGCATCATTTCATTTTAGTTTGCGTCATCACATTATATATATATGCTGGAGCAATGTTATTTCAATATTTGGAAACACATTGTGAAAAAGAAACTTTTCTAAATATTACCCATGAACGAAAAGAAATGATTAAAGAATTAAAAAGAACTGCTTTTTTGGAAGACGAGAATATATGGATGGGAAAAGTTGAAACAATTATTGAACTACATGAATCAAAAGTTTTAGAGCTTAAGGCCAGTGAAAATGCGACTTCACGTAAGGAAAGTGATGGATGGAGCCTACAAATGTCAATATTTTATTGCTTTACTGTTATAACAACAATAGGTAAGTTTTAAAAAAATGTATTTCTTGCCTCTGAAATAATTGCATTTATTTAAAAAAAAATTGCATTATAATACACCCTCCAATGGGATTAATTCCGCTTTGATGTTTCCCATCTTAGTGATAAAAGTTTGTTCAATGTAAAGTAACAGGAAACTTTTGCAAAATAAAATAGAAAAAATTCTGTGGTATTAATTTAAAAAAAAAAAAAAAAATACAATGGTAGAATGAAATCGCTTTACATAATTTTCGAGGTTTTTTTTTTATGTGGCGCGTATTTTTTATTTGATAAGTTAATAAAATCTGTATTTTCGGTGGCTTTAAAAAGTTAATACGTTTAATTTCATTTAAACATCTAGTGGTGAACAGCAAAATTCATAATTTCTTTCGCTTTTTCTACTTTAAAAATGAATAATTCATCAATCTTTGAAACCTAAAAGAAGATAAAATTTTCAAAAGTTGGAAGAAATATTTATCTCAACACCTTATCATAAAGAAGTAGGAAAAAGAGAAAAAATCAACTCTCTCAGATTTAGTAAGTGATAGTTATTTTTTGATATCATGAATTTACTTTTCATATATTTTTTAATGTGATATTTTATTAGATTTTTTTCAGCACGTTTATGTTTTGAGAAAAAGATAACACACTTAAAGATAAGGCACATGTTAGAGCCATTTATCTGACCTTAAAAATGTATTTGTAATTTATATTATTTTTTACATTATTCATGTATCTAAGATTTTATGATACGGTTCAGTGCAACAACAATTTTTTTTTTCATGATTTTTTTTTTTCATAATGTGTTGTAAGAAATTTTGAAATATTCTTTCAATTCGAAAATAAATAGTTTTAAGGATATTTATCTCAAATAAATTTAAAACTATTAAAACTTTTAAAATGTTTTAAGTGAATTTTGGAAATCTTTATTTATTATTATTATTATTATTTTGCACTTTTATTAAAGATGCACCGTTTTTTTTTATCTCTATATCATAACGTATTTTTAAGTTTGTATTTTTCATTAACGAACAAATCGGTAATACGTAAAAATAATTGTTTTATTAATAAAATCTAACAATTATTTTAAAATAAAATAAACTTGTTTTGGAGCAATTTTGTTTTTTAAATTAGCTGAAGGTTACATATGAAAAAAATGTTCATGTAAAACTGTTCCAATTATTTTTTTTCTATCTTTTAATGAAAATTAGGTTTTAAAGGGATTCAAATGCTATTAATATAGAGAAAGATGAATGAAAGAACGGGGTTCATACTGTCCATAATTTATCCTCTGTTTCTTACACCACTAATTTTCATTAGTAATTTTAGTCATAAATTAAATTTCTAAATTTAAAAAGATACTTGTTTATACATAGTAGTCGAAGACTTGAAGAAAACAGGGGGTCCGTATGAAGCCTGAAAAAGCCTTTTCTTTTTCTCTTTTCTAGACGATTTATTCATGGAAATTTTTCAGTTTCGTTATTACCATTTTTATAATTTAAAAATCAGTGTTTAGATCTCTTTAATAATAATTACAGAACGAAGTATATAATAAACAATTCAATTTCGTAAAATATATCTTGCAAAAGTATGAAGAAAGTGTATAATGTGATAATTTTATATCACATATTACTTTATACTACTTATTTTATTTTATACTTTTCCCAATTTAAAACATTTTTTTAAAAATTATTAGTATAAAATTTTATTATTTCTGGAGTAAATTATTTGAATAAAATAGCATTTCGTAATTTATTTCAAGCTCACATTAGGTAAAACTTGATGCAAAACTATATGCTTTATATCTTTAAATATGGAATATCATTAAATTTTGAGTAAATTATTTGAATAAAATAATATTTCGTAAATTATTTGAAGCTTAGAAAAGGAAAACCTTGATGCAAAGCTATACGCTTTATATCATTAAATTAAGATAATATTTCATAGGATCATTTCTATAGTATATCGTTAAATTAAATCAAAGTTTAAAAGTTTACTATCGAAATACATAAAATAAAATAAAATTATAAAGAGGTACAAAAAATTATATAGTGAAATAAATGTTATTATTCAGAAATAGGGCTCATGCTTAAAGGATTTATTAAATATATATATATATATATATTAGGTCGTTGCAAAAGTAAGTGCGGTTTTTTATTGCTTCATTTCATAAAAATACATCAAATCAAATGACAATTTTTAATCAAGATACTCTCCATTACTTTCTACAACCTTTGCCCATTTTTCGGGTAACAAATGTATACCACGGCGATAGAAGTTCTTGTCTTTGGAGGCAATAAAATGATCCGCGTCCGCACGAACTTTTGCAACGACCTAATATATATATATATATATATATATATATATATATATAATACTACATTATCCATAGCAGCCAACCTGACTGCTTTTGGGCAATACAGATATCAGAAACAAAAAGTGGAATGTAGTAAATACAACTTTTAATAAATGCACTTATATCATGTATATAAAGTCACATAAAATCTAAGAAATTGTATCAATATATATATAATGACTTCATTGGGCAATCTAGTTTTGAAATAAATGTAATATAAAATGTAAAAAAAAAAAAAAAATGCGTACGGAAATTAGAAAAAATTTGTGACTTTTCCGAAATTTATATGAGTTACTAGAATCTCTACCCGACGTTACCCAGGGTAAGTCAATGAAAGAACAGAACGGAAGTGGAAAGAAAAATGTTTTAAACATTTCCCGAAGTATTTAATATAAAATATTATAAATACATAAATACAAAAGTTTACAGCTCTAGTGCGGGAATCCCTTGGCTACTTTAAATATTTTTGGACATTTTTGCTATGAATTGATATGGCTATCAGAATTGCGTAACTAAAGGTCTTGGCGAGAAACGTCCGAGCTATTTCGATGCCAAATTTCAAATTTTCCTAAAGGGGACCAATACTAAAGCTGTTCCTTAAAAAAAGTTCTTAATAAAATTCAAATTATGACTATTTACACACAATTAAGGTGAGAACATAAAACAACCTCATAAATTAGATATAAAGTATCAATAAAAATGAAAAATGTTCTTCCACTGTAGAAAAAAAAAAGTACTACTTAATTTAAACAAACACCATCTTTCGTAGCGTGACCTTTTTTAAGTAAAAATTTAAATAATAAATGCAGAAATTCAACACTTCCTTGTAAACAATATTCGCAGCAATTAAATCTACACTTAAAAAGAAAGAAAAAATCATTATTAGCATTTTTATTTACATGATGGTTCACAGTATGAACTTCTCTATCTATTCAACACAATTTGCCTCAATCCGACCGATGATAGTTTTTCGTCTGGGCAATTCAACAACAAACAACACTTTTAATATCGAAACGATATGTCTACAGCTGTTTGAAAATAAATGAAATTATACGCACTTCTGTTGCCAAACAAATAAAAAAGAAATATGGTAAAGAAAGCCACAAAAATAGGCTGAATCACGAGCTGATATATTATTTGCATTTATATTAATGCACAAACACGTAATTTATCGTACGCTTAATATCTCTTTAAATTTGAGCTGACGTAAATCATTAAAAAAAAAAAATTAGATAATTAAAAAAATTAGAATTTTCATAAATCAAATCCTTTTTTAATTTGTGTATATGTTCAATAGTATAAAATTTCGAGCCACTGCTGTAGGAACATAGACGATTAAAATGAAAGGAATTTTAAATACAAAATATTACGGGTATAAATAAATGAAAGTGCATAAAAAATAAAAGTATTTTTAAGTACCTTCCTGATATCGTAAGAAAATAATTGTTGTATTTTGAAAATCTGGCTAATCATATCTTTCAAATGGTACGACTTTCAACCCTATACTTCCATAATTAATATGTTAAAAGTGTACCACAAATTTCATGCTTGCCTATTAATATATAGATTTAATTTTATTTCCGGAAAAAAAAATAAACGTGATTTTATTTCCTTATTTTGGAATCAAATGTTTGTTTGTTTTTTAATCCATTTAAAGTTAAAATGGGGATTTTATTTGATATATTTTTATCCCACTATCCGAATGAGCTAAAAAAATACGGCATTAGCTAGATTTTTTTCTTGAGTAATAAGTGTGCCAGTTTTCATAGCTGTCGCTTGAACTGTATAGATTTGTATAGAGAACTAAAAATCTGGGCAAACAGACAATCAGCTTTATATATATAGATTATCTATAAAATAATGAAATTTTTAGTTCTTATCATTTTCGTTGTTGCTGTTGTTGTTTTTCTTTTTGTTTTAACATCTAATCTTAATACCGGGGTGGATTATTTTGACCCCAACACTGAAAAAGATATTACTATACAGTAAATGTGTGCTTCGGTAATTCAGCGCGGATTAAACAAAATTCGAGCAATTTTGAGATAAATATTAATTTTATACAAACAATAAAAAATAATGAAAATAGCGAAAATAGCGAAAATAGGCTTACCTTTTTGAGGGCTTCTATTTTAGTTTGTTCCGTTCAGCAATGTCTTATTATTATCATCATATTCTTATTTCTTCTTCTGCAAGAAGTACTTTGAAATTTCATAAAAAAAAGTGATGCATATGATTAATAAGCATGAGCCTATTCTTGATTTTGGCATTGTTTTAATTACTAAAAAACAAGAACGAAAAATCGTGCGGTACGCATTGATTAATCTTTCCAAATGTACGTAATTATTGTATCGTAAAACTTTCATTATTCCTTGCCTACGTAATCGCACAACGGACAGACAGTAGTTCTGAAAGGCATACACATAGATTAATTGAATTCCTAATCATCCTTACACATTGTTAGAAAGTGTTAAAAATGCTTAACACAAAAGAAAACTTAACCCTTATATTCCAATTGTAGCCATTAATGCATGTGAATATTTTAATGTAGCCCTGTAAGTCTGAAGGTTAACAAAACCATATTCTTGACAAAATATTATTTTAGCATATTAACAATAAATGTTAATTTCTTTATGATTTTTACAATAGAAAGTTCTTTAAATGTATTTTATAAAATTGTCTTAAAATGCAATGAATTGGCATTTTTTGGGGTGTCCCTGTACACAAACCAGTTGCAAAGGACTATTAATGCCATTTAAAATTGGGAACATTCCATTTGAATAACACACACACACACATATATATATATATATTCTGAAAATATTTGCGGACGCTGGGGGTCGGCAGACGGACAGATAGGTACACAAATTGAAATCATATTCACACTTTAAAAAAATCTTAAAAAGTGTTAAATCGCTTAATGTAAACGAAAATACAATTCCAGCAAATTTCCAATAAAAGCCCTCAATGTTACTGAATATTTTTGTGCGGCCCTGTAAATCTAATACTAATCATACTACATTCTTCAGAAAGCTTTCTTTTGTGCATATGAATATTTTAATTTTGTTAAGATTTGTTCAAAGTAAAGTTATTAAAATTTAGTTTATAGAAATACCTCACATAGAACGAATGCTTTGGAATATTTTCGGGTGTCTCTGTACACAAACCAGTGGTGGTATTTACTCCATTTTCAATAGCAAACATCCGATAGTGAACTTGAGTGACACATTTCAATTTCATTGAAATTTGTGTAAAATAAAGGAACTAAAATATAGTTCATAAAAATACATCTCACAGAACACAGTGCTTTGACATACTTTTGGGTGCCCCTGTACACAAGCCAGTAGAGGTATTTACTCCATTTTCAAAAGGAAACATTCGATCTAAAGTTTCATCTATAAGTTTCAAGAAATTCCATAAATATATACGGCGGTTCTATGGAAAAAATTCTTTTGTGCGTATGAATAATATTTTTAATTTTATAAAGATATGTGCAAAGTAAAGTTCTTAAAATTTTGTTTATAGAAATTCCTCTCATAGAGCGCAATGCTTTGGGTTAATTTCGGCTGTCCTTGTATACAAACCAGTGATGTTATTTACTCCATTTTCAATGGAGAACATCCAATAGTGGATTTGAATAACATATTTCAATTTCCTTAAGATTTGTGTAAAGTAACGGTATTAAAATATGGTCAATAGAAATACCTCTCATAGAACACAATGCTTTGGAATACTTTCGGTTACACCTGTACACAAACCAGTAAAGTTATTCACTCCATTTTCAATAGGGAACATCCGATAGTAAACTTGAATAACATATATCAGTCTCAAGAAATTAAATGAATATTTACGGGAGTTGGAGCACGGACGGACAGACAGACAAACCGAAGTCATTAACACTTTTCAACCTTGTTAGAAAGTGGTAAAAAAGGAGAAAAAAAAAGAGCAGAAAAACGCTTTTACAGGTACATCGTTAAACAAAAAACCTGAACAGTATAATACTGAAAAAATGTTTACAGTCAATTTTATCACGTGATCATTATTTTATATTTAGACAACTGTGTTGAGGGAGGGTTGAAAGATAGGGAGGAACATGCAGGTTTCTTTTTTAAGAGTCGTTTTTTGGTAGAAAAACATGATGCAGAAATGAAAAAGGTTTTCGAGTTTGTAACACTATTTCTGTCATTCCCCCTCAAAATCGGAAATTGGCTGGAGTTGCAGGTTATGACGGTGTTTCAGGAAGGTTGCTTTAGGAATAGGTTTCGTCAACACATCTGCTGTCATTCCTTTATTTTCTTTATATTGTACGTTTTCACTTAAATTTCTGCTTCATGGTACTGAATATCAATGTGCTTGGTGCGAGCAGTGTGTTTAGGTGATTCTATCATTTTTATTGTTAATTGGTTATCGTCCACTAATTTTATAGGTAGTTCCTATGGCAAGTCAAGGTCTTCTAGTACCCTGATCAACCATAGTAGCTCTTGTGTTGCGCTAGCAGCTGCAACGAATTCTGTTTCAGCTGAATAAAGAGCAACGCATCTTTGTTTTCGTGAGATTCAGTGAATTGGTTGATTTTCCTAGTAAAAATAAGTTCCCTGTCATCGATTTACGATCGGATTTATCGCTGACCCAATCGGCATCGGTTCTGACCCAATCGGCAATTCCTTTTACAATGCAAGAGACACCGCATTATCCCTAAATTCATTCAACTGAAATGCAATATTTCTGGTTCCAGTTTTGTAAACAAAGCAGTATTCAGGTCTCATTTTAATATTCTCCGTGCAGTTATTAAGGAAACTCGTACCAACATCGCCAAAATTGAAAAAGATTTATTGTTTCTCCACTTAAAGTTAGCTTTTGAACGTCCTAATTTTATGTTGATTGATCACAATTCCTGGATTCATTGTGACAACCGTTCTCGCAAACACTCAATTAAATTACATGATAAATTCAACCGGCTTCGTAATTCACAGAGTCCTATTCATTCGAACGACTTACCTGTTGTCAATAAAAATGCAATCGTTAATCTTTCCAGTACTGATATTTCCAATAGTCAATATTCTGTTCTCAAACTCAATTCAAATTTTGCCATTTCTAAACCTCCTTCTTTTCCTCAGTTAATTCCACCGGTTGAAAAAGCTTTCAAAAATTCTCGACTGACTGACCAACAGAAAGAAAATCTTCGTCATTTAATCCTTAATAATGCCAATTCAACTAGCTAATGCTAGCAAATGCTATTTTCAACTCTAAAAATTTTAAATCAAATCTCAGCCCTGCAGAAAAAAACGCCTTGAAGGAATTAAAATCTAATGAAAATATCATCATTACTAAAGCTGATAAAGGTGGTCAGATTGTTATTTTGGATAAAAAACAATACATCGAAAGTGTTACCGAACTACTTAATGATGGCCCATACATTCCTCTGCCCCGTGACCCTTCTCCTCAAGAATTAAATAAAATTAAATCTGCTATAAAATCTTGCCCCTTGTTATTGAACTCGACTAAATCCCATCTTATCCCCTCTATTGCTAATTGTGCCAGATTTTATGCTTTACCAAAAGTTCACAAAACCAATATTCCATTTCGTCCAATAGTCTCTAATATCGGTACTGCTTCCTATAATCTAGCTAAATTTCTCACCACAATTTTTGCTCCACTTCTTGCTGCTAATAGTTATACTGTTAAGAATTCCATAAATTTTGCAAAAAATATTCAAAACTGCCCTCACACTAATCTCACTATGGTTTCTTTTGATGTAAAATCTCTTTTCACTAATGTTCCAACAAGTGGCGCCCTCTGCTGTCTCGAAAATAGATTAAAAGAGTTTCATTTCACCTCTTTCGAAATGCAAGAATTAATTTCTCTTACCCGCATTTGTTTATCACAAACCACTTTTTCTTTCCAAAATAAATTCTATCGTCAGTCTGAAGGTTTAGTAATGGGTTCCCCTCTCTCCCCAATTCTCGCAGACATTTACATGCACTATTTCGAAAGCAAACTTTTAAAGAAAATATCTTTTCCTTTTTGGACCCGTTACGTTGACGACACCTTCACGCTTATCGACATATCTCATCACAATATTAACCATGTCTTAGAAACCTTAAATTCAATTGACAGTAATATCCAGTTTACATATGAAATAGAAAATAATGGCTCCCTTCCATTTCTTGATACCCTCGTCTCTCGCACTGTAAATGGATTTTCAACCACTGTCTATCGTAAAAAATTTTGCAGTCTCCCTTCCTCCCCATGCGCGTTCATGTCACCCGCCTAACCAAAAAATGGCTGCTTTCTATACTTTTGTAAACCGTGCCCTTAATATTTGTTCAAATCCTAATTTATTGAAATCTGAAATTAAATACCTGAAAGCCATAGCAATTGACAGAGGTTATGACCCTTCCATTATAGACAAAGCTATCAAAAAATTACAACTCCCTCGTATTTCGTCTACTAAATCAGTCACATCTAATATCAGTATTGTTTTACCCTATTTTTCTAAAGCCAGTCAAACCATAGTTAAAATTCTCAAACAATATGATTTTAAAATAATATTTTCGCTTTCCAATAAACTCACCTTTTCTCAGTTAAAAGATCCTATTGATATGCATAATTCTTGGGGCATTTATAGTATTTCCTGTCAGTGTGGTTTATCATATATTGGCCAAACTAAACGCAGTCTTAAATTTCGTCTAAAAGAACATATGAATTACGTCCGCAAACAAGAAACCAATAAATCGGCTATTTCTAAACATTGCTGGGAGGAAAATCATAATTTTAAATTTAATTCAGCTAAAATAATTTGCAGACCTAAATCCATTTATGAACTCGATTTCTTTGAAGCTTTTCATATTTATAAAAATTTTAAAAACCTTGTAAATTGTGATTTCGCTGTTCCCTATTTGTCTGATTGTTGGAAATGTTACATTCAGTCCACATTTCCTTAATTTTTCTACTGATTACACAGCTACACATTTCTTAATTCCTATTGGCCACACTCCCCACCTCTTCCGAAATCCTAATGGTTGAATTAAATCCGGTCCCTCTCCTATATATAAGAGCACTTCTCCAGATTCAGAATTCTTTTTGCACTGAAGACGGTACGCTTTAGGCTACCGAAACAGCTGTATGCACCTATAATTTTTCTTTGGCGTTTCTGACGTAGTAGTTTATTCCTGTTTTAATATTCCAACGCCAAGTCTCCTGCTATTATTTGTTAAGCTTATACGGGCTTAGTTGTGTTATTGGTCTGCTGCTCATATTGTTACTGAGCAACCTGGTCTGAGAAGCCTCATATGAGGGGGAGATTAGGTCAGTAATATTTTGAGCCTTTTTCTTGTTTTCAAAATGTGCAAATTAGTTAATCGTTTCTACCGTCTACGTACTAAAAAGTTCCGTGCCCTCAACCGTCTAAAATTCCTTTTACAATGCAAGAGACACCGCATTATCCCTAAATTCATTCAACTGAAATGCAATATTTCTGGTTCCAGTTTTGTAAACAAAGCAGTATTCAGGTCTCATTTTAATATTCTCCGTGCAGTTATTAAGGAAACTCGTACCAACATCGCCAAAATTGAAAAAGATTTATTGTTTCTCCACTTAAAGTTAGCTTTTGAACGTCCTAATTTTATGTTGATTGATCACAATTCCTGGATTCATTGTGACAACCGTTCTCGCAAACACTCAATTAAATTACATGATAAATTCAACCGGCTTCGTAATTCACAGAGTCCTATTCATTCGAACGACTTACCTGTTGTCAATAAAAATGCAATCGTTAATCTTTCCAGTACTGATATTTCCAATAGTCAATATTCTGTTCTCAAACTCAATTCAAATTTTGCCATTTCTAAACCTCCTTCTTTTCCTCAGTTAATTGCACCGGTTGAAAAAGCTTTCAAAAATTCTCGACTGACTGACCAACAAAAAGAAAATCTTCGTCATTTAATCCTTAATAATGCCAATTTCAACTCTAAAAATTTTAAATCAAATCTCAGCCCTGCAGAAAAAAACGCCTTGAAGGAATTAAAATCTAATGAAAATATCATCATTACTAAAGCTGATAAAGGTGGTCAGATTGTTATTTTGGATAAAAAACAATACATCGAAAGTGTTACCGAACTACTTAATGATGGCCCATACATTCCTCTGCCCCGTGACCCTTCTCCTCAAGAATTAAATAAAATTAAATCTGCTATAAAATCTTGCCCCTTGTTATTGAACTCGACTAAATCCCATCTTATCCCTTCTATTGCTAATTGTGCCAGATTATATGCTTTACCAAAAGTTCACAAACCCAATATTCCATTTCGTCCAATAGTCTCTAATATCGGTACTGCTTCCTATAATTTAGCTAAATTTTTCACCACAATTTTTGCTCCACTTCTTGCTGCTAATAGTTATACTGTTAAGAATTCCATAAATTTTGCAAAAAATATTCAAAACTGCCCTCACACTAATCTCACTATGGTTTCTTTTGATGTAAAATCTCTTTTCACTAATGTTCCAACAAGTGGCGCCCTCTGCTGTCTCGAAAATAGATTAAAAGAGTTTCATTTCACCTCTTTCGAAATACAAGAATTAATTTCTCTTACCCGCATTTGTTTATCACAAACCACTTTTTCTTTCCAAAATAAATTCTATCGTCAGTCTGAAGGTTTAGCCATGGGTTCCCCTCTCTCCCCAATTCTCGCAGACATTTACATGCACTATTTCGAAAACTAGCTTTTTAAGAAAATATCTTTTCCTTTTTGGACCCGTTACGTTGACGACACCTTCAAGCTTATCGACATATCTCATCACAATATTGACCATGTCTTAGAAACCTTAAATTCAATTGACAGTAATATCCAGTTTACATATGAAATAGAAAATAATGGCTCTCTTCCATTTCTTGATACCCTCGTCTCTCGCACTGTAAATGGATTTTCAACCACTGTCTATCGTAAAAAATTTTGCAGTCTCCCTTCCTCCCCATGCGCGTTCATGTCACCCACCTAACCAAAAAATGGCTGCTTTCTATACTTTTGTAAACCGTGCCCTTAATATTTGTTCAAATCCTATTTTATTGAAATCTGAAATTAAATACCTGAAAGCCATCGCAATTGACAGAGGTTATGACCCTTCCATTATAGACAAAGCTATCCAAAAATTACAACTCCCTCGTATTTCGTCTACTAAATCAGTCATATCTAATATCAGTATTATTTTACCCTATTTTTCTAAAACCAGTCAAACCATAGCTAAAATTCTCAAACAATATGATTTTAAAATAATATTTTCGCCTTCCAATAAACTCACCTTTTCTCAGTTAAAAGATCCTATTGATATGCATAATTCTTGGGGCATTTATAGTATTTCCTGTCAGTGTGGTTTATCATATATTGGCCAAACTAAACGCAGTCTTAAATTTCGTCTAAAAGAACATATGAATTACGTCCGCAAACAAGAAACCAATAAATCGGCTATTTCTAAACATTGCTGGGAGGAAAATCATAATTTTAAATTTAATTCAGCTAAAATAATTTGCAGACCTAAATCCATTCATGAACTCGATTTCTTTGAAGCTTTTCATATTTATAAAAATTTTAAAAACCTTGTAAATTGTGATTTCGCTGTTCCCTATTTGTCTGATTGTTGGAAATTTTACATTCAGTCGACATTTCCTTAATTTTTCTACTGATTACACAGCTACACATTCCTTAATTCCTATTGGCCACACTCCCCACCTCTTCCGTAATCCTATTGGTTGAACTAAATCCGGTCCCTCTCCTATATATAAGAGCACTTCTCCAGATTCAGAATTCTTTTTGCACTGAAGACGGTGCGCTTTAGGCTACCGAAACAGCTGTATGCACCTATAATTTTTCTTTGGACGTAGTTTATTCCTGTTTTAATATTCCAACGCCAAGTCTCCTGCTATTATCGGCGTAGCGTGTTAGAATTGGTTCTTTGTTAGCGCTAATAACTTTATTATCTAAGTTTAAGGAAATATGAGTATTTTTGCATGAAAGTTGTTTGATATTTAAATAAAACAGTTATAGGGAACTTTTTGAATTTTCACGATATTTGCTCGAGGTTTCCATATAAGTATCTCAATATATTTGCCTAATGAATTACGCAAATGAATTTGCGTTAATGCTTGCTTATGGGTGATTAAAAGTTATTTAGTAAAAGCGCTCATATTTCATTTGATATTTAATAATTTTATACTCTGATTGTAGTATATGTTGTGTCTAATGTAGTATGTGTCAAGTTTTCTAAAAATGGCTTTCATTGTGATTAATACCTTGTATTTTAAAATAAAAGATAGGCAATTTTTTAAAGAAACCTTTATATCTCCGTGAATATATGCGCTAATCTCGTACAATAGATATCTAAAGAAGCCTCATTATCACATGCTTAATTCAGAATACATTTCAAATATTACTTTTTGCAGTTTGGTTCTAAACATTGTGTATCCTTTTTAATTTTTCAATGGTCCCCTTTTTTCTTCATGGGGAAAACTTTCGCTGAAATATATGAGGTATAACATGTTTTCTTTTTCTTTATACTCCTAAAGTTTTAAGGTAGTTTGTCATTGGATATAGTCAACAACATGTCTGAAATCGAAAGTGTCGGTCATTCATGAAAAAGTAGTGTATTCTCTTTAAGAAATATAAATATATGCTACTTATTAATGAACGTGTACTATGCGCAAATATGCTCATTTTATAAATGTGAAATAAACTTACTTAATATCAGACATTAAATTTCCTTATTTTATTATAAGAAATTCCTAACTCTGTACTTATTTAATCATATGATCGATTCGCTTAGGTGCCAACTTTTACGCCTTTTGGCTATGCGAAAATAGAAAATTAATAATAATAATTACCATCTTCTGTCAGGAACAATTCCGGTTAGACCGCTTCAAAACAGAGACTTTTGGTAGCCTTTTTATTTTCTTTCTTAGAAATGCTATGTACTTTTATTTTTTTAATTAATCTGCATAAATGTTACATCATTAGAAAGATCTTTCAAAACTGAACATTTTTTGTGCTTACACTTTTCCTTTAATCTCAATATGTAAAAAGATTTCAACGAAAGTTTATAACTACCATTGCAATTCTAATACCCATGGAGGATAAAATTAAAATGTAATATAAAATTCAATCATAAAAATTATGGGCTAATAGTTATTACATCATTTCCTTGCAATCATGATAATGTACTTATCTGATATAAACAAACAGTTGATTGTGACATCATATTTATCAAATTAGTTAAAATAAATAAGGTTACAAATAAGGTATCTAAGGTTACTTCGTTACAAATATGGTACCTTTCATTTGGTACCTTATTTGTAACGAAGTTTTGATTAGATATTTTAAAATTAATTAAAATATAAAAATAATTTCAATATTGGACATTTAAATTTATGATTTTTGCCCAAAAAAATTTATCAGTTATTGTTATATATATATATATATATATATATATGTGTGTGTGTGTGTGTGTGTGTGTATATATATATATATTATTTACTTTTTTTTTTTTTTTTTTGAGAGGGGGGGGGCATAAGATGAAATAATGTTTTCACGCGAAAAATTAAAAAATATCAAATTTGCCCATGCATATAAAAAATACTTATTAAATAGTTTGTTCGTTCGGTGCAACTTGCACATTAGTCCGCTTTAAATATAGTGTCCAGCGAAGCTGGCAAAGCATTCGTTGATTCACTACCTTAACTGATTTCACATTCCGTCATTTTTGACGGTCTTATATACTAGTCTTTATATATTTTTATAACGGATTTAAGAGACGAAATAAAATAAAAATTTCCGGTAGCAAAAAAACATAAAATATGGACGTATGAAAGTAGTTTGCTATTTAAATAAAACAGTTATAGGGAAAGAACGTGAACATCTTTCTATTGCTTCCATGTTTAAAAAGTTCAAACTAACAAAGATTGTTATTTCAATATATAAAATTGTATTTACTAAATTTAATAATATGCATGTATATTATATTCTTGGATTTTTAAAATATAATGGAAAATTATGTTTTTGACATGTATTTTAAACCCTTTGACGAGTTCAAATAATTCCCTATTGCTAAATATCGAATGCAGATAAGAAATTCCGAGCGATAACTATGCCTGTTAACTACGATTCAAACTTTAGTGATGAGAGATTATACCATTTATCCTCTCGCTCATTCAAAAAATTCTGTAGTCCTATGATCTGAGGAAGAGAAATGCTGAAGCTAAAATATATTACATCGGTATGATTTCTGATAAAATATTTAAAAATGCAAATAATTTCAAGACCTTTGCGACCACTGGTCTACAGTATATCTATTTTTAAATTGGAATTGTTTTTGTAAATAGAATATAAAAAAGTATTATTTGTACAAATTTTTGCCATTTTAAAAGTAAAGGAATTAAAAGATACTTTTGTAAATGTGATTCATCATTTTCTAGTTATAGTAAACTGTCTTCTGAATAAATATTACATTAGTCTACGTGTTTTTTTTTTTTTTTTTTTGTTTTTTGTTTTTTTTTTAACCTTTTGTTATGACATTTTTCCAAAAAATAGCAGGTTTTGAACTGAATTCTGCAGTAGATTTTTGAGGTTAGATTTTATTTTCTTTGTTTCTACTCATTTATTTTGTGCGTGTGTGTGTGTTATATTGCTAACAAAGTTTTTTATTTTAATTTACCTCCTCACATATATAGCTTTCTTATTCTTTTTTTTTTTTTTTTTTTTTTTTTTTAGGATATGGAGATATTGCTCCTTGCTCAAACACTGGCAGAGCAGTAACAACATTTTATGCAGCTATGGGAGTTCCTCTGATGTTTCTAGTTTTAGCTGACTTGGGAAAACTTTTCACAAAAGCCATGAAATTTATCTTTCGTTATTTTAGAAGATTTTACAAAACGGGAACATTTCGAATAAATACTTCAGCCATTCCAGAAGACAGACTATTGCAAGTAGGTTTATTTACTTCCTTCATATATGGGAAGATTCCTTGGAAATATGTTGCTTTTTCTATACAGTTTGTTCCAATTTTCAACGAACTATTTAAATTCATTATGTTAATCTCATGCTATAGTATTTATTCTGAAAAGAGAGAATACATTACAACGTACATGAAAAAAATCTTTCATTATTTGTGCGTTGAATTTCAAGCGTTGACTTGATTTTTAAGTTTAGAATAAAGACGTTTTACTTGATAAAATTAAATTAAATTAAAAAACTGGTGCTCTTTTACAGCCTATAGTGTTGTACATTTGCTCGAAAAGCATACAAATATATAAATTAGTCATACTTCACTAACCCGTTAGTAGTCGCTAGTTGGTCGATTTGCCGCCCATCCTTCAGTTTTTCCTGATTTTTTTATTCAATAGCCACCAAAAATTTTTAGAAGTGGCATTTGATATACTTAAAACGCGACTAAAATCGATTTAACGTCGATCACATCACTTCTTAAAATTATTGGTGACAGTTAAATAAAAAGTTCGCAACCTGCAATAGGTGGCGCTGTCGATAGCGACTACTAACGGGCTAACCAAGGTCATCGCAAGTATTCTTTAAGGTTAATTATTTTAACAAAAGAATAGCCTTTTTTTTTTTTTTTTTTTTGATACAATGATTAACCTTTTGCAAGAATGTTTGTGAATTACTAAGAAGCAATATAGCACGTGGTTTGGGGATCTATTGGTACGGTTGGCTCTATTTTGATTACCGGTTTTTCAAATGTGACTGTTTATCAAATGTATATGTTTTTTGTAGGAATTTACATCCCTTTAGACTGTAAAATTACTTCAGTGTTTTTACAATGATCCTTAAAATTGCATTTATGCATTTATTTAAATAAAATGTACCGCACAAAGAGTTGGCGATTTTTTTACACGCATGCTGTGGTTTTTTCTAGCTTTTTTTTTCCTACAGGAGTCTGTATTTTTAATAAAAAATCTTTGCTTTATAAAATTATTCCTATAAAACCAATTGAAAAGATTTTTGTTTTAAAATAGTGGTTCAAGTAAATGCAAATTCTTGACATCCAGAATAAAAATTGAAATATATCTATTTTACAAATACTTTATTAATAGTTTTAAAGTTATGAAGAAAAGAATACTTACACAAATATTTCATCTCTTATGAAAATATTTCAAGTAATAATTTCGTTTAAGCATCATGACACATAATTACTGATAAAATCCGTAATGCATTTTTTTTTCAATATATATATATACATAATTATGTGTCAGTTAGGTTCATTTCAATAAGTCAAACACATTATTAAAAATACTTCATTATACGTAATTATCTGACCGCCGCTAAAAGTATACTTACTTCAAGTTGAAATAAGTATATATTAGGAACTGTGCAGATTACGATTTTGTCCTTTTCGAGGCTTTAATAAAATATAGCTGCTTTAAGGGGCGAAAATTTGCACAGAATTTATACCACTGTTTACAAACAAAAATATTCTTTTTGTCCAATCACAGATTTATTAAGAAGAAAAAAAATTAATAAATAGCGGTATAATCTGCGCTAAATTACCGTGTTTGTTCTTCCTTACAAAACACAGAAGAAAAAAACATATATATATGAAATAAATTAAATATTTAATTATTTTTAGAGTAATAATGTGGTAAAAATTTAATTTATAAACTTACTTTTCTGATATAAGCTAAATAACACATATGCCTGACGATTGCTTATAGGCTGCTGAGTGATTGCAAAATAAGTACATGTGTTTGTTGCTTTTTTTTTTTTTAAAATCCCTAAGTGGATTAAAAATAATTTTAAAGCATGCGAGAACATAACTTAAAAACCAAAAACAAGGCAGTTCCCTTCTTCATTAAATTATCTAGATATTAATGACTAATGTATTTTATTCTAACATATATGAAATTCTTTTTCAGAGTGCAAACGCGGAATTTCTAATTAAACACAAAAAAAGAGTATATGCAAATGCAGAAAGTATTTGAATAATTTTAAAAATAAAATATTCTCATTACAAACAGAAAGTTATTTTTATACTAATTCGTGAAACGGTAATGAAAATCCTGCTTCTCTCATTTAAAGTAGAAAAAGAAACCCTCGAGTAATTTCTGTCAGTAAAATGGCCAGTAAAAGATTTTTAAAAAAAATATATGAAATAAATTTCAAATTAAATGTTTGTAAAATCATCAGTGAATTACATTATTTTTTAGAATATTTTCAAAAGATAGTATAAACCACATTAAGTTATATGAAAATATTTTATTTACAATTCAATATATGAAAAGATTAATTAAATGATTAGTATAATGAATAATTAATAGAGTTGTTTTAAATATTCTGTTGAGATAATTCGTGTATTCTTTTTTCTTTAAGCTTTAAGGTATGTATTTCAGTCTGTATCACTTTTTTGTATTTCAGATGGTAGGTATCCTTTTGAAAAAAGAAAAGAAATAGGAGTAAATATATGTATTATTGCTGAAAAATCTATCTATAATTTTACACTTCAGAATCGTTCTTAATTTTATTAATTTAATATATGCACTACATAGAATTGTTTCGCAAACAAACTTTTTTTTTTTTTTCGAATTAAAAATATTAATTCAACTAATAAAGATAAAACTATTTTTAAACCAATCGCTAAATAAGTAATTCGATCAGTTTTGGTAGAAAGTTATTGTTCCAAACTATATTTTAGACGATCATTGAAATCATAGTCACACAATTTTACTCTAAAACTGAACTATCACCTGCATCGAGGAGCCTAAATAGAAAAATTTAAATGTTTGCTTTCAACATTTGTACCGAAATCTGTTTTTGTTTACTTAGGGAAAAAAAACTAATGTTAAACTTCTTGACTTATAAATGCACTTATAATAGAAATTTCAATAATTAAATGTTAACTTTTCCGGTTTTCTCGGAAGATGTATTACTGAAAATTTTTAATAGTTTTTTTTTTTACAGTTTTCTAATAATTGCATCGGTATACAATCAAAAAACTGCATAAGATGTTTTCACATTTTTATATGTATTTTTACTTATTGAAGCCAAAAAATACTGTAAAAAGGTTAAAAGTTCTATCACATGGATTTTATTTCAATTTTATTACCATTTTACACTTATTTTTACCATTATTACACTTTTATTACCATGTTTTTTTATTAACTTCGAATCTTGTTTGTTTGTTTGTCCAGTACAAATCTTGCAATCGATTTTTAACTAACTTCTCGACTAGCTATAGATATTTGAAATTTTCTGGACAGCTCACAACACAGTGACATACATTTTTCTAATAATTTTAGTCAACTATTTCAGGTCCCGCTGGCTTCGGCAGCGCTTATATGATTCGACAGAAAAATTATTTAACTAACTTCCCGACTAGCTTGACATTTGAAACTTTCAGAATAGTTCAGAACACGGTGAAAATGCATTTTTTTAATACCTTTAGCCAACTGTTTCGGGTTCCTGCTGCCTTCGGCACCGTTATCAGTACAAGGCTTGCAATCGATTTTTCACTAACTTTCCGATTAGCTAGACATTTGAAACTTTCAAGCTATCTCAAAACACGGTGGCAATACATTTTTTTAATACTTTAGTCAACTGTTTCATGTCCCTGCTGCCTTCGGCAGCGTTTATATGATTCAACAGAAAATTTATTTAACTAACTTCCCGACTAGCTAGACATTTTAAACTTTCTGAATAGTTCAGAACACGGCGAAAATGCATTTTTAAAATATTTTTAACCAACTGCTTCGGGTTCCTGCTGCCTTCGACAGCGTTACCAGTACAAAGCTTGCAATCAATTTTTCCCTAACTTCCCGACTAGCTAGACATTTGAAACTTTCAGGATAGCTCAGAACAAGGTGACAATACTTTTTTTAATACTTTTTGTCAACTGCTTCAGATCCCTACTGCCTTCGGCAGCGTTTATATGATTCGACAGAAAATTTATTTAACTAACTTCTTGACTAGCTAGACATTTGAAACATTCACAATAGTTTGGAACACGGTAAAAATGCATTTTTTAAATACTTTTAACCAACTGTTTCGGGTTCTTGCTGCCTTCGGCAGTGTTACCAGTACAAAGCTTGCAATCGATTTTTCCCTAAATTCCCGACTAGCTAGATATTTGAAACTTTCAGGATAGCTCAGAACACGGTGAAAATACATTTTTTTTATACTTTTAGTCAACTGATTCAGGTCCCTACAGTATTTGGCAGCGTTTATATGATTCAACAGAAAATTTATTTAACTAACTTCCCGACTAGCTAGACATTTGAAACTTTCAGAATAGTTCAGAATACGGTGAAAATGCATTTAAAAATATTTTTAACCAATTGCTTTCGGACCCTGCTGCCTTCGGCAGCGTTACCAGTACGAAGCTTGCAATCAAATTTTAACTAATTTCCCGGCTAGATAGCCATTTGAAACTTTTATAATAGCTCAAAACACGATACCAAGGAATTTTTTTAATACTTTTATCCAATTGCTCCTGGTTCCCGCTACCTTCAGCAGCGTTTATATGATTCAACAGAAAATTTAAAAACATGGTACATAAAAGTTCTTTTTATCTTGTAATTATTTTATTTTTATTTATTTATTTATTTATTTGCAAAACGCATACTTTTAGAAAACGTGAAATATGGTCTTTTTCTGTTGATTACGAGAACGATATTTAATAATTTATTTTTAACTTTAAATCAATACTTATTGAGATAAACCTTAAAAAAAAAAAAAAAAAAAAAAAAAAATACAAAATACAAAATTTGAAATAGGAGAGGTGGGGGGAGGGGGTTAGTGGAAAGGGTGATGGTTAAATCGTTTTCGAGGGGGGGGCGTAAAATAACGAATAAAAGTTTTCATAGGCAAAAAAGAATGTGTCTAGAATGATGAATATAACATGAAGGAACTGACTGTTTAGTTATGAGAAAAAATTTACCTACCTTAATTTATTAAAATTGGTGATTTTTTAATTTCAAAGTCCTATTACTTTGAAAAAAAAAAAAAAAATTATGATGGGAAGAATTGAAGGCTATTTTTATACTTTGCATCCTCGAAAACATGACGATTACCAATAAAATTTCTTGAAACTGATTTTTTTTTTTAACCTGCTTTATCTACTGTTCCTTGTATTAGAAAACACTATTAGAAAATAGTGGGGGTCATTCTTCAAAAAATAACCTTAAAGTTGCCAACTAATACGATAACTTAAGCTAATTACTCAACAATATTTCATAAACCTTAATAATTCGATAGCTATTTGTATAAATCTTCTAAAATTTGAATTTGGAGTAATTCATTTGCATATGTTTTTATACAGAGTGTTTCCAAAAGTTCAGAGCAAAAGTAAAACGCGATAGGAAAATATCTATGCGTGGAAGAGACATATGATTTGAAGATTGATATTCATCGTGGCATAGGATTTTTTATGGAATGAATATTGGTTCAAAATCCCGACAATAGGGGGGCGTTACTGCAGGCAAAACCATGGTGGTGACGTACGCATATCGATCGCCTCCAACTCAATATTAGGATTTCACAAAAATATTGAATACTGCATGCACATTGTTAATAAGCAATAATAATGTTCTTGTGTGTCGTTATTGTGATTGAAAAATGCACATGATAGCTATTCATGCCATATGCAAATTTGTGATCATGTGTGATATGACGTGAATCAGGCATGCATTGGTAAAAGAAGAGTCGCGCACAGATTACTCATACTTGCTACTCGTTTCAAGATAAAATATTGCTGGTTAAGCTGTATTATTCGAATTCAATCTACCCCAGTAGCAATACGGAAGTACGGACCGCGACTGCAGTCAGTAAAGGAATGTGGTGGTGGACACACTGAGCCCTTGTAACTGCAAATTCTTCTAGAACAAAATATCTCGTTTCACAATCATTACTTCTCATTGTTTTTTGTAGCAGCACTCCCTAGTTTTGAGTTTTGGAACTAATACTTTTTTCATGCCTTACAAAATTCCGCACCACGGGGTGCGTCCCCTATGTAGAAGTTTTAATTAATAAAAAATAGTTAGTAAAGAGTAAACAATTATTTACGCACCCCGCCGTAAAAATACTTTAAATTATAGCTTTATAATGCATCCAAAAAACTAACGCAGCTAACAAGGAATGTTGAAAACGATTAGGATTTATTAGAAAGATATATGCAGGGTTATTGGCAGAAATTCATTAAACAAGGCATTGAGTTCCCGGGAACTAATAGCGGCGGAGAATTTTGATATCAATTATTTTTTTGGCTGCCTAAGAAAGGCAAGAATTTTTGATCATCGGGGTGGCTTTTACAATAATATTGTTTATTATGAGATATATATATATGGTGGGTGTATAGATTAGATATTCATCAATTTATAATCATTTCATTGGACTAGTTCTATTTAACCTGATATTTTCTTTGTTACTAGAAAAGTTTTTAAGAATATTCTGAGTTTCATGTAAATGAAAAGTTCAATCTTTAAAGCAGATTTTAAAATGTTAAAAATTTCTCAGTCACTAAATGTAAGTCTCACCTTTGAATTACATTCTCTTCTTTGAAGGAACGGAGAAGTGAACTACAATATATTGAAAATTAGAGTTGACTAGGGAAATATATGTATTTCTATAGGAAGGTAATATTTTTAAGCAAATACTGTCGTACATCCAAAAGAAAACATTCCCCCTTAAGAAATGTTGCAAGCATCAGTATTATTGAAATCCGAACTTCCATAAGTGAAGATAGCTTGTAAATGAATGAGCGCACTTTTGAACTATTTATTTATATTCCGAATAAACTGTCTGCAATAAAAATTTAGAATAGTTTAAGTGGAGAATGATTTCATTCCTTGCAAAGAAATTCATCCTACACATATCGCATAGTGCACTCCCTCGGGCACCATGTGATAAGAACGTACAAGTCATCTCTACTGAGCTCAATTTTGTGAATTTCTTTTTCTATGCAATCTGTGTTCCCCTTCCCTTCCTGTCTCTTTAATGTATACAAGCCTGCAGCAACAGAGAATCTGATAAATCCTTGTGTCGCGTACTTTTTGTAAGATACTGCAACTTCTACTTTTTTATCGTGTTTTTATCATCCGTTCAAGAAAATAGATTTCTTATTGTGTTTCTATGAGAGAATAATCGTGAAAGATTCAGAAGTTATTTAAGTATGAATCTTTTATAATGGTAGAAAATGACGCATACTTGAAAATTTATAATATTTTGTGAAATAAAACATATGTTAAGTTAGAATAGAATATTATGTTGTTTGACACATCTATTTCAAAAATCATTCTGACAGCAGCATATTTAAGAAAAATGAAACGTGAAAAATAGATAGAGAAATATATATTTATAAGGAAAGAAACATACATACAAATTTCAAAAGTTGAAAAAAAAAATTACCCGATTTTGAAAAATCCTTCTTCAAAATAATTAAACTATGTTCCGTTGGATTTAATAAGCAAGCAAATTGTTTAATCGTTGTACATTTGTTTTATTAATTTAATGAAAGAAAAAAACTAATTTTCAAAAGTTTTTTTTTTTTTTTTTCTTACTGTTTACATTTATTATGAATGCATTAAAACCAAACTTAACTTTTTCGCATATCTCTTGTTTAATAAGTTTTTCCTTTTACTACTTTGGCACAAATTGTATAATAAATGTGATGGTTGTGGCTTTTCATAAACAAAGTATGATTTCGAAAGGGTAAAGCTTAAATTAGGAGAGAAAATATTAAAACCTGGGTTTCGAATGTTTGAAATTTTTGAAATAGCTTCCTCCTTATGTCTCGGTTTTTACATGTAAAAACGTAACAATGTAATTGTTTCGAGCATACATGTTATATTTAAGATCTGGGGTTGAAACTTTTTTCGTGCTGCAATTTTTCAGCTTAATTTTTTTAATAATATCAGATCTTACTTACTATATTATTAATTATTAAAGAAATACATTTATATTTTTAAAAACTATAAACTTATAATAAAAAATTTGACCTTGCTCAAAAAAAAAAAAAATCCATCAAAATTTCACTGAATCATGATAAAAATTTTATTTAAATTTGCAGGAAAATGGAAGAACAAACAAAAATGTATGATAATTATGGGAAGTACTAAAAATATAGGGAAAATTACATTCCCCGATTTAAATTGTCAAAAGTATGATATTTCCAAAATTCAGTATTATTCTATAATCCAATTTATTTTTTGAACAAAAAAAAAATGAATTTAAAATATCCTTAACATGATTCCAAAAAAAAAAAAAAAAAAAAAGTTTTGCTTTAACATTTATGAACGCATATCCGCCAATTCTCCCAAATTTTTAACATTACTATTTCTTAATAGTTACCTTTGTCTTATTTCATGGAAGAATTTTAGTTCTTAATATTTCAAAAAAAATTATTTAATAATAATAATAGTGTTAAAAATCGGGAGGGTTGGCAACTATGTGAATAACCTTTTAATAAATTGTGTAAATCTAACAGAGGTTATAGCTAGTTATTAGAAAAAATTATTAAGGGGACTCTCTACCTATCGTCTCTGAAAGCCGAAGCCAATGTTATTCTATGGGAAATTTCGCCCCATTATAATTCATTAACTTATACATATTTTTAGATTCTGTTTTCACTTTCCGAAAATTCACAATTATTAAACAATTTATCGCTTTCTAAAAATTGATTTTTCTTTTTTTATTTTTAAGATTTCATTTTTAAGCTCAAAAATGAAAATTTTCACATTGTGAAAATTCACATTTTACAACCTCAAAAAAAAAAATATATATATATATATATATATATATATTAAACATTTAAAAAAATAATTTTCAGAAAGCGATAAATTGTTTAATAGTTGTGAAGTTTCTGAATGTGAAAACGGAATTTGAAAATACATATTCGTTAATAAGTTATAACGAGGCGAAATTCTCCATAGAATAACATTGACTCTGGCCTCTGGGGACGATAAGTGGCGAGGCCTCTTAATGCTTTTTTACGTCTCAAACACTTTAAACTGTATGTTTTGTAATAATTAATTGGCCAATATTTTATATTGCTTTTTTTAACATATAGTTCTTTATTTTAGTATATGACTGTGTCATGGAGAACAGTTAAGCAAGATAAGAAGCCAAAAGAAGTTAAAGATGATAATGCGTTATCGAAAGAACAGTCTTCCTCCTGTAATCAAGTAACAACTTTAACAATACATAATGATGAATTGTATAAAAATCTCGATTTCATGAATCCTGATGAAAAGAATCATAAACATGTTGAGGTAGAGGATGAATTCACTCTTCCAGTGACTTTAGCCATATTTATGGTAATAATTTATATGATTGTGGGAGGACTAATTTTTTCCTACTGGGAAGATTGGACATTGTTTGAAAGTTTTTATTTCGTATTCATCTCCATGACTACGATAGGACTTGGTGATTACACACCTCAAAATCAGCAATATATGATGGGAGCTTTTATTTACTTAGTTCTGGGATTGGTGTTAAATTCAATGTGTATCAATGTGATCCAAGAAAAAATAACAGCAACTTTTCAAAAAGCCAAAGTCAGAATAGGTAACGATACTGTATTAAATGTACATGCTCTTTTGGAAGATGAAGAGCACAGGTCCAGACATCCGATATCTGATTCAAATATTTCAGAAAATTGCATGGGAGTAAAACTGATTCCCCATAAAAATAGCACGAGTGAAGCACCCGCGCCATTTTACAAAGCCATACGTAAATTTTCCGAAGGTGATATGAAAAATGAAGACAGCAAAGACTTTTTGAAAGTTCCTGGCCAAAACAGATTTAAATTTTATGACTCACCTTACAGTACAATTCAAGACGATTGTCAAGTTACTATTACTTCGATAAAAAAATTTTAAACGCATATTGACAGTTATTAAGGGATATAGAAAAGTCACCATTGTAGTAGCCAATGTCATTTATTTTTTTCATTCATTTATTACATGTCATACTATTGTATTCCATTATTTCACTTCATTGTAAGCTATCAGAAGTCATTGTTAATATTCCTTCTTCAGTTTTAAATAAATTTATAGATTAAATATGGGTTTGTGTTTTTAATTTTCTGATTTTTTCTTTTTTCCCACTTTGCTTCAGTAAATGTGTTTCAGTAAAAGAAAGCATCTGTAAATATTCCATTTATAACCTTAAAATACTGCAATGACAAAATAAACTTTTCTGTGTTTAAAAAAAAAAAAAAAAAAAAAAAAAAAAAATTATAATTATTATTTTTTTAATATTCTCAGTATGCAAAGTTACGCAAAAGTATTTTTGATCACTGTATGTTGCTACTAAAAATTTAATAAGTATTTAAAGGGATTAATGTACATTTTTAACAACACGTCTTTATTTTTAATTATTATAAAAGTAAAATCGCGCAAGAAATGGAATCAATGAAATATTTTCCTTATAGAAAGAGTGTACTTAAATACGAGGACACGTTTAAAAATTTACTGTAGGCAAAATATTAGCTGTAAAAAGTTCATAATTTCAAAAAATAATAAAATAAAAGTTTTTTTATTCTTTCTTTGCGCATGTCATTTACTTTACAAATACTTCATGTAGGAGCTGCATTTAAGTAAACAATGTCAATGCAATGATCGAGATCTTGCCATCGCCCCACATAACACCGTGCAGTCGGTAACAAAAGTGTCCGAACACTAGCGAAAATTCCTATGAAAGAAAAGTACACTTTATACGATTTTGTTAAATAAATCCTTATCGAATCATGTTCTTACGCTGACTAAGAACAGGATTCGACAAGTATTTATTTAACAAAACCGTATGAAGTGTACTTTTCTTTCATAGGAATTTTTGCTAGTGTTCGGACACTTTTGTTACCGACTGTACAATTTTGCACATAACCCTATGACTTCATAATTCTTCACATAACCCCACAAAAAAAAATCATAAAGTGTGATATCAGGAAACTTATAAGACCATTTTAGATCATATTGATCGGTTGTCCCCGGCAAATTCAATGACGTGCGGAGTTTGCAACAACCGCGTTTAGGAAAGTAGGGCCCAGTATCACACAATTTTTATTTTCAGATCTGACATGAAATGTGCATCTATATGAAGGAAACAAAGTCCCTAAAATAATCTTCGATCTCTTACATACATGCTACGTATTATTAAATTTAAAAAGAGTAATACCTATTTCCAGTATGTCATGTTTTTATAATGATGTAAACTGTAACACTGTACCATGCTACTGGAGTACAGTGTTACACACTGTGTGGAACTGTGATACGTTAGAGTAGAAATAATAATTATAAAGAAAGAGCTTGTATTAAAATTTATTTCAATTTGAACATACAGATAATTAATGATTCCTTTAACAGGCTTAAATTAAAAAGCTCCATTTGATAAGTTTATATGTAATCAGGGCTGCAAACGTTTTAGTTTTATTATGTATCGTTGTTAGTACACTCCCTTGTTTCACGCCACTTTCTTTGTAGAGTAATTTTCTCCAACATATATAGTTCCCTTAAAATATGAAAACAGTTGCTCCCCAAGAAAAGTAGTACGAAAAAAAAAGGGTGAGTACTAATGGCGACGTCATGGGATAAATTAAAAATTTGGCAGCTATGCGTATAATTGAGAAATTTTAAATATAGGGGAAAAATACAGAAGAAGAAAGCATAAAATTTCATAAGTCTTTATTGTGATGGCTTACATAGTTGAGAAAACAAAACTTTAGCAGTGATTGTAGCATATAGCTACAGAATAGATCAGAAAATATGATAAAATAAATCAACAACGTATTTTAGATTTTAATATATGAAAGTAAATCGACAGAAAAGCCCAGCATTTCTACTTTTCTAATTGTCCCTCATGACGGAATCGGGAAAGAAACTGTAACAATAATTTCTGAATTTTTAATTAAAAAAACTTCATCTATTGGTAAATTTTATAAGGTGGGAGAGTTATTTTAATGCAAAACATTTCAAAATCAACCTTGTTTTGATTCAATAAATGAATTTTATGTTCTTTAAAGTGTCCTTTAACAATAACGTAATCATTAATAGTAATTGATAAAAAATATTTGACTTTGCACTAATGTCTGATTGCAATTCTGAAAAAGAGATTTATCATCAATATCAGTATAAAATAGTGAATCTTCATCTTCTGTTGAAATGTCTGTAAGTAAACTTACACTTCATGTTTTCTTTGGCTCATTTCTTGGAAATTTCGTTCTTATGATTTGATGTTTTGTTCCACTTAAATATTTACTCTGTGATCATATTTTTAACTGGCGTGTATCAGTCTAGAGACTTTTTACAAGCAGCTTATTTCGTGCAAGTTTTTTTTTTTTTTTTTTTTTTTTTTTTTGGTGGTGATTTAAGGAAAAGATTTTTTGTAGAGACATAGTTCCATTAATCTGTGGGTATTTTGAATATTTTTTTGAAAAATTAACTAATTGATAAGCATAATTCCTTACTGTTTATATTCACATTTATAATTAAAAATATTTACATAAATACAGAGCATAGCCTCCTAAACTAGATGCCTGTCGCGTTGCTCGTAAATTTGGCAACAATTCAAGCGATAGACAGCGCCACCTGGTACAGATTGCGTGACTTTTTTATTCAACAGCCATCAAAAATATTTTTAAGTGGGATTTGATATACATAAAAGGCGAATAGAATCGAAGAAACGTCGATTACATATATCATATATCAGTTCTTGAAATTATTGGTGAGATTTGAATAAAAAAGTTGCGCAATCTGTACCAGGTGGCGTTGTCTATCACTTTAACTGTTGCCAAGTTTATGAGCAACGTGACAGGCATCTAGTTTAGGAAGCTATGTACAGAGCTATAAGAGTAATAAAATTTAAACTGTAAAACAATGCTTGGTTGTAACGTATTAATTGTATTCATTAGATATGTAACTGTGTACGCCATTTCATTCTATAATAACCTCATCTGACATAGCTTGTAGCAATAACATTTTAGGACTACTATGATGTAAATTTAGAACATCTATTTCGACTCAAGCGAGTATAAAAAGACCAACTTTACTACTCAAAATATTATTAAATTTAAAATAAACACAACTTACATAAAGAGAATTTAATTACAGACACAAAATATTTCTTTTAACATTCAAAAACAAAGATGTATTTATAGAAACCAAACTAATGTTGTAAATTCTTCCAAAACACGCGGATTTACATAAAACTAGATGACTGAAAAAAATTTACATAAATTGGAGCTATTGCTGCTACCTCTTTAACATGAAGTTTAATGTAACACTGTATGCCACTGTAACATTTTGTTCTATTTTCCCCCACCCTAACACAATAGTTAAAACAGCGAAGGAAAAGACAAAATCTAACTGAAAGACAAAATTATCAGTCATTCATCAACAATGTCATTAAAATAAGTAAATAAATATACAATATTTTTTATAAATGTTCCCGTACTTTTTTTTACATTTTGAAGGGGGTAGTTTAGGTATAATAATATTTATAAGATCCTTTTTCAAAAACATTTCTAATTTTAAACACCTACTTTTTGGGTTAAATAAAATATACTGAAATGACTCAAAATCAGAACACAAAATAACTCCTTATTAGACTATTACAAGGTAACTATGAAATTAACAAAATATGCTTTTAGAAATTTTACATTTAAAAATATATAGCATGAAGACGCATATCTTTTATCTCGTTTTAAAGCCTTGGGTTAAGAAAAGGAGTATATACCATTAACATAATGTAAATTGTTAGTCAAAAATCTTTGTGCTTTATTTAAATACATAGAAAATTAATATCATTTGAATTATTCTATGATGCATGAAATGTATCGAATAAATTTACTTATATTTTAGAATTATTTATTAATACATTAGGTTATTAAATTTATTTACTATTGTTAAAAAAATAAAAAAATAGCATTAAAAAATTTACTACAATCCTCTATATCATTAAATCAGGTAAGCAGTTATTTTATTTCTTTTACAGAAAAAAAAAAGAAAAGTATAAATTTAGTTTGCAAAGTTTAGGATATTACGTAATTAACAAAATAAAATGTGAGTTATTAAACACATTTGAAAAGTTGGGGGAAAAAATGATATAAAGTTTTCAAAAAATGATAAATGGATGTTCATGCGTTAAGAAAAAAATCCATGAATTGTTGCTCTTAATCCTCCGATTTTGAAAGATCAAAAAAGAAGTTTAAAAAAGCCGGTAATTTGGATGATTTCGATGGAGAACATAAATTTTTATATGATCAAAGGATTAACGATGACTCGAGATTTAATCCATGTGCATGCATACCCAGAAAAAAGAGTTTCGTTGAAACAGGATTTTCATTGAAATAACAAAATTTTTAATGCTATATCAACGAAAGAATTTGGTTGATTTAACAAATTCTTGATTCATGAAAATGTTTATTGTTTCAACAAACATTTTGTTGAAAAAACAAAATTTTGTTAAATCAACTTTATGTACATATATAGCCTCAACAAATCTTTTGTGTGTGTGTGTGCGTAATGAAATCAATGTGTATTTTTAGATGCATAAAATCATGTTTCGTATTAGAAGATGGTATGAAAAGACTTCCTAATTCGTTTACCGAGCCACGCTGAGTAAAATGTTTTGTTGAATTTTTTTTTTTTTTTTTTTTACTGATTTTAGATTATTTTCTATCGAACAGTAATTTTGTTCAATTTACCAAATCAACCAGCTTTGTTAGACTTTGGTAGGCGATAGGAGGTCGCTCACAACTATACAGCAGTTTGGAGCGATTTTAACCACCCCAGCGGGCCACCACGACAGAATACCCAGCCCCAGCAAAGTTCGGTGGCAGGTGAAGCGGTTAAGTCCCCCTCCCCGTAGTTTATTACGAACAAACAAACAAAAAATACACTGACCGCCAGCGAAAACGCCCTCGTGGCATAAGATGTAAACAGTGCAAGAACGGTTTAAAATGATGTCTTGAAAAATACGAAGAACAGAAGATAAAACAGGTAACTGCCGAAAGGAAAGAGGAAAAGAATTTAAGATGTTAGACTTGTTAACTCTTTACATAATTCCCAAAATTTTTGTTAATTTTTGACGCAGGGTAGGACGGTTAATAATGTTGAAAAGCCAATCAGGAGGTTTAATTCGCGGCGCGATAATATGCCACGCGGAGGTTAAAGGACAGGAAAAGTAAAAGTGCTCTGGTTAACCCTCCCCCCTATACTGACACTGAGGTGTAGACCAGCGCCAGAATCTGTGTCAGTAAAATTTAAAGGGACCATGTCCAGACAAGAAAGCTGTTATTGGTGAATTAAGATTAAAATTATAATCTGAGACTATAGGCAAAAAGTGTAACGAGATTTTGTTGAATTGTTCCAATATGATTGGCACTCTTGTTTAAAGAGGGATATAAGAGACTTTTTAATATAGGAGGGTGGAAGATGGTAATGGGTTATCAATGTTTTCAAATTGGGTCGCTGCTTTGACTAAAGAGTCCACCATTTTAATGCCCGCGACTCCCCTATGAGCAGAACAAGACAGGGGCTCTATTCTCGTCTAGTTGCTTATTAACCACCATTTGTAATCGTTAACGATAGTTTGTAACTACTATTCTATCCACCGTAATAACCATCTTCCGGCTAAGTGCTATTCTGGTCTCCCGTTTTTATCTTGAGTGGAAGAACAAACTCTGCATTCGAGGGTGACATTTTAAACCAATCAGTTGCAAGGGATCATTCGTAATCCGTTTTGGGAGGGGAAAGGTTGAATAGCGATGTTGACAACCGGTTTTCAATGGTGGAAAATATGAAATGTCCCTTTAACTAAGCAAACTAAAACATTATACAGACGCGCCCATTTTCATTGTGATAAACGACGATCTTTCAGCTGAACAACTGCCTCCTAGCTGCCGGTAACTTAACGACTGTAAACAAACTGTCAAGATTTCGACGCAACTGGAAGAGAATAGCAAATCGTCGTTGTCTAGCTTCACAACAACCGGTTTCCGCGTACCGACTAGACGAGTATAGAGCCTTGGTTCTACCAAAGAAAGCAAGGAGAGAAAGTTTAATTTTCAGAAATAACGGATGAGAAGACCTGCGACGACATATAGCTTGTAGACCTGAGAGACTATCACTAAAAATATGGGCAAAAGTTATTTGAATGTTATTGTTAATCCAATTTAGAGCTGGTTTAATAGAAAACAACTCTGCTTGAAAGATAGAATAGCAGTCTCCCAGTCTAGAGGCCCAGTGATAGATCGAGACAACATCTGCTAGAAAGCAAAATGCTGCCCCCACACCATAATTTGACAGGGATCCATCAGTGTGTATCGTCAGGGGAGCAGAGGGAGAAAAAGAGCTGATGTTAGTGTTAATAAGAGCTGGGAATGAACCAGCTGCCCTCTTTTAATTGTACTTCAGAATTGGGAAAATAGCATAGCTGCCAATATTTTAATTTATTCCGGAGAATTTTTAGCTCCGCCTTTATTTCGCACCACTTCATTTTTAGAATATTAGCGTCGCAAATGAAATATTTCTGCGTGGGTAAAGTAAACTTAACTTTCAAAAGATACACGTTAAAGTTTCATGATATTTCGATCGTTTGCTGCCGAGATCTCAAAATTTTATTGACCCTACTTTTGATGTTTTCAAAATGAGGGACAAAGCTGAATTTCTTTTGTTGTTTAAACATTTTTTTTGATGGATAAAAATACTGTTGAAACTGTTAAGCCATTGTTAAATTTAAACAATATTTTTGCCTGTCACAAAGCAATGATTAATCAACCCATGAAATTCAGCTTTGTCGCTCATTTTAAAATAGCAAAAGTAAGGTCACTAAAACTTTGATATCTCGGCAACAAACAATCGAAGTATCATGTAACTTTAACGTGTATCTTTGAAAGTTAGATTTATTTTACCCACACAGAAATATTTCATTTGCGACGCTATCTGGGGAATAGTCCCGAGACTTATTGAACGATGTGTTATATAGAGAATGAAGATCTCTTCATAACTATTTTTGCAATTTTCTACCGTTAAAGGAGGATTGTGACCTTATGTTCTTCAGCTAATTTTTATCCTAGAATATAAGTGTAATTTTTAACTTTCTTAGGGTATTTGTAAATAAATGGGTTTTTCTAAAAACTTTGTATTTTCTATTTTATATCCTTAACCATGTCTCTGTCAGTACAAAAAAAAACTGTGTACACTTTTGTGTATATCAACAAAAAAATTATAAAATAATAAAAGACAATAAAAAAGGTGGCGGTTGGGTGGGCAGATGTTTGATTACGGACGTGGGGTGGTGTTGTAAGGCTGGATGGTTGGGTGGGCTTGTGAAATTAAATTTAAAAAAAAAGTAGAAGGCTTGTTGCATTTGCTTTGTATTACTATGCAAACTTTCTTTTTCCATTAAAATTTCAGATTCTTCCTTTTTGAGTTGTCAACTATATTTAATGTTCTAATTTTACTGTTAAACACAATGTGATCAATCGGTGAATTTCATTGTTGCTACGGGGTTTAATTGGTGTTCATCTGCTTTGAAATTTTGCTTTTTTAAATCCATATGGTTCCTGTTCTGGTTGTGGCAGGCTGGGGGAGTGTTGCCGGCGTACAACTAGAATAACCCCACAGGCAAGTCGCAAGTCTTGCCGCCTGCCTCCTTCTTCCTATCTTGTGTTTCTTGGGTTGTTTTTTCATTAATTTTGATAAGTTTATGGTTTTAAGTTAAGATTTGTTGTTTTACTTTATTGATTCGTTTGTTTTGCAGGCTGTTAATTATTAGATCTGGTTTCTTTACATTAGTGTATTTCATCCACTGATGATTTTTTTTTTTTTTTATCTTATTGGTCATTGGTGTTTCAGTGATCTTGTATCTGTTGCTTGGCTTCTACTATGCTTAATAAATCATCTTTATTATATTTACATTTAAAATTAAACCTGCTGCAATTGCGCATAAATTTTGAACGTATTTTGTCTTTAATAACACTTATTGCTTTATGTTATTTAAATTATCTAAAATATGAATTTCATATATTTAGATTTGTCTTAAATTGGCATTAACACTATTTTTTGTATTATACACTTTGTTTAAAGCTGCATTTGCGCTCATACAATTTGTATTATTTCTGTAATTTCTCTAATTTTTTCAATATGTTATTTGCTGATTTAAAATTTATATTATGCTTCTTGTAGTGTTGTGAAGTTTTGCGACAGTATTTTGTCACTGGCCCTGGATCATTTTTAACTAACTGTATAGTTGGCAACTTACTTTAATAATTTATTCTTTAATTGAATAAATATATTTTGAATATCATTCACTGATCCATCGTAAATCATGATAAAAAATATGTTGTGTATGTGTAGTCGAATATTTAATTCTAATTATTATTTAGCATTTTGTGCCTGACATTTTGTGAATTGTGTTGGTTAGTTTTTCTTACTTTACTTAAAAAATGGGCGGAATTTAATTTGTAATTGGAACCATATCAATAGATTCGGTCAAAGGAGGTTTAGTGTAAATATGTACATATTATTTTATTATTTTTTTTTCTCTCTCTTCACTTTTCATTAATCCAGATACTTATTAATCAAGAACCAATTTAATTAAGTAATTGAATTTGGTATAGCCCACTTTCGATAAAACTAATGAAAATACTTGCCTTGTGATTTCTAATATACAAAAACATTTTTCCTCTACAATGACTCTGTTTAGTAAATTTTTAGATCCTGGCAAAAAATACTTAGCTTCACAGCAGTATTGTGCCCGGTACAAAGATATTTATAGGGATAGCCTTGGATCGACACCTATCATCTCCTCCTCCTTTACTTCAATTTAGAACATGCGGTTCTAATCGTTGTAAAACTTGCCCTATGGCCTCTCGCGCACAATTGATTAATAATCACTCTTTAGTTCCATTTTGTCAGGCATGCAATGTTATTTATAAAATCAGTTGTGGTCTTTGTAAACTTAGTTATATTGGTGAAACTTCCACTCCTCTACATCTACGTATTAATCAGCATCGATCAGATTCTAAAAACCTTTCATCTTCAGCTGCACCTTCTAAATCAACTATAGAATTACAACACTTTAAATCGCATAATTTTAATTCATGTACCATAGAGATTGTCAAAATTCAGAAAAATAAAAGTGAGCGTCTATTTCTTGAATCAAAATTTATGCAATATTACAATACAATTTATGCATATGGCCTAAATTCTGAATAGTTTAATAAAACTATTAAAGCATATTCTAACATAAACCCTCTACATGATTATTCGACTGTTTATGCACAACTCAATCACAAAATTAACAATAAAACTTCTAGAACTAAACGAGGTAGTAAAAAAACAGATTTAATCTTTTCTAAAAGTGCCATTATTAAACTCATTTCAGATCTACAGACTAATTACTTATCTAACTATAACTGGTTCATTATTCGAAAATTTATTTTTGCAATCAAAAAGAAATACTTAGTAAACTTTCTGAATGTCTTTCAAAGCCAATCCTATAATAAACATTTTTCAGACATTTTTTATGATATTATAATGTACAAAATCAAACAATTTAATTTAAAAATTAATAAAAAGCCCAACAAATTTAAAACAAATACTCAATTAATTGTGACTTTTACAAATCAAATATTGAACAGTATTAACATTACGTCTATCATTAATGACAAAGAATGTTTGTTTCCGATTAAAGATTTAAATCTATCTCGTACCTTCAAATATCCTCTTCCACTTGGTAGAAAGATATTCAATTATAATTCTGTATCTAAGTCTACCTCTTTTACTAACACTGTAACCTGTAAATGCAATGATCCTTCTTTCTCAAAATTTATTGACAGAGACCATGGACACATTGTCACTGGTAATCTCAATATTATTGATAATTATCAATTAAAAAAATTCATGGAATTTGGCACCAAATTTAGACTTCCAGTTAAAACTAGCATTCCACAAATCTTTCAACAGTTTTCTTATGACCTAGATTTATTTATTTATAAAATATCTATTACTCATAATAAACCTATTGCCTACTTCACTCAATGGAAAGTTTTAGTGTTACAAAAAATTAAAAATGCATTATTTATCAATTCTTCAAATCTGGTGTTATTTAAAAAATCTGTACTTCTTAACTCAATCAAATCACTACAGGATGACTTTGTGATCACTTATGTTGACAAATCACCTAATAATTATGCCATTATTTGTAAATCCTACTATCTCTCTATTTTAAACTCTTCAGTCACTAATAGTAACATCTTCAGTTTAACTAATAATACCCTTATTATTAATAACTTAAAAATACATAATTACTATAAACTACTTCAACTTCCCTTCAATAACTTTAATTATCCTTATATAGTTCTCATACCTAAGTTTCACAAATCTCCAATTAAATTTCGCACTGTCACTGTTGGGTGTAACACTTATAACAACCATGCTAATAAAGCTCTACTGGATATTCTAAAACAAATTTACAAATGTACTTGCAAAGTTGATAATTTACACTGTCTTAAAAATAGCTTTGAATTAATTCAATACATCAAATCGCTCGATTCAATAGACAATATTATGACTTTTGACTTTCAAGATCTTTTTAATAATATTGAGTTATCAGATCTTAGTAATATCATTTACAGTCTTTTTCAAGAATATAAAGGTCAAATTAATCTTCCTTACATATTTAAAGCAGAAAAATTTAAAACACTTCTTAACTTTGTTATCTATAATAATTATATCTTCCACAACAACGATATCTATTTGCAAAAATTAGGCATCCCACAAGGAGGTTGTAGCTCCAGTATTTTGGCAGATCTCTATCTTTATTATTATGAAAAGCACATTTGCAATGATGATGTTCGATTTTATCGTTACATCGATGATATTATTGTATTTTATCTCAACAAGAACTCACAAAATGGCTTTTCCTTCAATTATCCACCTAATTTAAAGCTAACTCAAAATATTCTAACTAATCAATCAATTAACTTTCTAGATCTCAAAATAATCATCGATGGTAATAAACTTTACACAGATATCTATGACAAACGGCAAGATTTTAGTTTTAATATAAACTTATTTACACATTTTAATTCATGTCTGCATCTTTCGGTATTTAGAAACATCATCATTAACCATTTATTTCGAATTAATAATTTATGCTCTGCAAAGTTTAAAAACGAGAATATTAATAAACTGATCATAGCCACTGCTAAAATAGGTTTTCCTAAAAACTTTGTATTTTATATTTTATATCCTTAACCATGTCTCTGTCAGTACAATAAAAAAAAAAAATAAAAAAAAACTGTGTACACTTTTGTGTATATCAACAAAAAAATTATAAAATAATAAAAGACAATAAAAAAGGTGGCGGTTGGGTGGGCAGATGTTTGATTACGGAGGTGGGGTGGTGTTGTAAGGCTGGATGGTTCGTGGGTTTGTGAAATTAAATAAAAAAAAAAGTAGAAGACTTGTTGCATTTGCTTTGTATTACTATACAAACTTTCTTTTTCCATTAAAATTTCAGATTCTTCTTTTTTGAGTTGTCAACTATATTTAATGTTCTAATTTTACTGTTAAACACAATGTGATCAATCGGTGAATTTCATTGTTGCTACGGGGTTTAATTGGTGTTCATCTGCTTTGAAATTTTGCTTTTTTAAATCCATATGGTTCCTGTTCTGGTTGTGGCAGGCTGGGGGAGTGTTGCCGGCGTACAACTAGTGTAACCCCACAGGCAAGTCGCAAGTCTTGCCGCCTGCCTCCTTCTTCCTATCTTGTGTTTTCATTAATTTTGATAAGTTTATGGTTTTAAGTTAAGATTTATTGTTTTGCTTTATTGATTCGTTTGTTTTGCAGGCTGTTAATTATTAGATCTGGTTTCTTTACATTACTGTATTTCATCCACTGATGTTTTTTTTTTTTTTTTTTAAATCTTATTGGTCATTGGTGTTTCAGTGATCTTGTATCGGTTGCTTGGCTTCTATTATGCTTAATAGATCATCTTTATTATATATATATATATATGTATATATATATATATATATATACAAATATATATAATTATTTAAATATAATAATTATATATATATATATATATATATATATATATATATATTGAGAATCAGGCTATTTGTATTTGTCAATCAGACTATACATAATATAGTTTTGTACAATTTTTAGTGCTACTTTGGTTGCTATTTTGTACAAAAGTGTTTTGATCATTATTTAAAGTGTATATGTATATATGTATAATTTAAATAGCAAATATATAAAAATATTTTTGTATTTTAATGGAAATATATAGAAGGTAAAAACGTATAACCAATCTTTATGTAAGTACAAGCAATGAGTATATACGTAATGAAAGAATATCCGGTAGTGTATGTTCAAAAGTGTTGGTAGCAGTTTCGTAAATAAATGAAGCAACCGGCACCTTTGAATGAATCATATATAATTCCGATTAAATATATAGTTATGTTTATTTATGTTTATTGAACGTATGATTGTAATTGTTTTTTCACTTGATGTTTTAACACTGATAAAGTGAACCCAAAGTGTATTTTTCTTCCGAAATTTAAACTGCTTTTTTAATGTTTTCATGTGACTATAAATGTCTCTTTTAAATGTTTTTAAGTGAAAGCTAAAAAATTTTAATGACTTCGATCGTCTGTCTATCTAAACGTCTGTCCTTACGTCTATACCCTCTCAAATTTCCGTGAACACTTTTAGAAGATCTTGAAACTGGAATATATTTTTCAGGTTCAGTATGGCATGTTAACTAATGAAAATTGTCTATATCGCTATTTTTAGGTGTATAGGGATTCTCAAAAAAATCCAAATCCTTGCGGACTATGAAAGATATTTCGTTACAGCTTATGTTGGTAACTTTATAGTACACAATACATAACGAAATTAAGATAAATTATTTATATGCCCTAAAGCATGTTATATATACTATATATTTTACAACTTTTATATTATTACTCCCCACCTAATCACATAAATATAAAAATCTAACGTTATAATTATCTGACATTTCAGACAAATAAAAAAATAACCTACATAAAGCGAGGGAAGGGATGTAGCCAAAAGAATGCAAATAAGGCTTCATATGCTTAAAATAAAAAAATCAATCATGCATGTATATATAATGTTATCCTTTCATAAAACGGTTGCAGCACTAATGTGAAGTAATACTTTCTGCGTCGAAATAGCAATTTGGATACTATTTTATAATGCATTCTGAACAATCAATCAGAAATTATATAGCATGTACATGTTAGTTTCTCATTTTCACCATATTTCATTGTTACTGAAATAAATTTTACTCAATTTAAATGAATAAACAGAGCCTGATTAAGGGGGAAGCACACATTATTTATACTTACACCGTTATTTTTTAACAAATACTTTCCTCCTATAATAAACAGAAAATTCTCATTAAAAATTATTTTAAAAGAATTCTGGTGTCTAATAACGTTGAGTAAATTGGGTTGTTTTACACCGTTCATTTTTTATAAAAAATATTTCCTCGTCAAAGAGTGGAATTTCTATGACATGAAGTAAAAAATAATTGTAAAAATAGTCCGGTGAGAGCGGAGATAATGTGTGCTTCCCCCTTAATCAGGCTCTGTGAATAAAACACAGACAAAATCTTTGTAAACTTTCCACTTATAAGGGGTTTTATAAATAGTGTCTGACCTGATTTTGCAATTTCAGTCTTATGCATTATATAAACTCAGTATTAACAACTTATTTCTACGACTTTTTTGCTTTAAAAATATTATTCTCTAGCTAATCTCATAAATATGACAATCTAAGATTTGAAACAAATGAAAAATAAAAAACTACATTAAACTGGGGAACTTTTCAAAAGAATGTTAACTGAGCTTCATATATGCTAAAAAGAGATTAATTATGCAAAATGATATATAAATTGTACGACACTTTACACTGTAATCACAAAGAGAAATAAATATAAAATATAAAAAAGTATATAAACACATTTCCTAAGCTAAGTAACGCGCAATCGTGCGAAATATGTATACGATATGGGGGCTCGGCCCCCTGCTCGAATTCCTCCCCAATCCTCACGGAAGATTCACCCCCGACTTGCTACGGTAACCAAATTCTACGACGGTTCCACCTTTTTACTCTAGATATCTATAAATAAAAATAACCATGTAAAATTTTACACTGAAAGGCTATTATAATTTTTATATATCCCAACTATAGTTTCTATTGGGCTATAGTTATTTCTATTTTTAATGAATTAAGTGTAATAGTATATATGCATACATGGTATCACAAAATAATATTAGATTTTATCAAAATCCCCTTTCCCCTCAATAATTAATATCTATTATGTTCGTTTGGGGGACCGAGGGATTTTACTCTCGAAATTGCTTGGTGGAAAAAAACAAGCTTCAATCGTAGGTCGCGTTCGTTGATCTAGCCGTTGGCATTATGGTTTTCTCCGAATCTCGCGTAAATCAGGACTAAGACCCCTTAAAAAGATCCCATGAAAGCCATTCCACCTATGCCTATGACACATGTGTTAATAATCTTTCTTAACCCTTACACCACACCACACCACCATTTGAATAATGTCAGGACTAATAATGGTACTTTATTAAGCAAGACCCATAATTAACGCGTCTTTAAACTATGAGCATTATAGTCTTAAAAAAAAAAAAAAAAACTTGTTCAACAATCGCCATTTTTCAAGGACATCAACAATTTTCATTTTGACAACTCTATGACTTTGAGGTACCACCTATATTTCCCTGCCGTTTACTAAGATGGGTGGATGAAGAAGCAAAATTCCCTTACTAAGTAACATAAAAATTATGTAAAATCTCCTAACTAAAATATTTATGAAATGTGTCGTAAATTGTGTGAAATATCTTTGTCTGTGTTTTACAAAAGGTTCTGAAACATTTCACGTACATTTAAAGATCTGCGAATTTAAAAACAAAATAATCTAAATTCAACATGCGCACAGTATTGTCAGATTGCTCGACATTTTTATTTAATTGTCACCAATAATTTTGAGAAGTGATGTTTGATATACATAATAGACGATTAATCGTCGATTTTGTACATTAAATATCACTTCTCAAAATTATTGGTGACTGTTGAATAAAAAAAGTCGCGCAATCTGGCAACACTGCATGCGCATGCTTTAAAAAAATCGAAAATAATTAAAACGTTGTCAAAATCAAAAAATTATTGCATAATGCACACCACAGTCATATGATATACCAGGTGTATAAACTTAAATCCGCTGTTTGCATATAGATGGCGCTAGTGAGTGTATTAACAGCGGACATTTAAATGTCTTATTGTTTTTGTATTAGTTTGACGTCTGTTCACATAAATCAGTGCAAATCGTTAGTGATTTCATATAAAAACATTAATTTTTCTTCGTGTAAACATGTCTCGTTTTGTACCAAAAAAAGAGCATATGCGGGAAGCTCTGCTTTTCTGCTTCAATTTGAAGAAATCAGCTGCCGAATCGCATAGAATGCTTGTGGAAGCTTATGGTGACAGCGCTTTGTCAGAAACAACTTGCAGAGACTGGTTTCGTCGGTTCAAAAATGGCTATTTTGACTGAAATGACAAAGAGCGTGAAAATCGGCCCCGAAAGTTTGACGACCATGAATTACAGGCTCTTTTGGACGAAGATGATACCCAATCGCAAAAAATGCTTGCCGAGAAGTTAGGTGTCACTCAACCAGCCATTTCTATCCGTCTACATGCCATGGGAAAGGCCTTATTATCAACAAAGACATGACAAACTGATTTTTCTTCATGATAACGCGCCAGCACACACGTCAAAATTGGTCCAAAATTATCTCAAAACACTTAACTGGGAGGTGTTACCCCATCCCGCTTAATTCACCAGACCTGGCTCCTTCTGATTATCACCTGTTTTCATCAATGGGCCATGCACTCGCCGAACAGCACTTCGTTTCTTACGAAGACGTTCGAAAATGGCTGGACGAGTGGTTTGCCTCAAAAGATAAGGAATTCTTTTGGCGTGGAATTCACCAATTGCCCGAAAGATGGGAAAAATGTATAGTTAGCCAGGGAAACTATTTTGAATAAAATTTTGTTTTGCTTTATATAAAAAATAAATGTGTTTTTATTACTAAAAAACAGCGGATTTAAGCTTATACACCTGGTATACCTTAAAATACGATAAAGTTGCTGTGAAAAGTTTTTCAGTTTATGAAACTTTTATAACTGAAATATTTCGCCCTATTTCAACATTAAATATAAGCTAAAATAATGCTTTGTTATATAAACGATTTATTTCAGTATGTTTATCGTAAATTTCTGTACAAAATTTATAGATTTCTTGCTTTATGTGAAGCAATTTTTAGTGTACAAGGCAAGAAAGCAAAAAAGATACGATAAACGCAAAAATGAAAGCGACACCGGCAGAGGTAGTATTTTTTTTTTTTTTTTTTTTTTTTTAAGAATGAGACACACAAATTAATGAATATTCAAAATATGTGCATTCAAAGCACGGAAAGAAAATAAATTACCAAGATTTTTTTTTAATACTATTTTAAGTATGTCCAATCACGCTTTAAATTAAAATAGAAATGTACTATGATACAAAGTCAATAAAAATATAGTTAAAGATCATTGGTATATACAAACGTACACGTAACATTTTAAGCTTCAAAGAATTAATATGCAAAATAAATGTAAGTACACAGCCTAAAATTAAAGTCTTACACTTATACTAAGTATGACTGCAAACTTTTAAATTAATAATTTCCACTAGAATAGCAAATATCAAAATCATATATTCGATAAAAATGCAGAATTTATTTCCTGGGTCAATAATGCTGCATCTTCAATTTGAATATTATTTGATGTTAAAACGTTGCTTGGATCAATTTATTTAAATTACCGTCAGTCATTACAAAACAGAAAATTTATTTTCATTTATTTATTTGGTATGAAAAGTTGATTATTATTGACAAAATTTATTCATACTATTATAATAAAAATAAAAAACTAAAATAAATAAATAAAGGAATAAGTGATGGTTAAAATAACCTTCCCTGTACATATTTATTTCAAAAATTAATACAGAAAACATTTATATCAAGCAATCTGCTTACATAGCTACCGCCAAATGACTTGTTTTTATGTATTTGTCATTGTCGTGAGAATTACTATGAGATTTTTATGTTTTATCTTGCTTCTTTTGAAAGTATGAATGAATCATGTGAGTTATTTGAATTGTTTATTTGGCTGATGATAACATACTTGCAAACACTCTAATTAATAGTCCGTGAAATTTTTAGTCCCGCCTTTTTTTTCTTTTTATAGAGTATTTTTCTACTTATTTAATCGAAATTACATTTGGAAAAAATTACTTTAAATATTAAGTGGTGTGTAAAAAGGGGCGGTACTAATAATTTTACGGAATATTAATTAGAGTATTGGCAGCTATGTGATACCTATCTGCCAACATCCTAATTAATATTCCGTAGTGGTATTGTTAGCTAAGCCTTCTTTTTTCACACCAGTATTTTTTACAATATTTCCTTTCTTATTTAATCGTAATTGCATTTGGAAAATATTACTCTAAAAATTTATTGGTACGAAAAAAAGGTCGGGACTAACGACACTACGGAATATTAATGAGGATGTTGGCAGGTATAGTGATAGCAAGATTTTCCCCTTTATATTGGCTCTATGATTACTGCGCACACTTAAATGGACGCTTCTTTTTCTTAAAAATCTTGTCTTGTGTATTGATATATAAAATTTCACTGCATATTTTTCACATTTTTTAACATTTAAATGCACTAATTAAAAACAATTCATACATAATTATTCAATTAATGTGGAGTGAATGAAAACATAATAAACTTTATTTAACTGTAAAAAGGCACTTTTACTTATATACAAAATATAACAGATATTAAATAACAAAAAGGGTATATAATTTATCAGGTATAATATGTACCTGACACAATATCTCTGACATTATATACATTTTTATCTTACTTTGATTAAAATATGCAAAGATTTAACCGTTATATAGATAATAAAATTAAGAAAAATTTAATAAAGAATTTTAATTAATTATGAATTGATTAAATGGCCCTTAAGTTTTCATCCTTTGTTTTCCTTCCTGTTTAAACACCTAACTTTTTATGCTAAAACGTCTAAATTATTATTATTCTCTAAGGGTCTAAGGCAAATGGGATATTTAACAAGGCATCTTGAATATATTAAATATGGAATTATTTTCATAATTGCATCATTTGAAATTAGATTAAACAATGTCATATGCATAATTAAGTATGTAGTTTTCTTTTCTCTAAACATGAAAAAAAAAAAAAAAAGATTTTGCATTCCTGTAAATGCGGGTTCATTAAATATTAATTTTCAATCTCTACTTTATTGGAATTAGTTTGCTTAATGAGATTCTAAAGAGACGCGTCAGAAAAAGTTTGTTTTAAATTTCATCAAAATTAGGTTAATAGTGTTTTTCTTGTTCTTTAGACAGGTAAGCTTTAACAAGAACTTTAAATAAAATTGAATATTTATCAGACTTATTAACATAAAAAAATATAATAAAAAGCATAATCTTAAAAGATTTAATATCATAATGGTGCTTTTTACTAATTTAAAAGAGAAAATCATGTCGCTTGATATTTGTAAAGTTATAAAATTATTTCTTTTATTTTTTAGCTGCAAGAAAAGTTCTGGAAGAATATTTTTTATAGAAGTAAACAGTGCGAATTGTTAAAAGTATTAAATGTACAATTTTTATGTTACAATATAGGTACAAATATACTTCTATTTGATATTTTTCCTCTCTCCAATTATTAGAGATAGATATACTTAAATTTCTTCACAATTACAAAGTGAAGAACATAGTAAATCTTTTCCTATACATTTTACAATATTTTATAACAGTATACATTTCTTTAATATTTTGGTGGTAAGAAGACTTTAAAAGTATCAATGGCTTGTCGGCTTTGCAATAGCTTTAACCATCAAGTTAAGTCCTAAATAGGCTCTACCCGCTACTCTACTAAATTTATTGCTATTCACAATTTTACTAGACCCAGCGCTACTTGGATGATTGTCCATGTTACGAGGACCTCGGTCGTGTTTGCTTTGCAAGCCTGTTATTATATCATAGAGACCTTGCATAAACATCATCAAATGCCTAGTTGTTCCCTCTCGCATTTTCGGCCACTTTGCTCCAACTGGACATAAAGCTCCTTTGATTCCTATACATTGATAGGTAAGAGAAGCTAACAAGCGTCTCAGAAGATCATCTACAATGTCGCTGGAATTTGGCACCAAACGAGCTATAAACCGGATCAAATACTCAGTAGTATATCGAGTACCCTAAAATAAAAATTGAACAAAAATTGCAAATATTTATAAACTAATAGTATATTTTAGTTTTTAAAAACTCTGTAGAAAAAAAAATGCTTATATGATTCATTTTAAATAGTAATTAAACAGAAATTCGCTTAGACTCTATACTACTTGCAATTCACTGTGAAAAAAAAATAATAATGGAATTTTCACCAGCTAAACATTACAAATGCTTACATATTTTCATCTTTGAATCAACTTATTTTTAAATGACATCGTTTAAACACATTTAACAAAGAATACATGATATAAGTCACATACGTACAGAATTTTCCTAAACTTTTTGTAACACAATTAAATAGACAACAGATAAACACTTACAATTATTTGAAAAAAATATATGATTTTTCATTAACATTTAAACACTTACTAAAAATGCAATGGTAGCATTTGTGTTTTCAAAGCCCATCAACAAATATTTTTTTAAAAACCCAAAACTTCTTCTTCAAATAATCTTTGTACTAATGAAAAAACCTCATTGCAAGCCTTCTATTATACAACAAAAAACTCAGTTTTTAAAAAATCTCTTTAAAAATTACAGTGGCACTTTTTATTTATCATACAATTAATTACTATTTTACATAAAATTTTAGAAGAATTTCTATACATAAATAAAAATTTTTAATTTCCTATTGAATAGTTCACCCGAAGATAATTATTATTATTATTTTATTTTATTTTTTTTTTTTTTTTGGACATCATAAATAGTCTTTCAGATATGCATTCTTCAAATTTAATCGTTCAATTCCACTAGTCACGAAAGTTTTTTATGAAATAAAGGACTAATATGATTAACTAGTTTCATTTCATACAGCAATATTATATTCATTCAGATTTCAAATGAAAATTATTTGAAATGTTATTTTCTATTTAAATTAATAATAACATTTTTAGACAACATCATCGTATGTTTTTTGTCTTTGAAAGTATGTGGAGCCTATACATTTATGCCTTAAATTTGGGTTCTAATGTTTTTAAAACTATCTCGCCATTTTTCAATATTCGTTATATCTTAAGAGAGCAATTAAATGCTTACCAAACTGATATAGTTCAGACCAAATGTTAAATACTTTCTTAAGCATTTTCCTAAGTTAAAATAATAAATAAAAATTATCTTCTTCTGCTAACTCATCAGATTTCCTCAGTATAGTTATCCGAGGGGAGGCTAAAATGTTCCTGGCTTTGCCCAGAAAGAAAAGAGTTAGAGTTATGAAATTACATATTTATTCAACATAGTCTCCCTGGAGACTGATACACGCTTTACCGCCATGTTCTAACATTTGCAGACCATTAAAATAAAATGCATTTGGTTGTTCCTGAAACCAGCTTTCAGCAGCATGTTGGTTGTTAGAAATGTCCTCCGTTCTTTTTTCAAATTAAGAAATAAAAATTAATCAGAAGGGGCTAGGTCAAGTGAATCGGGAGGATGGTGAGCTAACTGGAAACCCATAGTGTTCAATTGAGCTCGATCAACGTTGAAAGTGTACGCAGGAGAATTGTCATGCAAAAACAGGATTCCTCTGGTCAACTTCCCCCGCCATTTTTTCTTAATTGCTTCTTTTAGTTGGTCTAGAAATTAGCATAATATTCTTCAATTAATAAGGAGCCCAGAGGTAAAAAGTCCACCAGCAGAATCCCATCTTTGCTTCAGAAAATGAATGCCATGAGTTTTTTTTTGGCCGATTTCTTGATGCAAAACTTCTTCAGCCGCGGAGAAATCCTGTGGCGCCATTCTTTTAATTATTCCTTTGTTTCAGAATCATAAATGTGAAACAGAGGAAAAAAGGATGTTTCATCTTCTGCCTCTAACCTAGACAGAAAATCCTGTGAAGCTTTAAAATGGGCCAAAATGGCTTTTGATATTTCAATTCGTTCCTCCTTCTGATCATTGTTCAAAAATTTCTGCACAAATAAAAAAAAATGTAAAATTCAGAATGATTTGATATCAATAATAATTTGTTACATATCCAGACATTTTGATTTAATTTGCCATCAAATTTATTCTTCTATTTCAACTCGAAGATGGGAAAGCCAGAAACATTTCAGCCTCCCCTCGTATACTCTGTTGCAATAATATATATAATATATAGAAAGGCTTGAGCCCTAATTACTAAATTTAGCATGTGTATTGTATTCGAGCAGATGAGCAGATGATCATCATCAACATCAGAACAAAACATCGTTTTATTAACTTTAACAATAAAAAATTCATCTTTTCAGTAGATGGGAAAACATCCCTGACAGCGATACACGCAGATATTCGTTGCAAAATGGAGTCTAATCATTAATCATTAATTAATGGAGTCTAATCATTCTAATCGTAAGTAGCTTATGTTCCGCTGTGATAGATCCTGCTACACATTCAGCAACTACTAAACAAGTTCGAAGGTATTCCGAGACGTCTGAAACTCCCTACCTAACATGTCGCAAAAACTTTCATTTGGCAAAAGAACTGAAGATCTGGTAAGCCTCTATGGACATTAACACCTCGTGAACATTGTAACAAAAGATTCGTATACGGCCAAGCGTTATATTACTCGAAAAAGAACCTGGTCAGATACCATAGGCAGTACCGCCAACAATAAAATGCAGACAACATACTTGCGAGCAGTGAGAGGACACCTTAGAACGACTAAAGCTGATTAGCTATTCCAGGAGATTGGTTCCCATAATGTCACTCCAGGTTTAATGCGTGTAAACTTTCTCTAACGAGTGTAAAATTTAACTGCTCACCCCTTTTCTCCCCAAACGTATATGGCGGTCATCAGTATCGAATGAAAAGTGGGATTCATTCCTGAAGATGACATTCCACCTTTCGGACGCTGGTCAGTTTTATCTTCAGCGACCCTTTCCAGATGATGCTGAATTTGGAAAGAAATGCAAAAGAAAGAAGTGTCATCGTATTGACCACTGAACGCTTAACCCAATCTTTGCTAATCACCTCTATATGTTATCCCTTGCAATCACTGTATCCCTACGAGATAGAAAATGGTATCAAACTGTTGAAAGAATCGTCATTACCGCTGACCTAGTTGCTTTTTTAATTGCGTGATCTTTTTCGAACTTTGGTGTCTCGAAGACGTCTAGTGTTACTGCCACGGATTTTTGTGGTTTCTCTGAGGTACACCAAGTAGTTACTGTATCGTTTTCCTCAATATGCAGGTTAATCTGTAGGCTGTTCTGCAACCCAACTCTCTGATGTGACTCTTAGGATGCAACCTTCATTTATCTCTGTGAGGTCAATGCTGTGTATCTGACTTGTCAGTGTGACAATGCCCATAATTGTGCACACTTGCCTTTTTAAATTCTATCGGTATGGTTATTCCTAACTGCCCTCCCACACACACGCACACCAATGCTCACTGGGGCTGAATGTTTCATCATTTGTATAATTTGTCGAACCGCATTTGAGAAAAGTTTCATAATGGTGGCTCATTTATTTTTTAATTCATCTATTTCTTAAAATAAATTATATTAACCCCTTGCCGACTCACGTTATTCGCAGGCGGCAAGAGTTTCTGTCTCAAAAAGGAGCACTGACATCAGTATTCTTTATCAATAATTTCTATGATAGAAATTATTGATAAAGAATACTGGTGTCAGTGTTCCGTCTTCAGACGGAAAATTTGCACCATTGTTTGTTCGCCTGTAGGAGCTGAACTCCGGATAAGCCGGGAAGGGGTTAAAGCTACCACGTTTTTTATCAATAACTAAGAGATATATATTTATATTTCAACATATATTTGACATACCTTATCCAATCTTACCAGCGCATCAACAGGTTTTTCAGCTCTAATAACTATGTATGTAAGATCTTGCTTATTTAAAATTGGCTCCTGAAAAAAAAAAGTTTGTATTTATATAAAGCTACAGATGTGGATTTTCATAAATACGCATACAATTTGATGATGACACAGGTCCGCAATGATTTTTTTTTTCAAGGTAATGTGTTTCTCTGATGGATGTTTAGATGCTGATTGTGGAAAAAATATTCTGAAATTTCCATCACGTACAGTTTGAACAGAAAATGGAATTTTTTGACAGAAGTGAGTTTAAAATTCTACATTCTCAACTCCCATCTCAGCTATTTCTGGTAAAATCTAGATGATGTGTGTGGAGATCAAGGAGAGTGATTTATCAAGATAACAAAGAAATGGGAGGGAGGTATCAGGGCCAATGAAATGTTAACATGTTATCAGATTATCATTGAATGCTGAATAGAGAGTGCCCTTATGCCATGCACAAGCGAAAAAACTCTAAACGAAGCTTCGATGTAACGTAACAGAGACATTTAAAATATAATGTGTAAATAATAGCCTGCTTTAATGTATTTTATACATAAAGAGATTCTGTTATAGCCTCTGTATCAGCTCTTCAGATTTTCATCTTTATTTTGTGAAAATCCCTCACATGATAGGAAGAAAAGGCAAGCATTTTTCAATCTAGCGCATCAAAAAAAAAAAAAAAAAAAAACATTAGAAACACCCAAAGCAGTGCAAAAAAAGAAATTTAAAAGTACGATTTTGTAGACCTGTGAATTCAAAGACTCGAAAAAGATTTACTAACTAGTTCAACTAGAAATTAGACATTTAAATTAATGAGTATTAAAGTTCTGGTCATTAATAGCTTTAACCAATGATGTGTATTATGGTATCAGAAAAAAATATAAAAAATTTAGCGAAAAATAATATTGACAGATTAAAGAATGAATTTTTGTCTGGTGATATGTATAATTTTATTTCTTTGATCGTTCCATTATTAATCTAGTCAGACTTGTAAAGAATTATGTTAAAAAATGAGTAATTAAGATATAAAACTTAATACTTAAATTTTACCTTTAAATATTCAATCCAGCTCCACATAAGTCCAGTTAAGAACATAATATCTTTCTCTCGTTTGAGTCTTTCCCATGCTGAAGACCGATTATTTAGTTCTTTCTAAAAATTTAAAAATAATTTCAGACATAAATATATTTTTAAGTAATATACTTTAAACATTTAGCTTTCTGTCACGAAGGTCCTTAGAGGAGGAACAACAAATCCAATAAAATAAAATTTATTTGTGATTACCCTGTAAATGGAAAAGCGTAGCTTGATCTGAAAATTTTAGATATGGCTATAAATTTTATATTTTATACGTCGGTAAAGTTATGTGAAAATATTTTGAATATTTAAGGAGTTATTAATATTTCGTTTAAAAAAATGCAAAAATTTTTGCAACTTCAAAGGAAATTTTTTTTTTTCAAATTTTATGAAACTTTTGGAAAATATGACAACATATGCCTAAATTATTATACTATAGTTTAAAACACATATATTTAATATTCAAAGACATAGGGACAATTGTAGCAAATAATTTATTACTGTGCATGCGCAGACTGTAGCAAAAAAAAAAATTTGAGATAGTTTATTACTCAACTGTATAGCCATTTCCAACCCGAAACATCTTTACCTTAAAACATTACATTCTTCCGTTTTTGCAAACTGAAAGAAAAGTATGGACTATAACCGACATTTGTTGATTGAAATTTTTACTTTACACTTTCTACAAATTTGCTCGATCGTTCATTTCCTGATTTTATTACATACGACTGTTCTAGATGCAAAAATGTAAGTGGATGTCGTGGTCGACCTGCACGATCCTACGGCTGGGGTCGGAAAGGGTTACAGCACCCTAAAAAAATATCCAGTTGAATATTACAAAAATTCATAGAGATATCGGTGATTAAATTAGTTATTTTTCAGCGGTTTTCTGCAAAAGTTTTTAAGATAAGAGGTCATTCACAAAGGAAAATTTGTATCAGAAAAAAGTATGTTACACAATGTGAAACTTAATACAATATTTGCAATTAATTTATATATATATATATAGATAGATAGATAGATAGATAGATATGTACTATATACCTATAAAAACAAGAAAAATGAATTGTTTGAAAAGAAAAATTTAATTTTTTTCTGATACAAATTGTCATTTGTTAATGACCCCTTATCGTAAAGATCTTTTTATGAAACAGCCGAAAAAAAAAACTCATTTTATCACCGATAACTCTATGAATTTTTGTGATATTCAACTGCATTTTTTTTTATAAGATGCTTTATACAGTTGAGTATTAAATTATGTCAAAGCTTTTTTGTTACAGTCCACGCATGCGCAGTAATAAATTATTTACTACAACTGTCCATATATCTTTGAATATTAAATATATTTGTTTTAAACTATCGTATAACGATTTAGGCATACGTTGTCATGTTTCCCGAAAGTTTCATGAAATTTGAAGAAAAATCTTTGGAGTTATAAAGTAAAAACTTGTGAATTTTTTTGCAATTTTTAATAAAATATTAATAAGACTCTTTAAATATTCGAGATACCCTCATAAAACTCTACACATGTATAAAATATAACATTTGTAACCATATCTAAAATTTGTAAATCAATCAACTCTTTATACAGAGTAATCACAAATACTTTTTATTTTATTGGATTTGTTGTTCGTCCCCTAAGGGTCTTCGTGACAAAATCTTTGCTGAAAAATATGAGGAAATACATGTTTTTCTTATTCACAAAATTCAAGAACAACACGTTATGTATTTTTCAAGATATTCGACAAAATGTAAAAACGCGAAAGTGTTTCCATTATTTTGTCCAACACCTGTATATTAACACCAAACCTTCTATTCGATATAGAAAGGGATACAACATATTAAAATATCTGAATTTTATTTTTACTACTTTACTTTTTTAAACAACATAATTTTGAAATATGAAATCTCACTAGGAAACGTTTAACCTTTTGACCCTTTAAAGTTCATTGGTTTTGCACTGAAACAAAATATTTAGCATTTCTTATGCAACAATTTTTCAATAAATTTTCCTTATTTTAAGCAATTTTCAAGTTTTAATCCTTTTCTTTTAAGTAGATAAAGGTACTACACCGAAAAAGAACAAATGATATTTTAGAAGAATTAATATGAAGAAGTCTTTTTTTAATTTTCTTAGTAGGCGTGAGCGCACCTGGCTGCTTTAATGATTCACTGACGTCTAGTTTTTCTTTTCTTTCTTTTTTTTTCTTTTTTCTTTTTTCCTTACCTTTAAAGGCCTTGCTATTATCTTGACCTGAAGCAACTGTTGCGAGTTCTTGCAATTTGTATGATTTACTTACAAAATTATTAATTTATTAAATTAATTATTTTTCGAATTTAATAAGATTAACATATAAATGTTTCAAACGAAATTTTCTCGAAAATTAAAAACGATTTTTTTTTCTTTTATATAATTATGTTCAACTATATATATGACTAAAAGCCATTTTTAAAATTAGTTTCGCAATTCTCAAAAGAAAATATGTGGCCAATGTTAAAGAATTACCTAACAACCTTACTTTAAAGTAACTTTCTATTCAAAAACGTGTAAATTTGACTTTACTTAAGGAATGACATAATTGTTGAGATGGTATTTACTTGTTGGTATTTTACTTTTGTATCACAATATAGCACTAGGATCCCCATGAATCTATCTGCATAGCTGCCAACTGCTAGCGGAAATTTTTTATAGACATTTTCAATAACCTTTTCAGCAGTGTTCTTAGATTAATCATATATATATGTATTTCTTTTTTTTTTTTTTTTACGAAGTTGGCACCTATGTATTTGCTTTATCTTGTCGATATATAATACATTAATTATTGTTTTGTGGTCAAATTTTTGAAATTGAGATTTTGATATATTTTGAGGTTCCCTTATTCTCAAAATCAGACTTTTATCGGTTGGTCCTCTGTGTGACTTGTGTCTGTGTGTCTCTTATGAAGATAATTCAAGTGCAAATATCAGCTGGAAGTCCTAGCTCGCTATATTCTAAATTTGTATTATATGAGGAGGCTACTTTAATTATTCTATTGAAATCGGACGAATGATTCGTGACTTACAAGTCTATACAAACACATTATGCCTATAATCGAAATTTCTCTTAAGTAGAATTTAATATATTTAGATTGCACTAAACAAAATGAAATCGGCATACATTTTTTATATGCACATGTTTCACGCACAATTTGATATGAGAAATATTTATCCTTCGTTTTTATAAGTTTATGGAAATATTTATTTTTCGTTTTTCAAGTTTTTATAAGATTATGAGTTTTGCAATAATGGTACTCTGTAAAGATACTTCAAACACAATTCACAGACACTTTCTGATATTTCGCATCAAAGCAAAAATCAACAAAATTTTCAAATGTATGAAACCTTTCAGATATGAGTCCTATTTTAAATCATGAATATTTTAAAATGTTATGGAAGATAGGAGAAGATAGTTGACGGACAGTTTTCTTAAAACATTTTTTCCAGAATCTTAACCAATAAACATCCAAAAGCTGAATTTTACCTGTCATCCATGCATACAGATTTCCATATAAATCACAAACTCGAAAAAAATTTTAAGCCATTTTGTAATTTTTAAAATTTTATATGAGATTCGAAGTTAACGACCCAAAAAAGCTCTTATTATATTTTCATGCTAAACAGAAGTCTGGAAATAAAATGATTTTACTTTAGGATATTTTATCCTATTAAAGGGCATGATTTTAAGCAAATTCACGACACACGCAAACTTCTTCTTCTTTTTTTTTTTTTTTTTTTTTTTTTTTCCTTTATGTGTGTGTGTATGTGTGTGTGTTTGTAGATATTTTTTCTTTAATTTAGACTTAGTTTGTGATATTTTATGTCAAAAATACGGAGAAAAAGTAATTTGAAATTCTAAAAAAAAAAAAGGGGGTTGTAACACTCAGTGCCCAACTGACTATAGATTACTTAATATGTTTGAGAGAAACGACTTCCCTTTTTCTAATCTAAAAAAGTTAAGTAGAAGACGAAATAGTCATAAAAATATGTTTTGGGGTGAATCTTTAGTGATAATTTTCACCCTAACATGCTATATTAGCAGTTAAAAATAAAATTAAATAAAAACATCTAAAATTATTTGATAGTCTATACTCGTGTACCAAGTTTCAAGAAAATCTGAAGGGAACTCCAGGTGAAGTTTCCTTATCAATACCGTAAAGGATACTTTTTCTCAAATATATACTCTCAGGATTTATCCGCTTCACAGTTCATTATATTTAAATGAATTCTCAAAATTCTATATCACTTACTGATAAGTAAACCTCAAGAATAAAAAAATTCAAACAAAATTTCATTGAAATTAGTCAAAATCTAATTTAGTTTCCTGTTGCCTTCAGTAGTAGATTTCCGGTCCGCAGAGCTCTTGCTGAATCCGAGCCTCCGCTGTCTGCGGCAGCAGCTTCCACGACTTACGAAACAAGTTTTGCTCGTCCCCCCCCCAAAGGGGAAGCAGGAATGTTTTGCAGATAACCTTCATAGAGCGTTTTGGGTACATATAACCAACCCACACATCAAAATATCACCTTCCTGACATAATTTGGAACTTACGCTTGGAAACTTGTTTTTGCCTCCCTCTCACACCAAAGGGAGGAAGGGGAAATTTTCACAAAATTCCTTTATTACGTCTTAGGCACACCTAATAAAGGTATTTAGGATACCTTTATTTAGGTGTTAGGCACACCTAAACAATCAAAGTATCAAAAAACCACCTTCCCAAGAATTTAGGACAGAGTTGCTCATGGAAAAGTGTTTTAGCTCCCCTCTGATACCAAAACGGGGAAGGAGAGACATTTCACAAAAAATCCTTTACAGCTCTTTGGTACACATAGCACACCCACTTACTAAAAATCACTTACCAGAGATAATTTGGAACTGATTTACACTTGGAAAAGTGTTTTATGCCTCCCACCCCCATGTACGGAAAAGGGGGAAATTTTTCAAAATTACGTCCCAATTGGTGTTTGATGTAAATAACCAAACCACACACTAAAATTCGTGAATGTAGCTCCCATAGATTCCCCAGGAAAATTTAACGCAAAAAGGGTGATCTCGAATTTGCCTCCTCATAAATCCCACCCCCCAAATCAAATATCGTGAAACACCCAAAATAGGTTTTTGGAAATATACTCCAAAAGATGCACAGGCGTTTTCAAGTGGAAAATCCAGATTTTGCTAAATCCCCCCCTCCCCTCTTAAAAAAACAATCTTCTCACTTTTACCCTCAAAATCAAAAATTCGAATGTCAACGACATTTTTTTTTTTTTTTTTTATGTACTCAAATCCAGTCTTCCCATGAGCAATTACTTCATCGTGAAGTAATTTTGGAGCTGACTTAAGTTCGCAAACATGTTTTTGCTGCCTGTCTCTCGAGGGGGGAAATGGGGGAAATGAGGGAAATTTCCAAAACCGTGTCTTCGTGGGTGTCAGGACTCTAGAACCAACCTTCACATCAAAATTCGTGATCCAGTCCCATACAGAATCCCCACAGCAGTGTTGAATCAGTGGGTGTATGTATATTTTTATATGTATTGATGAAAGGTTATGTGGAATCACATTTTGCCCCTATCCCACTTTCATATTCAATTACTAAAATTCCAGAAATTGTATTTCAGGTATCTGTGTTTACTACATTTAAAGCAAAAATCTTATGGATATCTATTTTTTTTTTTTTTTTTTTTTGTTAAAGTAATGAAGGGTTATGTGAAATCACGTTGTGCCTCTCCCCACATGAGGGGCCGAATTTCTACAACTCCAGAAATTTGTGTTTTTCATATTTAAATACAAAAATCTTACGGATACCTGTTTCTTTATTTTAGAAGCGAAGGGTTATGGGAAATTACATTTTGCTCCTCTCGCTCCTTGGAGATTGAATTTCAAAAATTCGAGAAATTAGTTTATAGGTATTTGTGTTAGTTATACTTTAAATCAAAAGTTTTACGGGTGTCTGTTTCTTTTTTTGACATATGAAGGCTTTTGTGAAATCACGTCCCCCCCCTTCCCTCCACTGGGGAGGAAATTTTGTAAAATCGCTTCTTAGTGGATGTCTATGTCACAGGAGAAATGTTTCCACCGAGTTTTATGCTTCTTGGTACAGGGATTTGGACTGAATGTTGAAGAATGAGTCCCTTACTCCCTCACTCACTCAGGACAAACGATTATATACATACTATACAGGGTGATTAGAAAAAAACTACCCCGATATATGAGACCATAGCTACCATACCGCTCCAAGAAACTGAATAAAAATTTGGTGGAAGGTATTTTGAGGTATGCGCTCAAGAATTATATAAAAAACAACAGTTAAACTCTAACTGTTACGGTTACAGTAACAAAATTTCGAAAATTTCAAATGGCAACACCTAGTTTCTTTTATTGAAATGGAATCTCCATAGCAAAAAACCATAAATAGCGTTGGAACGGTACCTCTAGCATGAAAATCACCAACGCTAGGCATACTAAGAAAAAAAGAGAAAACAGCTGTAATGTGCCTACCAGAGCACGACTTACATTTTCTTAATGACATCACATTTCACATTGAGTCTTCGGCTCTCACTAAAGTCTACTGATTCTGCTTCGAAACGAGAAGAATAGACCACGGTATCCTTAATTTCATGTAGGTCTACTGAATAAGGGTTTTATTTCGTTGTTAGTTGTAAGACAACGTCATGAGTGACGTCATCACAGTAAGTGAAAAATAAGGCATTGTGAAATGCGTGATGTGTATCTTGCTTTCTTGCTCTGTGAACAATATGCCGCTTACTGGGAAATATCATTATCATCATCAAAATCGGTTTTGATTGCCATTTTACAGTTCCTTGTTTTTCACATACTGTGATGACGTGATCATGACAGCGTCTTACGACTGACAACGAAATTAAAGCCTTTATTCAGTAGCCTTACACTAAATTAGGGATACCTTGGTCTCTTCTTTTCGTTTCGAAGCAGAATCAGTAGACTTTAGTCTGAACCAAAGACTCAGTGTGAAATGTGACGTCATTAAAAATAGTAAAGTGGTTCTCTGTTATGCACGTAATAGTCTTTTTTTTTTTTCTTAGCCTACTAGCGCTGCCGATTTTCGTACTAGAGGTACCGTTCCAACGCTGTTTATGGTTTTTTGCTATGGAGATTGCATTTCAATAAAAAAGAAGTAGGTGTTGCCATTTAAAATTTTCGAAATTTTCTCACTGTAACCGTAACTGTTAGAGTTTAACTGTTGTTTTTAATATAATTTTTGAGCGCATGCCTCAAAATACCTTCCACCAAATTTTTATTCAGTTTCTCGGAACGGTATGGTAGCTATGGTCTCATATATCGGGGTAGTTTTTTTCTAATCACCCTGTATATTAATATATATATGTTTTTACAAAGACCTAATTACTTTTTGATTTCATTGTACCGATTTTATTTTAAAGTAGTGTCCCTTTAAGCCATTTTTAATTATTATGATACTGTAATATGCACAATTTTTAACGCAGGTATCGTTAAGAATTGATCTAAAGTAATTTTAAATATACATATATACAATCCATTTACGTATATTTATAATGGTTTGAATGAAGAATTAAACAACCTAAGCAATCTTGGAATATTATCCAAAATAATTTCACTTTTTATTTTCGAATGTTTTCGTTATCCCGAAAAGCAATGATTTTCATGTTTGATATATTCTCAATGCACAAATTAATGATTCCATACAGTAAACGAAATAGGTTTAAATATATATATTAATATGGGAATTTATAAAAGGAAGCAACAAATGGCGCTATTTATGTAATTTTTTAATATCTTTTTATAATTGCATTAAATTAATGAAACATCTGATTTTGATACCTATACTATAGTTTTAGATATAAAAATTTAATTTATGTGCGTGTTTCCAAATCATAATATTTTAATACAGTTTAAAATGAAAAACTTTGAACGTTTGATAATAGGTTCATTTATTAAACACGGTGAATAAATAGTAGAGTTATTTTAACACCAAATTAGAATTTATCATCACGCAAAGTTAAGACCTATAAAACTTAAGAATTTACTGATAAGAATTCAGTAAACTCTTTCTCCATATATTATCCATAATTTTCTATTTACTTTCCTTATCTTATAAAATGAAATTCCATTCAATAGTCTAAGCTTAAATATGTGAAATTAAGCTATGCTCAAATTTTTAAATGTAAGATATGTTTATTCTTTTTTAAATAAAATGTAATTAAATTATATTATGCTTCCATTTCTTTTTAAAATTTATCTCTAAGTCATAATTATACCAGTGTATGCAAATACAGCTCAATTTTGTAATTCCATGTGGTATAGAGATGGATTATAAAGTTCTCACAGGCATATTCGTAGTTAATAAATAACAAGTGAACGGTATATTAATTTTTTTAATCCTTCTATCAGATAAAGTATTTTTCATAAAATTAAATGTTTTTTACATCTTTTATTACATCGAAATATCTGTCTTAAAAAATGTTGAGATCTAAAGTCTATAACTGGGATTTTGTTTTTAAAAAATGAACAGATTTTTTTTTTCTTTCTAGAAGAAAGTTTAATCATACTAAAAAGAGTTGAGAGTTTATAATACCTTTATGTAAGAACATATAAGATTAAAGAAAAAATAGATCTTTTTTATGAAAAAAAAAAAAAGCATATACACTACAATGGACATTGTTATCTGTTACCATCTTAAATTGTAATATCGCACGTTCAACCTTGACTTCAATATATGCATTAGAATATTAAGCACATAGAAAATTAAGCTCTCTATACGATAATACAGAGATTTCAGAATATAATGATCATCATTACAATATCTCTCAACCAAAACTTTCATAGACAAAGTTGAAACTCTTCAGTGACATATCCAGAATTTTATTTCGGAGGGGGTTGAATTAAGGCTTATATATGTATATATATATATATATATATATATATATATATATATATATATATATATGTATGTATGTATATATGTATATATATGTATATGTATGTATGTATGTGTACATACACTGATGGGGAAAAAAATCCCAACACCAAGAAAAAATTATTGTACAGTAATGAAATTTCTGCAATACGTTTGTCTAGGTAACATGTTTAATTGATTAAAGTTTCAAGATCACAGGTAGAGCCATTGGCGAGAAGAGCCATTTCAAATGTGAAATGTTGGTACATTAGTAACCGGTGTAACCGCCAGAATTTTGAATGCAAGCATGCAAACGTGCATGCATTGCGTCATACAGGTGTCGGATATCAGTTTGTGGGATGGAGTTCCATGCCTGTTGCACTTGGGCGGTCAATGCAGGGACGGTTAATGCTGGTTGTGGATGACGCTGGAGTTGTCGTCCAATGATGTCCCATACGTGCTCGATTGGAGAAAGATCTGGTGATCTAGCAGGCCAAGGCAACATGTCGACACTCTGTAGAGCATGTTGAGTTACAACAGCGGTGTGAGGGCGAGCGTTATCCTGTTGGAAAACACCCCCTTGAATGTTGTTCATGAATGGCAGCACAACAGGTTGTATCACTAGACTGACGTACAAATTTGCAGTCAGGGTGCGTGGGATAATCGCGAGAGTGCTCCTGCTGTCATACGAAATTGCTCCCCAAACCATAACTCCAGGAGTAGGCCCTGTGTGTCTAGGCCGCAGACAGGTCGCTAGTAGGCGTTCACCTGGCCTCCTTCTAACCAACACACGGCTGTCACTGCGACCAAGCCAGAACCGTCTTTCATCAGAAAACACAACAGATCTCCACTCCATCCTCCAATGAGCTCTAGCTTGACACCACTCACGTCGCAAACGGCAGTGGTTTTGAGTTAGTGGAATGCACGCTACAGGGCGTCTGGATCGGAGCTGTCCTTGAAGTAACCGATTTGTAACAGTTCGTTGTGTCACTGTGGTGCCAACTGCAGCTCGAATTTCAGCTGCAGACGCAGTACGATTAGCCACAGCCATACGCCGGACACGGCGGTCTTCCCTCTCAGTAGTGCCACGTGGCCGCCCGGAACCCGGTCTTCTTGAGGCAGTACCTTCCCTTGACCACTGCTGCCAACACTCATGCACAATGGATACATTCCTGCCATGTCTTTCTGCAATATCGCGGAAAGAAAACCCACCTTCTCGTAGCCCTACTACACGACCTCGTTCAAACTCAGTGAGCTGTTGATAATGGCTTCTTCGTCTTCTTAGAGGCATCCTTGACTAACATTAACCCACTACGTCAAATCTCAACTGTAAATAACGATCACGAACCTTACAGCGCTTATTTAAAGCAAACCTTATTTGCATGTTCATAATGTCGCTCGAAATTTGAATCGACGTCATCTTTCAGGTGTATAAACACGCCTACCAAATTTCGTTTATCTAGCACAGCTCCTTCCTGGTGTTGGGATTTTTTTTTCCATCAGTGTATATATGTATTTAACTTTATTACCAAAATAAGGAACCTTTATTTTATTAACTTTCGGGTGGGGCTGCAACTCTAAATCACCTTCCCCTCTGGATACGCCACTGAAACTCTTACAGACTAGGCCACAAGAAAATTTCAGCAGATGATTTTATTATCAGAAATCGGTCTCTTGAACACTATACTTCCACACATTCGGCTACATGTGGTCCAAATGTAGCTAACTTTGGCAAAAAGATAATTTGCTAACAGAAACTATGGTGATTTTGGTAAATCGAACATTATGACGGTTGGGTAAAAAGGTGCACGGAGGGTGGACTAAGGGAATGTTAAGATTGTGGTTTCTATCAATCATCAGTGATAAATTCCGATTTTAATTTCGTCATGTTCTACACCTATGAACTTATACTGAGTTTCGACTTATAATATTAATTTCTAAAAATTATCTACTGTAATCTCAAAGACAATGCAATACTTTTCAGGTATATGAATGCAATTTAATTTATTTTTCCACTACCTATAACTCTCTAAACTCCTTATATAGCATAAGAGTGTTTTCCAAATATTTTATACGCCTTTATGAAACACTGAACTTATGCTAATTCTTTACTGAATGATGCTTATTTTATTATTTATTTAATTATATCATGCTAATTCTTTGTCATCGATGAAGCATTTGTCAGGTTGCATTTCATTTGTAATCAACAATTTGTTAGTTTTACAAATTAATCACACTACATTTAATTACCTTTTTAAAATATCATTAAATTATTAATTTCCGTTTAAATTACTATATATATATACAGTTTTAACCAATGTGAATGAATATAGACTTAAATCATCGAAAAAAAAAGAAAAACAATGAAGTTTAATATATATATATATATATATATATACAATATTGAATTTGATATTAATAGCAGATTGCTTTATAGAGAATCAGAAATTTCATAAAAATATACAAATAAATCCGCTCAGCAATAGTTAATTGTACTTTAGATTTTTATTTTATTACATGTTATACGACAGGTCATTGTTTTTAATAAATTACAAATAAGAGGAAATTAAAAAATATACAATGTTTTGATTAGACAATAATCACTTGGAGCTATTAGACTTCTCAAAAAATAATTATTTATAATATAAAACTTATTAGAAAAATACATTTAGTTACCTGAAATTCTTTTAGTTTGTTCTGAAAGTCATTTCCTAAAAGTAAATGGTCTGCTAATAATGCTTTTACAACGTCTGTTGGAGTTAAACGTTCTTCCATTAAAAGCGTATCACCATCATTAGTGCTGGAACCATCATTAGAGCTTAACTCCATATGATTGTTCAATTCTTGGTAGCATGTATTATTCGCTAAATACATTCCTGAATGACTCTCCATCAGCATTGAATCGATACTATCATCACTTGTTTCAAAGTCATCATCACCATAATCATTGTATTCGTCTAGATATTCGTCTTGATACATGCGTCTTTCAGCTGATAAACTTCCAGTGCTACGTCCATCTGGTGGAAGGCGGTTTTGGAGGTCAGGTGTTGAAGCATAATCCCCAGAACTTTGATCACATCTAGAATCACACGTATCGAGATAATAAGCAGCTCCTCGACTAGGAGGTCCTCGTCTTTTATGGTCATCCAAATTTTTTAACTCTTGATTTTCATCCGGAGAAGTAGCTGAAGTTTCTCCAGGTGAGCAGTCTAAGTCCATCATTGTTAGACTTGAGGATGGTCGCCAATAACTATCATCACTAGATGTTGCTGAGATAAAATAGTTGCTAAAGCTCACTGGGCTGTCCATATCATAGCAGATTTGTTGTAGCATTGGAGATAATATATTACAGTTTGACAGACGTAGAAGACGTTCACAGATAACATACAAAATCTGTAAAAAACGTATATAAATAAATAAATAAATGGTGAAAATTTTTAATAAAAAATACTATCATTTTTAAATATTTTCATTTTAATATATTTATACATGTATTATTTTATAATTTGAGGACAATGATTTGTGAAAAATTTAAAATTAGAGAGACCGATATCGTATAGTAACAATTACTAGTCTGCTACAATTTTATTACTTTCACTGAATTCTAGACTTGCAGAAGTATTTAGCTGGATTATTTTTCATTAATCTCGAAAATCCTATGACTTAGCATGAAGTTTAGGAAGTAAAACCAACAATTGAAACACAGATTTTTTAGACATTTTATAGCAATTGATGAACTGTCATCCCCGAAAGTATTTCAAACATTAACCCTTTGCCGGTCCTATTTAATAGCATTGTCAAATTAAAGTCTTTCTTATCCAATATCCACCACAAAACTTTAACTGTAATGATTGCCTCATCACTTCGAAGGTTAACATGTCATTATAAGTTATTATGTCATTATACATATAAAATATCATTCCTCAAAATTATTTGTGATAGTTGAATAAATGAGTCCTTAAATTTGACATCCATATTTAGATCGCTTTAGAGCGTTTGGGCCGGCAAAGGATTAAACTCATCATGTAAATCTGATAGAATTAACAGCAGTGGCGAAGCGTCGATGGAAGCAGCGCTTTACCTATTTAAGGTTTTAAAAAGTAATCAAGTAACGTCGCCTCGTCGAAAGACTGAATTGATTCTTCCTCTGCTTTTGGAAGCGCGTCGCTTCGGCGCTTCCATAGTTTTCTGAACCACGCCTTGCCCCTGGTTAACAGTCGTTAAAGTTTGATTAAAAAGAGTACAGTATTTTAATAAAAGACATTGTTAAGTGAAATACTCGGTTCAAAGTTTCTTCTTCAGCTGTACAGATCACAATTAAACTCCATATACAGCTATCGTTATTCATAAATCGTTTAAAATAAAATGAAAATGACAATTAACCCGTTAGTAGACGCTAGTGGGTCGATTTGCCGCCCATCCTTCATTATTGCCAGATTTTTTTATTCAATAGCCACCAAAAATTTTTAGAAGTGGCATTTGATAGACATAACACACGAATAAAATCGAAGAAACGTCGATCACATCACTTCTTAAAATTATTGGTAACAGTTAAATAAAAAGTGCTCAATCTGTAATAGGTGGCGCTGTCTATAGCGACTACTAACGGGTTAACGGCAAAATAAGTGCTTAAGAGTCATTTTTTTTAAAGTTGGACACTTTTGATAGTTGACATCTTCAATTTTTCCGAAATTTTCAGGATGTGTTAGAAAAAGTGAAATTTAATTTTTTCTGAATTTCATTTGTTCGACCTAGAGAGGGGGTCGAAGTTTGAGGCCGTAAATAAATGGTGCCAATTTAATATCATTTTATTCCTAAAACCATTAGTGACCCATGTCAATTTTTTTAAATACGGATACTACTTGATACTAAGTATATTTTAGCATAAACAGTTTGGAGGGTCATTCATGGCTTTAAAGGCCAGGGTCATTCAAAAGTGCAGTTTTCGTTGATTTTTTCCATGTTTTCAGTCTGAATATCTGCTAAGGCCATGAGTGCCCCATAGAAATAATTATGGGGTTAATTACACACCTAAGTACAGAACTTAAAAATATTTAAAATTGCATGGGTCACTCTTGGCTTTAGTAGATAAACGGTCTCAAAGTTGTAAATTTTCAAAAAAAGGTCAAATTTGATGGTAAATTACTCTATAAGCCATGAGTCAATAACTATGAGAGGGAGTTTTAATTATACCCTAGATGGTCTAGTTTTACACCCATGTTACAAACCTATGGGGCTTGCAAGATTTATTTAGATATAGTCTATTTTATATCGCCAATGTGCACCTGTTCTATGTAGTACAAAACGCTTGAGACCCAATTTTGTAATGCATTAATGCTTGTTTAAAACTTCCCATTTTACATTACAGAGATCAGCATCAAAATAAATATAAAATAAATATAAAATTAAAAAATCTGGAGTGACTCCACTCGACTTTCCGAACATTGAGTAATTAACAGTTTTGTAGATAAAGCCTATAAATGCTAGATTCACCAAAATGCTTATAGTTAGTCCAACAGTGATTTATAATATTCATATAAATTTTCAGCTCAATTGAATAAGGCGTTTAGATGCTATCGCACTTTTAAAAATTTCGTCCCATAGGTCATAATGATAAAGAATTTTTCTTTGTGTCCCTGTAAAAAAACTGTAAGTGCTAAATTCACCAAAATCTATACAGTTGGTGCAACTGTGACCTACAACATGTGTACAAATTTTTTGCTCAGATTAATAAGGCCTTTAGACACTATCACACTTTTAAAAATTTGGCCTCATAGGCCATAATGATAAATAATTTTTCTTTGTGTCCCTGTAGAAAAACCATAACTTCTAGATACTCCAAAATCTATACAGATTGAGTATCTGTGACCTATAATATGTGTATAATTTTTTTACTCAATTGAATGAGGCGTGTAGATACTATCGCACTTTTAAAATTTTGGTCCCATAGGCCATAATGATAAAGAATTTTTCTGTGCGTCCCTGTACAAAAACTATAACGGCTAGATTCATGAAAATTAATAGAGTTGGTGCTACGGTGACTTCCAGCATGCGTACCAACTTGCAGCTCATTCGAGCAAAGCGTTTAGACGCTAGCGTGTTCACTCCCATACATACACACATACATACATACATCATCGCAAAAATAGTGAAAACGGACTCAGGGGACCTCGAAACGTATAGAAATATCAAAATCTCAAATTCGTATTTTTGACATGACTGCAATACTTTCCTCACTATAGTGTTCGGAAAGTAAGAATTACATAAGGGAGACAGTGGCTAGTTGAAGTACGGGGTAAGTTGAAACATGGAAATAAAAAATACAATTTTTAAGTTCTTATTCATTGCCAACAAAGGGAAGTACAGACACACAAAACCTACTTTACAATGTAAAAAAAGATGTGTATGTAAACATCTGTCGATTTTATGAGGATAAAACTGTTTTTGAGTACTGTTTTTTACTGTGAGTAAAAATTCAAATTTTTAAGTGATGTTGCATTTTATGTAACAAAAAGTGGTAAATGTTTCTGATTTATTCAGCGTTTATAGTGTATAGGTGCAGCTTGCTAATCATATGATTTGAAACGCCCACGAGCATAAGTACTGGTAACTTAACATCTCGTGAGGTGAAAATTGTGGACAAGGGCCAGCTGAAACAAATATAGGGGAAGCTACTTGAAACACCTGTTTCAATTAGTCTCATGCGCAATTTTTATTTTTATTATTATTATTATTATTATTATTATTTTAGGTAGATTCCTTATAGGAGATCTATCTATTGCAATGATTCTCATGACACGACTTCTGGAAAATTTCTTCATATCTTCACCGATCATGAGCCCTAGAACCCAAAACCACCCTCCGTTCAAAAGTTTATATATATATATATATGTATAACGCTTTTTCCCATGTTAAGTTGTGAACACGATCACTGGAGTAATTTTTATTTAAATTTAACCAACTTGGGATATGTTGTCAGGACAGTAAAAATCTCGGTCGAGTTCATAGATGGGGCATCCAGCTCAAAGGGGCGGAAATGGTGGGGGGTGGAAATTTTCATTTGCCCATAATTTCTTTAATATTGAAAATAGGAAAATACTTCAAATCAGGCAAGTTACCGCCTTACCCTAAAGAACAAGTTTTGTATTTAAACTTTTTCGATAGCTTCAATTGCTTAAAAGTTACAAGTTAAAAAGTTATTTTTCGTGATGAAACCACTTTTTCTACAGCTTTAATTGCTTAAATTTATAATCTGATGCTTACGTCACGTGCAAGCGATAATAAAATAGATCACTGAAAATATAAAAACCATGGTAACAGCTTTAATTAATCATTTAAAAATATAAAATTTAAATAATACGTTAGTCTTGGTAAAAATGTCGTTTGTAGTGAATAGTTTAGAGCACCGATTTACGCAAGAATTTGAAATTTACGATTGAAATTGAGAGTAATACGTTACAGCCTTCCTTTGATTTTTTATCTTGTGGTAACAAGACATTGTTCTGTGAAGAAATATGAGGTTTTTGCGTGGGAAGAAAATATAATGACGTCAAATCTGCCATTTTTCATCGCCACGCTCGCCAAATTTTGTCATCAAATAACGAATTTCGTCGTCAACTATCAAATTTTGCCGCCAAATCGTAAATTCCATTGCTAAATCGCAAGTTTTGTCACCAAACTGTATATCTTTATGGCTTCTATTTGTTGAATGATTATGAACTTAGATTTTAAAAAATTTAACCATTTACTGACCAATAAATCTAGCCTAAAATTTTAAGTAGATTAAATAGTAGTAGTTGATAATTAAATTTCTTAAAAACAGAATAGCGACGTAAATAATGCAATGTGTGGGATCAAAGCCATTGACTAAGTATGTGTTAATGCATATGTAATATTTCTTTACTTTTGTAACATTAACGTAAAGGAATCTACCTTTGCCTTTAAGCTTGCCGGGATTTCTTAAATATTGAAGATAAGAAAAAACTGCAAATCAGGCGAATTACCGCCTTAGCCTAACGAACAATTTTTGTATTTAAACTTTTCGATAGCTTCAATTGCTTAAAAGTTACAAGTTAAAAAGTGATTTTTCGTGATGAAGCCGACTTTTTCTATAGCTTTAATTTCTTAAGTTTATAATCTGATACTTACGTCACGTGCAAACGATAATAAAATAGATTACTGAAAAAATAAAAAGCATGGTAACCGCTTTAATTAAACTTTTAAAATTATAAAATTAAAATAATACGTTAGTCTTAATAAAAATATAGTTTGTGGTGAATAGTTTAGAACGCCGGTTTACGAAGAATTTAAGATTTACGATTGAAATTGAGAATAATACGTTACAGCTTTGTTTGACTTTTTATATTGTTGGAAACAAGAGGAACAACTATAGTATTTCGCTTTAAAAAAAATAGTCCAGCTTTAAAAAAAATGGCTCTTAACATGAAGCGGTTACTTTTTTTTTTTTTTTTTCTTTTACATGCATACACAATATATATATATATATATGTATTTTGATATCAATGTAAACTTTTCAATAGCCAAATCTTATTTATGAGTCATCACACTGCATTTCCCGCAGGGTTCGTAGCGTTCCTATTCTTTACGTGCGTTTTATTATTTTGTTACCACTAATTTCACACAGCATTTTTCATCACATACCAGTATGGCATTAAAACCTTTACAAAAGTGCTTATTTGAATGTTAGTGGTAAAAATATAATTAAACGCAAGTAAAAATATAAGAGCGTTAATATAAAAGCCCTTTTTGTTAAAAATGGCGGTTTTTATGCAATTATAAATATAGTTGGAGAATATGTATATTTAAAAATGCATTATAGGTCTCATTCTAAATTTATAAATACTAATATGTATGTATAAAATGTATCTTATTATTATTTTTAATAAATATTCTTAAAATCTGTTTAATTTATTTTCAGTGGGGGGGGGGGGGGGTATAATTAAACTTCAGCAATAAATAGCATCACTTGTCATAATTTTTTAAAACTGCAAACAGATTAAAACTGTATAAAAATTTTGCCAAAACTTTTTTTTAATTTAATTTTTTATTTTTATTTATTTATTTATTTATTTATTTATCGTATCAGATTAAAAAATCAATCGTAAGTGCTCTTTAAAATACATTTTATAAAATATCTATTTATATGAATGCATTAATTCAATTATAAGTTTCAACTGGAAAACCACATAAAATTAAATCGAGAGATGCATGCGTTCTGCGGCTTGTATAGACAGTTCACTACTTATCTGTGTTTGTTAAAACGTTATTTGAGGGCATTTTCAATTTTTCGACACATGTTATAGTATTTTTAATCTAAAAATTTATTTATACATTAGTACATGGTCGCTACTTTTAAAGTATACATAGAAACAGCTTTTTAAGCAATACAAAAAAAAAAAAAAAAAAAAAAAAAAATGGCATGAGTCAACTTTTTCTTTGTGCTTATAATTTGGTTAGTTTTAAAAATACAGATATGTATTTTTTTCCACTAATGGTCTTGTTAAATGGAAAATAAAAATTTGCTAATTGAGCCAGTTTCACGAGAAGGGTCGTATAAAAGTGTAAAAGGTGTAAATTTGTGAAAATTAACAGGTGGTTTTTGAATACTTATTTTGAATACTTTTTAACCTACTTCAAAGAAGGCGGTTCTCAATTCAAACCGTATGTTTTTTTTTTGTTAGCTTATAACTCCTAAACGGATGCTCCGATTTTGATACTTTTTGTTTTGTTGTAAAGGCCTTGGTCTGAAATAGGTCCCATTGTAATATCTTTACGATCAAAGAAAAATACAGGGTGTCCAAAAAAGTGAGTTCCGACTCTTTTAACTGCTGAACGGCTGCAGCCTATAGTCATAAAAGTTGTATGTAGGTATTGTAAAGTGGTCATGTTCAACGTTAACGCCTACAGCGCCAACCACCTACAGCGCCATCTGGTGGAAAACAGTGGAGTTAGCGTTCCTATCTCGAAAACGGTTCAAAATAAGGAAAAAGTGAATTACAAAGTTACAGGATATCATCAATTTAGAACGAAAAGATAGTTTGTAGACATTAATGCCAAAAGTAGAACGATTAAAATGATCATTTTTTTGTCCACAAATTTCTATTTTCTGCACACTTCAGCGACATTGCATGCGTTGTAGCGTAGCGGGCGACATTTATGGTATGTAAAATTCAAAGTATGGTTATTGTAAGCGGTCACATCGATTAACGTATAGACGTTTTAAACAGACTTCATAAAGGAGGAGGTTCTCAATTGAAATCATGTTTTTTGTTGTTGTAGTTCAGGTTTGTTAGCTTATAATTACGTAAAAAAATGCTTTAACTTTAATACTTTTTTCGTTGTCGCAAAGATCTTGACCTGAAATAGGTCTCATTATGATTTCATTAATATCTAAACAAATTACAAGGTATTCACAAATGTCCGTTCTCACTCTAACTGCTGAACGGTTCCCTCTGCACTCGTAAAACTAATATGTAAATATTGTAAAGTGGCCATGCGCTACAAAATATGACCGCTTACAGCGCCACCTGGTGAGAAGATAGCGGTGTTAGCGTTTCTATCTCAAAACAGTATAAGATATCAGAGAAAAGGTAAATTATAAAGTCGTACAGTGTCATTGATTTAGTAGCGAGAAGACACCTTGTAGACATAAATGTTAAAAACAGTATGCTTAAATGTGCATCTGTTTCTTCGCAGTTTTCTACACTGTAAACAAATCAAAAAGCTTTTATTTCGATATTGAAACTTCTGTCCGTCAGCTGCAAATGCATATTTTGATCTTTGTTTGAACACTATGCTGCACGCATTCCATTTACAGTTCCATTTTCTGCCAATTTTCTTTCATTTTAGCTGTTTGAATAGTAGTTGCTTTTTGGAGTCGGTTCTATTTTTTTTACAAAAAGATTTTATTTCAACTTATATATTGTCTATTTAGCTGTAACACATAAAAACTTAAAGAGCGTTTCAATCTTTTTTTCAATCTTTTCAATCAACAACATGCGTACACGATAGTATTTTTTCTGACCTTTTTCAAAGACTATTCTAATAAATTTTATATTATAACCAATTACAAATCAAATTATACTTTTATTATAAGTTTATTATAAACAGGAAGCTTCATTTTTTTAATAAAAAAAAATAGGCACTGCTTTATATTGCATTGTATTGTTAGGAACTCTTGTTTTTCCTATTATATTTCTTTAATTTCTTTAATTAAATTAATGGTAAAGAAAACGACGCGCAGATATTAATCTTTTTATTGTATTAGTACGTAAAACTGAACGTAATAAAATATTTTTATGTATGTTCTCAAATATATTTTCTCTCTAATATCCTAAAGGTCATTTCTTTCATCAAAAGACAACGATCATTTTTATGAAAACTGCTAAACAAAATCTTCTTTTAAATTTATGTTCATTTTACGTTCATTACGGGTAGAAGGTATTAAGATATCAACTTTGACTGAAAAAAGAGCAATAATAGAAAGAAAAATGGGATAAAAATAGAAAGCAAAACCAAATGTTTTTATGATTAAAGATTCCCAAAGGAAAAAATTTTAAATAAATCCTGATTAATTGATCAGCTATTGTTTTGCTAAAACTAGCAAGACGAAGTATTCGTTAAGGGTTTATTTTAAAGAAAAGAAAAACCTTTTATCCATTTTATAAGAAATGCTTCATTAAGATAACTTCTGAAGGAATAAAATTCACAGTGACCGAAAAAAAACTAACGTTTTATATAAAACAGAGTGAATAAAATAGAAAATAATCGAAACGTTCAAACTAAAAAAATAATTATTCGTATAAAAATATCAAATTCTGGAAGCCTTCAAGTACTTTTAGTTTAAAATATCATAAATTCTTTTTCAATCTTTTGGCTTGAAATTGAATGTATTTATTGAATATATTTTATTTCAAAATAAAGCGTGTAAAAGTTAATAACTCAACATACAAACCTTTGGTACAAACTTTAATTGTCTTGCTTCAAATCCATGTATAATGCGTTTCTGCCTCGATAAGTGCTGATTCAAAGTAAAAGGTGTACCTTTGGATATTCTGAAATAAGTGTAAAATTAAAAAATGTTAAAACTATCTGCAGTACGAAATTTAATCGACCAATTTATCTATTACTATTTTTTAAACGAATCAAATAATGTATTACTTTGGTTGAAACAAAAATCATAATTACAATGATAAACCCTACATACAGTAGGTAACAAAAGTGTCCAAACACTAGCAAAAATTCCTATGTAAAAAAAAGTAGAGTTAATACTGTTTTGTTAAATAAATCCTTGTCGAATCCTGTTCTTAGTCAGTGTAAGAACATGATTCGATAAGGATTTATTTAACAAAACCGTATGAAGTGTACTTTTTTTACATAGGAATTTTTGCTAGTGTTCGGACACTTTTGTTACCGACTGTATATACAGTGACGGACAAGAAAAACTGCAACACCTACAAAAAATATTTAAAAGCAAAGTGCGTTAATAAAATGTTTCATCTGCATATTTTATATTAATGCGATATTCTTGCGATAAAATAAAGTTGTAGGATTAATATTAATTAAATTTTATTAATAAATTATTTACACTTAATCCCTCAGAAAAATGAAAAAAATCGAAAATGCACCATTTATCAAAATGAGAAACAAAGTAATTTATATTTTGCAGTTAAAGAAATTTCTACATAACTGCAGTCATATTATATGTACTTTTATGCGCATAACCGCATATGGATTATTTCCATATTTAGTAGATCCTCCAAGAAATGAGATGTTCATTCTTGCAGCTATCCGGCACCAGAAGGTATCAACTTTTGGATGTAATCCTTGCCAATTTCCTAGAATGAACTCTAATAATGCTTTCCAATCTTAGAAGCAGGATTATTAGCAGCAATTTTCATACCCAGTGTATGGTAACAAATTTCAATATGGTAACAAATTTCAATTCAAATGGGATCAGGGCTATTCCCGAGACAATTTAAAACTTTAATACCAGATTTTGCCAGGCTTGTACTTAAAGGAGAGAAATAGGGGTAAAATTACATTTGTAATATCCGTTATGTTGTGGTGATGAAATCCTGTAAATGCAGCAACAAAATCAAGCATGAATAAGTTAGATCTCATTTTACCATTTCGCTGTATAACAGGAAGCAGAGTCCTGTTAAACAAAACAATTTCCAGCACCTTTAAAATGATCCCAAATAGTTTGCTTTAACCCCTTACCTGACGAGGAAAACTTTCGAAATTCGCTTCCCAGTGCCACCGTATTTCACACAAGCGCGCGTAGTTATGCATGCTTTCACTGTTTCAGAAACATTCCCTTTCAAATTCCTCTCACACCCTCTTCTTTGAAATAAGTAAATCCCTCGAAAACACTATCAAGGTAACATTCAAGGTCATTTTATCGCATTCCAAAGCCGTGGGACTAGTTTTACTAGTAGCAGCGCAATAGAAAGAAAACACGTATATATACGCGCAGGCCAGTTAAGGGGTTAAACACTCCTCTAGAATCTGGGTATAAACTGATGCATTCGTACTTCAAGTGATAAATATAAAGCATGTCATTGCTAAATATGCATCCCTAGAGCACTGGGTAGGCACTATGCAAGTCTCGATGGTACGTTTACATTTTATGTCTCCGAACAAACTGCTTATTGTTCAAGCTACGTACATTAAATATAGTTTAAAAAAAAATTACCGAGTATTACATAGCCTTCATCCATAAAACAAGTTCTTTTGCCAAAGAAAATCGCTTCTACTTCATTGCTTTTTTTTATTTATTTTTTTATTTTATTTTATTTATTTATTTTATTTTATTTTATTTTATTTTTATTTTTATTTTTATTTTTTGTATGTAAAGACATTTTCTTGAGACTGTATGCACGAAAATCGCATTCCATCATTCAATAAGGCGTCTTTGGAAAATGTTTCACTCTCAATTTAATACTACAGTCTTTCTTTAATTCAACTTTTCTATCAGCAACACTTGCAAGACGGTTACAAAGTAACTTCGTTTTAGATATAGATCGTCAGATTTTGTGGCATGCTCTTTCGACCAGATCTGGTCCTTCATTCCCCGTCACTTGCTTCATGCTTCATTTCAATCATTCTTGAGACTCGATTGATTACAACCAACATTTTTAGCGATAACGCGTGTCAAATATACTTCTTTTAGCTTGAACAACTACCACATATTTTATCCCTGCATCAATTTATTATACAGAGCCACTCTTTCATCGTTTAAGAAACGAGACGAATAACTGTTTTCCTTATTTGTCGCATTATGCATACCAATCGGATGATGCAATATTTTGTAAATGCTGTATCAGCATAATTCAAAATGAATGTAGAAAGATCTCATACTTTAATTTGCAGTAATTGAGATACAAATAGATTGCGAACAAACTAAAGCGTAAAAAATACAAAATGATTATTTTTCCAGGTGATACAGCGTCTTTGTCCCCACCCCACAAACAGAGGGATTCAGAACTGTTGTTCATAAATCTACAAGAAGGTCAGGAACACAATAACAAACAAAAAATATTTTAGAACATATGGTCGTATGTGGAACCCAGACGCGCAAGAGAGTACTAGAAATCGCGAGGAAAGTGAGCCAGGATGAAGCGATGAAAAACGTATATGAGTGTATGACCGTAAGAAAGCATGGTTAGCTACGTGAATAGAGAAATGGCGGATCATATATACATCTTATTTATGGGCAGCTAACTGCAAAGGAACAGCTGCTAGGGAATTTTATCGTTCCCAGTTTCCCAATAAACGTATCTCTGTTTATAACATGTTCGGACGTCTGCATAATCAACTGAGAAAACTGGGAGTTTCATAACACAAGTCAACGATACTTGTGTTGACAGAACTTTGCGGTCACATAGTATTTCAACGTGACGAAGCTCCAGCGCATTTCTCCCGCATTGCCCGTTAATATCTGGATGCTACATTTCATTGGTGACGTGAGTTGTTGCTGCAAGTCGAATTATTGCCAAAACATTAGGCATTCTTGCAAACGTTCGTCCACTGATGCATCATCGTTACACTGCAAAAAAAAACTGTTAAAAGTACAGGAAAATCTGGCAGCTGGGGTGCCAGAATTTCTCCATCAAATATACAGTTTAAAACCGTAAAATTGTATCACTGACATATATTTTACACAGGAATCCTGTAAATCAAACAGGTTTTTTGTTAAAAGTACAGTTTTGTCATGTATATTTGACGGAGAAATACTGGCACCCCAGCTGCCAGATTTTTCCTGTACTTTTAACAGGTTTTCTTTACAGTGTACGAGGCGTGTATTACAAATTCGAACGCTTGCTTTAAAACTTTCTTTTGCGCAAAAATGTTGTGTAAATACATGCTTGTATAATAAATTATCAATACTTATGGCCTGTCTCATATCTTTCATTTTCTGACTTTGTGGGTATGAAGCGAGTCTGGATTGCGTTTTCGACAATATATTTTAATATGATTCTTGCTTGTTATCGTTTTCTTGACCTACATGAAAATTTCTTGCAATAGTTTTGAATCACCCTGTATATATATATATCTATTAAGAATTTTCATTTTCTAACAAGCAATACTTACACATTTGTAAATACAGTGAAAAGTGGCAATATAAATTGAGCAAACTGTTGGACGCAACTTATTTGGCTTCGAGTTTGTATTGCACAGGGCCTAAAAGAAAACATCATTAAAACAACAAATAACAAGTTCACATATATAGCGTATTATAATTAATACTAGTTAATTCCCCTCAAAATTTGACGGATCATGTGCAACTTAAATCCTTTCACGGCATAAACTTTTAAACATTCCTGTTTTAATATTTCGCATTGCTCTTAACCAGTTTAATCCCCCCTGCTGTAACCAATTATTTTTTAGTTGGAGGGGGGGGGGGGGATAATTTTCATGAAATTTCAATATACAAAATTTAAGCGTGCTCCATATATAAAAATAAAATCCTAAAATTTTTATTAATTATGGTAATTTTTATTATAAATTATGGTAAGAATGAAGAAAGAAAGCACGCATCAATACTTTTCATACTTATTTTTTTAATTTGATCGCTAATTTTTATCTTTAGCATACTTTTCTACAAACAGCATCTGACAAAGAACATGACTCGACAAATATTTATTTAACAAAGTGGTATTAAGCGCAAATCTTTTAAATACTAATTATTGCAAGCGCTTCAATAATTTTGCTGCTGCCTGTACAAAGCGTGAAAATAAAATCTATCGAGCATCGATAACAATAATATTTCCTTTTAATTACAATATGACAGTGGCACCATCTATAATCTATCCATGTAAAAAAAAAATCTCAGAGGTTTTTTATTTTTTTTTTATTTATAAAAATATTTTTAAAATCACATAAATTTATAAGGCAAAATAATTTAATTTAAAATAAATTTTAATATTGTTTTGTGTTTTCTTTGTATTCTATAATTATCATTTTATTTACACTTAGAAATAGACTATGCTACTTAAAAATAAATGAATAACAACATTATAACACTTTATTCTATCAAAATAGTATATTTCATCAACAAAAAATATACTGTTAAATAAATAAATAAATAATAAGAATGAATCAAATAATATAGCAAGCTAATTTGCTCAGTAATTTTCTTATAATAAATTATACTATGTAAATTTTTACTCGTATAAAATATCAATATTTTAAGGTTATTCACTCTAAATTATTTTTTCTATAATATATTATGGAAATGAAATATCAGAAATTATAATAATTAGATTAAGGAAAAAAAAAAACCTTTTTTTATTTTAAATATCTATCTCCTTTTCTAAACGAAGTTTTCAAGTCATAAAAGTCAATTTTTGAAGAACAATAAACTCTGAGAATTTGTTAATTTTAAAAGATTATTTTTTTTCTTTTAAGAAAGATAAAACAGATTGCGCCATAGTATAAAATCCATGAAATACTATCCTGTTTAAGGAAATTTTCGGCAATGAACATGATGGTAAACGATAAGAATTCGCGAATTGGTTTATTTTAATATACTGCCTTGGAAAGTATGAATCAATGAATTAATCGTGTGAATTATTATTATGATTGAGCTTTAATTAGGCGTCTGCCATAGACATATGAAATATTAATGTCGTCTGCTCGAAGTCTATCATCAGTATTCGTATTGCACTGCATAAAGAGAAAGAAATATTCCCGTTCCGAATTGGTTCAAAAAATTTTCGCGCATGCCCAGATCGTACGATTTTGGTCTTACAGAAAGTGCTTTGTGTTTTAATATTATAGAAAAATAAATAGTTACTGGTGTTAATTACATTACCTTTTAATCCGTATATATCGAATTGCATCATTTGGCTTACATCTTAAAGAATAAACTAAGTAACATGCTATCAGTACACCTGTTCTTCCAAGCCCAGCGTGACAGTGGACGGCAACCTAAAAAAAAAAAATTACAGCATATATCATCTGTTTTTCAGCAGCATACATCTTCTGTTTTTCAGCAGCATACATCTTCTGTTTTTCAGTATATTAAATCAAAAATATTCTCTTTTCCTCAATGTTATTAATTAACGATTACCGAAAATGATTTTCTCATTTTAGCAATATTTTATCTGCAATGCTCTTTCCATATATCTTTAAGATTATTAATAACAGTAACTACTGCGTTTTTTTTCGTTGTGAAATAAATAGATTTATGAATATTCAAAGGCACTAGCTAATCAACAATTCAAAAAAGTTCGATCAATAAAATTGTGGAAGGTAAAGATATGACTTAAAATGCATCTTATAAATATTCAACAACATCATTATTTTCTTTTTAACTTAGATTAAATACTTACTCATGATACTTAATTTTATTCGTAAAGATTTATCTCTGTAAACAAAATAAATATCAAAGAATACTTTCACTATGTTTCATTTAAGAAAAGTCATAAGCATATATTTAATTTGGTTAGATATTGGCATAGTTACATAGCCTTAAAACATTTTATTTATACCTATCATAAACGTTCTAAATTAATGAAATACTGAATATTTCCAATCATTTTCTCATTTATGCTGATTGCGATTTTTTTTATATGTATTTTTACGAATCTGGCCAAGCTATAAATTTATAATATCTTACAATTACACGATAAATATTATTTATTAAATAGCGTAATATTTGAATGCTTATTAGCATTTATTAAATTTTTAATGCATTTTATCAAGCTTAAATTAAAAAACATAAAGACTTTGAAATAATACATATTTGTTTTAGTATTTGTCTAAATGAAGCTTGAAGGAATGATGTAAAATGAGTTGGCATACAGCGTATCAACATGCAGATTAAGTGAAATTAACTGTTGTCTATTCAATATGGCTGCCGCAATAGTAGAGCTACTACAGAGCCATATTGAGTCTATCAATGCATTAGCTAGTGCTATAATGGCTTCTGGGGTTACTTAATGACTTCATTTTTTTCCCGAGCATGTCAACTTCTGTTATATCTTTCTTCCAAGAAACGAAGTTAGAATGTTATAAATTTCTATATGTGTAGTTTAGTTTTTCATCACTTTTAATTTAGTTATAATATTTTGCAGTAGGAACGCTTCGAACATATGATATAAATAAACTTTGATTAAACTTCGTACTTTTTAAATTAAAAATAACCTTACCTTTCCTTCACTAAGAGCAAAAGCCATAACTTTGACCATATCTAGAATCATGGTCTCAGACACAGTCCCATAATCCTTCCTAAAAAGCATAACAGTAAAATATTACAGCAAGCAAAAGTTGAATAACATAGTGAAATATTTAGGAAACTCCATTTGGAGCAATGTTTTAAATTATTTAGATACATTTAATACTCATATTTTAGTTTATTGAAAGTTTCCTTCATGTTTTTCCATATATGTCATCTCCTCTTATTTCAGTTCTCCATGCCCCAGGCGGTACTAATTTTATGGAGCATAGAGATTATTGCAGTCATGACGGATCTTACCATGTTGCCATTAATTTGCACACGAAAAAGAAGATAAAAATGAAATTTTTTTTAACAGCGATTTAAACTTAAAATAAATTTGCCTTGCAATAAATAATTTTTTTCACGAATTATGCATTGAATATTTTTTCCTCTGAAAAGAGGGTGAGATTGTGTGGATTTAACATCACACTAGAGGTAGGCAGTGGGCAATTGGAGATAGTCTGGGAACCACCCCCTACGGAGGGAATGGCTCCCTGTTTTCGGTAATCTTCAGAGGTATTATTTGTACGAAACAGAGAGGACATTGCAGCCAAGGCGGATTTTACGTGCACCAGACATCACTAATGTACACAACGTCTTTAGACAGCTTGAGTATCGAACCCGCAATCCTCCGATTACGCGATCGACGCTCTAGTAACCTGTCTTCCGTAGCCTCTTCTTTAAAAACAAAATTAAAGACGTATACACGCCAAAGCCTTTGAAAATTTATTATGTTTGCTTTAGAAACTTTGCTATCGTTATTTTGAAGTGCGTTATCGAAAGTAACGACGGCAACTACTCAATTTTAAATTCTAAAAGGAGCCACTCCACCCAGTTTGTACATTATTGATTTCCTCAAAGCTTTAGAAGATTAATATTGAGATAAATGAACACAGGAATAATAAACAAACGTCTTGAATGCCAAAGGAAATAATAAACTAGCAGACAGTTGTTTCGGTATCCTTTAGCGCACCGCCATCATGCACTGATCTCAGAATGCTAAATGCTGCCGAAACAGCTATCTTTTAGTTTATTACTTCCTTTGGCGTTCATGAACGTTACTTATTATTTTTGCATTTATCTATAGAATATTAAATTAAATTGACCTAAGTATTTGGCCTTTTTTTTAACTGCATTCCAGTACGTAAAGATGAAAAGTAAAATGTCAAAAATAAACAATGATCCAGATTTTATGCATTATTCCAAAAATAAATAAATAAATAGTCTTAAATGCATCAAGACGTGAGGGAAAAAAAAAAAAAAAAAAAAAAAAAAAAAAAAAAAATCGCTAGCTCGTCATGCGTAAAATGTCAATTGGGTTGTAACTAAAAGTGTGATTAAAATTTTAAGAATAAAAAAAAAAAAAGTAATTTTACAGCATAAAGTGTTGCAAATTTGCTTGAAAAGCATAAACATTGAGTGAAATAGACAGGTTTTACCACCCGTGAATCAAACCAGCGCCATCCGCGTAGAGGGCGAGAGAGTTACCAATGGACCACCAATCCACGTATTATACTGTTACTTAGTAATTCTCTAGATAAATTAAGTTTTGTTCAAGAATGCTTGTGAATTACTAAGTAACAGTACAACACATGGAAAGGTAGTATATTGGTAACACTTTCACCTCCTGCCCAGATATCCCTAGTTCGATTTAATGTGCACGTTTTTTCAGTAAATTTACAGAAATTTATTCTGTATAATTGCATAAAAGTTTTTATTTTGTCACAGTTCTTCTTAAAAATTCAATCGTGCGTTTATTTACAATAGGTTTGAAATCTACCGCAGAAAGTCTTGGAAACTTTTTTAACCGCACGTTGCAACGTATTCCAACTTTTTTTAATAATAATATAATAATAGTTATAACATATAAATAAATAAATAGAAAAACAGTTGTATTATGTATTCAGAATATCATTCTAAAACAATTCTTTTAAGATGAAACTGAAAACCTACTGTAACTGTGATTAATTCTCTTGCGTTGTAAAATTAAATTAAAATTTTTAAAGATTTTTTATACTGAGTGAGCAGTCAATTGAGAATGCTGCGACATATTTCTAGGAGATTCATTAGCTAAAAATTGCCTTGTTCCTACCAAGAGAGAAGTAGCGCATGCTTGTGAATTTAAAACAACTTCAACTACACTGATGGAAAAAAAAATCCCAAAACCAAGAAAAAATTATTGTACAGTAATGAAATTTCAGCAATACATTTGTCTAGGTAACATATTTAATTGATTAAAGTTTCAAGATCACAGGTAGAGCCATTGGCGAGAAGAGCCATTTCAAATGTGAAATGTTGGTACATTAGTAACCGGTGTAACCGCCAGAATTTTGAATGCAAGCATGCAAACGTGCATGCATTGTGTCGTACAGGTGTCGGATAGCAGTTTGTGGGATGGAGTTGCCATGCCTGTTGCACTTGGGCGGTCAATGCAGGGACGGTTAATGCTGGTTGTGGATGACGCTGGAGTTGTCGTCCAATGATGTCCCATACGTGCTCGATTGGAGAAAGATCTGGTGATCTAGCAGGCCAAGGCAACATGTCGACACTCTGTAGAGCATGTTGGGTTACAACAGCGGTATGAGGGCGAGCGTTATCCTGTTGCAAAACACCCCCTTGAATGCTGTTCATGAATGGCAGCACAACAGGTTGTATCACTAGACTGAAGTACAAATTTGCAGTCAGGGTGCGTGGGATAACCACGAGAGTGCTCCTGCTGTCATACGAAATTGCTCCCCAAACCATAACTTTAGGAGCAGGCCCTGCGTGTCTAGGCCGCAGACAGGTCGCTAGTAGGCGTTCACCTGGCCTCCTTCTAACCAACACACGGCTATCACTGCGACCAAGGCAGAACCGGCTTTCATCAGAAAACACAACAGATCTCCACTCCGTCCTCCAATGAGCTCTAGCTTGACAGCACTCACGTCGCAAACGGCAGTGGTTTGGAGTCAGTGGAATGCACGCTACAGGGCGTCTGGCTTGGAGCTGTCCTTGAAGTAACCGATTTGTAACAGTTAGTTGTGTCACTGTGGTGCCAACTGCAGCTCGAATTTCAGCTGCAGACGCAGTACGATTAGCCACAGCCATACGCCGAACACGGCGGTCTTCCCTCTCAGTAGTGCCACGTGGCCGCCCGGAACCCGGTCTTCTTGAGGCAGTACCTTCCCTTGACCACTGCTGCCAACACTCATGCACAGTGGATACATTCCTGCCAAGTCTTTCTGCAATATCGCGGAAAGAAAACCAACCTTCTCGTAGCCCTACTACACGACCTCGTTCAAACTCAGTGAGCTGTTGAAAATGGCTTCTTCGTCTTCTTAGAGGCATCCTTGACTAACATTAACCCACTACGTCAAATCTCAACTGTAAATAACGATCACGAACCTTACAGCGCTTATTTAAAGCAAACCTCATTTGCATGTTCATAGTGTCGCTACTAGCGCCACACTTATGCGCGTAGCTCGAAATTTGAATCGACGTCATCTTCCAGATGTATAAATACGCCTACCAAATTTCGTTTATCTAGCAGAGCTCCTTCCTGGTGTTGGGATTTTTTTCCATCAGTGTATTTATTTATATAAGATATTTACACAAAATACTATCACTAATACAAAGTCATTATTATTATAATAACTGTTTTTATCACACCAAGTAAATGAAACAAATAAGTGTACACTTTTTTTCGCAAAATATACAAAAGTCAAAATCTTCATAGTTTTTCGTTCAGTTTCACTAGTTGCTTAATTAATTTTCGTTACAGAATATGGGCATTATGCACCTCATATTCGAACATTCACATATTTAGCGGAAACAAAGAAATAAAAGAGTTGAGAAAAATTATGCAACTAAATTAAAATTAAATTTCTGAATTAAATTTGATTAAAAATTTGTACTCAGAAGTAAATTCTTTTCGTTTCGTTTCTTGCAGATAAATGTCTAGTGGTAATCTGCAAATGAATTTTAGGTAGGACTTAAATCTACCTTAAAATGCATAAAAATTAGAATGTTTAAATCTTTATTCCTAATGGAAGCAGTTGTTCATTTACTATTCTTGAGCACTAGTTGAAAAATACTCTTTTTAAAAGTATAAGAGGAAAATTTTAACAATTTATTTTCATCTGAGACATTTAATATTCAGGTCGCATATGTTTTCCATCATCACTAGGGAGATTAAATGCAGCATTTTTATGATAAATGTGGTGAAATGAAAAACGTAAACGTTCAGTTTATTCTACAAAAAATATTTTAAACATTTTTTAATATAAACAAAGCTGACACTTTGGCAAATTGTATTTACGTGCCACTGCCACAAAGATTAAGTTCATTTTATCTTTTTAATCACTCAGTATCTTTCTATCAGTCTACTCACATACATACACATATATGCGTCTTATACATCTGATATATTAAAACAAAAGAGTGTTTGTTAAAACTAAAATGATAGCTTTTTAGCATGTGCAAAAGGCTTTGAGACAATCCGAAAATATCATATTCCTATCATTAAATTTTAAAAAAATTGATTGCGGCATCTGGCACAGTTTCCTCAAAAAGTTTTGCAGAATGCGAAAAGGCGCTTCAGATTTCGAAGTTTGTGAATTTTCCAGCGAACGAAAAAAAAAAAAAAGTAAAGTGAAATGAAATGAATATTTCATTGAAATATTCATTAGATATTTCAATTTCTTTACATTTTTTTATTATTGAAAATTACAAATGTACACGCTTCAAAACTTTACAAAGTTTATTGTGTTTACTTTAGGGTATTCTCTGTAGTCACCTTGAAAACCGATATCAAATATAACGGAGCCCACTTTTCTATTCATGTACAGTCGGGGGCGGGGGTAACACTCAACGTAGCTTTGTTGCTAATCAATGCACAAAAATGTAATAGGTATCATTCGACGGGAAATTGTATGAAGTAAAATTTTAACTGGAGGATGTCAGCTTATTAGAATATGCATCAACTTTGATTTTTTCAATAGTAATACCTTATTTTTATTTTATATTTGAATTCCTGGGGTTGCGGCAATGCAAAAAATATATAATGGCTGCGTACTTTACTTTTTTTTTTTTTTTTTTTTTTTTTCTAATAGAGTTATAAGCGTTCAAAATTCGAAGTAGCACACTCGACGTAGCTTTGTTGCTAATCGATGCATAAAAATGTAATAGGTATCATTCGACGGGAAATTGTATGAAGTAAAATTTTAACTGGAGGTCGTCAGCTTATTAGAATATGCACCAACTTTGATTTTTTCAATAGTAATACCTTATTTTTATTTTATATTTGAATTCCTGGGGTTGCGGCAATGCAAAAAATATATAATGGCTGCGTACTTTACTTTTTTTTTTTTTTTTTTTTTCTAATAGAGTTATAAGCGTTCAAAATTCGAAGTAGCACACTCGACGTAGCTTTGTTGCTAATCGATGCATAAAAATGTAATAGGTATCATTCGACGGGAAATTGTATGAAGTAAAATTTTAACTGGAGGTCGTCAGCTTATTAGAATATGCACCAACTTTGATTTTTTCAATAGTAATACCTTATTTTTATTTTATATTTGAATTCCTGGGGTTGCGGCAATGCAAAAAATATATAATGGCTGCGTACTTTACTTTTTTTTTTTTTTTTTTTTTTTTCTAATAGAGTTATAAGCGTTCAAAATTCGAAGTAGCACACTCGACGTAGCTTTGTTGCTAATCGATGCATAAAAATGTAATAGGTATCATTCGACGGGAAATTGTATGAAGTAAAATTTTAACTGGAGGTCGTCAGCTTATTAGAATATGCACCAACTTTGATTTTTTCAATAGTAATACCTTATTTTTATTTTATATTTGAATTCCTGGGGTTGCGGCAATGCAAAAAATATATAATGGCTGCGTACTTTACTTTTTTTTTTCTAATAGAGTTATAAGCGTTCAAAATTCGAAGTAGCACACTCGACGTAGCTTTGTTGCTAATCGATGCATAAAAATGTAATAGGTATCATTCGACGGGAAATTGTATGAAGTAAAATTTTAACTGGAGGTCGTCAGCTTATTAGAATATGCACCAACTTTGATTTTTTCAATAGTAATACCTTATTTTTATTTTATATTTGAATTCCTGGGGTTGCGGCAATGCAAAAAATATATAATGGCTGCGTACTTTACTTTTATTTTTTTTTTTCTAATAGAGTTATAAGCGTTCAAAATTCGAAGTAGCACACTCGACGTAGCTGTGTTGCTAATCGATGCACAAAAATGTAATATGTATCATTCGACGGGAAATTGTATGAAGTAAAATTTTAACTGGAGGTCGTCAGCTTATTAGAATATGCACCAACTTTGATTTTTTCAATGGTAATACCTTATTTTTATTTTATATTTGAATTCTTGGGGTTGCGGCAATGCAAAAAATATATAATGGCTGCGTACATTACTTTTTTTTTTTTTTTTTTTTTAGAGTTATAAGCGCTCAAAATTCGAAGATGCTAACGTTAAATCCATATTTCAAACTTTTATTAATATCTTCACAAAAAGTAATGTGATAAAAAAAAATTTACGAGATGCAGTAAAGAAACCAAAACATAATTCATGATCACTTTTGATTCTGAAAAATATTTTCAATTATGAAAAATATTAATAAATTCATATAAAAAAAAATACGAATTATGACCTATATTAATTTTTACATAAAATGAATTTTAATGCTGAAAAATATGGGTGTGCAAATTTGCAGCATATTCCAGTTATTGGTTTTTTAGATATAACTGATTTTTTCTTTTGGAGAGGCTTAAGGGGCCACCTCTTATAAAGTTTTGCATGAGATAACGAAGAAAATCTTAAAAGATAACAGAGAAAATCAAACAAAATATTTTTAATTTTTATTCACGTGTCAAACTGTATACAACAACAACGTCAAACGCAATGAAACAAAAAAAGATGTTAGTGATACCAAACAAGAATTCTCGTTTTATAAAGAAAACAAGCCCGGCTTTCATCGTTCTTCTAAAACAAAACAACATAAAAAAAGAAGGGGAAAAGTGACTTTGCGTATTCGTGTTAAATTCCTTAATTTACGTTGGAAAAAATAGGCGCAAGTGGCACTTGCCTCATCGATTACTGGTGATTAATTTTGAATCCTTTAAACGAACATTAGAAGGGAAAAATCAACTAAATAGGTGAGGCTTACCGTTTAAAATAGAAAAATAGGTGTAGTGTAAAAACTGTCAATTAAAAAAAAAAAAAAAAGAAAGAAGAAGAAGAAGAATGGAATTGGAATACAAGGCAGACTTTTTAAATCGCTTCATAACTACCGTCATAGTTAAAGGGTTAATCGTTTAGTTCATTTATTGCACTATTTTAAGAATACTTTAGTCTTTAAAAATTACTTTTATAAAATATTTCAATTAAGAAACTATATTTTCAGAGAAATTATAAAACAAATCGTACAGTTTCAAAAAGTCAAACTGACCCAAAACTTATAAGTACGATTAAAATCGTTTAATGTTTACTTCATGATACCCAATAATAAAATTTATCTGAAAAGATTTAGATTATGCGGTATTGTATATATATATATATATATATATATATATATATATAGCTATATAATTTCAGTTCGTACATTGTGTCAGACCTACAACATAAACTGAAAAAATTTTAAGTTTTATTGGTGATCAGTATAGCCGTGATAGACACTTTTGAATTGAAAAATATCGCACATTTTGCAAGGAGCATTGTCTGACCAATTTTAAGTGTAATATACTTAAATATACCTAAAATGTATTATCTTATAAAGTATGTAAGTATATCCGCATCTAAAAAACCGAAATTAGAGACATCTAATGTGCTGTAAATGTATAGTCTTTCCATTATCATTCATTTAAAAAAAAATTTCTTAAAAAATTTCCGGTGTGAAACAATAGAATTCCGTTCTAGTCCTTGTACGATCTTAATTTTATTTTTCAAGATTTAAAGATAACCCCTCAACATTTTTTTTAATTTTTTTTAATTTTTTATTATTTATTTATTTATTTTTTGGTAATAGCTCTATGAATACTAAAAATAAAGTATACAAGCTGTATACTTTTCCACACTGCCAGACTCTCAAAAATCCAAATATGAAGTCAAAATCGGAAAGTTGGCGCTCATTTCAATGTGTAGATGACCTCTAATTCAAAATTTTACAGCATTTTTTAAAAAGTGCACTTAATTTCCTGTTGAATGATATCTATTAGATTTTTCTGCGTCAATTAATAACGAAATTACAGCGGATGTTACGTTTTTTCTCCCCGGTCGCCGGCTATGATCGAAGTCAGACTATTATTACCTTATGATACAACATAAAACATGCATGCATGCATACAACTTTCAATTATAAGACATACAAACATACGATTTACCATTTATATTTACACAAAATTGTATCATATGAAATATATACATTCAGGGATGGAACACGGGCGCAGAATTCATACCACTATGAATGTAAGAAAATTTTCTACCTCTTAAATCAACGATATTATAGGTAAAGAAATTTCTTAAACGGATTCCGGTATGAATTCTGCGCCCGTGTTCCATCCCTGTACATTCATACAAGGCACATAACAGTTCTTCGACTATTGACTGAAAAATTTTCGCCTCTTCACTAATAAATAGTAAACATTTAACTGGAGAACTACTATTTTCTAAATTTACGTCCTGCAATTAACTAAAAATAAACTTTCAAGAAAAATAAATAACTATTTTATCGCGAAACATAATAATACTGTATTATTTATTTGAAGAATAATTAGTGTTGAATTTTAAAAATTGGGATTTCTAATTTTTCTTTCCTTTTTTTTTTTTTTTTTTTTTTTTTTTCTTTTTCAGTTTATGCGCTTTTCATTTATCAGTGTATTATTGATTCATTTTTTTTCTTTCATTTTTTCAACTAAGTTATTTTATCCTGTGTATTTGTGCCATTTAGCATGACCAATGCGTAAACACAAAGCATGTATAAGTAGAATACAAAATTTCAAAACCGCATATACTGGGATTCAAAAATCAAAATGAGACTCTCAAATTTTCATCAGTTCATTATTTATAATAAAAATATAGACGAATAAGTAAATTGTTTATAAAATTGATCGTGAATTATGTATATATTATCTTTAAAAATAGGTTTCATTATAGATAATATTCGGGCAATCATTTTTTATAAATGCTTAAACTAACATTAAAACAGCAAAATATATTATTCTTTTTTTTTTCAGTTATTGATCACCGATTTAAAATAAAAAAGAAAATTTAAGTTATCTATGATTAATTTTTACGCATGAATTTAAGAACTATCAAAATTTGAAGATAGGCGGTGCTATATGCTATATAAAATTCTATATTATTTCAAATCACTGATGATAAAATTTATTGCTTATTTTAGAACCATTATCCTACTTTCATCTACATTTTTCTTATATTTATTGAACTTCACTGTTGATCAACAAAACTGCAAATTAAATAAAACTAGCAATAGTAAATTTGAATGGATTCGATGTTAATAAAAACGAAAATTTTAATCAAAAATCAAAATTAGCTCTAGTTTTCTTTTTACAAAGCATTGGATGTAGAGAATTATAATGCAATAAATACTGGGGGATAAAAAATTAATTCATACTAGTAAAAGCTAAGAGAAAAATTTAATGTATAGAAGAGGTTACAATTGTTGCTTGATTCGATTTACATTAAATCTCTTGTTATCATTTGTTTATAGCTTGGTGATATTTATAGCTGGTTTTAGAATGATTTGAGTCTGTATAAACACTCCTGATAACTCTTGCTACGTTTGTGGGAAGTAACCTTACCTAATCAATGACAAGCTATCACACCACTCATTGAAATGACATAAAATCATTACTTTCGTTCTCGAATCAGAGATCGACCTAAGTCCTGGGGACCTGAGGTTGTTTGGAATACTTGTACCAGTAACTTACGCAAATGCATTAATGGTAAAAGTCACTCAATGATTATAGCGCCCATGATTTGGAGAGAAATTACAAATTCTTCAACAAGTGTTGTTTCTATATGATACCACCTATTTGTCAAAGAATTTGTAAAAGGAATATGACTTATTTAAACATCCCCTCAGCCATTAAGTGAAATTTCAAAAACGTACACTGTTAAAAAAAAAAAAAATACCGTAAGATTACGGGGAAAGCCCAGCAGCAGAGATTCCAGACAAAGCCCGTAAGAAAATGATTTTTACGGGCATAATTTTTTTTTACGCGCATGTAACATAATTTAAGGTCATTATATACTTAAGTTACTGTCTAAATATATATATATATATATATTTTTTACAGGCTTTGCCTGGAACCTCTGCTTCCTGGCTTTCCCCGTAATCTTACACGATTTTTTTTTTTTTTTTACAGTGTTTTTTTTTTTTTTTTTACATTTACTCATGTTTTAACACTTTAGACCGTGTAATGATAGTTTGTCATCAAATTTCGCAATAAAAGTGTTGAAGGTTTTTGCAAATTTCCCTTTGTGAACATGAATTGTGCATTTCATTGATTTCATTACTCGTATTTCTTATTCATATATTAGAGCTAATTATTTAGTAATGTAAAATATTCTGTACTTTTATGGTTATAGAAATGTAAAAAACCTCACTTTAAAGGATTTTGAAAATTTTCACCACAATTTGTTGAACAGCGTTATCGAAATGCAAAATTTTGGGTTAATTTTTCGGTCACCTTCTGCATAGAATATTATTAAGATTAGTGCATTTACAAAATTATATGAGCAAGAATTTTAAGTGCAAATTATCAAATTCTTTACTTTGTGTCTACAGCCATTTACAGAAATCTATTTCGGCATAAGCAGTGCAGTGAACCTCTAAATATAATTAAGTTTTTAAGACTGAAAAAATGGTACTAATGAACAAATATTTGTTGACGCAATGTTTTATAGGGGTTATTTTCTGATTTATCATTTAAAATATTAAACTGAATTCGAATCCATGCAAATAAATATCAAGATAGTTATTAGCGAAAACATGAAGGTGAATTCTGTGAAATACATTATATTTAAAGTGCTTGTGCTTGAACTTGATTATAAATTGTACTTACCACCTGAAGTTGTAGAAGAAAACTGCAAAATAATGTTTAAAAAGTTAAAATCAAAACTAATTCCAGAGATAACAATTAATCTTAATTACATATGTTAGAAATATATATAACGATAAAGATTCAGTCAAATGTCCCCCTCTTCCTCCTGTATCTCGGGAATTTTTTTTCGAAATATTGAAATTTATGGAAACTTCAAACAAGTGAGCGGACCTTGTTTGGTTTTAAAAAAAGTTGGAGATAGGAGGTATAAGGAGTCCTTCAATGTCTAACATTGAAATTTCAAATAGGAACAAAAGGGTCTTTCTTTAACTCTTTGAAAAGATCTTCTCGAGACAAACATTTTTTTTTTTTTTTACTGCGATGCTTTTTTAAGGGGATTATGACCTTTTTTGACTATTTTCGCCAAAAATCTAAACCTCTACCATCGATCCTCGTATTTCGGAATTCGGGATCATGTCGGAATTTTAGAAAAGTGTAAAAACGTGTTCATAAGTGTCAGGTAAACCTTGTTTAATTTCTAAAAAAAAGGAGTGGGAGGCTTTTTGGTGCCCCTAGAGATCCAAATTTAAAATTTCAAATAAGAAGAAATGTTTTTTGTTAGCTGCGTTGGAAATATATTCTAAAGACAAATATTAAAGGAAAAAAAAGTTTTTTCCTATGATACTTGTTGAAGAGATGATGTGCTAAGCATTATAATCTCACAAAATGGGATTCCGCATTTATCTATTGCATCCAGAATCCCACAAAATGCGTCTTACGTATTACTACTTCATTCTGATTGTAACTTTAGAAAAATGTTCTAGAACAAAATTGATTTATAATTATGAAAACCTTATAAGTAAAGTTATTAAACTCTCTCAAGTATTCACAAAAAAAATATATTATTTGCAAATATATTTACGAGAAGTACGCGTTACAGAATTAATTTTAATTCTGAATTCTAGAACAAGCAGGAGCAACTTTGTTAATATGTTAAAATAATGAGTAGCAAAACACTAATTTATATAGCCTTTTAGGTACAATTTTCAAAAGTAATAATGAACTAAATTTAATTACATAACTCTGCGTTTAGAGCCGCTCAAACTAGGAATAGTAGTAAGTGGACCTATACTATTACAAAGGACGGGTGCAAAGCTGCATTATATCTTGGAAAAAATTGATTAAATATAAAGATATTTGAGAATTGATTTGGCTATCATAACTCATTTAAGAATAAAAGCGAGCCATACTAGTTTAACTGGAATATTAATTAATGTCAAAAAATATGAGTAAAGTTTAAAAAATCTTAATAATACTTTCCCTGTATGGAAAATGAGCAAATTCAAAAAAGAAAATTATTGAAATAATTCTTACAAAGGAAAATAGAGTGATTAATTATAAAATAAAGTATACAGTTGGGTTTGAACAAGAGTATGAAAATATTTTGCAAAGAAATTCATCAATGCAAGAACTGAAGTTGCAATTTCAAAAAGGAAAACGAAGCAGGAAGAAGAGGAAATACCAAGACAAATTTTAACCTATAATTTTATTTTTAATCAGTTAACGACAGTATAGTATATGTTGATTAAAAATAAATTTGTGGGTAAAAATCCTAATCCTTTTGCTTTTATTTTTCAGGGGGATAAATATTCAACTAATTCTATCCGTGATACCTTTTGAATTTTTGTGACATATTCGTGCTATTTTTTGTTTGTTTGTTTTGTTTCGCTTTGTGAGTAGCTCTATACATTTAATTAGCAATAAATTATATATATAAACTTTGTTAACAATTGCGCAACAGCATTAAAAAATTATTTATTAAATATCTCATATTTCATCAAATATTTAATATTTTTATGTTTTTATTGCAGTATGTTGTGCTTATATATTACGTTAAGTTTTCTAAGTATAACATTCCATTAATTTAAACGTACACAAAAACACATGATTATTTTTTGACGTTTTTTAATGAAACTTTTACATATCCATGAATATAAGTAAATGAATATAAGTAATTAAAAGAGTCCTTATAATCACATTCTACACGTTTCAAAAATTACAATTTACGGGGTGCTCCCAAACATTTCTTTTCTTTCATTTGTTATTGGTTCCCATTTTACCTTTAGAATATAATCTTTATTAAAACAAATGCTGTATAACATGTTCTTTACACTCATGATGTTCTAAGAGAATCCATCAAGTAATTCTCTAGATATTCGATAAAACGTTTAAATTCGAAAATGTTCACTTTCACGCGTTTATTTTGTCGCCCATCAGTAATTTTTTTTTTTTTTTTTTTTTTTCAGATTACAATTTCGAAATCAAGAGCGAATATTGGAAATATTTCGACTCTAATGACAGTGTTTTACAAATTTCTCTGATTTAATTAAGTCAGATAAATATATCTCTGTGTTTTTCTTCTAAAACTGTCTTTCATTTTACATACGTTAGATATCTCTATAATTTGGTACATTAGAAACATGAATATAAGTTTTTAAGACTGTACATTTGTATAATTACTAATTTTTATTAATGAGTAAAAATGTTTAAAAACTTAAATTTTTTCTTTACTTTTTGTTTTGTTTATAAAAATATTTAAAATAGCTGAAAATACTAAATTAGAAAAGAAAATACGCTGAAAGTGAGGAATCCTGCGAGATCCTTTCGTCAGAAATATTTCAGAATCTTGCTGGACTGGAAACCATGCACCATTGGAATCCCTGGTTATGACTGATAAAAAATTTTAAATATCATTTGATAATAATAAAAAAAAAAAAACTTTTTAAGTTATATTATATGGTTCATTACATTATTTTATTAGTTGCATTAACCCAAAAGGTGCTGGATTTGATTTCTATTACCTTCTTGGCATCAATAGAGCCTCTGAATCAAATGATTTCTAACTGTCTCAAAGGTCTCCGAACAGACGTTTCAGCAAAACAGCATGCCAAAATTCGTCGCTTTAATCTTTTTTATTGAATCAGGTTGTGTCATATAAATTATCAATTTTAAGTATTCTCCAAAAAAAATATTAATTTGGAAACAGATATGGAGAACAAGAAGGAAGTTCTAAAAATTATTTATCTTGAAAAGACGTTTCCGGTGAGTCAACAAAGAACCTTCTTTCCCATTTAAAATTTAAAATTTGCCACCCCATGGGAACCTCTTCACCTCCAGACTCAAATATTTTTAATCAAACAAAGCTTCTTAGAAGTCAAACTCTAAATTGATTAGGCATTTTTATTTTATTTATTTATTTATTATTTATTTATTTATTATCTATTTATTTATTTTATAGTTTTCTTAAAACTGAGAAGTTTCCAAGCAGGTAAGAAGGTGACACTTTTGGAAAAAAAAAAAAATATATATATATATATATATTAATCATGATATCTTTAAAAAGCACTGTAGAACGAAACATTTTTGTTTATTGTTTGTCTCGAGAAGACTTTTCAGCGAGCTGAGACTCTCTCATACCATTTTAAAATTCAAATTTGCTCCCCTAACAACCCTCATATGACTCCCTGCCTCATTTTTTATACAAACGCTTATAGTTTTCCGAAATCCCTGTGTGTTTTGAAGATATAAGAAAAAGGGTATAATTTTTTTTTACCCTGTATATGACATCTTAAATGTTTATAATGATAAAACAATTATAACATTGTAATTAAATTAAAAGTTTTCAATTTCTCAATAATAAGAAATTTACCTATGTATCTGTGTGCAGGCCTTTATATATTGTGTATCGTCCATTCCCCTTGAACGTGTGGACATAGAGGTTAGATTTTTAAATTTGTTGCATTGATTTTTAAATTTGCTGTACATCTAATTAAAGTTAGTTCTACGTAAAGTAAAGTCCTAAAAATAGTCATTTTAATAAAAAAAAGTTCTTTGTTACTACAACAACACAATTGTAGAAATTTTACCGCATTAAAAAAATGTTGACACCCCCCCCCCCCCTCCTACTGAGAAAAAAAGAAAGAAAAGAAAAGGGAAAAAGGTAAAAATACATATTGAGTGAAAATCAATCTGTGATCATAGAAGAAGTTTCACCCCATCATTTTAAAATAATAGGATATTATATATTTTAAAACTTTGATTATTTTTGGAAATCTGCAAAAAAATTGTATTGGATAATGCTTTGCAGCACTATCAATCTTACATTTATTTTTCACTATTTAAACATTTTATAAAAATAAATAAATAAATACAGTCGAACCTCGTTAACCTGAATCTCAAGGAGAACAAAAAAAAAAAAAAAAAAAAGGTTCATGCTATCAGTAACAAATCTTGATATAACTACACTAATCTTCCTTTTGACAGGAATTGTGGAAACAGCTCATATTAAAAGTAATTCTTGTTCACGTTAACGAGGTTCGACTGTAGTAGAAATTTTGTGATTGTTATAGAATATTTTGTAGGGAGCTATTATACTATTTATTTAAATGGTTTATTTCACAAATTCTGTCGTCAAAGAAATGTTATAACACCTTAAAAGAAGTCAAAATGCCACACATAGCTAAAATAATAAACATGGAAGGGTCGATTTGTATTATTAAATAATTTTTAAATTATGTATTTCAAATATGAGAATTGCTTGAACAAATGAGTATAAGTAACAACGTCAATAACATTAATGAATTGTACTTTGTCTTATGATGGCTCTAATTTTTAAAGTTTGAGCGCTCCCAGACAATAAGTAGAAAATTTGTAAAATGCTGAGTTATTCCAAAAGTGCAACTTTAATGACAATTTCAAGTAATTGTTTGTTTTTGTACGTTGGGTTTTTGAGCATATCAAATCTTTTAATTCTAATTTGCCTTTACTCAACTCTAATGCTGCTTTTCTAGAGTTAATATGAAAGATTTGAGGTTTTCTGAAAACTTTGATAGTATACTCATTTTTCCAGTTTTGTAAGATAATATTCTTTAAAATGTGACGCAAAAATAAATAAATAAATAAAATAAATAATAAAAATAAAATAGTATACTATTGGTATGCAATATTATTTTCTACTTTTATTTTTATTTTATTTTATTTACTATTTTATTATAAAATAAAATACATAATAAATAGAAATCAATAGAGCTAAACTGCTGACTACCCAAAATACAGCATTATAAAGGAATCATCTAGAATGAGCAAAAACCGCTTACCATGCGTATTAAACGGTTGAATATGCAAATGCTTAACATTTCAGTTCAGATGCATATCATAGTCACCTTTAGCGCCATTTACAAGTGTTACATAAAGTTTGCACAAAAAACTGTTTTTATATACTAAAATTATTTTTCGTAGGGATTTTTTTTATTATTATTTGTTATTTATTTATTTGCGTGAGATGTTTTGTGTGCAACGTATAAAAGTGCGAGTGGCAATCACATGTGCTTCCAAGTTCAAGGCTTTTAAGTAAAGCCCAGAAAAGGTTACTGAAGTTTACTGTTTTAAAAAAGTGGCAATATGGTATGTAAAGAAATATTTTTGCCCATTTCATAACACATGCGGTCTCACATTGTCCTATTAAAATAAAACTGCAAGGAAGCCTTAAGAGAGTAGCTCCAAAATCTTATAGATGTAGCGCTGGTTGTTCCTTGCACCCTTAATGCGTATTAAGGGGTGCGAAAGTGAATTCCAGTACCATTCCAAATCATAATGTCTGGTGAAGTAAAGTTATTGCTATGCATGATGCAAGAATCTTGTAGCCTTTTACTATGGTGCCGGCTTAAATGCCATCATCTTAGTATTGTAAACAGAAACGCAACTCGTCTGAAAAGATAACGTGCTGTTAGTTTGTCCATATCCGGTGTTCATTGCACCATTGCAGACTCAAACGTCTGTGGTCTAGAGTCATCATCAATCGCAGCACCCCCATTTTCTTCAATAGATGCCTTGCTAAAATCGTCTGTGCTGCAAACAATGTCTGCTGATACAGATTGTTCTGCAACAGGCCGTATTTATTGCGCTGTTGTTTATGATGCAGGGCGATTCAACATTTACTTGTTCACATGTATGACTATCTTTGTGTACAGATGTGCACTACAAGCTTTTCCGTCGGCCAATCTATTTCCTTGCTACATCGATTGCATAGACACATTACTGGCTTGATTACGTTCGAAACGAGCGTCAGTATTTTGGATGGGTAGTACGTAATCTCTATAAACTGCAATACTTCCTCCTTTAAACGTACTTGATTAATGCCCATACTTTTTTACGAGGCATACTAAAAATTCCCATGTAAAAGTTCTGTATTAAAAAACAATTCTAATACCTAAAAACATTTTTCCATACATCCTTTATATAGCCCTTCGTAAGTAGCGCTACAGGCGCATATTAAATGCATACCTGCGCTGAAATGTTAATGCTTTACCTATCCTCCTATCGTGGTACAGTAAAACCTCTCTAAGTTGGACACCTACGGTTCCAAGAAAAAGTGTCCAACTTAGAGAGGTATCCAACTTATAGGGGTTAGACATAATGTTAATGGATACATTCCGTTCCGAGAAAAAGCGTCCAACTTAGAGGGGTGTCCAACTTATAGGGGTGTCCAACTTATAGGGGTTTCACTGTATTCACATGGTACAATTTATACGTCTTTTGAGTGATTTCTTTATCACGTTAAATTTTGGATGGCTAACAATGTATTTTAAATTATATATTTTACATTAATATGTAACTAGTCATTCAATGATATATTTTAGAATCACGTATTTTTAAATTATAAAATTTACACCCATGCACATTTTAAGCAACCCGATCTTTACTTTCTACTTTGATGTTGCTCTTTCTTAGTGCATGTCTCCGATGCAGGTTATAAATGATTCGTAGTCTTCAAAGAGTTTTGGCTGTATCTTCGAGTTTTTAAATCGTTGAGGTAATTTTGTTTCAAATTTTCTATCTACAAAAAACTCTATACTGAAAATACACATGAAGATTCATTGCGATTAATCCCATTTAACCAAATTATAAATTAGAGGACTTGAAATAGAATTGGCTTTTTAGTTTAGCTCAGTACTTGTACAATTTACCTGACTGAAAAAACTTAGCTATTAATTACTTTAAATTTCTCTTACTGTTAGATAACTTTTAAAATTGTTTTGATTAAAATATTATCGTAACTGACGGACACGTAATTCAAATTGAAATTGTGTATTTCATATATTTTTACTTTCTTTATTTAATTGGCGGAGATCAAACTTAAACTTTAATAATGCACATATTACAATTTTAACACAAAACTCCTTCAAACTCTTTAAAAGTAAATTATTAAAAGAATGTCGAGGAAATGTTTTTTTTTTTTTTTTTTTTTTAATGTAAGTCTGTTTTAAACGGTAACGTTTTCGCGCTATTTAAGAAAATAGTGAGACATCTTTGTCGCAGAATTCATATCGTGGTTTATGATTACATGAATAAATTTTAATAATTATTTTTGAAAATTTTTATTTTGTACTTACTATCATTGTCCATAAATAACTGGGGATTATAGGAAAAACCAGATGGATCTAAAGAACTGCCACAAGATGAATGTTCTCCTGGCATTTGTAGATTGATAATTGAAGATATGTTTTTGCTGTGGTTAAAAGAAGATACAAAAAGTTAAAAACATTTAGATGGTCGTGAATTTTTATTGTTGAGAAGTCTGAATAAAATTTTAACTAATGACTTACTCTTTAAACTGCTGAATTACATTGTATTTATCAATAATCTCTGAATTCGGTCTTGCCATAGCTAAAATGTCATTAGTTATCCTGTAAAAAAGGGTGTAAAATTAATTGAAAGCAATTGAAAAAACTAGAAATTTACCTATTTTATCTAAAATCAAAGAATTATATCCATCCTTTCGAGAAAAAAAAAAAAAAAAACATTTGGAATTTATGTTGTAAAGATTACTAATTTTCAGAAATTGAATTATATAAAATTATGTAGAAATTATATAATTTATTATTTCAGTCTGTGAATACTGTAAAACATCAAAGATTTCAATTAGCAATGCTAAATTTAAATTATTTAATTTCAATTTAATATCACCCATCGTTTTTAGGGACGGGACCCTATTTTTATCACTTTTCGGTAATTTTATGGCTATAAATTTGATTTTTAGTGGGGGTGGGGGAGGATTATTTTAACTGTTAAATATCTTCTGAGGGGCTACAGAGTTGAAAAATTCTAAAGCATCAACATTTACGGCAAGGGAAAAATTATGGGGGGGGGGGGGCACTGAAATTATGTATTACATTTCTTATATTTTTTTTAATCTATTATTAACATTATTTATTAAACATTATATTTTCTTGTTTTTAAGTGTTAAATTTATTCTTTTTCATTCTCCAAATAAAATTTATGGCCACAAAATTACCGAACACTGATAAAAATTGGGCGAGGGGATGGTGTCGCTAGAAAACTGTGGGTGACTGGGCAAAATAGTATTCAGATTCAGATTCAGGAGGTCATATTACATAAGAATCAGCAAGAATGGTATCAGGGGTCGATTTTTTTTTTTTTTTTTTTTTTTTTTTTTTTTGCAGCGCAGTGTAATCGAAAACTCGGATAACCCAGACCCTGTCGTAAATCGGAAGGGAAACATGTGGCAAAGTTTAAAATGGGTGAAAACGTTGTCAATGAAGTAAATTAAAACACGTATTACATATTTACATGTAGTCACACACACACACAGTTAACAATGCAGTACAATACATACATACATAAATTATAAAATACTGCGATGTATAATAAAATTTGCCAAAGTTATCTACGCCATTTTTCAATAATCATGCCTCCTCCGGGAAATGACCTTTTCGGGATTACCTCGGTTAACCCGGAACTCGATTAATCGGGGCTCGGCTAACCTCGGCTCTACTGTAATAGCATTTACATTCTCTTTCTCTCTTCTTCTTCTTCTTCTTTTTTTTTTTTTTTTTTACTTTAGGCTAGCTGATGAAGACTAAAATATTAGAATTCTATTTAATAAAAATCCTTCGAATACGCTTCATATATCATTTACTAGCAAATTAAGATGGAAGTACACGTTTATAAAGTATTTATCGAACACATATTGTATTTAGTTACTGCTTGGGAAAATAATAATAATAATGATAATAATAATAATTTGCAGTTAAAACCTTGGACAATAATAAAATAATGAAGTTACTCGATACAAATTGTAAAATTGCGCTATTTAAAAAATAAAATGTAATCTTACCTTTACCTGTCAATTTTATTACTACGCTAGCAGTAACATGGAGCAACCACACACAAATTTTAACTTCCCAGCTAAAAAAAAAAAAACTGCAGAAAAATTTGCGGATAAAAATTTGGACTGTGATGGGAAGTCTCCGGACCACCCACTCTACCTATAGGCCTGGGACCCTAGTGCAGCCAATCAGCCTTAAACCAACAACCCAATCCGGACCACCGCAAGGAAGTAAATATCCCAGACCGCTATTAATTGCCCAATGCGTAGATATTGTATAACTTTAACCCACTTATCTAATCCCAACTCTTCAATTAAATAACAATTAGTTTTATTTCATATTTCAAAATGTTTTGTTTTATTCTTTTTTTTTTTTTTTTTTTTTTTTAACTAGTGTATAAGTAAAGAATACACACTAAAAAATATTACATTTAATTTGTTTAGGCAAATTAATGTGTACATTCAAATAATGTCACGAGTTGAAACTAAAAAATTTTAAAAGTAAAATACTAAGTTGATCTTCTAATTTAAACTCTAAAATTTGCATGCACACAGAAATTATTTAGTATTTAAAAAAAACTATTTCTTTCACTTCCATTCGCATACACCCAAGGATTGTACCAACATGCACCTAAGTTTTTAGGCTTTGGTAAGAAAGATGGCTTGTGAAATTTGGTGCTGCCATCTATGAGCTTTCAGTCAAATTATATTAATGTCGTGGCAATGGAAAACCTGTTTCGAAGGCTTAAAAAAAGCATATTTTCTCTATTTTTTTTTTTTTTTTTTTTTTTTTTTTTTAATAAATAAAATTTTTTATTCGAGATTTTGAGCATATAAAAGAGCAACATTTAAACAATATTTTACAAAATTTTCATTAAAAATTTGGAAAATTCAACCTGTCGGTCCTAGTTTCCGGTTGTGTGGGTTAAAGCGGATTGACTACTCTAGGTTCCTAGGCTTATAAGTTGAATGCCTTCGTGGGGATCTTTTTAAGGGGTCCTAGCGCGAATTTCCGAGAAAAACATGGAAAACTCTGAACGGCTAGGTCGACGAACGCAACCTGGGATCGAACCCGGCACTTCATCGATCAGCTTCGAGCGCAGAACCGCTTAGCCACTGGTGGGAACTCCGGTTTCTAAAAACCCTTTAGAAAATCGGTGGACACCATTTCTCAAAAATTAATTCACCGATCTTATTGAAATTTTGCACACTTCTTAAAAATAGAATTGACTTCGCTTGAACAAAGCATTTAAACAGTTTTGAAATTTAAGTTTTTGGCAGAGCTTTATACAATTTTCGGTGTATTTTAGCACACGTATAGACTTGTAAAATTAGTTGTAATAAAAAAAAAAAAAAAAAAAAAAAAAAAAAGAAAAATCCCTCTTTGAAGTATTTATTAGTCAGTTCTATTTTGAAGATGTGTGAAAAATTTCAATAAGATCGGTGAATTAGTTTTTGAGAATCCCTATCCACCGCTTTTCTGAAGAACCTTTGGAAACCAGGACCCATAGGGTGAATTTTTTATGAAAATTTTATAGAATATTGTTTAAATGTTTCTCTTTTATATGTTAAATTTTTTGAATAAGAAATTTTATTTATTAAACAAAATAGTAGAGAAAGTGTGCTTCTTTTTAGTCTTCAAAACCTCCCGGTTCTGTGCTCAGAACTAGTAGGCGTGAAGTGCCAGGTTTGATCTCATAGCTGGTATAAGGAAATTGCCTGGTTCGAACCATGCCGAGCTCGTCTACTTAGTCTTTCGGAGGTTTCCGTGGTTTTCGCCACGAATGACTTGACACGGATTGGATTCTAGACTACAGGCTAGGGCCCCTTAGATTGACCCCCCCCCCCTCGCACACTACATAGACCTATAATCCTCGAGTACCCAACCTTACAAAGATCCCCATTAAGGGAATCCCATTCAAATGTTAGATTTCACAGGTGTAGAATCGGCCTTAATCCACACAAAACCACCAATGATATTTCTTGATGATGAAAGAAATAATTTTTCAAAGCACGGTCCTATTTCGATATTTTTAAAGTTGTCAAAAAGTTGATTGAATTAAATGAGTAGTCCATTGACATGACTGACGTCGTCCGTTTCTACACGAGATGTAAAATCTGGATTTTTAATTAATTTTTATGTAATAAGCAAGAGTGAGCTTTATATCAAAATTGTTATTATGAGTATTACTCTAAGGTAAAACATTTCACGCTTTATTTTATTTTATTTTACTTTATTTATTTATTTACTTTTGAAAAGCATTGAAAATCTTCAAAGTCTTGCATATTCAACTTTTTAATAGACTTAATATTCATCCAACGTTTAAGAAAAATATAAAAGTTGCAAAATACTAAGCTTTAAAATTTTAAAAACTCAAACAATCTCTTTTTTTTTTTTTTTTTTTTTTTTAGATTTTGGTTGGAATATGGCTAGTAAAAATTCGTTATCTATTATTGCGGAATATTTTGAGTTTAAAAAGTATAAAAATCCTTTTTTAAATATATATATATATACATAGCGAAGTTCACTGATCATATTATTCAAGTAACTCAAGAATTTTAGACTATTCTACATGCGTAATTAAATTCTTATACACACTTTATTTCTATACTCTTAATATCAATGTATATCATCAGTATAAATAATGCTAATAGCATACGAAATTAGCCATACATCATTTATACAAGTTAAATAAAATTCTTATTATATTAATGAAATGATGTCTTTTATTCATGTTGTTTCAAAATATTATAAATATTTCATCATGAATTTTAAAGATAGTATACTCAACAATAGAACATCCAGTCGACTATAATAGATAATAATATATCTCATTTAGAAGGAATTTTATACAACAATTAAAAAAGAAAAAAAAAAAGCGCGTTAAAATGCATCTTTTATTTATTCATTATGTATGTTCTAATATCTTTTGTACGATCTTAGAACGAGTCAATGCTTATGCTCCATGCTCCAAGCATAATCGGCATATTCTATAGCCCGGCAGTGAAAGACATTTTCTGCTCTCAAAGCTGGAAGACGGGAGAAACTCCTTAGAACCCATTTCGTGCTCGTCAGCGTAGCTGTTATAGTTTTAGTAATTTTTATTCAATTTGTTGTTGGCATTTTAATTATTGTCGTAACCAAACCTGCATTTATATCTCCAAAATAAGAACAATTTATGAAATAGGCAATTCATAAATTAAAAAATAAAGAAAAAACACTTTTGTAAATGTTGTTAAATGTTTGTACAGGAGTGTAGTAAAACAAATTAACACTATTTAACATTAATTTCTTTCTTTTTTTCTCTCTCTTTTTTTTTTTTTTTTTTATTATTATTATTATTATTATTGTTAAAAAATATGGCTTCATTTTTATCCTTCTCGTGCAATCTTTGTAACTACATTAATTTGGCAAGTATTAATTTTGCAAACTTTTTCAGTTTTTGGATTGACCAGTATATTTAAACTGTTTCTATATTAGTTTTACACATTTAAAATAATATTATCTTGGACTTCAACTTAGTAAATGCTAGTTCCTTATTACGTTTGACACACCAGTGGCCAAAAGATTATGTTCTCTGAGCTTGTAGATGGGAAGTGCCGGGTACGATGGCTAGCCATTCCGCGTTTTTCAAGGTTTTCTCCGAAACTCGTGTGAATGAAGACTAGGTTCCTATAGATAGTCCCTACCACGGAGCGCATTCCTTTCAGGACTTGATTCCTAGTGCAGACAATTGTCCTTAAGCCCTACACCCACCTGCATCACCTTATTGCATTACTTTGGTAACTTGAACACTTTAAAATAAAGCTATAGAGTTAATTTTCAATTTCTATATTACCAATGCGAATAAATTCCATTTATTGCCATATCTTCTTTGTGCCAGCTTGAACTGTCGTATTTGCATTTCTTGCCTCCACAAAATACAGAACACTGAAACTCTCCTGGTGCTGTCCGACGAATTTTTTCAGATAATTTTCCATACCTGCCAAGAGTAACTTCCATTAGCTAAAATACTGATGTATATTTATTTTAACTAAAACACATTTGTTTAAAAACTACGCGTAATTCCTTAACTTACTTATTTCTGTCATTAAAATTATAGTCTTAATAATGTTTTAACAAATCTCCAACAAGGAATAATAACCACAAGAATAGATTTATAGGTAAACTCAAAAACATTTTGTTTTAGATATCTTGTACAATACTGAAATAAAATTTAATTATTCTAATTTTACTAATTAAGCTACAGTATATTCTTTTCCATTAGAACATGTAAAATGTTAATGTAAAGAATGTATAATCTAAAAAATATCTGTAAATGTTCGAATTATCAGAAACTTCAATTAACCAAATCACATTTTTTGCTTTCTTCTATATGTAATATAGAGAAAGTATTGGATTCGCGAAAATTTTCGACCTCCGTTTTTTGACGGATCTACACGTTTTGGGATGTCCTGAACACGAATTGATAGTTTTTAAAAAATGTCTGTCTGTCTGTCTGTCTGTCTGTATCATTTTTTTGTGGACGCTGTATCTCACGAACCAATGAATGAAATTTAACCAAACTTGGTATTTAGTTGCACCCTGACATGAACTGGTGCCCATTAGATTTGGGGATCAATAGCTCAACAGGTGGCGCTGTGATCGCATTTTATAGGACAAAATTCCGTATAAATGGGCATAATGAGAGTTATTTTAAACTTGTGATTGTAAAATTAATATGAATTATTGATAATAGTAGTAGTTAACTAGGGAAAAAAATTTGTGCATGGGGGGGCATCGGTTCCCCCCCTGGGGGGGAAGTACCCCCCCCCCGGGGGTGTTAAATTTTGAAGATGGGTATCATTCGAAAGATCTCGTCAATACCTTTAAAACGAATGGTTGAACCATAAATCTGTGATAATTTAAAACAAAGTTATCGATTTTTTTTACTTTTAACAAAAAAAAAAAAACTTAGAAAAAAAATCGTTTTTTTTTTTTTTTTTTTTTTTTTTTTTTTTAACGAAATTTTACCAAACTTGGTATTTAGTTGGTCCCCGACATAAACTGGTGCTGATTATATTTGCGGATCAATAGCTCAACAGGAGGCGTTGTGATAGCATTTTATCTAAATTTTTAACATGGCAGAATAAGACAAAAATTCGTATAAATGTGCATAATAAGAGTTATTTTACACTTGTGATTGTAAAATTAATATGAATTATTGATAATAATAGTACGTAACTAGGAAAAAATTTTTGTGCATGGGGGGGCATCGCTTCCCCCCCCCTGGGGGGGGACGTACCCTTAAAAAAAACAAGTACCCCCCCCCCCAAAAAAAAAAAAAAAACCCTTAGAAAAAAAAATCGTATTTTTTTTTTTTTCTTAATATTGTTACTGATTGAATATGTATAGGAAAATATAGAAGAAAGTCTTGTGGTGGCCACAACATACTAGTTTAGAAAAGCTTTAAAGAGGAATAAATCTGTGTTCGAAACAATGAATATTTCAAAATATCCAAGTTCGAGTTAAAATAAGTCAATTATATATATGTTAAAATTTTAATTTTTTGATGAAAAGACTTCAACGGTGTTCTTAATTCTGTCCCTCAATGAGACTGGCATGTTTGATTTTAAGATTATCAGAATTATATAACTGCAAGATTTTAAGTACTAAGCCCGTTTACTGGTTTGGCTTTAACTTTTAAAGAGGAAACGCCTATCGCAGCATGAAACATTATTAAAAAAACAAAAACCTGCTTAATTACAAGTACGCAAAAAAAAGAGAGCTATACCGTAAAAATTAGAAAGCATATTGAAGTAAGTGAAATGTATCGTAGTTTAGGGATAGTTAAACAGCAGGCAGAGTATTCCAATATTTGAGCGAACTCGTATTAACCCCGTGCTATATTGTCTTAATTTGAAATTTTCTTTTCAATCATTTTTTTTTTTTTTTTTTTAATCTTTAATTTGAAGGTTTAAATTCCCCAATTCGATATTGAGAAATATGACAGTACACTGTTAAAAATAACATCCTGCAATTCACAAAAATAAAAATGTATATCAATTTAACTGCAACCAATATTTAAAAAATTTTGCGTTAAGTTTCAAAATTTAAGTAATACGTACTACTAAAATGGCGCTGCTAAAAATGGTAAAAATTATCGCATTAAATTTCTAAAAATAATGGTTTCAATTAAACTGACAATATTTTTTGTGAAATGTAGGGCTTTATTTCTAACAGAGTATGAATCATATTTTATGCTAATGTTCTTTTATTTTATTATTATTAAATTCATATATTAAATTAGATAATTGTACTTTCTGACCTTCTTAGAGAATGCTAGGCATAGTTTTGATATCTTGGCTGATGGTTTTTAATTTTTTTTCAATTATTATTACTTTTGACATAATACTAATTAGAGGCAGACATATTTTAACTAATTACCCCTGTTTTTATACGGTTCTTAATTTGGCTATTTGAAAACTTCTCATCTTTGCGGTTATTCCTTATATTTTCCAGTTTCTTCTTTTAGACTAATAAAAGAAGCAAGTGATGCCTAAATACACATAATATTATGATTAAATGTCAGGAAGCAAAACAGTAATCTGAATAACTTACAGTAAAATCGAGTACAAAATATTTTGTTCTAATAAAGTGGATGATTTTGTTTTCCCTAGCAGATCTAATCGAATAGATTTACATATTTAAATTTCATCATTTTTTTTCCCTTATTGACGTAAAAACTAATGTAAAAGGCCTATTACAATATGTCACAAGAAAAAGGGTTTTGAGAAACTGTTAGCAACATTAAAAGAAAAGATTCTTTTGAACAAATAATGTGAATAATTTCAAGTTTTAAGTTATCGGGGGAAAAAAATCTTTTTACAATGCTAAGAAAAGTGTTTTAATCAGAGTAAATCCTTTAAAAGTAGAAATCTGCTTACAATAACATATCAAATATACATTTTAACGTATTACTATCAACACATTACCAACCAAACTAGAATAAAGAAGAAAAACCTCTTGCAATTGATTTTTCCATTACTACGAGAATTTTGAGCCAATTAAATCTCTAAGTAGAGAAAGTAAATTTTAAGACATAGCTAAAAGCCGAAGTTTATCTATCGGACTACCCCTGTAAGAAAGTTATCATATTAAATTATACATTAATAATTACCTCTTATCAGAATCCGCTAACAATAACATATCAAACATACATTTTAACCTATTATTATCTGAACGAGAATCTTACCTACCAAAAGAGAATAAAGAAGAAAACCCTTTTGTAATTGATTTCTCCACTGCTGCAAGAATTTTGAGAGAATTAAATCCTAAGTCGAAGAAGTGAACTTTAAGGCAAAGCTAAAAGTTGAAGTTTACCTACCAGACTACCCCTATTACAAAGTTACACTCATGTTCGGGAAAATTGCAACACCATGAAATAATTGTGAGAAATTAATGATATTTATTCCACATATTACTGATAGTGGTACAAATAAACGATCAAATGTACAAGACAAAAAACAGAAAGAACGTCTGAAATCAGTACTTTGTGTGTCCGCCACACTGAGCGATGAGAGCCTGTTCACGTCGTGGCATTGAATCATACAGGTTCTGAATGTAATCCTGGGGAATAGCATTCCAGATGGCTTCGACTTGGCGCCAAAGTTCAATCTTACTGTGCGCCCCACCAGTTGGACGAGCGTGTCGCCGATCAGTGAAATCCCAGACATGCTCGATGGGCGACATATCCGGGGAATAAGCAGACCATGGAAGAAGCGAAACCTGTTATGCATTGAAGAAGGCTTGTGCTGTCTGAGAAACATGTGCACGGGCATTATCCTGCTGAAATGCAGCCCCGGAATGCGTCGAAGAATGGGAACGACCTCTGGCTCCAAAATTTCTCTTATGTAGCGATCACTGTTGAGGTTGCCCGCAGTGTGCACTAGATAGGATCGGCAATTATATCCAATAGCTCCCCACACCATGATGCTAGGCGTTTGTGCAGTATGAAGCTGGATAACACACTGTGGGAGCAGACGTTTCCCCTGTAACGTCTGACGCGTATTCTTCCATCATTGTACTCCAGATTGTAGCGATATTCATCGGATAAAACAATTCGTTGCCACTGGGCACGCCACGTGCTGTGTTGCTGAGCCCATTGAAGTCGGAGGCGTCTGTGATTCAATGAGAGGGGAATCCTGCGTAGAAGAACCGTTGCACGCAGTTCATGCTGCAGCAAACGGTGACGAACTGGGGAGCTAGACAACAAAACATCTGTAGCCGTGCTCCAACGTTGTGCTAACACACGAGAGGACGCTGTACGGTCCGTCATAGCCATGCAGATGATGTGTCTGTCGTCTCGTGCCATTGTTCTATTACGTGCCCCACTGCCAGGTTTTCGGCTTGTTTGATTCTCCTCTGTCCATTTCTTCCAAACACACATCACTGTTGTGGCATTACACTGCGTGCGGGCTGCGATTTCTCGATACGAAAATCCTCCCTCTCGCATACCAACGATGCGGCCTGGAACGATTGTATGGCACCCTCCGCATTTGACGAGGCATATTGACCACCAATGAAACGTTTACTGCAGACAGAGGACGATAAACAGATTTCAACGCGTCCTTTACAACCCTTTTTACAGTCCTTTATGTATCTAGAAAGAGTGACTGATAAGGAGTCGGTTCTCGTTCCACGCATGCGCAATCGCTTTGTAATTCTAATTATTTGCATGCCTTGCCTCACTTTACATTTCCTGTAAGTTTGGTTCAATTTGCATAATCCCTTCATGGGGTTGCAATTTTCACAAACACGAGTGTATTATATTGATTTATACATTAATAATTTCCTCCTATTAGAAATTATACAATAAACAAAACTGCAAAACTTCTTTTAATGGAATTTTTCGGACACTAATGAAAAAATTAAAAGTTTTGAGGGAGACATTTTACAGGAGCTCATATCTCTCTAAATGGATAAAACGCAGTTTATATGTTTTAATATAAATACCAATGAGCATTAATTATGAGTAAAAATCAACCGCAGTTTCTTTTACTGTATGCGATTTTTTTCAAAATTTGCTTTTTTTTAATCATTTACTATTTCAGTGTGTCGAGAAAGAAAAATCGCCTGCTTCTTTTTTAAGGAATTACTGAAAAGGCGTCATTTATTTGTTCTTTTTTTTTTTTTTTTTTTTTTTTTTTAAGTATCGTAATAGCTTCACATACACGATCAGATTCAATACAGTCTGATCTAACCTCAGAAAATAATTTGAAAGATTCTTCTATATTAGTAAAACTATCAATATAGAAGTCTCTAACACTCAAGTATAACTTTATTCAATGAAGATTTTAAAAGAAACCATAATTTGATTGTTATATTTCAGATTTGTAAATAATAATAATAATTGCTAGATTTATTTTGAAATCAGACGATATCAGAAACAGAAATAAAAGATGAATTTGCTTCCAGTTCAGTCTCAAATTATGAACTGTAACTTCGTGCAAATGTAAACACTGAAAGTGTGTAGCATCTGTGCTTTGAAAAAGCACTTACATCTCTCAATTAGTGTGGATAGTTGGTTTCGTGATATTACCGCATTCATTGAAACATGCATTATATAGGAAAACTATCAATATACACACAACTAATTTCATTAAAAACTCAATAAACATAAATTAACAACATAATATTGTAATATGTTTTTTGTGTGTTATTTTTAGAAATTATATATTACAGCTTAATTTAAAACTTTTTAAACAAAATTTATCTGATTTACATAAATCTTTATTGACACAAACATATGAACTAATTTAGTAAGTGACAACATACTAAAGAAACGTTGAAATATCGATTTTAATTTTAATTTTACATTACAACTACAATTTCTTCAGTTAATTATATTGGCTTCCTTATTATTAGTTTTGCTGTTTTTTAAACAATTTAGATTTTAAAAAGCTCACATTACGGTTGACTTTATAGTATAAAAATAGTTTTAAGCTTTCTAAATTACAATCTGATTGGTTCAAATCGTTTCAAACCTTTTAATTATTTAACGAAAAACTATCGATTGCCAGCGGTGCAGTATTTTTCTTCTTATTTTAAATGCATTTTGCAAACAATTTGATCTTCTAAACCTCGACGCGCATGCATTCTTTTACTCTTGTCCTCCCCCCCCCCCCCCCCCCCTCATCCAAAAAAAATGTGAAAGATCACCTAATCGCATACATACAAACCCAAATTTCTCGTACATTAATCGAAGTACAATCTGGAAAGAATAATAAATAACACTTAATACCGAATAATAATACATTAATCGAGAAATACCTCTATACCTATTTTTAGAGGTGCATTGACGATGTACTAAAACGATATAGAAAATATCAATCGATTTTCAGTTTTACTATTGATTGCATTATTCAAATAGAAATATTAAAAATGCACGAGAAGTCGTGATTACTTTTAATATACATTTAAAATATATACCATTCTCAAAAGTTATTTGCATGGTTATTTTAAAAGTAAATTCAGAAACATTAATTCAACTTGACCTGTCTGAAATATGCGTGAAAAAAAAAATGTAGTATAAAAACATTTTTATTAAAAGAATATTAAAAGGAGACTTGGCGCAGGGTTATTAAAACCAAGGAATTTTTCAACGTCTTGAACACCAAAGAGAAAAAATTGGAAAGCAGGCAGCTGTAATGAGAGAGAAATTATATGTAAGAAAGGAGTCTAATTCTGACTAACCAATAGAATTATGTGGAATGTAGTGGATTGGTCAGTAGGAATTTGAGAAACACTAGTTATGAAAAATGTAGAAGAAATTAAGAAAATGCGGAGTGAATCTAAAATTTCCAATAATCATACAAATGGGGTACATCGAAATCACAATTAACAGATTTTTGTAGATGTAAAAAGCTTCAAAGAAATCGAGTTCTTGAAAGGATTTAGGCTAGCAAATTATTTTAGCTGAATCAAATTTAAGATTATAGTTTTTCTCTAAGCAATGCATAGAAATAGCCGATTTATTGGTTTCTTGTTTACAGACGTAACTAATATGTTCTTATACAACATTACCAAAACAGCTGTTTGCTTTCCAATTTTTTCTCTTTGGCGTTCAAGACGTTAAAGATTTCCTTGTTTAAAAAAAAAAATGTTGAGAAATAAAAACTAATATTAAATAGATAAATGCTACAGTTGAAGTTTTTCAACTAATGCTTTTTTCCCATAAGCATGCTCTAAATTTAATATATGCGAACAAAAACTTTAAATTTGTCGCTGAATAGCCACAAAATATATTATTTTCAAAAGAAGATTCAATAAATACATGATTTTTTTTATAAATATCTAAAAAATTCCAGCACAAACCTAGCTGAAGGAGGATGACCATAATTAACAGGCTGCCGGCCTACGGTCGTTATCGGTGGCAATGCAGATTCTAACTCAGACGCCATTCTGCATCCTGTAAACAAAATAATAATAACACTCATTTTAATTAAAAAATATAACATTTTTATGATACATCAATATAACAATTTCATTCAAAGATAAACAAAAGTCCCCTAATATGAAAAGAAGAAAATATGGTAAATGTCTTTTGTGAATTCAAAAAAAAAAATTCAAAAATTAAATAAGAAAGGTTTAAAGCTCATTTTGTTTCTTCTAACATTCATTCTTAACAAAATAGTTCACAGTAAAGTGGATTAAAAAAAAAAAAAAAAAAAAAACTCTTCTTATCGAAAACGGGTACAATCGACAGTTGTAGCTTGAATCTCTGAATGTTTTTATACAACATTATTTATTTTCAGCTTGTGCGAAAGGCCTCTGTTTACAAAAAATAAATGAATAAAATAAATAAATAAAAATAAAAAGCAAATTTTTCGATTTTATTTTATTTTTCGCAGTTTATATAGACAATATAAATTTAGTGTAGTGTTAAAATAAAAATAGAGTTAAAAAATAATGTTTTTTTTTTTTCCTTGTCACTCATTTAATATTTTCAGCTAGCGCAGATGATTTTTCATAATTTTCAGTTATTTTTGAAATTTTCAGATTTTCGAGTTATTTTCGAGGTAAAAAGTTACACAATTTTTTAAATGAATTTTTAGCATATTAACGTCACATGAAATTTATTTTGTGATTATGAATTGAGGAGAGGGAGGGGGAATGCAGAATAATTACAAAAAATTGCAGATATTTCAAAATTTAGGCCTCACGCGTATCCTAAAAAAAAATAATATTGTGCAAAAATGTTCATAAAGCCAAGCCACTATTGATAGATTACCCATTTTGGGTTATTTATTTATTTATTTATTTACTTATTTATTTATATCCACATTTATTTATTTATTTAACTAGTGTACGGTTCGGATTGTGGTTGATTCGGTTAAGGCCGTGTGACTGTCCTATGGTCCTAGGCCTGAGTGGAATTCTTTCGATAAAATCTTCCTAAGATGTCTTAGCCCACACTTTAGCGAGTTTTCGAAAAAATCACGGAAATTGACTAATAGCTAGGACGAGGAGCGTGACCTGAGATCAAACCCGGCACGTCTCGTCTTCCAGCTTTGATAGTCGAAACTCTCGGCCACTAAGAACAGAAACTCTCGATAGAGCATCTACAGATCAGGAGCCTCATTTCATTACTAGACAATTCATTTATATTTTGTTATATATATATATATATATATAAATGAGTAGGGGTGATCGTAATGAAACTTTGCCTATTCAAGACAGTTTTTAGCTGTAACTAAAATGTGGATTGATTGGAAACTTTGTAAGCAGACATTTCAAAGGATGCGCTGAAAGATTCTGATAAAGAAAAGAATCCTCTAGGAGGTTCATTACACATTACAGTCCAGATGCTTGAAATTATATGTAAAAAATAACCGTGGTCTACTTTAACATTTTCAAATAAACATTACTACATTAAAAACTGTTATTTTAACATTTTGAAGCATTATGACAGTACAAAGAATGATAACTCTGGCACTGCAAACGAAGAAGAAAATGATCTGGTTTACATAAGCAGATGGATTCAGCGTAATTTCTCGGTATAAAAAGAGGCGATCGAATGAGTAGCATTCTTTCAGTTATGATGGTTGTTAGTTTGCCAGAAAGTGTGACAATCTTGGAACTGTTTTACGGAAACTTGGCTGACGTGAAAGGCAATGTGCGACAGATCACTAGCGATTAGCTGCGGTCGGTTACATAAATAAATGATGGAGCCCCACATTAAAATGTAGAAAACGAGGAAAAAAAGCTAAAAATCCATAGAAATAGTATGGGACGAAAACCAAAAAAACTCACAATGTCAAGTGCGTTTGAAAAAAAGGGCTCACACCGGAAATAATAAAAGGACAAAATTGACTAGAAAAAGACATCAAGGAGCGGGTGGGTAGGGCTGGGGCATTAGTCCTATCGTCCAGGATTAACGTCCAGTCTCTAACAAATAACAAAATGTCTGTAACAAATAAAGATGTTTGGATTGAAATTTGTAACTTGTTTGTATTTTGTTGTATTGTGCCGATACCGGATTTTTTTTTTTTTTTTTTCAGAATTTTTAAGTACATCCTTTGAATTTTCTATATACAAAGTATTATTATAATATGCAACAGAAACTATGCTTTTGAGAATTTTATGAACACAGAGTGATTATAATTAAAGCTACGATTTCAAAACGCAATAGTTTTAAAACTACCGCTGAGAATGACTTGATATTTTACCACAACAGTTGTTAGACAATGGAATTTTGTTTCGCAAAGGGAAAAAAAAAGTTCCAAGATGTACCGTTAATCGTTCGTAAGATGTTTATTTCATGAAGCTCCTCTTTTTCTCTTGTCATTATCACTGTTTCCGCTGTAAACATGTATTCTTGTTTTTTTGCTAAAAAATTTGTCGTAAACCCTTATAGCCTATTGTTTCTTGGAATTCTATTCTATTGCTAACAACATTCGTGTGTATAATGAATCTATTTAGGCATTTCTTTTGAGATTACCTTGACAGCGCCATCTATAGGCACATTTTATAATTACTTTTCTTTCTTCGCTAAACAAAATTGCATTGCCTCACGGTTGTTCTGGTAAAATATCAAGTCATTTTGATCGTTAATTTTTAAATTATAGCGTTTTGAAACCGTAACTTTAATTATAATCACCCTGTACATGTTAAAGTCTTTTGGGGGGATATAATGTAATAATGATCATGATTAAATCCACATACAACAACTGCCGTCTGCGGGCTGAATTGCATTGAAATTTCTTTGTATGTTCATGCACATGAACCACAAACATTATACACATCAAAAAACTATACAGCTTTTCCCATATATCTTATAAATATTTCTATCAAATTTACAGGTATTTTTTATCGCTAATTACATAACTACATATTAATTATGGCTAATTACACAAAATACCGGAATTTTTTTGTGGGGCCCTGTAAACTAATTGATAATTCTACGAAAATATTTTTCTGCTGAAAGCAATATGTTAAGCATTCGAATAACATATGTTAACTTCTTTATGTTGAATGTAGTGTAATGATGTTAAAATGCACTTTAAAGAATTGCAGTATATTGACCTTAATGGTACGAGATTCTTTTACGTGTATCTCTACACAAACCACAAGCATCATGTACACCAAAATCTATTCAATTATTCAATAAAGCTCATAAATATCTGTACCAACTTTCTAGTGAAACGAATGTTTTTTTTTTTTTTTTTTTTTTTTTGTTATTGCTATCGCGGTCACGCACATACATGGAAAGAGAGAGAAAAACCAAAATCTTATTGAGAAAGTGTCGGTTTCGGTCCCAACTCGCGCTCATCGATGTAGCCGCTCGGAGTTTTCCGTGGTTTTCTCCGAAACTCGAGTAAATACGGGCTAGGGCTCCTTAGAAAGATCCCCACATAGGGCACTCCACCTATAGGTCTAGAATCCTCGTGAAGTCAATCAACCTTAATCCCAAAACACCAAAATCCTATTGAGTCTCAACGTGGAGGGCCTTCACTAACATTTCGGCAATAAGAAAATGAAGTCACCTATTTCAGCTTCTTCGTATCAAAACTACATCTATGCTAAGAAATTTTAATTAAAATGTGACTACATAATATACTCAGACTATTATTTATAACAAGAATACCTTAAAAATGGACTCTAAAAAACAGATGTTATTTTTAAAGTGTAATAGAAATATGCTTGATTTAAATATAGTACTTAGATTACAAAACATCACGGTGTGTAAGTATTGGGGTTAAGTCCATTTGACGACGCGAGGGTCCTAAGCCTTGATGCATTTAGACAGGGATTTGAATAAAGATTCACAATTTTGTAGCTCTACTATTTCCGAATTATTGTGCGAAATTTTCAAAAAATTCAAATATATTTATATTAAGAACAATTTTTTCGTGTTAGAAACACAAAAAATTAGAAACACAAAAATTGGTTTTAATGCTCGCGAAGCGAGCAAACAGCAGAAAACATAGTGACCGCTGCTCCATGAATTTTCATGCTTTTACTGATTCATGCTCCACGAATTAGGGGCGTCCAGTGATGTTTTTTTTTTTGTTTTAATGCTCGCGAAGCGAGCAAACAGCAGAAAACATAGTGAGCGTTAATTGTTTTTAAATCCAATTTTTATGTTTTTTATGATCTATCCTGTATGGCAGAGAAAATATTCTTTTGGAGTCAAATATTCTGAAATAATTTTTAATGTAATTGTTTTGAGCTCAACTGATTTGAAAATGGGGTTGGTCAGTGTCTCTTCGGGTGTTTGTGTCATGTTAGTTATCAGTATTATTAAAAAATGGATATAGAATAAATTCTAAAGTCATATTCTGAACCTATATCATAAAATGAAATTACTTGAAACTTCTTACTGAGATCGGACAACGGATCAGTCTATATTAAAACCAGATATGGGCAGGAATTCCAAATTCAGTGACCGAGAGGTTCTGCTCTCCAAGATGGAAGACGAGACGTGACAGTTTCGATCTCAGGTCACACTCATCGGCCCAACTGTTCGGAGTGTTCGGTGATTTTCTCCGAAATTCACATGAATACGGGCTAGGACCCCTTAGAAAGATCCCACGGAAGACATTCCGCTTAGTCCCAGGTTCCTAGTGTAGACAATTAACCTTAATCCCAATACCAAATTCAGTAATCTGAATTCTCTGTATTCTGAATGGTTATTATACAGGTTTGATATATTAAAAACTTTACACAGATTTGTAAGTTTCTATAAGTTGTGTAGACGAAATTTCTGTAAGAAAATTTAAATATTTCTTTTTAATTTAATTACATCTTTAAATGTTTTATGACAATAGTTACAGTATTACAATTGCAGTTAAGTGTTGCTACCACACACATACAGAAAATTAAAAATGTTTTAAAAACTAGCGGGGTAAGAGAATGTAATATGAGCGCCACACCACTGTTTTTTTCTCAATGTCGTTACATATTTTTTGTTAAACTGGTTAAATTGGTTCTTGAACGGATGAAAGTTATATTTTATCTGAATAAGCAATAGTTTGAAAGAAAAAAATTGTTTTAAAATTGTTTTACCGTTAGAAATAGAAATAAATCATTTATTGCAGATACGAACATGTTAATATTAAAAAAAAAAAAAAAAAAAAAAAAAAAAAAAAAAAAATTGCAATATTTTTTGCGTCTATCTATGTAAAAAGTTGTTTAATTACGATTAATTCATTCAGTATTAAATTTTGGAAGCAGAATTTTACATCATAAAAGCATATTTATTTATTTATTTATTCTACTTACATTGTTTATTTATTTAGTATTTTACAACATTTTACTTATACAGTGTTTGCTACAATGACAGAAATTTCATTCATAATTTTTCTGTCTTTACTTCTTTTTCTGGAGGCTAAATTCTGCAGCATTTTGTTTATTTTGTACATGTGTTACTTTTTTTTGTATTTTTGAAAGATATCTATTACTCATTTTATTAGCTGATTCCAATATAGAAAGGCCATATTGTCACATAGAAATATCATATATCATATATTTATGTGATTATGATATATCATCAATCATCCCATCGTGGTACCATATCTACACTTTTATCAATATGACCAATGATCAGTTTGTAACTATATCTATGAGCCTACACATATAGAAGATGTAGATTATGATTATAAACGAAATACAATTTAAATTTATAATTTACATCAATATTATTTTAATATTGCTATTCTATAGTTTATTTCTTCACGTCTTCTATATGTACATATGTTTATGAATATATGTGTTACAGTCAATTTTGAGACAACTAGATGTAGCATGAGTACATTCAATCTTTTTAAAGATAAAGGTTTCGAAACCTATTTTTCATGCTACAAAAATTTTATGTGCACTATGCAATTAACTAGTGTAGATCGCATTGAACACACACGAACATCGGCAACAAATTTCTAATTTATAAGAACTCGTTAAATACTAAACCCATTATACTTACCATTACATTTTTTAGTGATAATTAAAAAAATAAATCAGTAAATTTTAATTAATTTTGGTAATAATTTTAAGTTTAAAAGCTTTTTTACTTATTGAATATATAGTAGTATAGTAATTTTTTAAATATTATTTAAAAATAATGGAGATAATATTTATTTGTTATTCTTAAAATTTCTCTACATAGGCACCGCCCAGAGTTAGACATGCTGAAGATGATATGCAAATCTTCGGCATTCAAATATAAAAACATCTATATTTTATAAATTAACTTTTATAATAAATGCACAAAGTAATATTCAAATATGTTTAGAATATGCTATTAAACTTTAATAATGTAAAACTGAGGAGAAAATAAAAAATTAGTTGGTGGGGACCATTTTAAGTTTATTATTATTTTTTTTTTATTATTATTATTAAAATGGACCAAATTTTAAATTTTATTTTATTTTATTTTTTGAAATGTGAATAGTTTTTTAGAAATTTTAATACACTTAATAATGTTTTAATAATAATTCTAAGTCAGCGTTAGTAATATATATATATATATATACAGGGTGGCTATTAAGTATCTGGAAAAAGTATTTGATAATAAATAATTAGTGAAATGGCAAACAAATTTAAAGCTTCTATTTTTGCAACAAGTAATGTCTAAAAATTATTTTTTACTATGAGTTTTCGAAATGGCGGCCATCGACTTTGATGCAAGCTGCAATCTTCTTCGGAAGTGAGGTGACGGTGCGGCGCAAGTAGTTTGGATCTAAATCATCCTATATTTTGCTCAGGGATTTCTTGAATCTATCAAATGTATGATTTTCTGTGTTCGCAATTGTTCTTGTAAGAACCCACGCATTGAAAAATCTATTGGATACAAATCAGAGCTGTTAGAAGAACACAGATTTTTTGTCAGATACCTTTTCACTTTGACATCGATTAAAGCAAATGTTGATTTGACTCCATGGGCCAGAGCACAAGCTTAGTGAAAGATCTTAGCTAGGTGATTTTGCTTGCATGGAAGTACAACTTTCTCTAAAACCTCTTTTTGATGAACCTCTTTTTCAACTATTTTTTACGTTTTCTTCCAAAAAAAAACCCAGTTAAGTCTTACCATTGTTGCTAATCTCAGCCCAAACCATCAAACATTTTAGAAACAAAGACCTTGTTGCATCTTTTCATTTTCTGGTGTTCTTGAGTTCTAGCTCCAAAAGTTTGGGATGATTCTGAGAGTTTTTAGCGACTTAAACAGTAAAAACTTTCTTATCGGACCACAAAATATCTTAGATGCGCTGCACTTTGAAAAAAATCCCGAAACTTTTTCATTTATCTAATAGATTTTACTTTCCCTGATGTCTCAAAAACTGCCCGTAGAGAAAATGCAAATTATTTTAATAAATAATATTTAAAGATAAAAGCATTACAACAACAAAAAAGTGGTTATAATGAAGTAGGTAGTCCATAAAAGCTCCTCAAAATTTTTTCCGGATACTTAATAGCCACCCTGTACATATATATATATATATATATATATATATATAATGGCCACCATCCCCTTAAGTTTACTCGTTTCCTTGTTCTTCTCATATTTTTTAAACAAATGAACGTATGAACATAAAATTTGGATGTCATGTTCTTTATCAAACCATTAATAGCATTTTATAGAACTTTATTATAATCAATAAATTTAAATTGATATTATATCAGATTTTCACAAAAGTAAGCTTTGCAAAAAAAGAAAAACTGAGAAGTTTTAGAAAAGAAAATTAAATGAGAAACGGTGTTAAGCACGCCTTATAAATAAATGAATGTACACATGCCTCCAAATGTTAAATTAAAATCGGATTTTTCATCCTGAATTCATTTTTCTTCCATAACGTGCGGACTTTTTGAAAAATTATAATTATTAATTTGTGAACTATGAACGGCGGTTAGAATAATAAAAATATGAATGAGTAAATTTATAAAGAATATCTCATCCAATTTTCATGTTCATTTGTATATTTAAAAAAAAAATTCCCAAAGGATTAAAAAAGAAGAAAAAGAAAAGTGAATACAGGAAGGAAAAGCGAGTTTTAATTTAACATTTGAACACCTATGTATCTCTTTACCTATCTGTCATGCAACTTTAACACTACTTCCTAAATATTTTTTTTTTTTTCTAAAATTGTTTAAATTTTCCGTTTCTTCGAAAGCTTACATTTGAGAAAAAATAAAGTAATATCAGTTTAAAATTAGATTAATCTGACGTCAGTTGAAATAGTTGCAAGCTTTTAGAAAAAATGCTTTTTTGGGTTACCTAAATACGCATTTAATTTATGAGTCCTTCTTGATTTTGTAGTCAAAATATATAAGCTTTCCAATGCATTCACCAGAATTTTTCTACGCATTGCACAAAAAATTAGAAAATCAAAATCCATACCAACTGGCCCCGGTCTCCTCTATAAAAATAATATAACACAAAAATCGCACTGATACATTTTGATAGTATATTAAACGATATAGATTACATTACAAATCACAATGTTTTCAAAAACTAAACAGTTACTGAACAATATTTTCAAGAACTATCGCTGCGACAGTTTTTAATAAACTGACTTAAAATTGTCTACTATGCTAATGCTTTTTTACACATTTTGGAAAAGATGAAGAAATCAAGACGAGTCAGTTTAAAAGGCTTTTTACAAAAATACCCCAATACTATTGAGAAACAGAACTTTATGTTCGTAATGATCCAAAGAAAAAATTATTTTACATTTTTCATCACTTGTGGGTTAATACTTTTGTTAAATTTGCTTTTTTTTTTTTTTTTTTCCATGCAAACCGTCCTACGGGGAACATTTGTTAAACATATTTTTTAAGTTCCTTGGGCACACATCTCCTGAAACTTCCACACATGCAATTTTGGTGGTATCCTCTCTGTTGTTTTAGTAACAGAAAGCTGTTTATAACGGAAATTTAATTAAAACCATGTTGTAGATCGCTCTAATTCTGATGCCCAAAAGTAATTCATTTTCAAAATACATTTCTTTAAAATACGTGACATTTCACTCCGCTGTCAATGGCATGTATTTTAAAGTTAGAACAAGAAATTTTTTAGTAATCCTTTCTTTAAATGGTAAGTTAATGACGACGCAAAAACATCATAAAATATGCTTGCTCTTTTACTAACTATTTCTAAAATAGACGAAATACAATTGGAAAAAAAAACTTGTCGGAATATGAATCTACATAAGCTACGTGTTTCAAATTACTCAATTCTTCAACAATTACATTGAAATAATAAGATAACGTGTAATCGCGTGATTCTTTGATAACGTTGTGAAAGCTTTTTATAGATTTTTTCAGCATTGTTTTAACATTTGAAGAGCTTGTTTCCAAAAGGCGTTAAGTCAAAAATTTAAAAAATTGACTTTTCGATGCAAAAGGTCGCAGCACACGTCTAACAATATATCTTCAATAAGTAGAAGTTCCAAACGAAGTTTAGTCATAATGAAAACAGAAAGTGAAATCCGTGGTTTTTTTTTTCAAAAAGAATTAAGTCAGAAGTAAGTTTTGTGCCAAAAAGGATTAAGTCAAGTTTAACCAATTGTAGCGTGCCGTGAGATCACGTGGTTCGTCTGGCCTTCGGTGAAAAGTCAAAAGTAAGGAAAAAATGTTGTTGTAGATTGTCACATTGAGACAGTATTTTTTTTTTCCACAGAAAAATATAAAGTTGAATGTATTTATAACCTTTATTATAATGTGTTTGTAAATATTTTAATCTTGGTTTTGGAACCCCGAAAAAAGACATTTGTTCCTTCTGTATTAAGAAAAAAATACAAATGTACAGAAAAAATAAAAGACCCTGTTAACCGAACTTTTGATTCATAAACACCGGAACAAAAAATTTTAATCACTTTTTGGGGAAAAGCTTATAGGGGAAGATGAAATTACAATATGTTTTGACCTGATGCAAAATCAGAAATTACCACACAAATAAAAATTATACCATAGTAGGAATGTTTTCAGCAGTGGCTGCTCAAAAGGACTTCACCTTCACGTGCGTGGTCACTCCTACTTACCAGCATATACAAGATTCGGACGAGTGGGGACTAGTTTAAAGAAAGTGGATACAATTTTACTTTCTAATGAATATTTTGAACATTTCTCTAAGGTTGGAAATCTTTTCAATTATAAGAAGCAGTGGAACATTTTAGTTTGGAAAAATTTTGCACATAGTCGTCTGAAAAGCAAACAATGTTTTTTGATTTCAGAGGCAAAATTACTGAAAATTACGAAGCGAGATGTGTGAATCAAGACAACGTACTGTGGTTCGTTTTGCCGCCAAAACATCCTGAAACGAGGGACAAAAATTCTAACGTGCGCCCCTTCTGAAATAAAAACAAAAAACAATATGAAACAAGCAAAGAAAAACAGATGTTTTAGAATTACTTAACGCTTTGGGAATTAACAAATTGCACGATTGTTTTTATTTTTATGAGTAATCTTGCAATGATACAGCTAACGCTAACACAAGGGAAAATAATGATAAAGAGGGCAAAATAGAATTTGTAAATGAAGATTTGTAGAAAGTAACTACCTTCCAAAATTGTATAGCTAAAATTTATGCTGTATTTACATGAGAAAAAAAAACTTGGATCACTTTCAAATGGAAGTAAGTCATTTTTCGTTATTTGTTTGTGCCAAAAGGGCGTAAATCATAGTTTTGTTCCAAAAGGAGTTAAGTCATTTCTTTTTTTTTTTTATTTCTAAATAACTATACTGTCAGGATTTTTTTAAACATGTAATTTAGTGTCATTATCATCCATAGATTACTGGGAAAAAGTACATTTTCCTTAAGTTCAATAATAAATCTTACATAACAAAACCGCGTTTCCTCAAGAACTGAAAAAAATTACTTAATGCCATTTGGAAACAAGCTCTTCATTTGTAAGATAATTTAAAACATTGTGAAACGTCATTTTTAAATCGATGCATTTACTATTGTTAGAAAAGTATTAAAAAATTCTCTGAAAAAATCGTGTTTTTCCTCATCTTTTTGTATTTTTCTCCTTAATTTCATAGATATATATCTCAAATACTAAAGACTTGCGTTTCACAACCATAAGGTATAATTGCTTGTGATTTTTACTTTATATTTTAATGAGTTTTATTTATTTATTTATTTATTTATTTATTTTTTAATTACCGGGAGTATAAGTGTAAATTCAGAATGCATTTTTTTTTTTCTTTTACTTCTAAAAACAGCATTTTTTTTTTATCTACGCCAAATGGTTTTTGTGACTGTTTTTACGGGTTTTACAGAAATAATTTCTTTCGAACCGAATAGACCGTAACTAGATTATTATGTTTTAATTTTTATGTTTCTGTGCTTTATTTTAATGTAACAATAGTTCGAAAAACTTTAAAATTTTATAAATATACTGTTTGTTTACTGCGATCTGTATTTTTTATTCATATAAACAAACATTTCATTCATATAAACCAGTAAAATTAAACCTTTACTTCCTCGGGTAACATTACATGTAATCAAGTAATTCACATGCAATTTTGATGAAATTTAATGACATTAAACATACTCTCACTAATTTGAATAGGGTGTTTAACGGGTTATATATAATTTGAAATATTTCAACATGTAGCATTAATTGTAAAATTTATATAAATTTACGTTCTGCAAAAAAATTCTGTACATTTACTAAAATGTTTATCCAGGGCCTTTGTAAATTTATAATAATTCTTAGTTAACCCGTTAATGCCCGAAAATAACGCCCCATTTTGCAAAGTATTATTGCCTGATTATTTCACTTTTAAATGTAGACAACTGACAGTAAAATATATTAATTTAAACAATTCTTCTGATAGTTTTAAATTTAAAGCCTATCCTCATTTATTGACGTTTAGTGTTCTAGCGAGAAAACTTCGAGATAGAAAAACTTTGAGATAACAGATTAATTTCCAATTATTGGGAATTCATTATTATAATTATTTCCCACCAATTGACAAAGATCTCGAAAGTAAAGTATTATAATATATATTATTATTCAACTTGATTTAAGTTAGTATACCTGCGCAAAAAGCAAATATATGTACGACGAATGAAAAGTCATAAAATGACTATCCAAATTATGAAATAATAATTAATAGTAGGCACATAAAACTTTCAGAGATCATTTAGAGTGACGCTATAAACTGTCACTAAAAAGCACAAATTATTCCAAGAAACCACAAAAAATATACGTGCCATTTTATTAGCTGTCCTCAAATGAGGACACTGGACGCTAACGGGTTAAAAGTAAGTAATAGAGATTTTCGATATTTATTCTGCAATTTTATCTATTTTTATGATTTAATTTCTCAATTAAAATTTAAAATGCATGTTTCTATTTTAGAAAAAGCATTCTAAGTCACAAATATATTCTCGTTAATAATGAATTAAAAGAATGTGATTAAATTAATATGAGTCATTAAAATGTCTATATAAAGTAGATTTTTTAATATCACCGTTTATTTTTACCTGTAATTTTACATATCACTTAAGATAAATTATTAGAAGTAGTTTTCTATTAAAAGTTTTAACAGCGCATATTTAATTCATCATACAATAATAAAAATTAGTTACATTAAAGAATATATTAAAAAAATCAGTATACTTTGACCAGACTAATAATAACAATAGTTTACTCTTTTTTTTTCCCCCTTATAGTCCTACAACAAATTTTGTGTTTTACTTACTTTCTATCATTACTTAACTGAAGCGCGAAGTTTAAACAGTGTTTAGTGATTCTTCGTTGGATAAATGGAATTCTATGAGAGGGAACATATGTATTCGTTTACAAACGCCTGTTCACCATAAAGGAAAATATTCTATTGAAATATCTCTTTGTACATTTAATTTGATTTCAATACTTGTGTATACGCGAAACATTTCTCGCCCAAAAGTTCTCACATCGAGACAAAATTTCAGCGCGTTTCAAAACATATAATACGTTTCAGAATTTTTTAAATGCAAATACACATTAGCAAAGTGACATAAATTGAATTTAAAATAATACCGGAAACCATGTAATAAATTTTGAATTATGCATAATTTATTATTATTATTACTCTTACATGTTTGTTTTATTTTTTGATTAGTATCACGAAAGAGGCTTGATTAGGAAATAAAATAACTTTTCTGGTTCGCGAATTTTTCCTTAAATTTCATGAGGATTTTTTTTTTCGGTATGAAAAAAATAGCGATACAAATTTAATTATTAATAGCAAGTCTGAACAAGCAAGTATTATTAATTAGCAAGTATCACGAAAGATGCTCGATTAGAAAATAAACTATTTTTTTCTGTTTTGAGAATTTTTCTTTAGATTTCATAGAAATATTTTTTTTTTAATAGCGATAAAAATTTCATTGTGATTAACAAATTTTTGATTAAACTCTTTTAGTTTTTTTTTTTTTTTTCTTGTGCGTGTGTGCGTGCGTGTGTGTGTGTGTGAAAGGGGGGGGGCTATGTGTTTATTTATTTATTTATTTTTTTATGCAGTGAATTATAAAAGCAGTATTCTCCATACAAATATCTACACTTTTAACAATTTAATAATATTATTTCGATTCAAAACCTTTTTAGTAACCTTTATGGACATTCTGTAATTTTAAACAGTCTTTTCTGTAAGAATAATGATACTTCTAATGATTATTTTACAAACTTTATGTATTTAAGCAACCACAAAATATCGTCGCATTTTGCAATTTCGAAAGTGATGCGTGAAGTAAAATAAAATCAATACTTTTTTTTTTATGCATATTTGAATTATTGTAACATTTTCCTTACACTGGCATAACGTGCATAGAATTGAGCAATTGTTTTTTTCTTTCAAACAATTTCTCTCATCTCTAATTATTAACACAAGTTTTTCCGCTTAATTGTTTTAAACTCCAAGGTCAAATTATATATATATATATATATTTACTTTTTTTTTTTTTAAGTTGTGTTGCCAACGGATATTATTTCTGTAAAGCTTAATTTTTTAGAAGCACATGCCTCGTGTTCTCAGGCATTATTAAAGAAGTACAAATACCTTCAGAGAAGGAAAAAGAGTAAAATAAAATTATAAATGAGTATTCTATTACTTACAAATAATACTTTTTTGTATCGCACGTAACAATAACGAGTTTATATTGTATTATTTTGGAAGAAGGAAAACTTCTGTATGTTACAGTCGGCAGTAAAATTACTGAAGCACACATCCACACTTTTCAATATATATATATATATATTTAGTTTGATCGCTAATTTTTATCATGAACTTACTTTTTTATAAACAGCATAAAGACTAAGATCATGACTCGACAAATATTTACTTAACAAAACAGTATTAGGTGCACATCTTTTAAATACGAATTGTTGCTAGCGCATTGATAATTTTGCTGCCGACTGTACATAATCAAAAAGATCTAAAAAGAATAAAGGAAAAATAAAGTTATGTACGTACAATTGTATGAGAAGAATGTGAGTTCTAAAAATGACCTGAATCTTCAATATATAAATGAATTGTCACTGTTTTAACGACAAAGATACAAAGGAGGTATTTGTGTTTTTGATTATAGCATAACCTTTTTTAAGTTCACATTATTGCATTTAAGGGAAAAACTATAAACTAATTTAAAAAAAAAAAAATTATGTTCATTTATATAAATCACATGGGTTTATTTTTGCAAGAAATTTCTCTTAGTCTTACGTTAGTTTAATTTACATTTTATGCACAGTTAAAAAAATATTTAAGGCATATGACCTCGTTTTTATTATTAATCGACTTCAAAACAGAAGGAAGGTTCTCAATTCAAACGTTTTTTTTATGTTTGTTAGCTCATAACTTCTGAACGGATGCTCCGATTTTGATAATTTTTGTTTTGTTGAAAAGGTCTTTGTCTGAAATAGGTCCCATTGTAATATCATTTCGACCTAAAGAAAATACAGGGTGCCCAAAAAAATCAGTCCTAATTCTTTTAACTGCTAAACGGCTGCAGCTATAGTGATAAAAATGCCATGTAAGTATGTGGCCATGCAGTACAAGGTAGCAAAGTGGTCTAGCTGCAAAGTGGCCATGCAGTACAAGGATAAACCGCTTGCAGCGCCACCTGGTGGAAAATAGCGGAGTTAGTGTTCCTATCTCGAAAACGATTCTAGAGAAAAAAGTGAATTACAAAGTTGAAGAGTATCACCGATTTAGTACAAAAAGATAGTTTAGATATCCATGATAGCGTTCCTATCTCGGAAACGGTTCAAGAGAGGGGGGGAAAGTTAATTATAAAATTGCAGAGCATGATCGATTTAGTACAAAAAGATAGTTTAGACATTGATGCTAAAAATACAGTGCTAAAAACGTGCATTTGCTTGTTCGCAATTTCTTACACTATGCACACTTGAGCTTCATTGCACACGTTGTAGCGTAGCTGGTGAGACATACGCTATATAGTTCAAAATACGGTTACTTGATACTTTTTGTTTTGTTGTAAAGAGCTTGGTCTGAAGTAAGTCCCATTGTAATATTTTTACAATCTAAAGAAAATAAAGCGTCATCTGGTGAAAAACAGCGGAATTAGCGCTCTTATCTCAAAAACGGTTAAAGATGGGAGAAAAGTTAATTACGAAGTTGTAGAGCATCATCGGTTTACTACAAAAAGATAGTTTTAGACATTATTGCTAAAAATAGAACGCTTAAAACTTGCAGTTGTTTGTTCGCAATTTCCTACACTGTGCACACTTGAACTACGTTGCACACTTTGCAGCGTAGCGGATGACACGTATACTCTGTGGTTCAAAATATTGTTACTTAAGCGGTCACATCGATTAGCGCAAAGTCCTTTTCAACCAACTTCAGAAAGGAGGGTGTTCTTAATTCAAGCTATGTGTTTTTGTTGGTGTTTGTAAGCTTATAACTTCGTAAGAGATGCTCTAAGTAACTGACTTCAAAAAGGAGGAAGTTCTCAATTCAAAGACTAAGGTTTTTTTTTTTCTTTGTTAGCTCATAACTTCTGAGCGGATGATCCGATTTTGATAATTTTGTTTTATTGTAAAGGTCTTGGTCTGAAATAGGTCCCATTATAATATATTTACGGTCAAAAGAAAATACGGGGTGCCCAAAAAAGTCAGTCCCGATTCTTTGAACTGCTGAATAGCTGCAGCTATAGTCATAAAAGTGGTATGTAGGTAAAGTGGACATGTGCTACGCGATACAACCGCCTGCAGCACCACCTGGTAGAAACAAGTGGAGTTAGTGTTCCTATCTCCGAAACGGTTCAAGACAGGGGAAAAAAGTGACTTATAAAATTGCAGAGCATCATCGATTTAGTACGAAAAGATATTTTAGACATTAATGCTAAAAACAAAACGCATAAAACGTGCATTTGTTTGATCACAATTTCCTATTTTGTGCACACTTGAATGACATTGCATATGTTGTAGCGTAGCGGGTGTCCTTTATGCTATGTAAAATTAAAAGTATGGTTATTTTTAACGGTCACATCGATTAACGCATAAACGTTTAAAACCGACTTCATTAAGGAAGAGGTTCTAAATACAAACCATGTTTCTTATTGTTGTTGTTGTTGAAATTTGTTAGCTGATAACTTCGTAAGAGATGATTTAATTTTAATACTTTGTCGTAATGATCTTTTCCTGAAATAGGTTTCATTATGATTTCTTTAAGATTACAGGATACAAATTACAAGGACTCACAAACGTCTGTTCTCACTCTAACTGCTGAACGCATGCAGCTACACTGGTAAAAGCTGTATGTAAGTAACGATGTTGAAACTTGTGTCCATCAGCTGCAATGCATATTTTGCTCTTTTTTTTTTTTTTTTTTTTTTTACCGCTGCGCCATTTTCAGCGCAGCGGGTGACAAGTATTCACTGTAAATTTCAATATATATGCCTAACAGAATTTTTGGTTACGAATACAGTGTATCCGTACTTTACATTTCTAAAGACTTTTTAATTTAACGTATGTTCATTCAATAGATAGTTTTTTGTTCATATCCGATAAAGGCAAGAAAAGTGACACAACTTAAAAATGCAGCATTTGAGAAAAATCAACTTAAAAATAACTTGACTAGAATAAAACTGGCACAACTGTCTCTCGAGTGGATAACTTTCTAGATGGAGATGTAACTTTTTTGGTTCACATTGGGTGCATGTCATGTATTTTTCAGTGACATAAACCATTTTGTTAGTAAAGTCACTTTTCTTGGAAGTTGTGATTTGTGAAACTGCAGTTGAACGTCTTCTGATGTTCTGCTATATGAATAAGTTTTCACTGAAAAGAGAAAAATAAAACCTTTTTGTAAAAAAATAGAACCGACTCCAAAAAGCAACTACTTTTCAAACAACTAAAAAAAATTGGTATGAAACGAAACTAAATTGCGCCTAAAAGTATAAAATAATTTCCTTCACCAAACAACCTATACACTACAATTAATCATAACTTTTGAAGTCGGTGCAATATTAAATAATAATATATACCTTTATCCAATACAAAAAACATATCCTATTCAAAATACACATCTCACATTGTCACCTGCAAAACGCAGCCGAAAACTACTTTGATTCAAGAAAACAAATAAATTTCGTAAGCAGCAAAAATTGGCGAAGATGCTGATATCTGACGTCCTAGGTGAACGAAAAATCGCAAAATTATCTGGCAAACATATTTAATTTCTTTGGGATATCATGATTATTTTGATAAGGTATATTAAGAAAGTAATCAAGAATATGAAACAATACTTCGTACAATATGTATTATGAAAATATACATCTTGTTTGTATATATTTGCATTACGTTTTGATAGCCAAATCCAAAAGCCACCAAGGAGGATGGTTATCAAAGTTATACCAAATTTGAAAAGGAAACTCTAACTTCGTAGAAACATAAATACCGCATTGTGAAGAATGTTCACTGTTCTATGCAGATGCTACTAAAGGATCAATTGTATACAGTGATAAAATAATAAAGGAAACATGAAAATGGATCATTCGAGACAACAGCATTTGTTACTACCGATCTAGAAACAAACCTTTAAAAACTAATTAAATTTTATTTAATTTTGCGCCGACTTTAAAAGTTATGATTAATTGTAGTGTTTATAGGTTGTTTGGCGAGGGAAATTATTTTATACTTTTAGGCGCAATTTAGTTTCATTTCATACCAATTTTTTTTAGTTGTTTGAAAAGTAGTTTCTTTTTGGAGTCGGTTCTATTTTTTTACAAAGAGATTTTATAATCTATATGAATGCATTCAGTAAAAGAAACTCTTATCTATAAGATCAGTTTTAGTTTTAATGCCGATATTTCATTCTTTTTGAAATTGCATTTTGACAATCACCCCCTGATATAATTTTATCTAGTATCAACTAATTTAAAAAATTATCCATTTACATAATAAAAATAGTATATATAATATATGCATATACACTGCTGGACAATTGCTAAGGACGCATGACAATATCTAAGCTATTGCCATCCGTCCTTATCAATTGTCCACCAGTGTATATGTGTGTGTAAAAAAAATAAGATTTTTTTTTTTTTTTTTTTTTTTTTTTTTTTACATGCGTGAGATGAAACCTAACCTCATGCGTTTTTACCTGAAAATAAATATTATATGCTACGTTTTAATACCAACGTTTCGTTTTTTTTTTGTTAAATTTCTATTTTTAAAGAGTTATTTACAATATGACAGCGGTTCTAAATAGTCTTTTTCCAGTTTATAGGTTGTTTAATTGTAGTTTTGCACAATAAATTTTAGTAGCATAAATAGTTTATTTTTATTTATTTTATTTTATTTTTATTTTATTTATATAGAAAATAAAATGCAAAAAGTAAATATATTTACACAAAACACAGAAACAAACTATCGAAGTATTTTCACGAGCAAAATTCCTTTACACTCATTTATTCATTCTCATTAATTAAATGTCCATTTTTTGAAGTTTAGATTAAGAAACTAAAAACTTTTTTTTTTTTTTTTAAATAACGCTGGTCGACATATAAAATTTTGATTTTACAATTTTGTCTGATCTTTATGTTTTTTGGTGCGCAGAAACTGAAAATGAAGTCAGTTTTTCTCTATCACGTATAGATTTTTGCCAATACAGGGTGCCTACCTATATAATTTCTTCCATTACTCTTTCACCAATATAATTATATGGTGAGTTTTATAGTATGTTTTTTTATGATCAATTATGGATACCTATTGTTGTAATAGCGCAACACTAGTACGACGTAAAACCATACCAACCAACCAACCTATTGTTATGATGGTATGTGTAAGAAATTATGTCGGTAAGCACCCTGCATTGGTAAAAATCTAAACGTTATAGAGAAAAATGGGCTGCATTTTCGGTTTCAGCACATCAGAAAACATAAAGTTCAGCTAAAATCATCAAATCAAATTTTGTCAACTTCAATTTTGTAGGCCTGTGTAATTAATTACGTTACCTTTAAGTTACTACATATTTCGACATAAATAATAACTTTTTCAAATTCAGTGAAATGAAACTCAATGAAAAATGAAAGAAAAAAAAAATTGAGCTTTCATACGTAACATGCACAATGTTTGAAATCATATCCAATTTGAAATTTGAAAATATCTTAAGAACATTACTCTTAATAAAATGAAATTTCTTTAATAAAAGCAACTAAACACAAAATGTGTCAAAAAAAACTACTTAAACTAAGAATATCTGCTATTTCTAAAAATTTTGGAAAGACAATATAAAAGCAGCATGATTCAGGAGTTTAAATTAAGCAGAGCGGAAAATATTTCAACTTCACTTTCACGCACGTTAATTTACTTTCACTCTCTTACATGCGCGCGTGTCCGTATTGCAAAATATTCTTGAATGGTGCAATTGAGTCATAGAAGATTGAGAAAAGACAAGATATTTTCTGAGCAAAATTTTTAATAAAATCTGGAAATGTATGGCGATGTATTTTCAAGAGGTGAATCAAAGCTTTCAACTAAATAAAAATTGATATCATTACCTGTATTTGGTGCATTATTAGTAATAATGTAATTTTAAGAAATGCATTTTTTTTTTTTTTTTTTCTGTCAAAAATTCTCATATATTCTTTTTAAAGGGTATAAGAATAATATTATATTAGAAAGTATTGAAAATTAAAAAATATAATTTTAAATGCTAAAACTTAATTCTTCAAAATTAACCCTTTCAGGAGAAGTGGGATATATAAAATCCCATCTAATTTTAATTCCCAACTACAAGAATCCTAATTTTTTTTTTAGAAAGTTTTACGTTAATAATATAGAGGAAAAACTTCATTTGTTTCTTTTCCTTTAGACTTGTTCGTAAATTCTGGGGGTAGTTTATTTTAAAAGGGTGAAATTTCTTTGCTCTTGAAAGGGTTAAATACTTTAATAATTTTATAAATGTGACACATTGTGTTAAGCAAAAAGAGCTGTATGTTGAGGTGTATCTTAAGTTGTATGTTAAGCTGTATGTTAAGCTGTATGTTAAGTTGAAAGAGCCTTTTTTCTATATAGCTTTAGTTTTAATACAGATAGCAGTTTCTGTATAATGTTAACATATAATTATAAATAGGTTTGTTTTATGTCAGATAACTGAAAGTTTTCATTTAAATAAAACTTCAAGAGCAAAAATTGTTATGCATAGCAGATAGGATCAGAGATTGATAAAAACTGTTATAGCTAAGTGACTACATATCCCTATTAAACGATATAAAAACTCTAGTTATTAGTTAGAAGGTTTTTAATTGAAATTGACTTGGCCATCGTGTCTTCGTGTCACGCTAGTAAACAAGGCGCTTTCATTTTTAAGTAAATATAAGCTATTTCGTTTGTCGCTCTGTGTCTCAGTTGGTAAGAGCGTCCCGTTAGTAGTACGGTGGTCGTGAGTTCGGTCCCCGGTTGGTCCAGCGTGTTAATTTTGCAGATAATTAGTAGAAAAGGTGTTAATTGATACAAGAAAATTTTTCGTTGCTTACGCTAAGAATTTTTTGAGGAGTTTCTTTAAGAAGCATTTTTTTATTTTTTTTTTATTTAGACATTGGAAAACACAAAACATTTTAGATATTAAAAAAGCACAAAATAAAATGTTTTAAGTAAAAAAAAATACATAAAAAAATATTTTTAGAAGCTTTATATACATGTATATATTACTATTATATGAAATTGGATTTGTCATCGGCTTTTTGTCACGTTAAAAAACTAAGACGCTTCCATTATATATATATTTAAATATATATATGTATAAGCAACTCATTATATATGTTAATGGATCAGCTGGTTTCAGTGTCAGGTTGATAACGCGAGAGTCGAGTGTTCGAGGCGCGCTGGGCCGAGGTGTTATTTTTTGCAAATAGAAAACTGAAAAAGTGTTAATTGATAAAAAAAAATATTTCGTTGTGTACACAGTATCCTAATAATTTTTCAAGAGTTTTTTAAACGGCTTTTTATCTAGTTACAAAAAGCACAAAATAAAAATGTAAGTAGAAATAAATAAATAAAATTTTTTGAAGCTTTTTATTGAAATTGGAATTTCTCATCGTGTCTTCGTGACACGCCAAAAAACAAGGTGCCTCCCCTTTAAAGTAAATATAAGCAACGCATTGCGTTCCTCGTTAGCTCCGTTGGTTAGAGCATCATGTTGATAATGGTTGGTTGTGAGTTCGATCTTCGAAAGACCGATATGGTAATATTTGGAGATATTTAATAGAAAAGGTGTTAATTAGTAAAAGAAAGTATTAAAAAAAAAAAAAAAAAAAAAAAACTTAGTCCAGCAGGAGATATGCGGTTGAAATAGTAGTTTAGACCTGAAAGTGTTAAATCTCCATTTTTCAGGTAAGATATTTTCACCCATTTTAACTGATTTTTATTACATAAAGTTCAATTTGTCATCGCGTTTTCTGTCACGCTAAAAGACACTTCAACTTAAAAAAAATGTAAGCAATTCATTGTATCTCTATCTCTTAATGGCTCAGCTGGTTAGAGCATCATGTTAATTTTTCAAATAATTAATAGAAAAGGTGTCAGTTGATAAAAGAAAACATTTCGTTGTGTACACAGTATCCTAATAATTTTTGAAGAGTTTTTTAAATAGCTTTTTATCTAGTTACTAAAAAGCACAAAATGAAAATTTAAATAAAAATAAATAAATAAATAAATATTTTTTTAGAAGCTTTTTATTGAAATTGGATTTCGCTAACGCGTCTTCATGTCATGCTAATAAATAAAGCACCTCAACTTTAAAGTAAATGTCAGCAGTCCTTATAGTCGCTTGTTGGCGCAGTTGGTTAGAGCGTCACGTTCCTAATGCGATGGTGCTGCGTTCCATCCCCGAAGGATCGATGTGTTAAATTGTGCAGATAATTAATAGAAAATGTGTCAATTGATAAAAGGAAATTTTCCATTGTTCACACAGTATTCTAAAAATTTTTGATGATTTTTTTTTTTTTTTTTTTTTTTTTTTTAAGAAGCTTTTTTTTAGATACTAAAAGAGACAAAATAAAAAGTTATATATATATATATATATATATATATATATATATATATATATATATAATTCTTTTAGAAGCTTTTTATTGAAATTGGATTTTTATCATCGTGTCTTTGTGTCATTCTGAAAAAGAAGGCGCCTCCACTTTAATGTAAATTTAAACAGCCTTTTTCGTCGTTCGTTAGCGCATTTGATTAGAGCGTCATGGTGATAACGCGATGCTCCTGGATTCGATCCTCGCAAGCCAGTGTGTTACTTTTTTGCTGATAATTAATAGAAACGATTCCAATTGATAAAAGAAAATCATTCATTGTCTACACAGTGTCCTAAGGAATTTTGATAGTTTTTTAAAGAAGCATTTTTTTTTTTTTTTTTTTTTTTTTTTTTGAGTTACTAAACGCACAAAATAAAAATTTCAGTAAAAGTAAAAATAAATAAATAAATAAATAAAAATAACACTGAAAGTTTTTTATTATTGGGGAGCCCTAAAAAGCCTAAAATAAAAATTTATTCTTTCAGAGACATGCTATAAAATCATAAAAGTTTCAACTACAAGAAAATTTTAAAGAAAAATATAGATATTTCAATTTTGCAAAACATGAAAAATTTTAAATATTCAAAATATTTTAAAAAACATTCGAGAACAATATTCCTTTTGCATAAGTATTTTTTAGATTTTTCTAGAATGTTCTATGATTTTTCTTGACAGCTCTTAGACTTTTGGTTAGAGTGTCATGCTGATAACGCGATGGTCCCGGATTCGGTCCTCGAAAGACAATATAGTACTTTTTTTTTCAGATAAATAATAATAATAATAATAATAAGTCAATTGATAAAAGAAAATCTTCCATTATCTACAAAATATCCTAAGAAATTTTAATTAGTTTTTTTAAGAAGCTTTTTCCTTTTTGGTAACTAAAAATCACAAAATAAAATTTAAGTAAAAAATCATTTTTTAAAGTTAGAAGCTTTTTAATGTGCAGCCCTAAAAAGCAAAAAATAAAATTTATTCTGGCAAAGACATGCTACAAAGAAATGAAAGTTTCAACACTAAGAAAATTTTAGAGAAAAATATAGGTACTTTCCTTTTGCAAGAGATGAAAATTTTTTAATGTTCAAAATATTTTAAAAAGCTTTCGAGACATTTGAAATTTCGGGCCTAACGAATGATTACAGAAAAACTAATAACTAAGAATATTGGTCTCGAAAGCTTTTTAAAACATTTTGAACATTAAAAATTTTCATCTCTTGCAAAAGGAAAGTACCTATATTTTTCTCTAAAATTTTCTTAGTGTTGAAACTTTCATTTCTTTGTAGCATGTCTTTGCCAGAATAAATTTTATTTTATGCTTTTTAGGGCTGCACAGTAAAAAGCTTCTAACTTTAAAAAATGATTTTTTACTTAAATTTTATTTATTATGTACAGTCTGCAGCAAAATTATTCGAGTGCTAGCAATAATTCCTGTGTAAAAAAAGTACACTTTATACTGTTTTGTTAAATAAATTCTTGTCTAATTGTGTTCTTAGACTGACTAAGAGCATGATTTCACAAGGATTTATTTAACAAAACAGTATTGAGCAATTTTTTTTTTTTTTACATAGGAATTATTTCACAAGGATTTATTTAACAAAACAGTATTGAGCATTTTTTTTTTTTTACATAGGAATTATTGCTAGCGTTCGAATAATTTTGCTGCCGAGTGTACTTTATAAATGTATCCGCGAAGAGTCGATAAGAGATTCCGCTGTTATTGCAACACATGTGTGCATCTATGATTAGTATATATTGTGGACTGTATATTATTCGCACTTATGAAATTTAAATTTACGATATATATATATATATATATATATATATATATATATATATATATATATATATACATATATATATATATGTGTGTGTGTGTATATATATAATAGATATCGTAATAAAATTTAACCTTAAAATTTAGCAATTAATAGATACAAAACAATACCAACATAACAAAAATAGAACTAATTGTAACATATAGATAAGACTGACACAAAAATGTTGCGATACAGATTAAGAACCGATTAGAAACAAAAACAATTTAAATTACTTACGCCGACATGAATAATAATAATAATAAAAGGCCACAGAAATAATAATTAGATAAAAATGCTTAAAATTTTAAGTATAAACACTTCAGGGGGCATGTACTTCATAAAGCAATGAAAGCTGCATAGATTTCGTAAAACAATATAGCTAATCACAGCAATTTTTTTGTTTCAGCCCCGATCGAGGCAGCAATATATATACATATTGAATACATTTTCGGCAGTTTGCATAAAATTTTCACATTGCTTTCAGAAATATACAGAACTTTTCCTGCATGGTGTATAATAATGTAAGAAGCACTCTATAAAGACTACGAGCCTTTATGTGATTTGTTTATTAATAATATAAGAAATTAAAATTCTCTTAACACAATCTTGTAAACAGTTTCATTTTTATTTCCATAGTATTACATATTTTATTATTTATGTGTGTGTTTGCAGTATTTGCAGTATTGCTGTGTTTTTTAATTAAAAACACAGCAATACTGCAAAAATTCTATTACGCTCAGTAAACATAATGCCATATTAATTTTATTAATTATTCAAGCGGAGCTAAGTTACTCATGTGTAAAAGAAAATTTGGAAATCACATTCAAAGAAATATATATAACATAACACCATCTAAAGCATTAACAGATTTTAGAATTTGTAAACTGAACTTTAATTCTTCTGTTTTATACATATTTTCATTTCTTTATTTAAAGTAAAGCTATAAATTTGAAAGCCATAAACTGTTTTTAAAAAACCTAATTTGATGTCAATTAATCTTCTTCATTGTTAGAAAAGCGTTTTTTAATGGACGAATACATTTTACCTTTTTAACAGCTGTATAAAAATAGAAGACTTTAATGGCTGCTATTTTCATGCTCATTCTAATTTATGCACGCCCAAACCTTTTCGTAAAAACACGTTACATTTATAATGATAAAATTATATGTGTACTCATTTTTACATTAATGTAATGAGTAATTTCACTTGTTCTTTTTTCCTTCTTTGATTTAATATAAATTACGTTTGCTTAATTTTCGTGATCAAACGTAATAATAATGTGACAATTATTAATTATTTAAAATTAAGAAAGATAATATTATTTTTTATTTCAGTTTTGTAATTCCCTTGTTTAACTGTTTCAACTAATTCTTTCCATGTCCTTATTAAGACTAAAATTACTTTATTAAGACTAAAAGACTTTTGCATATTTAAATATCTCTTTAAATACTGCGACTTTTGTGATAGAAAATAAAGCTTTGAAAAAAATAAATACCTTCTATAAAATCCATTGAAAAGCACTTTGAATAATTCAGGAATTAATATCTGTCCATTTGGTTTTGCAAAATTAAATGATCTACAAATATAATATTTTCTTTTTAATCGCTTAAAACGAAAATAATAATAATGATAACCAATGTAACATTTAAAATGAGATAAAAAATACAAAAATTTTAAAACTTTAAAAATACATTTTAATTAAAAACATTAAAACACAAGACAGACGTTTCGGCTAGAACACTAGCCCTCCTCAGTGTCAAACATACAAGCACAAACAACACTTACAAAAATTCATAAAACATCATAGCAAGATTAAATATTCAGGAGAAATAGCTTTAGCCTCGTTCTAGGCAGAATGTTGCATTTTGGTAAAAGCGCCCTCTAGAAAAATACGGGATTAATAGATATTTATATTAGAAGCTAAAATTTTTAAGTTTTCAAAATCCGGAATATGATCACTATTGAGAGAATTGATTACGAGTTTTGATCTTAAATCTCCTGTTTTATATGAGCGTTTATGTTCCTTTAATCTAATTTCACCTGTTCTGCCAGTTTCACCGATATATGTAGAATCACAATTTTTACAAGGAATACTATAGATTACACCTAGACGTTTAAGAGGGGGGAGAGCGGGTTTAAAGTTTGAGAGAAAGTTACTAATACGGAGTTGAGGTTTAAAGCTAGTAGAGATATTAACTGTTCTAAGTAATTTAGAGATATTTTCAGAAATACTTTTATAATAAGGGATAGTCGTACGATAAGTTGAATTTTTAACTTTAGGATAAACTGATTTATATGAAAAATAGAACTTTTCTTTATAAATTCTTTTAATAAAATGAGGGGGGGTAACCATTATTTTTTAAATCGGAATAAATTTTGGATAGTTCAATATTCAATAATTCGGAATTACTACAATAATGCTTTGCACGATGTAAAAGAGTACGAATGACTGCAAAGGGTTAGCTGAATTGAAGTTTTCTAGAAGGCACTTTTTTGAATTTCTACAGGGCGCTTTTACCAAAATGCAACATTCTGCCTTGAACGAGGCTAAAGCTATTCCTCCTGAATATTTAATCTTGCTATGATGTTTTATGAATTTTTGTAAGAGTTGTTTGTGCTTGTATGTTTGACTCTGAGGAGGGCTAGTGTTCTAGCCGAAACATCTGTCTTGTGTTTTAATGTTTTTAATTAAAATGTATTTTTAAAGTTTTAAAATTTTTGTATTTTTTTATCTCATTTTAAATGTTACATTGGTTTTAATATATATATGAAACGTATAAATTATGTTTAATTTTATTAAAATAATAATGATGATACATTCATCATCATATGGATAAATCGATGCTTAAATTTCTATATTAAATACCTCTTTAAATACTGCGACTTTTGAGATAGAAAATAAAGCTTTGAAAAAAAATAAATACCCTCAATAAAATCCATTGAACAGTACTTTGAATAATTCAGGTATTAATATCTGTCCTTTTTGTTTTGCAAAATTAAATGATTTACAAATATAATATTTTCTTTTTAATCGCTTAAAATAAAAATAATAATAATAATAATAATACATTCATCATCATGTAGATATATCAATGCTTAAAGTTCCATGAAAAATTACATGAAGATTTTTTGTTGAAGGATATAATTAAATGTAATGAGAAAGCATCCCAAAATGTTAACATGTTATTTTTAATGCCACTGTACATATCATATTACTTAAGTTGAAACCATGATAATCTCAGATAGATCTGTAATTGCATAATTGTGGGTACACATATAAACGTATTCTTTTCAGAAAGACGAATACCTTTTCACAAAGCTTTTTTTTTTCTGTAATACTCTTAAAAATAAAAAATGCATAATTATGAATTTATAGTGTGAAGGTAAGGAATGAGATCTTTTTAATTTTATATGCATAGTTATATTTTTAATATCAAGTGTAAATAACCTTCAGTTTAATGCATTCAAGTGTAAATAACCTTCAGTTTAGTGCATTGTAAAAAGAGAGAGAGAGAAGAAAAAAGAGAAAGGAAAAATGCATTATCATCAAAGGCTCTGTTTAAGACGTTCAGAAGGTTAATATAATGTTAACTTAACATTTTCGCAGTGAAAATTTTTTGATTAAATTTTGATTTTAATTAGATATTTCATCCTAATTACAAGACTAGATCACTTCTATTTTCACAACCATTCCATGGCTGTCAACTTCTTCGACTTTTCAACAGCATTATTACAGAATAATTATCTTCGTCTTATTCTATTGCAAAATTTAAGTCCTTAAATAAAACAAAAAAGTTCTTCGTAAAAGGTGGTGCTAAAAAAACAGCGTATGTCATTTTTCCGAATCCTCATCATATATGAATTAATTTTCTGCGGCTTAATGTGAAGAAGATTACCATCAAGAAATAATATTACAAGAAAAAAAAAAGGAAAAGATTCAAAAGAGGGTTCTTATATCTCTATATATTAATAAAATCTTTTCGTAAAAAAAAATAGAACCGACTCCAAAAAGGAACTACTATCTAATAAAAAAAAAAAAAAAAAAAAAAAAAGCATGAAAAGGGACTGTAAATTGCGCCTAAAAGTATAAAATAATTTTGTTCGCCAAAAAACCTATAACACTACAATTAATCATAACTTTTGAAGTCGGCGCAAAATTAAATAAAATTTAATTAGTTTTTAAAGGTTTGTTTTTAGATCGGTAGCAACAAATGCTGTTGTCTCGAATGATCCATTTTTATGTTTCCTTTATTATTTTATCGCTGTATACAATTGGTCCATTAGTAGCATCTACATAGAACAGTGAACATTCTTCACAATGCGGCATTTATGTTTCTACGAAGTTAGAGTTTCCTTTGGAAATTTGGTATAATTTTGATAACTATCATCCTTGGTGGCTTTTGGATTTGGCGATCAAAACTTAATACAAGCTTAATACACGCAAGATGTATATTTTCATAATATATATTGTACGAAGTATTGTTTCATATTATTGATTATTCTCTTAATATACCTTATCAAAATACTCATGCTATCCCAAAGAAATTAAATATGTTTGCCAGATAATTTTGCGATTTTTTTCACCAAGGACGTTAGATACCAGCATGTTCGCCAACTTTTGCTGCTCGTGAAATCTTATTGGTTTTCTTGAACAAAGTAGTTTTCGGCTGCGTTTTGCAGGTGATAATATGAGATGTGCATTTTGAATAGGATTTTACTTTTGTATTGAAAAAAGGCATCAATTTTTATTTAATTTTGCGCCGACTTCAAAAGTTATGATTAATTGTAGTGTTATAGGTTGTTTGGCGAACAAAATTATTTTATACTTTTAGGCGCAATTTACAGTTTCATTTCATGCTTTTTTTTTTTTTTTTTTTTAAGTAGATAGTAGTTCCTTTTTGGAGTCGGTTCTATTTTTTTTACAAAAAGATTTTATTTTTCTCTTTTCAGTGAAAACTTATTCATATAGCAGAATATCAGAAGACGTTCGACGGCAGTTTCACAAATCACAACTTCCAAGAAAAGTGAAATAACTCAAAAAATGCTTATGTCACTAAAAAATACATGAAATGCACCCAATGTGAACAAAAAAATTACATTTACATCTAGAAAGTTATCCACTCGAGAGACAGTTGTGCCAATTTTATTCTAGTCAAGTTATTTTTAAGTTGATTTTTCTGAAATGCAGCATTTTTAAGTTGTGTCACTTTTCTTGCCTTTATCGGATATGAGCAAAAAACTACCTATTGAATGAACATACGTTAAATTAAAAAGTCTTTAGAAATGTAAAGAACGGATATGCTGTATTCGTAACCAAAAAATTCTGTTAGGCATATATATTGAACTTTACAGTGAATACGTGTCACCCGCTGTGCTGGAAATTGCGCAGCGTAAAGTTCAAACAAAGAGCAAAATATGCATTGCAGCTGACGGACAAAAGTTTCAACATCGATACTTACTTACTGCTTTTACCAGTGTAGCTGCATGCAATCAGCAATTAGACTGAGAACAGACATTTGTGAGTATCCTGTAATTTGTTTATATCTTAATGAAATCATAATGAAACCTATTTCAGGCCAAGATCATTACGACAAGAAAAAAAGTATTAAAATTAAATCATCTCTTACGAAGTTATAAGGTAACAAATTTCATCATCAACAACAACAATGAGAAACATGGTTTGTATTGAGAACCTATTCCTTTATGAAGTCGGTTTAAAACGTCTATGCGCTAATCGATGTGACCGCTTACAATAACAATACTTTGAATTTTACATAGCATAAATGTCAACCGCTACGCTACAACATGTGTAATTTCGTTCAAGTGTGCACAAAATAGGAAATTGTGAGCAAAGAAATGCACGTTTAAAGCGTTCTGTTTTTAGCATTAATGTCTAAACTATCTTTTCGTACTTAATCGATGATGCTCTGCAATTTTATAATTCACTTTTTCCCCCTGTCTTGAACCGTTTCCGAGAAAGGAACGCTAGCATGAATGTCTATACTATATTTTTGTACTAAATCGATCCTACTCTTGAACTTAGTGATTCACATTTTCCCCACTGTCTTGAACCGTTTCCGAGATAGGAACGCTAGCATGAATGTCTAAACTATCTTTTTGTACTAAATCGATCATACTCTTTAACTTTGTAATTCACTTTTTTCACTAGAAACGTTTTTGAGATAGGAGCACAAACTCCGCTATTTTCTACCAGGTGGCGCAGCAAGCGGTTTAACATTGTGCTGCATGGCCACTTTGCTATACTTACATACCATTTTATCACTATAGCTGCAGCCGTTTAGCAGTGAAAAGAGTTGGGACTGATTTTTTTGGGCACCTTGTATTTTCTTTGGATCGTAAAGATACTGCAATGGGACCTATTTCAGACCAAGACCTTTTCAACAAATCAAAAAGTACCAAAATCGGAGCATCCGTTCAAAAGTTATGAGCTAACAAACATAAAAAAAACATACGGTTTGAATTGAGAACCTTCCTTCTTTTTTGAAGTCGGTTAAAAAAAAAAATTACTGTCGCTGGCGTCTTTTTTTTTTTTTTTTTGTCTGCGATAGCATCTCCTTGCGGTGGGCAGGTTCCTCTTCGCGTCATTTGAGGTAACAATGTGTTCCGAATACTCCAAAGAAGACATTTCAGCTGCTTAGAAAATTCTATAATTTTAATTAACGAATTTATTAACTAAAAACGACAGGTTTATAAGGGTACTCTATTTGCCACCTTGAAAAATGTTTCTCTTATGACGTTGTTCTACTGTCATGGAGTCATTTTCCACGGAAAAATTAAAATGCGATCCATGGTTGTAAAAAAGAAATGAAATAAATGTCAATGTTGCTATTAGTAACTTTTTCTTCTCTACTTTTGGAAAAATAATTTTCCTACTGGCAATTTCTTATGTTGTTTATAAAGTTTTTTTTTTTTTTTTTTTTTTGTGTGTGTGTGTGTGTGTGTGTGTGTGAGAGAGAGAGAGAGAGAGAGAGAGAGAATAGTGATATAATGTCGTGTCTGTATGATTTACTACATTTCTTTTTGACTTTAAAGAGTATTTTTTTTTTTTTTTACATTTTCTTTTTAAACATATTTTAAAATACTTTTGGAATAAACCAAAAAATAGAGTCAAATTCCAACTCGAAATTTTTCAAATTAAAATAATAATAATAATAATGATAAACTTTTTTGCTTTTCAGATATTTTAGAATCAGTAAATTTATTAACTAAATGTACATTAGAAACATATATAGAGTATTATATACTGCCCTGAATTAACTAAAAAATTCAATAATAAAAAATATAGGCATTAGAAAAAATATGCTCTAGATTTTTTTTTTTTTTTTAACAAACAGTTAAGCCAAAAAATTCATTGCCAAATAGTGTCAAACATTTAAAAGTCGCCATAAATGTCCTATGCTAAAGTTGTAACGCAAAATGGTCTAGATATTATGAATTTTTTTCTATTCTAAAAACAATTTTTGATTTTTAGCATAATACTTCATAAATAAATAAATAAAAATAAAATAAATAAATAACGTGGTATTAAGTATTATGTATTTCAATTTGACATTGAATATGGGGATTTTTATAACATTTTTTTGCTTTTGTCTTGTGTTATGCACTATTAATATTCCCATTCAGTTAAAGGCAAAGCAGCGAATAAAATAGGCGTGCAGAACTCCGCGTGGGTTAATAAGTGAAGTGAGTCGGAGGTTGGTAAGCCTAGCGAGCAGGGAGCAGAGCCCTCTAGTTCCTTAAAAAACACTTATTTTTAATATATTCATTCAAACTCAGTAATTCTATTTTATTTGAACAAGATCCATTTAACGTAGAGTATTAAAAAATATTATTCATTTATTTTTGCACATTATTTCTAACTGTTGTATAAAAAAGATTTCTTTTTAAATCGTAAATGTATTTTTTACGCATAATTTCCCTTGGTAAAAACTATGCTTCAATATGTGTGATTTTATAAAAGTATATATTTCGATTCTTTTTCGAAAAGCGTTATGAAGAAACATTTCTCAAATTTTATTATGCACAGGATGCTTCTTGATACACCATCTTCGGGAATAATAGCGTATCCTTCGCGACATGTATACGTAAAGAAGATTTTTTTATAGTTAAATATGTAATACATTAATGATTTTGCATTTTTTATTTTTATATGGCTCCAGTACTTAGCACAAAAAGGCTTTAAAAATTTTTTCAGGAAAAACGGGACAGTGATAGTTTACTAAAAGCAGATTCAGCATCAGTGCATAAAGAAATTAAAGTTAAGTGCTCCTATATATAAAAAAAGAATTACTTTCCGTCTTATAATTACAGTAGTTGCCAAAATTATATTATATTTGAGTTTTTGGACTATATCTGTTTTCAAACTAATTTCTGCTGTCTGAAATTTTTTCTACAATTAAATTAAGGAGAATTCTACAAGAAATACAAACTGAAATGAAAACGTATTTAATATTCAATAAAACAATAATAATAAGCACATTAATAATAGCTAAAATTACTGCCAAAAAAACAAGATATCATATAATTTTGGTCACAACTGTATATTCTCCCTAATTGTCTGCAGATATATGGGAGAACTTTCCTTTCATTCCTTTATCACTTTCAGGGGCGGTGGCTAGAGGGTCTATCCACCTACTTTAGAAATTTTTCTCTAGGTGTGCAGTGGCTACTTTTTCTATCCACTTTTATGAAAAGTTAATGTGTACTTCTAAAATTGAAATAGAGGCGGCAGCACTACAGTAACTTTAAGCAGGATGTGCCTATGACTTTTTTAAATGGACAAGTTGCGGGAAAAATTTTTGAAGTTTCTTTTATATATTTTTATGAAAAATAATTTTTTATTCAAAAGTATTTGGTAGTGTAAATATACTGTAATGCACCTTTTAAATACAACAGATTTACATATTATCTTAGATCATTAATTTTAGTTTGATTTTTAGGAGCATCTTTTAGGTGGATAGACCCTCTAGCCACCGCGCACATATGTCAGGGGAGATACCATAAGACAGGTTCTGCTGGGGAAAAGAATCTCAATTTCTTTTCCTTTGCGATAAACAAAGAGGGTCTTTTGGGGTTAGTGAACTGTGATAAATATAAACAGTAAGGGATAGCAGAATGTAAATACAGATGTAAACAAGCGTGGGAGGGTTCTTACAAAAAAGCTATTCAGCTGTTTACAGTATAGAAAGAGGCTGCTTTTTTCTATTGCTCTTATATCGCGATTTTTAAAAATAAATTTTTATTTCCACAGCTTTTAAATTTAGTTAATTTCTCTAAATAATCTTAAATTAAATGTATATATCTTAATTTTTATCACAATAATGCCTAGAAAAGGCTTATCTTTGGATGAAGCTATTGCTCTGATTAAAGAGCTACCCTCAGATGATGATTCTGCAGTATCTGGATCAGGAACAAGCAAATTTGAAAGAACATTAATATTTTTAAAGTTTTCATATTTCTGTGTATGCAATTTGTAAATTGATTATTTCATTACAATATGAAGGTAAGAAATTATGTCTTTTAGTTTATGTACTGAATCAATTTCAAAATTTATTGCACTTACAATATAATTGAATAACTATAATTTTTATTCCTTAAATAGTGAATAATTTTTTCTTATTACTAATGCATAGAGGTTTCTAAACAAATTTTAAACAGCCCATATATGTGTGTATATATATATAATAAATCATTAAAAAAGGATAAAGAAGCATTATAATTTAAGTAATAATTAATTATTGTTACATTGTATTATTATAATTACATTTTCAAGGCATAGTTTCAATTTTTATTCCTTAAATATATAAATATTTATTTCCATACGAAAATTAAGGTACATGACGTATGTGCGCAGTGGCTAGAACGTCTAGCCACCACCCACAAAAAAATCCCCACATGCTGAATTTTTTTCTTCATCAAATATGACTTGTAGGGGATGTTTACTTTATGATGTATATATATTTAAAAGGAAATTCAATCATTTTACTTAGTGCCCCTGAAAGGGTTATGCACTAATGACGGTACGCTTAATCCCGAAACAGCTGTCTGGAGTTGCATTATTCGCTTTGGTATTTTATAAGTTAAAAACTGTTATTGTGCTTGTAGTGATAGTTTGCAGAAATACATTTTATTGCGCATTCTTGTTGCGTTTTTTTTTTTTTTTTTTTTTTTTTTGGTATGAAAAACGCCAGGACCCAACAAATTCTTTTAGATTTTGTGAAGCAAATTAGATAAATAAATCAGACATCCTGACATTTTTAATTTATCTCGGAGAAATATTAGTTCCTTTCTCCCATATCACCTTTTTTGAAGAATAATTTTCACCCTGCAATTATGATTGTATATTTATTAGATATGTTGTCATATCTAAAAAATATACATATTTAATGATAATAAATTGGTTTGTTTTATTTTAACTGTTTAAATGCAACCATGCTTCGTCTCTTGATATAATACTTTTCTACTTTTCACTATTTTACTTATCTTTAATCTTGTGCTGCCAACTCTGCTTTTGGTTTCAGCTTCTAATGCTCTAAATAAAATATCTTCATGCATTCTTTCTTATTTATTTGCATTCCTCATTACAATTTTATGCATAAATTTACGTACTTTCACATATAAAAGTATTCTGTTTAGCATTTACCAACTTCACATTATGTAAATTAATAACACATTCCAATACATTAAATTGTGAAGTATATACTGGTACACTTAAACCAGGAACTCCATTCAATAATAGAAATAAACCAGCAACTCCATTCAATAATAGGCATTAAACATTGGGGAATTCAGTTTTAAAATATAGTAACTAAGGTTTAATTTATAGTTAAAACGTTGAATTTTCATAAAATATTTTTATTTTATAATAATAACATCAATACTAAATGTAAAGTAATTTAGGACAAAATATTTGTGAATGAAATTATTGGAATTCGAAAATATATTTTAAATTTTTAACATCAAATTATTTTTATGTATATTCCCTAAATATTTTTTATTTGCATATTTCCTAAAATTAATCTAAGAACGCTTGTATTGACATATCATTAAAAATTAAAGCAAGTAACTTTTGTTACCTACACAATTTTAAAATTTGGCGTATGAATTATGTAATTCGTACAATGTTTCGAAATATTTTGTAAGAGCCTCCAAATTATCTTCTTTATTTACAAACTGACGTTTTGCGTTTTTCTATTTTGACTTAGCTGTTATTACTTACATGTGTTGCGGTACTATGAATTTTAACACATAATTAAGATGTTGTTAAGATTTGTAGATACTTGATACTGCCTGTAGAAATCTGGTAGTGTAGAGGTTAAGGACGATATTGACTACACGACGGTGTAAGACTTGGTGGTATTCCCTCCGGGGGGAATTTTCTAAATCGTCCTACCCTGAATTCAACCGAATTTTGGAGGAAACCAAGGACACCTTCCAGCGAATTGGCCAACAAGCGCGACCTGGGTTCAAACCCGACACTTCCCGTCTACCACCTTCGAAAACAAAACTTCTCGGTCTCTGGTGGGACAATCTGTTGAAACTCCTTTTGTTTGTTTACTTTTAGTTATTTTGGGTAAATGTGATGCATCTGCATAAGGCAAGTTTAAAACGCTTACTTTTGAGGAAAGGTTAATGCAGTTATTTCTTTGTAAAGTAAAACATTGACGAGATAATGAAATCAAGAAATATTATTAGATTAAAGAACTTTACTATACTGTATTTGATGATCAGTAAATAGCTTATGCATTTATGGTAGTGTCAACAGCGAAATTATTCGAGCGCTAGCAATAATTCCTATGTAAAAAAGTACACTTAATACTGTTTTGTTAAATAAATCCTTGTCGAATCATGTTCTTAATCAGTCCAAGAACATTATTCGACAAGAATTTACTTAACAAACAGTATTAAGTGTACTTTTTTTTACATAGGAATTGCTAGCGCTCGAATAATTTTGCTGCCGACCGTACTAACTGATCCTTTTGTAACCTATTTTTAATAATTGAAATTTCGCCACTAAAAACAAAAGTGTCTCTGTTTCTGTTGCATACTTTTTGTGTTAAATGCACGTTACGTACAGAGAGTTTAATATCTAGTACAATTTAAACAGAATATTTTTCTAGCAAACCATGTAACTTCATCAGTAATAATATCTGATTTAGCCGTAAATTAAAGTACCGTGAATTGTGTAAATTACAGTACTTCAGTGATGTGAGTATGAGTAATGTTCTTTGAGGATTATAAAAATTAAAAATACTCACAAATATGAGAAGAATTTTATTAAAACTTTTTTAAATATTGTTAAGCGAAACGTCATCGAACTGCATTACCATCTGTTTTTTCGTGTAGCAAGTGTAACCACTCCCACAAACACTAATTGATATTACGTTTTATGCTCAACAAGTAAATTTTTATGTTTTATGCTTTGTTGATATTCAGTTGAAATTTATTAGGTTGGAAATCTTTCTATACATAAATCAAGATTTGACGAAGATCTGTGGTATCTTCATCAGCATTACTACATAGATTTAGGGGGAAAAAAAAAAAAACCATTCTTTGTATATTAAGCGATGAAAGTTGTTCGTAGAATAAGAACTCTGGTGAAAAGCTAGCAGATTATTATTGGTTTAACATGAAATCTCAGTAAGTTTGAATAAAATACATTTTATTATTCTTGTCAAAGATTAAATACTTTTTCATGATAATAGAGTATTTGGACACATTAATAAAATTTTGAAAAATGTACGCAAGTGCAAATAAAAGATAAATATAAAAAAAATAAATAGATATTTTGTAATTTTAAAGTGATTAACCTCTGGTTGGTTTCTTTATGTCGTAAAACACTGAAAATATTAAAAAAAAAAAAAAAAAAAAAAAAAAACCTTTCCACAGGGGTGTTTGCGTTCCGGATTTTTTATTTTATTTCCCACCAGTAATTACGAATTGTATTTTTGGTTATATTTAATTGCTAAACATTACTAGAAAACTACTAATAATATCACTATTAAAAAATTAATGGTGGGAAATAAACTAAAAAATCCGGAACGCAAACACCCCTGTTTCCACAACAATTATTTAAATGTGTTTTAAAAGCTTTGATTATAAAAGGTCAATCGAAGTTTTTAAATCTTTAATGAAGAATGGTAAAACAAATTCTGAATTGGTTTTAGAAACAGCGAACTTGGGAACACTATTCAAAGGAAAGAAGAGGCTTGGGAAGAAAAAGACCTGATTCGATTCAAAATCATTTAAGAAAATACAATTATAAAAGATATATGAAGAAGATGAAATGGAAATCAGATGGGTCTATCTTTATAAAGACATAGTATTGCATTTGAAATTTGAAATATCTGTACTTGTTTAGAAAAGTTATGCATATCGTTTTGTAACAAATAAATGTATGTGTTTAAATACAATTTATTAAATTCATTTTTTGACAATAACTCAAAATACTTATTTGGGATTTAATTCGTTTTGCTTAGTTGCTCCGCTTATATCTTTGTAATAATTTACAGACCGGTTATTTCAATTATATCAGAGTACAGAAGCATTCATTTTTTTTATTGACATTTATGATAACGCATGTACATCAGATTTGTATGCTTGACTTGTTGTCCGCTTGTAAATCTTCGTCAAATAAAGATAGATAGCACATGACAGAATTACAATACGAAGAATTGGAAAAATATCCAAGGTCAGCGCGGGAATCGAACCCGCTCTCTGATGTTCGAAGGCGATTAGCAGTGTGGTGACAAAACCACTCGGTTACGGAGGGCCCCAGAAGCATTCTTAAACAGATAAGAATATAGACAAACAATAAAAATCTAAACGCATAGCTATAAATATATGCAAACAGATAAGGGCCCTCCATGGCCGAGTGGTTATGTCACCACACTGCTAATCGCCTTCGATCGCCTTCGAGCGTAGGAGAGCGGGTTCGATTCCCGCGCTGGTCCTGGGTGTTTTTCCTTTCTTGGTATTGTAAGGTGGCCGAGTGGATATGTCACCACACTGCTAATCGCCTTCGAGCGTAGGAGAGCGGGTTCGATTCCCGCGCTGGCCCTGTGTGTTTTCTCCAATTCTTCGTATTGTAATTCTGTCATGTGTTATCTGTCGTTATCTGTCGAAGATTTACAAGCGGACTGTAAGTCAAGCATACAAATCTGATGTATATGTTATCAATAAACAAACATACATAATTATCGTTAACTAGGTAAATAAACAAATTGATAGATAATCAGAATGACAAAGGAAAAAAAAATTACACTGATACAGACGGATAAGTTATCGGCTAAATTACTGTTATAAATGTTTAATTATATAGTGTAGAACTGCGATTTAAACTATATTAAATGAAAGTTTTCATTATATTAGAAATGTGATTAAATCCGCATAACTAAATAGTTGGAGATATCGTTTTTTTATATAATTTCCAATGATAAATATAGTGAATCAAACAAAGTTTAATTTGAAAAGAATAAAAAAAAAATTATTGAATTGCAAAAGGAAATGGAAAATTCCATTGTCCTGAAAACTATAAAGGAATTCTATCCGTTACTTTTTTAACAAAATCAATAACTTTATTTTCGGTCTAACAGTAATTATAACAGAGCTCAGTTATTCTTAAGCATATCCTGTTAACTTGCTGGAGGTCGCTCTTCAATCTTGTTTTCAATAAAAAAGAGCTTTATCACGTAATTTCAAATTCTATTGTACATTGGGATTGATTTCTAGTAAACAAAGAACTCGCCGTTGCCTGGCTACCAATGGGCACCTGGCCACACAAGGTTCATCAGAGCTTTTTTTTATTTACTTATTTTTCCTTTCAAATTTTATTCGAGACACGTCGGTGAACCTTATGTTCAGCAGAGCAAGTCTTCTGTTTTATAAGTTAGACAAGGCTTTATTTTATTTTTATTTTATTTTATTTTTTATTTTTTTTTATAAAAATTTATTTTCTAGTTATGAATTAGAAATTATCGCTATTGTAACACATACTTAACGAGATGTTTGGAATCATAACATAAAGTCGACAAAGGAGAAATATAACAGTTAATAAACTAATGAGTTTGCCTAACATTTCGTATCACATATTATGCTAATGTTTGCTAATTTTAATGACATATAGTGTAAAAATGTGAAAATTTTGATAATAAATGAAAATTTCTAGACTCTTGATAATACAGTAAAAGTTCAATGTTGTTGTAGAGAGACGTAAGCACACCAATTATATAACAAGAATATGTTTATCCAAAGAAGCGAAAAAGAAAAAATCTTGCTATTGAAGGAAGCATATAATCAGACTGAAATATGGTAAGAAAAAAACTTTTAAAGCTAAATGAAATCTTTCATTTCGTGTGGAATCTTTTAACAATGCAAATATGTTTTCCTAATTTTTCGAAAAACATTTGTAATGTTCTCAGATAGAAATATAATAAATAATTTCTCCTCCGAAGATGTACTGCTTATTGTCTATTCAAATATTCAAATATTGTCTATTCACTTGAACAAAAATATAACCAAAAAAAAAAAAAAATCACTACTAAAATAATAAATAAAACACTTTGCATGCGAGCACTAAGAATTGTTGAAACTCCCAACATTTTTTTTTTTTTTTTTTTTTTTTCGGAGAAGGAGGGAGGGGGTGCGAAGGGGTTAAGGCTGATTAACTGCATGTGTGTCCTAGACCCCAGAGAAATGCTCTCCATGGGGATCTTCCTAATGTGCCCCAGCCCGTGTCTATGCGAATTTCGGAGAAAACTACGCCCTAGTTTTGCAATTTATGGTGCTTGAATACAAACACCATATGGGGTTTACTTTTCCGTCACATCACATTTTGCATATGTTTGCATTTTTAATCGCATTCGCTAAAATGTTTATAGCACAACATTTTACATCCCAGAGTAAGCCAAAATATCTTGTGAAACAAACAATTTCGTTTGGGCTTATTATATATATGTATATATATAACGTGAAACTCTCGAATGTACACGGTTTGTTGAATATCTAGAGAAATACTTGATGTATTGTCATGAAACTTAGGGGACGTAAAGAATATGTTATACCACATATATCTGAGTGACGATTTTATTCCGAAACCCAAAAGGGGACCGTTAACAAATTAAACGAATATATATATTTGGGCCACCCTTTAAAAAGTAATACTTAAAATGTGTTGTGGCTTCAGCATGTTATTCTGAAACGTATTATAATTATCAGTATTTATTTGGACGCCAATAGCGTGTAATATATTCATGGAGATATAAAAGGTACTTTTTTAACAAAATTGAAAATATTTCGTATGTTCTTTTGTTTGTAGCAAGCACTGTTTTAAAGCCAATGCAGTGTCATTTTTAGAAAACTTGACATATTATATTAGACACAACATATTTAGTCACAGAGAAAAAAAGATAATAATAATAATTCAAAAAATTTTCATCTATAGAATTATTTGAATTTTAAGTTTTGAAAAGAGAAGCAAAATTATAAGGTGTTTTACCCAGATTTTTATTTTGAATGAATGTTAGCTGCGTTGTCGTTTGCTGATTCAAAATAAAAATATGGGTGAAATATTTTCTGTAATATAATTACTAATGGATTAGCACTAATTAGTCCCGTTTTTATTTATTTGCAAAATTGTAAAAACATCATTAGATTAGTAGCATTTCGTTTAATCAGTGATGAATAAAAAAAAAGTTCGTCATCTTTTTATGACAGGATTTGTATGGACCTATCTTTTTTTTAAGGACTCGTCCACCACTTTACTTGAATAATAAATATTTTTCTAGGTTTATAGGCTTATTTTATAATAAAAATTGATAGATATAATTATTAGTAGAGAAATATAAGGACCATATGGAACAAAAAAAGTAATTGTAGTTTTATTTCCATCTTAATACTGAAAACGCTTTTTCAAGATTTACAGTATTGTTTAGTATCGTTTGCCAACACCTACCATTGTATGACTATATACTTTGTAGAGGCACAATCTCCTTTTTTTTTTTTCTTTTTTTTTTTTTTTTTTAGAACTTTTCCGTTTTAAGATTACTTTGTTACTTGGCGCATTAGGCGACTGATTCACCAGGCCAGATTAAACGATAGTGCTCGCTAAGATCCAAACCATTTGAAAAATTTTCTTCTCTTGCTCAATTCTTAAACAATATGTTTGTCATAAATAATAAATATATAGCTATGATACTACTTGTATCTTTTTCTTTTAAATTTATCACTATTTATGTTGGTGTTATAAAATTATTTATTATTTAATCTTATTATAATCGTTTTAATTATTTTTAGGATTGCCTCTAATTAGATAAATATTGTAAGTGTAATTTTTACAGTTTATCGCGGAGGCCGTGAAAGAAACCCGTTAAATCGCCAAGAAGTAGTGATTTTCAAACGGAAAACCTTTAGTTATCATAATTTTATAACATCTTTTTTTTTTTTTTTTTTTTTTTTTTTACGCTGAGCTGCAAAAGATTTATTTATTTATTTATTTATTTATTTTACGTACATAGCTCGCTTTATTGTTATGGCCTTTTAAACAAGGTTAGAAATTAGAATGTGAAAGTCAGGCCTCAATGGTATCTAATTATTTTTTCTTAGTTGCCAAATTGGACTACTCAGATGTAATTTTTTTAATTGTTTATTGGAATCATAATAAGATAATAGTTTTTAATTAAAAACTTACTTAAACGGAACAAACAGTTGTAGAAATTTTTTAGTTATCTGCTGGTCAATTGATTTTTAAAATAAGTCAAGTATTACACCTTCAAGAAAATGTGAACTACCAGAAAATATTCATTTAAACTATTTTTAAATTATTAATTTATACAGGGTGACAAGAAATAACTTGGACGAAATTTCATACCAAATATCTGTAACTACAACTATCGCAAACTCATTTTGGAAGATGTTGTCTCACCTTGGTTGCAAAATACCTTTGGAAATAAAAGATGGACCTTCCAACAGGATTCCGCACCTACACACAGAGCTAAAGTCACTCAAGATTGGTGCAAGACAAATTTTCCTGACTTTATTGGAGCTCAAGAATGGCCACCGTATTCCCCAAATTTGAACCCAATGGGTTATTCTGTTTGGTCCATCTTGGAGACAAGGTTGTGTGCTAAACCTCATAAAACTTTGGCATCCCTAAAGGAATTCTTATGCAAGGAATGGAATAAAATATCAGTAAGTGAGTTGCGGCCCATAGCCGAAAATTTTGTGACACGTTTAAAGCTCTGTATGAAGGCTAAAGGTAGCCACTCTGAAAATTTGTAAATATAATAGACAAAATAATGTATTCATATTTATTGAAGTTTGGTCGTAATATTTTCATTAGCATTAAAGTTATAATGTATCATGTGTGTCCAAGTTATTTCTTGTCACCCTGTACTTTCAGGTTTTATAAGTAAAAATTTGGTTCAGTATTTCAAAATTCAGTATTACAGAAATTATCAGGATGAAAATTTTTTTATTATATATAAACTATGTGATAGCAATAGGTAAAAGAGTAAAAAAAAATAAAATAAAATAAAATAAAACAAAAAATACTTGAAATTTTTTATGATTTTGAAAGAAAAATTCTTTAAACAGCATTTATGTATTTTTGTACTAGCTGGTTTTTATTGAGCTTATGTATATGTGTTTAAATTGATAATGTAAGAACTTTATTAAAATCATAGAAAACGAGAATTTTGTAAATTATAAAGGCAAAATGGATTACGACAAAATTGGTTTTTATTTATTTATTTATTTATTAATCTGGTTAAAAGTTGTACGTCAAAATTCATGACTAGGTGTAATTTTATGGTCGCCAAACTTAAATTTCTAGGTGCAAAATACGCCTAATGACTGCTAATTTCGAACCCTGCTTTTAAAATAAACATAAAACAATTATTTTCAGTTTTGATTTTGTATATAATAAATAATTTATATTCTTACAATGTTAGAATAATTCATTTTATTTATAGATTTATTGCACATACAAAGGCAAAGTTAGTGCACAGTTAAAATAACAGAGAAGCATACTTCAAGGTCATTAACTTTAAAAAAAATTGAAATTGGATAAATTAAATGTTAATTAGAACTCAGTCATATAAATGTAATTATAGTGATTTTTTTTTTTTTTTTTAAATTTTTATATTCCTAATTTGGTTAAATTTTTATCATTTTCAGATGTTTTCATAGAGATATATTTCATACGGTAACTGAAAATTTATAACCTGACATATAACATATAATTAATGATATATATATACATATATATATATATATATATATATATATATATATATATATATATATATATATATTAATCATCGGGGTCAAAAAGTATTTATTACAAAAGTTTAAATGTTATAAATTATTTAAAGTTTAAAAATTAGTCATTTTATTTCAATAACCTTAAAAAGCCGAGCTAATATTATTTTTAAAAGTACAGATTACATCTAAAATTGCAATATTTTTCTTGTTTTCTTTTGTTTCATTTTGTTTTTGTTAAAAAATAAATAAGAATAGAAAGATTATAGAGGTCTGCGAATATTATTTACTTAAAATTAAGTAAGATATTTTTTGTATAAGCATTAATAATAAATTAATAAATAAAAATGAGTTGGAATATCAAATTATTTTACCATTAATTATTAATAAATTATTAAATAATAATTATCTTATTCCAATTTTGCTTTTTTTAATTATTACTTTAAAAAAAACTTCAGTTGTTTTATTCAGTTTATCTAGCTTAGATTTTACTTAATTCTTATTTATTTTATATACATATACTGGGTGATTCAAAATACATGTTACAGCGATTATCTCGTAAACTAAGAAAGATAGAAACATACTTTCAATTACAAAATTAGAGCAAATTAAGAGTAGATTTCAAATATAGCATTTTTTTGTACAAGGGGTTGTATACATATTAAATACGAAATTTAATTTTTATACGGCCCCTCCTATTATGTGACTTATATTTAGAAAATTATTCTCCTCGCTCTAACAAGCAAAATTAAAAAAAAATCATCTCTCTAAGTCAAAATTTCGCTGAGTTATTGCAATTTGAAAATGATGACTTACACCACTTTTTTTTCAATTTTGGCATCTATTTTTCGACGCCAACATGCTCACTTTAGGGGGTTATCTATGAGATGAGAAAAATTAAAAAAAAGATCCTTTATTTTAAAATAGCAACTAAAATCATTCAAGCACGTGAAATCAACAATTTTAAGAACTAATGGAAATTTACATTATTTCGTATTGTTAAAAAAATTAATAGTTAAATTTCTTAGGGGTCATCTGCAAATTAAAACACGTTAAGACAGGGAAAAAAATTAAAAATCTAGCAAAACCGTGTGGAATTTTCGCGCTTTATTTTTACCACTTTCCATCATGGTTGAAAAATTTAATGACTTCGGCTCTTTAACAATTCCAGCCAGGTTGAAAAGTGTTAATGACTTCGATTTGTCTGTCTGTCCATTCGTCATTCTGTGTGTCCGCGCTCTAACTCCCGTGAATATTCATAGAATTTCCTGAAACTGATATATGTTATTTGAGTTCACTATCGGATGTTCCTTATTGAAAATGGAGTGAATACCTCTGCTAGCTTGTGCACAGGGACACCCGAAAGTATTCCAAAGCATTGTGTTCTATGAGAGGTGTTTTTATAAACCATATTTTAATACCTTTAATTTATGCATATATTAATGAAATTGAAATACGTTATTAAAGTTTTCTATTGGATATTTTCTATGGAAAATGGAGTAAACACCATCACTGGTTTGTATACAGGGACACCCGAAAGTATTCCAAAGCATTGCGTTCTATGTGAAGATATTTCTATAAACCAAATTTTAATTACTTAGCATAAGTCTTAATGAAATTGAAATATGTTATTCATATGCACAAAAGAATGCTTTCTATAGTGTTCAGTACGATTAGCATTGGATTTACAGGGCACACAAAAATATTCAGTTACGTTAAGGGTTATTATTGGACATTCGCTGGAATTACATTTTCGTTTACATTAAACATTTTTTAACAATTTTTAACAGTGAATAGGATTTCAATTTGCATATTTTTTTGTCTGACTGTCCATCTGTCCGTCTGCCCGCCCCCAGCGTCTGTAAATATTTTCAGAAATTTTCAGAAATGATATATGTTATTCAGGTTTACTATATGATATTCCCTATTTAAAATGGCATTAATTAATTCTCTACAATTGGTTTATGTACAGGAACGCACATAAAATGCCAATGTATTGCGTTTTGGGACAGATATTCTTATAAATTACATTTAAATTACTTTATACTGTAAAAGTCATAAGGATATTCATATTTATTGTTAATATTCTAAAATAATGTTTTGTATAGAATATGATATCGTATAGATGTATAATTCTATGTCAGGGGGGTTACCGCCATTCTCAACCCCCGTTTAATTACAGTGCCTATACTTATCAAAACAAAAATCAAGTCTGTTATCAATTTCCTTGAAACTTGCAAATCTTAATCAACTTTTCAAGTGGCAACTAGATATGGAATCCGAAGTACCAAATTCGCATTTCCTGTAGTTATTACTTTCTCATACCCATAAGGTAGAGAAAGTATTGTTTTTGGGCCAAATTTTCGAAAGTGAGTTTTAGTTATATTTACACGTTTTGAGATTCCCTGAATATGAAAATCGTGTTTTTAGCGGTTGGTCTGTGTGTGTGTCTGTCTGTTATCAGCATATCTTAAGAACAAATAACAGCAGATATTCAAACTTGGTATTCTAAATATGTATCATATAGGGATGCTACACTAAGCTTTTCATTGAGATGAAACAAATGGTTCGTGTACAGGGACACTCAAGAATATTCAAATACATTACGTCTATGGGGGAAATTGCAGGTAAGTATAGTTTAACACCTATAGACTGCACTAAACCAAATGAAACGAATATATATTTTTTATATGCATAAAAACATGCCTCATGTAGAATATGGCAGGGAAATCATTCACTGTTCATTTACAGGGCTACACAAAATAACTAGATTATAATGCGACAATAGCTGAAAATTGATGGAAGTGCATTTTAGGTTGTGCCGTATATTATTACTATAGGTTTATATTTAGGTGCACTTTGTGGTTTGTACATATTCTTCAGAGGATATACAGGGTTGCAAATATTTAAACTATAATATTCTTTTTTATTGTTAGTGAAAGTGCTTTACTATAATATTTTACCATGTCCAGGAAAGATGCTCAGGAATGGAAATGAATTCCTCATAGACATATGGTAAATAATGCATGTTTTTAGGCTAAATATGCATCGCTTGTTTTTTTTTTTTTTTTTTTTTTTTTTTTTTTGTATTTACACGTTTTGAGGCTTCCTTATTACCAAAGTCAAGTTTTTAAAAGTTTGATTATTGCCTGCGTCGAATAATTTCAGGAAACGAATAATTTCATGAGATCACCCCTCACACAGAACTAACTATCATATAAAACTCTTCCGAAACCTAATTTGAATTATTTTAACATAGGTTTACACAGTACTCTTTATGTTACCTCTTAATCTCCAACCTGTATTTATGGTATTAAATTTCAGGGTAAGAGAAAGTCGTGTGAGTGGCACACCAGATTATTTGTTGTTAAATTATTCTGATAATTCATATATATACAGATCAAACAATAAAAATTTACCTTTCGTATTCAGGAGGCCTCAAAATGTGGTATTATACAGAAAAAAAATCGCTCTTCAAAAACTACTTTGTTTACAGTATGGGTATGAGAAATTAATTTTCCGTTCTGTGTCAGCAGTGTTCTTCGAAAAAAAAAAAAAAAAAAAAAAAAAAAATGCAGCAAAGCACTTACGTGAATTACATTTAATAATAATAATAATAATAAAAAATTTTACCTTAATTTTGGGTAGCCCTGTATATTGTCTATAAACTATATACAAATGACTTTGTGTACGTAAATTTAGTGTTATATGTAAAACAAGTAACATAAATTGAAATATACTTCCAGCAATCCCCAAGTATAGCTCCAATATATCAAAATACTCTGGGTAACCCTGTAAATGAATGATGAATGATTGCTATACCATAATCTACATAAAACATGCTTTTATGCGTATAAAAAATCTGTTCTTTTCATTTTGTTTAGTGCGGTATATACATGTCGCACTGTACATATAAGAAATTTCACTCACAGACGTAATGTATTTGAAATCTCTTGAATGACCCTGTGAACAAACAATTGTCTGATCGCAATGAATACTTTAGTGTAGCACTGCAATATGATACGGATTTAGAATATCGAATTTGGATTTTCTGCTACTATTTGTTCTTGAGATATTCTAATAACACAGAAACACAAACACACACACACACAGAGAGAGAGAGAGACCAACCGCTTAAAATATGATTTTTGAATTCAGAGGATCTGAAAACGTGCAAATATAACAAAAGCTAATTTTCGAAAATTTGACTCAAAAACAATTCTTTCTCTACACCGTGTATATGAGTAAGAGAATGTATAAAAGAAAAGAAAGAAAAATGAATTTGAAAATTCCCTTTTAGTACATTAATTATTTATAAATTTTATTTGTTAAATTATCAATGAGTATTCTCTTGTGTATTCACAAAGACATAACAGGTTAAAATAGCCGTCTTTCCCTGAATGATTTTTCTCCCCCCCCCCCCAAACGCTGATCAACGTGTGCCTTATTACAAAAGCTATAGTAATTACAATTTCTCACTTTTGATACAACCCCTTAAGATTTGGCGAAAAATGCTAGAATTTTAAAATTGCAATAACTCAGCGAGATTTTGACTTAGAGAGATGATTTTTTTTTTATTTTGATTGTTAGAGCGAGGAGAATATTTTTCTAACTATAAGTCATATGATAGGAGGGGCCGTATAAAAATTAAATTTCGTATTTAATATGTATACAGCCCCTTGTACAAAAAAATGCCATATCTGAAATCTACTCTTAATTTGGATTAATTTTGTAATTTGAAGTATGTTTCTATCTTTCTTAGTTTACGAGATAATCTCTGTAACATCTATTTTGAATCACCCGGTATATCAGTCATTCCATATAATTTCATGGAAGTATGTTGCTCAACAAATTTCGATTTTTTTTTTTTTTTTTGTGTGTGTGTGTCCCTTATAGGTGCACGTGAGAGATGTTTAAAACAACTTTTTTTTTTTCTACTACTAACCTTGTATTTTATACAGGTCATTAAAAGTCGTTCTCATGGTCAAAAATGGGATTATTAGACCTTTAAATTTTGCACGAATCTGTTTGAATTAAATTTATAAGTGTTAATTTTAAATACTAGTATTAAAGTACATAAGGTAAAAGTGTTCCATGCTTAGTTATACTGCTGTAACTTAATAACTAAAATAATTACAATAGGTCAAAGTTCAAAGTCAAACGTAAAATTTTTACCAATTTCTATAGTAAATAACTCTTCTAGGGAACAAAACCACAAAATAAAATATCACACAAATTAATCTCTGGAATCTTACTAATCAGAAAATTTAATTGTGACTGTGTGGTTTTTAACTCTTTACAATTTACAGGACCCCGAAATGTCATAAAAATGACAAAATGTCATAAAAATGACAAGACCCCCATAAACTAAAAGGGGATGAAATTGAAAAAAAAAAAGTCTTTGCCAGTTTATTAACCTATTAAATTATTATGTATACTGTGTGTATCGTTTTGTGGTTTTGAGTTTTTAAAAAAATATTTATTAAATAATTATTAAATATTTACAAATAATAAAAATAATAATAATGTTTCATAATATTTCTGTTACAGTAATTTTGAATTATTATAAAGCACATCTTAATAAGTATCACATAATTTAATCTCTGGAGTAACACTAATGAGAAAATTTAATTGTAGATGTGTGGTTTTTAACCCTTTACAGTTTACAGGTCTCCTAAATGTCAGAAAAATAACAAAAAGGGCATTTTAAGACCCCCATAAAACAAAAGCGGAAGAAATTTTTAGAAAAAAGTTTCTTTGCCAATTTATTAATCTATTAAAGTATTATGTATACACTGTATGGTTGTTTTGTGGCTCTGAGTTTTAAAAAAATACTTATAAAATAATGATTAAATATTTACAAAAAAGAATAGCAAAAATTTTTAATATTTTATTATAATTCTATTAAAGTAATTTTGAAATGTTATAAAGCACATCTTAATAAAAAAAAAATAATAATAATCTGCAATTATTTAATTCAACGTTTAATTTTCTTCTTTAGTGTGCGCCAATTAGCCTAACTATACAATTTAAAAAGCTATACAGTTTTTTTAAAAATCAAAACCACAAAATAATACACTCAGTATACATAATATTTTAATAGATTAATAAATTGACAAAGAAATTTTTTTTTATTCCCTTTTGAGTTTATGAGAATCTTAAAATGTCATTTTTGTCTTTTTTTTTTTTTTTTTTTTTTTTTTTTATTGACATTTCGGGAACCTGTAAACTGTAAAGAGTTAAAAACCACACAATTATAATTAAATTTTCTCATTAGTGGGACTCCAGAGATTAATTTGGATGATATTTTGTTTTGTGTTTTTTTTTTTCACTAGAAGAGTTATTCACTATAGAAATTGGTAAAAATTTTACGTTTGAACTTTGACCAAATGTAATTATTTTAGTTATTAAGTTACAGCTATATAATTAAGCGTGGAACACCTTTACCTTATGTAATTTTACCCTAATATTTAAAATTAACACTTATAAATTTAATTCAAACAGATTCGTTCCAAAATATAAAAGTCCAATAATCCCCTTTTAGACCATGAAAACAAGTTTTGATGACCTGTATAAAATACAAGGTTAATAATAGAGAAAAAAAATAAAAGTTGTTACCGAAAAGTCCGTGGAGACTCAAAAGGATTTTGGGTTCTGCCTGTTTGTCTCGCGATAGCGGCCGCAAAAAAAAAGTCGTGGACTTGAAATTTGGTTCATATATTGTTGAGCCACACGGAAATAGACGTATAGGTTTTGGCCTATGTGGTGAATTTCATTTAACATCGTTACTCTGCATTAAAAAAATGAAATTAGCGTACATTACTGAAATGCTTAAACTCATGTTTTCTGTAGAAAATATGTGTGATTAGGCTTCATAATTAACATACAGGACCTTACAAAAGTGTTCCGATAAAGTCGCGTAACCATCCAAATTATGTCAAATTTCGAGCAATTATTTATGAAAAACATAGAATAAGTTGAATAGTTTTTCTTGGTGTATACAATGTTGATGGTTCGTTTACACAGACACACAAAAGAATTTTGGGACATTAGAGCCTATGGAGAAATTTTTATTTAAGCGCATTTTAACGCGTTTATGCTGTATTCAACATAATGGAATTAACACACACTAAAAAGATGCTTAAAAGCAAGTTTACAAAAAATAAAAAAAATAGAAATAAAAGCAATGTATAGACTAAATAATTTACTTACAGAGCCACACCAACGATATTCCGATGATATCCTTTAATCCTCCAAATGATGTCAAGTTAGATTGAAATATTAATGAGTTTTAATTAATTAGGTGCAATCTTTTTATTAGTGTATATAATAACTGTGGCTCATTTTCAGTGACACACAAAAGAATTTCCTACCATTACGGTCTATAGATGGTATTTCTAAAAAGTGTATTTTAACGTAGTTACACCCCCATTAAATATAATGAAATGTTATTAGAATGTTCAAAAGCATGCGTTTTATGGGGAAAATTGGGCATAAAATTGGTAATTAGTTTACAGGGTTACACAAAATAATTCTGATATGTTAGGTAATCTTTTTGCATAAAATTTCGTACAAGTATTTATGAGTTAAAAGAAAGTATTAGAAAGCTGTTACTAGGAAAATATATAAATATACACATATAGAGATGGATATTGCGGGGGGTTGAGAGGGTCGGCAGCCTCCCTCCATATTATAATATATAAATATATATATATATATATATATATATATATATATATATATATTATGGAATGAATAAAAATGGTCTGCTGAGTAATGTGTGATGCAAATAGGACGTTGAAGCTCCTGACCTGCAGATCCACTAGTTTAAACACCTCTCACGTGTGCCTATAAGAGACACAAATATAAAAAAAAAATCAAAAATAGTTAAATGTGTAAAACATGCTAAACAAAAACATAAATAAATGTTTATCATTTTAATGTCAATTGAGGTTCAATGTTAAGTCTTCTATACATATACATACATATATATATATATATATATATATATATTCTTTGAAAACATATTTCCTTAGTCTAAAACCATGTCATCAAATAACTTTTAACCATGTCATCAAATGTATGTCACTATACGACTTGGATATTGATCATTTGATGTCCTTTATGGTCTGATGATTCTAGTTAGAGAATATTTTCTACTTTTTATCCAATACTATTAAATTTAGCTTCTCTTTGCTATTAACAGGCCCTGGAACAAACACGTAGAATGTTTTATAAGAAAATACAAAAGCGAAAAAGCAAGAAGCAAAAACAAAAAAAGTACAGAAGCCAGAAAAATCACAAAATTTTCAAAATATTAATGAAACATGTGATTTCTTTTAACCTTGAATTAAAAAAAAAATTAAAAATTAAAAAACATTAAAATATTTAAATTAACCGAAATTTGTTAATTAATATAGGCAGAAAACTCAAGAAACGATCAGTTGTATTAAACAACAAACATATTTTTTTCTTTGAAATATGTTAGGTTTCATTTAAATCAGAAAGAAATTATTACTTAAAATAATGTTATAAACCTATAACTTTGACATCCTGAAACCCTGAAGTTTAGTTTGCTCGTACACAGGTATAAGAGCATTTGATACATTTTCTTCATTTAAACCTAGCATTATTCTCATTTTCAAGCAAATAGGGTAAAAACAATAGAGTTTTACTTAACAATGGTTTCTTTTTTAAATAACAGGATATTAATTATCAGAAATTGAACATTTACTCCTTTCTGATTCCACGAAGCACAATAAGCTTGGTATTATTCAAGTAATACATCTTTTTCTTATTTAATCATGGAATTTGATGATTAATTAAAGCAAAGTTTATTACTAAAATGTAGCGGTATTATATAGCTTGATTAGACTCTTGTAAAGGGATAAATTTTATATACATAGAGAATGAACTGTTCTCAAGTTAATATGATATATTCTCAAAGTTCGTTATTTTAAGTAGACTTTTTAAATATTAAAAAAAAAAAAAAAAAAAAATCAAGAAATTAATGTTCTTAGACATTTTAGTGTTTAGTACATTTTAATAATTTTAGTTATAGGTTAATAGAGGATGGGTCAGAACCAGAGTTCCCAACTTTTATAATTTATTCACGAGCATTTTTAGCCCCGCCTTCTTTTCGCACCAGTAATTTTATAGATTATTTCTCTTTAATATGTGACAACGATTAAATAAGAAGAAAATCATTTTTCAAAATTTCCGGTATGAAAAAGAGGCGGGGCTAAAAATGCTCGTGAATAAATTATGGAAGTTGGGAACTCTGATCAGAACCCATGTGTTGAAAGCAGGTGATTTTACAACTCTGTGTTTACTTTTTTAAAACAATTTGAAATAGAAATATTGCATTATTTCTCCTGTACTTTATTTCAGTCTTATAATTTTTTTAACCAAATCTTATTAAATTAATTAATCTGTACCTTGGATCTAAATTATATATGAATAATTTAATATTTTCATATATATATATAGGCGGAGGGGGGGAAAGAAGAAGACTATCCAAAAAGAAACAGAAGCGTTTATCATGCAAAGTTATGATAGATAATGTGATGGTTCAAAAATCATTGTATGCCGCATCAAGTAGAATGTACACTATAGCATGTTCCATGCGAGATATTTAATTATTTACAATATGACTGAGGCAAATTCTTTAATTAACGCCACAGATTCGGGCATGTATGTATGTGTATCGATTACATTTTTGTTTCGATGGTCGCAAAAATGTTAGCGAGTGCTCTTTATCTTTTCGCATACCCTCTGTCCTTGACATAACCTACAGAGAAAAAATCACATGGATGGAGATACGGCGAAAAAGGAGGCCAATTAATGCTTATGCACTGTACACATTTCTTAAATTCAGTACAAACACCAGGTCAAAACAATCATGATTATTATTGCCTGTAATATGAAAAATTCCCACACGTTCTAAGTCAACACTTGAAGTTTTATTACTTGAAGTTTGGACAGTTTTTTTTTTTTTTTTTTTTTACTCAGGACATTTCATATTAAAACTGCATTCTCTCACAGTTCGTAATTATTTTACTGCTTAATATAATACATGAATTAGTTTTCTTTTTTTATTTATTTATTTGTTGTTTTTAGATTCATTACTGACATAAAAATTCCGTAATGATGAGATTTAACATAATTCAAATATTTCCGCTCAAATCTTTCAAAAGCTTTCGCTCCGTGACTACTTTGACTGCAATAAGTAAAACAAAATCAGGTCATTGAATCTATGTTTGTTAAATCGTTCACTTTCATCGACATTCCATTTCCGTAAACACGAAAAAATACTTGTTGCGTGTCATTTAAAGACAGCTGAAATGATGAAAAGTTCAGTGGTTGTTTCAACTTCAGCGCTTTGATAATTCATAACATTGTATGAAACGTAAGGTTGTAAAAAATACCGGTTATTGACCTATCGTCACTGTGAAAATATATTTAAAAATATGTCTGTTCTTTATAAAAGACGTTTTCAAGTAACATTATAACGATAATATAAAAATTCCGAAAAACACACCATGTATATCAGAGAATATATAAAGACAGTTCTAAGAAAATAAGAATAGAAAAGGGTAGTTCTAAGCTTCATTTTATTCCATCGCGTGCGCATCTCGCTCCAAAAATAGGGAAGAGCTTTGAACAGACAAGTAAATGTCTGGATTTTTAAAGCAAAATAGAGAAAAATAACTAGTATGATGTGACCACCACAAGACTTTCTTCTATGTAATTTTATACAAAAATCATGCAATACAAATTATTTATTAAATTATTTTCCATTATAAATGCAGACGACTTTTATCTGACAGAATTATATCACTAAATGCCGAAAAAAAGTTTTTTTTTTTTTTTTGTTTTTTTTTCCCCAATATCAAAAGAAATACGATGTTTTTTTTCACTTTCCGAACACTATAGTGAGGAAAGTATTGTAATCATGTCAAAAATCCGAATTCGAGATTTTGATGTTTCTATACGTTTCGAGGTCCAACGAGTCCGTTTTCACTATTTTTACGATGATGTATGTATGTGTGTGTGTATGTATGTGTGTATGTATGTGTGTATGTATGTGTGTATGTCTGTGAGTGAACACGCTAGCGTCTAAACGCTTTGTTCGAATAAGCTGAAAGTTGGTACGTATATTGTAAGTCACCATAGTACGAACCCTATAGATTTTGGTGAATGTAGCACTTATAGTTTTTTTACAGGGACACAAAGAAAAATTCTTTATCATTATGGCCAAGGGACCAAAATCTTAAAAGTGCGATAGCATCTAAACGCCTTCTTTAATTGAGCAAAAACTTTATACACATATTATAGGTCACAGATACTCAATCTGTATAGATTTTGGAGAATCTAGCACTTATAGTTTTTTTACAGGGACACAAAGAAAAATTCTTTGCCAAATTTTTAAAAGTGTGATAGCGTCTAAACGCCTTATTAATCTCAGCAAAGAATTTGTACACATGTTATAGGTCACATTTGAACCAACTGTATAGATTTTGGTGAATCTAGCACTTACAGTTTTTTTACAGGGACACAAAGAAAAATTCTTTATCTTTATGGCCTATGCGACCAGCGATAGCATCTAAACGCCTTATTCAATTGAGCTGAAAATTTGTATGAATATTATAAATCACTGTTGCACTAACTATAAGCATTTTGGTGAATCTTGCATTTATAGATTTTTACAGGGACACAACGAAAAATTCTTTATCCTTATGATCTAAGGCTCAAAGTTCAGTAGCGTTAAATAAAACCTCGTGTGATATATGGAGAAAAATACTCAAACACTCTGTTATGGTTTTCTCTTTTTTGTTTGTTTAGCAACACCTCTTTCTTTATTTTATCTACAAAACTGTTAGTTACTCAATGTTTGGAAAGTCGAGTGGAGTCACTCCAGATTTTTTTCCTAAGTTTGTTTTCGTTAAAAAAATTAAAAAGTTAGACAACTTTGTTTTAAATTATCACAGATCTATGATTCAACCATTCGTTTTAAAGGAATTGACGAGATCTTTCGAAAGATGCCCATATTGAAAAGTTACACCCCCCCCCGGGGGGTTACATCCCCCCAGGTGGGGAAGCGAGCTTCCACATGCACAAACTTTTTTCCTAGTTTACTACTACTATTATCAATAATTCATATTAATTTTAAAATCACACATTAAAAATAACTCGAATTATGTACCTTTATACGAAATTTTGTCCTATACTACCATGTTAAAAATTTAGAAAAATATGGTATCACAGCGCCACCTATTGACAGCATGATCTGCAAATCTAATCAGCACCAGTTTATGTCAGGGTCCAGCTAAATACCAAGTTTGGTTAAAGTTCGTTCATTGATTCTTGAGATACAGCGTCCACAAAATTTGTGATACACTACACAGACAGACACTTTCTAAAAACAGTCAAATCGTATTCAGGACATCCCGAAACGTGTAAATCCATCGAAAATTGGAGTTCGAAAATTTTCACGAATCCGATACTTTCTCTATATATACGTATAGAAGAAAAAAAAAGGGCTTCCTACAATATTCTTTTAAGGACATGAATGAATAGGTAAAGCACAATAAATAATTCTACACCCTCTAACTATAAACGATTTGCATAGACAACAGTTTGAAGAAAGACAGCTGAGTGTGTTATATGAAAGTTTAATTTGTAATATGTGGACTAAAATTCATTTACGAAAATAATGATTATAAATAAAACAGTAATAATATATCAATATACTTGACATTTCTTTGTTATTTAACAAAATGTTTATTCTAAAAAGTACAAGTAATAAAGCCTTTATCTGTATTCTTGCTTTGTTGTAAATATGTATATTTTTTTATATACAAGTGAGCTATGAATCCTTTTTTTTTTTTTTAACAGTAGTAGATATTAAGTATTTTCTAAATTTCAAATGTTATGAGGACTGCTGCTAGAATATCAATTTCCCATGCAATTGAAAAAAAAGAGATTTTAGCAATGAACGAGGGCCTAGTATGTACCCTCTATAAATTTTCTTTTATTTTATGCTTACTTTTACCATAAGGTTTAGCTAAAATTAAACTATTTGACAAAGATGGATTCCGTTCAATTACTCATCATATATTTTTACTCATAAATTTTTACCAGTGTGCCATACTAAATTCATGATGAAGAGCAGAGAATTCTGATGATGAGCAGGCATAGCTAAGGACTGAAATCATATGCACTGGGATACCCTTTCCCGTCGTTTCTATACATATACCTCATCCTAATTTTCTGAATAATTTTGAAGGCATTCATTTCGTATTTTAGTTTTTAAGCAATTCTTGGTATTCCCCATTATGCAAATTTATGCGAAATATTGTCCTATTCTGGCATGTTAAGGAAATTGTAAATTTCTAATAACTTAGATGTTTTCAAAGTAGAATGTTTTAATTCAATGGCTTGATATGATGACGATAATGATGAAATGTGACAATGATAAAAACTTCACAAAACTATGGGCAAACATTTTCACGCATATCAAAATTCCCCACATCTATAGTATTATGGGGAATTAATTTATTCATTTGGAGCGTCTTAATCCATATTTCATTTCTAAATACCTTAAAACGGCCAACTTTAAGCATTTTTTTTTTTTTTTAAATGAATGTTTTAATGTCTTATTTGGAACTAAATAAAAAAATAAGAATAATTGCTTAACAAATTATTTTCGCATTTTAATGTATTTTAATTCTTATACTTTTCCGTTTTTGTCCATCATCTTATAATTCAGAAACATTGTTTTCCAATTAATAAGTTCCTCGCAACTGATAATGAATTTCAGAGATAGCCCTCATAATCTTTTTTTAAATTTCTATACTTTATCATTTAATTTTCTGTTATTTTTCATTATCTTATGATTCAAGAACGTTATTTTCTAATATAGAGTTGTTCATAGACTGATAATGAATTTTAAAAAAAAAAGCATTCATATATTCTTGAAGTTTTCCTTAACAAGAAAAACTGCACAAACTATAATTATTTAAGAAAATATATTTCTTGTCGTTTAATCCTTGTTGTTTAATCCTTTTTTTTTTTTTTTTTTTTTTTTTTTTTTGGTATAAAAATATCGTATTAAATTATACATATAAAAAGTTTTTTAAACAATGAATTTCCTAAGGAACAAAGTATTTTCGTTTTCTATTATCTTTAAATATAATATAATAAAATCTTTTTGTAAAAAAAATAGAACCGACTCCAAAAAGCAACTACTATTCAAAAAAAGAAAAAAAAAAAAAATTTATGAAATGAAACTAAATTGCGCCTAAAAGTATGAAATAATTTCCTTCGCCAACAACCTATAACACTACAATTAATCATAACTTTTGAAGTCGGCGCAAAATTAAATAAACTTTAATTAGTTTTTAAAGGTTTGTTTTTAGATCGGTAGCAACAAATGCTGTCGTCTCGAATGATCCATTTTCATGTTTCCTTTATTATTTTATCACTGTATACAATTGATCCTTTAGTAGCATCTACATAGAACAGTGAACATTCTTCACAATGCGGTATTTATGTTTCTACGAAGTTAGAGTTTCCTTTGCAAATTTGGTATAACTTTGATAACTATCATCCTTGGTGGATTTTGGATTTGGCGTTCAAAACGTATTGCAAAAATATACACGCAAGATGTATATTTTCATAATATATTTTGTACGAAGTATTGTTTCATATTCTTGATTACTCTCTTAATATACCTTATTAAATTAATCATGATATCCCAAAGAAATTAAATATGTTTGCCAGATAATTTTGAGATTTTTCTTTCACCAAGGACGTCAGATATCAGCATCTTCGTCAAATTTTGCTGCTTACGAAATCTTATTTGTTTTTTTTAATCAAAATAGTTTTCGGTTGCGTTTTGCAGGTGGCAATGTGAGATGTATATTTTGAATAGGATTTGATTTTTGTATTGAATAAAGGTATCAATTTTTATTTATTTTTGCGCCGACTTCAAAAGTTATGATTAATTGTAGTGTTATAGGTTGTTGGCGTAGGAAATTATTTTATACTTTTAGGCGCAATTTAGTTTCATTTCATACATTTTTTTTTTTTCTTTTTTTGAATAGTAGTTGCTTTTTGGAGTCGGTTCTATTTTTTTTACAAAAAGATTTTATTTTTCTCATTTCAGTGAAAACTTATTCATACAGCAGAACATCAAATAACGTTCGACGGCAGTTTCTTTAATCACAACATCCAAGAAAAGTGACATAACTCAAAAAATAGTTTATGTCACTGAAAAACACATGAAATGCACCCAGTGTGAACAAAAAAGTTACATCTCCATCTAGAAAGTTATACACTCGAGAGACAGTTGTGCCAGTTTTATTCTAGTCAAGTTATTTTTAAGTTGATTTTTCTCAAATGCTGCATTTTTAAGTTGTGTCACTTTTCTTGCCTTTATTGGATATGAGCAAAAAACTATCTAATGAATGAACATACGTTAAGTTAAAAAGTCTTTAGAAATGTAAAGAACGGATACGCTGTATTCGTAACCAAAAATTCTGTTAGGCATATATATTGAATTTTACAGTGAATACGTGCCACTCGCTGCGCTGAAAATTGCGCAGCGTAAAGTTCAACAAAGAGCAAAATATGCATCGCAGCTGACGGACATAAATTTTAACATCAATACTTACATACTGCTTTTACCAGTGTAGCTGCTGGCGTTCAGCAGTTAAAGTGAGAACAGACTTTTGTGAGTATCCTGTAATTTATTTATATCTTAATGAAATCATAATGAAGCCTATTTCAGGCCAAGAACATTACGACAACAAAAAAAGTATTAAAATTAAATAATCTCTTAAGAAGTTATAAGCTAACAAATTTCAACAACAACAAGGAGAAACATGGTTTGTATTGAGAACCTCTTCCTTTATGAAGTCGGTTTAAAACGTCTATGCGTTAATCGATGTGACCGCTTACAATAACCATACTTTGAATTTTACATAGCATAAATGTCACCCGCTACGCTACAACATATGCAATGTCGTTCAAGTGTGCACAAAATAGGAGATTGTGAACAAACAAATACACATTTTAAGCGTTCTGTTTTTAGCATTAATGTCTAAACTATCTTTTCGTACTAAATCGATGATGCTCTGCAATTTTATAATTCACTTTTTACTTCTGTCTCGAACTGTTTCCTACATAGGAACGCTAACTCCACTGTTTCCCACCAGGTGGCGCTGTAGGCGGTTGAATCGCGCAGCACATATCCACTTTACTATAGCTACATACCACTTTTATTACTATAGCTGCAGCTGTTCAGCAGTTAAAAGAGTCGGGACTGACTTTTTTGGACACCCTGTATTTTCTTTTGATCATAAATCTATTGCAATGGGACCTATTTCAGACCCAGACCTTTACAATAAAACAAAAAGTACCAAAATCGGATTATCTGTTCAGAAGTTATAAGCTAACAAACAACAAAAAAAACAAAAAAACATACGGTTTGAATTGAGAACCTCCTCTTTTTTGAAGTCGGTTAATTAGAGCATCTCTTACGAAATTATAAGCTTACAAACACCAACAACAACACATAGCTTGATTTAGAACACCCTCTTTTCTGAAGTTGGTTGAAAACGACTTTGCGCTAATCGATGTGACCGCTTACAGTAACAGTACTTTGAACCACAGAGTATACGTGTCATCCGCCAAGCTGCAAAGTGTGCAACGTAGTTCAAGTGTGCACAGTGTAGGAAATTGCGAAGAAACAACTGCACGTTTTAATTTTTCTATTTTTAGCAATAATGTCTAAAAACTGTCTTTTCGTAGTAAATCGATGATGTTCTACACTTCGTAATTAACTTTTCTCTCATCTTGAACCGTTTTTGAGATAGGAGCACTGATTCCGCTGTTTTTAACCAGATGACGTTTTATTTTCTTTAGATTGTAAAGATATTAGAATGGGACCTACTTCAGACCAAGATCATTACAGCAAAACAAAAAGTATCAAGTAACCGTATTTTGAACTATATAACCTATGTCTCACCAGCTACACTTCAACGTGTGCAATGTAGCTCAAGTGTGCATAGTGTAAGAAATTGAGAAGAAACAAATGCACGTATTTAGCATTGTATTTTTAGCATCAGTGTCTAAACTATCTTTCCGTACTAAATCGATGAAGTCCTGCAATTTTATAATTCTCTTTTTCCCCCTGTCTTGAACCGTTTCCGAGATAGGAACGCTAGCATGAATGTCTAAACTATCTTTTTGTGCTAAATCGATGATACTTTTCAACTTTGTAATTCACTTTTTTCTCTAGAACCGTTTTCGAGATAGTAACACTAACTCCGCTATTTTCCACCAGGTGGCGCTGCAAGCGGTTTAACCTTGTACTACATGGACACTTTGCTATACTTACATACCATTTTTAACACTATAGCTGCAGCCGTTTAGCAGTTAAAAGAGTTTCGACTGATTTTTTGGGGCACCCTGTATTTTCTTTAGATTGTAAAGATATTACAATGGGACCTGTTTCAGACCAAGACCTTTTCAACAAAACAAAATGTGTCAAAATCGGAGCATCCGTTCAGAAGTTATGAGCTTAACAAACATAGAAAAAACATACGGTTTGAATTGAGAACCTTCCTTCTTTTTTGAAGTCGGTTAATTAGAGCATCTCTTGCGAAATTATAAGCTTACAAACACCAACAACAACACATAGCTCGAATTAAGAACACCTTCTTTTCTGAAGTTGGTTGAAAACGACTTTGCGCTAATCGATGTGACCGCTTACAGTAACAGTACTTTGAACCACAGAGTATACGTGTCATCCGCTACGCTGCAAAGTGTGCAACGTAGTTCAAGTGTGCACAGTGTAGGAAATTGCGAAGAAACAACTGCACGTTTTAATTTTTCTATTTTTAGCCTAAAAACTGTCTTTTCGAAGTAAATTGATGATGCTCTACAACTTCGTAATTAACTTTTCTCCCATCTTGAACCGTTTTTGAGATAGGAGCACTGATTCCGCTATTTTTAACCAGATGGCGTTTTATTTTATTTAGATTGTAAAGATATTAGAATGGGACCTACTTCAGACCAAGATCATTACAGCAAAACAAAAAGTATCAAGTAACCGTATTTTGAACTATATAACCTATGTCTCACCAGCTACGCTACAACGTGTGCAATGTAGCTCAAGTGTGCATAGTGTAAGAAATTTAAATGCACGTTTTTAGCATTGTATTTTTAGCATCAGTGTCTAAACTATCTTTTCGTACTAAATCGATGATGCCCTGCAATTTTATAATTCCCTTTTCCCCCCTGTCTTGAACAGTTTCCGAGATAGGAACGCTAGCATGAATGTCTAAACTATCTTTTTGTACTAAATCGATCATACTCTTTAACTTTGTAATTCACTTTTTTCACTAGAAACGTTTTTGAGATAGGAGCACAAACTCCGCTATTTTAAATTTTTAGATAGGAAAGTATGAGTGGTAATTACGTGTAGAGGCACAAATACTTTAAAAGCTATAACGATGTTTCTTCATTACATCCACGTAAAGTACTTCTTGAAATCAATTTTTACAAAATATGCTCAAAATTTCTACCATCTACAGAATTACAGGCTTAACAGCCTTGTGAGAATGATTGGCGAATAGGGTCTAAGGTCACTAGGTAATCCGTTCTGGCAGCACGATTCCTGCATTTATGAAATTATTCATTAATCACTCTCACGACACTGCCAAGCTTGTGTTACAATTAGTGATCATTATTCCGAATGTTTCTTTTAAAATTTCCTCTAAAGAATCACTTTGCGTCGATGTGTAAACATTGTTTGGATTTTTCTTATCTCATTTTGTGTGTTTCTGCCTCTACATGTGATTTCCGCCCATACTTTCCTATAGTAAAAAAATTTCGTTTTAGTGAGTCCTGTCCTGTGTGGGTTCCAAATCTCAAGAGTAAGGCCCAAGGGCGCTTTTTGAAATTAAATGTTGAGAATGAAGATGAGTATAGACTAATTCAAAGCTTACTAATCAAAGAAAAAATCCAATATAAATCTTATCTTCTTGAGGCGGATAAATGTCTTAAGGCAGTGATTGGGGGACTCCCCATCAACATTGCTCCTTTTGAAACCTCTAAATTAATGTCTATTTCTGGGTTCATGGGTGTCACTGTGACTCAAATGTACAGAGGACCCCTCTCGAAGAAGGTCCTCATGCCACTATTCCATTTGGCGATTCCCAAGAATCAGCTTGAAATTGAAGCCGATTCGATCTTCCAGATCACAGAATTCATGGAAACGGAAGTTACCGTTGAACTGTACAAGGGCAAAAAGGGTCCCTCACAATGCTACAATTGTCAAGGCTACTTCCATTCAGCCCTGTCTTGTAATCTTCCGCCCCGGTGTGTAAAATGCGCTGGTGAGCACACATCAAAAAATTGCAACAAGCCCTTTGCTGAGCCTTACAGATGCGTGCATTGTGGAGGAGCCCATCCGGCTAATTTCAGGAACTGCCCTAAGTTCCCAAATCAAAATTCAAAAAACGCTAAATCAAAGCGTAAGCCCCAAGTCCCAGAGACACCCAAACCTAAGGTTTTCCAGAGTAGGAAGGTGGAACAGTCCTGCAGCTTTGCAAGGGCTGCCACAGGGCGAAACGAGAGCTTAGCCCCGCCCCCAGTCAAATTGACCAACCAAAATCATTCGGTCCCAGCAGACACCAGTCCGGAAACCGAATTTCTAAATTATGTCATGACTTTGGAAAAAAATCATGACAAAAAACTAATCGTTAAAGCTTGGAAGCAAGCTCTTCCAAAAATTCGAGAGGCGTCCTCGAACATGGACAAAATATTTTACTTGTACGAGAGTCTTATTACTCTCGAGGGTTAGGGCTTTTCCCCCCTTTTTTCTTATTCAGGCATTTTATCCACCTTCACCTCGAATGGGAATCTGAATTCTTCTTTTACGCTTGGCTTCTGGAACGCCAATGGCCTCCGGAGGCAAGCGTCTGAGTTTAAAGATTTTGTGTATAATAATAATTTAGATGTTATCTTGGTTAGTGAAACCCATTTTTCCTAGGGTAATTTCACCAAAGTTGCAAATTATAAATTACACAATGTTGACAGGGTTTATAATGGCAACCTTTCTAGCGGCACTGCTATTTATCTTAATAACGGCTTCAATGCTACTTTCATTAAAGTCCCAAATCTAAATTCCATTGAAGCTACGCCTATTATTTTAGACTTTCCCAATATTCCAAAATTACTCATTGCAGCAGTATATATTCCTCCTAATAATGTAAGGAACGACCTGCTCGAGCGAGAACTTTCCCATCTCACTAATCTCTATTCCTATTTTATTATTGCGGGTGACTTTAATGCCAAGCATTTGACTTGGAATTGCCCCTCTAATGATCGTAGAGGAAATATCATCAGAAGGTGGGTAGATCAAAATCATGCTCAAATTATAGCCTCCCCTGAACCCACCTCAACCAGAAGTAATAATGTTATAGATTTTGCTATCACCCGCAATTTCCCTTATAATTTTAGCATTCAAACGCTACACGAGCTCAACTCTGACCATCTGCCTGTAATTGTCAGTTTCCGGACTGATAATTATTTTTTGGATTTACCTGCGACTCTCACCATTAGGTGGAGCTACTTCACGGAGATCCTGGCTCACTCTCAGCCGCCCTCAATTATCCCTTCTAATAAATCTGAAGCTGAGAGTGCTATCAGTATCCTTGAGGGAAAAACTTCAAGATGCTTTTAGCAATAGCTCGGTTCCCAAAAAGAGGGTTGGTAATTATTTCCGGTTACCTGACAATATCAGACAGATGGTCAGAGAACGAAATCGTGCTCGCAAACTCTGGCAGGTCAACAGGTCCCAGTATTTTAGGAGCAGGTTTAATATGCTTGCTAGGAGGGCTAAAGCTGCAATTCTGGAGTACAGTAAAACTCACTACAACAACTTTGTCGAAAGCCTTTCGACTAAAGACAACACAATTTGGAAGTATTCTTCCCGTATTCGTAGGCCAAAAACACGCATTCCGGCTATTGACAGCCCCAACGGAATGGCAGTTAACAACACTGAAAAGGCTGAGGCAATTGCTCTTAGTCTTAGAAGCCAGTTTTCACCTCACCACGATGTTTTAAATCCTAGGATTGCTACCATAGTTGATAATAGTGTCAATAACTTGCTTAACAAAAATACCACAAATACTTTAAAACCAACTACTCCATCTGAAATTATCAACTATGTCTCTGGTCTCAAAAAGAACAAGGCCCCGGGCAAGGATAATATAACCACTAATATGCTTATTAACCTCCCCCTTAGTTTTGTTTTTTATATAGCTTTTTTAATTAACCGCATGCTTATTTTAAATATCTTCCCTGATAGCTGGAAAGCCAGCGTAATCATTCCAATTCCGAAGGGAGGAGGAACGAATGCGCATGCGCCGGAAAGCTACAGGCCAATTTCTCTCCTCAGTTGCATGTCGAAGATCTATGAATATGTTCTTCTAAAGCGCTTGAATGAGTTTACTGACTCTCATGACGTCATAATGCCGGAGCAATTCGGATTTCGTCCAAAACACTCCACTCAACATCAATTATGGAGAGTCTGTGAAATTATTCATGACGGACTTCAAAGTGGAGTCACTCGAATTATATTCTTAGATGTTCAAAAAGCTTTCGATAAGGTATGGCACGACGGCCTTATCCACAAACTAATATCCATCGGTCTTCCAGACCAATTAACTAAAATATTGCATGACTATCTCAACAATAGAACCTTTTCTGTTAAAGTTGGTAATTCTTATTCTAATTCTTCACCCATTTTTAGTTCTGTCCCTCAGGGTTCCTTGCTCGGACCGTTTCTTTTTAATATTTACGTCAATGACATGCCGAAAGATCCGGATGTCAAATTAGCGACTTTCGCTGACGATGCTGCCATCTGTTGTCACAAACGCACAACAAACGCCGTTTTCGAAGTACTCCAGACTTATTTAAATAAATTTTCGATCTGGTTAAGAAAATGGAGAATCAAAGTTAATAACTCCAAAAGTGCCGCCATTTACTTCACTAATAAAAAATATGACACCTCCACTAACTTTTTACTTAATAATCAGCCCATACCCTGGGAACTTTGCTATAAATACCTAGGAATTTACCTAGATTCCAAATTAACGTGGTCTCGTCACATTTCAGAATCTCTGATAAAGGTGACAAGGCCGCAAAAGCCCTTCACTCTCTTTTAGCTTATAATAGCCGCCTGTCTCTTAAGAATAAATTATTATTATACAAATCTATGATTCGACCGATCATCACCTACGGGTGCATGATCTATGGTTCTGCTGCTAAAACTCAGTTAAGAAAAACTCAGTTATTCCAAAATAATCTTTTACGTAGGTTTGTTCATGCTACTCGTTATGTCCGCAATGATGCTATTCACCGAGATCTTCGAATTAGGCCAATCTTTGCCGAAATTCGAAAACTTACGATGAAGTTTCACAGATCTGTTCCCAATGTTGGAAATCCTCTGTTAGACTCTATTCATCGCTGCGATTCTGGAGTCGGTCGTAGAAAGAAACGACCCTTAGCTATTTTAACTAGGGGAATCGACTTTCTGCCCGTCTCTAAGAAGAGTAGAATTATTACGTCTTGAGTTACATAACAGTGTATTTCCTCACAAAATTATTTTTCTCCCTAGAGCAAACGAAATGTTTCTCTAGAGTTGGCTAACCCTAGCATCAGGCTTATGAACTGTTTTATTTTTACAGACGCGATTTCCACCTTTCTACTCGTGAATTCCTCTAAATTTTTATTGTCTTCCTCTCAAAATTATGAACTGCCGGTTATTTTTATTATTATTATTATTTGGCTATTTTTATTTAGTTTTTTCGTTTTTAATATTTTTTGTTAGTTTTGCTGACTTCTGACGGGATGTCCGAACGCGGTCTCTGATTGGTCTGAGCCTCGCGCTTTGATTGGTCGGGTCGCCCATGACATAATTCCGTCGTTTTTAGCTCAAACTTTTTCAGAGAGGATTGAGAATAACTTGCTGTTTGCTGATTGGTCCACGTATCCACCTCAGAACTTAGTTTCTGGATGGAAACCGAGATTCGATCTGAAATACTGCATTTTATTTCTCTTTAATCCTACTCTGAATTTTATTTTTATTTCTTGTTAGTATTCTTAGGAAAAAAAATGTATGGCCCCCTTTTTTTTTATTAATTGCGGGACTCCGAGCGATTTCCTGTGCCCCTTTGGGCGCCCTGCTCAACTCCTTCATTCCTTTTCGCCGTCCAGACTGTCTTCGTCAACGCACGCAGCAGTTTTCTGCTGCATTTATATTTTCAAGGAGATTTTAATTTTAATTTATTTTTATTTTTATTTTTTATTTCATTTTATTTTATTTATTTATTTATTTATTTATTTATTTATTTATTTATTTAATCTCCTGCTGCTTCACTCAGGTTAATTCCTCTGCTAACGCGGGGGAGTTTCTGAGACTAAATTCTAAATTTATTTTTTAATTAAAAAGCCTTCGGCTTTTTAATATTTTCTTTTCTGTAAATTCATTTTTATGTTTTTGGCACTTTCGATGGAGTTAAGCAACGGTTGCGACGATTGCAGGTACTCCGAAGCAACTACGTTGACGTTGATTATTTGTCCCCTTTAAATTTTGCTCTTCATTTTAGAATCAATCTGTATATATTTATGCAAGTTTCACGTGTTACATGAAAAAAAGTTTTATTTTGCACAATGGTTTACATTTTATTTTTAAAAATTCTGAAATAATTACAAGGTTTAGGCCTTTTGCATGGAATTGGCTTTAATACCTACACCAACACCTCTTACAGTTACCCCCCCCCCCCCGAAAAAAAGGGGGGTTATATTAAAAAATATTTAATCACCATTTTCGTATTAATTGAAAATCATTTTCTGTAAAAGGAAAAAAGAAGATTTATGTACAAAGGCAGGAAATTTATGACAGTTTATACCTAATCACTAATGAAAACCTTTGTGTCTTCGTAACAGAAATGCCTGGCACGGAGGGAAAAAAAAAAAGCATTAGGCTACATTTAAAATATGCGAGAGTTCCATTGAAGAGTTGCAATCATCTTTCAAGGCTAGTCTAATAAGTTTGTCCTTTGTCACCTTTGTGGCTTAGAACAAGCTTCTAGGCAAAAGACTTATAGTGCCTTGACACTTTCGCTTATAAAGTAAGAGTTATTAAAAGTTAAATTGCATTTAATTTGCATTACACTTTCGTACTTACTTTGAAAAAAAAAATCTTTAAAGTTTTGTGTTTTAGAAAATACACCTAAAATTCAAAGCCTTCTAATACGTATGTTAAATTTAACGCCAGAAATTTTGTACATTATTTACCTAACTTAGATTAAAATACCGAATGGTAAAAGCTATATGTTTAGTAATGATTTTTTTTTTTTTTTTACAGTGTATAGAAATGAAAATATAATCTATTTTAAAAAAAAACTTCTTCATTTAAGAATATTGAAATATAATAAAAATACAAATAAAAACTGTCAGAAAATTTAAATTTTATTTATATTTATTTTGGTTTTATTTCAAAATCCTGAAATTTCGATTTATTTTATTACTTTATCTGGAAATTTTGTACACATATTTACCCTAATGAAAGTACATTAAAGACAAGAATATTTCCTCTGTGAGTTATGATATAGAGGGTGTCCGAGAAGTCTGTAGACATTTTAAAAATCCATAACTTTTCAATGAATTGATAGAATTGAACTCGGTTTGCAAAAAACTCATTCTCGTGAAGGGAGATTTTTTTTTTTTTTTTTTGTAAAGAAAAAAATATAGTAAAATTTTTTGTCGATGATAGTTAGACAAATAGTTAAATTTTTCGCCCGGGTGTGAAAGAAAAATATTCAAATGAAAGTCCTATAAATTGCACAATTTAGCAATTAGAACAGTTTATTTCTCATTTTGTCTCCTATTTGTGCATACATGAAATTTTAATTACGATGCTGACTTGATGGATAAAGCGTTATTGGTGAAGATGTTTTCCCTCGGGTAAAATCCCCCGACTGAAGCTGCAGTTAGCAGTGTTATTATAACTCGTTTGCAAACTGTAATTTTTATTGACGACGGACACATAGAATAGGATTTATGTGCCTGCAAACATCTGCATCCGAATAAGTACAGTTTTCATGAAAATCTGTGATCTGGTCCCGCACAGCGCCCTCTATCGACAAATAGCTTAATTATTATTTTTCTTTACCAAAACAATCCCCCTGGAGAATGATTTTTTCGCAAACCACGTTCAATTCTACCAATTCATTCAATAGTTATGTAAAATGCCTACAGACTTATGAGACACCCTCTTATATGTATTAAAGGATTACAATTCAGTGAATGTTTCAAGAAGAATATTGTGATCTTCTATTTCTATAAAATGTACGCACACCTTATTTAGGCATATAAAAATATATCATACTTTTATAAGTAGATAACGAGTACATTGAGTTTGATTTCAACACTTTTGTACATATATTTACATATTCATAATATGTTATATGCATATAAAATATTATGAATAATGTTACAGGTTCAGCTTAAAATTAGAAAATATGCGGTATAGCTTAATTTGTAAGTTTATTAATGTAATAAAAAATACGCAAAAAACTATTAAAATCCATGATTATTATTAAAGGAGAAAGGAAGAGTTTTGATTTAAAAACAGCCTTTATTTTGCAAACTTTTAAGTTTAGATAATTTCTTTAAGCAGTATAAGTATTTGTAAAGTGTAGTATATTTAATATAATGTGTTTGTTTAGCTTACACAGTTATTTATCGCCAATTCATAAGAAAATACCTTGTATTAAAAAAAAATTTTCATAGTGTGTTTGGATATTTTTATTTAAAACTTCTAAGATTACAAGAGAAAATATTAAATTTTTACTTTTCATGATAGGAAGCTTGTATCGTTCATAAAAATTTTATTTCAATCCCAAAAATGTTTTACCATTTTATGTATTGACAGCCCAGATCATAAAGGCAAAAACTCCAAATTTTAAGTTTTCATAAATTGGCACTTTAATATTTCTGGGAAAATCTAGTTTGCATCACAGCTATGTGAAATTCATACCATATATATAGCATAAGTAGCAGAATTTAACCCTTTAATTACTGCATTATAAGATATACAAAAACGTATTTGAAATCCATTTTTTTAGTTACGTAATAGTAATTTTTAAAAGTATAAGCGATAAAAGTTATACGTATCATCGTAATCTCATCATGATTAATGAGGATTGAGTGATGTGGCACTTTAGGGTACCATTGCTACACAGAGGTCCAAAAAGAAATCAAAACCTTTAAAAAGTGCGTGTTATGTATTAAGTTATGTTCTTTTTATGTCCATTCCGTTTTTTTTTAAATTAATAGAAGATTTTTGAAGTGATGTTTAAAGAAATTATAAGACACGTGATGATCGTGAAAAATGCCTATCCAAACTAGCGACAGTACTTTATAAATCCTTTTCTTGAACAAAACGGCTACATATAGCGTCTAATGTCATGTCATACATACCAACATTTTTAATTTTTTTATCGAATTTATCGCCACTATTTTTTAATAGAAATGTATCCTGTTATTTTTTTAAAGATTAAATGGAATGAAAATTATTTTAGAAAATTTCTAATATGAATTCTCCCTCCCAGAATCCGAGAACTTGGCAACTACATCGTGTAGTGAGATTAGAGTGAGGTAGACGCGTGTTGGAAGGTACCTTGATAGGAATAGGACACCTAAGGAGGCAAACTTTGATATTTTAAATGATGATGAAGATCTTATGATATGAAAAAGTCTTTTCAAGATAAAATATTTCCCTTAAAATTCCTTGTCCTACTTATGCTTTTTAGGAGGTTACGCTTGGTTAAAGTTTTCGATAACAGAGTTTCTACATGTCTCTCGGTAACACTTCGAAAATATCTGAAAACTGGGCGGGGGGGGAGGGGGGGAATGCTCAGTCAGTTTTAGAGGGATTTCAGTTGCCAAAAAAATTGGTTGGGGGAAGGGGGAAAGGAAGGCAAAGGGTCAAATTAAATCATTATAACAAATTATATAGCAGAATATATTGTTATTATTCACGAATTTTAAAACTATAATAAAAAAATAACTTCCTTAAAAAGTCGTGAGATATTTTTACAACTGTTTTCTTTAGAAGACATTTGAACGAGTTAACACCTCTCTCATTTAAAATTTCAAAAATAGCCCCCTCCAGATGCCTTTTGTGACCCCAGCCCCACTTTTTAAAACTGTACAAAGTCTCTTCAAATTGGTTGAGCATATTTATTACAGTTTTTAAAATTCTGAGTTGTTTCTGACATACAAGAGAATGGTGATTACTTTAGTGAAAACTTTAATCAGTTATAATTAATTTCGTTTTTAATGCATAGTAGGGAAAAACAATTAAAAAAAATTGTTTAACAAAAGACCAATTTCTAAAATTTAATATTAAGTATAATAAAAGCATCATTAACATTTAAAACGAGAACATGATTCAATTATGCTATAAACATTACATTTTGGCTAAAATGAAAATATATTTATTCCACATATTACACTCTAAATAAATGTATCCAAATAGATATTATTTAAATAAATAAATATAATAGTATCTAGTATTATAATATTTAAATAGTATTTAAATAAATTAAAAAAAATACTTTGAGTTTACTTTTTCATGTGTAAAAGAGGAATTAAACTAAAAAATACAACCATGAAATTGCATAGAAAAGCAATTCTTTTACTTCACATTCGTTTTTAATTAATTAGCCGTATGGTTTGATGAATAAAACAAAAATGGTAACTTCTCTGTTTTGCATATATCGGCCAATAATGTATAGGCTTGAGGCAAAATATGGAAGATACCAATTGAGATAATAATTAAATGCATTAAAAAATCTTAAAATAAATTGAGATGAAAATTAAATAAAATTTACTGCATCCACTTAATTTTATTATTTTATGAAAGAAAAAATAACTCCCTCAGTTCATTAGAAATAATGTTGTTTGTAGCATTTATCGTTATTCTTCTCATTTTGAAAACAATAATGTAAACAAACTCGAAATTTTCAGGTGCTCATTATTTATAAAATTACGATTTTCAACCGCCATTAGTAAAAATAAACTCATAAGCATTGTTTTTTTTTTTTTTTTTTTTAATCTATAACAGTATAAAATATCAATTATTTTTACGCATTTTAACGAATTTGCGAATAATTTCCACCAGACTTAATCCTTTTAAAAAATTCTTTTATTGAGTAAGATTTATTTTACTATAAATTGAAGTTAAACTTAGGAATATATTACCATTGAATATACCATACCAATTTCCTATTATGAAAATATATGTCGCATAACCTGAAGGACAAACATTTACATATTATAAAAATTATAGTCTTAGATGTTTACTTTGCTAACTGTATATTCTTTTTCACTCATAACACAAATAAACACATATTTTAAAAAGAAATTTTCAGTTTTAAAGATAATAGTCAGAATGCAGACCCTGATTACTGAATAGGAGCAAGAAGCAAGTGATAACATTCAAACCTTTTGGTAAGGTCCCTAAATTAAGTGAAACAGAATCCCTAAATTGCATCCATTTTTGTTTAAGTATTAAGAGTCTCAGTCCAGTCACCCAAAAATTACCGCTGGATTTACGATATCCATTAATAAAGTATGTTTTATAATGGTGCCCTTTTTTTAATCAAGTATTTTTGACAATAGCTTAAGCATATTGTATATTGAATGTTTACATATATTTATAATCAGATAATTTTATGTAATATAAAGAATTCAGCCTTATAACCGGTTTGCACTTAGATGTCAAAACTACACAATATTACTTTACAATACAACTATACAATATTATATTTTTCTCAATTCCATCTACATTTTTTTAATAACATTTTGTAAATTTTTTGTGCTGTCTGATATGTTTCTTTAGATCAAGCATTCAGTGGAGGCCCCCAATTGGATTTGTGCCTCCCCTCAATTAAAAGATTTATAATGCCCTGCGAAAACGCATATAATATAATTTCGCACGAATAAATCTTTTCATAAATTCAAACATTTCCAACATTTTTTATTGTTATTTATAGCATCGTTTCGTGCAACTCTCTCATTCACCTTCATTATTAAATAAATTTATGTGACATCTATTAAATAAAATAGTTGTTAACCAAATAATAAGTAATATATTTTTGTCAAACAAGGTTAAAATATGTTTTTATGTTGGATTTATCATTTCTGTTTTTTGTCAGAAAAAAATCCCTGTGCCTTAATAAAAGAACATCACAAATCTAGTACAACGAACAAAAATAAATGGTAATACATTTTTATCGACAAAGCATTAGAGAAGAATGACGACAGCAGATCATAAGCCTATTTCTAAATTTAACTCTAACTAGGGTAAAATAAGGAACTAATTTTTCTCCCAAGAGCTTCGAAGCATCATCCAATTAAGGCCGCGAACGTCAGGTTTCTTGGAGATATCCATGAATAACTCAGATTTTGTAACATGTTTTTTTCTCTAGAAGATCAAGTTATATGGAACCATTTATAGTGATACCGGTTTTATTTCGCCTAGTATTATCTAGATAACAACTTAAAGGAAATCTAAATTAAAATTCTAATACTAAGAGAAATGATCTACTTCTCTGTGTCCATATGATAAATAAATAAGATATAATATGTATAGTGAATATTATAAACTCTTTTTAAATTTTGCTTGAAATATATAATATATATATATAATTATTTGTACTTTTACAATATATAATTTCAAGTTGTTTTGATTCAAATTGTCGTAATTCTATGGTAAACGTAGTACCAGTCACAAAGAAGTATTTTCGATTCCACCACTATTTTCTAACGATAGTCACTTTCTATTTAATCACAAAATACTCCTCTAGGTATACCATAAATATTTCTGTATAGAAATAGTGGTAAGAGAGAAAGCGGAAACTTCATCCTTCTATGATACTGACATTGCCATGTACCATGTCAATATTCTATAATGTTTTCCATTCTTGTACCGGCAACTAGAAGCTTAATTGTTAACGCTCTAGACTTCAGTTGACAGGTGCAGTTTTTTTTTTTTTTTTTTTTTTTTTTTTTTTTTCAGGCATGTAATATAGTTGTGTCTATTCATTCGTGTAGTTTAGTTGACCCTAGTTGGCAAAAAGAGACCGTAGAGCTACAAATCAAACCAAAACCTTCCATATACTCAAATAAAAAAATCTCAAATATCTAGAAAATCAAGAACATTATGTAATTTTACATTACGAACAACATAAAATTTTAATGAAAATAATTGCATTCAAAAAATATTCTCTCTCAAACATATAAATTCTGGCTAAAACTCATTACTGCACGAAGGAATCAAATAACAAAATGACATTGCATGTGAAGTCGAGTAAAGAACTTTGAAGGAAATACTTCTCAGATACTTATCAAAAAATCGAAAACTGTTAATGACATAAGATGGTTCCTGAATATATGAACTGGTTAACCTTCGATTTTTAGTTCCAATGAAGGACAAATAAAAATACTTAAACAAGTAGATCATTCTTACATAACTTTCAGCAACTAAAAGTGAAAATGGAAATTTCTCTGTGGCTGTTTTATTATAATACTAAGCATAATTATAAAATTTATTGTGATTTATAGTTGCAGATCCGAGTAAAGGTATTTCGGACTCTCCATTAATTGAACTGGTAAATCGCTGGTTTACAATATTACTTTTAAAAAATCAGAATTTATAAAATTCTATAGTAATTTAATAATTTAAATTAAATTATTGTAATTTTTAAGTTTATGTCACATATTTTTAATAATATAGCAATATAATTCATTTCTTGATAAGTCCTCATCTGACTGTCAAATAGTTAGCGCTCTAGTCTTCTGTTGCCAGGTGCCGGATTCGATTCCCGGTTTAGTCATGGTTCAGAATACAGATGAAGGGTTGGAGCTGTAGCCTTATGGTCATTTTTTGTACATTTAGATTCATTAGACTGAGACCTATTGTTTGAAGGGGTTTCCGAACCACTACGATTGTCCATGTCCCTCCATATTTAATCAGGTATCAGTGAAAATGTAAATATAATTATTTTACTTCTAATGAACTAATTTAAATGATTTTTTTTTCCTGAAACTGCAGTTTTATTAACTTGAACACATAATATCTCAAATAAATATCAGCTTGAAAATTTTACCCTACCTATATTTTCGCAAGTTCCTGAAAATGAACTACAATCATGCAACTCTGCTGAATATACAGTCGGCTGCAAAATTATTCGAGCACTAGCAATAATCCTTGCCAAAAAAAAGTACACTTAATACAGATTTGTTAAATAAATCCTTGTCGAGTATCTTCTTAATCAGTCTAAGTACATGATTCGACAAGGATTTACTTATCAAAACAGTCTTAAGTGTACTTTTTAAATATAGGAATCATTAGCTAGTGCTCAAATAATTTTGCAGCCGACTGTATATATATATATATATAAGATCCAATGTGAATAAAAAGTCATAGATTTTCAAATTTATAATTAAGGACTAATAATTATTTAGTTAAATAAACAATTTAAAAGACTAATAGTTCAAATTATAGTTCAGAATATTGTGATTAATATAAGGTAAAGTTTATGCAAATTACATGAAATTTACAAGAAATAGCTAGTGAACAGTGAAATATAAAATTTTCAAGTATTACTTCGGGACTTGTTCCTTAAATATTTGATTCATATTATTTGTATATTCCCATTTCCTTCTTTTTTTTTTTTCATTCTACTAGAGCAATTGCTTTAATTAAGTAAAATATTAAACGCTCCATAATTTTTGGACTTTCTGTGACTGTTTAAAGCGTACTGTCATCTTTAGGCGTAACTTGTTCTTTAAACATTTTTATTTATATTATTGTATATTCCGAATTTTTTAAGTAACTATCACTTAAAACCATTTTGAAATTTCCATGCTACTAGAAAATCCCATGTCTAATTAGTCAATATCTAGTCAGCCTAATTGTTCAAAAAGTGACAGTCGAGCGCAAACTTAACCAAACCTGATAAGTGACAGAGAGTTCTATCAAACAGGCACGTTTTAAAAGCGCATACTTCTATTTTTATAGAAATTTTCTAGAAGAATTTGCTGAAAAACTAATATGTTGTGGCCGTCACAAATTTAGGCAATGCTATTAAATATTTATTGAATTTGCTATTTATCGAAAGTATTTTCCATGGTGAATGAAAGCGATTTTCATTTTAGTTAAGTATAACCCAAAATATCGAAAGAAAGTCAATTTTGTACCAGATAAAATTCTTTATCTCATCTTCTCTAGAACAAATAAACAATGCACCGAAATTGCAAATGGAAAAGCTAATTTACTAATCGTGTGAATTTAACGTGTATGTGGGAAAGCAAATGTTTAATTGCGAATCATATTTATATTACCCAAATTATTACAGTAAAGTAAACATTCACATCAAACGAAAGCAGTAAATAAAGGTACAACTTTCTTTTTTTTTTTTTTTTCTTTTTTCCTTTTGTTAATATAATCATTAAGCAATATACTAATGACACTTAACTTAAAACACATTTTTGTACTCTTGAAGTTCACAACTCACATAAATGATTAAAAATTATTATTAATCCATTTTTGAGATTTTTAAATTTTTAATTTCATACAACCAGCAATTACATTTTAAATTCTTTTTAAAATAATTTACTAACTGGGTGACAATGAAAATTTACCTTATTTTATAACTTTAAAAAGTTTTATATGATTTTTAGATGAATAAGTAATGTTCATATTTTTTTTTTCAGGTTTCGGGTCGGGTTCGTGTCAGTTTTCGGGTTGATGAAAATATTTTTGTCGGATTCTGGTCTGGTTTCGAGATGTTTTAAAACTTATCTGTCGGGTCCGGGTCGGGTTGCACTCTAATAGGCATTAATGGTACACTGAATAGCCTCTCTGAAGTACACTGAATGGTACACTGAAATGGTACTCACAAATTTTTGAGCCTGTTTTCATGCCTTTGTTCAAATATTGCATTGAGCCATATTTCAATAGGACAATGCATGCCGCATATGGCACGGGATGTCAAATCTTTTTCCTTTACGTGCCATATTTTATTGGTACCTTGTGGCTTGATTATGTCCGACGCGAGAACCAATTTCTCAGAAGTTAATCAACAATCTCTATAAGCTACAATTGATTCGTTGCGGATACGAAGGGCAAACTGAGCATCGGGTCAAATATTCTTTTTCGCCATCTGAATCTAGATCCTTCAGATAATCTACAGGTATATTTTTCATGTTGAGTTCGCCTTCTTTCCCTTTCAAAATACGCAGAGAATGATACATTTTCTGTTTAACTTCCACTGATGGAAAAGTTTTCAAAGGTGTTTTTCTGAAAACGCTTCTTCTTTTAGTTGAGTTCGCCCTTCGTATCCGCAACGTTCGATTGACAACCGTAGTTTCAATACGGCAAAACTTCCCCATCAAAACAATCGCACGAAAATGATAATGATTTGTATATCCTACAAAGTATACTCATAGTGTATATAGTATACTCAAAGTATACTCATATACTTCGTGTCTTTAGGAAACTTCCTTCATCGTGTTGTACTTTGGATTGCCAACTTTGTATTGCACCATGTTTTTGTTTCAGCTGCAGCACTATCGAATCTTAGATTAAGAAATGCCCAATTATATACTTTGGTTGGTTGGAGGATTAAGGCCGATTGACTCCTTATGTGTCCTAGGCCTATAGGGGGAATGCCCTCCGTGGGGGTCTTTCTAAGGGGTCCTAGCCCGTATTTACGCGAGTTTCGGAGGAAACCACGGAAAACTCCGAACGGCTAGGTCGATGAGCGCGACCTGGGATCGAACAAGGCACCTTCCATCTACCAGCTTTGAGCGCAGAACCGCTCGGCCGCTGGTGGGCTATATACTTTGGAAATCTTACTTAAACATTTTATTATAACTGTTGAAAGCTGCACAGAGAAATTAAATTATGTACCAAGAATTAATTAAGTAAATGCTATTAAAAAATTGAGTTTTAGTATAAGTATTAATTAGTATTGTATAAAAAACCTGGAAAATTAAAATTCTTAAAAGTTAGCTTTTAATTAAAAAAAAAGAGAGATGAATAGTAAAAAATATATATATACGGCTGTACAAAACAATCTAACAGACGAATGGCTAAAGCATGGAGAGAGCAAGAAGAGAATAGGTGGCATTTTAGAAAAAAAAAAAAATAGCTTTTCTTTTTTTATTCAAATTTTAGAAAATGATAAATAAGTTGCAAGTGAAACGGAAAAAAATGCAATAAAAACAAACTCAGAAATTTGGATAAATTGTGTATTTGTTCCATGTTAAAAATTTTTAATTTTCTTCTTTTATTTTTTTTACTTCCTAGAAATTACTTTTAAATATAAAATGTCTTCATTTCATAAATGGAATAAAAATTATTGTTCTCGTTAACAATGGGTGTTAAATAATATACTATTTCTAAGCTCCACATTTTTTTTAATTTTTGATTTTTGAAATGATATTTTTACTTTTTCTGAAATTTTATCATATATTTTTACACGGCTTCCTTTTAGATATCCATAATATAATTACTTAAAAAAACAAAATATCTGCTTTAAGTGACATTTTCTTAACTAAAATCATAAATCTCTTATTTTATTAATTGAAGTTTTATTTTTCCGACTGAGTGAAAATAATGCCTGGACCAGGACTCGAACCCCGGATCTTTGACTTACAAGGTCAAGGCTCTACCAATTGAGCTATCCAGGCCGACATCCCGGTCAGCATTACTCACTCAGACAACCTTTTAGGCAGAAACATCTCTGGTCTATCATATAGATAGCTCAACAGAAAATAAGCCGCAGGAAATGGAAAACACCATTAGATAATGGGAGAAAGAAATACAATTTTTTATTAAAATCACACAATCAACTGTGGAAGAAAATCATATTAATTGAAATTTTATTTTTCCGACTGAGTGAAAATAATGCCTGGACCGGGACTCGAACCCCGGATCTTTGACTTACAAGGTCAAGGCTCTACCAATTGAGCTATCCAGGCCGACATCCCGGTCAGCATTACTCACTCAGCCAACCTTTTAGGCAGAAACATCTCTGGTCTATCATATAGATAGCTCAACAGAAAATAAGCCGCAGGAAATGGAAAACACCATTAGATAATGGGAGAAAGAAATACAATTTTTTATTAAAATCACACAATCAACTGTGGAAGAAAATCATATTAATTGAAATTTTATTTTTCCGACTGAGTGAAAATAATGCCTGGACCGGGACTCGAATCCCGGATCTTTGACTTACAAGGTCAAGGCTCTACCAATTGAGCTATCCAGGCCGACATCCCGGTCAGCATTACTCACTCAGACAACCTTTTAGGCAGAAACATCTCTGGTCTATCATATTTCTGCCTAAAAGGTTGTCTGAGTGAGTAATGCTGACCGGGATGTCGGCCTGGATAGCTCAATTGGTAGAGCCTTGACCTTGTAAGTCAAAGATCCGGGGTTCGAGTCCCGGTCCAGGCATTATTTTCACTCAGTCGGAAAAATAAAATTTCAATTAATATGATTTTCTTCCACAGTTGATTGTGTGATTTTAATAAAAAATTGTATTTCTCTTATTTTAGTTCCTATCTTTAATTGTAAATGCTTTTGTAACACACCGGCGTTAAACAACAAATATTTATTCAGAAAACATGGGATAACATTATACTAAGCTTGACGGGTATTATCTATTAAAATAATTTACATGTTACACAAATTACAACATATTCAGATGCACTCCGCTAAAAAAATGAGTTTCAAAACGGAAAGATGTAGCACGAAATGAAATTAATTCAAGAAAAAAATATTTAACCACTGATAGTTAGTAATCATATCCTTATTTGAATTATAACTTATTAGTACATGGGTGCTGTATATTTAAATTTTGCCATGGTTACGGCTAGTTATGGTCTCTGATTTCAATGTATCATGTGACTAGTTGTGATAATGATATCCAAGTGTTGTAATCGATTAAAAACCACTCCTTCTTGTTCCTGAAAAAATATTATTTGAAAGTATCTACTACCGATGAAGTTTTAACTCCTGAATATGCATTTTCAAATCCCAGCAATTAAGATAATTGGATTTAACACCCGAGTTTCCTTAAAGAGCATTCCGTCACCCAGAAAAATAATGCATAAAATATGAATAACCTTCGTTATATGAGCTCTGTTTTGTGAGCTCAGTACTCTCTGTTGAGAATTATCCTTAAAATGCATAAGAGATGTTTTGCTTTTGTGCAAAAGTAAGCAATTAAATATTCTCGTAAAATATTTTCATTTTTCATAAGGGAAAATGTTTATTTTAGCCATCTCAGCAAAAATTATTAATCGTGCACTATAGGGTAATTTTCCAGAAAGTTCTGCATATTAAATGAATTATTATTTAGGAAATATGAAACTATTGAAATGTTACAAAATAAAACTAGTCTAAATTCTCATAATAATATTATTATTTATAATCTCATTATAAATTAGCCGTATACGTGGCATAAATGGAGGGTTATGGTACGTTGATTCAATAGCTATCAATGCCTTGATTTTTCATGAAATGTTACTACAAAAGCTTCCTATACAGAAGTAGTAATCCTAAGGAAAGGGAGCTGGGGGGCCTGCTTCATAAAAATAATAAAAAACAAAGAAAGTTAAAAGATATGATATAAAACAAGATTTTATGTGACATAACTTTTAATTTGTCTACTTTACTAAAGTTTTAAGTTAACAAAAAATATTTTTAACTTACTAGTTAAGAAAAAGAAGAAAAAAAACTAATGCAATTTTTTTTAACCCATATTTCACCATCGTCCTAAATATAGGACACCACGCATAAGTGTTATTTATATAAATACTTTTAAATATTTTAATTCAAATTAAAGGCAATATATTATTTAAAAGTCCAATAAATACATATGTGTCTTTATCGTTAGTTTAAATTAACGTTTAATATATATTTTTTTTTATGTTTAAAATGCCGATTCTTGAAGATTTATTCATTACATTTTCAATACATTATTACTTAAAAAGGTTTTACCTTCAAGAATAACGGACATATAAATTTATTGGGGTAATATTCTACACTTTTGTACTGGTAAAGCAATTACATAAATATATATATATATATATATATATATATATATATATATATATATATATATATATAAATGGTTTGTTTTCCTTATATTTCCTACTGTCCTAAACCATTGTCCTATTTTTTAGGACAGCCTGTACCGATTAAGCTAATGAAAGGTTGGTGAGTTTTTCATTTTGTGTGTGTACATAGGCTTAAATAAACATATATTTAAGATTTTATAAAGAAAAAAAATATTTTTTCAATGCTTGGTACGATATGGGTTAAGTTTTAACTTTTGTGAGAAAATCTTTATTTTTCATCACGAATTCTTGTTTAGAGTTTATTAAAGCACTGAAAAACAATTTAGTTTAAAAAGTACGTGAGTAAAACATAATTTTAAATTAATAGCATAGAATATTAGAATAGAAGTTTGATAATATTGAACAAAAGCGACTAACTTACGAATAGTTCCTGGTTATTATTTTCAAATACGATACAGGGAACATTTAAAATACCTTGCGTTTATTAATTAATGTTAGTAGTTCTTTCTTCATAAAAAACTTTAAAAAATAATTTCTGAATTTAAAAACATGCATTTAATAAACACATTGAAAATAAATAAAACAAAAACATAGCCAATATTAGTTTGGGTAAAAGCATTTCTCAACAAAAATAAAATATAAAATTAGCAGAATATTGCATGCATAAGTGTTAAAGTGTGTAATAATGTAAAGTTTAAAAGACGGCGCTGTAATTTTTATGAATAAATGGGGCATGTAAGGGCGCTTTTCATTTTGCTTCTACAAAAATAGACAAGTAAGTATTGCCAATAAAAGCACAATATTCAATAATACATCAGTCGTGTGAAGTAAGGCCGATTGCTTTAAACCTGGATGGAATGCCCTCTGTGAGAATCTTTCTAAGGGGTTCTAGTCTGCATTTACACGAGTTTCGGAGAAAAACAGGGGAACACCGAACAGCTAGGCCGACGAGCACGAACTGGGAATGAACCCAGTTCCTCCCGCTTTGCAATATTGAGTAAATAATACGGTGGATTTTATTTCATTAATCAGAATGAGAGTTACTAGCAGAGTTGCGGTTAATAAATATTAAGCTATGCATGTCTTTGAACCATAACAGTTTTACTGCTATTTACAAGACTTCTAAATCTGTTTTCTGCACAAAGTTTTGTAAAACATATTTAAAATAAAACACAGATGGTTGCAAAAAAATTCTCAGCCGAACTAAATGGTGGAATTTAACAAGATTTTAGGTATTAAATTTATACTATAATTTGAAATACCCTGTTACTGCGTTATACCGCACGTGTTTTTGCATTTACGGAAATAGATTTCATTTTAAACATGCAAACAAGTTCTGCGAAAAAAATTAATGTCACTAATTGTTTGAAATACTACACTTTGATGGTAATATAAGGAAAATTTAATTTTAGATAAGAATGAAAACCTAACTAATTATTTAATTTCATCCCTGTGTCCTAATCTTTAATGTTTCCAACTAAAATCTTACAGTAAAACCTTTTCAACTTTGTTTCTTCCTACATTCTATGTGAAAATTGATTATAAATATTATTATATGAGAAATTTATTTTCTTAAATTGACAGAAAAGTTAAAAATTCCTTAGAATAAATTTTTCCTTTTAAATAAACTGTTTGCATTTAACCGAAAAAAAAAATTACAAGTAATATTATAAAGCCAAATTCATAAATATTTTGTAAACAAAACAAAACAAAAACTGGGCAGTCACAGTAGCTGAAAATGTTTCATTCTTACAAGATTTCAATTATCCAATATCTAGTATGTATGATAGATAGTAGATAACACTCTGGATACGTCCTCGGCAACTTATGACCCGCGGGTCACCGGGTGATCCGTTTTATGTTTTCACGTTATTCTCTTGGCTTCCGAAGAAAGAGTTTAATTTATTTGTATACATTGTATTTTATTTTTGGAACTCCAGTGGTCCGCTTAACACTTTGACTGCCAAGCCAAAATTACAAATGTTCACCACGGTGCCGAAAAATTATATTGTGTAATTTGTATTTTTTCCAACATAGAATTATATTTTTCAAAATTATATTGTGTAATTTGTATTTTTTTCAACATAGAATTATATTTTTCAAAATTGTATTGTGTAATTTGTATTTTTTTCAACACAGAATTATATTTTTCAATCTAATTCATTTTGCAACACATGGGGAAATTCTGATTCTCCAACAATCAAACTCCAGTACGATTTTGATGTAACTGATATCGTTTTTGTAGCCAAGGGCTGAAGTGTTGAAAGTCCATGGCTATCATATCTGATAGCCAGTGTCCCAACGGAACCATCAGTAGCTATCATATATGATAGTCACGGCAGTCAAAGTGTTCAGGTTGTAAAATGAATCACTTTTCAGCAAAATATAGAGCAAGTCTCCGAATTTTCACTTTGTGTTTTAAAAATCAGAAGTATCGCTATTTGAATAGTTGTTGCTTTATTTTTAATATTTTTGAATAATTTAACAATAACTCAAAACCGTATGTAATTGTCTAACAGTTTACAGCTAAAATGCTCTCTATAAAACACATTACACTTACAGATAAAATATTATACATTAAATGTTATAAAGTTCAGACATCTTTTTTGTTCGGTGTTTTTACACCAGATTTCCTCTCATTCTATAAATAAAAATGTCAAATGTATTGGTAATTATAGTGATTTATCTATGTGTGTAGTCTTGTTAACGCTTTAAAAAATAATAATAAATCATTGGATACAAATATGATAAATCATGTTAAAGTACTTGTGCTAAATAACATGTAAAAGAAATAAGTAAAAAACTTTGTATAAACACCATAAAATGCAGGAACACGGAACAATTTCTTGGTGTCGAAAGAAAACACGACCCTTCGTCAGGCGGACAAAGTAAGCACGAGTTATGCAAATAAAGTGGCAACGCACAAATTTGAGTTCGTGATAAATAAATATTTGTGGAGTTTCAAGAATTGTGTAGAATGGTTATTCTCATTCAAAATTTTAAATATAACAAATATTTTAAATTTGTTTTTCTATCATTTTTTGTAGTAAAATATATTTCTATTTTTAAAGATCAAACTTCCTAATAATTTTCCCGTAATCAATACGTAGTGCAACACATATTGTAGTGTACGGGCAGCAGTTCCACCCCTTATTTCTATAAACATAGTTTATAGCAAAACAAGGTAAATCGATGACACGTTATGTTATCTACGAACTTAAAAAAATGGATTATGTGAAAATTGTTTTCGTTGGTGTAATTTGAATCGACATTTTTTTTTTTTCAATAACCAGATATTTTTTACCAGACGAAATAATTCCTGATTTTCTTAGCTGTAATAATAATTCTTAAATTAATTTTACATACTTTCGCTTACAGTGAATCAAAGATTAAATATCAACTATGAAGTTGTAATTTAAGTGTTCAATTAATAAAAAATAATCGATTTAATCAGTTTTATTCCTACAGAACTTAAATAAAAAAAAATAATAATAATAATCTGGTGTGTCACTCACACGACTTTCTCGTACCCTGAAATTTAATACTATAAATACAGGTTGCAGATTAAAAGGTAAGATAACGATCCTGTGTTAAACAATTCATATTAGGCTTCTGAAGAGTTTTATATGATAATTTGTTCTGTGTGAGGGGGGATACCGCCCCCCTCAACCCCCGTTTCATTAATGCACATATAGAATTTAATTCGGTTATTAAAAACTAATTTTGTTTTTAAAAAATAATTTATTAAAATTATTATTTAAAAAAATTATCTTTTATGATAATGCAGACGATTTCCATATTAGAGAAGTAGTATAACACCAAATATCCAAAAAACTCCATTTTATTCTCAATATTAAAAAAATATATATATACGAATTTTTTTCTAAGTTTTTTTTTTTTTTTTTTCGTTAAAAGTAAAAAAAAAAAAAAAAAAAAAAAAAAAACGATAACTTTGTTTTAAATTATCGCAGATCGATGGTTCAACCATTCGTATTAAAGGTATTGCCGAGCTCTTTTGAAAGACACCCATCATGAAAATTTACTCCCCTCGAGGGGGGACTTCCCCCCCAGGGGGGAGGCGAGGCTCCTACATACACAATTTTTTTCCCAGTTAAATATCTCTATTACAAAAAATATATATTCATTTCATTTGGTTTAGTGCAGGCTATAGACGTTAAACTCTACTTACCTGCAATTTCCCCCATAAACGTAATGTATTAGAATTCTCTTGATTGTCCCTGTACACGAACCATTTGCTTGATCTTAACGAAAAGCTTACTGTAGCATCCCTATATGATACACATTTAGAATACCAAGTTTGAACTTTCTGCCATGAATTTGTTTTTGAGATATGCTGATAACAGACAGACACACAGACACACACACAGACCATTTGCTAAAAACATGATTTTCGTATTCAGGGGACCTCAAAACGTGTAGATATAACAAAATCTCGCGTTCGAAAATTTGACCCAAAAACAATACTTTCTCTACCTTATGGGTAAGAGAAAGTAAAAATCTAATATAATTAAAAAAAAAAAAAAAAAAAAAATCTAGATAGTTCAGAATTTAAAAAAGAAAAAAAAATAATCTGGTGTGTCACTCACACGACTTTCTCTTACCCTGAAATTTAAAACTATAAATACAGGTTGCAGATTAAGAGGTACGAGAACGAGAACTGTCATATAAACCTATGCTAAACAATTCAAATTAGGCTTCAGAAGAGTTTTATACGATAATTAGTTCTGTGTGAGGGGGGCTACAGCCCCCCTCAACCCCCCGTTTCATTAATGCACCTACATTTATATAGAATTTAATTCGGTTATTAAAAAATAATTCTGTTTTTAAAAAATAATTTATTCAAATTATTTTTTATGATAATGCAGACGATTTCCATATTAGAGAGGTAGTGTAACACTAAATATCTAAAAAAAGTCCATTTTACTCTCAATATTAAAAAAAAAAAAAAAAAAAAAAAAAAAAAAAAAAAATACGATTTTTTTTCTAAGTTTTTTTTTTTTTCGTTAAAATTAAAAAAATCTATAACTTTGTTTTAAATTATCACAGATTTATAGTTCAACCATTCGTTTTAAAGGTATTCGCAAGCTCTTTTGAATGATACCCATCATGAAAATTTACTCTTCTCGAGGGGGGACTTCCCCCCCAGGGGGGGAGGCGAGGCTCCTACATACACAAAATTTTTTTCCCAGTTATCTATCTCTATTACAAAAAATATATGTTCGTTTCATTTGGTTTAGTGCAGTTTATAGACGTTAAACTCTACTTACCTGCAATTTCCCCCATAGACGTAATGTATTAGAATTCTCTTGATTGTCCCTGTACACGAACCATTCGCTTGATCTTAACGAAAAGTTTACTGTAGCATCCCTATATGATACACATTTAGAATACCAAGTTTGAACTTTCTGCCATAATTTGTTTTTGAGATATGCTGATAACAGACAGACACACACACAGACACACAGACACACAGACACACAGACACACACACAGACACACAGACACACAGACCATTTGCTAAAAACATGATTTTCGTATTCAGGGGACCTCAAAACGTGTAAATATAATAACAAAATCTCGCGTTCGAAAATTTGACCCAAAAACAATACTTTCTCTACCTTATGGGTAAGAGAAAGTAATATTAAATATTTGATAAAATGTAAAAATGTAAAAAAGTAAAAATGGAATAAAACTAAATAAATAAGGAACTTGAGAATAAAAATATTAAGAAGCAAAAAATATTATTTTGAATCGTAAATATAAATCCAAAAAATTATTTCCTAAAAAGGGAAAATATATTACACTTTAAAACTAGTAATAAAATCGAACATTTAACACGCTTTTAATGATTATAAAAGTACTATGTAGTATCACAAAGTTGCTTATTTTAAGTTCACCTACAATTAAGCATTCATCTTTTTAAATTAAGGTATGTATTTCATTACATTGATAAAAATGAATCCTAGCCAAATTGAGCCAAAACGTTTTTTTTTTTTTATTACTCAGCATTGTTTTAACTATATATACCATACGCAGAAACAAATCCATCAAAATATATAAAGTTATGAAAAACATTTAGAAAAAAGAAAAATAGTTTATTAGGTAATTAAAATGTATCAAAATTTGTCTTGGACAAAATAAAATTTTTATATTTTTCGTACTCGCTATTAAACATTTTAATTTTTCTAAAAGAGTAAATATGTTATTTTCGGCTTTATGAAAACTTTTTATTACTTTTTTTATTCATTTAGTAACTTATTCATCACATAATCTTTTTTCATTGAATGCAATATAAAAGACACACACACACACACAAAAAAAAAAAAAAAAAAAAAAAAAAAACGGCCTTTACTTCCTGTTTTAAAATTATGTTTATGCTGCCATTGAATAATTTATTAAATCTCTTATTTGGTAAAAAATACGTTAATATTTAATAAAATTTTTACCAGTTAAAAGTAAGGTTCTTAGCTGTTTTATGATGGGGAAAAAAAAAAAAAACACTTGTCTATTTTCTTTTTTCAATAATTTACTATACATTAAATATTATGCAGTTTTTTATAGTTAGGTAAATGCACCAGTGGTGAACATTGTATCAGCAGTGAACACTTACATTTAACTCTAAAAATAAGCATTCTCGGCTGTGCATAAATTTGCCTCGCATTCAAGGACGGTACTACAACTGTCTGCTGTGAATGTCTTGAGCTCGAAAGGTTTCTAGCCATCAGTTCTAGAAGGCTATCCTGGCCATTTAACAAAAGCAGTTATAGCATTTTGTCATTTTATTGTTATTTCTTGTTCTTCTGCATAAAGTAGGCCAAAATTTGTTTGCATTGCATGTGCTTATTTCGAGCTTATTGCTTCTACTCTCTATGTTCAAATGATTGAAGTAAACTGGAAGAAATAACTTATTGTGTTATTTATTTTGTTGTTGTTGTTGTTGCTGCTGCTGTTTTGTTCTGTTTTGTAAGGACATATAACATTTCTATAAGTGTCTACTATTAGTACCTAAGTATGTCATCATTGCGAGTAGTAAACTGCCCTGTTCGCTGATAGTCCGTTTGATTCTAAGGTAGAGAACCAGACATAGGGCCGTATTATAACAAAATCAAAATGCGTATTTACTTCACTCAAAATCCGATGTGTATATTTCGATATATATAGATGGAGGAAAGTTGCTTATTTGAGAAGATTTTTTTTTTTTTTTTTTTTTTTTTTGGAGGGGGGGGGATGATTCTTGCATTATATTTGAAAATCAAGACTTTCCATCCTAGACGTTTAAAGGACTAATTTACAAGAAGGGGATTAAAGTGTAATAAAGTCAATTTAAATAAAACGATTTGTTTCAAACATTGCAAATGGAATGTATCATTGAAAGTGTTTTGCAGGGTCAATTAGTTTTAAATTTATAATACAAGTTTTTATCTTTTTATTTTATTTAATTATTTTTTCATTCTATTAACGCATTTATGCAACAGAAAATACTTTTTGTTGATTCATATATATTTTTAATCAGTTCACATTTAGTTTTATTATATTTTTTATTTTTATTCATTTATTTATTTTATTTATTTATTTATTTATTATTTAGTTAGTTAGTTCATTTTTTATTTATTTTATTTATTTATTTACTACAAAATTTCAAAGTAGTCCCTGTTGGAAAAGGAAAGTTTTCACTTGTGGTTTTTATATGTTCACAACTAGCGCATGTTAAGCTCTCTAGAAAAATACTTTTTTTTTAGTATAAAAATGCATCAATTAGCATTTTTCGCAGTATAGTGATGTACAGAATGATTTAATTTAGGTATCGAACACTTATTGTAGCACATTTTCTAAAAACATGAACAGTACATGAAAAATTAACATTAAATGCCCAGAAAGTTCCTCTACTACTGCTACAGTTCTCTTAATTGTAGAATAATAATAACACGAAACAAAAATCGGCGATCTAATTTATTAAACTAGGGCTTGTTTCCTATATCATAAGGTAGTATTTTGATTTCTATGGCAATTAAAACAAATTTGAGCAGGGATTGTATTACGAGGCTCTGGTATTACGTTAACATAGATACCAATATTTTAATTTATTCCGGAGTATTTTTAGCCCCGCCTTTAATTCATACCACTTTTTATTTAAGAGTAATTTATTTTTATTTCATCGAAGTTGTGTATTGGAGAAAAAAATTCTATAAATAAAGTGATGCGAAATAGAGGCGGGGCTAAAAATACTCCGGAGTAAATTAAAATACTGGCAACTATGCGTTAAAGCATATTTTAATGCTGCTACTTTTTTGTCATATCAAACATTGTGTTGTTTTCAGCAACAAGATTTCCCCCCCCCCCCTCTTCTGAAGATACGCTATTGGGATCTTTTATAACTATTTTTTACCTTTTTTAAAAAAAAAAAAAAAAAAAAAAAAAAAAAAAAAGAAAAAAAAAGAAAAAGCTATTTTCAGTTGCTTTTTTTTTTTTTTTTTTTTTTTATTATATATATATATATATATATATTAATCTATAGCTTATTCTTTTATAATAATTAAAAAAAAAAAAAAAAACATCTGTGAGTAAAAAGAAATCGATTGTATTTCTATGAATATTAAATAGACTTTTTAACATTTAAAATGACCATAAATAAATAAATAAATAAATAAAATTAATCTGTGAATTTATGAATGTAAGTTAGAATCATAAACTTTCCTTTAGGCTTAGGAGGAATTCAGTTTGCTCTGCAGAAGTAAATTCCAATTATTTAAAAAAATTTTAACGAGATCTTTCAAAATAAATTTTGAACTCTTGTAAAAAACTTGACAACGGTGCAAGTAGTGGACACTTTAAGAACATTTTCTGTCTATTTTTTGTGTATTGTTCCTAATTTTATAACTTGTAACTGTAAGCAATTTTCAATACCTCAATTAACTATTTCTGTACGTAACTGTACGTCAAAAAATGCTAATTCAATTGTTATACTTGAAAAATTATTCTTTTTCCAGAGCTTAATATACACCAGTAGTGGGCACTTGAAAACCAATTAATGGAATCTTTTCCTGTTCTAGTAGTATAAAACTTTGAAAATTTTCAGAAAAGACTAAATAATAGCAAAATTATTGAAGTGCTATCTATAATTCCTAAGTAAAAAATGTGCACCTGTTTTTTTTTTTTTTTTTAAGAAATATTTGTCGAGTCATGATCTTAGTCTTATGCTGTTTAAAAAAAAAAAAAAAAAAAAAAAAAAAAAAAAGGGGGGGGGGGGAAGTTGATGATAAAAATTAGCGATCAAACTGAAAAAAAAAAAAATATATATATATATATATATATATATATGAAAAATGTGGATGTGGGCTTCAATGATTTTGCAGCCGACTTTAAAATTGAAATTAATTAAAATTACATATTTAATTAACAAAAGGAATTTTATGTTTCATTAATGCATTAAAAGAAAAAAGAAAAAATATATAAACTCGTATCTTATACTGAACACATTATAAAACTTTGAAACTTTCAGAAAAAACTAAATAAAATGGAAACTAATTAATAATACATATTTAATTAACAAAAGGAATTTTCTGTTTCATTATTGCGTTAAACAATCAAAATATATATAAACTCGTATCTCAAACTGAAAACAAAATTACGTCGGGAAATTTTAACAACTTCAAGAACACATTCTTTTACGTAAAATAAGTCTTAATTTGTATAACATTTTAATCACACCCTTGTGTAATAAACTTATAAACAACAAGGTATGTATTAATGCATAACAAATATCATGTCCCTGTAAACAATTTTTTACGCATTTTGCACAATTATTTAACTTGTATGAGTATGATGTAATTTTTTATATCAACGTATGGAGATAAAAATTATTTAAATTCCCATAATAAATATTTTATACACACTCACTTATTGACGAAATATTAAAAATTATCAAAAAGATTAAAATGAAGAAAAAAATGAAACAAATTTGCCAAAATGTTAAAGTTTTTGCTTTTGTCACGTTGCTGATAATTGTTATCAGTCGTTTGCTATTCATATCTAAAACCTTGCTGATTTGTAGCTGAGTCATTGGTGCATCACAAACAACAGAAATAACCGATATTTTGTTGGGTTTTACATTTTTTTTTTTTTCCAGAAAACTAATTTAAAATGAATTTTTTAATAATTGTTTTTTAAGGTGTGTGTTTAATTTATGTGTCAGTTTATATAGAAAAGTATACACTTATCTGAATCACTATAAAAGAATTAATACTCCAGAAACGTATTTTATGATAAGTATTTTATGGGCTCACTGACATTAAATTGCATTTAAATTTCTTAATGTACTGTATTTTCTCGCGTGTAATTCGAGATCAGATAAATAAGTTTTATACCAGAAATATTAATTAACAGACAATCTATATCCGAACGGATCAGTACCTCGTACGAATATAGCTTTATCTGTTAATTAAAATTTCTGGTGTAAAATTAATTCATATTTGAGGATTATATGCAGAAAAATATGGTACATATTTGTATACCTGCTAACTATGCTAGTTTATCCGTAATGGTATTAGGCCCCTCCTTTTTTTCGAATAGTTGTAGAGTAATATTCAGCAATATGTTCTCATGATTAAATAAGAAGACTATTGCTCTACAACTATTCTGGTGTGAAAAAAAGGCGGGGCTTAATACCATTACGGATAAACTAGCATAGTTAGCAGGTCTACATATTTGTAATATTATTAAAATTAACTTTTGTAAAATAAGTTTAAAAAATTATATATTTTAGTAAATATGCAGAATTTTTATAAAATATAAAAACTGCAGTTTATTTTATTGACAAAACACTGAGGATTTTGTATGTGGATACTACTGTATTTATGTATTAAAAGAAAATGGGCTATATTTACTAATGAGTGAAAAATGCTAGCTTGCAGTGTAGACGTTGGAATGTTGACAAACAACCTATTATACGCTCAAAATGGGAATAAGTGAGATCAAAAGAAGACTATATGGGAATAAGTTAGCACAAACTTTTGAAAAATTCTAAAATCCAAAAATACCGTGGATTCAAATCTGAGCGATGAATATGTATTCACATAAGAGACAGTGACAAACCAAGGGAGATATACTAATTTCAGTTAAAAATATTAGCATATGCAATATTACAGCTTAAAGATGCACTGTTGGTGAGTGCATTCTTCACTGAGAAAAAGTTCTGTGACTGACTACTAAAAACTAAGTTGTGGCTCTTGTAAATATAGTTCCATGTTATCCTTATACATTCTAGTTCCATTCGCTAGCGATTTCTAAGAACCGCCATTAGAATTCTAGAGCGTTTTCCATTATTATCGTGGTTAAACTTATTTAAAAATCTCTGAAAATAAATGCGAACATGAGAGGCTAGTTTTAGTAACTATAATCTTGGTTTATGACCCAATTCTAGAAAATCAAACGAGCATTTCTCGCAATACAAAGAATTCATAATAGTCATAATATTGTTTCACCATCTAGAAAAGTATAGACTAGAAATTCTTGATCATTTTTTCTATCCAGGTTATTTGTATAATTTATACGCATAACTCTGAAATCTATATTTCCAGTTTGAGGATTCAGAAAATGACTACTTATTTGTTCTAGAAAAATGTGGTGCATATATATATATATATATATATATATATTATTATTATTATTTATTTATTTATTTATTTATTTTTATGTTGGGAGAAAGGTCCGTATATTATGTTGTACGCGTGTTAAAATTGCTTTTAAGTACGTAAATGTGCGTAGTCTCATTAACACAAAACCTAAAAATCATTAAGTTATTAAAATGTCGGCTTATATGTATACATAAACCATAATTTTCTTGTTATGCCAGTTAGCAACCAAAATATTTTTTTAACCAATTGTGATAATTGCTTCTAAGCAATGAAGGAATTTATTATAGGCATACTAAAGGATTTAAACCTTCCCGGCAACAGAAATTACATGCGCAAGGAGACACGTATTGTAATTTCTTTATTTTAGTGTGAAATTTCATTCATAAAATTTCTTTTTGCATTTATTTTAGATGAGTACTGTAAGTTACTGTAATAATATATATATATATATATATATATATATATATATTTTTTTTTTTTTTTTTTTTTTTTTTTACTTGCTTTCTGCTCTTTCTTTCTTCCTCTGCCGTGATATGCAGTCGATAATGAAATTTAAATTCTATTTAATTATTTGAGTTCCATTATTTCATTTCATGTGAAATCACCTAAGGCGGTTGCCGTCATGCCACAGATATTAATGAATTTTTTTTATTATAAAGTACATAGTGAAAAACACTTAAAATATTTTTTTCAGAATTTTTTAGTCAAAACTAAGAATAAGGGGTCATTTAGAAATTTTACTAAATTTAACAAAATAGCGTCAATGAGCATGATGGTTTATGAGTTTCAAACCACCATAATACTTTTATTTATGGACCAATTTTGTTCATTTTGGTGTCATTAGAAAGATAAAAGTATGAACTATGAAATAAAATTATGCAAATGCTGAAAATATGTATACAAGCATTTACAAAATTGCAATAAAAGCATTTTTTGAAGGAATTTTTTTGCAAACTTCAATAATTTTTTGCAATAAAACCCCACATCTCACCACACCAATTTTTTTTCACATAATATATAATGGCATACTTTTCAATATAAAAAAAATCAAGAGGGTGTTTTTTGTATTTTGTGATTAAAAAATTAAAGAACTAAAGTAATAAAAATTTCATTAAGTTCCGTTTAATGGCTAACTGATGTGCAACAAATGATCTTTTAACCACACAATATGCATTCTTAACATTTTAACAATTACTAATACTGTCCAGTGATTCAAACTTGACCACTTTTTTGCAAGGTAAAGCAATGAACAATATCCTTCTTTTTGGGTTCGAAGCTAAATTATATCCAACATGTGATTTCCAATTCTCCGTTCCCCTATAAATTTCCCTATAGGATAAAAATATTTTATTAGAATACGAATATTTACCATTTCAATATGAATATAAACTTTATAATGTTGCATTTTCCCCTACAGTTGTCACATGTCAAGGGTTCTTATGACGTAACACGGATAAAGTCCATTGTCTTTTCATAAACGGAATTAAATTGCAACACAACAGAGCCACTTGCCGACCAATATGCACACAAATTAAAACAGCACAGTATTATATAATGTTCATATCATATATCATGTTCGGTGCATTTATACACTATAGAAGTTGAGGTATAGTATATCCTTGACTTAAATGGGGTAAATCCCAACGTAGTAGTACCACCGTAGTAGTGGTGATATATTCGAACAGCTAATTAGCACCAATTTAAATCAAGGTCTAACCAATTATCAGTCATACTTAAATCCCGTCTACTACAAAATACTACAAAATGTCTTTAACACATCATTCACAAGCAGACAAACAGTCATTTTCTACCAATGAGAGAATCATGCTTAGGACATCTCAGAAGGTGTAAATTCATTGAAAACCTAAAGTCGAAAATATTTTTTGTATTCTGCAAATCTGGCTAACCATACCTTTTGAATGATACCACATTCAACTCTCTACTCGTATAATTAATATGTTAAAAGTACACAATTTTCATGTTTACCTATTAAAGTATAGATTATTATTTTTAAATAATTTCTAAATGGATAATATTATATCTGAGTTGAAAGTAATAAGTGACCAGTGCTTGTGCTTGAGATAGGCACATTCATCAAAATAGTTTCATATGGAACCCGACAAACATCAGAAAGATTAGGCCATGAATAAGCTGAGGAAGTTCTACTTGGGTTCATAAATTTCATCTTTGCATTTCGATGTTCTTCAATAACCTCCAGTATTGTTCCAAGCCACCAGTTACTGTCATAGATAGCTACAAGAATTTTTTTCTTCTTTTATATTGACAAATTATTTGATTTGAAGTCCAAAAAAAACTTGAAAAACTATATCATATGATGAAACATGCTTTACAGGCAGTCTTCTTTTATCCAGTGGTTGGAATACTCTTGTCCCAGGAATATTTGAACAATTTTCATATCGTTTATCTAACAGCTTTGTGAATTTGTTATTTCCTCAATTGTAATATAAAATGTGTATATTCCTGGAACATAAATTTTGGCAAATGTAAACATTTCTTTTGGACTTACTATGTGATTGTAATATGGATATTGCACGTTTGGTCTCGTGGCTAACATTTTATAGCACCACCAATTCCAACACATGCAGCCCACCAGCGGCCGAGCGGTTCTGCGCTCAAAGCTGGTAGATGGGAGGTGCCGGGTTCGATCCCAGGTCGCGCTCATCGACCTAGCCGTTCGGAGTTTTCCGTGGTTTCCTCGGAAACTTGCGTAAATACGGGCTAGGACCCCTTAGAAAGACCCCCACGGAGGGCATTCCCCCCTAGGCCTAGGACACATCAGGAGTCAATCGGCCTTAAATCCTACAACCAACCAACCAACACATGCATTTTTACCATGACCTGTAGCAATGTTCACTTTTATATTTTCAGCTGAGATATAATATTATCCATTCATAAATTATTTAAAAATAATAGTAATCATTAAAGTGTTAAGAATGCATGTTGTATGATTCATTTGTTGTACATCAGTTAGACATTAAACAGAACTTAACAAAATGTTTATGTATTTTACTTCTTTAATTTTTTAATCACAAAATACAAATAACACCCTCTTGATTTTTTTTATATTGCAAAGTACGTCATTGTATATTATGAGAAAAAAAATTAGTGTTGTGAAATGTGGGGGTTTATTGCAAAAAATTCTTGAAGTTTGCAAAAAAATTCCTTCAAAAAATGCTTTTATTACAATTTTGTAAATGCTTGTATACATATTTTCAGCATTTACATAATTTTATTTCATAGTTTATACTTTTATCTTTCTAATGACACCAAAATGAACAAAATTGGTCCATAAATAAAAGTGTTATGGTGGTTTGAAACTCATAAACCATCATGCTCATTTAAGTCATTTTGTTAAATTTAGTAAAATTTCGAAATGAACCCTTATTCTTAGTTTTTACTAAAAATTCTGAAAAAAATATTTTAAGCCTTTTTCACTATGTACTTTATAATAAAAAAAAATTTCATTAATATCTGAGACATGAAGGCAACCGCCTTAGGTGATTTCACTTGAAATGAGCCTAATCAAAAAATAATAATAATAATAATAATAAGTTATTACAAATATTCCTTTACGTTAGTTTGCAAACGATAAAATAATAGTAATAATGGTAATAATAATAATTATATATATATTTTATTAAATGAAAAGAAAATAAAATGTTCAAAATTGGAACTATATTACAAACTTAAGTTTTGTCATAGGGTTGAGATAGCGATCATCTATATATTAATTTGAAACATGTTTTTGTCTGTCTCCACTATATTGAGAAAACTACTTGGTGTAAAAATTTGGTTGAGGTGTCTAAAAAAAGGTCTTGGTCTGTAGATGTGCTATGAGAAGGGGAAAAAAAAAGTCGAACGGTTTCCCCCACGGGGGGAAACCATTTCTCCCCCGGGAGAAACGGGTAGGAAACCGTTTCCCACCCGTTTGGGTTAAAAACACGTTTACGAGCTTAACTAAGCTTCAAATTACTTCACGATGAAGAAATTGTAATTTGGAATTTTCGATTTTAAAGGGGGGGAAAAGGGGGAAAGTAGATTTGGAGGGGAGGAAGGGGGGAAATTAGTTTGTGAGGGAAATCCGTTCTAGACCCACACATGTAGCACCTCATTTTAAAGGTCTTGAAATTTCATGTCGATTGGGGATGTTTGTATACAGCATAGTGCGACCCCTGGTGGTGAAAAATGGAACTAAGTGATTTTGCTGTAGACCATATCATGTTGCACCTTATTTTAAAGGTCTTGATATTTCCTGACCGTTGGTGTTTATGCATAGAATACGCTGCGCCCCCTGGCGGTGGAAAGTGTAACTAAAGGATTTTGCAGTTGACACCACCATGTGACACCTTATTTGAAAGGTCTTGGAAATTCAAGGCGATTGGTGATGTTCGTGTACAACATACTGCGCTCCCTGGTGGAGGAAAGTGGATTTTGCAGCGCGTGCGTAGCATGCCTGCTATACGGTGCCGCTGCCACAGGCAGCGGTAACACGAGTCAGAGGTTTGTTCGGTTCAAGGTTAATTTTTGAGAATTTTTCTATGTTATTAGCGGCCTGCATATACGTGCCGCAGTCACTGGGTCACGAACCCGAGTTCCGTTCTGTTTGAGGTAATTTTTTTTTGTTACAGATGATTATTTATTTTGTGATGTTTTCATTTAAAAATAGAAATTCAAAGAAAATCGAGTTAAAGATATAAAACCATACAAATTTAAGGTTCATTTAAGGTTATTATCAAGGGCCCGGGCATTGCCGGGCGGGTTCGTTCGGTTCCAGGTTAATTTTTAGGAATTTTTTTTTATGTTGTTAGCGGCCCGCGTATGCACTGCCGCAGGCACCGGGGTCACAAGGCAGAGTTTCGTTCGGATCGAGGTAATTGTTTTGTTACAGATGATTATTTTTTTCGTGATGCTTTCATTTAAAAACAGAAATTCAAACAAAATCGAGTTAAAGGTATAAAATAATACAAATTTAAGGTTCATTCAAGGTATCATGGGCCCGGGCAACGCCGGACGGGTCAGCTAACATATAGTCTTAGTATTAAACGAAATAGAAAATAAAAGATAGCATCTGTTTATTTGAAGTCAGTTTGACGTCACATTGAGAGTACTTTGTAGAAAGTGATGTCATACATAGTATTTCGATTTATAAGCATTTTTCCGACTTTCTTTTTTTAAGTGAAATGTCGTAAATTATATTAGATGTTTTAACATGAAATACATTTAAATAATGATGCGACGGTTTTTGAAACATTACGGTCAATAAAGTGATCGTCGAATTCGACGGGTTCCAGCTAGTAACATATAATACTATACTTAGAACAAAATTCCTGTTATTTTATGGTCAACTGGATATTATCTTATTATCTAAAATTCATAAAAGTTCTTTTCACATAATTTAATCTTAAATAATTTTATAAACGATTACTCTTCAGAAAAACAATTATAATTAAATATATAATTAAAAATAAATAATCATTTTAAAAGCATCTTCAAATGTGCAGTTTCTAAAATATAGCGTTTCAACTCTAAGAATTTCCATCTTATTTTATATGTCCCCCTTCGAGGAGGATTAAATTTGTGAAGGCATGTGTCTGAGTCACCGCAACTAGGAGTAAATCCCAGACCATCGCCATTAGTTCATTAGTTTGCTCTAAATCGACGTTAATCGATCCAAAACAACCACTCCTCTTTTAAGAGTAACTTTAAATCGTGTTTACTTGTTACACATCCATTCTAAAATTAAAATTCTCTGGATAAGTAAGGTATATTTTCAAACATAAATACAACAAATTATTTTAATAGATTAAGAATTACTTTAAAACTTAAATGAACACAAAAGTAAATAATTAAATTTTTATGTGAATTGCGGCTTAATCGACTATCTGAAAACCTTTAGGCTAAGTATTCATAAAAGTGCAGTTGATAAAGAATATAAAACTACTCTAAATATGTTATTTATAAAAAATATTATATGCTTTAGTCGGACAACATTTTAAAAATTCAATTTTCCTTCCGTATCATTTTAGGAATAAATATCCAGTGTATACAACATCTATAAAATAGCGTAAATCACGTTTGCTCATTAAATTGCTAGAGTAATTTTTATCTAAAGTTAACTTCTCCTATAAGTTACAATTTTTGAAAAATTCATTAATAACAAAATAAGTGTGATTAAAATCAATAATTTTCAAAACATTCCCTTGAAATCTATTTCCTTAAAATAAATCATTTTCTTACCGTATTCGTGTTTTACTTAATCCTAACGATTAATGTAACTTTGCACGCAGTTATCTCTAATCTTAGAGTAGTCATCTAGTTTATTCAAGATTTTTCTTATACTTAATTGGTGTTTTTCTTATTTTATTAATGGTGCTTTTCTTAATTCTTACTTTGTTGTTTTATTTAATTCTGTAAATTAATGTAACTCTGTGCAAAGTTATCAAAAATAACTTTTTAATATTTAAGGAACTATCTAGTTTATTCAATTAAGATTCTTTAAATACACTATATTTACTTTTCATGTCTAATTCTTTCAAGGGCAGTTTTAATGTAACTATTTCTAATGTTTCCAGTTTTTTGTTTTTGCGAAAATTTTTACCTCTGAAAGGATTAATTCAATACACTTTGACATGAAAATGACTCCCATTATAGTTTTTTTAGAAATCATCTCCAATTACGGCGATTCTCATTTTCTGGTGCTATATTGGGAAGCTCATAAACTAAGGAATGTAATTTTTACTGCGAGGCAAGAGGGGAACAACCACAGCGATAGTAGTTTTGCGAGCAAGAATTTGGCACGCGATTGTCAGGAACTATGGATGATGATTTGGAGAGATGAACATGAACCCTTTTGATGATGTATTTGTCCTTTTTAGTCACGAAACATTCGGAGAATTTAATGACACTTCCTGTTAATTTTTTCTATGAGAATTTTTATCTCTAATGGTTCATTCAGCTATCAAATGAATGCGGTTTATTCTTAAATGATACAAAGAAAGAAAATTTCAGGTTTCTTACACATCAATTTTGCGTATAATTTATGTAAACAATATAAGTAGAAAACATTTTCTTTTAATTTTTATCATTGTTTTCGCTATTTTCCAAATCTAATCATTTACAGGAATTGGAAAAATATTTTATACGAAGCACTAAAACTGTTTTAGAAAGCAGCTTTAAAATTCTTACAGGACAGAAGAGTTCGATCCAGTAATTATCATGTGACAAATAGTTGATGAGCTCGCTTCCACATATCCTCATAGTAGAAACTTAAATGCGTATAGAATTTCCTTTACATTAAATTGAATATTTGTTTATGTATAGATACCATCCTTGAATGCACTGCTCTTGAATCTATATAAGCTCTAAAGGAATTCATTACCCAGTTTTTTTTTTTTATGCTGTTGATGATAATTAGTTGGTAGTACCCTAAAACACATAATCGTTTAACTATAAAAATAAAATTAGTTTTAATTTTTAAGGTGATTCAGTAAGATTTTTATTTTTAAAGAATAATGTACGTAAATAATATAATCTTAAAAGATGATTTTTCATAACAAATTATATAGTGGAATTTATTTTCAATGAATTTACATGTTTAACCCAAAATATAATATAAAAAATTTTCTTTAAAAATGTGTTCTTTCAGATATGAAATAAAAATAAATGATGTTTTATAATTTTGTCTTAGATTTCACACTTTTTTTTCCCCTTCATGCAATAAATATGTTAAGAACGCAATCATCAAAATTTGTTGATAATTATCAACCATTAAAAAAATATATATTATTATTATTATTATTATTATTATTATTATTATTATTATTATATCGTTAACATAAAAACTGTGTCATGTAAGAACTAGAATTAAATTATTGATAAGGACGCTTTTAAATACTCATTTAAATAGAATTTGAATAAAAGATAATTTTTAGATCACTAGTTTTCAGGGGTTTTTTTTCTTTAACAGAGAAAACACCAGTCCTACCGAAATTAAATAAATTTGCTTTTTATATTTTTATTTATAGCACATATATGCAATAAAGTTTACAACATAAATGTATTAGTCAATCATCATAATGTTCTTTGTTGAAATTTTTTTCTGTAAAATTCATTATTAATAATAATAATCAAAATATAGCTATAATTATCCACCTTTACAAAACAAGAAGAATAAAATAAAATAAATAATCTCCATAAATAAATAACAATATTCATAATATTAAAAAAACATACCATTAATAAAACTACAATTAAAAATGAGTAATTTTTTAAATATTCGGTAAAAAGCGTTTGAATAAAAAGAAATTTTTAGAGAATTCCTATTACAGATTTCTTCTTCGAGGAAAATATGTAAGTCACGACCACAGAATAATTCTGCTAATTATATTTTATTTTTTAGCACATATGTTTGGTATAGTGTAAAATTTGTATGTATTAGTTAAATAGCCATCATTTTATTCTCTATTGATTTTTTTAAGGGACTATTAACTTTTTTTACATTTAATTAAATAGAACTCATGGAACTATTATTTTATATATATATATATATATATAATTTAATAGTTCCATGCAAAATAGCTGTAACTTATTAACATCAGCGAGTTGTGCATGTGGGGAAGGGAGTTCTTTTCGATACGTTCTAATCTCTGTTTATATTTAAAAAAAAATTGGGGGGGGGGGGTAAGAAAAAAGAAAAAATTCTTAAAATGGTATAAACAAGAAATTGCTTTAGATACACGAATTCCAAGTGTCTTATTCCCAAGCTAAGAACATGACGGGGAAAATGAAGTTTGATATTAACCCTTACATCAGGACAAATTATGGTTAATAGGTAGATATTAAAAAATTTTAATATTTACAATATGGCAGGTCAATAAATTAAACACTAAATTAGGTAAAAATTTATAATTTTATATGTAAAATGACAACATACGTAGAACGGATAGCTTTTATTTCTTTTGATTTGGTTGAGCCTTCAAACGTACAACAAAAGGCTGATCAATTATTTTCGGTATCAACCTAAAAATAATATTAGTATATGTAAGCAAATGAAGCATTAAGCACAGAAAACGCTTTTACAGTGCAGCCACATATCCTAAAACTAGTAGTAAGGACGCGTCCAAAATTTTGGAGGGATGCCAGCTTGAAATTTGGAAAACATCCGGCAATTCCGTGCTCGGTTATTGCTCATTTTCTCCGAGTCAGTTGACTGTCACCCGTATTTCAGCATTGGACTCGTTGAGTTAGCGCTTGTGCAGATGCTTCCATGGTTTCATCAAATGTGGTCGAAGAATACATATGTGTATTCATGCACTGGTTTATAAAATCAATTAAAAATTTTAAAACTTTTCATTTCTAAAATTATAAAAATTAAAATTTTATATGGCTCCCATACAAACAAATGGTTCGATAGGGGTAAAAATGTTCCATATAATTTTAAAGTAATGTACAAAATTTCTGCATTTTGTCATAAAATATCTCATATATATAACAAGACAAAAAACTGACTTAAAATTCCTTTCAGTGTCTCAATATAACTTGTCCAGTTGACAAAAAACAAAAAAAAAAACATACCGTAAAATCGTGTTTAACGAGTTATATACAACTTATGAATGAAAAAAATGGTAACGCAAATGTATAAACATATTTAAATTTTAATTTGCATCTAATCTGTCAACAACGCTGTTTTTAATGGAAATAGGTACTTTTTTTACGTAACTCAAAATTAAGCGTGGGTCTATTTAATTCGAAAAACGGAAGTTTCTTATGGTTATATAATCTGTACACATGAACGGACAGAAAAATGTCGCGGTTTAATCAAGCTATACATTTATTCGTTAGAGCCTGTTATTTATTTAATTACGAAATCTACCGTAAAATTAGAGGTTGAAAATACCTGGTATTTGGTACCAAAATCATTCAATCATTTACGAATTGACTATAAATTATCGTCACACTTATCATATATCCCTTTCTAGAAAAGTTCTCATTGCGTTTATAGTTGAAGTAATTTTGCGAGAGGATGAAGAAAATAATTTATATTCATAACTATGTATGCGGAGAAGGATTGGGATAGTCAGTTATCTATAGCAAAAACTTTACTCTTCAAAGATGATTTTAAAACTTGTTAAAGCAAACAATTATATATACTTTCATTAAAATAATTCCTCAATAAGTACAATTCTTTTGATATACCGTTTCTGTGCATATTAGTTATTTGTCTATCTACGTCTGATTGAAATGAAATTTTTTAATTATAAATGGTTTATTTGCATTTTTAGTTATATATTTATCTGTTCCTTAGCGTTTATTATTTATTAAAGTATAAAAACAGATAAAAGTACATATTACATTTTTTAATCAAGATAAGAGAAAACGGTGTTTATTTACATCCTTATTTGTTTTACTGCTAGCTGAAAATATTAACTTTATGCTTATACGAGACAGAAAAAAATACATGAGACAGAAAACCTGAAAAGACTTTAAAAGTAATATATTTACGACATAATTATAGTACAGTGAAGCATCCATAATCTGGAATTCTATAATCCGGCAGCACCCATAAACCGGCACTGATGACTTTTTCTGTTTTTTTTTTTTTTTTTTTTTTTTTTTTTTTTTCTGCGTAATCATCCTTGTCGAGTGATAACAGTTTACCAAATTGCTAAAATTTTGACTCCGGCTTATCTCAAAGCAGCTACTTCCGCAACTGGCATACAAAGTTTCAAGGGATCGGGAATACAACCATTAAATCTGGACATTTTTGGAGAAGACGGTTTCTTACCCAGTTCAGTGACAGAAAGGCCTTTGACGGAAACTCGAGATGAACAAAATTTCCATCCAGTTCATGATCCAGTACAAAACTTTGATTGTGAGGAAAACGCTACATCTGCCGTGGCTCATGTCGTTGGCGACGAAAATGGGAATCGGACTAATGAGGTGATAGAGCAGCTTCAGTCTGGCAACCAGGAGCAGAGCAAAGCTATCAATGGGACATCAAAGGTAATTACTGTTCCAGCTAGTAACAACAATGAACCGGGCAATTCATCACTGTCCTCATGCACAACAAATGAAATATTGAGCAAATTTCTGGATAATAACACGTCATTTAAAGATAGTCAAAATATTTTGAGAGAAAGAGCGCATACACCACCTGCCTGCATTAAAAATAAAGGAATTAAATCGCCTCACGTACCGCTTGCAAATATAGCCCCGCTATCACAAGCTATTCTCAAGATCTAACTCGAAAACAATAAAATCAGACATTTTGAGTGGGTCTCCATACAAGTTGGTTCTCGAAGAGGATTCGGCCTCCAAACAGGTACCAAAGAAAAAACCAAAAATCATTCCAAAACCAACTACTAAAGGGGTCAAAAAACGGTTTCAAGTTCTAAAGAAGACACCCAAAAAGAAAATAGGGGGATGTCCACCATGTGGTGAAGTATAGTTAGACACCCCCCCCCCCAGACGAAGACTGGATAAGATGCTCCAAACACGAGGAGTGGTGGCATGAAGCTTATACGAGCTATGAAAGAGAAGTAAACTTTATTTGGGACCACTGCAAGTAACGTAGGTACGAAATTCAGATCATTTTTTTTTTTCCTGCGTACTCTTATCAACTCATATGCGTACTCTTATCCAACAGTATTTGTAAGAGTACGTAATTCTTAATTTTGTTAATTTTTAATTTTTCCAAAGATGTGGTATATTTTTGTTACATTTTATGTTATTTTATGACAGATGTGTTAATTAAGAACAAAATAAAAGTTAAGTTGATTATCTAGAATTATATGTTTTTATTTTGGAATAGTTTGAACCTTAAGTGCGTACTCTTGGACCAGCCTACCCTATAATTATACAAATAATATTTTTTTCACACTATTATCCATATATTTTTGTAAATTACCTTTAGCAAATTGTATTATTTTCATTGATCTAAAACTTACAAAAAATCATTGTTGTTTAAAAAGATTTATAAAAAGAAAACAAATTGAAGCATTTTTTAATAAAGACATTTTTTATAGCTATTTAAAAGAAAGATTTTTAAAAGAGTATGACCTTTACGTACTTCATTTGAATATGTAGAGTTAAATAAAAATGCTTTCTATTTTAAAAATGATCAATATAACGTGTATAGTTTATCAAATGGCATTCATTTTAGTCAAATTAGTATTCTTCTACAGTCATGTAACTGTGTGCTATGAAAATTAATTTTAAGTGAAAATTAGTGTAAGATACATAGCTTAAAACATTTGCTTGTAACGGTGGATAGTGTATGATAATGACAACTTGTGGCTTAATTCCATTTAACTATAATGAACATTTAATGTAGAAATTCAAATTCTTTATTTACTTTAAAATTTAAAGTTATTTTTTATGTAATATATGTTGACGTAAACGTACCTGACTGTATCAGCTAAATCATTTTCTTCGTTTTTTGATCCTGTAACATACCTGCCAACCATCTCATTATGAATCGTAACATTTTTAGTTCCCGTCTTCTTTTTCACATAAGTCTATTTTTAGAGTAATTTTATTCTTATTTAATTGTAACTACATTTGGAGAAATTTACTCTAAAAACAAAGTGGTGAGGAAAAATGGGCGTATTTTAAAGGGGTGTAACAATGTTACGATTATTAATGAGATGATTGGCAAGTATGCTGTAACATTAAATTAAAATCAATCAATTTTTGCTTTCTGATAAAGAGACTTACAGCAGAAATTATACATTCCACTCATATTGTAATATTAATATGTTACATAAATTGGGTAGTGAATTAGTATATATGAATGTATAATATTAAATATTCTGTTTATGTAAACAGAAACTGAATAAATGGAAGCAGAAAAAGCCATTTGATAAAATATATAAGTTATACTGATTATTATTTGTGTAAGTGCATTAGATTTTTTTTAACTTATAACACCTAAAACTGATATTTCTCTAATAGTTGAAGAAAGAAGAATATATGCTTGTCGCGCGTATATAATCAACTGGGAAAACATCGTTAGTAAAAGTATCAAGAACATAAAAATCTTAAAACTTCTTTTGTTAACTTATTCCAAAAAATCATTATTATATTTATTGTGCGAAGTTGATGCCAAATAAATTTAATTGACAATATTAAGACGTTGAATCGTGCCCGAAGCTAAAATGCTATATCAGGAGGGGGTACGACGACTGGCTTCAAACCTAACTGCTGTCACCAGTTCACCTACTTTGTACATTGGTCGGTCTAAAGACCGACCTGGAGAAGAAGAACGCTTATGATACGCATACAGTACTAGATAGATATACAATGTGAATAGGTAAACTGATAGGCAATGTAAATGGATTAACTGAATTTAGAAAGTTGAGTTTTTAAGTACATAAACACACAATTTTTCAGGAGTTTCCATTACTGAATTTTGTTACATGGTTATTCTTTACAAGACAAATTTTTTGTTATTTGATTTATATATAAAATTTTATATTTATACCAATACATCAACGAAGAATTGCGTTTTAATAGAGAAATTCTCCTGAGGAGCTACCTGATTTATAAATTTCATGGAACATGAATTATAAAAATAAATGTGAGGAAAAGGAAAGAAGAGGGTGTTTGCAAAAGAGCTGTGTTGCATGATCAGTTTCAATGATATGTCGAAGCATTGTCTAGCCTTTCTCAAGGTAATGTTAAAACAATAGCCATAATTTATAATTCTTGCATCAGAAAACTTGTGAAATTTTATAAGCTGATGAAAATTTTCCACCTTGGGATTAAACATATAACTATGCATTTGAAGAAAAATATTATGACCCTATTATGCATATTATGAGTCCATATTATGACTTTATAATTAATCCATCAATAGATTATGACTCCATAAATTATAAAGCAAATTAAAATGCATGTAATTTTGCATTATTAGAGTATTACGAAAAAATAACAGCTTACTGAATGAATATATTCGGCACCAGCAGTCATAAAGTTGATTACATGGTATAAATTGGATTTATGTTAACAGAATTATTATTATTAGAAATAGTTTTCGTACATAATCAAAACTATCATCATAAAATGTAACAAATTTGTGATATCATGGCTGCCAACCTTTCTCATTTTTAAATCAAATTTATGACCGCTATTTTTAAAACATAATTTTTCACATGTATTTTCGACGAACAAAGAAACTGAAAATCCTTATAAAAAAATTTCGGACTGGTTGCTATGGTAATATTATTGAATTTTTATGGTAAAAATTAAAATATTAATAGTTTTAAATGTATTAGGTGTACCGGAAAGTTCTGTCGTTTTGAATTAAAATACTGACATCGGAAATTTATCCTGGATAAAATTTAAGATATTCTTAGGTAACTTATAAGATGGTTATTATTAAAGTACCATGTAAACACTGTTAAACAAAAATTTCTGGTTTCATTTTATTAATTCAAAACGACATAACTTTCCGGTACACCTAATATAAAATCATTAAGTAAATTATACAGACTTTAATTCATCAAATTATGCATCGTATTTAAAATTTATTTAATATGTAACTTAAAAAGTGGGGAAGAAACTGATAATATTTAGCATTATTATCTAAATTTTTTCGATATTTAGCTTACTTTTATTAAAAATAAATAAATAAATAAATAAAAGTGAATCACAGGTAATCTAAAAATTATAAAATACTTAACTGTTAACTTGTTGGTAAATTTAATCATTTGACTTGAATGTGTTATGGTAATATCACTTCCCTACAGAGTAACTTTTCATTTTTACGATTAACGAAAAGCATTTTGAAATCCATATCCGTTTAAAATTATTTACATATAAAGTATGCTCTGGTTTTAATGATTCCCAGAGTGATATTCAAAATATATTTATGATTAACTGTACCGCTATATGCTGTAAATTGTGAAAAATACATTTTATAAATCTAAAATAAAAGTAGAAGTTTAAGTAATGTAATTTAATTTGTTACGTGCTGTTTTAATAGATTAAACTTTTATTTGTTCATTAACACTGTGTAAATGTAAATCAAAAAATAATTTTTAAAGATGTTACAACCTTTATTTCTATAGTTTTGACCCCCTAAAATTTTTATAGTCACAAATTCCAAAATAGAGAATATGTGTTGTCGTTGTTCTTATTTTTCAGAAAAAATGCCGAGTAATTCTCGCGTAAAAGTTGTAAAATATTTTTTAAATGTTATGTGAAAGTGAGTCTTTTTTATAAAAATTAATTTTAAATAAGTTCATTGAATTTTACGTACCAGGTTTAACAAAAATATGAAACCAGTTAAATACCTCGAGAAGTATACCTCAGAACAAAAAGTAAAAAAGAAAAATACAGATTCAATATATAAAAGAATATCCGATGATGCCAAAATTCAAAAACAGGAAAGAAAAAAAAAAAGAAAAAGAAAGAAAATTCAGGAAATAGGGTTGGCGGTAACACGGGTTGGAGTCTTTAAAAACTCATACCGGTATTTTTTAAAGAAATTTCTCTCCCTATAATATCGTTGGTTTAAGAAGTATAAAATTTTGTTACATTGATAGTGGTATGCGTTAAGTGCCCGTGTTCCAAGCTGAACATATATATATATATATATATATATATATTTTTTTTTTTTTTTTTTTTTTTTTTTTTTTCCCAAGCCGAAAAGTATCTTTTCAAATATTTCTATTTTCAAACATTTGTATTTACTGCTTCGTTTTCATTCATTATAGCACCTTCTTTTAGAAAATTAATTAAATAAAACATGAAAGTCAAATGAGTGTGATTTTTTTTTTTTTTTTTCTGAATAAAAAAAAATCACACTAATTTTTTTTCACCAGTAAAAAAAAAAAAAAAAAAAAAAAAAAAAAAATGGGTTCTAGTTTGAAATTTAGGAGTTCGCGCCTACCCCGCTGGTAGGTAGCACAGTCCTATATTTTTGTTAGACCTGGTATATTTACAGAAATATAAATCGCAATTAATTTTTTTAAAGGAAAAAGTTCATTATTATTATAAATATGGTTTTAAAAATTAAATTAAATTCAATAAATAAAAAATCAGAATTGTAAATTTTTAAGCCATATATGGGAAAAGAGCATGATATAAATGCATGTCTATAAAATTTACATTTATGCGTGACTGAAATAAATTTCTATGTGCTTTTTTTTTAACATTCAACTCCTACATCTTATTTGTACCAAGCATTTTTTTCTTCCTATATTGCCTTTAATTGCGCCACATTATACTGACATCAAGGAAATGCATTGAAATAAAAAAGGTCATTTCAAAAATCTTTGTTATGGAGATAGAATGATATGCGGGTGCCCTTGGAAATGGAAGATATCTGTGGATCGTTTACGATGGATAAGAGACTTAAGTTCAAGGATTATTTTTCATAGATCATGTGCAATATATTCAGATTTTACCTTTCTCTACCCCAATTTTTTATCATGTTAAAAAATTCATTATGAAAATAAAATTTTCTTTAAAACAAACTTTAGATTCGGAAGCTGATACATTAGTTATTTTATCGAAAATATTCATTCTTAAGTTACGCACTCAGAGAGAAACGCAATGGTTTTTCCGGTATCAAAATAATATTTAACCCCTTAACAGGCGCATATTATTCAAAGACACGCCCATAAAGTCCATATTTTTGTCTAATTAAAAAAAATAGATTGGAATTAAATATATGTATAATATATAAATTTATTCTGTACATATTTTCAAATACATTATTAACAGTTTGGTACTGGCTGGTGCTTTCATATACCCTAAAATGTTAAAGGAAAAATACACGTGGGGCGTGGTCACTGCCCGTGAATATCACGGGAACGAGAAGGAAGGGGTAATGAAATTTTGTACGAATAATAAGAAATATTATTTTTCATTTATTTCAGAATAAAAATGATTTTATCAATACCAATTTAAAAAGGACAAAAACTGACGCATTTTTTGTTTCTTTAATATAAAAATTCTTAATAAAGTATAATGATGGTTTTTCTAGAGTTTACTGCGACTCTTTTACACAAAAGACAAAAATTAGACAAGCGCCATCTGTTTATAATGGATTGCGATCTATTACGAATAAATGAATACTAATAAAGATTTAAACCCAATAATATTATCAAACGCAGACAGATGGAAAAGAGATGAATAAAAAAATAGTTTAATACGCGATCAAGGATGGAACACGAGCGTAGAACTCTTACCATTATCAATGTAACAAAAGTTTCTGCTTCTTAAATCAACGGTATTATAGATAAAGAAATCTTTTAAACAAGTACCGGTATGAATTCTGCGCCAGTGTTTCATCCCTGCGCGATTAAATTCAAAGATAACGCAAGCAAAATTCTCATCTACTCTGAATTTTTATAATTTTCTTAAAATATATTCTCAAACTATTATTGAATTTTATTCTTAAAATAGTTCTGTATTTTTAAACTATGTAATTGTCTTATTTGTAATGCTACAACTAAGGGAATTTCACAATTCGTATTAATGCACGGATCATTTTCTTAAAAATTGAAAATTTCTACATATTATTTAATTTTTTTTTTCTTTTAAATATGTTTCTAAATTATTTATATAGTCTCTCTACACTAAAATATAGTCAGCAAAAATAATTTTAATGTAAAAAATTCTCGCATACATGAAACAAGGCAATGGCGACAGGATATTAAAAAAAAATGTGGGCTTAGCTTGTCTTCAACCAAAACCGCATGCACCAAATTCATTTATTTTTAGAGTTAGCCTCGAAAACTCAATTAAAAAAAAAAAAAAACTATCATTAGTTTCTGATTTTGTTACAATAAAGAGGCTAAAAAAATTATACAGGGTAAAGACGCTGAATAAAAATACGCACCATGCTTATTTCTGTAAACAAAGCAATTCAAAATGAATTCTCTTGTTATACATCTGTCTACCATTACTTAGAGTGGCAGAGTTGCCAACCTAATCCAGCAAATTGTTAGTACCGCCCCTTTTTCTACACCACCTAATTTTTAGAGTATTTGTTTTCTTCATTCATCATAAATATATTTGAAGAGAATTACTCTAAAAATTAAGTGGTGTAGGAAAAGGGGCGGTACTAACAATTTGCCGGAGTTGGTTGGCAGCTCTGGAGTGGGCTTATAAAGGTGTGAAAAGATGCAATTATAATGATTTACGAAAAGGGGATGGCAACAAGGCCAAAGGATACTTTTACATATTTCTTTAAAAAAAGAAAAAGATACTTCATCAATTTCTCATACTTTCGGTTTATATAACGCTTTTTAATATTTTAAAAGCTACTACATATCACAAATATAGTACGCTATCTACCAATAAGTATTTGGACAATTTCGAATTTAGACGTTTTGTTAAATATCTAGAAAAGTTCTTTAGCAATCATCTTGAAACTTTGGTAGTGTAAAGAACATGTTATACCTCATACATACATTTTCGCAAAAGTTGTGTCCTGAAGAGGAAAAGGAGACTAGTAAAAAAATTAAAGAAAAATCAAAATGTTTTGGATCATCCTATAAAAAGTAATGCTTTAAATGCGCTTTGGCTGCATAACGTGAGATTATGAGGATTTTTTTTCATTATCTGTATAAACTTGTATGAGGCTGCCACATATATTCATATATATATATATATATATATATATATATTTAATAGACAAAAAAAAATCCACGTTTTTAATTATAACACGTACAGCATTAAATCTAGTGCGAAGTCATTTTTAGGAAATTTGGCATACTACATTACACACAGTATACTGCAATCAGAATGCAGATAGTCAAATGTCTTACAATCTTACAAAATATGAGCATTTTTACTAAATAATTTTTAACTACGCGTGCGTTAGCTTTTAAAAAAATTCATTTACATAATTTAATAGCCGAAAGTATTGAATAGCTTATATGAATACACCAAACAAGTATCAGCTAAACTCAAAAAGTTATGAAAGATAGAATGAACAGAATTTCAGTTTTCTCAAAATAAAAGCTAAACTATAGGGGTTTTACTTACATTTTTATTTTCATTCAATCAATGTCCAATGGTAACAGAATTTTCGCTCATTTTAAATAAATACTGATAAAACCCTGTATCATCATTTTTTTTTTTTTTTTTTTTTTTTTTTTAAGAAGAACTGGAATTCTGTTCTTTCTATGTCTCATAACTTTTTGAATTTACACGATATTTGTTTGGGGCTTTCATATAAATTGCTCAATACTTTTGGCTATTAAATTATACAAATGATTTTTTTTTTAAAGCTAGCGCATGCGTAGTTAAAAATTATTTAGTAAAAATGCTCATATTTCGTAAGATATTTAACATTTTTGCATTCTGATTGCAGTAGGCTGTGTCATATATAGTATGCCAAATTTCCTAAAAATGGCTTTGCACTGGGTTACATGTTATAATTAAAAAGGTGGGAATTATTTTTGCAATTAAATTTAAAAAAACATCATATCTCCATGAATATATGTGGTAGCCTCATAAAATTTTATACAGACAAAGAGAAAAATCGTCATAATCACATACTACAGCAAAAAGGCTTTTAAAGCATTAATTTTTACAAAATGATCCAAAACATTTTGATTTCTGTTCAATTTTTTACTGGTCCCCTTTTCCTCTTCAGGACACACCATTTGCTGAAATATGTAAGGTATAGCTTGTTCTTTACACTACCAAAGTTTGAAGACGATTCTTAAAGAAATTTTATAGATGTTTGACAAAACATCTAAATTCGAAAGTGTCCAAACACTTATTGTTAGATAGTGTATTTTTAACTTCAATTTTAGATGCTAGATCTGTGTTAAGGTAGAAGTAGGAATACACAGAGAGATGCATTTCTTAGATGTAAAAAGAATAAATTTTAAGTGTCCTGGATTTATAAAAATTACCTTTAAGTTATATAGACAAAAGAAGATGTGATTGAAAACTTCTTGGATTTTTTTTTTTCATTTTTGTACAAGTGTATATGTACTATCTTTTAAAAGAACACGAAAATCATAATCTAGAAACATGCTAAAAGTTTTACATTTTTTTCCCAAGGTACTGTTAGAATCCAACCTTTTTCACCATACCTGTCTATATGTATTATCTTTAAAAAGGACAAGAAAGTCATTGTTCTGAGGCATAACAATATTTCTAACTTATTCTGGAGCACTGTTCGTAAAAGCGCTTTTTTCACTCCACTTTATTAGTAGAGTGATTTTCTCCAATATATAATTACGATTAAAAAAATACTCTTCAAGAAAAGTTGTGTGAAAAAATAACGGGTACTATCAATACTACGAAATGAATTTGAAATATATGCATGCGTGAACCGTTTAGGTAAAATGTAGAATATATAACGGTTCAGAAGTTTTACTTTCTTAAAAATAAACGCTATTAAAAAAAAAAGAAAAAAAAAAGAAAAAAAGAAAAAAAAAAAGAAATGAATGCATAAATTATCAAAAATATTTTTCTTTTCAACGCTTTAACATTCTAAAAAACATTGGGGGAAAAGCAGAAAATTTACACGTCACATGCATGTTCTACACCCTAATTTGCAAAAAATATAGCAAAAAAATTTTGAAAGCGGAACAAATTACATGAGGTACTGCTATGTCAAAAAATTATCACATTTGGCCAGCAGAGGTAAATAAAATAAGTTACATAAGTATATTCTCGAGATAGTTGGAATTTTACGCCTTTAATTCTATCCGCCTGTCAGTCATTTACACAATTTCCTTTTACAACCAAAAAATGAAGGCCGAAACCGTGAAATTTGTTTTATAGATAAGAAAACTTAAAAATTTTCTTATCTTTGGAACATCAATAAAACATAAAAGTCTATTATTTTTAAGGCTGTCAATTAAGCTTGAAAACTGCAAAGTAATTTTCTTGTTAAATTACAAAAAAAAGGAAAGGAGGTATCAAAAGAAAACAAAAAGAAAAGTTAAAAGGCGCATTTTCAGGATTCGAGTTTGTACCAACTCTAGTAAATCAAAGTAGTGTTTCATTACAAAAATTATTCCTACAAAAAACACATATATTATTTAAATACATATATATATATACATAATAAAAATGAAATAAAAAATAAATAAGATTTCCAAACAAATTGCATAAAACGGTTCAAGGTCTTTTTTAATATATATATATATATATATATATAATCCACAGATGAACAAAAAATAAACAAAAATTTTTGAGAAAACTTTTTGAAAAAATTTTTGGGAAAAGATAATTATCTATGGGATATAATTTTCTTTCTTTCTTTATTTTTTTTTATGTAAATGAATTTTTATATAATATATATTTAATATTTTGTTGGGATATAAATTTTGATATAATGAGTTTTTTTATTATTATTATTATTATTATTTATTTATTTATTTATTTATTTATTTATTTTTATTTATTAATTTATTTATTTATTTATTGAAATCTTAATTTTAAAATTTTGAGTTTTTATAGCATTGGTTTCAAACATTCAGATATTATTTTTGTAAAATTTCTGGTTAAAGATTAAGAGAAACACTATTTCTGTATCAGGAGCAAACATTCAAACCACGTTTTCTCCTTCGAATACAATTTTTCAGGCAACACAAAAACTAATAAATTTTAAAAAAGCTAAAATTTAAAACAAATTATCGTTTGTTTAGATGTATTATTAGACATTAGGAAAATATGTATACATATCTAGGAAGATATATAGACATACTTTTTTTATGTTAAGTTTAAAGAAAAAACAATAACTCTTTTTTTTTTTTTTTTTTTTTTTTTTTTTTTTTGAGAAAACACGGTTTGAATGTTTGCTCCTCATAAATAGTTTTAAAAATATATCAATTTTAGGAATTTTTTAATTCCTTTTTACTATCTCTGATATACTATATTTTAAAGAAATTCTTTAATTAATGTATTTTTTGGACAAGAAAAAAAATGTATGCGTAACATTTTTTATAATTAAGCGATTTCTTTAATGATGCAAAATTTAATAAAAAGATTGATGTTAACACATATCACATATAAAATTTTGTTAAACTTTCATCAATATTTCACATCAGTTTTCTTAATAAATGAATCTTGCTTCAAAAAAAAAAAAAAAAAAAAAAAAAAATTAAAGGAATTTGGTTACATTTCAATATTCAAAGAAGTAGTATATACAGTCCCTGGCCAAATTATTAGACGCACTGTAGTTTTTTAATTATTACATGTTTTGCACGAGTTTATATGCAATACTTTTATATTTAAACATACATGTAATGGATTTTTATTCAGGAGATTTTTTATATACCTCCTATTTGTATTTATTTTCAACGTATGGCATCACAGTGTTAAACAATTGATACACGAACGCAAATAAGTACAAAACGGTTTCAGTCGGATTCTCTCGTGCGTCAGTTGCGGACGCGTTTCTGTGGCTTTATGCGCTGTGTTTATTTGCTTCACAGTTTTATACTACGCAATTATTTGTTTATTTTGTGTGCAGTGTTTAAATAATCAATTGGAACATTTTAATCATGGGTAAAAAAGGCGATCTTTCACCACGTAAAAAAGTTGAAGTAAAGGCCCTCGTGAATGCTAAAATATTTTCAAACCTCGAAATAGCACGAAGAATGAAGGTTTCTGAAGCTAGCGTACGACGCATAAAGAAGAAAATTGAGTCAGGGGATGAATTAAGTTCGAAACGAAAGAAAAGACGTGGCAGAAAGCCTATTTTTACTCCAAGGTCAGAAAGATGTTTAAAGAAAATTTGCCTGGAAAACAGATTTGCTACCACAAAACGGATAAAATCGCAACTCCAAGATGCTAATGTGAATGCCTCTGAGTGCACTGCTCGAAGAAAATTAAAAGATTTGGATTTTAAGGCCTGCCGCCCCGCCAGGAAGTCCAAGTTAACAGCTGCAATGAAAGCAAAGTGTCCGAAGTGGGCCAAACAGTAGCGTGATAAAGATGTGGACTTCTGGAGATCGGTAAGTTGGTATAATTTCATCACAAATGATGCATTTAATATCATTTTATATGAAATAAGGAAAGACCAGCACAGATGTTTAGGATGTTTATTATTTTTTTCTATTTTTGACAGGTCTGCTTCAACAATGAAAGCACATTCGAAATTTTGCAGAATAAAGCTCTGTTTGTGCGTCGTCGTCATGAAGAAAAGTTTCATCCTGACTGTGTCGTTTAGACTGTTAAGCACCCTTCAAAAGTGATGATCTGGTCGTATTCAGTCATCAGCGGCAAGGGAACTAGACGTCTGTACAGGGTAAAAGGTATAATGAGGCAAGATCAATACAAAAAAGTCTTACAAAATCGGTAGAGTCTGCAGCTCAGAGAATGGTTTTCAAATGGGGAACCATTCATTTTTATGCAAGATGGAGCTCCCTGCCACACAGCATGGTCTGTTAAAGCTTTTTTGAAGAGTAAAATATCCCTCTGTTGGATTGGCCGGGTAATAGCCCAGATATGAACCTTATTGAAAACGTGTGGGAGCTGATGAAGAGAGAAGTGGCTAAAGATGTGATCACAAACAAAACGCAACTCTTAGAAAAGATCATTAATGTGTGGAATCATCATCCTCAAATGCAGGAGACAGTACAGACTTGCATTGATAGCATGCCGCGCAGAATTGAAGCTCTCATAGCGGCTAAAGGTGGCTCCACAAAATATTAACATTTAATTGCATTAATTTCAATTTTTTTCAAGAGTTAATAAATACATATTTTTTCTATAATTATAATGTTTTATTTATGTTAAAAAAATAGATAATAAAGTGGATAATAAAAAAATATACATTATACCTAGTAAAAACAATAAAGCTGTATAGTATCACCTGATAATTAAGATTTTACATAGAATCTTATAGTGCGTCTAATAATTTGGCCAGGGATTGTATAATAATGTATTTGTTTTGTACGACAATTACTGTTATTATTTTTCTTAAAAAATTTTTAATAGTATTCTACAAAAAAACGAAAAATTTATAAATAGATAACACTTTTAATAAATTGAAAAATTTACACCCTTAACAGATTCTGTAAATGCATCTAAAATAATAAAATATTTTTTAAATTAATATAAATATTTATTTGTCTTTTTAAGTATTTTTATTAAAGATACTAATAAAATAAATAACATTTTAAATATTAAAACTTGAATTAAAATTATCATATTTTTAAATGAATTTATCTGTTGAATAGATGTTTAAGCTTTTAGCATGTGAAATAAGAATAATTTATGATGATGATGAAACCGTTTTTAAGTTCTTTATGAAAAACGTTAATATTGTAATTTTTCACAAAATACACGTATTTCGGTGCAACCTAATATTAATTCACGTGATACTTTTTATTTTATGTTACTGTGTTTTAAGTCATTTTTATTTTGTTTATGCGCGTCTATATACAAACATCCTGAAATACTTCGAATTTCTCATGCTAAAAGACCAACTTCCTTTCTCGAACTTGTAAACGGGAGGTACCGGTTTCGAACCCAGTTCCTGCTTGTCGTTTATGTAGTTTTCTCCGATATTCACATGAATACAAGCTGGGGCATCTAAGAAAGACCCTCAGCGGAAGGTCTAAGATCTTCGAGTTGTTAATCGGCTTCAACATAAACACTAACACTCACCATCTGTTATAAATTTATAAGTAAAATGATATTCCATAATTTTATGTGAAAGCTATAATAAAAGAAAAAACAAATCTATGATATTTTAATCTAAAATTGACATTTCATTAACAGATTCCATAGATTTATTCTATTGATATTTACTTATATACTTATTAAAAAAAAAAAACAGGAAACATTGCTCTGAAGGTACCTATAGAGATAAGCTATAGTAAAATAAGAACATACATTTCTGATGGTTTATATTACTAAATATTTTTTCAGTTAAAAATTATTATACTAATTTTAATTAATCTCTTATTTTAATTAATAAAGACTTTGTAAGAATACATAAAAAATTGCTAAAAACTCGCAAAAATGGTTTCATATCTAATTAATTAAGCATAACCCTTCATAAAGCGAATAATTTAAACCTGATTGTAACATAAAAGTTTTTTTTTTTTTTCTATAAAAAAATTAATAATAAAATAAAATAAAATAAAAACTTCTATCAAAAACGTTTTTTAGGATTCTAGGTTAACACGAATGGTTACAAAAAAAAAAAAAAAAAAAAAAAAAAGGAAAAAGATTTTTTAATAAATTTCTTAAAAATTCTTTTGCTTTTGATTTCAACATATTTATAATTGAGAAAAAACTTTTTTAATTGATGTCAATATTATTTCTAGACTGTAGTCATGCTGTTTTTCTTTTAAATGTAACCCTTAAAATCTGTCTCGATAAGTATAAGATAAACTGAAAATGTGTGACATCTTTGTAAATCTCTTTTGAAAGTTTCAATAGCCTATTTTTTAATACATTTGCTTTTGACAGCTGCCTGCACATAGGATAGTTCTAAAGATACAAATGACGGGTTAATAAAGTCTGCTTCCGAGCAAAAAAAAGTTTTCTTGTTAGGACACTAATAACTTTTTTTTTTTTTTTAATATTTAATTAATTATTACCAAAATGATTAGGAATATCGACAAAACAAACTTTTTTTAAACTTTTTTTTTTTTATTATAAGCTTGGAATTCCGTAAATTTTGCATTTTTTATGTATTTTACGTACTGATTTTCTTTTTCTAAACTTCACAAACATTGAGTTATCGTTTCAATATAACATCCGTCTATGTATGAGATTAACATCTACAAAAACTCAGCGTGATATAAGTAATTTAAACTCCCGTGGGATAAAAGTGTCAAAATTTAAAGAAAAATACAAATAAATTAAGTATTGCAAAATGACAGTGACTTTATCAAAAAGAAAATCTTGCGCCATCAATGGGGTGGAGTAGGGGGGGGGGGGGTACATTCGTAATATTCGATTGTAAAACATATGTAAGAAAAAAAAAAAAAAAAAGTATTGAAAACGAATAAATATATATATTTGCGGGCTATGAAACAACTAAGTTTCCGTCATATTTTTGAATTAATAAAAATTTTTAAACTATTATTTTCTTTTACTAGTATACATTAAATGTTCCTTGTAATGCTGATAAAGATTAATAGCTAAAATGTTATAAACGTTATGCATGAACCGTTTACGCATATGATGTTAAACTCAAACTGTATTTATAAAAAATAAGAAGAGCAAAGACAAAAATATAACTGCAAAACTTAAAAGAAGCTTATTTTATATTCGAGTTTTTCCCGGTTTAAATATGATATTTAATGTTAAACAAATTTTTATTCAAATGTGATAGACGATGTTACTACGTCATTTTCGAAATTCTTTGAAAAGTCAGAGTTCTTTGTCAGTCGGAAAAGTCAGTCGAAATTCTTTGAAAAGTCTGTCAAAGTGTGTATAATTTACAGTTTCCTTTAAAAATGTGTCATACTTGATAATAGTACTTTCTGTCGTTCATCGAATTAAAATGATTTTCATAAGGATTGGTAATATATCGACAGAAAATTATCGACTAAGTATATATATATATATATATATATATATGTGTGTGTGTGTGTGTGTGTGTGTGTGTGTGTGTGTATCTGTGTGTGTAATTTGCTGTAGTTGTAACAAAAAAAAAAAAGAAGAAGAAGAAGAAGAAGAAGGTCTTAAGGGCCCGCTTCACTCACCGCCGCCAGAAGCCGAAGCTAATGTTATTCTATGGGAAATTTTTCTTTACAAATAACTTATTAACTAATTCATATTTTTAAATTCTGCTTTCCCATTCTGAAAATTCCCAGCTGTTAAATTGGCGGACCTTTTTTTAAAAAATTATATTTTTAATTTTTTATATTTTAATTTGAAGCTGCAAAATACGAATTTTCAATATGTGAATTTTTTTCATTTTGCAATTTCAAAATAAAATATTAAAAATTAAAAAAATACATTTTTAAAAAAGGTCCGTCAATTTAACAATTGGGAATTTTCTGAATGTGAAAACAGAATTTAAAAATATGTATTAGTTAATAAGTTATTTGTAAAGAAACTTTCCCCATAGAATAACATTGGCTCGGGCTTCCGGCGACGGTAAGTGAAGAGGGCCGTTAAGCTTTAATCAAATGAATATATTTTTTTTATTCTTTATCTAAAGATAAATTTTAATTTTAATCATGCAAACTCCAAATATGAAATTTTTTATCAACAGCAAATTTCATTCCTGTCATGTTAATTAGATATCTTATAACCAGTTAACTGATTATAAGTTTTTGAAACTCTCCAAACTTTTCTATAAAAATATAAATAAATAAATAAAATGCTCAAGGCATTATACTAAAGCAACAAACAATTCTTTACATCTCTGTCATAACACTATCTTTAAAAAAATAATGAATAATACATGTCAAATTTTGAAATTTTAAAAATCACTGCATATAACCTTTGTTTAAATGTTTAGTATGAAGAGACATACTTAATTAAACATATTGAGCTAATTGTTCACATTCTTAAATTTAAGTTACAGTAATTTTTTTTTAATAGTTTTTATGTTTTCAGTTTAACACTTTAGTTTTTGTAATGATTTGATTCCTTTATTATCAGTCAGATAATTATATATTCGTCATTTATGTATTTACAACACCCTATTAATTATACTACTATAAAACTTAACAACAACTGAATTACAGTAAAAAAAAAAAAAAAAAAAAAAAAACTAAGAATTCAGCCATAAATATTTCTTTACAAGAAATGACAACATACATTGATATTTTATTATTACTATTATTATTACCTTTATTATTACACTAAAAAAAGTAAATAGTCTGACTTACCTTTATATTTTCAAAAACAAAATAAATCAATTTTTTCTTTTCCTTTTATTTCCGCTCTAGTGGAATGCAAAATCTGTTGGATGATGTTCCATACACACAGTACACAGTACTGGGTCTACTGAACGATTTGTTGGACACTGGTCAAGAGAAAAGCTAAAAAACGAATGACAGTCCGTGACGTCATGAATCAATTACAAAAGCTGAAAAAGGTTCCAACGTGGTTGGCTGCCAGCATGTTGCTATGTCAACGCGGGAAATGCGTACTAATATGATGGCCCGTTCCTGTAAATATGCGAGATATTTATATACGTATTTTATTTTTATTACCTTGGTTGCCGCATGCATGTAGATAGGGGCAAACAGTGTTAATACATGATGAAACAAAATAGTGAAGCCATTGTCATCGGACAGGACAGGACGTGAACTGTTTTCCCAAATGGGACCTTTGTCATGTGATAAATCTTTACTTTACTTACTTTAAAACCACTAATCAATTACAATATCATTTTTTTTTTCAACGAAAAATTACTTTATTACTCTGATAGCTGAGAAAGTAACAAATTTTTTAGTATTATTTTGTGGCGTAGTGTGATCAGTCTCATTTTATGTGAGTTAAATATTTTAAGCTATATCTGATGAAAAAAATTCTTTATATCAAATAATATAATTATAGGTTCAAACAGACGTGACAACATATTTTGAAATCGCACATATGATTTACAAATGCACCGTAGTGAAAAGAAAACATGATGTATGATGCCATGTTATGTTTCAAGATATCAAAATGGAACTTTCATAGGTTTTCCACAAACAACTTATTTGCATTGATAGCAAAATATATGGTGAAAGCACTTTGATGTTTACCGCTACAATTTAATTGTTACTTTTCAGAAACATCCAACCAAAATTATCTTTCATAATATGGATTTAAATTTCCATATTGCAATCTCTCTGGAATCTGAAATATTAATTTCACAAGATTTAAAATTAGAAGGAACTTGAAGATAAAATGTTTTCTTACAGTTGTAAAACATTTCATGTTTACTATTTTGAAATAAATTCTAAATTTCGAAGAACTTTAATATATAAACTTGAAGATACTTATTATTTTAATTTTCCAAGAAAGTAAATAAAAATGGTATTTCGTTCGATTTAAAACCATGTGCGAAATGTCTTAAGGCATTCTATATCGATTATTAAGATACTGTGTTTAGTGTCTGATCGGTTATAAAATATGTCGTTATGAAACTAGTTCTACTTTCTGTAAATCAATAAAGAAAACATATTAGAGATATTATGCCGATTAGTCCTGCACTGTCGGGTAACCCGACAGGTGAGTTTTAAATCAACCAGAAACCCGACCCGAAGCCGACAAAAAAAATTTAATCTACCCGAAAACCGACACAAACTCGCAATAGAGAATTTTAACGGCCCGCACCCGACCCGAACCCGATTTCTTTACACCCGAAACCTGAATCTAAATGAGAATTAATAATTCATCCAAAAATCATGCAAAATATTTTTAATTTATAAAATAAAGTAAATTTTCATTGTTACACAGTTGGTAAATCATTTTGAAAATAATTAAGAATGCAATTACTTATACACTGTGTTAAAAATATAAAAAGCTGAAAAATGGATTAACAATAATTTTAAACTTTTTATGTGGGCTGTGCACTTCAAGTGCATAAAAATGAACTTCAAGTTTGGTGTTTCTAGTTTATTGCTTAATTCTTATCACACGCACACAAAATTTTTAAAATGATACGCAGTGCTACAGACGGCCGACTACTAAACGTCTGTTCTCATCTACATCTATATTTCAATATCTTCTTAAAAACATCTACAAGAGAAAAAATATTAATTATCAGTTTAAGTTCACAGTCTATTTTAAAAGGATGTGAGTAATCATAAAATCTTTTTGTAAAAAAAATAGAACCGACTCCAAAAGCAACTACCATTCAAACAACTAAAAAAAAGGGGGGTATGAAATGACACTGTAAATTGCGCCCTAAAGTATAAAATAATTTCCTTCGCCAAACAACCTATAACACTACAATTGATCATAACTTTTGAAGTCGGCGCAAAATTAAATAAAATTTAATTAGTTTTTTAAAGTTTGTTTTTAGATCAGTAGCAGGAAATGCTGTTGTCTTGAATTATCCATTTTCATGTTTCCTTTATTATTTTATCACTATATACAATTAGTCCATTAGTAGCATCTACATAGAACAGTGAACATTCTTTAGAATGCGGTATTTGTGTTTCTACGAAGTTAGAGTTTCCTTTGCAAATTTGGTATAACTTTGATAACTATCATCCTTGGTGGTTTTTGGATTTGGCGATCAAAACGTAATGCAAAAATATATACGCAAGATGTATATTTTCATAATATATATTGTACGATGTATTGTTTCATAATCTTGATTACTCTCTTAATATACTTTATCAAAACAATCATGATATCCCAAAGAAATTAAATATGTTTGCCAGATAATTTTGCGATTTTTCTTTCACCAAGGACGTCAGATACCAGCATCTTCGCCAACTTTTGCTGCTTACGAAATTTATTTGTTTTCTTGAATCAAAGTAGTTTTCGGCTGCGTTTTGCAGGTGACAATGTGTATAGGATATGTTTTTTGTATTGAATAAAGGTATATATTATTATTTAATTTTGCGTCGACTTCAAAAGTTATGATTAATTGTAGTGTTATAGGTTGTTTGGCGAAGGAAATTATTTTATAATTTAGGGCGCAATTTACAGTTTCATTTCATACCTTTTTTTTTTTTTTTAGTTGTTTGAATAGTAGTTGCTTTTGGAGTCGGTTCTATTTTTTTTACAAAAAGATTTTATTTTTCTCTTTTCAGTGAAAACTTATTCATATAGCAGAACATCAAAAGACGTTCGACGGCAGCTTCACAAATCACAACTTCCAAGATAAGTGACATAACTCAAAAAATGGTTTATGTCACTGAAAAATACATGAAATGCACCCAATGTGAACAAAAAAGTTACATCTCCATATAGAAAGTTATCCACTCGAGAGACAGTTGTGCCAGTTTTATTCTAGTCAAGTTATATTTAAGTTGATTTTTCTCAAATGCTGCATTTTTAAGGTGTGTCACTTTTCTTGCCTTTATAAGATATGAGCAGAAAACTATCTACTGAATGAACATACGTTAACTTAAAAAGTCTTTAGAAATGTAAAGAACGGATACACTGTATTCGTAACCAAAAATTCTGTTAGGCATATATATATTAAACTTTACAGTGAATACGTGTCACCCGCTGCGCTGGAAATTGCGCAGCGTAAAGTTCAAACAAAGAGCAAAATATGCATTGCAGCTGACGGACAGAAGTTTCAACATACATACTGCTTTTACCAGTGTAGCTGCATGCGTTCAGCAGTTAGAGTGAGAACAGACTTTTGTGAGTATCCTGTAATTTGTTTATATCTTAATGAAATCATAATGAAACCTATTTCAGGCCAAGATCATTACAACAAAAAAAGTATTAAAATTAAATCATCTCTTACGAAGTTAAAAGCTAACAAATATCAGCAACAACAACAATGAGAAATATGGTTTGTATTGAGAACCTCTTCCTTTATGAAGTCGGTTTAAAACGTCTATGCGTTAATCGATGTGACCGCTTACAATAACCATACATTGAATTTTACATAGCATAAATGTCACTCGCTACGCTATAACATATGCAATGTCGTTCAAATGCGCACAAAATACGAAATTGTGAACAAACAAATGCACGATTTAAGCGTTCTAATTTTAGCATGAATGTCTAAACTGTCTTTTCGTACTAAATCAATGATGCTCTGTAATTTTATAATTCACTTTTTTTTCCCCGGTTTTGAACCGTTTCTGAGATAGGAACGCTAACTACACTGTTTTCCACCAGCTGGCGCTGTAGGCGGTTGAATCGCGTAGCACATCTCCACTTTACTATACCTACATACCACTTTTATGACTAGGCAGCAGCTGTTCAGCAGTTAAAAGAGTCGGGACTGACTTTTTTCGGCACCCCGTATTTTCTTTAGATCGTAAAGATATTACAATGGGACCTATTTCAGACCAAGACCTTTTTAACAAAACAAAAAATATCAAAATCGGAGCATCCGTTCAGAAGTTATGAGCTAACAAACATAAAAAAACATACGGTTTGAATTGAGAACCTTACTTCTTTCTTGAAGTCGGTTAATAAAAATAGATGAATCACACATCTGGCTGTTATCGGAGAGGGAGCTTGTTTTCCACAGCTTAAATTCTAAATAATAATAATAATAGTAATAGTAATTTGATGCTTCTTTGTTAATTGTTTTTGTCAGATATGGATATTTATTTTACTATAATAATTTGGGTAAGCGTATAATTATTTATGTTTATGTATAGCAAACAAATTTCTGCTTATTAAGGTAAAAGAAAATTCTAAACATGTTCTCAAGTCGACACGACTCGTTGAAAACTAAACCCGAACCGAACCTGAAACCGACCTGCAATAAAAAAAACAAAAAAAAACCTGACCGATCCGCAATAAAACAAAATCAGTCAACCTGAACCGCAATACAAAAAATTTAGTCGTCCCGACCCGAACCCGAACCGCGGGTCCAGTGCAGTTCGGGTAAACTCGGGTTACCCGATCTGATGCAGGACTCTAATGTCGATATCAAAAGTATCCACACCCAAAAAAATGCCTGGGAAATTTTTTTTTATCCTTTTGATCCAAATAAAAGATGAATACTTTCAAGGAAAGTCTCCATACGCGCATACCCAGAAAATTTTTAACAAATTACAGCAGACTCTTCTCATGAAATTGTATAAGTTTATAAAAAAAAAAAATTGGCGGAATCTGAATAGATTGTCTATAAAAAAAATAATGAAAATGTCCATTTCATGGCTATTTATCGCTCACTGGAAACACAAGGAAAGTTCAAACAAAACTTTTTTCCCCATAATATTTAAGTGAAATTTTTTTCTATATTCTTCGCACTAACATAACATAAGAAAGGTAACTTCAAATAAACACTATTATAACTATAATTTTGTCATATACATATACATGCATATATGTATTTATTTATTTGTTTATAAATGTGTAAATTGAAAACTAATGGTCGTATAATAACAACCCTTGTTATTTGCGAAACACTTAACTTAAAATATATTTGAGAATGACGTGTTAAATTTAAAATAAAACTTTATGTACCTTTTTTATTGCATAATAAATAACAAAAAACATAACAGTTTTCATATGAATAAATACCAATCAGTTATCGGAACGCTTTTTATATGTTCATGAAAAAAAAAGGAAAAACCACTGTTTCAGAAAAAAAATTTAAATGATTAAAATGATTTTTAACTCAACATTAAAGCCCAAATTTTTTGCATAGTATGCCCATGAATATTTAAAATATACAATTTTCTGGTCATTAACATTTCATTACCACGGGTTATTTAAAATTTACCAAAAAGCTTTTTCAATTCTACATAATAAATTACTTTAAATAAATATAATTTAAGTAAATACATTTTACCCCCCCCCCGTGTCCTGCAGATCGCCTCACCGTGGCGGGGGGGTGTTCCTGGGCGGAATGGGCGATGTACGTCTGGAGTATATGCTTTGTACATGGGGTGTATGCTCTGTGTGCGGAGTGTATCTCCTGGCAGGGTCACCCATGGCGTGAAGGCCATTCCGATTTGCTCAGCTAAGATCTGCAGGCGAAAATTTTGCATCATGGATTACACCAGTAAGTTTTCTCATACTGCATCGCCCGTCGCACAGCATAAAAAGGGGCGCGTTCAGGACTTAGGCAGAGGGTCCTGTTCGAAAAATTTGTTACAATCTCCGGCATCTGGTTTACCCTCGGGTGTAACTAGTGCGAATGATACCGTGACTACTGGTTTACCTTCGGGTGTAACTGGTACCACGGTTTTAGCTTGGTCTGAGCACAAGGTTCAGGATACTGACTCTGGTTTGGTCATTGCCAGTAATGCAGGTCCATCTTCTGGTGGAGGGGCTGGCTCCGTCTTGCAACCCACAGTTGAGGGTTTGCCTTGCGTTCAGGTTCTGACTAAAAGCCAGAAGAAGAACCTGAAGAAAAAGAAGAAGAGACAATTGTCTCGTTCAGCTGCTGGTGGTAGTGGTGGTGGTACTAAAAGGCCTCGGCCTGCTGGTTCTACACCATCCCCTACTGTACAGGTGACGCAGAAGAAGTTAAGGAAGGAGGTCCAACCTCGGAGGGAGGTTCGAACTGGGAAGGATGTTCAACTTCGGAAGGACGTCCAACCTAGTGAGAGCATCCAACCTGGGAAGGACAACCAACCTTGTTCCTTTGCTCATGCTGTCAAGACGACTAGGATAGTCATTGTTAAGAGGGATTTTCCTTCTGACAAGTTGTCCCTGGATGATTCTGACAGTATTCAGCGTGAGATTTTGGTGCTGATTGACTCTATTCCTTTTGGAGACAGTCTGCCTGAAATTCTCGGCAATAACTTGGTCAAGGGAGCTTTGATTCTGCAGTGTGGTAATGTGGCTACTCTGGAATGGATCAACTGCAACTTTGACAAGAAGGTTTTGGGTGATTTGGTGCTCAGGGTACTGAATGCAGATGAGTTGCCCAAGCCTGTTAAGGTTGCCTTCAAGACCAGAGATAAGTTCTCGGACCCTAGTTCGTTTCTGAGGCGTCTTCAGCGTTTCAATCCTGAGCTGAAATCTACGGAGTGGCGGGTTTTGCAGTTCTCTGCGGGACCGAGCTCTGCTAGATGGATTCTTGAGGTTGATTCCGAGGATGTCGAGGTAATACGCAGGGCTGATTACTGTGCACTTACTGGTCTAGATCGTGGAGTCTTTAAGATTCTTCATGATCCAAACAAAAGAGAACCTAATTGTTCCTGTGGTCCCTTCTGATGCTTTGTTAGCCTCGGACTCTACTGGGCTCCATGCTCACATGGATTTCCCTGCTTCTGAGGTGTCTCCTGATGTTGAAGTGGTGCCTTCCCCATCGGCTTCTGCTTCCTCTCAGGTTAGCTCCTTGGGCACTGCTCTGGGTCTGTCTGACCTTGCACTGGACTCTGAGTCGGAGGGCTTAATGCGACCTGACTCACCTTTGTCTGTGTGTGAGATTGATAAAGCTTTGGAGCTTTTGCAGGAGGACTCTCCTGAGATGGGCCATGATGGGTAACACTGCCTGGCTTTTCACTCTTTTCTTTCTCCTATTATGTGTCAGATTAGAGTTGGACAGTTGAATCTCCATCACAGCAAGGCTGCTTCTGCCCTTCTCTCTAAGAGGTTGGCCGATGGTGAATTCGATATTGCTCTTATTCAGGAGCCTTGGACCCATGATGGCAAAGTCATTGGTCTTAGCACTAAGGGTTTCAATATTTTCTATGACACCTTCTGTGATACGCCCAGGGCTTGCATTATTGCTAGGTCTGAACTTAATGCCCTTAACCTTGTCAACTTCCTGAATAAGGACCTGGTTGTGGTTAAGGTTAATCAGAAGGACAGGGTTACTAATGCTGATTTTGTCTTTGTTTCTGCCTATTTACCATATGAGGAGACTGACCCTTTGACTGATTTGGCTAAGGCTGTTTTCAGTTATTGTTGTTCAGGTTTTAGGCTCATCTTTGGCTGTGATGCAAATGCTCACCACACTTTGTGGGGTAGCAGTGATTGCAACAAGCGTGGGGATGTGCTGATGGATCACATTTTATTTTACAGCTTGTGTATTCTTAACAGAGGCAATGAACCTACTTTTGTTACTGTTAATAGAAGAGAGGTTATTGATCTGACTCTGTGTAACTCTTTATGCTTAGAGTACATTTCTGATTGGAAGGTTTCTGATGCAGTTACTGCTTCTGATCACCAACTGATTACTTTTTCAGTTAAAGGTCTCTACCATGTAAAGGTAGAAAGGAGGAATCCTAGGTCTACTGACTGGGGTTCTTTTGAAAAGTTTCTCAGAAGAGGACTTTCCACCTTTTCTGGTAAGTTCAACTCTACTGATGATATCGAGTTGACAGTTGACCAGTTGCAACAGATCATTCTCAATTCTTATCATAGTAGCTGTAAGCTTACAATCACTAGCTCCCCAAGGCGCGTTCCTTGGTGGTCTTATGAGCTTAGTTCTTTGCGTAAGAAATGTAGGAAGCTCTTTAACAGAGCTAAGAAATCTGATGAGTGGCAGGCCTATCGGGATGCCCTCACTACCTACAATAAGGCTATTAGGGCTGCTAAGCGACGTTCTTGGCAGTCTTTCTGTGATGGCATTAATGATATTTCTGCCACTGCTAAGGTGGCAAAAATTTTGACCAGGGACTATAATTCTAGTCTCAATGCTATTCGACTTCCTATTGGCAGATACAGTGAGTCGACTGATGAGACTCTAGCTGAACTGCTGAGAGTTCATTTTCCCGGCTCTGGTGCTACTGATTGTGATAGCCATAGCTCTCTCTCTTCACATACTTGTGGTAAGGACAATTGGGAAGCTGCTAAACTGGTGGTTACCCTTGATAATGTCATATGGGCTATTAAGTCTTTTGAGCCTTTTAAGTCGCCAGGGATGGATGGCATCATTCCTGTGCTTCTTACCAAGGGCATTAATTTTCTTGCCCCCATTCTTTGCAGAATTTTTCGTTCTTGCATTGCTTATGGGTATATACCTCAATCTTGGAGGAATACTAGGGTGATTTTCATTCCTAAGCCTGGGAAGGATAACTACTTTGATGCCAAGTCCTTTAGGCCTATTAGCCTCTCTTCTTTTTTGTTGAAAGGAATGGAGAAGCTTGTTGACAGATACCTTAGGGACTCTGTTATTGTTGATAGGCCACTGTCTTCCTCACAGCATGCTTATCAACCTGGAAAATCTACTAATACTGCATTGTATGAACTTTCCTTTCTTTTAGAAAAGTGCATTAATGATAAAGAAATTGCCCTTGTTGCTTTTCTTGATATTGAAGGGGCGTTTGATAAGGTCCCTTTTGACATTATCATTCGTGCTCTAGACTCGAGGGGTGCTAATCCTATTATTACCAGATGGATTGCTAATTTGCTATCCTCTAGGTATGTTTGTGCCTCTTTTATGGGTACTTGCATGAAGGTTCATGCTAGCTCAGGCTGTCCACAAGGGGGAGTGCTCTCTCCTATTCTGTGGTGCATTGTTGTCGACTCGTTGTTAGTCCATTTAGCCAACCTTGGTATTCCATGTGTTGGTTTTGCTGATGATGTGGCTATTGTTGTCAGGGGCAAGTTTGGTAACTCTGTCTCTGATGTAATGAATGGTGCTCTTCAGCATGTTGCACATTGGTGCTCTGATTCGGGCTTATCTGTTAATCCATCTAAGGTAAGCCTTGATCCATTTTCTAGGAGAAGATATCTAAATCTTGGTGATGTCTACTTCCTGGGTAATAGGCTAATGCCTTCTTATGAGGTCAAGTTCTTGGGTGTATTCTTTGACACTAAGTTGAACTGGAGTAAGCATACTGAGTATTGCTTACGTAAGGCCTTAAAGGTCTTTTGGGCATGTAAGAGTTCCATTGGAAGAACCTGGGGTTTATGTCCCAGGGCTGTCCATTGGATCTACTCCATGATTATATGTCCTATCATCACTTATGGCTGTATTGTCTGGTGGTCTCGGACTAGGCTGACTACTGTTAGAATTAGCTTTAATAGGTTGCAAAGGATGGTCTGTGTTGCTCTTTCAGGCTGTATTAAGACTACTCCAACTGCTGCCCTTGAGTGTTTGCTTGGGCTTCTTCCGCTTCATTTGCGTATTGAAGCTGAGGCTTTAACCTGTATGAAGCGTTTTATGTGTCTGGGCTTGTGGAAGGATTATTCTAGACATCTGTCTTGGGGTTCCCTCATTTCATTTGTTGCTGATCTTCCTTCTTTCGTTATGCCTAGTGACTACATGGTTATGAAATATGCCTTTCATAAGCCTTTTAAGATCTTTTTCCCTTCCAGGGAGGATTGGCGTATGTCTCCTAGTTGGCTTAATGGCAACTGTTTGGTTTGGTATACTGATGGTTCTAAGCTTGGTTCTCATTCTGGGGCAGGTATTTACTGTCCAGGGGATGAAACTCGGCTTTCTTTCCCTCTTGGAAAGTTTGCCACAGTTTTCCAGGCGGAAATCTTTTTTATCATCTTATGCTGTAAGGTGTGCTTAGATAGGGGTTATCATAACTTAACCATTCATATCTGTTCTGACAGTCAAGCGGCTCTCCTTTCATTGGTGAGATGTAAGTTCACTTCTCTTCTTGTTTGGGAGTGCTACAAGGTTCTTTGTGAGCTTTCTTCCGACAATAAGGTTAGTCTTCACTGGGTACCTGGTCATATGGGCATACCTGGTAATGAGCTGGCTGATGAGTTGGCTAGGTCTGGTTCCAGCACACTCTTTTGTGGCCCTGAGCCTGTTCTGGGTATTTCTCCCACTGCTTTCAGGGCTTCTATCTTCAAGCTCCTTGGTAAGGAGCACTATAGGCAATGGCGTAATTCTGATGGTCAAAGGCAAGCAAAAGAGCTTAATCGTGACTATCCTGGTCTTCGTCATAAAGAACTTTTAAAGCTTAACAGGAATGGTTTTGAGGAAGGTTATCGGCCTTCTTACTGGTCACTGTACCCTTAAGAGACATCTGAACATTATGGGAATCAGTTCTGATACCATTTGTCGGGGTTGTTGTCTGGAAGAGGAGACTGCTCGGCACATTTTATGCGACTGTGAGGCTTTTTCCGCACACAGGTTTGAGCATCTTGGTCGGCATCTCATTGAGCCTTGGGAGCTGCAGGATATTCCTGTCAGGTGTTTGCTGAACTTTGCTTCAGCTACGAGACTTTTCTCTTAAGGATGCATTTGGGTCGGGGTACAATAGACCTCTGGTCGATGTGCCTAGTTTTTAGGTCCTGCTGAGAGCTGCCCTACCTGTCAAGTCATAAGTCATAAATACATAAATTCCTTGTTAGTATCTATAATTTTTAAGCAAACAACTTTTTTTTTTTTTTTTTTTGCGTTGACTTACATAATTGCATTATTAATGGATTAACATTAACATCAATGCAACTCAACCAACAGTTTTAAAAACTGAGATTGAACTAATATATTAATATTCTTGATTTTGTCAATATTTTTAATTTTTCAGACAAATTCTTTTTTGGAAAATCATAGCAATTTTGTAAAATAAAGCCTGACTACTTGAAAAATATAGACAGATATACAATTAATTTTTTTTAAACTATACAATATGTATGTGTGTGTGTCATTCTCTGTTTACCCCCCCCCCCCCAAAAAAAAAAAAAAAAAAAAAAAAAAAAGAATAAATAAATAAAATACCATAGTGTTTAAATAAGTGTATTCTCTGGGAAAGTCCAAAAGACACAGAGTTGCCAACTTTTCTAATTTTTTTAGGGCATTGTTAGTCCCGCCTCTTTTTCATATCATTTTTTATTAAGTGTAATAGTTTTTTATTTTACCGTAGTTATATATTGGAGTAATTTATTCTATAAATAAAGTGGTGTAAAACAAAGGCGAGACTAAAAATGCTCCAGAATAAATTATAAAAGTTGGAAATTCTGCATATAGTCTAGTATTTTTTTTCCCATTACGAAACTAAAATATGTGTAAAAAGGAGAATTACAAACACGTTTTAAACAAGAATGAAAAATCATGCAATATGCATTGATTATTAACACTTTCCAACTGTACGTACTTGTTGTATCATATAACTTTCAATATTCTTTGCCTGCGTTATCACACAACAGACAGAAGCTCTAAGAAGTAAGCAGACAGACTAATTGGATTTAAAATCACTCTTAGATATTGTAGAAAAGTGTTCAAAAAGCTTAACGCAAAATAAAATGCAGTAGTTAGATTATAGTTGCAGCCCTTAATGTATCTGAATATCTCAGTGTAGCCCTGTAAATCGGAAGGTTAATCATATCATTTTCTATACAAAACATTATGTTAGAATATTAACAATACATGTAAATTAACACTTAAATTAAAACTTAATTTTTGAAGGTAATTAAATGGTCCAGGCTCGTAATCACACAGAGACACATTTTGTTCTTTTGCTAGTTTCTTTAATAAACAGAAATATTTTTCAAGGAAAGTGTCCATAGTCCATCAAAAATTTAATATCTGTTAACGATGACAGTATGGAGTGGAGGAACAGAAGCGGGACCCAAGTCCCTAATTTTTTTAGTGCTAAATCATAATCGTAAGTGCCATCCAAAGCTGGAGAGAAAAAAGAAATTGCTTTCGGCGTTTACTTTTTACATTCGCCAAGTTCAAAGTTCCAGAAAGAGCAGTGTTGAGGTATTCGTTACGAATATTTATATATATGTGTATATATATTTTTAAAGCGACCAGTAGTTCATTGGCAGTTGTTAGTGAATGTTGGCATGATTTCGCCAAGTTTTTAGTTCCTGGGAAATAACCAACTAAGCAAATATTTTGTCTTTAAGATGATGTATTTAAGATGATGATGGAAATTAGGCGACAAGGGGGTACTTGAGTTATATTTTGCTGTAAGATTAAAAGAAGCCAAATTAATTATTATCTAGACTCACAAAAGAAAAGAAAGAAATGGGTCAAAACATATCCTTTCCAGAGCGAAAAGAATTTTCATTACGTTAGAATTGTTAAATGAATACTGGGAATAGATCAAAGGTTTTGTTTCAGTTGCCTTGAAAAAAATATGAAGGGGAACCTATAAAAATTAGGAAAAGTATATTGAAAAATTCTCATTTATAGATTAAAAATAGTTATATCGTTATATTTAAAATAGTTGTTTAAGATTAAATAATTTTATTTATAATTTTATTTATTTAGATAATTTACCTATGTTTTAAAGAGAAAATTAATTTCATATTATGTGATAATCTACATCACACATACCGTACTAAATTTAAGTAAATTATATGATATGTACATATTTATGTACAATATACAGGGTTAGCCAAAATTATGTAAATACATTATTCAGTTATTCTGCATTGAATGTTGAATGTAATTGATGAAAGTACGTTACTAAATTTTACCTAATCCATAAAAACTGCTTATAATTGACAAACTTACACTCATACAGATCTGGTTGACAAAGTATTTGAATTTCAATCTTTAAAATTGACTTATTTTCTATGATTACGTGTTTTAGAATAGAAAAATCAATTGGTCTTTGTTTATTTCTGTTATCAGAATAACTTAAAAACCAATAATTACAGGAAATTCTAATGTTGTAGTTTGAACATTATATAAAGTTGCCACTTGAAATGTTTGACAAAGATTGGTAAGTTTCAGGGAATGGTGTTTCTGAAAGTTTTCTGAATAATTTGGAACAAATTTTTAAATTTGATAACAGTCATAATTTTGCTATGAATATTGGTACACTGTATTCAAACAGGATAGTTGAAGATGTCGGTAGTTCTCTTCACACAGAAATATATGTCAAATAAAACTGTTTCTAAAATTATTTTCGATTATTTAAGTACGTTCATATATAGCACATGTTGTCTTACACCATAATCTGTAATTTGCCTTGAAAGTATTCAAATGTAGAGTAAAAGAAAATCGTATGAATGCCAAACCAGATTATTTTCTATTAATAATAGTTGTCTCATTTTGTGATAGATTAAAAAGACAAGTATTACAGTTTAAAGATGATGGTGAATTTTTAATTAAAAATAATTTTAAATTGGGCAACAAGTCTAATATTGCTTCAAAACTTTATTCGTCTCATTTTCAAATCATTGAATTTATTTAGAATTTGGTTCCTTGATGTTTACCTCGTCCTAAAAATATGCACATTGATAGCTGCATGTATTTAATATAACTTTAGATCAGTTGATGCCATTGGTACATGGAACAAATATATAAGTAGCGTTCTGAATCCTAAAGATGGTTTTATGATCTTACCTGGTGATCCTCTCTTTTCTCGAGTTTTACTACATCTCTCTGAGCATTTTGCTCATCTTTATACTTCTCATAATATATTTTACTTATCTGCGCAATTCCCTTAATTATAAAGATGCAGAATCCTATTCATTTTCTATTTTATTCTGTAGGTGTTATGACATTGATATTGAAGCGTTCATTGTTAGAGAAACCGGTCATCTGCATAAAGAACATTCTAACCCTTTGCGTTTTGTCTCTTTCGGTGACGTCAAAAGAACTTTCAGGTCACGTTTTGGTAGAAGGCGAATCAACGATCCCGACTCACTTTTCACTAGTTTCCTGAAGGGAATTCGAAGTTTGCCTAAAAATTGACAGTCATAGTTTCATTACTCGAAGTGCTGTGTCTTTGTGTTACTAGTGATTACGATTCACTTTCTACGAAAAAAATCACTCAAGCACAGCTAGTAGGGAATTAAATGCTTCAAAAATTAATTTCTAACCTATAGGAGAAGGAAAAATACTGGGAATACTTTGAAAAAAAAAATTGATTTCATCTTTTAAAACATACTCCATACAAATTTATTCCTAAAATTTATTTTTGGGTCAGGTGGAAAGATTAAAGGTAAGATTTCTTGTCTTGTCTTTTCTTTTTTTTTTTTTACAATTTTTGTGAAATTTCAATAACAAAAAGTTTTAATGGCATTAAATCAAACGTAAATTAAAATTATTTTATGAAAAACCCATCAATAATCTAAGAAATGAATTTCTAAATTCCATTCATTATTTGAAAGTGCATTTTATCTTTATAAAAATATATACTTTCCATAGTTTATCTAGTAAGCTCGTAAATCCATGCAATGGAAAGCAAAATTACTCTCCATAAAACGTTGAAAAAATCCATGTGAAAAATCTCTCATGCTGCATTTATTGTTCCGTCTAAAATGTGTATCATAAAACTATTACACACACATACTTATAGATTGCTTGCTCTAGTAACTTACTATTAACGTAGATAAATTAAAACAGGAAGTCATTTTAAAAACTCTTGTATGAAAATTATAGATCTCTCGTCATGTAAAGGATTTTTTTTAATTCCTCAAATTGTCTAATTGAAAAAATACATAATTTGTTCGAAAACTTTTGATTTCGACATTTTATCCTTAAATATACACTGTCTACCAAAAAGTATTTGGACACTTTCGAATTTAGACTTTTTCTCCAATATCTAGAAAAGTTCTTTAGGAATCATCTTGAAACTAGTTCCACCCACTATTAAACCCAGGATCCGCCCACCATTTATTAATTATTAAAGTTATTTTTTCTCAAAAATTTCTGGACAAAAATGTTTAAAACACAAAACCTAATTTCTCCTTTCATGTGAGAGTCGCGGTAGCCCAGTCGGTAGAGCGCCGGGCTCGTAATTGGGAGATTACGGGTTCGGTATTCGAGTCGGCCAAAGACCGTCGTGTACATTAAAGGTGGCTGGTGTGCGTAAAATTTGTCGTGGCCGCAATGTCCTCCATGTTCCCACAATGATTTTAAACAATCGTGTATAATTTTATTAACTCTTTCCATAGATTTTTTAATGTGTTATAATATTCATTTATCTCATAGCATAATTAAATCAAAAAAGAAAATTTTAGCTAAATTTTAAATCAATATATCTCCATCCTTCTCAGTATTTTGCACAGTTTTTTAATGTAACAGTTTACTTTATCAATCAATAAGAATCATATTATCTTACTATTGCTATACTGACCAAACGTCCCCATTTTCTGGAAAAAAATGGGGGTTTCCTTTTTTACTTCCTTATACAAAGTATAAGGAAGTATAGTAATCCCGATTTGCAAAATGGATTTTGTATTTCACATTGCTCGAAAACGAATGATCGCTGAATGTTGCCAATTTATACGTGTGACTGTCATGATGTATAGTTGTACACCTGCAAGTGTCGTCTGAACACGAGCTCTCGTTTTAGAGATATAAGCGATTTTACACGATTTTTCGTGACGTCTGTATGTGTGTGTGTGTGTCTGTGTGTGTGTGTGTGTGTATGTCGCATAACTCAAAAACGGTTGGACGTAGAAAGTTGCGAATTGGTACATAGGTTTGTTATAACATCTAGTTGTGCACCTCCCGTTTTGGACTTTGTATGATTTTCCGTTTTGGAGATATTTAGGAAAATTAGGTTCATAATGACAAAAATACATAGGTTTTGGCCATAATGTATCAAAAAACGGTAATAACTCAAAAACGGTTGAACGTAGAAAGTTGCGAATTGGTACATAGGTTTGTTATAACATATAGTTCTGCACCTCCCTTTTTGGACTTTGTATGATTTTCCATTTTGGAGATATTTAGGAAAATTAGGTTCATAATGACCAAAAATACATTGGTTTTGGCCATAATGTATCAAAAAACGGTAATAACTCAAAAACGGTTTGGACAAATCTTGCAATTTAACTGACTTCCCGACTAGCTAGACATTTGAAACTTTCAGAAAAGCTCAGAACACGTTTACAATGCGTTTTTTTAATATTTTTGGCCATCTGTTTCCGATACCTGCTGCCTTCGGCAGCGTTACCAGTACAAATCTTGCAATCGATTTTTAACTAACTTCCCGACTAGCTAGACATTTAAAACTTCCAGAAAAGCTCAGAACACGGTGACAATGCATTTTTTAAATATTTTTAGCCAATTGCTTTGTGTCACTGCTGCTTTTAGCAGCGTTTATATGATTCAACAGAAAATCTATTTAACTAACTTCCCGACTAGTTAGAGATTTGAAACTTCCGGAATAGTTCAGAAACACGGTGAAAATGCATTTTTTAACACTTTTATCCAATTGTTTCGGATCCGAAGTCCCCCCCCAAGGCACAACTTTGACATGAGTCCCCCCCCAAGGCACATGAGTCCCCCCCAAGGTACAATTTTGACATGAGTCCCCCCCAAGGCATAACTTTGACATGAGTCCCCCCAAGGTGCAACTTTGAAATAAGGCCCCCCAAGGCCCAACTTTGACATGAGTCCCCCCAAGGCCCAACTTTGACATGAGTCCCCCCCCCCCCAAGGATTTTAAAATGAGTCCCCTCAAGGCACAATTTTATTTATTTATTTTTTTACGTATGCATGCATTTTTTTTTAAATATTTTTAGCCAACTGTTTCAGGTCCAGTGACAATATTTTTTAACATTATGTATATTTCTAAAAGTGTATAAGGAAGTCATGTGTCTGCCCACATCAGATTTTTTTAAGGCATTTTTCTAAGTTTTAAAAAAATGTAGAAAGTAAATTATTCATCAGTAATACTTTATTTTTAGTAATTATTTATTAGGAAGGAAAAAATACATCCATAATTGGATAATTGTAGAAATTTTTAACGCTTCTCTATTATAAAGGTACTTTGATCTGGTCAGCCTAACTATTGCCCATAGTGTAGAACTAGTGCAACGCAAAACTCACTCATGTTATCGTACTAAAGAGCTGGAAAGCATACTAAACATAAAAAGCATATAAAAATAATTAGAGAGCATACTGTGAGAAATGAGACTGTTTTGCTATACACACACGGAAGGAGAAAGAGAATGTTATAGAATTTTTGTTTTTATATTTTGATCTTTTCCTCATAAAGTGAAAATCCAAGAAATTTCTATAGAATTTACACGAGTGGAGTAGCTTTAGGGTCCTTACATGGTTACCAATCTAACATTTATAATGCTAAATTTAAGCTGTTATTTTACTTATATTTCTTTTAAGTTTCATATTGAAAGTTCTTTTGATTGTTATAAATTGTATTATGTTCAGGAATCATTTTAAAAAATTATACTTAATATTAAATTTAAATTAATTTATAACTATTTTTATCAAAATCTAAATATGCAACCAACATTTTTTTTTCCGTTTTATGATTTTATGATACTAACTTCATTTTCAAAATTATTCCTCTTAAACTTACCGCTTCAGCATCTTATATTTATGTGGTTTTAGACTTATTGAGATAAGGATAAACTTTTAATACATTACAAAAAATAATTATTTCACGTTGCGTGACTAACGTAAAATGACTGATGCGACATACAAGTGTAACTTTATTTGCGGTTAACTTTTTTTTTTTTTTTTTTTTTTTTTTTTTGCAATACCATGATTGTTTTATCTATTTTATCCACACTTTGTTGAAATGGTAAATTTCAATTCCATTGTACAGGGCCATTCAAAATAAAGTTCATTTCAACAATTTTAATATTATCACGAGTCGGCCATTTAAGCTATTCATAATCCTGCAAATATTTCATTTTAGAATTCCAATGTTTCATCATATGAGATAACATGATCTAGGTATCAATATTATAATCATAATATAAACTGTTGGATTTAATATTATTATCATGTTATTTTATGTTATTATTTGATAATTATATTATTGCCATTTTTTAAAAGTCGAATTAATTAAAAACAGATTGCAGTAACAGTTTAAATGAACTTTATTTTCTGACTCTGAGGTTTATTTTTCCCTATAGAAACCGGTTATAGATCTGTTTTGTAAATTACTGTCTCAAAGTTATAAAATTTTGCATACATGTGCATTGAAAGAAAACAATATTGAATATATTAAAAATCCTGTAAAAATGTTTAAATTTCAAAAGCTAAAGTTCAAAATTTAAAACATTTTGGAAACTTCAAAAACTTGGAAATTTTCAAATATATATATATATATTTATTTTAACAGTTTTCTAGAAATTTTAACGTACTTAATATTGTTATATTTCACATGATTATGCATGGAGGTAAATTTTCACCATTTTAAGGTAATTTATAAAAAAGATCTATAATGTTCACCATGTACTTTAAACTAATTCAAGAGACGATATTTAAAAAGCTATCGCTGTAATTAAAATAATAAATGCTACCCAGACGGTCTTCAAATATTAAATCGGCATAAAATTTGCATTTCAAAACATATTATAAACTAGTTATTTACTGAAGTGACATAATTCTTAATATGTGTTTTCTTAAATATAAGCAGCTAAGAATGTTTTTAAATAATGCGCACTTCACTTTGAAAAAAAAAATTTTTTTCATTTTAGACTCAGGATCAATTAAATATATTTATGTGTTTTCAATAAAATCTAGTATGATGCGGCCACGGTAAGACTTTTTTCTATATAATTTAACACAAATTTATGCAGTACGAATTATTTATTAAGTTATTATTTATGAAAATTATTCTCCATGATAAATGCTGACGATTTTTATATGGCGGAATTATAACACTAAATGCCGAAAGAAAATCAATTTTGTATCAGAAGAATATCAGAACAATATCAGAAGAAATGTTTTTTTTTTTTTTTTTTTCCCTAAGTATTTTTTTGTTAAAAAATGAAAATATCGATAACTTTGTTTTAAATTATCACAGATTTATGATTCAAACGTTCGTTTTAAAAGTACTGACGAGATCTTTCGAAAGATATATATATTAAAAATTTACAACCCCCCCGGGGAGGGTACTCCCCCCCCCCTCAAACTTTTTTCCTAGTTATCTTTTCCTAGTTACTTTTATCCTAATATTATCAGTAATCCATATTATTTTTACAATCACGCGTTAAAAAAAAATCTTTTTATGTACATTTATACGAAATTTTGTCCTATACTGCCATGTTAAAAAATTAGAAAAAATAGGATCACAGCGCCTCCTGTTAACCCCTTAACGCGCGCTGTCCTTGCTGCGAGGACGCAAAATTTAAGATCCAGCTGCAAAAATTCATCCCGTAAATTTTTTAACAAAATTTTTTAACAAAAATTTACGTTTATAACATATTAGAAAAGGCCGTTTTTTTAACCTTAAAATTTAAAATTTCTTTTAGTTTAATTTAGCTCATGAATTCTGGTGACAATATAATTTAAATGATCTGAATTGTCTTGCGCCGCAAAGGGTTTTAAGCGATTGTTCTCCAAATCTAATCAGCACAAGTTTATGTCAGGGTCCAACTAAATATCAAGATTGGTTAAATTTCGTTCATTGGTATACAGCGTCCACAAAATTTGTGAAACACACACATATTTTCAAAACAGCCAAACCGTGTTCTCGATGACTCAAAACGTGTAAACCTATCGAAAAATGGAGTTCGAAAATTTTCACGAATGTGATACTTTCTTCTTACATATATAGAAGAAAATAAAAATTATTATTATGTAAATAAATAAATATAAATTGAATAGGTTGGAAAGTAAAGAATACTAATTAGGTGTCTTTTTTGGCTATATACTTCATATATATTTTTTTTTGCCTATATTTAATAAAGCCTACAAAAGTTGCTGGTTTTTTTTTTTTTTTTTTTTTTTTTTTTTTCTGTGTCTGTGCGCGCAATTTTCATAATAGCATATTTGCTAGAACTAAAAAAAAAAATCTTAGCTTTGCTTTATTAACATTTTATGATTTTTACGTTCACAGTATCATTTCAACATAGCACATCTTCATTTTATCCGTTAAAAATCAGCTAAATAATAAAATGTATATCTGTTTGTTTTTATATACCTTTCTGAGAAAAGCCATATGTTTTTAATAAAGGAAGATATGAAAAAAATAGGAAAGGTTTGGATTGTTTTCACGTACCTGCTCCCGAATTTATTTACCTTTTATCTTGCACCAGACAAAGAGTTTTTTGAAAGGTATTTTCAACGTTTCTTCATTTTAATAAAGCATATATTTTACGTTTTCCGGAAATTTAACCATCTCATTTGTAACTGATTATTCATTGCATTATGACCATAGTTGGTTAAAGCGTTTAGTGGTCTTAGAGCTATATTTATGTTACATATAGTAACTTTTCTGTAATATACCACATTTTTAAGTATCTTTTATAGAACCGTTATAAAGATTTCTTCAATGTTTCGTCATAAAGTTTACTTCAGAAACTGTCATAACGGATTTTTCTTTTTTCCAAATTTGAATTTTTTTTGTATTGAAAGGAATACTGTTTATCAGAAAGAGAAATCATAATAAAGGTAACTGTATTATGGAGATTTACTGCAATGACTGAGAAATTTTATGTCATTTTTAAATTTCTTTTTCAGAATATCCACTTTAATTTTTTCATATTCTTATACTTACATTTATAATAATAATAAAAATAAAAATAAAAATAAAACTGTGAAATTTAACAAATTATATTATTAAGCTTTTTTGTTAATAACGTCAAGAATATAAAAAAAAAAAAGAATATGCAAAATATATATTAATAACTCCTTACGTTTAAAAGGGCAATTGTTATTTTGTTATTCCGTTGTACTTATACAAGTGCTGAATATATTTGTTGTGTTTGTTTGTTTGTTTTTTTTTTTTTTTTTGTTTTTTTTTTCATACGATTATTCCCAAAAAATAAATTTTATAATACGCGTTTATACAGGTAAAGTGTGAATTTACCTGAATAACTATATTTTAAAATTTATTGTTTAGAAATAGCCGTAGGGAAAAATATATAAATAGTCGCTAGCGGCAGCTGTAATTTATATCATCTGAAGGCAAATTAATTCAAAACCATTATTTATTTGTGTATTAACCACTTAAACATAAAAGGAGAACAGTTCCTATTCTATTCCTAACTCTACCGGTTTTCCGACTTGGAAAACAAGACCAACAAAAGTAGTAAACACCTTAAAGTTCATTGACTTTCACTCGGTCAAATCAAACTGCACAATGAATTGGATGACACGGGAATATAACTAAGGGGGGAAAAAACGAGCATAAAATAAAAAGGCGAGTTTCGTCAAAACTTAATGAGGCTCATTAACAAAGATTTTAGGACAAGAGATTTTAAGAAAAGATGACCGATCGAAAAGATTCCTTTTGAATTTTTCAAAAATCCAAAAAAGTTGAGTTTAAAATAGTTTCTCGCGTTTTACATCTAGAATGGCAAAAAAATATTAGGTGAATTTTTAATAATTTTATGCTCAATATTTACATTGACTGTATTTAAATGTTAATAATAAAAGTGTGGCAAGATGTATTAAGTATTTTAAGTGTTATTTTATCTTATTTTATTACATATTCATTTTTATTTATTCTTTTATTATTATTTATTATTTATTTATTTATATATTTTATTTATTATTATTTATTATTTGTTTATTTATATATTTATTATTATTTATTTACATATTTTATTTATTTACTAAAATTTTGTTTTATTTTACTTTTAGTTGGCAGTTTTTTATTTTAAAAGGGCTTTTAAATTAATTTTCCTTTTATAAATATAATTTGTTCACGTATTTTATTTATTTATATAGATGTAATACTTCTTTTATGTTTTATAAGACCGTGCGTAATAAAAATATAAATATAAATATAAATATAAATATTATTATTTGAAAAAAATATATATATTATAAATTAATTTCCTTTTTTTTTCCCTTCGTGATTCAGCCAAATCCATTTAAAATAATGCAAGTTAAAGACTATCCTATTTAACCCCTTACCTGCCGAGGAAAATTTACGAAATTCGTTTCCATGTGCCACCGTTCTCTTAACTCTAAAATGAGTAAATCCTTTGAAAAAACTGTTACGATCCTTTTCAAAGTTATTTTATTACATTGTCAAGCCGTGTCAGTAGTTTTATTGGTAGCAGTATAATACGAAGGGTCGTACTTTGGAAAAACGTATATATACGCCAGGGGCAGTTAAGGGGTTAATAGTATGTATTCACGATGCCGCAAAAACGTTGAAAACAATTCGACATACTAATTTGTAAAATACATACGTTATTCCTATCCTGATATAGTCATGTTTTCGACTTTTCTACTAAAAAGTGGAAAATGAAGGGAATAAGTACATAGAAATAATAGGAAAATACACATACTGAAATTCCTTTAGGATTTTAGTCGTCGTACTGATAATAACTTTTTTAAAAGTTTGAATCTATGCGTCACATACTGCTTACACTTCCAGATTTTTAATGGACCATCATTAGGAGTGTGTCCCAGACCGTCACCAATTACCGATAGTGCAGTACTAGTGCGACGTTAAAACCAAACAAACAACAAATCTAAATTTTTAATGTTTCTCAGACTTTAAGAACCTTAACGCTACCTTAAGAATAACGTTATGGCAAGTTTATACAGTGGGCTCTAAAATTCTGGCGTTACCTTATATCCTTTATATTATAATGCATGTGTTTTACGAACAATATAAATTGCAGATTTGAATTTTAAAAAAAGGGGTGGGAACAGAATTTTATAAAATCATTTCAGGAGATTCAATTTTAAGAATAACTAATTTTAAATTTTTACAGCCCATATGAGAAAAAAAAAAAAAAAAAAAAAAAAAAAGGTATAATGAGTAAAAGATACATCATACTCTAATTATTGTATAAAACTTTCCGTATTATTCCCCCTTTAACTGTTTTGAATTATTTATTTGTTCATTTATTATTATTATTATTACTTTTTAATATTAAAAATCACAGAATTAAGGCGGTCTTCGCTATTTTTTCTTCAACGATTTTATCAGTTTTCCGACAACCTTCGTGAATATGAGATGTCTTCTTAACTTCAACAAACTAGTTTTAATACAAAAGAGTAACAACTTTTTTCATCGTGACAAAAAATTACGTTTATGATGGCTATAAAATTACTATTTGAAATAGAGTCGCTAAATTTCCTCAAACTAAAATGTCTTAAACAATTCAGAGAATTGAGGAAAATTTGTCTGTTGACTGTTTTTGAGTGACCTTTTGAGACAATGCAACTTATGTTGCAAGAATGATTTTCTATGCACTATTTTCTTATTTCCTGCAGTCTATTTTTAACAAATCGTTTAAACTAGTTGGTCGACAGATCAGGAGCCTCGACTCCCCATTTTCATCTCTCATTATTGAGCATATCCTTTTTATTTATTCAATTAGCGACAGTTATTCAACCAGCAATTATAACGAGAACTACGCAAACGTCATAAGCAAATTAGCAAAGATAAAACCTTTTCTGCCTGTCCTGTAAAAACAGACTTGATTTTAAGGGTGAATTTAATTTTTATTTTATTTAAGTCCATTTTTGCTGGATAACAATGAATGATTTTTTTACTTAAACTTCGACTACATGTATAATACATTTTTTTTTTTTTTTTTCGGAAAAGTGAAATTAATTATAGCCGTTCAACGTGTAAATGCATAAAATATGTAGTTAATATTTTTCAATTCCAGTAGATAGAAAAAAAATTAATCTTTCTTTGTAAATAAAAAATTTCCCAGAAATGCAACAAAAAATTACATTCTGAACTGATTTCATGAATAATTATAAGATAAAAAAATTTTTATAAACCATGTTTTTAAATTTTCTGATGAATCATATAAACGCTACTGAAGGCAGCCGGAACCCCAGCAATTGGATAAAAGTATTAAAAAAATTCCTTGCTATCGTCTTTTGAGCTATTATAAAAGTTTCAAATGGCTATCTAGCCGGGAAGTTAGTTAAAAGTTGATTGCAAGCTTTGTACTGGAAACGCTGCCGAAGGCAGCAGGATCCCGAAGCAATTGGATAAAAATATTTTTAAAAAGCATTTTTACCGTATTCTGGACTATTCCGAAAGTTTCAAATGTCTAGCTACTCGGGAAGTTAGTTAAATAAATTTTCTGTTGAATCATATGAACGCTGCCGAATACAGTAGGGACCTGAAACAGTTGACTAAAAGTATTTAAAAAAATGTATTGCCCCCGTGTTCTGAGCTATCCTGAAAGTTTCAAATATCCAGCTAGTCGGGAAGTTAGTGAAAAATCGATTGCAAGCTTTGTACTGGTAACGCTGCCGAAGGCAGCAGGAACCCGAAACAGTTGGCTAAAAGTATTAAAAAAATGCATTTTCACCGTGTTCTGAACTATTGTGAAAGTTTCAAATGTCTAGCTAGTCAGGAAGTTAGTTAAATAAAATTTCTGTTGAATCATATAAACGCTGCCGAAGGCAGTAGGGACCTGTAGCAGTTGACTAAAAGTTTTTAAAAATGAATTGTCACCGTGTTATGAGCTAGCCTGAAAGTTTCAAATGTCTAGCTAGTCGGGAAGTTAGTGAAAAATCGATTGCAAGCCTTGTACTGATAACGCTGCCGAAGGCAGCAGGAACCCGAAACAGTTGACTAAATGTATTAAAAAAATGTATTTTCACCGTGTTCTGAACGATCCTGAAAGTTTCAAATGTCTAGCTAGTCGGGAAGTTAGTGAAAAATCGATTGCAAGCTTTGTACTGGTAACGCTGTCGAAGGCAGCAGGAACCCGAAGCAGTTGGTTAAGAATATTTAAAAATTGCATTTTCGCCGTGTTCTGAACTATTCTGAAAATTTCAAATGTCTAGCTAGTCGGGAAGTTAGTTAAATAAAGGTTCTGTCGAATTATATAAGCGCTGCCGAAGGCAGCGGGACCTGAAATAGTTGACTAAAATTATTAGAAAAATGTATTGTCACCGTGTTGTGAGCTGTCCTGAAAGTTTCAAATATCTAGCTAGTCGGAAAGTTAGTGAAAAATCGATTGCAAGCTTTGTACTGATAACGCTGCCGAAGGCAGCAGGAACCCGAAACAGTTGGCTAAAGGTATTAAGAAAATGCATTTTCACTGTGTTCTGAACTATTCTGAAAGTTTCAAATGTCTAGCTAGTCGGGAAGTTAGTTAAATAAATTTTCTGTCGAATCATATAAGCGCTGCCGAAGGCAGCGGGACTTGAAATAGTTGACTAAAATTATTAGAAAAATGTATTGTCACCGTGTTGTGAGCTGTCCTGAAAATTTCAAATATCTAGCTAGTCGGGAAGTTAGTTAAAAATCGATTGCAAAATTTGTCCCTGACAAACCCACAAACAAACAAACAAACCCACAAACAAGAATCGAAGTTAATAAAAACATGGTAATATAAAAATACCAATGTGATGCGCAACAGAAAGGAAAATGTATAATTAAATATAATAAAAAAGATTACTTATATCGGTACATGAGGTAAATTTTTACGCATATGAAGGTGAAATAAAGTTTATAAAGGACTTACATATTAAACAAAACATTCATTTATACCTGAAATGAGTTGATATGTTACCACTCTTTCGTACATAACAATAATGAGGTAAATGTAACCACGGAATTAGTGTATTTTCGCTTTATTATTCAATTGAAAGGCTGTTATCAAACCTAATAATCATCTTTTTTTTTTTTTTTTTTTTTTTTTTTTTTTTTGGGGGGGGGGGGGGGGGCTATATTCGTTACCATTAGCCGTAGGAAACTAAATAAAACTTGAGATAATACATCTTCCCTCTGTGATAGAGTGCTGTTGTCAAACTTTGGAAATTCGTCATTGTTGTACTTGAGAAGAGAATTCTACAATTTTCGGAACACAAACTAAGTTTTGTACGTAGATTTTGAATCTAACTTCAGATTTGTTTTATTTTTTTTAAGCGCAAAAAAAAGAACAAGAGGTATTAGCAGGAGTTTTAAAATCTGTATTCGAAATCTGTACGATATCGCAATATTATTTAAAACTGTTTACTGAAATCAGACAGGTAGTCCGTGTACAGGAATATGCAAAATGATTCAAATATATCACAGTCTTTGAGCAGAATTTCTCGTTCGTACATTTTAGAATCTTTAAACTACCATAAATATAATCAAATTAACCTATTTTTTTTTTTTTTTTTTTTATGTGCACATTTTTTTTCACACGTTTCTCATAGAATATGATATAAAAAATATTTATCATACGTTTACAGAGACACTTGTAAGTTGCTTGAAGTTCATTTCAGGTTTTGTTTTGAATAGGCACATGCGTAATTTATAGACAATGAACAGTTCTACCTAAAATTAGTCGAATATATATATATATTCTTTTTAATGTAATTGATAAAAGTGTATTAAAACGTTATATCGTGCGGAAAACTGTAAATACGTTACCTTTCCCCTCCAAAGCAAAATTAAATAGGTATGTAGAACTGTTAATAAAAATTTCGTCTACTAACACGTTGAGCGCCACGCAAATTCTTAAAATCCATTAAAGTTCCATAATGGTTCCTTTCCTCCTGTAATAAATAAAAATTAAGCAAATTTTTAATAAATTTTCAATCATTAAATGTAATATTTTTAGTTTCAGCTTCTGAATATCAAAGAAAAATTTTGAGGGCACGATTGCAAAGAGCAAACACTTTTGGTTTTAAAAAAAGTTTGTTTCAAATTTCAGAAGCATTATATATATATATATATATATATATATTTTTTTTTTTTTTTTCTTAAATATTTTTAAACACAACTCACTCATTTGCGGATATCGATGATTTTTACGAATTCTGTTTATTCTGTTTTAAAACAGTAATTGCTTCGAGAAAATTCCTTGGTTGTATTCGATAATAAATTATATTATACTCCTTCATATGCTTTTAAAATAAAAATAGTACAAAAATGTGAATTAGGCCGATATAGAATCATTTTTATGTAACCAAAGTGTCAAAAAAAAATAAATAATAAAAATAAAGAAATCTAAGCTCATTACTTTTTATTCGTCTACCTAATGCGTACTAAATAGCTGTTTCTCCGAAAGAGAAGTTTTGTATTTCATATTGTTCTTTTGAGTTGTTTATGAAGTTTCATTGTTTTGAAGCATTTTTGTTCTATTTCCTGCGATAGTAAACAATTTTACTTAAAATATTTTTATTTGAAGTAGTAAGGTAGTAAATGAGCTGGTGTTTAATGCAATACCTTACGTTGAGGGCGCCACAGAGGGTGAAATTTTGCCGCAGACTAGATTTTCACGAATCGCGAATAGCCTGGTTGCGTTTTCCACGGTCAGGATTGTTTATTTTTATTATTTATCAACATCTCCTCATGCACCACAGAGTACACCATGAGGCTTGCAGAGGTAATTAGTTAACAGACAATTACAGAAAATCAAAAACAAAGGAAAGGAAAGAAAGAAAGAAAAAAGCAAAGCAAACACACACACACACACACAAAAAAAAAAAAAAAAAAAAAAAGAAGAAGAAGAAGAAGAAGAAGAAGGGACGTACATACAACACAAATTACACAAGAAAGAAAGAAAAATAAACATACGTATATATAGAATACATAAAATGAAGTACAAGAACAGAATCAAATAAATAGATTAGGTAATAAATAGATAGGTTGCAAAATCATTAAAATCTATGAAATGAATTTTAAATTTTTAGCAAAACTAATAAAAAAAAAAAAAAAATTAAAGATTTCTCTTTATTGTACGTTAAGTACTTTAAGAGTATTCCTTGCATTTTATTTATTTTATTATTCTCACGTGTGTTTCAATCATTTATAATTATCTAGAAGTATGTTTAAATAAAAATTATTTTCCTCTGTATAACTTTATTGTAATTTATATACAAAATATTACTACCAAACGCTGTAAATCAAAATAATGTGACCGAAATGTAATTAGATAATTAACAGAAATTTTAACTTTTATTTCTTCTAATCAAAAAATCTTTAAATTGTTTGGGAAATATTTGTTTTGTTTGCTGAAATTCCTCATTTGACTGATTACTATCCCATCTCCTCTCACTTCTCCTTTTAATATTTAATAAATTTGAGAATTTAAAGGAAATTTAATTAAAAAAAGAAAAGCATAAGTGCAAAAAGTTGTTTGAAAAAATCCCCATGACCCATTTAAATTTATTAATAAATATTTTTATAGTAATTTTTTTTTTTTTTTTTTAAGACATTTTGCAGTTTAGACACTTTTGTATTTGATGTTTTAGTTCATTTTGCATTTTAATGTGCGAAATATAAGTCCTCTGACATTTAGGCCGTATAGTTTCGACCCCCAAACCTCTTATAATAGTGTAACTTTACAGAGTGAAATAATGATATTGCTATAAACAAAAGTCTTATTGTCCAAAAAGGTGTATTTTCTAATAACCTGAAAGCTATTATTACTGTATTCTCGGGAAAAATAAGGTCATTTTCAACCTGATTATTTCGTTTCATAAATTTTTCTTAGTACAATTGTTATTTTCGTAACTTTATATCTTAATATCTAATTTAATCTGATATTTTTCAACAAATACGATTATTATTTTATCAATAAATAAATCTATCGATATTGTATGCTGAATTATTGAGATCGAAACATATAAGCGAAATATTTGAAGTATATGTCACTGACTTTTATTATTATGATTATTATTATTATTATTATAAAGCGCTTATTTGTTCGCTGTAAAATTGAAGGATTAAAAGATTGCTGTAAAAAAGTAGTACATATTTCAAAACTTAGAGATTGTGAAGATTTATAAAGTACGAAATCTTAAAAATAAAATCATAAGATTTCATACTTTTGATCTAAAGATTTTGGTTTCTTTCGTAGATTAAGCGAAAATGTTAATAATGGAGCAATTTATGTAAAAAAAAAAAAGTTTAAATAAATAAATAAATAAATAAACATTCCCTTTTTATAAAATTAGTCTTCATCTCCATGCAATATGATAATGAAAGAAACTGAATACCCGAAGATAAATAATGCGCTATACAGTAATTGTTAATGGATATTTGAATAAGATAGATACATGATTTTGCACAATTATTTTGCATGGTATACAACTTAGTAAAATGCATAGAATAAAACTAACAAGGCATCTTATATTCATATGAATATATTATTAGTAATGAAAAATATGCCATTTCACTGAACATTTTGTTCGCATACTTTTAATATAAAATAAAGATATTAATTATAGAATATACTGTAAACGTTTTGTTGAAAGCGCTCATACGTAAAATTAGTCGTATTAATATAATCACTATCAAATTTCTTTTTAAATTGGAAGAATTGAGGATCGTGTGTTTTTATTACCGTAATTTCTGGTAGATACCCCGCTGGTTATATAATCAAGTTTTGCACCAGAAATTTCAATTGTTACATAGATTTATATTTGTACGAGCTCTTCCTTCGAAAAAGTATAGATTTCTCTATTAAACAAAATTTCTGGTGGAGAAATGACGCATCTTACCTGCGGGTTATCTACCAGAAATTACGGTAATCTAAGCACCAGAGATAGAAAAAGAAAACCCATTTATGAGAGGCGGGGGCGTGGGTGCATGACAAGAAAGACTGTAAGGTGTAAAAAACTATAAAAAGTAAAAGGATAAAAATGTGAAAACTTTTATAACTACATTTTAACAATATTGAAAAGTTTTTATGAATTCGATTCGCTTGTCTAATTGTGATCTCATTTCTGTAAACATTTTTAAAATATATTAAAAACTGATAGGTGTTGTTCTGGTTTACTTTAGAATATCTCCTTTAAAAAAAAAAAAAAAAAAAAAAAACAGTAGTTTTTTTTTTTTTTTTTTTTTTTTTTGTAAAAATGTTCACAAATTAAGTCGGATACACTGCTACCTGTAAGAGGTTTTTTTTTTAAGCATGTTTTAATTTTATACTGCAAAAAATAAAACGAAATTAACATACTTTAATTACAGGGTGACAAGAAATAACTTGGACACACATGATACATTATAACTTTAATGCTAATGAAAATATTACAACCAAACTTCAAAATAAATATAAATACATTATTTTGTCTAACATATTTACAAATTTTCAAAGTGGCTACCTTTATCCTTAATACAGAGCTTTAAACGTATCACAAAATTTTCGGCTATGGGCCGCAACTCACTTACTGATATTTTATCCCATTCTTTGCATAAGGATTTCTTTAGGGATGCCAAAGTTTTATGAGGTTTAGCACACACCCTTGTCTCCAAGATGGACCAAATAGAATAATCCATTGGGTTCAAATCTGGGGAATACGGTGGCAATTCTTGAGCTCCAATGAAGTCAGAAAAATTTGTCTTGCACCAATCTTGAGTGCCTTTAGCTCTGTGTGCAGGTGCGGAATCCTTTTGGAAAGTCCATCTTTTGTTTCCAAAGAACTTTTGCGACCAAGGTAAGACGACATCTCTAAAAATTAGTTTGCGATATGTTTGTTGATTAATCTTTATCCCTTGATCAACAAAAACAAGTGGTGTTTTCCCACTAGCACATATCCCACCCCAAACCATTACAGATTGGGGTCGTTGACGTCATTCAACAATGCAAGAAGGTCCAGGTGCTTCTGCTGACCAAACTCTATCATTATGGCTATTGTGAGCTTGTTCAATCGAGAACAGTTTCTCATCTGTGAAGACAAATGTTTGCCATCGATTACCTGCGGCCCGCTTTAACAAATCCTTACACCTTTGAAGTCTTGTGCGTTTGTTCTCTGCTGTTAGCTTTTGAGCCTCTTTCATTTTGTAAGGGCGAAGACTAAGCTCTACTCTTGCCATCAAACGTGTGGTTTCTCTGTTGATCTTCATCTCTCTAGCAACCTTTCTCATTGAAATCCTAAGATTTCGTTGAACTCGGTTTTGATAACTTTTCGGTTTCTTGATGTGTTAACTGTGCGTTTTCTTCCTCTTCCTGGCCTGGCACCATCATGTCCGAGTTCTTTAAACCTTTTGATTGTGTATGAAACCGTCTGCTTAGGCACTTTCAATAGTTGAACAATTTCACATTGTTTCTTTCCTTGCTAATGTAATTCAAGTATGGCAGATCGTTTGTTAACCACAATGGTTATCTCACAACTAACTTACTTACACCTGTTTATTCGCTTTCTAGGATCAATACTAATAATAAATGACAATGAAATAAATTTATAACTTTAGTGGTAGTTACAGATATTTCGTTTGAAACTTCGTCCACGTTATTTCTTGTCACCCTGTAAGTGCACAAAAACATATTTTTCATAGAATTATATAGTATAAATACCATTAATGGTTGGTTTACATACCACGTAAAATTATTCAGATACATTATAACATATAAGTGGCAATTGCTTGAAGTGCATTTGAAGTTGTGTTATGCGTTTTAAATATTTTCACATAGTCGAAAAATGTTTGTGATTTTAGTTCGTCTGTCTGTCTATGTGAAAGTCATTTCTCTCAGTTAATTTAAAATACCTACAATTTGGTAAGCGTTATTTAGATTTACTATGAAATATTTCCTATTGAAAATCTTACGTATTGCATTTCGAGTATTACTGGTTTGGGTACTCACAAAATATTTCTGATGCATTTTGATCCCATTCCAATATCATTTTAATCTCTAAAAGAAGTTTTACAAACTACAAGAACATCAGAAAACTCTATTTTATAATTTCTGATAAGTTAATCTCTCGAAATGAAATGCACAAGTCTGGGAATGTGTGTACTTAATACCAGGGATGGAACGCTGGCGCAGAACTCATACCGGTATTTGTTTAAGAAATTTCTCTACCTACAGTGGTGGACATAATTATAAGACACCTATCTAATTTGACAAATAGTGAAAGAAAAGATTCAGAACTTAAAAATGTTTTATCAAATACGTCAAAAACATAAATTTATTCTGTTATCATATATAATTATTTTATAATAATGATATTTTCGTACAATTTAATGAAAAAACTTAAAAACATAATGGGCAAAATTATAAGACACCAACCGTTTTATTCCAAATAAAGTGGTCAACATAATTAGCAGACACTAATGGTCTAAAAGAAAATCCTCTAACATGGTTATTCAATATTTGGTGGAGCCGCCATTGTTTTTTATAACATGAAAGGTGCGATTCGGCATCCAATCTATCAATTCTAACAAAATACTGCAAGACAGTTCTTTACAAGTACATTTTATAGCATTCTTTAGGTCTTCGACACATATAAATTGCCTCCCATTTCGGTAAACCGCATGAGCTAAGATCACCCACAAGTTTTAGATAGCATTTAAGTGTGGGGAGCGAGAAGGCCACGGGAGAACATTGATACTTTGATCTGAAAGCCACTTTTTTGTTTCGTGTGATGCATGAATCGGCGCGTTATCGTGCTGGAAAGTGTAGTTTTCGCCACAAAGAAGTTCACCGTATATGGCTAGTTGATCTTTAAGAAGATTCTTATACTTTTCGGAATTCATTCTTGAATGCACAAAAACAATATCCGTTTTCCCTTGAGCCGAAAATCCAGCCCAAACCATTACTGACCCTCCACCCATTTGGCGGCTCCTTAGTACATGAGGAGACTTCCGTAAATCATGCCAATAATATTGAAACCCGTCAGGACCATCCAGGTTAAACTTTTTTTCATCAGAAAATAACACAGAGTACCATTTGGAGGTCCAGGCCATAGTTTGTTTAGCGAAGTTTACGCGTTCCATGTAGTGGTCATATTATTCTGTGTAGCGAGCGAAAGCACATGGCGTCTGTCTCTCGAGGACAAGCAAGGAGTACGTCCAGTACTTTTACACTGTAAACTTAAATGTCTTAAATTCAGTTTAAAAAGTGTCTTAAATGAATGGTCAAGCGAAAAAAAATGTCTTACTTTTTAAGACACCTTTTTGCATCAGAAATTGAGATATTGCAAGTGTCTTAAAACGCCGCCATGTTTTAGGCTTAAAAATACTACCGTTTTTAAGGCTTTTTAATAAATAAATACATAAATAAATATGGCGTGTGATTATGTTTTTCTGTTAAAATTATATTTTAGAATTGTTTAGAGCATTAATGAAATATTTATATAAAAAAAGAAAAAAATGTCCCATTTTCCGGCGTCGGGATTCTAACTCACACTGTCTAAGGAAACCGAAACCTCGAGCCAAGTACCGTCGGAGTGAAGCATTTACCAATCACGCTACCGTCGAATACAGCAATACGTGTTTTTATGATATAATATACAGCAGTATTCGTGAAACAAATCGCAGTGTTATATTTTATTTCTAATTTTTTGCCATAAAACTATTGATAGTATAGTATCTTAAACTTAATAAATATTATCTTAAATTTCATATTTAGAGGACCAAAATGTTTTAATAATGCATAACAAGTATGTGAAAGTTGCATCCCTCGATGATAACGATTTCTTTCCTTAAAGTGATATTTAAATAAAAACGAACTGTAATCATGAATACAGGAAAATTTGTAGTTTTGCATTTAGATGTAGGTGAATTTGTGAAAGAAAATTTTTAAAATTAATAATAATAAGAAGAAAGAAAGAAAAAAATATGCACAAATTTTTGACATTTTTGTGTCTGAATTGATATTTCAGACATATTTCTGTCTTAAATTAAAATATCTATAACATCTAAGGTACATTTTAAGACATTTATGTGTCTTAAATGCCGTTTCAGTTCTTTTTATGTCTTACTTTAAAACCCTTTTATTTGCAGTGTAATCACGGATCCATTAATTCCTCTTTTCAAAACGTTTCTAATTGCTCATATAGAGCGTTTAATAACTTTTGAAATATTATTAATTGAAGCACCAGTTCCATTTAATCTCCAAATTTCGCGAATTTCACTTTCTTTTAATTCTGTACCTCGTGGCATGTTTGTAAATGTGTGAAGTCGGTTATCGTCTGCTTTAGTTAACTGCTGACGTCATAAAAGCGTGCAGAAAATTTCCATATTGCACATTATTTTCGAAAAAAGTAGGTGTTTTAATGAAAATGTTAGGGTGTCTTATAATTTTGTCATTATGTTTTTAAGTTTTTTCATTAAATTGTATGAAAATATCATTATTATAAAACAATTATATATTATAACAGAATAAATTTATGTTCTTGACGTATTTGATAAAACATTTTTAAGCTCTGAATCTTTTCTTTCACTATTTGTCAAATTAGATAGGTGTCTTATAATTATGTCCACCACTGTATAATATCGTTCATTTAAGAAATAGAAAATTTTCTTTCATTGATAGTGGTATGAATTATGCGCCAGTATTCCATCCCTGTAATATAAAAATCACAACTTACTTGTCTGTCCCGTGGTGAACTAATTGTTTAAACACGGTTCCCATTAGAGCATCGGAATTTAAACTATCAAGATTGCAATTAGTGCTTAGAAAAGTTAAGTTTTTTCCAACTAGTCTACAAAAAGACTGGATATCTGTTTAATCCAATTTAATCTATGCTACAACAATAAAATTACTCAACTACGTGAATAGATCGTCGGGCTACCTAAAGCCTTTGTTTTTAAAGAATACAAAATACGAACGTCAACATTTGGAAAGAATCGACGCTGCTTGACGAGAAGAAAATAGCACCGATATGGTTTGTATAAAACAGAGCTAGCGTTTTGTGTTTATGATTTCAGCCAATTCTCGGAAGAAAACATGTTTTCATTCTCGTCGTGCTATTGTCATGATGCTCAAGCCAATTTCTCCTTGATCGCAGTGCTGGCGTTGAAACACCGGAGCAGAGCGTCGTGACGCATAAACAAATGAAAAAAAAATCTGAATTTCGATGGTTCAAACGTTGACGTTCGCATTTTGTGCTCTTAAAAACCAAGGCTTAAGCGGGCGCAGCCACTAATTCTGTAGAGAATCAAAATTGCAATGGCATGTTTCCTGACCACCATTACGATCGATGGCCAGAGTATCATCAGTTTTTCTTTGTACGACTCTAATGTGACGTACAACTCTCAAATCAACTAATCAATTTCAGCCTGTTTTTTCTAATACTCCTCTTAACTAAGCATATTTTAATGCTGATATGACATCTATATTAATAAAATCTCACTTTTGTCTGTAAATTTCTGAAAATCAAAAAAGCGATATCTTCACGTTTCACACATCGTGAAAGCCAAAAATTACTTCAGAAATTTTTCTGTGTGTGTGTGAGGGGGTGGGGGGGTCATTGTGTCTGCGTGTCTGTAAGGTTAATTTTGTCCAAGTATCACGTGAGAACAACTGTACGGAATTCAACGACACTTGTCAGTGATTTAGGTCTGCACCCAATTTAAAATTGTACATATCGAACGTTTAAAAATTTTGATTAGATTTACAGATAATGGATTAAAAAGCCCCTATGCATACGCCATAAGACTTTTGTCAGTAAAGCGCTTTGAATGGAAAATAATCGTTTTATCTTTACCTTTTAGACATCAAAGAACCCCAAAACAATTTCAGAACATTTTCTCTGTGTTCATGGTATGACGGAGTTTAATTGGTTGTCGTGTAGAAAATAATATCACTTTATTTGAATAGCTGAAAACAAAAACATTGCTATAAATTAATTTCAAAGGTAGATTTTAAAAAGTTGCGGTTCGATATAAAAATCAGAGACTACTTTTGCTCTCTTAGGGAGTGCAAGTTTATTTTCTAAAAAGGAATATTAGCAAATGAAACCGTGACCATAGTCCGACAAACAATTAACAAATATTGTCAATATGAAATGGAGAGGAGGAACAGCAGCAGGACACAAGCCACTAATTCTTCTCGTGTTAGACCATGATAGAAGTGCCGTTCAAAACTGGAGTGAAAAATGACATTGCTTTTGGCGTTTAATTTTATATACTCAAAGTTCAAAGTTTAAGATAGAGAATGGTTGCGGTATTCGTTACGAATATATTTAAATATATATTTTTTTAAAGGTGACCAGTAATTCATTGGCAGTTGTTAGTGAATGTTGGCATGATTTCGCCAAGTTTTTAGTTCCTGGGAAATAACCAGCTAAGCAAATACTTTTTCTAGCTGATGATGTAAATTAGGCAACAAGAGGGCACTTGAGTTATATTTCGATGTAAGATTAAAAGAGGCCGAATTAATTATTATCTGGATTCAGAAAGCAAAATGAAGAAATTAGTCAAAACATATCCTGTTCAGAGCGAAAAGAATTTTCATTACGTTGGAATTGTTAAATGAATACTGGGAAAGGATCAAAGATTTTATTTCAGTTGCATTGAAAAAGATATGAAAGGGAAGTATAAAAATTACAAAAAGTATATTGCAAATTTATTATTTATATGTTAAAAATAGTTATACCGTTATATTTAAAATAGTCATTAAAGATTAAATAATTTTATTTATTTAGAGAATTTACCGATCTTTTAGAGAGAAAATTAATTTTATAATATGTAATAATCTAGATCACATATTTTCTCCCTTTTATCAAAAAAAAAGAAAATGCAACCATGCTCTTCCTAAATTTACAAATGTATAGAAATACGATGAACACAAATAAAAACTGAGCTGTTGTAAAACAACACACTAATAGAATAAAATAAGTATATATGTAATTATATAAAATGAGTAATGTGGATCTATGGCCCCGTATAAAATACAAATACAATTCAGTAATAAGTAATAAGCAAGTAATATTTACAAAATACTACACTTAAGTTGGCATGTCATATAACAATTATATATATATATATATATGTGTGTGTGTGTATGTATAGTCCATTGCTCAATAGGTCAAACAGATATATTTGGTAAGATATCTTATTCTTTTTTTTATTTTTATGTAAGTGCACTCTTCAATACAAGTCATGACACAAAACTTTTATGATAGGACGTCCAGATGAGCCATGAGGTTGCTAAAAATGAATAAAAACTATAGCTTTATTTAGCTAGGTTTTGCTCATTAATATATATATATATATATATATATATTAACTGTAACCCCTATAGGGCGCGTCCCCGGGTGGCGGATAGGGGATCGCCTCCATTGGTTTCCAATGGGTGGTAGAGAGGAAATAAAATACTCTCCGCGGACCAACAGGCAGAAGTCCAACCTCTTCTGAGGCTCTGGCAACCCCTTTTCATGGATAGTGATTTTGATATAAATGGCGATCATGTTACCGCGTCCGGGGCAGCCGACGCGTCTCAATCTGCAGTCCGGGATGAAGACGACAAGTATGCTACGAGGACCCTCAACATTTTTCAACTGAATATTAATGGTACTCAGAAAAAGAAGTGCGAATTGCAGTATCTTTTGAAGGAGAATAATATACACATTGCCTGCTTGCAGGAAACTAAGCTTAACAAAAACCTGAAATTCGAAATTAAAGGGTATAGAACTATTAGAAGAGACAGGACTGATAGAACAGGTGGCGGACTGGCCTTTCTCGTTAAAAATAATATCAAGTTCAAGGAAGTTGTCATTCCGACAAATGAAGTTCCATTTTCCAACACTGAGGTTCTAGCTCTAAAAGTATACCTCCCCTATGATACATTCATACTTATCAATGTGTACCACCCTGACAACTCTGATATCAATACACAAATGCTGGATCAAATATGTAAAAACAAATCCCTGAAATCAGTACCAACAGAACTCTCACCAGCACTCTAACAAGACTCCGGACAGGACACTTTAGGGGGATGAAGATCCATAAAGACGGGACAAGGACTTACTGCCTCTGCAAAAACTGCCCAGACATAGAACTAACCCCCAAACATCTTTTCAACTGTCCTGCTATTCTGGCGCAATTGCAGCAAATAAGTGACAATCCGTGGGCAGACTTATATGAAGACAACTGCCTTCAAATCGCAGATGCTGTATATAGGACCTTTGGTCCCATTTAATTTTTTTTTTTTTTTTTTTCCTATCCATGACACTACACCAACCAACCAACCAACTGTAGTACTAAATTTCATACAATGCAAAGCATTACCATATCATACTTGCCAACCTAACCCGGAAGATTGTTAGTTCCCGCCCCTTTTTGTACACCACTTAATTTTTAGAGTAATTCTCTTCAAATATATTCACGTTCAAATAAGAAGAAAAATACTTTAAAAAAAGATTGGTGTGAAAAAATTGGCGGAAAAGGGCGGGACTTACAACATTCCGGGTTAGGTTGGCAAGTATGCCATATCTATATATATCTAAATACCAATCAATTTATCTTCATACTTTGCTTAAACAACAATTTCTAAAATTTAATTTAGAACATTTGCGAGCACTAGTATTAGACATATCCATGATAAAAGTAGAGGAAATATCTTTACCTCCACTTTCTTGACAAAATAAAGGTATTCCTTACCAATGATAGCAATCTAATGTGCAGGCAGAATATTAAATTTTATAAACATACAGTGAATGTAATTGCATTTCACTGATTGTTATAAAAGTTGTATATTAATGTGTATAATTAAAAAGTAAATATAACTTTTTTTTCTTATACTTATTAATTTGAAGAGAAAGAAAAATAATGTGTGTGTTTGTGTATAATACCATAAAAACTGAAGTAAGTATCATGTAAAATTTCAGTGTCATAAAACGTAATGTAATATTAAAAATAATGTCAATGCAATTAATTAATATATTAGTAAAATTTTCAAATAAAAATTGAATAAAAATCATGTTATATAAATAAGAAATATGCTGTAATTCTATTTTGAAGAGACGAGACTTATTCTTTTATTCATTTGCTTATTTCTGTATTTATTTGTGTATATATATATATATATATATATATATATATATTCATTAATAATAATTATTATTATATGTATATCAAATCATATTATATAGTTTGGAAAATTTGTGAGAAAAGTAAATTTATGAACCTAATGCCGTACACGTTACTACCCCCACAGATGAAAAATTGGCCAGATATTCAAATGCATAAAACATGCATGGCAAAATTTCTATATATGCATTGGAGCTCTACAATACACATGTAGGGCACAAATTTACATTAAAATTAAAAAAAGCATGAAAAATTAAAATAATTGAAAATAAGATGTGAAAATAAATATATAAATAAAATAATAACACCCTTAAGATAAAATATATATATATATTATATATTTGGTATAATGTAAATGTGAAATTACCTAACGTTGTTGAAATATCATTTACACACATAATTCAGAAGAATGTATGAGATAATGTGTATGTAAGAGATAATATGTAAATATAAAAATGTTTGTAGCATTCTTGTAAACAAATGTCGTAATGTACACAAAATATCATAAAATATCTTCATTTAGTTAACATTCAATTTCAAAATTAGAATTATTCTATGCATGATGCCTGTTTGTGAAAGTGTGTCAATTGAAGTTTAAGAAAAAACAAAGATTATCTCATATGCAAAAGGCAGAAGTAAATACTTTTTACAGTTACTGGACAAGGCAAATCAATCATGTAAATTTATGATTGATCAGGGATTTATCTCAAAAAATTGTTAGGGAATTTTTTGTAAAATATATAATGTGTGAGTAAAATATTTGTAAAAAAGTGTTAATTATATAAATGTGTGTATAGTGGAGAAGCCTTGCCCTGAGTAACCTATAAATATTACAATACAAACAATTGTTCGGAGAAATTTTATAAGTTTGTTTGCTTTTTTATTATTTTATTATTATTATTATTCAAATAATTGTGTTTGTAATAATTATATTATCAAATCATATCTGCAAAATAATGTCATTGTCTAAAAATAATTAAATATATTTGAAATTTTGAAATGTACATGTATAGTTCACTACATTACAGTGACAATATTGATATGTATAATATATTGCTGTGTGTGTCATAAATTTAAAAAAATGCAAAAAAAAAAAAAAAAATCATTGAAATATAAATTCTAAAAAATGTGTAATGTATAAATAACCAAATATTTAAAAACGTATATAGTCGTAGAAAAATAAAAGGAAAGCAATTCTCAAATGAGTGAAGTCAATACATAAATATGTGTGTGTGTGTGTGCGTGTGTGTAATTAAATCAAGTAAAATTAAACGGAACAGGATGATCGGATGAAAAAAATCATCTCTGTTCCAAAGCATAAAATTCAAATAAATATGTGTAGAAGTTGTGTAAACTTTGAAACATTCTGTCATTTTCAAGCATTGGAGAAAAATAAACACTGTATATGAGGAATAATTGTTGATAACGCATAAAAAAGGTTGCATTGGAAAATTTGTTATTTAACTGCACCCAGGAAAACAGTTAACAACATGAAGGTCTAACTGAAAATAAAAACGTACATATAAAAACATGCATGATGTACTGCAAAAATACTTATCTAAGCAACAACAAATATGTGCAAACTATTTATCTTAATAAAAACTTCCGTAAGAAAATTTATAGATTTACATATTTAACAAATTTCATTTTAGTTTATTTTTTTTTCTTTCGTTATTCATTTATTTTGTTTATTTATTTAATTATTTTTTGTAACCCTAAATTACTTATAATTTTTATTTGAAATATGAAAAAATATATCTCGAAGAATATGTATATATATGTATATATATACATATATATATATATATATATATATATTTTTTTTTTTTTTTTTTTTTTTTTGAAATATAAAAATATATCTTAAAAAGTTAGTCTTCTTTTTTTATTATTTAAATAAGCTGATATGAAAAATATCAAAAGGAAAAATATTTATTCTTAAATGTACTCATAATTATTTTCAAATTCAACACCAAAATTTTAGCAAGCATAATAATTAAAGTTGTGCTCAAAGATAAAATAATCATTTTTTTTTTTTTTTTTTTTTTTTTTTTTTAAATCATTTATTAAAAATGTTCGTTATTTACTAAATTAAAAGTTTATCATGAAATTCTTTAACCAAATAATAATAATAATAATAATAATAATGAGTTTTGAACATGAAATAGGTTCCATCTTAAAAATTAAAGTTCAGGGTTTTAACAATTTATTAAAAAAGTATCGATGTTAATATAAAAGAATATAGATATGAAAATACGATTCAAAAATATTTCTAATGAAAAGATTGTGCAGAGTGTAAACCTAACTGAACAGGTACTGAATTTAATCTTTTTTAAAAACCTTTAAAATATAATTATTATGATCAACAATGAAAAAAAAAAAAAAAAAAAAAAAAAAAAAATGCCAATTAATGTAAGAAATAAAAAATGTCATGCCAAATCCAACATCGCATATGCCATTTGGACCAGCAATTATTAAACCCACAATGAGGATTCAACATAAGATTCTATTATTTCCAAAGGCTGCATCGATTGGCATTTCAATAAAGAACCATATAATTTGTATTAATTTATTTATTTATTACCTTTAGCTATTAAAGAGCTTTAATAACTGTATAAAATAATAAAGATAATTCTAAAAAATTAATTTTATATTCATATTACCATATCATCAAAAAACGATTTTTAAATAAATGAATTATTATTAATAATAACACTTTTTTCTTAAGTGAATCGTTATTATAAATAATAATTTTTAACCAAACAATGATTTGGTACAAATGAAAAAATAAGTCATTTGTAGATTGTGTTTATGAATAAATCAATAATAATGAAAATCATGTAAGTTAAGCACCTAAGAGACATCACATCAACACTTCAAAAACGTCTATAATCGTAAATAAAAATATAAATACTTTTTCATAAAAAGTAGTACATAACCCTCCAAACATAACGTAAAGTACATAAAATGAACTTATGAATAGTTACCTGAAAGCTGTAGAGCTTCTTTATTCCTTTTTTTTTTAACACTAGAAAAAATTTCACTGAAAATAGATATCTAAATATCGTCGTTATTCGCTTTAACTCTTTGAAGCAGATTTCTCATCAAACAGAATTTTTACACTTTTTTGATAGTTTTAAGTTATTTTAGATCTAATTATGTGGAAAATGTTATATTTAAAATTTTAATTAATTTTGGTTCTAAAATATAGAGTGGGGCACCGGTGTCCCTTTCTGCGTTAAAGGTAAATTCATCATGGGACACGGGCGTCCCATGAATAAATATTTTTACAAATTGCACTTATTTACAGTTACTTAGATATAGGAGTAGCAATAATTCATTACTGACCTTTTTTAAATAATCAAATTTAATTAGAAATAAATTTTTGAAATCGGTTGATAAAATTTTTTTAAACTACTTTTATTTAACATTTTTATTTTGGTAAAAAATTTACTCTGATAATCTAATAGAATTTTTATAGTAACTATTAGACTCTCTTTTATAATAAAAAACTACCATATAATAATAATATTTGTAATAAGAGCGTCAAAAAATAAATAAGCAAAAGGGACACCGGTGTCCCGCATCTGCGTCAAAGAGTTAAAAAGGAAAAGAGAAAAATAAATTTTTGAAGATAAAGAAAAGTTTCAATTAGTACTTAGTTGCCTAACATTGAATATGTCATAATGAAAAAATATTCTTGCGATTTCAAGATGTAATAGGTTTCGCTTTTTAGATAAAAACACAGGGAAAGGGGTTTGTAATACATTCACTCTTTGCTCTTATTTTTACATCTCTATCTGTGGCTTACCAAATGCAAGATTTCACATTTGTGAAGCTTTTCCTTTAGAATAAAAACAGATCTTGAGTTAACCCTTTCATTCTCAATGTTTTCCCTCCATAAAACAATAAATCTTATATTTAGTCATAAATTTATTTCAAAGGTAATATATATATAAATATTTTTTAAAAATAGGAGTAATAGCAGAGTACGAATTAATACAGCTAACAAAGCAAATGAGAGGTGTTTATTTATGTTTAATATAACCACTGATGCCATTAAAAATCATAACTTTTCAATAAATAAAAATATCAAAATTTTGGAAGAAATACATATTATAATTAATTAAAATACAAATTATAAAAAATAAAAAATAAAATAAAAAGTATTTCAAACAGTTAATTTACTTAACCCTTTATATCCCAAATTACCTTATTTTTGGAAAAATAGTTTGAAACTTTTTTATTATATTTCTTTGCTGCATAAGAAACATCTCGTGTTAAATTTAGCTTAAACTATACGGACTTTGAAGTTCTAATGAAATCCTGTAGTAAATTTACGCTATATTGAGGATTTTTTTTTGATGGGACTTTAATTTATTTTCTAAAAAGGAATATTAGCAAAAGAAACCGTGACCATAGTCCAACAAACGATTAACAAATATTGTCGATATGACATGGAGTGGAGGAACAGCAGCAGGACACAAGCCCCTAATTCTGCTTGTGCTAGATCATGATAGAAGGTGCCGTTCAAAACTGGAGCGAAAAATGACATTGCTTTTGGCGTTTAATTTTATATACTCAAAGTTCAAAGTTTAAGATAGAGAATGGTTGTGGTATTCGTTACGAATATTTTTATATTTTTTTTGAAAAGGGGATCAGTAATTCATTGGCAGTTGTTAGTGAATGTTGGCATGATTTCGCCAAGTTTTTAGTTCTTGGGAAATAACCAGCTAAGCAAATACTTTTTCTAGCAGATGATGTAAATTAGGCAACAAGAGGGCACTTGAATTATATTTCGATGCAAGATTAAAAGAGGCCGAATTAATTATTATCTGGATTCACAAAGCAAAAGGAAGAAATTAATCAAAACATATCCTTTCCAGAGCGAAAATAATTTTCATTACGTTAGAATTGTTAAATGAATAATGGGAAAAGGTCAAAGATTTTATTTCAGTTGCATTGAAAAAGATATAAAAGGGAATATATAAAAGTTAGAAAAAGTACATTGCAAATTTATTATTTACAGGTTAAAAATAGTTATATCGTTATATTTAAAATAGTTATTTAAGATTAAATAATTTTATTTATAATTTTATTTATTTAGAGAATTTACCTATCTTTTAAGAGAAAATTAATTTTATAATATGTGATAATCTACATCAGACATGGGAGAGGTGGACTATGTAAAACGGTGGAGTATATATTTTTATTCGACTGGGTATCACATTAAAACGGCTGTTCCAAAATATAATTATTTTCTCTATTTTATAAACCATATACCTAGCAGTGCCATAAGTTCTGATGCAATTATAAAGGAATTAAAATAAAAAAGTTTGTAATTAAATTTAAAACTAAATCTTCTTAAAGTTTTATTTTACCTTTAAATTTAACATATTGCACATTTTATTCAAAATGATAACCTTTTTTCTTGACACAGACTTTAAGTCTCTTTGGCCAATCATCTATCGAGTTACGCACTACTTCCATGGGAATTTCCATCACTGTTTTCCTTAAAGAATGTTTTAGACTTTTCAAACTGGGATGTTGTTTTGGGCACACCCTCGCCTCCAACATTGATCACAATTCATAGTCGAGCGGATTCAAATCCGGTCGGCTGGTAGGCCAATCTTTGGCTTCTATGAAGTTTGGCACATTCTCTTTCAACCACCACTTGGTCGTCTTCGTTTTATGAGCAGGAGCGTTGTCCTGCTGAAAAGTCCAATTGTATCCATTGAACAAGTTTACGTTCTGTGACTTCATTATTCGTTCTAATATAATGTCTTGATAAACTTTTGCAGTGGTTTTTGCTTCTTTCTCGCAAAAAAGGAATCTCTGTGACGCCTTTATAACTGATACCCCACCAAACCATTACGGAAGCCAGATGATGAGTTCTCTGTACGCATTTTTTCTTCTCTTTAACTTCTTGAGCAGTCCGTGCGTATATATGATCATTCTGGCAGTTGAAAGATTCTTCAGCGTCAAAAAGTTTCTCATCGGTAAAAAGAATTTTCCTGTGGCTGTTATGAGCGTACCATTGGTACTTTTGCTTTAAAGTATCTCTGGTGCTTTAATTCATTTGTAAGAAAATTTCCAGTTATTCTTCGATAACCTCTCAGCCTAAGGTCTAATATTGCAGACGATCTTCAACGATGAAATTTAAAATATTATTTTATCGTCTGCTGTGTTTGTATCGCAGCAGACGATCTCAAATTTTTGTATCAAAACTTATGGCACAACTAGGTATATTAAGTGATTCCCTGCTCTCGATACCGGATTCATAGATCGTCATACAGTCAGCATTAGACAAAAACTCAATGCAGAAAAAATTAAGACATTTTCGATGCAGTTGAATATATAATAGAAGAAAAGTTACAGCTTTGGAATAGGACCTTTTAGCGACTTTTTATTTACTAGCTAATGTGCCCGTTTTTCGGAACGTAAATGGCAATAAAAATTATGTTTTTTGGGCTTTGAGAAAATTTTTGTTCAAACCAATACACAAACAATATACATATGTATATATATACACTAGCTATTGTCCTTGTTCTTCGTACCTCGCACAGAAATTAATTATTCTTCACTGTATAGTATTAAAAAATATATTTATCTTAATTGAAGCTTACTATGCTGATAAAGAAGATAGAAAATAGATTATTATAATTAATAAGTGCAATTTGTAAATTTTCTCTCATATGGATATATATACATATATATATCATAATTTTTATTGCCATTTACGTTCCGAAAAACGGATACCTTAGCTAGTAAATAAAAAGTCACCAAGACGGTCCTATTCTAAAGATGTACCTTTTCTTCATTATTGATCAGCATCGAAAACGTGTTAATTTTTTCTGCATTGAATTTTCGTCAAATGCTGAATATATTTGAATTATATGCCGACATTTGAATCCGGTATCGATAGCAGGAAATCACTTATTATGTATTCATAATAAAATAGAAAAAATAATTATATTTTGGAACATCTTTAGTAATCCCACTTGGCGAAATTTTAAATTTGGCACGGAAGTAGCTCGGTCATTCCTTGCCAAGGCCTTTTCTAACGTAACTGCGATAGCCATTTTAATTCATCGCTAAAATGGGGCAAAAATTTAAATGCCAGCTAGAGGGTACTGTAATAAAGCTGTACCCAAATCATTTAAAATCACAGTTCTTTGTGTTAAATTAATATTACTTTACTTACAAATTCCTTTAAAATTAGCAAAATTACAAAAACGTTTTGCTTATAATGTAGAAACTAATGAATAATAATATATTAATTTTTATCCATAGACCTATTATTACAGTGGACCGAGCATTGCTCTATTACGGGAATATGAGAAAGTGTGGCAAGATGAGTCAGCTGTTTACAGGAAACAGATTAACTTTTTTGGCAATTTTCGCGTTTTTGGCGATTATTTGTTTTGAATGTGTTTTATTATAATATAATAATAATTATTATTATTATTACTAAAAAAATAAAGCAAGTAAAGCTTGTGTAAAACATCGTATTTTCAGCACTATTTCTTTCTTTCTTTTTTTTTTTTTTTTTTTTTCATTTAACACACTTATCCAGAGTTAAGTATAATTCCCATAAATTACTTTCAAAACAATATTGCTTTTTTTTTTTTTTTTTTTTTAAGATAATACATTTAATTGTTATTTTTTAATTTAAAGAACTAAATATATAAGCATCTTACAAAAATAATTACTTAAAAAGCACAAAATAATAAAATATTAAAAAATCTTACCTGTGAAATGTAATAGATCCTCCTTTTACATAACATTTTTTACAGCTTTTTACAGAACATCTAATCAGCATTGCTTACTATAAAATATGTTTTATATACAAAACAATCTAACTTTCAAAGGGAAATGTAAAATTTAAAAAGAACTTTTAAAAGTAAAGAAAGATACCGTCTGCATACGCGAAAGCAGAATTTACATCAAAAAACAAAACAACAACAAATAAATAGTCGAGGGTTTTTTTTAATCAAATATAGTCATTTTAACGTATCTAAATACAATAGAAAGAATTTTTAACTGGTTACAGAAGCGTCTTTCGCTCATATCTGTAAATCGAATTAAAATTTTGAAATGTTCGATATATATAGTTTTAAATTGTGTACAGACCTAAACCTCAGCCAAGTGTCATTGAATTCCGTCTAGCTGTTTCCACGTACCCGGTGGGAGAAAAAAAGCGTTCTATTTACCTTCACCCGCCCCATAAACACAGAGAAAATATTCTGAAAACATTTTTGGGTACCCTGATGTCTAAACGTAAAAATGACGCTTTTTTTTTTATTTATTTAAAGCGTTTTTCTGACAAAAGCCTTGCGCAAGCGTTTTTTACCCATATCTGTAAATCTAATCAAAATTTTGAAATGTTCGATAGGTATAATTTTAACTTGGGTACATATTTAAATCATTGCCAAGTGTTTTCCGGTCCAGCGTTATATCCAGTATTACAAACATACAGACACAACGGCCTTCACCCCCCCCCCCCCAACCGCACTCAGAATTTTTTTTAAATCATTTTTGGCTTGTCGGCTTGTGTGAAACATAAAGATATCGTAAATTTGAGAAATTTACAGACTAAAGTCTGATTTTAATATAGATATGAGTGAAAATTTACAAATTGTACTTATTAACTATAATAATTCATTGTCTATCTTCATCAGCATAATAAGTTTCAACTAAGATAAATATATTTTTTAATAATATACTGTGAATAACAATTAAATTCCTGCGTGAAGTACGGGAACAACAGCTAATTACAATTATAAATTCAACTATTGTAATTTCAGATTTTTTTCAAGAGACACATATGACATCAACTAGGTTGGGTTGAGTTGGGTTGTGGGGATTAAGGCCTATTCACTATCCTAGGTTCCTAGGCCTGAGAGGGAGTGCCCTCCGTGGAAGGACTTTCTAAGGGGTCCTAGTCTGTATTTACGCAAGTTTTAGAGAAAACCAAGAAAACTCCGAAAGGCTAGGTCAACGAGAGCAACCTGGGATCGAACTCGGCACCTTACGTCTACCAGCTTTGAGCACAGAACCGCTCGGCCGCTTGTGGGCCTTAACATCAACTAGGAATATACACTCCTGCTTAAAAATTTAGCAAGATTTGCAAACGATCTGTTTTTTTTTTCTTTTTTTTTTTTTTTTTTCAATTTAAAAACTTATCACTCGATGAAATGTTTTCAAACATTGAGTATTTAAAGAACTGGGTCTTCTTTATGATTTTCAATGAAGATTGGTTTAAGACAACATTTAGGATTCCGGTAACAAATTGAGCAAAATCAATAATGTTTGCGATCACCCTGTATCCTCAAGTGAACGAAATGATCTGCAACTTTTGGATATTTTAATGTAGACACAATACACTGTGTGGATGAATTTGTGTGACGATAACCTGTTAAATAACGGAGATATGAGAATTTGTTTTAAAACTGAAAAGAAAAAGAACATTTTTTTTATTTATAATATACAGAGTTTTAAACGAAAATTATTCCCACTTTCAGATAACTTGAAAAACCCTTTTGAAACAATATACTGCAATCGGATTACAATTATCTTAAATGTCTCATGAAATATGAACGTTTTTATGAAAAACATTTTCACTGCGCATGTGCGAAAGATAGAAAAATTTTTATTACATAGGTTGAAAACTAGGTATTTTGGGCAACTTTTGTCAAAATTTCATTTGAATAGAGTAAAAATTAAGCAAATTGTCGGCAAAAGAACGATCTAGATTTTAGGTTATTTCCAAGATTTGAAATTTCATAAGGGGTTTTTCACATGCCGCGTAACCAATTTGAAGATCCAATTATTTCAACCACGCTCCTAATGTACTTTTTTGGGAAAAACCCCTTATAAGCTTGTAACGCTAACATATTTTACTAAGATTTGCGAGATTATAAGGGGTTTTTCACAAAAAAGAACTTTTGCAAAGTGGTTGAAATAATTGGATCTTCAAATTAATTGTGCAGCATGTGAAAAACCCTTTATAAAATTTCAACTCTTGGAAAATACCTAAAATCTAGCTCGTTCTTTTGCAGAAAATTTGCTTAATTTTTATTCTATTCAAATGAACTTTTGACAAAAGTTGCCCAATATATCTAGCTTTCAACCTATGTAATAATTTTTTTTTTCTATCTTTCGCACATGCGCAGTGAAAACGTTTTTCATAAAAATGTTCATATTTTACGAGATATTTATATTCCGATTGCAGTATATTGTTTCAAAAGTGTTTTTATTATTATTATTATTATTACCTGAAAGTGGGAATAATTTTCGTTTAACACGTTGAGCGCCACGCGAATTCTTAATAAAATCCATTAAAATTAATAGAAAATTTTTTAATAATTCTTTAAAAATATATTGGACTATTTTCAAGAGATTTCATCCCTTATTTGGATGCTTCAAGGTATGATTTAAAATATTCATTCAGTAATTGAATGGATTTTGTTTTATAACAGGGTTTTTTAGGCTTTGAAAATTGAAGTTTAGAACCAAGTGCATGTGACATACAGATCAGCGATAAACTGGCAAATTTTTATACATATTAGATTTTCTTTTATTATTATCTTAAATTCACAACTATGCAATATGTGTGTGTGTGTATTTATATATATATATATATATATATATATATATATATATATATATATAAATTTTCTCGTAAGTTTTTCTTTAGTTATTTTTGTTACTTATTTACAACTATCTTGACTGAAAACATATATTATATTTTCATATATATATATATATATATATATATGTTTGTGTATATGTATATGATAGAATGGTAAGTTAAGGATTCTGAATTTAATTTAGTAACAGTCTTATTTTTAACTCAGACTCTGTATGAGTAAACTCTTAAATTCTGTTATCGACTCTTTCTGTTAAACAAAGGCCCTACCAGTGGCCGAGCGGTTCTGCGTTCAGAGCTTGTAGATGGGAAGTGTTAGGTTCGATCCGAAGGCGTTCTCGTCGACCTAGCCGTTCGAAGTTTTCTGTGGTTTTCTCCGAAACTCTAGTGACTATAGGCTAGGACCCCTTATAGAACCTCCACAGCGGCATCCCACCTTAAGTCTTATCCCTAGTGCAGACAATTGGCCTTAAATTGAACACCAACACCACCTGTTAAATAAAATTCAAAGTGATCTATCGCATTTTTGTTTTTCTGTGTACAAGAAATGGCACTTTGGTCTTAAGAAAAAGTAAATAAATAAAACAAACATTAAGCCTAAAAATTTACCTTACGAAAATCAAAACTTCAAGAAACACTGTATTTACTTAACCATTATTTTAAATTTTTTATGTATCTAAAAGTTGATAATCTTTAAAATAAATGAATAAAATGTACATACTTAATAAGCTTTTCGCAAACGTAAAATACAATATTATTAAAAACACATATCATTTCCACGCTCATAATGTGCGGGAATGTTTACATTTGAAAGTCGAAGTCTGCTATTTTGGTTCTAGGTTCACCGTTTTGTTTCCAGAATTTTGAAATTTAAAATTAATATTTCTCAATCTGACAGGGACATGCCTTAATCTAACACATGCACAAATAACCCAAATACGTATTATTAAAATCGTGAGATATTTTACGTTGATTTTTAATAACATTTTATAAAAAATTCAATGGAAGATTAACATGGAAAAATCTTTCGCCTTTTGCCTGTCACCAACGAACGTCACTGATACCACACTTTAATGCGTGTACAGACGGCAGCAAAAGTATCCAAGCACTAGCAATAATCCCTGTCTAAAAAAGTACACTTAATACTGCTTTGTTAAATAAATCCTTGTCGAGTCATGTTCTTAGTCAGTCTAAGAACACGTTTCGACAAGGATTTATTTAACAAACAATTTTAAGTGTACTTTTTTTATATCGGAATTACTGGCTAGTGCTTGGATACTTTTTCTGTCGACAGTAGAAAGCAGGTTGAACTTTTGGCACTAGTGAATTTGATAGATTGATTGACGGATTATTTGTTTGTAAACATGCCCTTTCCTTATCTCTCAGGCACGGAAGAAGATTGTATAGGAATTAAAACGAGATATGGCAGCGAGCGCGGAAACCGGAGCTTCCTTTTCGGCATTAATTCAGCCGAGTATAGGAAAGCGATTCGATCGCCGCCTGATGTAGTATCTTTGAAACTTATCGGAAGAAAGGGAAAGCCCGCCCCTTCGGCTTCAGTCATCATCCGATTTCCGAGAACGACCTATGAACGAACAGCCAGAAAAGTAAAGATGCGCTGATTGGTGTATTTTCGAGATCTAGTCGCCCTCTATCTGTAAGATGAAAATTACTACATTTCCGTAACATTCGTAATACATCCTACTCCTACTCTTTTAATCCGTGCTCTCAGATGATCGTAAGAAAATGGATTACCCTTCCAGCATAGATGTATAATGAACAAGATGGTGCATACGTGTTTTGGTTTTTTTTTAATCATCTCGTCTCTGTTAGTCAGTCAACGAGTCAACAGCCATAACAAACAGAGATAAATGCCCCAAAGAAGGATACCCTACTTCAAGGTATCTGGGTACTTTGGGTGCAAGCTCTGGCAAATCGCTAGAAAGGGGGGTTTAAGCATTTGACTATTGACTGCTCGATGCTATTGTCATGCACATCTTCCTTGATTATTAGTCTATGCCTTCCATAGATATAGTAATTTATATAGATCTATCATCCCCATGTTAACCAGCAAAGATTTTTGATGTCGAAAAAGTTTTTTGGCATCAGCCATTAGAGAGTTAAAACTGTTTATGAATTTTAAAAATGCCGAAATATTGCATAAATATATGAAAAAGAATGGGGTAGATTCCATAAATAAGTTATATTCAAGTAATTTATGAAAAATATAATTTTTATAATGTTGTTATTATTATGAGATAATTACTATTTTCCTATTTAATGGAATACTCTTTTTTAATTTTAATATTTTTTAAGATTTTATATTTGTAAGTAATATGGAATTCTCAAAATTTTTTTAATGTAGCTAGCAGCCGCGAAAGTTTTAATATAGAACTAGTATGCTGTGACCACCACAAGACTTTCTTCCATACATAATCCTATACAAATTTACGCAATGCAAATAATTTATTAAATTATAATATATTAAAATTATTTTCCATGATGAATGCAGACGATTTTTATCTCAAAGAAGTATAATAATAATAAATGCCGAAAGAAAGACAGTTTTGGGCTGACATTAGTATACTAGAGTATAGTAAAAAAAAAAAAAGAAAACGAAAAGAAAGAAAAAGGGGTATCTGGAGTTATTCATTCTCTTTTAGTGCATAAATTTTATTTGCTAAATTACCTATGTGTATTCCCGTGTATATTCACTCGGAGAAATACATCCATAAGAGAGTAAAATGGCTGTCTTTTCCCAATTATAAAAGGTATCATTTTTCCCCTCTCAATGATCAATCTATGTCTTTCCAAACCGTCGCCAATGGACGACTAGAACGAGGCAGAACTTCCAACTTCCAATGTTTGTGGGAGAAAAGGTGTGCTATTATTGGTTATATTCCTCTATTTGTGGGCTAAATTAGGTCTCCTATAGGTTAAATGAAAGATGATCGTCATCATGACGTTGTTGGCGCCAGGGAATAGCGCAGCACTAGTGCGACGTTAAACTCAACCTATTTACCTAGTATAAGAAAATGAGACACAACATTACGAGAAACGCTTTGTTTATATCGCAAGAGAAAAAACACAGTGCGACAGTCTTAGCGAAGCACTGCTAAAAAAATAATTATAATACTTTTTTTTATCGATATTGATTATCGAAAAGATATCGTTTCTTGGCCTTTTCGCTATCGCTATCAGACATCTCTGTGGTAAACAAACAAAAGTAAAGTTCGACTTCCAGTGGAACGGAAGCTTGTGACAGGGAGTGTTTTTGCAATTTACATGTCATTTGCTCGTGATTAATCAACTTTCCTCAGCTGATGTTAAAGTCACAGAATACTACAGATTTGTTATTTGTCTGTGATTAGAGTTTCTGGAATTTTATTAAAAAGTTATACTGCACTCTCAATCGAGAGGTCTGTTACTTTTTTTTTTTTTCATTAATCAGTATATTGTTATATAATATATTTATTGAGATGAAAAAAGAGTTCTATTGTGTTCCTCTTAGAAAATTATTCATTGTCGAAAGCCCTAACATATTCATTTATCTTCTATATATATATATATATGTAGATTTTACGAAGCGTATTTGGTCGATATCTTATTGTTTCTTTTATGTTATTATTACATTTTCAGCTCATAATACTAATTTAGACAATCTTTAAAATTCTTACAGAAATTACCAGTTTGTCATGGCTGAAGATAGATTAAAAACTATTTACCGTCATTTGAATCCTGGAGAGCGAACAATAGAATATCATGCTTTTGGAATGCAAAATCCCATGAAGGTATAAATTATTGATGTTTACAAAATTTGTATGTAATTACATTGTTTAACAAATTTTGTCTAAACTGCACTGTCTATCGCATTAGCTTATGTTTACATTAAAGGAGGTATGTAAACAAATGCAACACAATGTTTTGTAAAGTTCTACCTTTATTTCTTATTATAATTTGAGATTTTACTTATTACTTTTCTGAAATTTATTACCTTAAACTGTAAATAATATTATATTGATCGTACTTAGCCTTATGTATTATCAACCCTTGTATTTTATATGTTACTTTAAGTAAGAATAAATAGAAAAAGGAATAAATATTCTATTATGTTTTTTAAAAGTCATTTTCTCATTGAAATTTTTTAAAGGAACTTTAAGCCATCAGGTTTTGGAAAAAGGTCAGTTTTAAGTTCACTAATTTTTGCAAAGTATCAGTTTCCGGTTCAAAATTTTTTAGAATAGACATCAAGGAATATTTTCCAAGGCGGCTTAATGAATTTTGCACTGTTAGAGACCTGTCAACAAAAAAGTTATTTATTTTTAGTCAAATATCAAAATCACTGTGAAACAACTTTGCTGCTAATTAAAATAATAAATAAATAAGTTCAATCTCAGATAATTGCTGAAAAAAAGTGATTTTTTTTTCACTGCTGATTGCTAAAATAATGATTTTGCTGATTCTAGGGTTTAAACTGCCATTATTATTTTATTTTTATTTATTTATTGTCTTTTGCTAAAGGGTATCTTATTTTGCTAAAATACGTCAACAAGAATTTTGCTAAAAAGCAAAAACCAGATAACTTTGTAAAACATCTATATATAATAATCTCTAAATTTTATTCAAATATTCTCAGGCATTTATCCATTGTTCAAGGCTTTAACTAAGGGTAGGGGGTGAGTGGGGCATGTGCCTGGGTACCAGATAGCGAAGGGCACTGAAAAAGTCTAGTTTTTTGTCTTATTCCCATCAGGGAAAAAAATGAGAAATTTTGCAAAAAAAAAATATAATTGAAAACTGGACACTTAATAGTTTTTTTAAATGTAGTTTTAAAAATAACATAAATTAACTTTTAAAAATGTGGTTTTCATGTTGACACCTAAACACTGTGCCACTTAGATACCTAACATGGCGTCACTACATGCAAAATAAACTGCTTGCTGGATTTCTCTCTATAGTATTGTAAAGGAAATTCACACATTCAGTGAAATTTTGTATTCATTCAGTAAAAAAAATCTTATTGAAACAGTTTGAATTATTACTTTCAGATTGAGTATAAAACTAAAATATTGGTATGGGTAATAATTTTTTTTTTTTTTTTTTTTTTCTTTCTTTTACTGAATAATGTGTATACTTTCATTGTTTTATTAATTTTGAATAGTATATACTGAACTGATAAAAATTAGATTACTTTTATAATTATGAGATGCCAGAATATAATTTATGGAAATTACTTGATGCACATTTCAGGTGCATCAAGTGTTATTAATATAGGCATCTATGTTTTAATATAAGCCTCCATGTGTTACTAATATAGGACTATATTTAAGTACAGAATGGGATGTGTACATAATTTATAGGAGACAAACAAGGCTACTAATAAATAAGTAAAAACATTCTTTTTTTTTTTAATTGAATATAATTGTTGGAAATGCTTTACTATATTTCATCACGTCCAGGAAAACTGCTCAGGAATGAAAATTAATTCCACATACCCATACAGTAAATATTTTTTTTTTTTTTTAAGTTAAATTTTCAGCACTTATTTTTTGCCTAATTACATGTTTTGAGGTTCCCTGAATACTAAAGTCAAGTTTTTAATGGTTGATCTTTGTATATGTTTGTTATCAGCATAACTTAAAACCAAATAATTGCAGTCAATTCAAATGATGTAATTTGAAGTTCTGCTACTTGAAATGTTTGATCGAGATTGATAAGTTTCAAGGAGTGGTACAGGTGAAAGCTGTCTGAATAATTTGGAATAAACTTTTAAATTTAATGAAAGTCTTTAATTCTATATAAATGCAGGTACTATATTCAAACCAGTTTTCTATTAAAAAATACGATGAAGATTGCTAATAAGTAAAAATATTACAGTACGTTGCATGAACATAAACACACCTTTTCCAATAACCAGAAATAGAATTTGTAAAATTTTAAAAGAAGGAATGTGACTTATAGTTATTGCATATGACTAACAACTGAATAAGGTGCTTTGAGCATGTATGTTTAAGCTCATGCAAGGCCCAGTGGCAGAAACACTGCAACACGGCGACATAGTAGTGGACACAGAAAAACGGCTTGCAGACAGTTTTTGTGTGCACTGATAAAAAAATTTGTCTGTAACTTTCGAATAACAATTCACTTAAAAAAAAATTCTGTATCCAAACTAAAACTAATACTTTTATTATTTATAATTATTTATATTGTGTTGTGTCAAACATTGCTATAAAATATTTAATTGAAATGAGATGAATTGAATGAATACACACAATTGTTTATACTACATTGTTCTGCAGTAAAATTGTATTTGTGTATTGTTGCACGAGATCTCCACTGATGTTAAGCCCCCCCACCTCCCAATCAGCTTTCAGGCATTTTGAGTGTAAGCCATTTTCACCCCTGATTACACGCAAATTTTGCAGACAGATTATGAAATTTTAAAAGCCTGTCGCAGACAGCTACAAAACTTTCTGCCACTGGGATGCAAGGTTATGTAAATGAGTGTTTAAGCATTTTCTTATTTTTCACTGTTTTTCGTTTGTTGCATGAAATTAAACGCACTCTGTATTTTGCATTTAAAATTTAAGAGAGCAACCGGAATTAAATTAAAACACAGATAGTCGTGTTGCTAAAGTTCTTTAAAAGCAGTTTTAATGCTTGAGTGCAAATTTTACGGAGTTTGTTCAGGATAGCAACAGGGAAAACTTTGACAGTAGACGAGAGGATAAAAATCGACTTTATGCATGGTAAAGGCTTTAGCAATCATGAAATTGGGCACCGAATCGGAAGAAGTGAGAGTGTTGTGTGAAATTATATAAAGAAAGGAGCAAATTATTCGAAAAAAGCACATAAGAAGTGAACAGGAAAGCTCACCAGTTATGACAAACGTAGAATATGCAGTGCTGCAAAGAATAAGAATATTTCCTGTGCGAAGATAAAGGCTCAGTACAAGCTGGGTGTTCATTGGACAACCATATGGAGAACTATTAAAGCTGCAACATTCATTAAATAAGAAAATGAAGGCAAAACCACCCCTCACTCAAAAGCACAAAGATATGCGGTTGGAATGGGCAAGAAAATGGATTTTAGATCGACTAAATTGGGAAAAAGTCATCTTCTCAGATGAAAAAAAGTTTAATCTCGATGGCCCAGACGGATTTCATAGCTACTGGCACGATTTGAGAACCAATGAAATGTACTGTTCAAAATGTCAATCTGGAGGTGAGTCTGTCATGGTGTGGGCAGTCATAGGTTTTAAAGGGACTTTCGAATTAGAGTTTGTGGAGAACACTATGAACTCTCTAGATTATGTCCAGATGCTCACAAGGAACCTCCGCCGTCAAGCAGTCAAGAAAGCTGGAAGAAATTTAGTTTTCAGCAAGATTGTGCATCTGTACATACAGCACATATCGTGAAAAAATGTTTTCATGACAATAAAATTTAAGTTCTGGATTAGCCCTCAAAAAGCACCTATTAAACATAATGGAGAACGTATGGGGTGTTCTGGCTCTCTGTGTTTACGTAAACAGAAGGCAGTTTAACATGAAAGATAAACTAAAATTGGCCATTCTATTAGCTTGGAAGACGATCAGCTTGGATGACCTCATGCCACTATATGAGTCAATGTCAAGGCGTTTACTTGCTGTTGTAGAAGCCCATGGTGGCTTTACAAAGTATTGGATACAGTATTTGTTACTCAGCTATTTATTTTTTACATGTGCAACATGTATTTTTGCCATAAATTCAACAAAATTATTTTCTAAAAAATCATATTGGTCTTTCATTGTTTTGACTCATATTTTCATTTCTTGAATCATACACATACAGTTTGTATCAAGTGTCACTTATTCATATTTTTTTATTACACTTCTATACTATTCTAATTCTTAAAGCTAAGGTGTGTTTATATTCATGCAACGCACTGTATGTCAATGCAGTTTGATAATTTGAAAAGTATTTAAAGAAAAATATATGTGATTTTATCATTATATTCTCTTAAATGTGCTTAGCTATTTTTACAACATATTTGTTTATTTATTTGGAAAAATAGAACATAAAAAAACAGATAAAAGTATAAGCAGACATTTAAAATTTGAATAAAATAAAGGAGTATTTTTTTTTTTTTTTTAATAAGCAGATAAAAAAAAATATTAAACACTATAGTTCCTTATATTGATTAGTCATATTTTGTCTAGTTATAAATATAAATGGCATTAAACAACTAATTAAAAATTTGTATTAAATTTCAGCATCTATGCATAAATTTTTAAAAAATTAATTACTCAATAAAGTAATACCCAAATATGTTTAGAATATATGATGATGTAAAATTGAAGGTACAAATAGTTACCAAAGAAAAGATCATTTTAGTTCAAATTTTTTCAATTTAATTTTATTAAATTTAAACAGTTTTCATGAAATTTTAATATACTTAACATTATTATATAATATTTCAATGTATATAGTATATGCCAATTTTCATAACTCTAAGACAATAATTTAGAAAAACTTCAGAGTGACCCTCGTACACATATAACTTCATAAATAAAATTTCTATACATCATAGATACATAGACACAATAATATTCTATTTTTTAATAGGCTATGATAGCTTCCTCACATATCTAAACAGAAATACTAAAAATAATACAGATTTCTGTGATTATGACATCTTAGACATCTGTTACACTATGCGTATGAAGGATGTCCACTATTGCCACATCACTTCAAATTTAATTCAGATTTATAACATCCTCAAATCCTTTAATGCCTTTCTCAAAAACATGAAATACATCATTTTTTCCCCATACAAATGCTTTGTATTAAAGCAACAGTAAACGTTTTTTTTTTTTTTTTTTTTTTTTTTTTTTTATGAAAACCACAATATGTTTTTATTTACCTTTGTTTTCGTGAAATCTAGGAAATTTCTTTCTAATGGAGAATATAGAAAAACAACAATTTCCAGAGGATCAATTTAATATCAAACAAAGATTAAAAATATATAATAAATGACTAACAAAACCTATTTATAAATATTAATACAAGCTTTAGAATTTGCTTTTTCAAATAACATAAATTAATTTAATAAATTTAGCAAAATAACAAGAAGACAACAATTCTGAAAATGATGGAAAGATACATTTTCATCCTATGTAGATATTAGGTTTTCATGTAGAGTGATGTCACATCCAATCGTATTGCGTTTATGCTCACGTGGTTTTGCTTTGCTTTTTAGTGATTTTAAAATTATAAAATTACAAATTGTTTTAAATACATTCTGTTGTTCTGAGTTGAGTTTTGAGTAAAGCATGTTTGGTTCTATCTATTAAACATAAAATATAGCATAATCATTCCATGTACAATTTCTCCCTTATCTTAACTTGTTATAAATGTTGTGTTGGTCACCATGGAATGACTCTCTAGAAATGTGTCAAAAAGTATCAATAAGCCAGATTTGTGAGAACAGCTGAACATGAAGCCTCAAGATATTCATAACACCTTTTGGCTTTCTTACATTACATTTTCAGTTAAGGATATATTATATCAAGAAGGTAATGAACTTTTTAAACCAGAAACTCAAAAAACATCAAGACCGACATCAAACGGGCCCTCAACATTGAGTGAAACAAAGTAGTAAGATGTTTTAGTCTACTACCAGCATGATACTAAAATGCAGTTTAAACCATTAAATCTCAGAGAAAAGAAAGAAAGTCCAACAGTATTTAAAACTAGAAGGAAAAATCATGCAGTATGCATTGATTATTAACACTTTCCAACTGTATGTACTTGTTGTATAGTATAATTTATATTCTTTGCCTATGTTATCACACAACACACAAAAGGACTGAAAAGTAAACAGATAGACTAATTGAATTTAAAATCACTCTTAGACATTGTTGGAAAGTATGAAAAAGGCTTAATGCAAAAGAAAATGCAGCAGTTAATTATAATTGCAGCCCTTAATGTATCTGAATATTTTAGTGTAGCCCTGTAAATCTGAAGGTTAATCATATCCAGTGGTGAAGCATTCATGTAAGCGATGGAAGCAGCGCTTCACCTATTTAAGATTTTAAAAAAGTAATCAAGTAACGTCGCCTTGTCGAAAGACTGAATTGATTCTTCCTCTGCTTTTGGAAGTGTGTCACTTTGGCGCTTCCATAGTTTTGTGAACCATGCCTCGCGCCTGATCATATCATATTCTATACAAAACATTATGTTACAATATTAACAATACATGTCAATTTCTTTATGCTTTTTACAGTAGAAAGTTATTTAAATGTGATTTTTAAAAATGTCCTCCTAAAACGTAATGTATTGGCATTTTTTTGGTTGTCCCTGTACACAAACTAGTTGTACAGGACCTATTAATGTCATTTTAAATAGGGAAAATTTCATAGTGCACTTGATTAATATATAATATTTTTTAAAAATTCTGAAAATATTTACAGACGTTGGGGGCGGGAGACAGACAGATAGAAAGATTGACAATTGGACAGACAGATACACAAATTGAAATCATATTCATGCTTAAAAATTGTTAGAAAGTGTTAAAAACGCTTAATGTAAACAAAAGTACAATTCCAGCAAATTTTTATTAATAGCTCTTAATGTAACTGAATATTTTTGTGTGGCTCTGTAAATCTAATGCTAATCATATTATATTCTATAGAAATTATTCTTTTTTGCATATGAATAACAAAATTTCAATTTCATTAAGCTTTGTGCAAAATAAAGTTATTAAAGTTTGGTTTATAGAAATATCTCTCATAGAATGCAGTGCTTTGGAATACTTTCGAGTATCCCTGTACACAAACCAGTGGTGGTATTTACTCCATTTTATATAGGAAACATCCTATAGTGAACTTGTACAACATATTTCATTTTCATTAAGATATATGTGCAGTAAAGGTATTGAAATATTTAAAATATGGTTTATAGAAGTACCTCTCATAGAATATAATGCTTTGGAATACTTTTGGGTGCCCCTGTACACAAACCAGTAAAGGTAGGGTCAGGTGGGGTAAAATAGGTCAGTTTTAAAAAAACTCTTTAAAAAAACATCCAAACATTTTTTAAATTCCAATTTTGCTGGTTTTATATATTATTTATATTAGTCTTCATTTTGTATGCAAAATTAACTGTAATTGATGCATTATGATTTAATACTTTAACGAAGTTAACAAAACATATTTAAAAATATTGATACCTTAAACATCTGGCAGAAAAGCTTTTTTCGGCAGGGGATCCCCTCCTTCAGCGGTGCCGACTGCACTCTGTGGCTGGCGGTCTTTCAATAGTTGCTCATCTCTTTTAACGATGTACAGGTGACGCCATATCTTGTTTATCTCCGCTAAATCGTGGTCATTTATTACGTCATGATTATGTGCGATTTCAATGCTTTCTCTGAGATAAGCATCGGTTTGATTATTGTAATTAGCTAATTTGGTGACATTTTCAAAGTCAATTTTTATATTGTTTTCTAGATAATTTTTGGCCAACGCGGTGGTATTACGGTTAAATTTGATATCATTATTAATAATGATAGAAAATTATCTAGAAAACAATATAAAAATTGACTTTGAAAATGTCACCAAATTAGCTAATTACAACAAGCAAACCTACGCTTATCTCAGAGAAAGCATTGAAATTGTGCATAATCATGACATAATAAATGACCACGAATCAGTGGAAATAAACGAGATATGGCGTCACCTGTACATCGATAAAAGAGATGAGCAACTATTGAAAGACCGTCAGCCACAGAGTGCAGTCGGCACCGCTGAAGGAGGGGATCCCCTGCCGAAAAAAGCTTTTCTGCCAGTACGGAGTGATGTTTAAGGTATCAATATTTTTAAATATGTAATTGATACTTTTTAGTTACAGCCAATAATTATTTGTGTGTTTCGTATTAGTAACTTGAAAGTGTTGCTAAGAAGAACTTTGGTTTTGAACTAATTCAGAAGCAAATTTTACAGTATTTTCTTATCATATTCCAAAAAGTACATTTTTAAGATGAATTTCCTAAACTTTTGTGAGAAAAAAATAAAATATTAATATTTTAGAATAAAAAAACATGTGTGGGGTAAAATAGGTCAGGTGCTGAATCATGTTAGGCTTAGCAAACATAAAGTAACTAATTACATTTCTTGTGTTTTAAATAACTCCATATGTATTCTTTTAAAATATTAGTTTAAAATTAAGCTATATATTGTTCTGGAGCTATTTCATACACATAGATATAAAATAATTTAATGTTAAAAAATAATATAATGTTAAGAGGAAAAAAAATTTTTTGAAGCTGAATCAAAACATTCAGTTTGTAGGTGTAATTCAAAAAGTTGTATCATTCCAGCTTATTTAAGAAGAGTGCCAATTTTTCATACAAAGGGTAGGCAGGACACAACATTCTTTTGAAACTGTCTGAGTGAAACTCTGCAGTTTAGCATCAACTTCAAATGCAAGAGTGGATGAATCTAGATCATCAATCACCAATTTGACAAATTAATTCTAGTGCGACTTCTACAATCATGGAACAAGACTAGTCTCATTATATAGTCCCCTTTTAAGTACATAAAATCTGCTATTATAAACACTTTATCACCCAATCAAACATTGTCTTCTAAAGAAGCTTTGAAAAATGCACACAGAAAAAGAACCCATACGCAACAGAAAATTTTAACAACCAACTTATTTTTCAATTGATTGTATGAAAAAAAATCAACAGAGATGCTAAGATCACAGAAACATCAGCTGTAAAAGAAATAAAAAAAAACCAAGTCTTTCTCAAGAAGAAAATTTGGACAGTATTAATACTAATCAATTCGTAAAAGTTGGAAAATGTGTTATAGTAAAATTTTCTGGATAAAGATCAAAGAAAATATTTCATGACATCATTCTTTCACACAATCATGAATATTCTGAAAAATGTTAAGGGATAAATAAAAGTGGAAATGGATGTTCCCACTGCATTTTCCAGAGAAAGATATTTCTGTTGTAGATGCATCGTAAATTCTAAATGTGCTTCCCGAGCTAATGATGGACCATAGAGACATTTTTTTTTTCCTTGAAAGAACACAAAATCAAGTTTTTATAAAAAAAAAAGGAATGTGTAATTGTATTTGCATGAAGTAAATTGTATTAAAATTTAAAGCAGTTTTAAAGGATGACTTATTTTACCCCAACCCACTGGGTAAAATAAGTCACAAACAGCATATTTTAAAAGTTATTTTTCAGTACAAATTTTTGTTTTTTCAGAGATATTTCTCTTAAAATGTCATAAGGAATATTCATTTGCATATTTTATGCAATTTTTTAACAAATGGAACCAATACATTTTCTGCTGTTTAAGTGATTATGTAAAAGATGCAGTTTTTTGACCTATTTTACCCCACCTGACCCTACTCACTCTGTTTTCAGTAGGGAACATCAAATAGTAAACTTGAATAACATATGGGTCCTTCATTGTAAAAGTGAATTATCTCCTTTGAAATTGATTTTGAAATAACGAGCTTTTTTCAAATTTATGCGTAGGAAAAAAGTCAAGATTCAGTGAGTGTTATTGATTTTTCTGTTTGATGCAAATCATAGTTATAAGAATTTATAAATTATATTAAAAATAATTTGAAGTAACTTAGAAACTTCATTTTTATAATGAATATTTAGAAGTTTTGGTTTTCTGAGAAAAACATGTAATGCCATTTATGGGATTTTAATGCAGTTATTGTAGTTTTTTCTTTTTTATATGAAAGATGTGACAAAATGGAATACAATTATTCAAAAATATATAAATTTAAAAAATATGGTGTTACACAACTTTTACTATGAGCCGTACATATATTTATTTAAAAAAAATCCATAAATATTATGAGAGTTAGAGCGTGGACGGACAGACAGGCAAACCAAAGTCATTAACACTTTTCAACCTTGTTGGAAAGTGTTTAAAAAAAAGTCTGTGTGTTTTTAAACTATTGTGATTGCTCTTTCTCCAAAAAGAAAAAAAAAAAAAAAAAAAAAAGATTCATGGAATTTCATAAAATTTTATGCTTGTTTAGACATTATCATAAATTGGTGCTGATTAGATTTTGTGATATATTGACCAGCAGGTGGCATTTGTATGTTGCAGTTTTTCCCTTTTACAGCAAGGCTATATGCCTATATCTGAATGTCTAATATGTATAAATGCACAAACTTGATATATGAGATGATTATTATGAAAAACAATGCTGATACAATTTGAGTCATATTGGTTGATAAGTAGTACTGTTCAGCCACAAATTTTGAGATATGTTTTTAGTAGCTATATCTCAGTTTCTTTGGCATAGAATTACTTGAAATTTTATATGTTAGTTTCTTTTCCTCAGAAACCATATTAACTAAATTTTGAAGCATATTACATAACAGACTTCATATTAATGTTATTAGTAGTGAATTTTTTCACAATTTTTAACTGACCATAATTTTTCATTATTGTCATCTAGTGTATGTAAAGTGGGATGTGGGGCTGCTATTGTTTGTGTTCTGCATTTTTCCAGATGGCTATCAGTATCTCTGCATCTGTTGATTAAAATTCTACCAAACTGCATACGTAAAATGTTTATTGAAAAAAGTTATGTTGTTTGAATTTTTGTTCATGTTAACCAGTAGATTGTGGGTGATATATAGAATGGTATAGAAAGAAATTTTGTGCGGGCTAAAGTATACTAATTTAACTTTGTTTCTAAAATTTTTCCAATATTGTTTAGAATTAAAATAATTACATAATATAACATTGCAAACAGTAACTGTGATAGTTTGAAAAATCTAGTATGAGTTAGGGTTAGTGTAGTGATCATCATTTCTCGGATTGATTATCAGAGCTTAGCGATGGAAAAATGGGGTTAACCTATAGTCTAGAGATATGTCCTTTGATTTCCATTCCTGAGGTCCCTAAATCAAATCCAACTTCTCTCACTCATTGCTAAATTAGTAATTACAGACATGCGATCAAATGACGCAACCAATAAACAACTTAGTCTGGATCAACAGATAGCAGCAGCTTAAGTACTGCATCGCTCATATGACTGGAATATTTGCTAGTGAGGGGGGAGAATAGTGCAGCAGTCACCATTTCTCAAATAAATTGTCAGATCTTAGCGATGGACAATGGAGTAAACTTTTGTCCAGAGGTGTATGTCCTTTGATTTCCATTCCCAAGGATGTCCCTGGATCAAATTCATCTTCCACTTGTCACTAAAGTGGTATCAGCAAGAAGGTGAAAGAGACTTTATATAAATTATTTTTGCTTATTGAATTTTAAGAGAAATTTAGCTTGAAATTTTGCATTTGAATCCAAACTAGATGTTTGAAATTTTTATATGGTTTAAATTTTTTTTCTTAAAAAAATTAATGATGCTCTTTTTTTTAATATTTGAAAGTTGTTGGTTAATTCTGCTTTATACAAAAAGTTCTGGTTAATTATTACATCTAATTCTCTAAATATATTGTATGTTAAAAGGGATTTTCACAAAACTATGTTTAATTTATGAATGCTAATGTACAGGGGTAGGGAAATGCTTGATTTACTTGCCACTGGCTAGTAATTTTTTGGACTTGGCAAGTGAATTTTAAACTAGTCAGTTTCATTACTTATGTTCAACATAGTAAAACAGCTAAAAAACTGTGTAAAACAGCAATGTGACTGTGTAAAGCAGTAAAAAAGATTCTTCCCAAGAGTAGGAACAGTGCTTGAATAGGCAACTACTTTAGATTTTATGATCTTTTTAAGCTGTTATTATTCTAAACAGAACACTGTATTTTAAAAAATGGTGTTTTGGATTCTTGTAAGAATTGTACTAAATGGTCATATAACCTTACATTTTCATAAATTTTGTAATAAAGTTTATAGACTGTGTATTGTATATTGCTGGCTGGTAAAAAAGTAATCTTCGCTGGTTAAAATTTCTAAAAATTCTTCATCACTGCTATCTAACAGTTAAATAACCTTTTTGAAAAGGTTTTACTTATACATATATCTTATTTTCAAAGGAGATGATTATTTTTTAAAACTATCATTTATAAGTGTACCATTCTCAGTTTGGAGAAAAGGGAATATAATTTAAGTAAACATATAATTTTTGATCAAACATAAGTAATAAATTTAATAATAAAAGTACAAATAGTCATTAAACTTACTGTGACTTTTGCAGAATTTTAACTTATTTATATATAGGTTTGCAAAACGCTACATAATGAAAAATGAACATTGCTATAAAAATGTTATTAAAAATACTATACAGTAGACTCCCATAAAACTCAGAAGCGGGGTTACCAGATGAATACTACAATTTTATTTTTTAACACCACTAATTTTATATCAAAGCAACCACTTTATACAAAATCAGGTGTAATTGAACCAATAGATTGATACTGTAAAAATTTTAGTGGTGTTAAAAAGTAAAATTGTAGTATTTATTTGGCTACCTAGCCCCGGTATTGTATGGGAGTTTCAGTTTACTGTATTTCAATTTTCAGTTCCTTAGAAATATAGAATCAGTAATACATTATGAAATTCAAATTATTATTACACAAAAGCAATTTGTGTTGCTGTTATTCATTTATTTATTTAATTATTTATTTCAAAAACAAAAATTGTCCAGCTTGACACATTGTACATTCAGTATGGCTGAGTCTGATTCTCACCACTTTCTTTTTTTTATTTTAACAATTACTTTTGGCTTATATTAAACAAAAATTCCTCATTAAAATAAGGAGATAATTTTATAAAATAGTGATGTCTAATTAGTGGATTCTTCGACACCACTAATTTCCTAATGAAAACACTGAATTTCTATCATAAATAAGTTAAAAATTGTTAAAAAAAATAATAGTGAGAGTGTGTGCTTGCCTTAATCAGGCTATGCATTATGGACTGTACTTATGCAGTTTTCTGCAGAACAATAATTCTTTTCCATGGAGTTACAGGGTATCCTATTCCATCCTCTTTAATTATATGTTGTTAAAGATTATTTTCTCTCAGTGCATAGTTCTACAGATTTGAGCAGAAACTGTAGCTATTAATATGCAGACAGATGGTGACAATTTGCTTTAGAAAATCAAATTGAGATACAACTTAACTTCTTCAGATTTTCTCTATAGAAACCACAAACTCTGGATGCTCAGGTCAATAGGGACACAAATATTTTCCACTACCATTTTTTCCTTCTTACTTTATCCATTCTGTTCATTTCTCCTGTATATTTATTGTATTCTACAATTGCAACTAGTCTTTTTTTTATGTTTTACCCCGCCCCCTTTTTTTTTGAAAAGCATATGGACCATGGTTAATTTTTGTAATGTCTTTTTATGTTTAAGGGATATTATTTTAGAATTATACTCATGTGGCCTTATATCTATTTTCATTTAAATATTTAAGTAATGGTCAAAATATAATGTAAATGGCAAGTTTTATATTTCATTTGGTCATTTGTCAAACATTTGAAACAATGGTGAAATGTTTTATAATTTCATATGTATATTCCCTGTTAGATTTTTATTTATTTACTTTTTATTAACACATTAAAAAATTATTTTCAAAATTGTATACTATTCTTTTACTGCTTCTTAATTTTATAATTAGTTTTTTATAAATTTTATTTCAGAGAATAAAAAAAAAAAAACGCATCTGAAAACAACTTACTTTTTACAATTTATAAAATTATTTGAGAAAAAGGGAAATGAGTTTTAGTCTTTTGAAATCTGTCTATTTTTACATGTTCTCTAATTTACAAGTGTAGTTTAAACATAATAATAATAATAATAATAATAAAACCTTTTTACAAAAATACAAATTAAAAACACTTTTTTAATGAAAACAATAGTGTTCATTCTGAGTGGGATCATATGGTCATCTAACATTTTTTATCTCAAATAAGAATTTTTTAAGTTTTTAATTCTAAATAAACACAATATATTCTTAAATTGCAAGGTTTTTACTAGTTAAAAACTCTCAAATATCTGAGGTAAAGAGGAAATCAGGCTTAGTGCTAAAATACTGTTACTTTTTAATTTTCCTACAAGAAGTAGAAGTTAAAATGAAAATATTTGATTATATGAGTATAATCAGATAAGGTATCACTTATAATTGTTTATTTTAACTATTATACTTTAACTATATATTGCAGTAGAAAATAAATATTGTGGGTGAAAATTAATATACATTTAGTTTTTAATTTAAATTAATGATTTTTCACCATTAAAAGCTCGTGATTTCTGCTTTACCACAGCAATGATTTAGACTAGATTAATTATTATATAACATACATTGTTTTAAGCTTCAGAAAACCTGTTTTAGATTAGTAAAAATTTAATTGCTGATTGTTGACACTCCAATATATATATATGCACATTATTATTTATTTATTTACATTATTTTGACTATTCTAGTTTATCTTGCTCCATAATGTATGAGTGATTTTTCCATTAGATTGACAGTTCAAGTAAAAAAAATTTCCTCCGTAAAAATATTAAAGGCATTTTGTAAAAAATATAGAAAAAAAAATTGCCAAAACATAAAATTTAAAAGAACATTTGACTTTGCTTATTTAACTGTAAAAGGCATAACTGTAAAAACTCATGTACTAAAGATAATTTGTGTCTCAAATTACTTTCTTTTATTAAATAAGTATTATTTAGTTTTTCTAGGATCACATATAAACATAAGAATCTAGGACCTATGTGCAAAACAATTGACAAGAGTGATTATGTGTATGATTTCTTCCTGATTTCAGGGATTTTTCAATTATTTTTCAGTGACTTAAGGAAAAGCTGTTGCCTAAAGGAAATTTTAAACTATAATTTGTAACCTACTAGAATTTTTTTTAGATTTACGAATCTTTATGTGTATATTTTATTGGTTATATTCGTTTTCCTAATTTTTCTTCTGTTTGTTACAGGTTGGAGTGTATAAAAGTAATTACTCTGAAACTAGAAAACCATCAAAACCAAGACAGTTCCGATATACATTGAACAATGACTTGTTATCAAGAGAACAGAGGTTATTTTATGAAGAAAATGGTTTTATTATAATACCTCGACTTGTGACTCTTGATTCTCTAAAGAAATATGAGTATGTTCACCATTCTATATTTTAATTAACTTCTAAATAGTAAATTCTGAAAAGTTCAGAATAATTTTAATCTCAGGATTTTTTTTTTTTTCATATTTGTATCATATTATTAGAAATATTTATTAATAACTAGCCACCTTCGGTGACCAGCTAGTTCGCGATCCTTGAAAAATCCGACTTTACGAAACTTCCGCTTGGTGGCACCTGCGGCCTCTTTTTCTCGTTTAAAGTCTTACAACAGCTTATTGACATATAGTGAAAATAGCTTTATTGAAAAATTTAACCAAAGTAAATTCCCGCTCAGTAGCGCCTGTGGCACCCTATTCCCGTTTCAATAGCTGAAACAGCCTGTTCCCTTACCGTGTTATGATCTTTCAAAATTCTGACTATAGCAAAGTCGCGCTCGGTGACATCTGCGGCGCCTTATCTCCATTTTAGAACTTACAACAGCTTGCTCACTCATAGCACAAATAGCTTTGAAAATTTTAACTGTAGCAAATTTCTGCTGTGTTGTGACTAAGGCTCCACTTTAAATTTCATGATTTGAAACAGCCTGTTCGCTCACCATATATAGGATCTTTGAAAATTCTTATTATGGTAAATCCACAACCCTGTGGGGCCTATGGTCACCCAATCTTCTCTATATAAGTAATTTACTGATAATCAGAATTGGGGATATTAAATTTTTAAAATGTCAAAACGCCCTCTGGTGACATATATTTGCGATATGTACTCTTCAATTTCAATGACTTTTAAAATAATAATTTACCTATGAAATTATGTTAATTAGAAGCTGAGATACAAAGGTAATATAAGCATTGTGATAAAAAAAATTGTGTATGATTTTTTCGTGAGTTTTCTCTGAAACTTACATAACTGCGGGCTAAATAGTGTTAAAAATCCATAATATGAAATGCGAGTGGAGTATCGGAATTTGAAAGCCTGCATTATTATTAGAATTGGAGATATTGTAATAAAGGTGTTCTGGTTTTTCTGTGGTTTTCTCTGAAACTCCCGTATGGAATTTAGTGGCTTATATCAGTTTAAAAGTCCGCAATATTTCAAATGATGTGTTATAAGTAATTTAATCATAATTACAATTAAAGATATTGAATTTTTTAAATATCAAAGCGCCCTCTGGTAAAAGAGATTTGTAGCATATACTCTTCAATTCCATTTCAAATAACTTTTAAAATGATATTTATGAAATTATGTTAATTAGAAGCTGAGATACAATGGTAATATAAATCCTTAGTACGAAATGTGAGCAGAAATTGGAATTTGAAACTCTGCAAAATATAAAAGAATAAAGGCATTCTGGGTTTTCCGTTGTTTTCTCTGAAACTCCCATTCCTATTCTGTATTTTTGCCCCTTCCCTCCTACACTCCAAAATATCCGCAATTGATTTATCGTGCCTTAAAACCTAATAATACCAATTTCAAATACTGTAACTCTTACTTTTTTAATTTGTGCTTTTTCCCTCCACCCCTCTCAAGCCCTTCCTAATAATTCTACACTTTCAAAAATATTCACTCACAATCGAATTATCAGGCATTAAAGCCAAATACTACGAAATTTAATGGCATATCGCAATTTAAAATAGTGCAAAATATAAAAGAAAACTTAATATTTTCCCAATAAAAATGTAATTTTTTTGTTTATTCACATATTTTCATGAAAACTGAACAGTAGTTTTATAATATGCTGTCTAGGCCAAATATTAATTTAAATGTAACGTGAATGAAAATTTGAAAAAGTTTGAAAATTGCAATTTTTCCCCCCACTATAAAACACGTGATATCTTAATTGGTTACAATCATTTCCTTTTTCATTGCAGACAGTCGTCTGGCAGTTGAAATGATGTTTCCAACTAAATTTCATACTTTAGTCAATTTTAAAAAATCTAATTGTTGTATCAATAAGCTGCTTGCACTCTTGGATTGGGAAAAATCACCTCTTTCATTTGGTACCAAATTCTTAATGATTGGACTAATATTTCTAATTTATTTTTCACTTTTTCTGCTTTTAATTCTGTTAAAATATCTATTTTTATGCAATCGCAGTGAATTCTCAGTCATTGAGATCTTTTTGATTAGACATAGGTCGACATTTTAATTAATATCTCCACAACTAATTAAAATTTTTAAATTCTTTTTTCACTGTCCCCTTGGGAAGGCTTCTGTGCACTCGTATGTCAAATTTTGTACTTCTGCATTCAGTAGGGGCTGAAAGCATAGATGCTCAGACAGACAGACATCATCTTTTATTATTATAGATGTAGCAAACTTTTTTTTAATATTCAGAAGAATAAATTACTTTGTTAATTTTCTGGAATTTCCAGAAAGATTTGTTGTCAACTCTTTTTTCTTGTTGGATGTCTGCATTTAACAGCAAAACTTACTGTTTTGTACAATTTAGAAAAGCAAGCAGATAGGTTTCAAAGAAGGGAAATGAGACTCTGAATGTTAGTTGAAGTTTCAGGAATTTAGTAACTCTCTGAACACATATGACTGCTAATATAGTATGTTTTCAGGGGTCAATCCAGGCAAAATTTGGGTCTCTTTTGCAGCCCCTTGACAAAATTCCACATTGTAAAAAGGGGCCCTTCACAAAATTCAAATTCATAAAAGGGACCCTTCACAAAACTCAAATTCATAAATAGGGACCCTTCACAAGATTCAGATTTATAAAATGAGCCCCTTCACAAAATTTTGTTTCATAAAAATGATCCTTTTATTAAATGTTTTCATGTTTATATTGGGTGAGTGCAAAAGTTCTACCCGTTTCTATTACCCATAAAGAAGAGCAAATAAACGCAAAATGAACAGTACCCATTATTGTGCATAATCCCCATTGCTATCTATGAATACCATTGCGGTAAAATTCCAGCGGTTTCGAGTCAAAAAAGTCTTGGATGGCAGTTTTCACAGCATCAAGATCATCAAAATTTTTCTGACTGAAGGAATTGTTCAACGCACGAAATAGGTGATATCCAGTTGGTACCAAGTCAGGAGAATAGGGAGGGTGGGGGTAAAACCTTCAAACCAAAACCTAGTAACTTTTGGTGAGTGATGACAGCAGCATGTGGCCTGGCATTATCGTGATGAAGGATAACACCGCAACGATTGATGAGACCTGGCTGCTTTGCTACCAACTTTTAATGCAGCCTGTCTAACTGTAGACAGTAGAAGGCAGCATTGATGGTTTGGTTGAATGGCAGGACCTCCCTGTGAATTATTCCCTGCACATCCCACCATATACTCAATAACACCTTCTTGAGATGAAGTTCAGCTTTTGAAGTTGATGCAGGCGTATCAGAAAGGCGACGCACAGTCCAACGACACTTTAAGTTATGGTACATAACCAACTTCTCATCTCCTGTCACAATTTGTGTCAAGAATGGGTCATTTTTGTACCGGGAAAGCAAGGAAACACAGGTGGCGTTTCAGTCATCCTGTTGATTAGCTGTCAGGTTATGTGGAATCCAACGACCCAACTTTCTCGTAAAACCCAACTTAACTAGCCGTCTCTCGATCATTGTCCAGTGTACGTTGAAAGTCTCTGCTAATTCTTGCATGGTTGGGTTCGGGTTGTAACTTATGCCTTGGTCAATATCATCATCTCCAACGTGTAATGGCCATCCATTCCTAGCCTGATCTTGGCAGCTTCTGTCTCCTTCCCTAAATTTATGAAACCATCGATGACATGTGCTTTCCTCTATTGCATCTTCCCTATAAACTTGACAGAATTTGCAACATGCTGCGGCTGCCGTACTCTTTTTATAAAACTCGTGTTACAAACAATGTCTTATATGCTCCTTCTCACTTTCCATGTTACACCCTCTGATATTTTTTTAAAGATGTTTAACTTTGTGAGAGACGATGCATTTATATATGAGGCATTCAGACATTTGATTGGCTGATGATTTGCATCATTACAGTGTCATGTGTGACGTCAGTTCCATTGCAAATTTACATATCCATAAACAGGTAGAACTTTCGCACTCACCCAATAGTATTATTTTTAATTAATGCCTTCATTTGGCTGAATGAAATTGTATTAACTTGATATTAAACATTATCTACAGCTATTGTAAAAATGGAAGATTTTACACAATATTTTATTTCTTCACAAAAATAAAAATTTCACAAAAAAGGGACCTAAAAATTAAAACCTGGATTGACCCCTGGTTTAAAGAATGTGTTAATACATCATGTAAAAATGTTGTGTATTAAAATGATGGCACATGATGCACACAAAAAAATCATATATTACAAATATACACAAAATATGTTAACATGCATTTTTTTATACATATTGTGGTTGGATTTGTTGATTCAAATGTGTAATGATAATTAAAAAGGATGCAAGCACTGCTTAGTGATGAATACTTTAGTGTCTACTGTACTCGAATGTCAACTGTCAGCTGCATGGGGAATTTCTGGAAAGAGTTGAATTGAGATATTTTATTATACTGAGTTGAGTTGAAATGTTAGCAATACATCGAACAGACGGATTTGAGAAAATAAAGAATGATGACTGTAGTAGTCATGATAAATAGTATTTACCATTGAACATAGGGTTGCATTCCATTTTGAATATCAGAAAAGTATACATTGAAATAACCAAATTTATTTAAATTCTGTTTCCTTTTTATAAGTGCAAACATTTTAAGAAGAGGAGGCTATATAATGTAATTTAACAAAAATAAATCTGTAAAAATGTGGCAAGTAAGCTAATTGGATCTTTTCTCGTGATAATTTTGCTATAAACTTAAGATTATTTTTATTTATTTATATTTATTAGTAAATGTGTTCTTTGAATGTTTAAAATTAGTTATGCCATGTTTGATTCATTTAAAAAATATAGAATAAATGAAAATACATATTCATATATTTTTTTTTTGTGGATTGCTTTCAGCATTTTTATAAAAATATAGATAATATTTTATTGATTAAAAGAAAAAATATTATAATGTATTTAAATGTTATAAGTTGTTTAATCATAATTCTTTATTACATATAGCTACCTAGTCATAAGCCTTTAATTTATAATATATGATATGTATAATTTACAGATGTAAAAACTAATTATATATATGTGTGTGTGTGTGTGTATTCTTTTCAGACAGAGATTTAAAGAGATTTGTGATAATAAAGTTAGTGATTTGGCAGTTTTTACTGTAATGAAAGATGTTTCTTATACTAAGAAAAACACAAATGAAAAAGTTATCAATAAAATTCAAGATTTTGCATATGACGATGTTCTCTTTGATTATTGCAAACTACCACAGGTAAATTGCTCATTTCATAGTTATTAAATTGTAGATGACGTTAAAGAATGTTGATAGCTATAAAGTTATCGATGACTTCTCTCTTTATTGGTACTGTATTTTATTTTCAGATTGCAGATTATGTAGAATGCTTCTGTGGTCCAAACATAAAAGCTATGCATACAATGCTGATAAATAAACCTCCAGACTCTGGTATGTTTATTTTTTATTACATCTAATGCTCATCATTTTAGTATATTTTTCAGGTTTAAACCCTTTAACCGTTGCAAACTGCTTTTTCTGTCACTTAATAGTTGAAATAAGAGACTAATGTGGCAAATATTGGAAAAATATGATATTTTTTCCTAGGACATAAGATTACTGAATACCCATTGATTTAAAAAACTAATATGCTTTATTCCTACTTCACTTAGTATTGATTTTATGAGCTATTAAACAGATATGCTAAAAAAACTCGACACGGCTAAAAGGTTGTAATTGATTTTTTTTTTTTTTTTTTTTTTTTTTTTTTTTTTAAGTATCGTTTTGCTTTGACTTCATAAGAAAGCTCCAGTTTATAAAAAGGCGGCTTGGTGCTAGATAACTAAACACAGGAAAATTCTTCAATGTCTTGAACACCAAAAAAGAATAACATACAGCTGTTTCGGTAGCATTTAGCATACCATCATTCAAGATGTTAAAGATTTTTCCCATGTTTAGTAGCTTCCAGTTTATCTATGTTTATTTATTAATATGGTTTTCATTCCTAGAATACTCTGGACTTACTTGTTAGCATTTGCATATGCTATCTAATGAAAGTTGCAAAGATCCTCATGAAGGTTTAAATGTACTGAAACCAACTATTATTTTATATTTAGAAATTTTATTGCTAAATTCATCAACCATGAAAATTCATTTTAAGTAGTTTGGAGAGTAAGGTTGATTTTTTATACCAACTATATGATCATTTCATAACTTACATTATTATTCAGTGCAAATGTATTTAAATACTAGTAGTCCTCTCTCTGTCTCTCATTTTTAAAATCAATTTGTAAGCTTTGGCTATCACAAAACAATTATTAGTAGTAATTATTTTACTATTTTTAAGTAGTGCAGTCATATTTTATTCTGTATTTTGAGTCTTGTCTGTAGGTTTGGTACATTTCTGCCCAATAATAACTGAAATATAATCTTGGGCATTTTTAGATCATTCAATTTAGATGTGCTGGCTCATTTGCGAATGAAGAAAATGAACCACGGCAACTGAATGAATAAGCATGGGTGGGGGTGGGGGGGGTGCACAACTATAAAAATGTTAAAGATGAGAGTGGCACTGTTAAAACTGAAAAGCTAATTGGAGGAGGGATGTAGAAAATGTTCAGATGTCTAAAATTTTCTCGAAAATGATGCAAAAGTCTACTATCAATTTATTTAGTTATTTATTTTGATGGAGGGGAGGGGACTCTTTAAGCTCAAATATTGATGAAATTTTTAAAACCTGTATCACATATTATAAAAATTATTTTTCAAATTTCTTATAAAAAATTTCATAAAAATTTAATATTTCTACTGCACTACTACCTGGTGGAAATATAAAAAGTTTAATTCAGGTAATTGAACTAATTAACTAATATTTTTAATTATTACAATTGTAATTCATATCTATTACATAATTAATTGTTAATAAAGTAATGCTATAATACATATTCCATTTTATTGCACATTGTTATAACTTGAATGCACCACTTTCTTATATCCTGGAAAACAAACAGTGCTTGAATGTTGATTGACAGCATCAGCAACTGATTAAATCATTTGTTTGTTGATGAGTATAATCAAAAAAGGATTTTATGCAAGAATGTTAAATCTCCCTCTCTCCTACACCACACCAAATGACTAAAATAACAATAGCATCCATGTTACTTTAATGCAAAATAATTTTTAATTGAGCAAATAACATTAAGAAGCTTAAAAGCATAATTTTATATTAACAACAAATTTGAAATGATTGAGTTTCTATAAACATCCATAAAAGAACAGTAGAAATTTTAGTTAATTGCTAAAGTTAAAAATAGTTAAGTGAAAATAAACTTCAGACTTAACATTTTTTTCTTTGTTAGAAAAGGGGGGGGGGGAGGGTAGTTTTATAAGTTTGAACATTATTTTAAGAAATAAAATCACCTTAGAAATTTGATAAACTGGGCTCTGTTGTCACACATTTTTTCTTATATAAAAATTTCATGATATTTCATTTTAACTTTCTAAAAACAGCACATATTCTGAAAAAATAAATAAATAAATAAAATTGTCTATTTTACCACAGATAGTAATAAAACTAATGTACAATGAATAAGCACCAAACAATCACTTAGAAATGAGGAGGACATCTGAAATAAAAACATTTATTTTGCATTCTTACCTATGTCTAGCTTTGATACCTGTTGGTCTAAGCCAGGTTGGAAAAAAAATTTCAGTTCAATCATTTAATAAAAATTTAGAAGTGAAATTGCACATTTGTGTTTTTTTATTTATTTTAAATTAATGGGGAGTGTAAGAGTTTAAGCCTTTTATTTATTGACAGTACTTTAAAGTACCATTAGTTTAAAAAGTGTATAAAAAAGAATTTATGGAAGAAATGTCAAAGATACATATAAGAATAGATCATATTATACCTCACTTAATTCTCACTATAAGGCACTAGATGCTACCTGTAGCTGTTTTTGTTCCAGAAAGGATTTTATAGAGTTACTCTCTCTATAATAACAGGAGACTTGGCATTGGAATATTAAAAGCCAAATAAACTACTACGTCAGAAATGCCAGAGAAAAATATTTGAGATGCAATATTTGAGATTGCTGCATCTGAAATACAGAGGCTGTTCGCACATTTTTTAGACGATTTTGATGGAGTGTACTGAAGCAGTTTCACTCATATTTCGAGTTTTATTTGTTCAGTTTGATAGCCGTTGTTCTTAACTAACATTCTACATCATATTTTTTATGATAATAATGCTTTTTATAATATCGGAAGAGGTATATTTTTCTACTCCTCTTGAACGGCTTTCCAGAGTCCACAAAGCATTGTAGGCCGGTGTTTGGATAATGTTGATTTTAAGAGTCGAAAAACACAAAAATCCAACAGTGATACATCAGAAGATTTAGCAGGAATGTCAGTGAAGGGTATGGTTTTAATTCCTGTTTTTTGTTCCATTTTTTTTTTCTAGAAAAGCAATTGCAGATTGTGATGTGTGGCTGCTTGTTTTGTCTTGATACAGTTCAACGGATTGATAGCATTGTGGATAAAGATCTGGATTTTCATTTTTAAAAATTGGAATTAAAATATGTTCTTGAGAGTATTTAGAGTTGATTTTGACATTTTTGTCACATTTTTTTGCTTTTATCTTGCGCTTGTATGAAAAACCAGTGGCAGTCATAAATCCTTTAGAAAAACTTTCTTTTGATGCTTTGAGCCATGTAGCAAATTTTTTTTTTCCACTTTTGTGATAATAAATTGACCTTTTTTTTATTGCAACCACTTAAATAGACCCAAGATCCATCTGTTGTTGCAACATTTTTCCATTTTTCTCCTGATAAATGCTTTTCATAAAGATTTCACTAAAAACTATCTTTGGAAAGAGCGGAAACCTATCCTTCCATCCACTGCCATTTTAAAAGTGCATTTTTGCATCTAAACAAAAATTCTAAATATCAGAAGATAAATAAAACATCCAAAAATATAACTGTTGTGAAAATAAAATTCTCCATGCAAACGATTTTTTCTTACTGCGAAATAAAATCGTCTAAAAAATGTGCGAACAGCCTCTGTATTTTTCTCTGGCATTTCTGACGTAGTAAGTTACTCTCTCTGTTTCTGCTTAGCACTTTTCAAGATCTTAATGTGTGTTAGTATTGATTCCTATATTAGTTCAAGAAGCTTCTATTAGTCTTAGAAAAAATATATAAGAAACATGTAAAATAAATATTTTTTTTTTTTTTTTTTTTTTTTTGCACTTTTTAAGATTTAGGTATCATTTTCAACCTCTATGTGTCAGTGGTACACTAAAGTACTACTTTAAAATTCTTCATTAATTACAATGATAAGGTGATATTAATAATTTTTATTGCATATATTTTTAAATAATACTCTTTCGGTAACTAAAAGAATATATTTCAAATACTTTTTTTTTTGTTTGTTTGTTTCATGTGATAGATAAAAGTAAAAAAAAAAAAAAGGCAACAATAAAACTAATTGTACTGATTATATATATGAGTATGATTAAAATTATTTAAAAGTTATAAATTTTTCACTTTAATCAGGATATAAATGAAATGTGTGTAAATATATGAAGTTATTAGATAAGTCTTTTAAAATCATTTGGGTAAATATAGTTGTATGATTAGTTTAAATACATTTATTAATATATATATATATATATATATATATATATATATAATAAAGATGATCTATTAAGCATAGTAGAAGCCAAGCAACAGATACAAGATCACTGAAACACCAATAACCAATAAGAAAAAAAAAAATCATCAGTGGATGAAATACACTAATGTAAAGAAACCAGATCTATTAATTAAGTCTGCAAAACAAACGAATCAATAAAGTAAAACAACAAATCTTAACTTAAAACCATAAACTTATCAAAATTAATGAAAAAACAACCCAAGAAACACAAGATAGGAAGAAGGAGGCAGGCGGCAAGACTTGTGACTTGCCTGTGGGGTTACACTAGTTTTACGCCGGCAACACTCCCCCAGCCTGCCACAACCAGAACAGGAACCATATGTATTTAAAAATGCAAAACCTCAAAGCAGATGAATAACAATGAAACCACGAAGCCACAATGAAATTCACCGATTGATCACATTGTGTTTAACAGTATAATTAGAACATTAAATATAGTTGACAACTCAAAAAGGAAAAATCTGAAATTTTATTGGAAAATGAAAGTTTGCATAGTAATACAAAGCAAATGCAACAAGCCTTCTACTTTTTTTTTTTTTTTTTTTTTTTTTTAAATTTAATTTCACAAACCCACCCAACCATCCAGCCTTACAACACCACCCCACCTCCGTAATCAAACATCTGCCCACCCAATCGCCACCTTTTTTATTGTCTTTTATTATTTTAAAATTTTTTTGTTGATATACACAAGAGTGTACACAGCTTTTTTTTTTTTTTTTTTTTTTTTTTGTACTGACAGAGACATGGTTAAGGATATAAAATAGAAAATACAAAGTTTTTAGGAAAACCCATTTTTGCAGTGGCTGTGATCAGTTTATTAATATTCTTGTTTTTAAACTTTGCAGAGCATAAATTATTAATTCGAAATAAATGGTTAATGATGATGTTTCTAAATACCGAAAGATGCAGACATGAATTAAAATGTGTAAATAAGTTGACATTAAAACAAAAATCTTGCCGTTTGTCATAGATATCTGTGTAAAGTTTATTACCATCGATGATTATTTTGAGATCTAAAAAGTTAATTGATTGATTAGTCAGAGTATTTTGAGTTAGCTTTAAATTAGGTGGATAATTGAAGGAAAAGCCATTTTGTGAGTTCTTGTTGAGATAAAATACAATAATATCATCGATGTAACGATAAAATCGAACATCATCAATGCAAATTTGCTTTTCATAATAATAAAGATAGAGATCTGCCAAAATACTGGAGCTACAACCTCCTTGTGGGATGCCTAATTGTTGCAAATAGATAGCGTTGTTGTGGAAGATATAATTATTATGGATAACAAAGTTAAGAAGAGTTTTAAATTTTTCTGTTTTAAAATTGTAAGGAAGATTAATTTGAGCTTTATATTCTTGAAAAAGACTGTAAATGATATTACTAAGATCTGATAACTCAATATTATTGAAAAGATCTTGAAAGTCAAAAGTCTAAATATTGTCTATTGAATCGAGCGATTTTATGTATTGAATTAATTGAAAGCTATTTTTAAGACAGTGTAAATTATCAACTTTGCAAGTACATTTGTAAATTTGTTTTAGAATATCCAGTAGAGCTTTATTAGCATTGTTGTTATAAGTGTTACACCCAACAGTGACAGTGCGAAATTTAATTGGAGATTTGTGAAACTTAGGTATGAGAACTATATAAGGATAATTAAAGTTATTGAAGGGAAGTTGAAGTAGTTTATAGTAATTATGTATTTTTCGGTTATTAATAATAAGGTTATTATTAGTTAAACTGAAGATGTTACTATTATTGATTGAAGAGTTTAAAATAGAGAGATAGTAGGATTTACAAATAATGGCATAATTATTAGGTGACTTGTCAACATAAGTGATCACAAAGTCATCCTGTAGTGATTTGATTGAGTTAAGAAGTACAGATTTTTTAAATAACACCAGATTTGAAGAATTGATAAATAATGCATTTTTAATTTTTTGTAACACTAAAACTTTCCATTGAGTGAAGTAGGCAATAGGTTTATTATGAGTAATAGATATTTTATAAATAAATAAATCTAGGTCATAAGAAAACTGTTGAAAGATTTGTGGAATGCTAGTTTTAACTGGAAGTCTAAATTTGGTGCCAAATTTCATGAATTTCTTTAATTGATAATTATCAATAATATTGAGATTACCCGTGATAATGTGTCCATGGTCTCTGTCAATAAATTTTGAGAAAGAAGGATCATTGCATTTACAAGTTACAGTGTTAGTAAAAGAGGTAGACTTAGATACAGAATTATAATTGAATATCTTTCTGCCAAGAGGAAGAGGATATTTGAGGGTACGAGATAGATTTAAATCTTTAATCGGAAACAAACATTCTTTGTCATTAATGATGGACGTAATGTTAATACTGTTCAATATTTGATTTGTAAAATTCACAATTAATTGAGTATTTGTTTTAAATTTGTTGGGCTTTTTATTAAGTTTTAAATTAAATTGTTTGATTTTGTACATTATAATATCATAAAAAATGTCTGAAAAATGTTTATTATAGGATTGGCTTTGAAAGATATTCAGAAAGTTTACTAAGTATTTCTTTTTAATTGCAAAAATAAATTTTCGAATAATGAACCAGTTATAGTTAGATAAGTAATTAGTCTGTAGATCTGAAATGAGTTTAATAATTGCACTTTTAGAAAAGATTAAATCTGTTTTTTTACTACCTCGTTTAGTTCTAGAAGTTTTGTTTTTAATTTTGTGATTGAGTTGTGCATAAATAGTCGAATAATCATGTAGAGGGTTGATGTTAGAAAATGCTTTAATAGTTTTACTAAAGTATTCAGAATTTAGGCCATATGGATAAATTGTATTATAATATTGCATAAATTTTGATACATATCATGTATTTTATGTAAAAGTGGACATTGGGAAGGGAGGGGGGGATTTTAAATTTTTTTGTTTAATCATTGCTATGTATGAAGTTAAAATTAAATCTATGTAGAATATGAATTCAAAATATATTCTTTGTTACAATAATGTAATTTTAGAAATTTGACCTTTAACATTGAAAATTTTGGGGGGAAATGGGACAGGGGGGATTACTTTACAACAGAATACATGCTTATAAGTGCCCCTTAATAGTATTGCCCATAAAAAGAATTACTGATTATGGAAAAATCAGTCTATAGTTATCAAAAAAACTCTACCCTTATCATGATATTATATATTTTAAACCTTTAATTAGTTTTGAAAAGTTACAAATAAGTACATTGGGTAACATATCGCTGTATTATCAATTTCACATCTAATTTTCACTTTTTAAAATCTAATGTTATATTTATATATAAAAATTACACAATATCACACACATCTCATAACAATTTAATTTTTTATTATTTAAATTCATTTTGGAAATGGTATTATTTTGCTGTTTGGTATTATTTTGCTATTTACCAAAATCTGCTTTAACTATGAAAAAAATAAATAATCAAGTATTAAACCATTGTAAAATTCCCAGGAATTAAAAAAATAAATAAAGATTCTATTATAATTCATGTCCTAAAAATATCAGACCTATCAATAATTATTATTATTATTATTTTTAAAAAAAAATAGAGTTGATTTCACTAAGCATTATTCACTAAGTATTATTATTAATATTATATATATATATATTTTAAAAGATGAGTTTAAAATATCTGCCTTTAAAAAATTTTACATTTTCTAAAATTTGTTCAAATTTCACACCCTCACCATGGAATGGTCTATCTATATATAATCACCTATTTATATGTATGAAATAATATATATATTTCATCTATTTCTTTCTTTTCCAAAAAAAAAAAAAAAAAAAAAAAAAAATCAATATTATTATTTTATTAGGAACACTATCTTCACGTCATCCTCTCCACCAAGATCTGCATTATTTTCCATTTAGACCTGCTGATAGAATTGTGTGTTCTTGGACTGCTATGGAGAAAGTTAATCGTGATAATGGATGTCTAGTTGCTATTCCTGGGTCGCATAGAGGAGAATTATTAGAGCATGGTTATCCTAAGTGGGAGGTAATGTCATTTATACATACTCTAATGGAATCATTTTATTATTAAATTGTTTCCATATGTTAAATTAGTGCTTTTTAAACTTCATTGTCTTAATATCTCAAGAATGTACAATAGGGGCCAGAATTGTGGAATTTTTTTTTTTTTTTTTTTTTTGAAAAAGTGTATTTTTAAATTTGATTGCTCAAAGCAGAATTTTTATTTACAGTGATAGATGTCATAAAAAATATTTTTTTTGAAAGCTAATGTAATAAAAAATGTAATGCTGTAAAGTTTGTTAGTTATTTTATCAAAAGTTACATTCAAATAAGAAACATACCTTTAAGTTATGTTGCTGGTTCAGATTCTTAAAACCCATTATGTTTTTTATTACTGACTTATTTATTACTTACTTGGTATATAAGCAATTTCTAAAGAGTCTAAAGCTGCAAAAATAAGTCATAAACTAATTTTCTATTACACCTATATTTTATGTATTTATTTTTCAGGTTTTTTTTAATACATATTACTGCCATGATATTGTTTTATTTAAATTAATTTCTCATCTCAGTTATTTTATATCTTTATTTTAGGCATTAATTTAGTAATAAATATGGTTATTAACTAGTTTTGTTTTTAAAATTCTGAATTTTGCAAAAAAAAAAAAAAAAAAAAAAAAAAAAAATCAGTTTGATGTAGTTGCTTCTACATCAAATCATATCTAGCACTAATATGAATATTGAGTTATTTCTAAATTGCTCCATTTTGGTATAAGCTGCACATTCGTATTATCATGACTTATCAATGGGATAAAGAAAAGAGCTTATTTTTCATTAGAAAAAGTTGAATTATCATTTAAAAATGCATGTACTGTCATTATCCTATATAAAACTAAATCTTCCTTATGGAATAATATTTATGATTTTTAAATGATATAAAAAAGGGGAGGGAGAAAAAAAGTTGCTTGCTATACATATTCATGTTTATTTTACTTCAAGCTTTAAGAAATAGATGTATGTATATTCATTACTGAAAATTTTATACAAACTTTGGAGTATTTATAAGTTTATATACAAAACATATGTGTAACTGCTAATTATGGACTTTTATTCACTTTATTAAAATGAAGTTATTTAAAAAAGAAAAACAATTGTTGTGATTTTGGTAATGGCAAAACAACATTGTAATATTTCATATATTGATATTAACAAATTTTAAATTAGATATATTTTCTTTCTTCAGGGTGGAGTTAACAAGATGTATCATGGTATTCTTAATCTTGATGAAGAATTAATGGCAAAAAGAATACACTTAGAAATGGAGGCTGGTGACACTATTTTTTTCCATCCTCTTCTTATTCATGGGTCTGGTACTAACAGAACAAATGGTTTCCGCAAGGTATGATATTATTTAAAATGTAGTAAGATTTCTGTACTAAAACTGGATACTTTACTGACTAAAAAAAAAAAAAAAAAAAATCTCACACCATTACTGTTATATTTGTTAAATCCTTTTAAAATCTGCCTCTTTCAAGCAGGTACCGTGAGAGCACAAATGTTTCAGTTATGTTGCATTAAAGTTACAATATTTCATTATCATACATTATACCTAGTGATGTAGGGTGTAAAATTTTCCATAGAATTTTTCTTCTTTTTTCTTTCTGTCTTTTTCTTTTCTTTTTCTTTTTTTTTAAGGTAATTTTTTAATAATTTTGTATGTAACACATTTAAACTTTTCTTTTATTAGTCACAGTACAGTCAATAGTTACAGTAATGTCAGATGTAGCATAGTATTGTGAAAAAAAAGCTACCAGTAATATGTTTTCAACAACTTGCTCAGAAATTTTATATAATAGAAGAGGTCTGTGGTTGCTACTAGTATTTTGAATGTTCCTTTGATAACAACTCATATGAATATAATTATAAAGCATGTGACCAAAAAAAGAATAAATATTGATAAATTAATACACTGCTAAGCTTGTATCTGCAGAGCTGCCAGGTCTTCCTGATTTTTGTATTTTCTTCTTATTTCCTGCCAAAAAAAAAAAAAAAAAAAAAAAAATGAAATCTTCTTGATTTTCAGATTTTTCATACATTTCATTTTCCTACCTTGAAAAAAAGAAAAGACATCTCTCTATATAAATATTTTTAAATCATTCCCAAAAATCTTATTTTTGTGTGTAAATTTTCAGCTGTATTTGAAAGAGTATGGTGAGATTAGATTTGTTTCGAAGTACTATTCATATCTGGAAATGGCTTTTGCAAAGCAGATCAAAACGTTATAGGGTACACAATGTAACCTTGCCTTTTACAAAAAGAAACAGACAATCCCTTATAAAGGTGGGAGAGTACAAATCTGCAACTTGGGATAATTCTCACATTCATGTTGTTGTTGCTACACGTGTTTACTTTTAGAACAAACTTATTGTAAATTGTAGGCTTGCTATTCTGCATGATATATTAATATATTTTTATTTGAATTTAAAAATAATCATTTAAAAAATGAGCTCTGCTAAGAAGAAACAGTATAAATAAAGCATTTCTTGTTGCATTTACAATAGAATTTACTTTTCTAAAGAAGTCAAACATAAATTTAAATCATGCTGACTGTACTTGGCTTATCTTTGTAGAATCAATGCCTAAAATTTACCTCTTCTTCTTTTTTTTTTTTTTTTCTTTTTAGAAGCTTTTTATATGAAATTGACTTTGCCATCATGTCTTCGTGTTACGCTAATAAACAAGGCACCTCCATTTTAAAGTAAATATAAGTTGCTCAGTTTGTCGATTCTTGGCTTAGTTGGTTAGAACGTCACATTAATAACATGATGGTCGAGAGTTCGATTCCAGAAAGTCCAATTTGTTAATTTTTACAGATAATTAATAGAAAATGCGTCAATTGATAAAAGAAAATTTTTTGTTGACTATACAGTATTTTAAGAATTTTTGACGAGTTTTTTTTTTTTTAAATATTAGAAAACACGAAATATTTTAGATATTAAAAAAGCTCAAAATAAAAAGTTTTAAGTAAAAAATACATTAATAAATATTTTTAGAAGCTTTATATACTGGGTGATCCAAAAGTCAGGACAAACTTTAAAAATGAATAATTCGAAAACGAATCAAGATACAAAGATATGGTTTGCACCAAACGGATGGAAAAGAAGCCGGGTTTTGTGTGGCAAAGAAAAAAAAATAGTTTTGTTGGCGACCAACAGATGGTGCTGTCATATTTCTGATGTAGGATTATGCAAAGCAACAAACGATATAAAAAGGAACAACTATAGCAGGTAATGGTAGTCGAAGCTTATATGCATCGAAATATCGCATTCTCGGTCGCTATTTTAATCACACATGGCCTCCAAGATCTCCCGATCTGACACCCTGTGACTTTTGGCTGTGGGATTCTTGGAAGTCAAAAGTGTACCGCGACCAACCGGCATCACTAGCAGCACTGAAAGATGCCATCCGCCAAAATGTGTCTGCCATAACGCAAGAAATGCTACTAAATGCTGTGAACGATGTGTGAATCATCTCACAGCTGTACTTCTGAATGATGGACATTGAACAGTTACTGTAGTAGTACTAATTAACTGTAATTAAGCTGACTTGTAAGTTGTCAACATTTTTTTTTTCATTTGTAAATCATCTTTTGGTGAAATAAAACACTATAGCGCCATCTGTTGCTCACCAACAGAACTAATTTTTTTCCTTTGCCACACAAAACTCGGTTTCTTTTTCATCCGTTTGGTGCAAACCGTATCTTTGTATCTTGATTCGTTTTCGAATTATTCATTTTTAAAATTTGTCTTGACTTTTGGATCACCCGGTATATATATATATTAAAAATGGATTTGTCATCGCGTTTTCTGTCCCGCTAAAACACAACTATTTAAAAAAAAAAAAATTAAGCAATTTTTTTTTTCTTTTGAGTTACTAAAACGTATAAAATAAAAATTTCAGTAAAAAAATAAATAAAAATAACACTGCAAGTTTTTTATTGTTGCAAAGCCCTAAAAAGCCTAAAATAAAAATTTATTCTTGCAGAGACATGCTATAAAAATCATAAAAGTTTCAACAACAAGAACATTTTAAAGAAAAATATAGATATTTCACTTTTGCAAAAGATGAAAAATATTAAATATTCCAAATATTTCAAAAAGCATTCGAGAACAATATTCTTTTTATATAAGTATTTGTTAGATTTTTCTAGAATGTTCTATATCTTTTCTTAGACTTTTGGTTAGAGTGTCATGCTGATAACTCGATGGTCCCAGATTCGGTCCTCGAAAGACGATATGGTACATTTTTGCAGATAATTAATAGAAAAAATGTCAATTGATAAAAGAAAATCTTCCGTTGTCTACACAATATCCTCGTAAATTGTGATTAGTTTTTTAAAGAAGCTTTTTCTTTTCTTTTTCTTTTTTTTTTTTTTTTTTGTAACTAAAATGCACAAAATAAAATTTAAGTAAAAAATCATTTTTTTAACGTTAGAAGCTTTTTATTGTGAAGCCCTAAAAAGCATAAAATAAAAATCTGTTCTAGCAAAGATATGCTACAAAGAAATGAAAGTTTCAACACTAAGAAAATTTTGGAGACAAATATAGGTATTTCCTTTTTGCAACAGATGAAAAATTTTTAATGTTCAAAATATTTTAAAAAGCTTCTGAGACATTTGAAATTTGTGGCTTAATGAATGATTATACAAAAACCAATAATTAAGAATATTGGTCTTAAAAGCTTTTAAAAATATTTTTTGAACATTAAAAATTTTTCATCTCTTGCAAATGGGAAATACCTATATTTGTCTCTAAAATTTTCTTAGTGTTGAAACTTTCATTTTTTTGTATTGTGTCTTTGCCAGAATAAATTTTTATTTTATGCTTTTTAGGGCTTCACAATAAAAAGCTTCTAACGTTAAAAAATTATTTTTTACTTTAATTTTATTTTGTAAATTTCTCATAAGTGCAGTTTTCCTGATTGGGTTAATAAATAAAAAATATTATATCTGCTATGTGTGTTATATAGAGAAAATCTTGATTTTAACTAGGGATTTAATGGATATCTGGTAACTCTCCGGTATCTGGTCTATCTGACTGAATTTTAAATATCCGACGGGGTACTGGATATCAGCACTCTAGATACAGATATCTAGTAATTTTTGGCTGGATATCTGATCATATATCCGATTGGGAAAAGTTAAAGCTTAAACTCCCCTCAGATGAAAATTAGATATTTTATTGAAAAAAAAAAAAAAAAAAAAAACTTTTATTAGATCTGTGGCAGCTAGTAAAAATAAAAAATAATAAGTTGGCTTCTACAAAAGCTCAACTTGGCCACTTTAGCAAACAAATTTGTCCAAATGCTCTAAGAAAGCTTCAGCTCTAAGAAATATGGAAGCCATATCTCAAATTTGTAAGAATTTAGCTAGTTTTTTTCCAGAAGGATTTCTAACATACTCCATAATCTTCCCTATGACTATAAAAAAGCCATTGAACAAATGAACAAATGATATTCATTCTCTGCAGTGCATATAATTCTGTTTTCACTACTTTTATTTAATGAATAAAAGTTTTATTAGTTTGCTTCGAGAATGAGTCAAATATTGTATATTTATTGACAAGAAGCTGCTTGTTTATTTACAATCCGTTTTTCAATAAACAAGAAAATAATTGATGTGTTTGTGACCATATATTTATACTAGCAGAACCTCTTGCATTGCATGCGCCATCTACCATTTTGGTTAGAATTAAAAAAAAAAAAAAACTCTAATTTATATAAATTTGAACTTTTAAAGGAATATCTTGTTAAAGCACCTGAATTTAGAGCTCCCTGTTACCTTGCATAGATATTATTCCCCAAAATTAAAATTACTTAAAATAAAAGTACATATTTCAATCTTTAGAAAGTCTGTAATACTTTTTTAGATTGTTAAAGAAGAAAAGAAAAATGTTTATTTTCAATTATTTAAAGTTTTTAGTTTTCTACGTTAGAAAAACTTAATACTTACTTTTAATTAAAAAATTTTATTAAATAATCTAAAATTTTCTTTCTTATCTATACAGAATACAAAAATATAAAATAAGTAAAAAGTATACAAAAAATAAAATATAAATTTGTTTTGAATTATTACTTTCCTCTATATTAAACAAAAGGAAGTACTGGATTCATAAAAATTCTCAACTTCCAATTTTTTATAGATTTACGTTTTGAAAGAACCAGAATACAATTTGACCATTTTTAGAAAATATCTGTCTGAAAAATTTTTTTTAGCAGCTCTAGACTAAGAACTAATACACAGTATTTCATATAAATTTATCTATAGTTGCACCTTAACAAAAATAGTGCTCATCAACTTCTGGTGCAAATCATTCGACAGGTGACGCTGCTATATTGTGATTTTTCCCATTTGAAGGAAGGTTATATCTCAGCTTCTATTGTGTATAATTAAGCTGAACTTAGTATGCCACAGGGCCATTATGAAACATTATGCTCATTTTATTTCAGTAAATATTGACTCATAGGTGATACTGCTATGCTGCAATTTTGCCGTGAATGGGAAAGCTGTAGCTCAGATTCTATTGTGTATAATTGCACAAAATTTGGTATGTGAGCGGATCATTATTATAAAACATTATTCTGATTCTATTTTGGTGCATATTGACCGATAGATGGCACTACTATGCTGCAATTTACTCTGTGAGTAGGAAGGCTAAATTTAAACATCTATAGCATTTAATTACACATAACTTAATATACAAGATAAACAATTTGAGAACGAATGCTGGCTTAATTTGGGTTTATATTGAATCGACCAACAGGTGGCTCACCTTCTGTGATTCTCCACATGGCTATATCTCAAAATATGTTGATTAAAATTGCACCAAGCTCCATATCTAAAATCTTTATTGTGATAAGCTATGATTAAGTTTATTCTGTGCATATTAAACAGTATGTAGTACTGTTATATAGAGTGATATAGAAGAAAGTTTTGTGATGGCCATGACATACATACTAGTTTGAAGCTTTTAGTTTCTTATGCTTCTTTCTTTTATGTTTTCTTATTTCTCAAAACAAATTCTAAATAAAACTAAATGTGACTTAAAACTAATTTAAATAACTAAACAGATGAGCTAATCGCATTTTTTTTTTTTACTTTTTACTCTCTTCGATATTCAGTAGAAAAAAAAGTATTGGATTTGTAAAAATTCTCTCAACTTCCAATTTTCAATGGATATATATGTTTTAAGAGGTCCAGAATCTAATTTCATCATTTTAAAAAAATGTCTGTGTGTGTTTGTGACAAAAATTCTGTTCAACTGTATCTCTGGAACTACTCTACAGAATTACATATGAATTTATATATAGTTGCATAATGACATAAATTAGTGTCAGTCAATTTTTGGTGCAAATCGCTCGACAGGGGGCACTACTGTACTGCGATTTCTTCAATTTAAAGAAAGGCTATATCTCGAAGAACTACTGCACAGAATTACATATAAATTTATAGGTGATGCACTTTGGCATACATTAGTGCTTATCTACTTTTGGTGCCAATAACTCAAATGGTGTTGCTTGAAATGGTACAGTGCTTTCTGCAATTTTAGGGAAGGCTATATCTCAGGTTCTGTTGTGTATAATTAAACAAAACTTGATATGTGAGAGAGCCAATCATTATGAAACATTATGCTGATTTATTTCCTTTATGGCAGGGAAATGAACAATAAAACCAAAGGGAAATTTATGTATTTATTTTATTGAAAAAATAAATCATGGTATTTCTTTAGTTGTTAATTTTTTAGGTTTATGTGATAGATTTTAATAATTTAAACGCTATGTATTGCAAATATATTATTTTAAACTTCGCCTTTAAAAACTTGATTTGTATTCACATAGATCCAGAGAGACACAAGGGAATGACATTTCTTGGGGGGGGGGGGGGGGCTCATAAAATGTATCTTTTTAATCTTTTACATTTGTTTCATTATTATAAAAGTTTAAAGGTGTTATTTTTGAGCAGGCCAAGAAATTCATCATTTAGAGAAGATGACCCAAATATGAACATTAACAATGTAGAAACGCTTTATTATTTTTTAATCAAATCTCAAGTCTTTGGTGTATTCTTATTTATTAAATAAAAACAAAATCTTAAATAAAATTATTGTGCGTTATACAATATATATATACGTAGAATTTTCAAATACTGAATTTTCTTAACTAAATTTATGCTATTATATTTAAAAAGATCATTGCATTTTTACATTATATCTCATATGTTAATTAAAGGATATTGTATTTTTAGTTAAAAATAATTTGATAGAGTAAGTTTTCAAAAGTTTTTTTTTTTTTTTTTTTTTAAATGTAGGCAATATCTTGTCATTATGCTGCTTGCGAATGTGAATATATCGATGTGACTAATACATCACAAGAAATAATAGAAAAAGAAATTAAAGAATTAGCAAGAAAGCGTGGAGTTGAAGTTCCTAACATGAAAGTAAATTGTTTCAATAATTATTTCATTCAAATATATTTAATTATTACTTTTTTTTTTTAAATAAAAACTTAGTTATTTAATGCTTATTTATTTTATTTTTATTTGTTTATTTACTTTTTATGAAGATGTATTAAAAATTGTAGGTTAGTTTTTTTTTTTTTTTTTTCCCCTAACATTTTTAAAAATAATGCATGTGATACATTTTCTTTTGTTGTGATAGATATTGTACAATATTTTCTTTGGTTGTGATAGATTTATGTGTAAAGATCAATTAAAATATTATTAAAGTATGAGTATTTTAACTTGATTCTGCCAATTTTTATCTATTAATAAGGGGAAGCTTTCAATAGGGGGAAAAAAGTTATTTTTTCACTTTAGTTAAGGTTAAATTTTAACAAAATACATAAAAATAACAAATTTTTATAGACAGTAGATTTAGAAAAAATAAAACTAACTAAATAAATTTTGAGTAATATCAAATATGGGGTATTGCAGCATATGTACAGTCGGGGGGAAAAACAAAATGCAACACTCGACATAACTTTGTTGCTAATCGATGCACAAAAATGTAATAGGTATCATTCAATGGGAAATTGGGAGTAGTTTCAATGGTAATGTCCCATTTTTATTTTATATTTGAATTCCCGGGATCACGACAACACGAAAAAGTATGTTGGTTGTTTATTTTACTTATTTTTTCACAGAGTTATAAGCGTTCAAAGTTTGAAGGTGCTAATATAAAATTCATATTTCAAATTTTTATTAATATCTTCACTAAAAATAACTTGATCAATACATACATATATATATATATATATATTTTTTTTTACAAGATACAGTGAAGAAACCCAAATATAATCCATCATTACTTTTGATTCTGAAAAATATTTTTAATTATGAAAAATATTAATAAATTCATATTAATAAAAACCTATATTAAATTTTACATAAAATGAATACTAATGCTGAAAACTATGGGTGTGCAAATTTGCAGCTCATTCCAGTTATTAGTTTTCGAGATATAAATAAATCTTTCTTTTGGAGTGGTTTAGGGGGCCGTCTCTTATAAAGTTTTGCATGAGATAACAAAGCAAATCTTTAAGAAAAACAGAGAAAATTAAACAAAATATTTTTATTTTTTATTTACGGGTCAAATTATATAACAACAACGTCCAAGCGCAAAGAAATGAAACAAAAATGATGATTTTTAGACATCAAGAATTCCTGTTCCCTCAAGAAGACAAGCCCCATCTTTGATCGTTCTTCAAAACAAAACAATACAGAAAAGAAATGTAAATGTGACTTTGAGTATTTGTGTTAAACCCCTTATTTTACGTTGACAAAAATATGCACAAGTGGTATTTACATCATGGATTACTGGTGATAAATTTTGAATTCTTTAAATGAACACTTGAAGAAAAAAAATTTACTAAATAGGCAGGGTTTACTGTTTAAAATAGAAAAATAGGTTGAATGTAAAAATTGTCAGTTAAAAAAAAATGAATGGAATTGGAATGCAAGACAGACTTGTAAAATTGTTTCTTAACTACCATCATAGTTAAAGGCTTAATCATTTACTTCATATATTGCTATATTTTATTTTTATTTATTTATTTTTTTTGTAGGGGAGAGGATTTTTATTTTAAGGATACTTTAGTCTTTAAAATTTTATAAATATTTTTTAACAATTTTGTGGCCGCAGGATTTTGTCTTTTGTACAGTAAGGTCCACCTACGGGCGTTATTCTCTCAAAATAAAATGTTTCAGAGCAAATTTTCTGTATTCAAAATTATATTACAAATGGAGGATTATAATTATGTTCTTTCTAATCAATATATTTCCATCCATAGTATATTTTATTGTAAAAATATAAACACTGGGTTCATACTTAAGAAATAAGTAGCACACAAATTACAAAAGAAACGCCCACTGACAGAGTTACAGATTTTCAAATGACATGAATCTATATCAGAAGTCACGAAAATGTTAATTAGCAAATTATATTTTCATAGAAATTATAAAACAAATTGTACAGTTCCAAAGAGTTCAACTGACCCAAAACTGGTAAGTGCAATTAAAATTGTTTAATATTTACTTCATGAAACCTTACAATAATTTATCCGAAAAGATTTAGTTTATGCGTTTTTGTATAATATATAGCTATATTATTTCAGTTCGTATAGTATGTCACACCTACAAAGCAAAATTTAAGCTCGATAATTGGTGATCAGTATAGCCATGATAGACACTTTTTAATTGGAAAATATAACTTTTTTTTCTTGAAATATTTCCTGTATGAAACAGTAAAATTTTGTATATTTCTTATAGGATCTTAATTTTATTTTTCTACATTTACAGATAACCCCCAAACACATTTTTGATTATAATTCTATGAATACTAAAGATAAAGTATACAAACAGTATGCTATACTGTTCGAATTATTTGGGACAAATGGAAAAAAAGGATATTTTCTAAAACCTTATCTTTTAATCATTACATACCTTAAGTAGACTGATAAATCTCTATATTAGTACAAAATACGTCCTCCTTTAGTAGAAATGACTTCTTCAACACGTCTTGGCATTGACTCTTCTAGTGTAGTGCTCATATTCTTGACTTCATCATCATGGAACCACACTTGTATAGAACTTTTTATCATTTTTTCAGTTGTCGTGCAATTAATCTTAGCTAAATGATTCTTGAGAATATGTCATAAGTTCTCAATGGGATTTCGGTCTGGTGAATTACCTGGACAATTAAGCACTTTTATTTTATTTTCTTGCATAAAAGTCTGGACCAATTTTGAATTGGGACAAGGGATCAAATCATACTGAAATGCTCTGTCAAATGTTTCCATGAATGGAACAATCCTACTGCATAATATTTCTATGTATTTGACAGAATTCATCATGCTTTTAAGAGGAACTAAGCTTCCAATGTCATTTGTGGTGAAAAAAACCCAAAACATCTGCTTAGAAGGGTGTTTTACAGTTTGTTGGATATGATATGGTCAGAGAGTTTCACCTTCATTTTGTCTAACTACACTTGATTTGTATTCCTGCACAAATAAATGTGTTTCATCACTAAAAACCACCTTCTTCCAGTCATTAACAGTCCATGAACGGTATTTTTTTGCCCATGTTAAATGTTTTTCCATCATATTCTGAGTTAGAAATTGTCTTTTCCTTGGTCTTGTTGCCTTATAGCCAACTTCCAGAAGCCTCTTCCGTACAGTTGAGGTGCTTACATCAACACTGTAATCCAATAAATCCCTTCAAAGGTCTGTGCTTGTCTTTCTTGGATTTATTTTACTATTTCTTATTAGAAATTTATCAGTTCTTGGAATAGTTTTCCATTTGCACCCACATTTTCTTTTTCTTTTTAGAGATGATGATCCGGGATCTTGAAATGTTCTTAAAATTCTTGAAACTCTTAATTTGTCCACACCAGCTGCCGTAGCTGTATCTCTCACAGTCATAGAAGTGTGTTCCTTAAGTGTGATTACTTTAGAACACTTCCTCGGAGTAATATCCATATTTGAACAAGCAAAAGTAACATGTGTTACACAGAATGCAAAATTATAACCACCAACTGCCACACAGAAAGGCTCACAATTTAACTAGTGATACACTAAAACCAGTCAAACGAGTAAATTGTAGTCAAGATCAATCCATCACATTACCTCTATGCAGATATAACCGGTTTGAGACAGTTCAGGACATCACTGGCAATCACATACCAACTCAGACAAAAAAAAAACGTGTTTGTCCCAATTAATTCGAACAGTATAGTACTATTCTGCACTGCCAGACTCTCAGAAATTTGAATATGAAGTCAAAATTGGGTGTTTGTATTGAAAAAATCAAAGTTGGTGCTCATTTCAATATGTAGATAACCCCTAATTCAAAATTCAACAACATTTTCAGAAAGTGCATTTAATTTACTGTTTAATTATGTCTATTAGATGTTCCTGCGTCAATTAATAACAGAATTACAGCAGATGTTGTATTTTTTCCCCCTCCTACTGTACATTTGAAGTCCAATAATACATAACATAATTTGTTATCCTTAAATATTGTAATTTTTCAGGCATGATTCATAATAGTCATTTATTCCTTTTTCTCTTTCCGAAGACAGTTGCCTTAATTCATATGTAAAGGAAAGTTTTATTCAGATAATTTATTATCAAATCAGTATTTCTATTACATTTAAATTTTGAGAAATGTATTTTTCAGTAGAGTTTTATCCATGTTTATTATAGTAGCTAATCCCAGAAAGAAGATAGTGAAACTTTAATTAGTTTGTAGATAAGCTATAAATATATCTTTTCAGATAAATATTTTAAAATAATTTTACAAAGTAAAATAAACTATATCTGTTGAATTAGAATATTATTCTATGGCTTTTGCAACAGAGTAACAAATTTCAACTATGGCAAACATTTCAACTTTCTTAAACTGCTGTAGAAAGGTAATTTTTATGGGAAAAGTATGTTTATTTTTTTCTTTTTAAAATAATACAAATACAATGTGCTAGGGAAGAAAAGGGAAAAAAAAAAGAAAAAATTAGATAAATGCCTGTTTCAATATGCTGAACAGTGGAAACTAACTTCCAGAATATTCATAAATAGAAAAGTTTCTCTGAAGCTATGATAGTTAAAATAATAATAAAATTAATTGATTAGTGTAAATTACAATGTTATTTTCTAGCTGATATTGACCAATATTTAAAATAATCTGGTGTGTCACTCACACGACTTTCTCTTACCCTGAAATTTAATACAATAAATACTGGTTGCAGATTAATAGGTAAGATAACGAGTACTGTTATGTAAACCTATGTTAAACAATTCATATTAGGCTTCTGAAGAGTTTTATATGATAATTAGTTCGGTGTGAGGGGGGGCTGCCGCCCCCCTCAACCTCCCGTTTCATTAATGCACCTACATTTATATAGAATTTAATTCGGTTATTAAAAAATAAGTCTGTTTTTAAAAAATAATTTATTAAAATTATTATTTAAAAAAATTATCTTTCATGATAATGCAGACGATTTCCATATTAGAGAAGTAGTATAACACCAAATATCCAAAAAAAAGTCCATTTTATTCTCAATATTAAAAAAAAAAAAAAAAAAAAAAAAAAAAATTCTGTTTTTTTTTTTTCGTTAAAAGTAAAAAAAATCGATAACTTTGTTTTAAATTATCACAGATCGATGGTTCAACCATTCGTTTTAAAGGTATTGGCGAGCTCTTTTGAAAGATACCCATCATGAAAATTTACTCCCCTCGAGGGGGGACTTCCCCCCCAGGGGGGAGGCGAGCCTCCTACATACACAAAAAAATTTTCCCAGTTAACTATCACTATTACAAAATATATATATTCATTTCATTTGGTTTAGTGCAGTCTATAGACGTTAAACTCTACTTTCCTGCAATTTCCCCCATAGACGTAATGTATTAGAATTCTCTTGATTGTCCCTGTACACAAACCATTAGCTTGATCTTAACGAAAAGCTTACTGTAGCATCCCTATATGATACACATTTAGAATACCAAGTTTGAACTTTTTGCCATAATTTGTTTTTCAGATATGCTGATAACAGACAGACACACAGACATACACACAGACCATTTGCTAAAAACATGATTTTCGTATTCAGGGGACCTCAAAACGTGTAAATATAACAAAATCTCGCGTTCGAAAATTTGACCCAAAAATAATACTTTCTCTACCTTATGGGTAAGAGAAAGTAATAAAAATATGTAGTAAATTATTGCTAAATGATGAATAAAATTTAATAGTCGTCATTGAAAATTATCTTTTGAGTGTAGTGTTGAGTTTGGAATTTTATTGTTGATGGTGCATGAAAAAAAAAAATTTATAAAAAAAATTCTATGTATATTTTATTCAAAATAAATAAATCCAGATTCAGAAACAGACTAAAAAATGAGTTTTAATAATCCTTTCCTTAGAAGAAGAAAGAACACCATAAGATTTTAAGGATTTATTTATTTATTTTTCTTATTTATTTATTTATTTATTTTTTTTTTTTCAAAATATTTCATTTTATATATTACTTTGAAAAGCTGTTAAATGCACATGAAAATCTAATTGATTGTACAAAATTTTCTTTTAAAAATTTGTAAAATTGTTACAATTAACATTTTATTTCAGCTTTAAATATATTTATTAGGTAGATAGTTAAATTTTTTTACTTCTCCTCATGGATTAGTAAGTAGCTTTACCACTGCCATTAGGAAAATATATATTATTTAGAAGTAATTTCATATAAATATAAGATGTTTATATAATAATCTATATGAGAAGATTTCATTATAAAGAACATTTATTTAAGTGCAATATTTATAAAGATTTTATATAAAAGTAACTTAAGTAAGTACAGTGCTGTACAAAAAATATAAAACTATGAAAGAAGTAAAATAAATGTTAAAGTACTGTAAAAGCACTTATTTTCGCGAGGCTTTAATTTTCGCGAGCCCATCGTAATCGCAAAAATTTAAGCCTCGCGAAATACTTTTTTTTTTTTTTTTTTTTCCCAGCAAATAATAATAATAAAACAGAAATTTTTCAATTACCAAAATTCACGTGCATTGACGGTCTGAATCCAAAAAAAGTGAAGGGGGTAGGGTGATTACATTTTCGGTGCAAAAGGGGGATTCAGAAGTCTCTAGTTAGATGACCAGCGTGAGAAAAAAAAGATTAAGAAAAGAAAATTTTTGGGGTGGAATGTAAGCGTTGAGCCAAAGCCAAAGTTGATGTATAAGCACCATTGTAAGCATAAATTGATTTTAGAGTGATGGAAATTTCTTAAAATGCTTTATGCAAAAGGGGTTCTACATTTAGGTACTTTTCAACGTTAGGTTCTGTTCGTATAAAATTTGCGAAATTTTCAGCTCGCGAAATCATCGATATCTTCATTTTCGCGAAAATTACGGCTCGCGAAAATAAGTGCTTTTACAGTATAATTGCACAGATGGTTGGGGAAAGAAAATATCTGAAAGCCAGGATCTTACTTAATAGTATTTATGAAACAGTACTTTGAACAAGTAAATGTTATTACCAAAACTACGTGTCTTTGAGTTGAACATGAAGAAAGTGCTGGACAAAATTATAAGGCCCACATTAGCCTGAACAAAAATAGTTAACCTTCTAGCGGGCGCTCTGCTTATACGAACATGAAAGGTTTTCACATACACTACTGTAAAATATGTATTTTAAAGTATCTGAATATTTTAATTATACTATAACCATTTGAAGATTAATAAGAACATTCAGTTGGAACTTTTATTCATTAAAACAAAACTGAAAGCGCAAAATCAATATAAAAAAATCAAAGAAACATCGGAATTATAAGTTAATTAATTTTAAAAATATTTAAAATAACAATGTTTAAAACAAAAACAACAAACAATCGTTTTTAGCAGTGAAAAAAAAATCAAATATAACAAAACGTTACATGAAAGGTCGCGCGTATTTTTCAAATACAAATAGCAAATATTCAGCTTCATATCATTGTCTCGAGGTTCAAAAGATAACTAAAAATAGATCAATATATACTGAGTGAATAGCCAAAGATAAGTGTTTCAAATGCTCTCTGACTTTAAGATATACAACGAGATTTACCACAAGTGTATCTCTCAGATATGCGCGCCCGTTGGAAGGTTAATAGTCGTGAAATTGCCTTTTTACTTCATGACCTTGAAAATTGTAATCATGGGTTCTGACAACTTCTTTAAGTACCTTTTGTAATGTTTCCCAGGAATGTTGTATGGCTTTCTTCAGTTCATTTTTATTGGTCATAATTGTTTGCTGTTTTTATAGATGATATGGACTAAAATATCCCATAAGTTCTTAATTGGGTTGAGGGGGCTAAGTTATCAGGGCTCTTAGCCAGCCAGTCCGAAACACTCATTTCATTAGCCTAAAATCATGCCTTTGTGTCACTTGAGGTTTGAATAGAAGCATTGCCTTGTTGAAATAAGTGGTCTCCATTTTTGATATAAGGGGGTTTCTGGCAGCAGAATATGGGCCAGAACATCTTGATAATCTGTTGTCATTTTTCATTTTATAAATGCTATGGAAAAGACTCTGCCAGCAGGAAATCCTGCCTTACACCATAATGCTTCTCCCTTCAAATGAACACTTTGAATAGAACCTCTGCTCTTCACAGATATCATTGCAATAGTATTGTAAGGTGTCTGGCCTGTGTTCATGTTAATTTTTTTGTCAGAAAACACTACATTCTTCCATTCTTCTCCAAATGCCATGTATTCTTTCATAAGTTGTAGTTGTCTCTTATACTTTATTCTCAATAGAGGTTTTCCCTTCATTTTCATGTACTGTAGTAAGGATTTGTTGACATCACTTGCCATACTGTTCTACTTGAATGTGGAAATTCCATGTCATTGAAAATTGTCTCTGAAGACATTTTATTGATAACTATATTTATAATACTTCTCTTTTGTCAAGGAATTAAAGAACTTGGCCTTCTTGTAGATTGTTTTTGGAAGTAATTTGCAGGATTCTTTAAGAAATTAATAAATAGTCTTTGAAATTTTTATTTTATCAGCAATAATATGAAAACTTTACCCACAATGACTAAATTCAAGAATCTGAGCTTGTTCTCTTTCAGACAAAGGTTTGTCTCTAAACATGTTTGACAGCACATATAGTGACAAATGCTATAAGCTAGAATTTTGACTCCAAACCAGTGCATGTAACATCAGCCATATTCAGATTTTCTACCTGACATAAAATATGCATAGTAACTTTATCATTTTGTAGAATGGCCATCTTGTTTTAAAATACAGGTCATTAACATGTATAATTATATTTTACTATTGATATGGTAATTAGCAATTGTTGCTACAATAGTATGTCACATAATAAAAACATTGAACAACTTTCCTCCCCAGTGTGCATTCTTTTGGTTACATTATTTGGAACGGTTTCAAATATTTTTGTCCAGGACTTTAATATATATATATTTGTTTATATTAACCCTTTATTTGAATAAATTTTACTATATGTATGAATTTGTCTAAATAAAGTATACTTAGTGTATACAAATTTCTAAAGTATTCCAAATTACAATAACATATTTACAAAATTATCAGACAGACATGCAAAATTGTTTACTCTTATATCATTACTGAAAGAATAAAACTTTATGATTAGATGGCTCTAAATTCTTAGAGAGAGAGAAAAAGACGATATTTACTAATAAAAATTGAGTACATTTTGCATTCAATCGATAAAGTATCTAATTTTATTTATTTTTTAAGCATATATGGCTTTATTGAAACTATGATGAAGTAAATTGGTCAAATTATTAAATCTTATACCATGTGTTTTTTTTTTTTTTTTTTTCAGTATATCTGGCAGTTAAAGAGTCGCTTAGTTCGGGGCCAAGAGATTAATCTTTAAATGTCAGCAATTTCTCATCCTAGTGTGATAACTGTAAAACATCTATTGATCATCATCAGCTGTGTTGTTAAGCCAAAGTATATTTAAAAGTATATCATTCAACAAACTATTTACACCTCAATAATGTAATTATTGTATTTTGTCCCTGCTTAAAAAATTCTATCTATCGCGATTTATATTAAATCGCATTTATTTGAAGTACTATTGAAGATTTTTAAATATGGTTAAATAATTTTGTGTATTCAATAGATATTCTTTATTATATTTATCTGATATTATGTTTTTAATAGCTTGTGCATATATTTTATATTATATTGAAAATTTATAATTAATATGTGTATTAAAAAACATTTTACTTTATTTTGAAATATTTTAGTGCTATAAAAAATATAATTTTATTTATTTGATATTAAATTGGACACAATTATAAAAAGACTTTTAAGATATACTTAAATAAAAAGTATTTGTTTTGGAATTTAATGATGTATGTACTTGTTCTAATAATTTATCTTAGTATAGCACAATATATGTTTTATCATTTGTAATTTTTGTATACATTCTAAATAAACATTTTCAAAACTTCCTTGAAGCATATTTATTTTATAACTTTTTAAAGTCTATTTAAATTTTTACTTTAAATGTTCATCAAACTACCTAGAAGGTACTTGAAAACTTCTTAACACTCAAGTTATGAATTGAATAGCAAAAATCCAAACTACTATTATTTATTTATTTATATGTGCATTACTCATATTCTTATTTGAACAATGTAAAATTTTAAAATTTTATCTCTTTTATAAAGTAATTTTAATTTAAAAACACTTAGAGAAAATGAAAAAGATACTTGTTATATTAATTTGCCACAATGCTGAAAATTTTGTTAGAATTGATGAATTGAAATGCTTGCTATAAAATTAATAATCAAGATTATTTTTTTAATTAAATAGGCATAACAGTGTTTTTTTAAAGTAGGGTATTATTTTTTCTTGCAGTAAAAAACTGTTCTTTCCTTAAACAGATTTCATGAATTTTTTTTTTTTTGCTAACAAAGGAATCTTTTTTTTTTTTTTTTTTACTTTAAATCTAAGTAATAAAAATAAAATAAATAAATTTTTATTGCATATTTTAAATTTTGAAAAGATAGAGATTATACATGAAAATAAAAATCTATAGAAACTGCATTTCACATGCACTATACAGTAGAAACATTTTTCAGATACAATAATGAACTATAATAATAGCTAAAATATATAGCCATGATCTGACTTGAAAAAGTGCCATTAAGGTATATAAGAAAAGGGGTTAGGGCTAATTTGAGATTAGGCAATATGCATATTCTATTCAATGCATTTCTAAATTAAATGCATATTCTGAGTCTGGTAAAAATAACATGAAGATTTATTTAAAGATGACTTAGCAGATAATTGTCTGATTTGCAGTATATGTATCTAAATCACCAAAAATGTGATTTCAATTTGGATTTCTTTAAATCTAACACTATGGATGGTTACAATTTTCATCATTTTAAATTAAAAAATTAATTTAACATCTTTTAACTCAAATGTTAGATTATACAGGCCTACAAAAATGAAGTTGACAAAGTTTGATTTGATGATTTCAGCTGATCTTCATGTTTTCTGATGTGCTAAAACTGAAAGTGCAGCCCATTTTTCTCTATCATGTATACATTTTTGTCAATACAGGGTGTTTACCGACCGAATTTCTTATGTATACCATCATAATAGTAGGTTGGCTGGTTTGTTGGTATGGTTTTACATGTCGCACTAGTGCTGCACAATTACAACAATAGATATCCATGATTAATTAATCTTGGAAACATACTATAAAACTTACCATATAATTATGTTGGTGGAAGAGTAATGGAAGAAACTGTATAGGTAAGCACCCTGTATTGACAAAAATCTATACGTGATAGACAAACTCGCATCATTTTTGGTTTCAGCATACCAAAACACATAAAAATCAGTCAAAATTATAAAATCAAAATTTTATATGTCAACCTGTGTTATTTGCGTTTTCATTTGATGGTTGTTGATTTGATTTTTCTTCCTTACACATTTTACATAAAATCTTTCTGAAATGTGTCTAAAATCTCTGCTTTGTTATTGTCAATTTCACTCAAAAACTTTATTGGGGGATAAATTAGGCTAGTGTGATTTGATCTGTATGATTTATATAGTAAATGAAACAAGAATGCCACTTTTATCCTGAACAGTTAATTTCCACTTTAAATATATATATATACAGTGGCGCAGCGACGGGGGGGGTCCAGCGGGTCCGGACCCCCCCTATGAGCTAAGATTTTTTATTCAGAAATTTATGCATTATGCAGGGCCTGATTACCACAGTGGCAGGTGGGGCCCGGGCCCCGGACCCTGAATAGCAGGGGGGGCCCTAAAACTAATTTCTTTTGCGATATTTGATCTCTATTTGTTCTGTGTTCAAAAATTTTGGTCACTTTTTCAACTATTTTCACATCGTCAAGTACTGGCGGGTGTCTAAGAAAGCATGTGTGCCTCAGGCTTTACATGAAGTCAAGCAGGTCCTGACATTACGTATAAAAATTCGACCAGAAATTTGTACAAAAATCGACATATTTTTACTTTCCAAACATACGTATGTGAGGAAAGTATTGTAATTATGCCAAAAAATCCGACTGCAACAATTTGAAGTTTAAAGTTTCTACACGATTTGAGGTTCCCTAAGTTCATTTTTGCTATATTTACGTTGATGTATGTATATAAGTATGTATGTGTGTGCCTGTGAGTGAACACGATAGCGTCTAAAAGCTTTGTTTCAATAAGCTGAAAGTGTGTACGTATGTTATAAATCACTTTAGCAAGAACCTTATTGATTTTGATGAATCTAGTCCTAAAAGTTTTTTTTTTTTTTTTTTTTTTAACAGACACAAAGAAAAATTCCTTATCATTATGGCCTATGAGCCCAAATTTTTTTAACGTAAACGTCAACGTGAGTGCTTCAGAGTACCTGCAATTGGTTGCAACCAATGCTTACCTCCATCGAAAGTATAAAAATCTTGAAGATGATTTTTCAGAAAAAAAAAAAAAACAGTCAAAAGCGTTTTTAATTTTGACTCTGAAAATATTCCACGCATGAGCAGAGATTTTTCAGAGTGAAGCACCAGGAGTTAAAAAAAATAAATAAAAGTAAAATAAAATAAAATTATTAACTCCTTGAAAAATCCTAAGTGCAACAGAGAAAGCTATTGCATGCGTTGACGAGACAAGTTCGAACGGCGGAAAGGAAGCAGGGCGTCCCCAAAAACATGGTAAACCGTCCAGAGTCCCGCAATTAGTAAAAGAAGGGGGGGGGGGTGGAGGCATAAATTTAAATAATTATAATAAAATTAAAAAAAAAAAAATCTTTAGTGAAATAAAATACAGAACATAGCGTCTACATGCCTTATTCAATAGAGGTGAAAATTTATACACAAGTTATGGGTCACCATCGCACAAACAGTGTAGATTTTGGGGAATCTAGCACGTACAGCTTTACTAAAATGACACAAAGAAAAATTCTTTATCATTATGGCCCATGGGCCCGAATTTTTTATGTGCGATAGCGGCTTTGTAATGTGATTCGATATATGTGAGTGAAGACGATAGGGACTAAACGCATAGTTCAAATGAGCTGAAAGTTGATAGGTCACCGTATGTTATAGGTCACCGTAGCACGAACCCTAAGGATTTTGGTAAATGTAGCACCTTTTTTTTTTTTTTTTTTTTTTTTTTTTTTACGGAGACAAAGAAAAATTCTAATTATAGCCTATGGGCAGAAATTATTTAAGTACGATAGCGTCTAAGTTTCTTATTAGACTGAATTGAAAATTTATATACATATTATCGGTGTATACATTTATATACACCGTCACACGACGGGTAGGAATTTTGTAGAATCTAGCACTTGTAGTTTTTTACAGGGACACCGCAACGAAAAATTCTTTATCAGTATATGGCTTATGAGCTCAAATTATTGAAAATGTGATGGTGCCTTAACGCCTTCTTCGATTGAGCTGAAAATTTATACACATATTATAGGTCACAGTCGCATGAACTGTATAGATTTTGGTGAGTTAAACCTTTATAGATTTTTACAGCGACACAACAAACATTCTTTAACATTATGATCTATGGGCTCAAATTATTTGAAGTGCAATAGTGTAAAATTAAACAACATTCTATGTGAGGATAATACTCAAACATCGTATTATAATTTTCATTTTTGTTTATTATCGGCTTTTCTTACTTTAATTTATTTATATAGCCATTAATTACTTAAAGTTCGGAAAGTCGAGAGGACTCACTCCATATTTTTCCTTTTATAAAAGCCTTATTGTCTTATTACATTCTCTCTTCTCTTTAAAAATATTAAATTAACATAGTATATATATCTCATAATCTACTCTAACCCTATATATGAGTGTGCTAGCAAAATTGTTTCACAATACATATATTCTTGATTTCCACTTAAATTTCGTCAGAAAGTATCCAAGGGGCGAATTACATTATCCTTTTTTGAAAGAATGTTTTTCGGCAAGCTCGGGTGTAACAGTTTTCAGAAAATCTGATTCTAGCGTCAAAGCACTAAATTACCTTTTCACGATAGGTGACAAATTATTTTGAAACTGGAAACATGGGAACAATCCTTTGTTAACCGACTTAAAATTGGAGTTAAAATCCCTGTTTTTGACCGCTCGCGTTTTGTCGGCTTTGAAAACATGTGTTGTGCGCTATTATTCATTCTCCAGACAAGACGACACCCCACACGGATCGCCGTTGGTAAGTATTCCTGAATTTTTTTCATTGTTTGCATACATCTAGAATTTCTAAGAAAAAGGGATTATAGACGAGGGTCACTTTGGGAGACTTCTCCGAGAAGTTCAGAATCAATGAAACAAAATTTAAAAGTTTCTCAGCCAGTTACAGGTTTTAACTTGGTTTTTTAGACAAAAAAGGTAAGCACTTTTCTGTTCATGTTTTAAATGGTTTAATTACAAATTCAAATTACAAATGTTTAAAAAAATTGTATTGGAGTAGGGTTAAGTCCGATTATCTTCTATAGGGATCTAGGTCTGACTGGAATGTCCTCCGGTCTTTCTGAATGATTCTAGTCCGTACTCACGTGAGTTTCGGAGAAAACGACGACAAACACTGTACAGCTAGACAAAGGAGCGCGATCTGGGTTCATTCAAAAGGATGATAAGTCTAGTTTTAAATGTTGTAAATCAATAGTTAAATATATAGATCTAAATCAACAGAAAGTGGAAAAACTCAAACAAAATTAATCTCGAATTTTAATAAATTAATCATTAATTAAAAGAAGTTAAATTTATTTGCAAATATAAGGTTTAAAGTTCTTTTTTTATTTGGTATTTCTTAAAAAATAGTTAGTTTATGCATTTATTTATTTATTTAATATTTTTTCAAATATTTAATTGTAAGGAATTATACTCGTATTATGCATTTTTCATCTTCAATAAGTTCAACCCATGTACAAATTTAAAAGTTTAAAACTGAGTCTAGAGTTAAATGTTTTTCTTGGTTGGATTAAAAAAAAAAAAAAAAAAGAAGAAAAAAAAAAAAAAAGAAATATATGCTTCATAATCTAAAAGGTTTTTTTATTAAAATAATCTTTAACGAATTTTCCTATTTAAGATTTATGTATAATTTTAATTTAATCAAAATCCTGAAAGGAGTATAGGTAGTAAAACACTTAATTTTAAAAGAAACTCTTACTGTTTTGGATAAACTTTTGATTTGAACCAAAATTTGTGGATGAAAGTAAATATCATTAATGTGATTTAATTATTATTATTATTATTATTATTATTATTTTGATTGTTCTTTCCATTGTGAGGAAAACTTAAACTTACTGTATTGTTGCATGAGATTTTAAAATTATCCTTGAGAAAAATGACATGTACCGTCGGCAGCAAAAGTATCCGAGCACTAGCCAATAATTCCGATTTCAAAAAAGTACACATACTACTGCTTTATTAAATAAATCCTTGTCGAATCATGTTCTTAGACTGACTAAGACAATGAATCGACAAGGATTTGTTTAACAAAGCAGTATTAAGTGTACTTTTTTTAAAGAGGGTTATTGCTAGTGCTCGGATACTTTTGCTGCCGACTGTAGTCTACAGTCTGCAGCAACTGTAGTTTACAGTTTTTCAGTTTGGGTTTGAATTGAATATTAAACTATTGTGATATGAAGGAGGTCATTACAAATTTTTTATTTATATCTTTCTAACATAAGGAATAAAGTACTTTCTAGCACATCCTTCGCCAGAAAAGAAAGAAAAAAAAAACAGTTATTTTTATAAAGTGGCATAGTTATTTTTGTTCAGTTATATCTAATAGATTCTGAGATATAGTTTTCAAAAATTTGTGGCGTTACAACAACACCTGTTAAGCTATATACACCAAAGTTTGACCAACAGTTGATATCATTGTTATTATTATTATTATAACGTAAGTAACACTGATATAAAATTCGGCAAATTCCATGAATTAGATTCAGTGGTAGATCATTCAAAAAATATTATTTCATAATGTTATCTGCTCCAAATTATCACAGTGTAACTAGATGAGACATTTTGTGAAATTATATGCAATTGATCATGCGTTACTGGGGGAATGAAATTCTTGCACATCATTCAATAAAAAGGAAGGAAGAAAAAAAAAAAAAAAAAAAAGAACAAAGGAACTCCCAAAACAAAGAGGGATAAATGGTGTTGGTGTTGGAGTATCCTCCATTTGGTCGTTTCAAAAGATTCTAGCCCGTGTTCACGCGAGTTTTGGAGAAAGTCACTGAAGACTCCGAAACGCGAAGCCGAAGAGCGTGACCTGGGTTCGAACGAGGGCTTTTAGATATTTGAGAAAGCCTTGGTTCGAAACCGGCATTTTCTGTCGACCAAGTTTGCGGGAAAATTGTAAAACATTCAAATAAAGCAAAATCTCGCAAAAAATTGACTGAAAGCTGAAAAAAAGAAAATGAAATTGAAAAAATAGAAGCACAAGGCATAAACTGGGGTAGTTATGAAGTCTTTCAACAACAGTTCAAGTCTTTAGAAACACAACTAGATACATTAGAATGATATGGAAGAAAGTTTTGTGATGGCCAAGCAATACAAGATTTTGTTAGTTTCTTGTTAAGTTTTTTCTAATTATATACACAATTATGTGCACAATGTAAATTTTTCATATTTTATTTATATAACTGCCGCATGGGGAAAAAAAAAAAAAAAAAAAAAACTAGCATGTTGCGGCCACTGCATGACTTTCTTATATATTTTTTTATACAAATTCACCAGCAAAAGTAATTTTTTAAAATTATCTTACATGATGATCGCAGACGATTTACACCCTAAATATATAATAAATAATAGTATAGCATTAAAAATGCAAAGAAAGTCAATTTTATTCTCTATATGACATCTTTAAAAAAAGTTTTTTTTTTATTATTATTAAAAAAATCGATAACTTTATTTAAAATTATCGCAAGTCGATGTTTCAACCATTCGTTTTAAAGGTATTGTATGGACGAGCTTTTTTAAAAGATACACAAAATTAAAATTCGCCCCCCCCCCCCCCGTCGGGGGGACTTCCCTCCAGGGGGTAAAGCATTGCTCCTACATATACAATTTTTTCCTCAGTTAACTATCATTATTTATTACAATTATTATATATTTTTTAAATCTCATAATGATTATTAAAAAATAATTCTCTTTACGTACATTTATACGTAATTTTGTCCGATACCATCATGTTAAAATTTTAGAAAAGTGGGATGACAACGCAACCATTTGGACAATTTTCCTCAAAATTTGATAGGCAATAATTTATGTCAAAATGCACCTATATATAAAATTTTCGGAAATTCTGTGCTGTAACTCCTGAAATACATTTGCCACAAAATTTTGTCACACACACAGACAGACATCGTGTTCTAAACAAAATCGTGTTCTAAACTTCTCAAAACGTGTAAATCCATCAAAAACACGAGGTCAGAATTTTTCATGAATCTAATATTTTCTTGTATTAAATATCGAAGAAAGTAAAAATAAAAATGAAACGATTTGTAAAGATATTTTTGGTCCATTTTCAGAGATTTTATCGCCGTTTTGCATTTGAATATGTTAATTTTATTTCGAAATTTGATGCTATGACTTTGAATCGTTCTGTTAGGGTCATCCCTTTTTATTAAGAAAAAATGTGATATGCAAAAATCTTAAAATGAAAAGTATTTTCTCCCCGTATTATTTAATTTAATTATTATAATTATGTTAGGTATGGTAGGTTTCTCAGATGTGGTAGCCCATGACAACCTAAAAAAGAAGACCGATCCATTGAACCAGAAAAAAAAAATTACAAATGAAGTGAAAAAATTTTTGCTTGTATCAGTCCCACACACAGACTAAAAATACAACGAGCTGTCAAATATATCCAGTTTCTGGATAAACTTCGTACCAGATTTTTATAATAGTGCGCCTCATTAAATAAAAACGTACGAAAACACGATCAATGATTTCTATAAAAAATAATTGTAATTTTAAGAATTTAAATGATGACAGCTATAAAAAACTCGCACATAGGGCCCGATTTAGACTACCTGGAGCCCCGGGGCAAGCTTTTTCTGGAGGCCACGCTCGCAGTGGCATAAAAGGTCTTTACGCTGCAGAATACCTGCATACGATTCAGAAGTGGCCCTTTAAAGAAGAGGGGCCCAGGGCAGCTGCCTCATGCCTTAGAGTTAGTCAGGGCATATATCATATATATAAAATAGGTTTCAAATGGCCCTTCATGCTTTTTAGTTTTTCTTTTTGGACCCCCCCTACCGAAATTTTCTGGCTGCGCTACTGTATATATATATATATTCTTTTTTTTTGTCCCCCCTCCCCTCAAACTTACGATCAGCAATCAAACAGGCCATCGAAGTCATGCCATTTCCAATCTTTCTTCATCTATAACATCAATATGCATATTAGACTTGCTCTGTCAGATTCTAGAACTTTTAAAAAGGTAAACTTGCTTAATATTTCTGATATATGTAGCCATATCAGGGTTGCCATGCTACCTGGAAAACCTGGAGAACCTGGAATAGTCAGGGAATTCAAAAATTGACTATAAAAGTCAGGGAAATGTTAGGGAATTTGAATATTTTAGCCAGAATCTGGAAAAGTCAGGGAATTTCAAATGATGAGTTACAAAAAATAAATAATTTTTCTGCCAACATAGGGTCATTTTTCTTTTTTTTTCTTTTTAGCTTCCACCATTTATTTAAACAATCCCACCCTTCTGTTCTGAAAGAAATTTCTTATCTCGCTTATAAGTAACAGATGCTATCATTATATGCAACTTTTATCATATGTGACTTTTGTGTTTTCAAGTGTTACCTTAATGATTTTGCCCTCAACACAACTAATGCTCAATATACAGTTAGACTAGAATTTTCTTAGAATATTTCTGGAAAACTTGGAAAAGTCAGGGAATTTCATTCTCCTGTTTGAGTGGCAACTCTGTCATATTGTCCTCTCCTTCCCCTGTTGAAACTAGTGATTGGCCAATTAACAACCTGACAAAGCTCTGTAATACTCGAACTTTCTCTATCCGTACACTACTGGCCATTAAATTTGCTACACCAGGAAGAAATGCAAATAACAGAATGATATTTATGAAGCACATACATTATTGTAGGAAGAACAATTTATTAAATTTGGTGGTATCTATCCTTAGAAATCAATACATAAAGCAGCCACATCTGATAGTAATACTAGCACTTATCTGCCCGGGCATTGTATCAAGCAGCAATTTGATGTTATGTGTGGCTACAGCACTCCATGCAGCTTCAACATGATGCTGACGATAGTTACTGGATAGTGGTGGCATACCATTCGCTTTTGAACAATTGACCAGGCGTTTTCAATTGGTGCAACACGCTGGCTAGAACAACAGTAGAACGCATTTTTCATCAAAAAATATCTGGACAACACAAATAACATACAATTGTGCACTGTCCTGCTTAAATGTTGTGTTATAGATGTCTTGAATATAGAGCAGAGCCATGGGCTATAACCCATCAGAAATGTAATGGCTGCTATTCAGAGTTACAGAAATTTAAACAAGAGGTGATAGATATGTGTATGCAATGACAGCATATACTATCATTCCAAGTGGTGAACCAGTATACAGTGACCATGATTTCGGCTACCCTAAAATCTGCATCACAGACAGGGATGCCTTCAGTGTATAATTAATGATGAATCTAGATGCAAGAATTTTGTGACGTCATCTTGTCAGACAGACCACAATTATTTTTACAACATCAAGAGGGTGGAATTGTAGAGAATGCACATTGCCATCTGACATTCAACATTGTCACTCTGGCCTGTCACCTGGAGTGATGGTTTTCTTCTTTTCATAGGTAATTTTACCAATCCTCTTGTAATTTTTTTTTTTTTTTAAGTTTTATTCCAACTTACATCTGCTGGCTGTAATAAACGAGTACATCTAGAAGGAATCAATAATAAATTTATTTGCATTAACTTCTACAAGTGCTGATGCGGCCTTGGAAGTTTTATGGATAGGTGCACAATCTACAATAAGTAGATGCGTAACTTTGTTTTCATCTGCACCCCATACTTTGCAAACTCACTCTTTGAAAGCTTTTTCATGCATCCAGCCATTTTTTGTCGCTGTAACTCGAATGTTCTCAGGTACTACAAGTTTCGATAAAGCTTTACTTGTTTGTTTTTTTTCCCCGGATGATTCCTTCAAAATACAGTGACAGAATCTTGTGCCCTGAAGCACAAGTGTACAAAGCAACAGTAAAACCTTGCTTTTTACATCCAGTATTTTTTACTTGAACACATGATTCACCTTTTAGATTGTTTGTCCAATTTGATGACATATTGAAATGACATATTGTTTGATAAGAAAGCACCGCAGAACGGGCATTTTAAATTAATAAGTACAAAATTTTGAATAAACACCATAAAATACAATGAACTCACAACAATTGTTTTGGGTCAAAAACACACACAACCCTTCGTCAAGCGAACCAAGTAGGCATGAGTGAGCCAAGGCTGTAGGCAAGGGAGGGACCGGACGGGCCCAAGCCCCACCCCCTCCCTGAAATAAATGCTAAAAGGCTGTTTTCGTGAAGTCTCATGTATCAGGCAAACATTGCTGCCTGAAAAAAGAAAGGTTTAAAAAATATTAATCCACATGCAAATAACTCAATAAAACCTACTAATTCAATTGGGCTTCCCATTATGTTCTTTCTTTTCTATACTTAAGCTCTAGAGTGTCTTAAAACCCATTCAATCTTAATCTCGCTATATTTATTCACTTACTTTTATCCACCTTCTTGCTATAACTATAATAAACTATCCTACGTCATTAATTAAATCTTTTTACTCTCTTCTGTATTCAATAAAAGAAAGAATTGGAATAAAAAAAATTTGACTTTCGATTTTTGATGGATTTACATGTTTTGAGAGAACTTGAACACGATTTGACCATTTTTAGAAAATGTCTATCTGTGTGTGACAAAAATTTTGATCCAACTGTATCTCGGGAACTATTGTACTGCATAGAATTACATATGAATTTATGTGCAGCTGCACCATAACATAAATTAGTGCATATTACTGTTTGGTGAACATCATCCAACAGGTGGCGTTGCCATTTGGATTTTTCTGAGTTTTTAACTTGGTGGTATAGGAAAATTTTTTTTATAAATGTACACAATAAGAATTATTTTTAATGAATCATTATAAAATTAAAAAGAATTATTTATGATAGTGATAATCAAGTAGGTAAAAAATTTTGACACAGAGGAGCAACACTTCTTGACTGGGGATGAAGTTTTCCCCCCCAAGGGGGACAAATATTCAATATGGGTATCTTTTAAAACACTCATCAATATCTTTAAAACGAATAGTTGAACTATTGATCTATGATAATTTGAATCAAAATTTTCCATTTTTTTCATTTTTAACAAAACAAAAAGAGAAAAAAAAAACATTTTTTAAGATATCGCTAGTGAATATGAAATTGACTTTCTTTGGACATTAGTGATATATTTTTATTAGAAACAAATCATCTGCATTCATCATGGAAATTAATTTTAATAAATAAAAGTTTTAATAAAATTATTTGTATTGAATGAATTTGTATAGGAAAATACAGAAAAAAGATATGTGCACAAGGCATGTGACCTGAGTAGCAGGGGTCTATAAAACTCGCCCTGAAAATGCCATTTAGCCTTTTATGCCCTAAAAATGGTATATAATGCAAACTGCCATATTACTCCCATAAAACCTATGTTTATTGGTGCACAGTGTGAGGCGGAGGTGGGCTCATGAAACTATGTATGCCCCAGGCCTCACATGAAGTTAATAAGGGTCTGTTTGTGTCAAGATCGAATTAACTTCGTGTCAGGCCTGAGGCAAACATACTTTTGTGGGCCCCAGACTGCACCATTCATACTATACATCTATCAGCAAAGGTACATACTTATATACCTCTATATGAGACTAAAATGGCAGAATTTTGCATTTTACCATACTATTTCTGTCATTTTTAGAGGCAAAATGACATTTTCAGGACTAGTTTTAGGGCCCTGTGCTATTTAAGGCTCTGGGCACATGCCACTGTGTTAATCAGACCCTGGTTTGTGTGGCTGTATGTGTTTTTTTGTGTACGCATGTGTATATTATATCATATTCGGTGACCTTGTATTAGAGATATGATTGCCCCCCCCCCTTCCCAAGAAAAAATACTGGCTACGGCCTTGATTGCAGCACTCGGGAACAGTGCTACATGATAACATGGGAAAGTGCTTCATAATTTATGAGTTGATTTTACTTTCCTATGTTTTGGATTTAAAGAATTTTAAAACGTGTAAATATAACAAAAACTCAATTTCGAAACTTTGATCCTAAAAAAAAAAACTCTCTCTACCATATATGAGTAAGAGAAAGTAAACATACTGCTTGTAATTAAATTAAAATAAGAAAAGAAATAAAAAAAAGAATTCTATAAGAGGGGTTAGTAATCAGATTCTCTCTTTTCCCTTTCCTATGTAATTCTATGGAATTTTTGTTGTTTCGTATTATAAGGATATCCCTTTCACAAATAAATTTTTTCGAATTCTGTTTTTTTTTTTTTTTTTTTTTTTTTTAATACTTTCTGTTTTTTGAATTCACATTTTGAATATGTCGCCTTTTATCTTAAGGAACAATATCTTTAAAAAATCAATTCAAATATTTTATTTCATTAAGTAAACTTAAGGCTCTAAAATTCAGTCTCAAAAAGAAATGTTTAAACGTAGAAATAGAAGGGAAAAAAAATTGCTTCCTAAGATAATAGGTGAATGTTCAAAGAGGTGAATTCAAAAAACAGAATTTGGAAAACTTCATTTTTGAATGAGGTATTCTTATACTATGAAACAACACAAATCTCACTGGATCACATGGGAATGAAGAAAGAGAGAATATGACTACTAACCCCTCATAAAGAAATAATTGAAGTCATCTTATGCACACTCCTATTATAAAATTCACCTCTAAAAATTTTAAAAGAGAAAAATTGAATTTTTAGATTAAGATGAGTAATTTAATGAATGGTATCCGTGGAAATTCATAAATTCTGTAATGTTACAATCTGCCAGCACATAAAGCATTAATACAAGAAGTTTAAAAAAACAATGGTGCAAATATTTTACATAGTATCGCTTTAAAAAAATTTTCATCAAACGAATTCAATGAAAATTGATGCAGTAAAATGAGAGCATTGACTTTTTCAATAAATATAGATGACATCAATCATGTTCACTCTAAAAATGGATATCTGCTTATTTGCCTGTATACATGGTGATAATTTTCCTTAAAGTATAGGGGAGAGTAGGGCACCTTTGGACATGGCCCACATTGTGACACCTTAAATTTTAGCTTTGATTTTGTAAATGGAATTAGTTTTCTTAGGACATCATAGTTGGCAGCACAGTCAACAGTTCAGTGTAATTTGGAATTTCTCACATTAGCAGGTAAAGATTAATCGAATTTTCTTTGTTTTGAAAGATTCAAAGTTTCATTAACCTTTTACAGACCGAATTTAGATCCAGGTATATTTTTCATTAGTTATTTGCATATTTTACTTTATAATACTTTAGTTAAGGGATTTTAATCATTTAAATGGAAAAATATACATACATAAATATTAATTGCCATTAATAATAATTATTAATATTCTTAAATTATTAAGATTAATATTATAGATTATTAATATAATCTGAATAATATTATCAAGTTTGATGTACTTTTTGATAATAAGAGCTGTTTAAAATAAACCAACTGATATTCAGAGTCATCGGATACTTTCAAATTTTTATGAATTTTCTTATTTGTGCTCTTTGGAAAGAAATATGAAAATGATCATTTTGGGGATTTTTTGTACAGTTACCAACTAATGATAGGAATGTTGCTTCTGTTTTAAAAAATCAAGTCATCTTTTAAGTATGTCTGCTAATTTTTTCAAGTCAATATTAGTGCAATTTAATTTTTTAAATAAGCTTTAATTTGATGTTCTCAATTGGGAACATTGGCCTGTAAAAGGTTAATGGGTGATTTCATAAACAAATTCATTGTACAAAATATAAAATAATTTAAATCTGAGTATGTGGAAATTAAAATATGAACTTTCATAATAATTTTAATGTTAGAAAATGCATTGTACTACTAAGCCTAACTTTTGGAGCGTTACATTATGATAATGATCCACCACTATGCAATGCAAAGAAAGCAATATTTATATGTACTATATAAATTTATTGAGATTTAAAATGTGTTAAAATTGAAAAACTGGTTATTAGTATTAAGAAAATTATTTTTTCTTTAGAATATAGATGAAAGCAATTTTCAAATGTAAAATACAATATTTATTAATGTAATATAATAGTATACTATACATCGTCATTTATAAGGCTCTAAATATATAAATAAAGATTTATTAAGCAATTACGCTTAATATTTTTTATGCATTAAAGTTTTATTGTCAGTGTCCCAAACTGCCCCACCTATTGGGGCAGGTTGGGACATTCTAGAGATTTTAATTTATTTTATTTAATTTATTTATTTTATTTATTTATTTATTTTTATTTTTTTTTTTGCTGAGGTTAAATTTGATGGAATATTGCTTAGGAATAAATTTTAACTGAAACAGCAATGCTTAAACTTTATATCAAACTGAGTTTGGAGAAAATTGAATAAAAAATAAATTTTCTAAAAATCATTATTTAAAAAGTACCCTACCTTCTCCTACATATTATTTGAATTTTGGTGATATTTTTTGGTGCTTAAAATATAAATTCTTTTCAATAGATTCGACAATGTGCTTTTTATTTTTTTTGCAAACCTGTGTAAAGTTTCATGTTGGTAAATTAAATTGTATTAAATCCTTTTTTTATGCAATGCTGGATTATTCAGCTTAATATGGATTTAAAATAAGTGACAACATGGAAAAAAAAAAGAGGAGAATGCTGAAACTTTCAGAATAAAATGAACAGTTGGCCGTGAATTTTTTTCATTACTTCATTTTGTTAATGTCTTACGTACACTTTAATGTCGTTAAGGAGATACTTAACCTAACCTGGCCGGCAGACTAACCCCTTGATAGTCTATAAATAAACTTGTTTTATAATTTACTCATTACCTAATGTATTTTTTTTTTTTAATTCCATTTTCACATTTAGAAAAACTTCACAGCTATTTAAATGTTTCTCGTTTTTCAAAAATTTATTTTTTAATTTTTAATATTTCGTTTTAAAGCTGTAAAATGCGAAAAATTGACTAAGAGCATTTTTTCACTTTATTGCATCAAAATGAAACATTAAAATTTATAAAAATCCATTTTTGGAAAATGGAAAATATTTAAATGGTTGTGAATTTTCGAAATATGAAAACCGAATTTTAAAAAATACATTGGGTAATGAGTAATTTATAAATATCAAATTTCTCCATACAACTACCAGGTCAACTGGTCAAATTAGATGAACTATCCCCTTAAACCAAAATCTTAGTGGCTAAAAGGGGGAAATGGAGTTTTCATTACAGCAACTTTGTCTGGCAGGAAATTTCGAGATATGAAAATTCGTCTAAGTGAAGTTAAATATATAAAAGGGGTGGCAAACTGAATCTTGCCTGAGGGTGGCAGAACACCTAGCGATTAGCCTGTTCATAAGATTCAACAGGCTTTCAGGACGATGACACATTATGTATGAATGAGTAGTACAAATGCTTCAAAGATGGCCGCTCACCAGTGGACGTGTTGATCGTTTTCCTTGAATTATGCGGTGTGGTACATCAGGAGTACACACCACAAGACCAAACATTACAAAGCAGTACTACCAGGTGGTCCTTTGCTGTCTTCGTGATGCTATGCGCCCCAAACGACTGGATCTGTGGGCAGTGAAAACTTGGAAGCTTCATCATGATAACATGTCTGTCCATTCTGTGCATTTGATTCACAATTTCATCACCAAACACAACATTCCTGTGGTTCGTCAGACTCCTTACTCACCCGACATGGCTCCCTGTGATTTTGGGCTATTTCCCAAGCTGAAAATTCTACTAAAAGGGTCCTGATTTCAGTCAAGAAAAGACACCATGTGGAATGCGGCAACACGGTTGCTCACCATTCTAAAAACTGCGCTCCCTAGGTGATTCCAAGGCTTTCTAGGATTCCTAGGCAGGAACGCTGGACAAAATATGTATAATACCAAAGTGACTACCTTGAAGGGGATTAGTGTATGAATTTCCAAATCAACAAATGTATTTTTGTCAACTAATGGTTTAATACTTTTCGAACACACCACATATGTTTGTGTTAGCAAAATTTTCACGAAAAAATGCATAGGATTTCACGAAGCTTTATATTTTGTTCAATCATGATAAAAATTGGTACTGAATAGATTTTGCTGTATATCACCTTGCAGGTGGCACTGGAATGCTGCTATAACCACCATTTATTGAAAAGCTATATCTCAGCTTCTATAGTATATGTGCACAACACTTTATATGTAAAATGGTTATCAAAAACTTTGCCAGTTCAATTTGAATGCATATCGTCCTACAGGTGGTGCTATTATGCTGTAATTTTTCCTACTTATGGGAAGAGAATATCTTAGCATATATAGTATATAAACACTTGATATATAAGATGACTAATATGTAGAGCTATGATGAATCAGTCTGAGTGCATATTGGCTGATAGGTAGCACTGTTATGTAGCCTTTTTCAGATTTTAGGTTGTTAATTTTCTGACCAATTATTATATTACTATGATACAGAAGAAAATTTTGTGATAGTTCAGCATACTAGTTTTTTTTTTTTAATTATTATTATTACAACGTAATGGTCTTTTTGTACTATTATGCAATATATATGGAAAATATTAGCTTTTTTTACAGATATACTATCAACAGTAAAATTTAATACTGGTTTTAAAAATTCTGTTTTTCATTATAAAGATTAAATTAATAATAAAAGGAATTGTTATTTTTTCTATTTATACGATAAAGATAGTTAATAACAATTGATAATAATTTCTTTTTAATTTTCATAAAATTTCTGCGAAAGATCTGTATTAGATCAGTTGAAGAAAAAAATGGATCCAGATATTGTATTGTACTAATACTGATCTTTTTTTTTCTTGCGGATATCCACAATTACAAATACGGAGCTCACTTCTAATTAGAAGTGATGGCTTGAAATTCAAGATGACACACGGGTCTCCAACAGAAAAAGTGCATAAAATGTTTTAACTGTTTCTTGTCGATTTTTACTTACTTGAGCTGAAAAATATAGTTAAAAAGTGTCACCAGCTTTTTTTTTTTTTTTTTTTAGTTTAATTTTGCATAAAATTTCTCTTCAGCATGAAATATGGTATCCTATTGATGATTCTAAACACCATATCCAATGACTATTTCTTGCATTAAAATAACATTCATGTGAGTGAAATGAATCTAAAATGGAAATTGGGAGAAATAGTGTGTTTGGAGGGGTATCAAAGAGAAGAAAAGAAGAGCGAACATAAAATGTTAAATACACAAATTTTCCATTAGTGACCAGAAACTTTTTATATCGGACATATTGTCAAATATCTTAAAAAGCTCTCAATAAATTATCTTGAAACTTCAGGAGTGCAAAGAACATGTTATGCTTCATGTATTTCAGCAAAAGTGTTGACTCAAAAGGAGAAAAGAGACCAATAAAAAATTAAAGAAAAAACAGAAAGTTTATAATCACCCTGTAAAAAGTAATATTTGAAATATGTTCTAGTTGTAACATGTGAATTATGAAGTTTCTTCTAATTACCTATATTATTTTGTATGAGACTATATTGATAGGGATATAAAGGTTTCTTTTTTAGAAAATCGAGGGGGGGGGGGTATTATAACATGCAAGGTATTAAACCCAGTGTAAAGCTTTTTTCTTTAGGAAACTTGATATACTACATTAGGTACAATATACTGCAATCAGAATATAAAAATACTAAATATCTAATAAAATATGAGCAATTTTACTGAATACTTTTTAACTGTGCATGCACAAGAGTTAAATTTTCATTTGCAAAAATTTTTAGCCAAATATATTCAGCTGCTTATAGGAAAACCTTAAGAAAATATCCTGAAAACGAAAAAAATATCATTGATAAAATGAGCTGAATTTCAGTTCCTCTCAAAAACTAGTATGTTGTGGCCACCACAAGACTTTCTTCTACATTTTCCTATACAAATTCATGCAGTACAAATTATTTATTAAAATTATTTTCCATGATAAATGCAGACAGTTTTCATCTCAGAAAAGTGTAACACTAAATGTCAAAAGAAAATCAATTTTATGCAATTCCAAAAATATCCTAGGAAATGCATTTTTTCTTCTTTTTTTTGTTAAAAAAAAAAAAAAAAAAAAAAAAAAGATAAATTTGCTTAAATTGTCACAGATCTATGGTTCAACCATTTGTTTTAAAAGTTTTGACGAGTTCTTTTGAAAAACACACGTATTGAAAATTTACCCCCCCCCCCCTCCCAGGGTGGGGGGAAAGCGATTATCCTACATGCACACAGTTTTTTTCTTAGTTTACCACAATTGTTATAAAAAATTCATATTAATTCAACAATCATTTGTTAAAAATTACTCTTATTATGTACATTTATACAAAATTTTGCTCTATACTGCTATGAAAAAAATTGGATGACAGCGCCACCTGTTGAGCGATTGGTCCCAAAATGTAATCAGCACCAGTTTAGGTCAACGTCCAACTAAATACTAAGTTCAGTTAAATTTAATACTTTGGTTTGTGAGATACAGCATCCACAAAATTTGTGATACACACACACGCACAGACATTTTCTAAAAATGATCATATCGTATTCAGGACATCTCAAAACATGTAAATCAATCGAAAACCTCATGTCAAAATTTTTTGTGAATCTAATACTTTCATCTTATATCTATAGAAAAAAGAAAAAATAGGAAAATGGTAGGGTTTTTGTCAATTTATGTACAATCAACAGACACTATATTATCTTTGATTGAATCTTAATTAAATTTAGGTAAATCCTTTATAGTTTTGCCCCTTTTTATTTATTATTTATTTACTTATTTTTTATTTTTTGAGAGGAACTGACAGTCCATTCTACCCACAATAACTTTTTGAATTTTCACAATTATTTGCTTGGGATTTTCACGTTAAGTACAGTCGGTAACAAAAGTGTCCGAACACTAGCAAAAATTCCTATGTAAAAAAAGTATACTTAATACGGTTCTGTTCAATAAATCCTTATCGAATCATGTTCTTAGACTGACTAAGAAGAGGATTCGATAAGGATTTATTTAACAGAACCGTATGAAGTGTACTTTTTTTACATAGGAATTTTTGCTAGTGTTCGGAGACTTTTGTTACCGACTGTACCTCATTACATTTTGCCAATATATAATGCCGATGAAATTTTGTTAACGCCTACACCTGTGTAATTAAAAATTATTACACATAGCAAAGTTGAACACTTGTTAGGCACCTGGAGTCATCTATCAGGTTATCAAAGAGAGTTGTATTCGATTCCACTACCATTTCTCCAGAAGAGCTCTCTCCAAATGTGGAACCATTTATGGGAGAGATGGTTCCACTGGGCAGCAACTCTGCTCAACATGTCCCAAACATGTTCTATTTTGTTCATGTCTGGATAACATGCTGGCCAAACCATTCACATGATTCTTTCATTGTAAAGAAAACATCCATCAACCAATCACAATGTAGCTTAAAGTTGTCAGTCATTCAAATGAAATTTTTTAAGGAAACTACAAAAACTAGGGATAAAGAACTACCAAAAACATAATGATTGTATTGCTATAAAACTAAAATGTCAGAGATTTATCTCTATTCATAAGAGGTTGGTGCAACCATATACTACTTCAGAACAACCCATCCACCTCTCATGTTCTTGCTCAAGTATTGTATTGTTTTGAATCTCATTCATGTTCCTCCCAGAAAAAAAAATGTATCTATTATGAGAAATAACTGTAAAACGAGACTTGTTGCAGAAGAGGACATTCTCTATTCATGCCTTCTCCAGTTGACATGCTATGCTGCCCCAGTCTCCATGAGCAGTGTGATAATGTTAAGTTAACAACATACATATATGTCTATGGGCATGCAGACCTACAGTGTGGAATTGATTTCAAAGAGTTTTACTTCAAACTGTCGTGCTGTAGTCAAGTAAAGGTGATGTTGCAAAAGAGTGATGTTTAGAATTCTTTTGGTTATCATCCTTAAGTATCTTTCTTCATTTACCACTGCTGATCTACTACATTGGCTTGGTTTTTGGGGTGCATTTGGGATATTTATTGATGTCAGGAAATATTGGCAATATTACCAGATATCAGAAAAAAAATATCTGTGAATATTTTTTAAAGGGAGGAGGGAGCATTTTATATTCTCCATTGTCATATTTTTGTATTGGCCAATATCTTTGTGCTACCTGGGTTTGTTATTTATTTACACTCATGTCCATAAATTAAGGATAATGCTAGCTGAGGCAAATAAAGGTTCAGAAACAAAACAAACATGACTTATTCATAAAGTCCATTTATTAAACAAAAGATCACGAACAAAAAAAGGTGGTTTATGTAGGATACCATTTATAAAAACTACGATTTTTGCTCCCTGAAGCAATTACAAAAAATATCCCCCTTACAAAAACTTAACATTACATGGTTGGTATGATGGCTAATACATTGTATGTCTCTCAGATGATGAAATACAGCCCTTACAACGCCTAGGAATGCTGAGTATTAAATTATTGATCTTATCTTGGAGAAGGTTACTCTACTCAGTAAGCAATGCTCTCCGAAGTTTCGGTACACATGTAGGAGGTGGTTGACGGACTACAACTCGTCGGAAAAGCATGTCCTACACATGCTCTATCGGATTCTAGTCAGGTGAGAATGCTGGCCATTCCATGCGGGTGATAGCTTCAGATTGTAGGCATCCGTGTACAACGTTTGCACGGTGAGGACGCGCATTGTCGTCCATAAACACAAATTCTGAGCTCATGGCACCCCTAAACAAACGTACACGTTGTTCCTGAATGATGTCCCGATAAATTTGGTCAATCATTCTTCCGATTTGAACATGCAGATCTGTTCTGGTGCCCAATATAATCCCCCCCCCCCAAACGAGCACTCCTGCCCCACACGGTGTCGTTCAATGACTTTGTTTTGGTGGTAACGGGTACCTGACGCTCTACATATGAAAGTCTGGCGTGAATCACACTGCAAGCTAAACCTGGACTCGTCGGAAAACATCACACAAACTCACTGTGCCGCTGTCCACATTGCATGTTCTCTACTCCAAGTTAACCGCTGGCACAGTGCATTGCCGTGAGTGGAACACATCTAACAGGCCTGCGAGCATATAGACCAATATCTCCCAAAGGTCTATCCACGGTTTGTCTTGAAACTGTGGCTTTCGTGGCTGCAGACAGCTAACGAGACAGGTGTGATGCTGTGCTTTATCTGCTTATTTTGGCAGTTACTACCAAATACCGGTGGTCATTCGGAATTGTAACTCGTCGCCGACCAGTACTGTAACGTCGATTGGCATTTCCATCATTTTGGAATCGTTGCTAAAGCCTAAAGATGACACTTTGGGCGATTCTAAGTTTCCCCGATACTTGTATCTGAGTACGTCCACATTCTAGTCGGCCGATAATTCTACCACGTAAAAAAATATCTGCATGCGTCGTCTGTGTCATAACTATTCGGTTGTGGCACTGAGCGGCACACAGAACGCTTGGGAACAATTTTCCTTCTTTGCTCCCATTCCTTATCTACCCCCTTCTTACACTTTCGTCATTGTAACATCATATCGGCGTCATCTGATGGCTTCTTATAATTTGCATATTATTCTTAAAGATGTGTGTGGTATTTCTACAGGTGAAATTTTTGCATTAAAGTTCGATTTCAGTGTTAATCTGAATTATCCTTAATTTATGGACATGAGTGTAGTTTGCGTTCACAAGAAAATTTGCAGATTTCGAAATTTGGAGCATTTTTTCCTACTTTGCACAACTTTTTGATGAAATTGCGCCGAATGTGACTTTCGAAAAGTTCTCACTGAGGATTAATATTGTGATGTCATGTCTCTGGGCCACTTCTTTGGGATAAGTCCTAGATCGTCGTGTACCCACTAGCGGCCAAGCAGTTCTGCACTCAAAACTGGTAGATGGATCCCAGGTCGCGGTCATCGACCTAAACGTTTGGAGTTTTTTGTGGTTTTCTCCAAAGCTCACGTAAATGCTGGCTAGGACCCCTTTAAAAGACTACCGTGGAGGGCATTCCATCTGTAGGCCTAGGACCCTAGCAAAGTCAATTGACCTTAAACCCTACAACCAACCAACTAACCTAGATCATCGGCAACTGCCCATTGCCTTGCTCTAGGCTGGGATTGTATTGCCTCACTTGAGGCTATCATAAGCTTAAATTCTGTGTTACAGTCAGCAGCAAAATTATTGAAGCACTAGCAATAATTCGTATTTAAAAGATGTGCATCTAATACTGTTTTGTTAAGTAAATATTTGTCGAGTCATGCTTTTATTCTTTATGCTGTTTATAAAAAAGTATGTTGATGATAAAAATTAGCGATCAAACTAAAAAGAAATATGAAAAATGTAGATGTGTGCTTCAATAATTTTGTTGCCGACTGTAAGCTACAGGAATCTTAATTTAAAATACAAACAGTTGGAATATAGTCAGTCATAGTGCAAATTTTCCCCGCAAACGTTGAAAGCTTCCTCTCGTTTTACTTCTCCATTATCAAAATCATCGTAGATACAAACAATTTGTAAAACTTAAAAAGAAAAAAGAAATCTTATGCTTTTGTTCTTTTTCTCATTTTTCTATGACGTCACCAACTGCCCACTGCGTAGTTCTAGTGCGACATTAACCCACTTAAACTCAACCTCATTTCCTCTGAAGTAGATGCTTCGTCGAAGGTTCGCATTGCTCAACATCTAATAAGAAGAATGTGATCATTTCTGGTTGTCTGAAAAATTTTTGCGCTCACTCTTAATGCTCTTATTTTGGTCTTCAAGAAACAACTTTGTATTTTAATATATAAGTTGAATGTTTTTAAACAAAATGAGTTATACTTTAGTTAACAATATATTCTTTAATTTATAAAAACCTTAACCTTATTTATACAAATATTTGATATAAACACATTTTATAGCAAACAAACTTTAACATTACTTAATTTTCATAGATGAATCTTCTTAAATTTATAATTAGTGTTCATTCAGTTTACTTTGCATTGAAGCATGTTCTTAACTCATATCAATTATAACGAATGATCAATAATTAGGCATTTATTCTAAAAGCTTGTTGTCAAATAGTTTAAGTAATAGTTACTCCCATAATAATACCAAGAATGACACCAACAGTAACGACACCTAAAATTATCCACAAAACTATCAAGTGTCCTTTGCAGCAAACTTGCTCTACACTGTAAGGATCGATCGGCTCTTTTGTGGGATAAGAGTTCATATGATTTCTTGGAAGTGTCATGGATTTATTGTACGGGTCTCTTACTTGTATTGGCTCCATAATTACTGGCATACCCAGATGATGTGGAGGACGCATCATCGGATTAATCATATGAGGAGGCACAAATGGTGGTATTTCAGGGTGAAACGGAAAATGTGGTGGTGGGTGACTATTTACAAGAGAATGTTTGGATCCATGAAAAGCTTTCTTGTCTAGACCAGCAAGGTTAAGAGGTCCGCCAACTGGAGGAGCTCTAATATCAAATAATGAGCCATGCCGTCTCATTGGACCATGATTCCCCCCATGTATTGGACATGGGTCTTGACTTTCCATGGCTGCTGCAAAAGCTAAAGCTGGTACGCTTCTTGTGGATCTCAAAGTACCAGAAGAAGCATTGCTTCTGTAAGGACCATGAAAAAAGCTATCTACTGGTGGAGTATTTCGATGGGAATATGAATCAAGTCGATCACTTCTCGCTGATGAAAAATGATCTAATCTTTCATTACGTATGGTGGCGTAGTGATCAAGTCGTTCCTCGTGTCTCTCCATGTTACTATGGCGACTGAGTGGCCTATAATGTTGTCTGACAATTGGCACTTCTTCACGGTCATCTGAAGAGGATGATGTAACTGAAGAAGATGAAGCTCTTCTTGCGTATGGGTTATTGAAAGTCATTTCACGGTGCCTCCATGCCATTGGTATTCTTGGATCCGTGGCTTCTACTTGCCGTGGGATTGAGTTTTTCCTCAAGCTGTCCATCACACTTCCACCTAAAACATGCAAATATTTTATTTATAACTTATGCTAGCAAAATATTTTTTTATTCATAATATAGTAGGGGAAGCCGGGGTAATAAGAGACAAAAGGGGTAATAAGAGACAGAAAATATTAATAAAATCTATACTATTAATCTAACTAACTTGAAATAAATGTCTCGTATTAATTTCATTAAATGGACTCCTCTTGATTTTTTAGGTGATTTTTGAACTTAATTTTTTTGTTAAATTCTTTTTTTAAATTTTCATTAAATCCTTGTCTCTAATAACCCCACGCGGAGTAATAAGAGACCAGGCTTGTAACTGTCCATATATAGTAATGTAAAATCATGTGAGATAATTAAAGATATCTGGAAACAATTCTGAATCAGCCAATAGTTTTAAATTTTTATTATTTTCATCCATTCAAAAAATATATTTGCTCGAAAATTAACTGTCATAAATGTGTTTGTGAAATTCATTTCTTTTAATATTAGGTCCTAAATAATATAATATTGTACTTAATGATAGTTCTACATAATCAACATAACCTAGGGTTTAACCAAAAACATCAATATAATTTCTAAAATGGGCAGAAAATATTTTACCCATTTTCTAAAGTGTAGTCGAAAATAGGCAAAAAAGACGTATCTTTGAAGTGTATACAAGCGAACAAAATATTTTTCTAGTAATTATAAATGAACTTATTTATTATGTAATGAAGTATTAATGACTAAATACTAACGTATACACATTCTAAACATAAATTTACATAATCATATCAACTAAATATGGTCTAGCCTAATGAGTGAAACTGCTTTTTGATTTAAAGTGAAAAAAAAAAATGTTCTCTTGGTAAACTTAGACTGGGCCTATCTTCGTAAACTAGTCAGGCAGAATTAACAGGAGCTACAGTTGGGGTGGACACAGGAATTAACAGTGGGGGTAATAAGAGACATGAGTCTCTTATTACCCCCACAAAAAATAAAAATGGGGTAAAACGAAACACGCCTAGAACATGTAAATAAAGAATGCTTTCAAGGTTTTAAAAAATTGTACATCAAAAGTCATAGTCTTGGTCAAAAGGTTACACATTAATAAATCCCAAACATCTTACTTACAAAAAATAATCTGGTGTGTCACTCACACGACTTTCTCTTACCCTGAAATTTAATACTATAAATACAGGTTGGAGATTAAGAGGTAAGATAACGAGTACTGTTATGTAAGCCTATGTTAAACAATTCATATTAAGCTTCTGAAGAGTTTTATATGATAATTAGTTCTGTGTGAGGGGGGCTACCGCCCCCCTCAACCCCCCGTTTCATTAATGCACCTACATTTATATAGAATTTAATTCGGTTATTAAAAAATATTTCTCTTTTTAAAAAATAATTTATTAAAATTATTATTTAAAAAAATTATCTTTTATGATAAGGCAGACGATTTCCATATTAGAGAAGTAGTTTAACACAAAATATCCAAAAAAGTCCATTTTATTCTCAATATTAAAAAAAAAAAAGTACGATTTTTTTTCTAAATTTTTTTTTTTCGTTAAAAGTAAAAAAATCGATAACTTTGTTGTAAATTATCGCAGATCGATGGTTCAACCATTCGTTTTAAAGGTATTTTCGAGCTCTTTTGAAAGATACCCATCATGAAAATTTACTCCCCTCGAGGGGGGACTTCCTCCCCCAGGGGGGGAGGCGAGGCTCCTACATACACAAAAAAAATTTCCCAGTTAACTGTCTCTATTACAAAAATTATATATTTGTTTCATTTCGTTTAGTGCAGTCTATAGACGTTAAACTCTATTTTCCTGCAATTTCCCCCATAGACGTAATGTATTAGAATTCTCTTGATTGTCCCTGTACACGAACCATTTGCTTGATCTTAACGAAAAGCTTACTGTAGCATCCCTATATGATACACATTTAGAATACCAAGTTTGAACTTTCTGCCATAATTTGTTTTTGAGATATGCTGATAACAGACAGACACACACACAGACACACACACACACAGACACACGCACAGACACACACACACACAGACACACACACACACAGACACACAGACCATTTGCTAAAAACATGATTTTCGTATTCAGGGGACCTCAAAACGTGTAAATATAACAAAATCTCGCGTTCGAAAATTTGAGCCAAAAACAATACTTTCTCTACCTTATGGGTAAGAGAAAGTAAAAATAAAGAAAAATTTAGAAAAAGTCATGAACTTTCAGGGTAAGTTCAAAGTGAAGGCTTTTTTTCGTCGTATAAAAATAATTCAAAAGATGTTATAAACTTTTCAATAAGTGTATTGTAGTAAAGAATAGACATGATACTTAATATTACATATTTTTAATGCTGTCTAAGTATATTTTTTGGTGGGTTTTTTTGACTGCGTCTCTTATAACCCCTGTCTCTTATTACCCCGGCTTCCCCTATAACATGTGTCATAATGTGAGCATTGTTATTTTTCGATTATTTAAAAGGGTACATAAAATTTGTCTTCTTCAAAAATGCATATACATGTATTTATACATGCAGGGTTATAAAAAATTAATATAACGATTATATAAAAAATGAATATAACAAATTTAACAGTTGTGAATTTCCTAAATGTGTAAACGGAATTTAAAATATATCTTAGGTAATGAGCAATTCTCATAACAAAATTTCCCGTAAAATAACATGGAATTCGGCTGCGGGTGACGGGGAAATTGCAAAAGTTACACTGAGGGGGGGGGGGGGGGATCCTTCGAGAAGGAATTAGTAGTCATTTTCTGAATCCCTAAGCTAGAAATATAGATTTACAAGCTATGCGTATGAGGTAAACAAATAACCTGGGTAGAAGAAATTATCCAGAATGTCTAGTCTACTTTTTACTAGATGGTGAAACAATATTATGAATATTATGAATCCTTTGTATTGACAAAAATTCTCGCTTGATTTCTTAGAATTCTGTCATAAACCAAGATTATAGTTGATAAAACTCGCCTCTTGAGTTTGCATTTATTTGTAGGGATTTTTAAATAAGTTTGACCCCACGATAATATGGGAAAACGATCTAGAACTGTAATAGGCGTTTTTAAAACTCGCTAGCAAAAGAAACTAGAATTTATAAGGATGACAGGGAATTATTTTTACGGGAGACACAATTTAGGTTGTAGACACCAGTCACAGAAATTTTTTTCAGTCCAGAGAGCAATCTTAATCATGGGAAAGATCTAAATGTACAGTCGGTAACAAAAGTGTCCGAACACTAGCGAAAATTCCTATGTAAAAAAAGTACACTTCATACGATTCTGTTAAATAAATCCTTATCGAATCATGTTCTTAGACTGACTAAGCACAGGATTCGACAAGGATTGTTAACCTTTCTCATTGTTATTAACCTTTCTCATGTAATTTTGTAGAATTATTATCGTAAATTCGTTTTTTTTTTTTTTTTTTTTTTTTTTTTTAATTAACGGGGAAATTTACATTAAATTCGCAGTTTATTTGTATAATCAAAAGAAAATTCATTCCATACTAGAATTTTATTCCTTCAAAATTATAGCCCCACCAGAAATCGTGAGGTCTTGCTGTCCAAGCTAGTGGAGTGGAAGTTCCGGGTTGGATCGCAGGTTGCACTCCTCGATCTGGTCTTTCAGAATTTTCCGTGGTTTTCTCTAAACCTTGTGTCAATATGGGCAGGGACCCCCTTTAAAAGATTCTCCCCACGTAGGGTGTCCACCCAGGCCTAGGACCCGCGTGCAGTCAATCAATCACGTTAAAAATTATACATTAGAAAATCTGTTGTATTACAAAAGAAACTGTCAGCCCTATTGCTAGTAAAAAGCCATTCATTTCACAAGGGAAAAAAAAAACTTTATGTTTCTGTAAACTTTCTGTTTATTGAACTACTAAAACTGATTTTTATTATAAAATACATGGTTTTTAACTAGCATTCAGCCTGGAAGATTTTCCCTCTATAAACAAGAGATTTGTGATTATTATTATTAATAATATATGCTGTATACAGACAATAAAATAAACACTTCAATATATGTAGACAAAAAGTATATTTAATAGCCAGAAAATTAGTATATATAAGTAAAAATCTCACCAATAATACCATTCTTTATTCCATTGATTTCCCTCATTTCAAATTAACATTAATTTAGAAATGCAACGGCTGAATCAGGTTTTATTACTGATGAAGTTACATGATTTGGTAGAAAAATATTCTGTTTAAAATGTACTAGATATTAAACTCTCTGTACGTAACGTGCATTTAACACAAATAGTATACAACAGAAACAGAGACACTTTTGTTTTTAGAGGGGAAATTTCAGTTATTAAAAATAGATTACAAAAGGATCAGTTAGTACAGTCGGCAGCAAAATTATTCGAGCGCTAGCAATAATTCTCAAAAAAAAAAAAAAAAGAAAAGTACACTTAATACTGTTTTGTTAAATAAATCCTTGTCGAATCCTTTTCTTAGACTGACTAAGAACGTGACTCCACAAAGATTTATTTAACAAAGTCGTATTAAGTGTACCTTTTTTACACAGGAATTATTGCTAGCGCTCGAAAACTTTTGCTACCAACTGTACTATAGTTATGAATTATAACATATAAAACTGGAATAAAAGAAAAAATAAATGAATGAAACAAATTTTTACATTTTTTTTTCTTTAATTTAGGAATCAGAAACTTCTTTTCGTAAATATTATCAAATATTAGGATTACAATAACAAGTCATTATTACTACTACTTTCAAAATTTGTATCACTAGACTAAATGATTCTAGATAGCAGAACTACTGACGAAAAATGTATGGTTGAAAGAATGTTTGATCAAAATATATTAGTATTAAACTATGACACTAGGTGTCAGCACTATATGTAAAAAAAAAATTTTTTTGCGCGTCCAGTTTCATAATATCGCTTTAAATACTACCATGGACGTGTTATCTAAGTCCGTGAATACTACTTTTGGAAGTGAAAGACTTTTCGTACATTTTTTCCTCAGCACTCTTTGTAAAACAATAGTTTCAACTCATTCATTTACATTCTCTCGTAGTCATTAATTTTTCTTCTTTCTTTTGATTAATGGTAATATCGAAATAACATTGAAAAAAAAAAAAATAATAATAATTAATCTGAAATACAGTAAGTTTTTCATTAAACAAATTATTATTTATATAAGGGCAATAACCTTTTTATCATTTAATTGCGAAAATACTTTTTTAATTATTATGCTTCTTGATGCAATTCTTAAACAATTATTTCAAATAAACGTAATTACTACAATGCCCCCCCCCCACCGAAAAAAAAAGTCATTGCCTAGTCGTTTGGAGCTTTCCATGGTTTTATCCGAAACTCGTGTAAATACGGGATAGGATTCCATAGGAAGACTCCCATGTAGGGTATTCCACCCATAGGCCCAGGACATAGCGTAGTCAATCGACCTTTATCCATACAATCACAACCTGATTTCAGGAATTTAGAAGTAATTTTAATGATAAATTTAATGGTTACTGATATATCCGAGGAACATTACTGTTGAATACTGGGCAATTAATTACCCGAAATTTCCTAGGAACATTCTAGAATATTTTTATGGTGTAAAAATTTTTATTAAAAATCTTGTAAAAGTAAACCTTTTATTATGCAATCAAAAATTTTGTACAACTTTAAGGTTTTCAATGTTGTTATCATTTTATTTTCCTTAATTTATCAAGCGATATCTGTAATTAATAAATGGGTTATCTGTTCAGGATATAAAATGTTTTAGTGAAAGACATTGTACTTTATTTATTTATTTATTTATTTTATATATATATATATATCACTTTAGAAGATGTTTTAAAGCAAACGAGAAAAGTAGAATTCACATGCACCACAAAAATTGTGAAGAAATACAGAGTTTTATGGTTGGTCTTTCTTTCTTTTAAAAACTGGAGCTCTTTTTCTAAAATTATTGTACCCCCAACGCAGACATAGAGTGATGTGCAAATTATTAGACTCACCGTAAAAATTACACATCTCTTTACATTATGTCTTTACTTTTAACTATTTCAGTTTAAAAAACTTGTAGGGTGTAAAGAATGTGTTATAACTTTATTTATTTCAGCGGAATTTTTTTCTCGAAAGCAAACAGGGGACCAGTAACAAATTAAACAAAACACAGAATGTTTAGGATCACTCTGTACAAATGAATGTTTGCAATTCGTTCTCGCTATATCATGCGACTATGTTCTTTCGTATCATTATCTATATTAGTTTGCATGTGAATAGAAGATATATTCATGGAGATATAAAAGTTTCTTCAGTCACAAAAAAAAAATTAAAGTAAGAGAAGACGTTATATAACCTAAAGAGAAAATTGTTATTAGGATGTCTGAGTATTTTTAGCCGAATAGTATGTTGTTTAATTTAATGTTTTTGCACTTCAAATAATTTGAGCCCATAGGTCATAATGATAAAGAACTTGTCGTTGAGTCCCTGTAAATAAAAAACTAAAAGTGCTAGATCCACCATAATCTATACAATTCAGGCTACGGGGATCTATAACATGTATATATATTTAAAGCTATGAGACATTTAGACGCTATCGAACTTTAAATGATTTCAGTCCATGGACCACAATGATGAGGAATTTTTCGGCCTATAACATGTATATAAATTTTCAGTCCATTCAAATAAGACGTTTAGACATTATCGCAATTTAAATAATTTAAGCCTAAAGGCCATAATGATAAAGAAATTTTCTTTGTGTACCTGTAAATAAAAACTATAAGTGTATAATATAGCTATAATACAACTATAATATAACTCTATAATATAAATATAACTATACTATATAATACCAAAATCTATACAATTTGTGCGACTGGGACCTGTAACATGTATATAAATTTTGAGCTCAATCAAATAAGGCATTTAGATGTTATTGCACTTTAAATAATTTGAGCCCATAGACCATAATGATAAAGAACCATTCAACTCATTCGAACAAAGCATTTAGACCCTAACATGTTTCTGCACACACATACACATACATCATCGTAAAAATAGCGAAAATGAACTCAGGGGACTTCAAAACGTATAAATACACCAAAATCTCAAAATCGAATTTTGTCATGATTTTAATACTTTATATATATATGTTCGGAAAGTAAAAACATGAAAATATTATCAAAATTCAAAAAGATATCAATACAACGAGTTAAATTTTAGCTTATAACAAAAAAGAAGCAAAAAAGATTAGGTGTTTTATCAACATTTCTATTTTGAATCAACTATAGTTAATGGATTAAAATTGAAATGCGGATCAATCTTCTTGTCTTTTTGTGAGAAATTAAAAATTAACTCATTCTATCGACGATATCTTTCTGAATTTTTATAATGTTTGAATATAGATTTTTTTAAATGGCAACTCAACATTTGGATAATAAATTATGCAAAAGAAACTTTTTAAAGCTTGTTTGATAATTTATAAATAATTTAGTAAAAATATTCATATTTCATCAGCTTTTTGATATTTTTATATTCCGATCGGGGTATATTGTCTCAACTGTAGTAGTACGTTCTCAAAAAATAACGTTGCATTGGTTTAAAAATCCTACATATTATAAACAAAAAATGTTCGTGTTTGTTAAAGAAATCATTAGATGTCCATGAATATGCATTTTATTCACATTTAAATGAATAGAGATAATTATAAGAAGGGACATAATTACATGCTACAGCGACAACGAATTTCAAGCATTATTTTTACAAGGAGACCCGAAATATTCTGTCTTTCTTTAATTTGTTACTGGTCCCCTTTACCCCATCAAGTTTGGAAACTGAAATAGTGAAAAAATAAAGACATAAATTAAAAAAAAAATATGTAATTTATGCGTTGAGTCTAATAACACGGGTCTATGTCTAAAATTTTGATTTGGTAATTTTGGCTGATCTTTACGTTTTTTGGTGTGCTGAAACCGAAACTGAAGCCAGTTTTTCTCTATCAAATATAGCTTTCCATAAATATAGCATGTTGACCAACACAATTTCTTTCGTGACTCATCCACTAATATAATAATGTGATAAATTGTATAGTACGTTTACATGATTAATTATAATTAATCACAGAAAGATACAAGAAATTTCCGAAAATGAAGAAATTGTGTTGTTAGACACGCTGTATTGACAAAAATCTATACGTGATAAAGAAAAACTGGCTTCATTTTCGGTTTCAGCACACCAAAAAACTTACGTATGAGCTAAAATTACCAAATCTAATTTCGCCTACATTATTTTTGAAAACCTGTGTAAAATGGACACCACTGTACATGGTTAAAACATGTTCTTTATACACACACACACACATACACGCACATATATATATATATATTCTGATTTATTATACGGAAAGAGAATAAAATGAACCGCCTTAATTCCATTTATTTTTTCGATTAATGAAGCTGAAAAAAAAAATTGATATTTATTATTATTATTATTACTATCATTTTCGTTTTTCCATGAAACAATTTATGTGAATCACATGAGAAATTTAAATATAAAAATCAAATTTTACCACTTTATATACGCGTAAAACTTTTAATACATGTTAATATAAGTATGATGATTCTTACCAAGCCCTTACATTTTTATTTCCATTCCCTGATAATGCTTACAAAATTAAATATATGTGGGAAAATGTAACTACGTAAAAAATTACACTGAATTTGAAAAATGCTAGAAAGTAAAGTCTGAAAAAATGTAATTTTTGTGTTTGAAATGGATTTTAGTGCTTTATGCTTTATTTGTTTATAATGTACACTCATGTCCATAAATTAAGGATAATGCTAGCTGAGGCAAATAAAGATTCAGAAGCACAACAAACATGACTTATTCATAAAGTCCATTTATTAAACAAACGATCAAGAACAAAAAAGGTGGTTTATGTAGGATACCATTTATAAAAACTACGATTTTTGCTCCCTGAAGCAATTACAAAAAATATCTCCCTTACAAACACTTAACATTAGATGGTTGGTATGATGTTTAATACATTGTATGTCTCTCAGATGATGAAATACAGTCCTTACAACGCCTAGGAATGCCGAGTATTAAAATATCGATCTGATCTTGGGGAAGATTACTCTACTCAGTAAGCAATGCTCTCCGAAGTTTCGGTAACCATGTAGGCGGTGGTTGATGGACTACAACTCGTCGGGAAAGCATGTCTTACACATGCTCTATCGGATTCTAGTCAGGTGAGAATGCTGGCCATTCCATGCGGGTGATAGCTTCAGATTGTAGGCATCCGTGTACAACGTTTGCACGGTGAGGACGCGCATTGTCATCCACAAACACAAATTCTGGGCTCATGGCACCCCTAAACAAACGTACGTGTTGTTCACGAATGAAGTCCCGACAAATTTGGCCTGTTACTCTTCCTATTTGAACATTCAGATCTGTTCTGGTGCCCAATATGATCCCCCCCCCTCCCAAACGAGCACTCCTGTCCTACAGCAACGGTGTCGTTCAATGATGTTGTTTTGGTGGTAACGGGTACCTGACGTTCTACATATGAAAGTCTGGCGTGAATCACACTGCAAGCTAAACCTGGACTCGTCGGAAAACATCACACAAGCTCTCTGTGCCGCTGTCCACATTGCATGTTCTCTACTCCAACTTAACCGCTGGCACAGTGCATTGCCATGAGGGAAACACATCTAACAGGCCTGCGAGCATATAGACCAATATCTCCCAAACGTCTATACACGGTTTGTCTTGAAACTGTGGCACTCGTGGCTGCAGACAGCTGACGAGACGGGTCTGATGCTGTGATTTATCTGCTTATTTTGGCAGTTACTGCCAAATACCAGTGGTCATTCGGCATTGTAACTCGGGGTCGACCAGTACTGTGACGTCGACTAGCATTTCCATCATTTTGGAATCGTTGCCAAAGCCTAGAGGACATTTTGGGCGATTCCAAGTTCCCCGATACTTCTATCTGAGTACGCCCACATTCTAGTCGGCTGATAATTCTACCACGTAAAAAATTATCTGCATGCGTCCTCTGTGTCATAAGTATTCGGTTGTGGCACTGAGCGGCACACAGAACGCTTGTGAACAATTTTCCTTCTTTGCTCCCATTCCTTATCACCCCCTTCTTACACTTTCGTCATTGTAACATCATATCGGCGTCATCTAATGGCTTCCTATAATATACATATTAACCTTAAAGATGTGTGTGGTATTTCTACAGGTGAATTTTTTGCATTAAAATTCGATTTCAGTGTGAATCTGAGTTATCCTTAATTTATAGACATGAGTGTATTTTATTACACTTATAACCTATTTTATAACTTGTGTATATTTGCATATAAGCCAAGTAGTTACTGATTTTTTCACAATTTAATTACGCACACACACAATTATTATTTCACAATTTAAAATTTTCAAAATAAATAAGTGATATCCATACTAAAATTTGTTGGCAAATTTAATGCCAGCATGTTTTGTTGGAAGACTTTATATCATCATACTATAAAAAGTACAGCACCATTCTTACTATTCCTGTTGTAAATAAATGAATAAATAAATATTTTAGATACATTTGCTTTTAATTTGCACTAAAAAAATCTGGTATTCGGACTACCAGTGAATTTTTATGGAAATTTCCTCGTTTTTTAACTCTTTAACTGCCCCGGGCGTATATACACGTTTTTCCGAAGTACGGTCCTTTGTGTTGTACTGCTATCAGTGAAACTATTGACACGGTACGACAATGCAATAAAATAACTTTGAAAGTGATCTTGATAGTGTTTTCGAAGGATTTACTCATTTCAGAGTCGAGAAAGAAGTCTGGCACTGGGAAGCGAATCTCGTAAGTTTTCCTCGGCAGGTAAAGGGTTAATACTGTGTATTTTCATGCAGGGCTCGAACTACATTAAACTTATTTTTTATTGATTTAGAGATCAAATTCATCAATGGCGTTCATATTTAAATTGAAAACTAAACACTTTTGAAAAATATGACAAAATTTCAAGTTTTTATTTCCGAGTGAAGTGTTGTAAAGATTCATTTTTAAATAAGTTTACCCCAAGCGCATAGGACTATTTTGTTAATTTCTGATATCTTAACCTATTGCTTGCCAAAGTTTTTTCTATTAGAGACACATGTTGGTTTCAACAAATTTTGTGACGAAATAAATTAATTCAAATACATTAATGTGTATATAATACATATGTAATAAAATTGTCTATATAATACATAAATGCAAATAAATGTATGTGCAATTATTTTAATAGAAATAATGCTATGAAAACAAAAAGATTAATTTAAATCATTATTTCCCCCAACCAAAGTTCCTCAATAATTATTCATCTATATAAACTAAAGAGAAGTGTCTGTGTGTCTGTCTGCACCCTGGAGCTAAGGCTACTGATCGCAGAGCTACAAAACTTGTGGCTCAGGGGTAGCTTTGGACCCTGTAGATGTGCACCTCATCTAGATTTTTTTTTTCAATTATCGTATCTGAGCTTTTTGAATTATTATTATTTTCCGTTTTTATCCACTGATTTTTCTGTTTAATTTTCTTAAATTTATTCTTTTATTTCAATCGTCTACTTTTCCTTAGCAACGGCTATTATATGAATTATTTAATTAATTCCTTAGAAAGAATATATATATATCATAGCTGCCAACTTTTCGAAATTTTAGATCAAATTTAGCATAATAATTTTTAAAGAGAAATTTGTCCTACTTATTTTCTACTATTAAATAATTTGAAAAAAAAAAAAAAAATATATATATATATATACATCTATATATATATGGGGAGAGAGAGAGAGAGAATTTCTGGTACTCCCTGGAAAAACAGGAGAGTTTGTAACAATAATGTGTATCTGTAATAATTCATTACAATGATCAAACACCAGGAATGAAGACCAGTATTAATGAACAATGAAGCACATACACTAGAATAAGAAGAAGGAGCAGAGGCCACCACGTCTTAAGACGGGTGGAGGTGGTTAATAAGCTTTTCGAGCACCCAACTTTCCTCAAAACCTCTGCAAGACCATATGCAAATCATTTGCACATATAGAAAATAAAAAGTTAAAATGAAGGTAATAATTACTGCAAAAAGAAAAAATAGTAGGCAAGAAACAAAATTAAAACTTAACGAGAAAACCATGATTATTTAATTAATTAACATAGTATTCCCATGACTATAAGGTAGAGAAATTGGTATTTGGATTAAAATGAGATTATTGACTATTTAAGACTTGAGAAGGTTTAAGGATATAAACAATTGTGTAGGGAACATTTCACATTATTTAAAGACACGCATTAAAATGAATTTCAATTAAAAACAACAATTTAACTATTATCTTAAACACCTTCATTAATTGCTTTTTAAAAAGTACAATTACAGTGATGTTAATTTAAACTTATGGTAACGTATCGATTACATTGATCCCTATTTTAAAGTTTAAATAGTTTATTAAACCTATAAATATTACTACATATTAGTATTAATAATTAATATTAAAATTATTATAATATAGTTCAATTGAAATAAATTTTTTGAATGAAATAGATAGAAACAAAAATTATTTGCATTGTATATTGAAATTCAGTAATATATATGTATGCATGTATTTATCGATAATATAGCAGAAAGGATTAAAGTTATTAAATTTCAAATTTAATTTAAATTTAAAAGAATTAAGCTTATGTATAATTTTTATAAGCTAATTAAGAGTAATAACATTTTTAATTTATCGTAACTTATAAGTTTGTTGTTACAGAGAGGGGGGCTAAATGAACTATGTTACTAGATTTCGATAATACATGGCGCCAAAACTAAAATTTTTAATAGATGCTGAGATACAACCATCTGTAAAATCGTATTTAATGAATAATATCAGTGTCACCTATCGTCTGATAAATACCCAAATTGAAATGTTCGGACAAGGCGATACCGTAGCCAGTAGAAACCTAAATCCGATGTAGTGTTGACGGAGAAAACACTGCCGAAGGCAGAGGATACCCGAGACGAGGTTCAGAGATATTTCAATGGATTATTTATTTATTTATTTTAAGAATTTATTTAAATATAGTGACCAGCAAAGCGGAGAAAATGTGCTAGTCATTAAAATAAAATTTGAAAAAAAAAAAAAAATATATATATATATATATATATAATTTGAATTATTTAATACCATTGTAACACTCAGCAGACAAAAGATAGATAAAGATACCAACATAAAATAAACATTAATTGAGATTTATTTCGATTAAAATTAGTCACGGTATTAAATTAATTTGAGTTCCAATGATTAATAAAAACAAGTTAAAGTACTTACGCAGAAGAGAAATGACACTAACATAACACATAAGCATAACGATGAGAGAATTTGCAAAAACTATGAATTATTAGTAACAGTCAACATTTGAGAGAATAGAGGAAGAATAAAATTACCAAAGAGTTCTGTTAAAAGGGAAAAAAATGGAATTCATGAATTGAAAATTGAAATTTTAAATGCTGACAAATAGAAATGTACTCATCAGGAAACTTGCATTTCTATCAGCATATGCAAGATTTCGTAAAACTGTATAGCTGATTCCAGCAAATATACAGCTCAAGTCTCTATCTTGCAACAAAACAAAAAAGAAAAAAAGAAAATTGAATTAAATTAAAAAGGAAATTAACTTAATCAATAACACAAACCAAAATTTAAACAAGGAATAAGTAATTTAAGCAATCCACATGTTAAACGTTACTAACGGAAATAGTAGAAATAAACAGGTTGCCAAACGAACATTAGTAAAAAGAAAAGATTAAAAGTTTAGAAACGATTAATCGGTTTAAGTGCTACTGAAATTCTTTAATTTGTTGCATTATTTGTTAGTTATTAATCTCTAAAATCTTTCAACAATTTTAAAAAAGGTGATTTTTAATTTTAACGTTAGCCTTTTTAAAGTTCAGTTTATTTTTAACTATCAACGTATCGTGAGCAAGCGCCATCTCACGTGAAAAAAGAGATTTACTTTTAGGTAAATACTTAAAAAGTACAGTTTAACTTAGAATTTTTACTTAATTGAGTTAAATTTTTTAGTCTTAAGCAATCTCATCCAAAGACCAACATGTCATGATTAAGACATTATGATTATTGGTGAATTAATTATTATTTATTTTAGTTTTTTTTTTTTTTTTTTTGTAATTTTTTTTAAGTTACTACCAAATTTTATTATTCATTTAGTGAAATCTGAAGTGTGAATAATTAAACAAATTTTGAGTAGGAAAATTTGAATCTTTCATAATATCAACTAGAAAAAGAATATGTAACTTGCAATTGCAATAATACTATGCTTTTATTTATTTATTTATTTATTTATTTATTTTTATTTATTTTTATTTTTATTTTTTATTTTTTTATAACTTAAATTCATCATCCCTCCCAACCATACAACCATACAACACCATCCTTCCTCCCTAATCAAACTTCTTCCCTCCCAACCTCCACATTTTTTATTTTATTTTTAATATATATATATACCCTGATGAATATACTTCTAATTTTAAGCATTTTTATCCAATTTTCAGTGGTTAATTATTTGTTTTCTCTGTCATTAGTTTAATGATCCTTTTTTATTATCATTCATGTCGGCGTAAGTATTTTAAGTTATTATTGTACCTTATTGGTTCTTAATCTAAATCGCAACTTTTTGTGTCAGTCTTTCCTCTAAGTTAAATTCAGTTCTATATTTTTGTGTGTTGTTATTGTTTTAGTTCTATTAATTGCTAAATTTTAAGATTAAATTTTATTAAGTTATCTATCATTTATATATATATATTTGTAGACAGTGACATTCATTGATAGATAATGGAATAAATAAAACACTTGGGATAACCCATACCAGTAGCAGTTTTAATTAAATGGTTAATATTTTTGTTTTTGTACTTAGATGAACAAAGTCTATGTATGCGAAATAGGTGATTAAGAATGATATTTCTATACACAGATAAATGAAGAGAAGAATTAAAATGTGTAAATAAATTTACTTTAAAACAAAAATCTTTTCGTTTGTCATAGAGATGAGTAGAGATTTTACCACCATTAAGTTTAATTTTTAAATCTAAAAAACTAATACGATTATTGTTAATAAAATTATGAGTTAAAGTAAGGTGAGAGGGATATTTAAATTTTAATGAAGATGGAGTATAATTATTAACATAAAAAATTATAATGTCATCAATGTATCTGTAGAAAATGATATTATCATTACACAAACTTTGTTCATAATGGTAAAGATATAATTCAGCTAACAAACTCGAGCTACTTCCACCTTGTGGGATACCGACTTTTTGGATATAAATAGTGTTATTATGTAGAATGTAATTATTATGAATGATAAAATTTAAGAGGGTCTTAAATGAAGCTGCACAAAAGTATTTAAGAAGATAAAGTTCACTTTTAAAACGCACATAAAGGTGATGAATGGAGATTTAATGATTTGATGGAGATCAGTAAGATTAATATTATTAAACAAGTCAGCAAAATCATATGTAATAATATCAGTAACATTGTTCAGAGTTTAGACTTTATCTTTGAGTTGATAGCTATTTTTAAGACAGTAGAAATTGTTGGATTTACTAATTAAGTTATAAATTTGTTTAAGAATGTCTAGAAGGATTTTATTAGCATTATTGTTGTATGTATTACAACCAATAGTGACAGTTCTAAATTTAATAGGATTTTTATGAAATTTAGGAATAAGAACAATATATGGATAGTTGAAATTATTAAATGAAATCTGTAATAATTTATAAAAATTATGAATTTTTTTATTATTAATTTTTATGTCATTACATGTGGGATGAAAGTTAGCACTCGAAGATATGGTTTTACCAAGAAGAGATAGATAATATTTCTTACATATTATGGCATAATTATTCGGAGATTTGTCAACATAAGTAATTACATAGTTATGTTGGAGTTCATTAATAGATTTAAATAGATCGGATTTACTGTAATAAGTTAAATTCAATCTATATTTAATTAATTCAGTTTTAATTTTCGAAATCACTAAAAATTTCCATTGATTAAAAAGTTCAATAGGTTTATTATATGAAATGGATATATATATATATATATATATTAATTATTTGTTCTTTATAAGATGGAAACACACACACACACACACACACACACATATATATGTATATATTTTTTTCCCCCAAATTACCAAATTTTCCCCTTTCCCCGCTTTTCTTTCTTTCATTCCATTTAATTGCATTCTTTCACAAATATCTCGGCTCTCCTTAATAAGCTACCAACAAAGACTGAAAAACTTGAAAATAAATATATTTTTTAATTTATCATTTAATATTAATAGTTTTGCAATAAATTAATAAAATATTCGAATATAGCATAAAAATGCTTTATTATACATTGAATTGGTCAGTGTAAAATTTCAAAGGCAACTAAAATATTGGCTGTGGAAAAATTATACTAATAGAAGATGCTTGAGTGCATATACAAAGTATAATTTTTATTTATTTGTTTGTTTATTTGTTTTGAGAGAATTTCTTGGCAGAGCTTATATAGTATAATTCTGAAGATTTATAAGGTTGGAGAGATTCGAATTTTAGTAAACAAAATGTCAAAAGATATATTAAAAAAATTAACCCTCTGAGGGCAAGATAATTACTCTCATTTTATATGGAAAGATACCAGGCTTTCCGAACACAATTAGAAGGGGAGGGGAGAAATGAATTTCTTTCGTTAATTTATAAAAGATAAATTTTGTTGAAGTTTTCCTAGTCGAATTTTTGCAGTTAGAAATTAAAATTAGCTGGTATATAATATATCCCACCGTCATTGAAGGGGTCAGCATATCAAAAATAATTTAATTATTTACCCAACGTATAGTGACACACTTGAGTTACTTTCACCACTCACTAATTAGAAAGCTCCTTGAATGCTACTGATACCCGCTTTCAGACCCATTACAGAATAGTATATATTTACTAGGTCTGCTATTCACATTTTACCATAAACTTCAGAGGATTTCTTAAATGTAAATATAAGTACAGCATAAAACATATATACACTTTAATACATCCCATATATCCCCCAAATTAGTAGTTTTAATTCAGTAAAACTAAAATCCTGTAAATTCCAAACTAACACCTAATAAATTTAACTGTTAATGAGTATGATAGTTCACGGTTTTATGGCAATAACCTCCTTTCATATCTGTTGTTAAGGGTTCTGAAAGAAAGTGACATCACTAACTTGTTTTACATCATCAATGAAATTTCGAGTACGTATATATTAAAAAGAAGTGACGTTATCATTGTCTTCTGAAATCGTTAGAAAGAAGGTCTTTTGGCCTACTTTTGAGTATTAATGAAAATATACTACAATTAATGGAAAGACGAAATGGAAACGAAACATTAAAAGTAACACAGCATATAGGTCAGCGAGAAAGTAGTTACAAATGATGAAATCTACTTGTTATGTTTAACATAAGTTGAGATATTGAACAACAGTCTTTGCGAAAGTACTTTTAAATCAAAATTTTCTTTTGTTTATTTGTTTACCATTCACGATTTTGCTGAGTTTATTTTATAATTTTTATTAAAATTTTGACCAAGAGACAGAATATTCACCACAACAAAAGTATTTTTAATAGTACCAGTTACACAGGGTATCGTATGTTCAAAAGAAGAAGGACTACTCTGCCTCTTTGCCAACACATCTGCGTATGTTCGGGTTACGAATTCAATTCCGGAAAGCAGTAAGGCTCCCTCTACGTGTTATTTTGCATATGTTCCTGTAGTGAAAACGTACGAACACTTATAATCTGGATTATAAAATATGAATGCTATCCTCGAAACAAAACAAATTACTGTAGCTCATCTACAGCTACCGATTACAGCTAGTTAACTCATATTTTAAATTGTAGAGTGGATTGTACTAATTTTGCTAACATAAAAAAAAAAAAAAGAACTGTATGACGTACAATTTTTTTAACCAAATATATACAAAATATAATTAAAGAGAAGTTTGGATGGTTCTACTTCACATTTTTATATTTGAAACAAATAGATTTTTTTTTTAAATTCTCTACAATAAACTCCATTATAATATTGTTTTTAAATTTTCGAAATCAGTAATTAATATTATTAAAATATAACCTTAACACCCAATTAAATTTTATGCAGTTGAAATAAATTGTTAATATTGGGTGATTGCGAAACTCCGTACCCGATTTCATAGAAGAATTTGTCTATGGATTAACAATGAAGAGATTACGAAGAAACTAAATATTAACAATTCTATGTTGTGTTTCTCCATAAAGAGTTCGGATACATTTAGAAACCCGATATATTATGTCCACGTGTTTTGAAAGAACAGAATAAACTGAACAATGTTTCAAATATTTCTCTACGTGCCGGTCAACAAAACGAATATTTCTTGAATCAGTACATAACTGGAGATGAAATATGTGGTTGGCACAAGAATATATATAGTTTTTTAAACGATGAAAAACAGTAGAATTACCAACATTAGTCTCTCAGTAACCTTCTCGGTGGTAATCCATAGAGTATAATTAACTAAATAACGGATAAAACAACTATGAAATGGGGCACGAACGTTTGCAATCACCCATAATTAAAGACAGAAAGAAAGAAAGAAAAAGTGGATGAAAGTGCAACTCCATATTGCTGACACCTGTACAATGTACATCACTTCTGCAGTACTTGTAAAATATTCTTTATCTTAAAACAATTCTTTCTTTCATGTTCTTTTATTTCATTTTCTTCCTTTCTTTCTTTTCTTTTCTTTTCTTTTCTTTTTTTTTTTTTTTTTTTTTGTTCATTTGTTTCTGAAATAACTTCTTGTAATTTTTAGAAATCTAAAAAGGAAGCTATCAATCGATCAAACACACTTCCTCCAGTTCCAGTAGCAGATTTTATCAAGGAAATTCTTTTATCCACGTAATCCATTTTAAGTATTGCATTTTTACTTTATCTGTTAAACATATATGGAAGAAAAAGATAAAAAAAAAAAAAAAAAAAAAAAAAAAAATCAGTGAGCAGGCTATTTATCACCTACTTCATCAATTGATGACAGATACATTCATAGGGCACCGTCTTCTTACGGTGCTTTGCATATAATCATTCACTGGCTAGTGATTGCTATTATTTTATCACGCACGTAATCAAGACTTTAACGTAGGAAAGAAAAAATAAGTAACTTCAGTACAAGACATGTAACACGAATTATTTCATGGTTATTGGCTGCTTGGCTGAGCGGAAACATTCCTGGCGCTTCTGACGAGCTGTTGACCCACAATAGAGATATGACCGCCATAGAGTCCTCGCGAAATCATCGGAAAACTGTTTGAAGGACGACGGCCTGTAACTATCTTTGTTTAGTGAAGGAAGCTCTTTGTACTGAACACTGAATACAGGAAACAGTTTTATAGGGACTCTTGTCGAAGCTTGTTAGATATTTGTAAAAGATCAAAAAGCAGTTACGTAGACAAATTATCAGGAACGAACGATCGCACAAGTAATTACAGGAAACACGATCAAAAGGGAGAATTGGGTTTCTAATTTTGAAATTTGTTGCTGAATCCAAAATGGTGTTTTCTAATTTATGTAATAATTTTTATGAGTAAGCAAAAAGCACAAATTTTTACCTTTGTTTTAAAAAGAATTATTTGGTTTACACTTTAATTTTTATTTTTATATGTAAATCAGTCCTTCAGTCGAAAACCCATTAGCGCTCTGGCCTTCAAATTCCTGGTGCCGGGTTTGAGTCTCAACCGCTTTAAGTCCTAATTCCCGATCCATTGAGTCTTAATATGCAAAAAAATGACCATAGAGCAACAGCCCAAATGAAACCAAACCTTTAGTCATAAATACGATATTTTTAATTTTGAAAAATGCATGCATTAGCATCAGAAAAAAATTTTGCTTAAATTTCATTGACTTATCCAGCAGTCGATGAACAATAAATTCAGAAAACTTTTCATTAATTTTTGTTTGATCTTTATTTAAAGGTAAATCTTAAAAAATAAATAAAAAATAATTAAATCTTTAAAAGTTTGCCTATCTTGAAAGATTTTTTCCTAGATCTATTTTTGATATATATATATATTTATTTAATGGTTCAATTACATTCAGATACAAATTGTTTAAACCATGTACATTTGAATGTTTAAAGTATTTGGTACATCAAAATAATAATAATAATAATAAACTATTAAATGAAAAAATTAACGTCGATATAGATTTTGATATACAAGCAGAAATAACACGAACAATAAATTGTTTACTTCGTAAATAGCATGATTATGAACCATATTATTCCGGGGGAGAGGCAGCACCTCTGTATTTTCTACAGCAGTTAGATATAAAGCAATTATGTTAAATAACAAGTAATTCATAAATAAAAACTTGCGATTTACTCGCATTTTAGAGAATTCTTTCAAATGTATTTATTTTGCAAATGTATTTATTTTACCAATGTATTTTTGTGAAGGTGAAATACTTATGTGAGCTGTTGAAAGAAAAAGTACTAGATTATTCCTTAAAATAAGCATAGTTTTAAGCACTAATAGTAATATCATTAGACATAAATATTTTTAGACCAAAATATCATGGCAGAACTGACTTCTGATAAGTCCGTCAAAAGAATCAAATTATAACAGAATGTCCATTAATACTAACGTTTTTGGAGAGTTCAAACTCATCTGTGCAATCAAATTCTTATTTCGGATGGTAACTTTAATTTGGAACAGTTTTTTAAAGGACGGTATTTTAAAAACATAATTAGTCCCGATATAAATTATTCATAAAAGGGTTAAAATAAAATAATTAGTTTGGAAACGTATAGTAATTTATTTTAAATAAAAAAAATAAAATAGTTCCTTTGGAAAATTATCAGAGTCAAGCCGAAACTGGACACGAAACAGATAAGAGCTCGAAATGGATGAATCCGAACTCAATTCAAAATCCTCAATAAAAGAAAAAAGAATGAAATTTTTTATGCAATTATATATATATATAAAAAAAAAAAAAAAAAAAAAAAAAAAAAAAGCTTACAATCCTAATGCTGATACCATTTCTACTTGTTTTGAAGAAAAAACGTATATCTATAATACTAATTGACATTTGAAATTTATCTAACATTTATTTTACCATATAAAAAATTAGTATTAAAAATTCATGTAGAGATACGTGAGCACCAAATTCACAGCTGGTCCGAAAATAAAAATTTTTAGAATGAACCCGATTCAAAACACATTCCCTTATTTTTATCAATTTTGTAGAAATAAGATTATTTTTTCATATTTGAATTCAACATGTAGAAACACATACACACACACAATTTTTAATAACAGGAGACTTGGCGTTGGAATATTAAAACCCGAATAAACTACTACGTCAGAAACGCCAAAGAAAAACATTGGAAATGCATACAGCTGTTTCGGCAGCCTTAAGCGTGCCGTCATCAGTGCAAAAAGGATTCTGAATCTGCGGAAGTGCTCGTATTTATAGGAGAAAGGCCGAATTTAGTTCAACCAATAGGATTGCGGGAAAGGTGGGGAGAGTGGCCAATAGGAATTTATTAAAGTTAGCTGTGTAAACAGTAGAAAAATTAAGAAAATGTGGACTGAATATAAAATTTCCAACAGTCAGACAAATAGGGAATAGCGAAATCACAATTTACAAGGTTTTTAAAATTTTTATAAATATGAAAAGCTTCAAAGAAATCGAGTTCATGAATGGATTTAGGTCTGCAAATTATTTTAGCTGAATTAAATTTAAAATTATGATTTTCCTCCCAGCAATGTTTAGAAATAGCCGATTTATTGGTTTCTTGTTTGCGGACGTAATTCATATGTTCTTTAAGACGAAATTTAAGACTGCGTTTAGTTTGGCCAATATATGATAAACCACACTGACAGGAAATACTATAAATACCCCAAGAATTATGCATATCATTTGGATCTTTTAACTGAGAAAAGGTGAGTTTATTGAAAGGCGAAAATATTATTTTAAAATCATATTGTTTGAGAATTTTAGCTATGGTTTGACTGGATTTAGGAAAATAGGGTAAGACAATGCTGATATTAGCAATGCTGAAAGCCATTGCAATTGACAGAGGTTATGACCCTTCCATTATAGACAAAGCTATCCAAAAATTACAACTCCCTCGTATTTCGTTTACTAAGTCAGTCTCTTCTAATATCAGCATTGTCTTACCCTAATTTCCTAAATCCAGTCAAACCATAGCTAAAATTCTCAAACAATATGATTTTAAAATAATATTTTCGCCTTTCAATAAACTCACCTTTTCTCAGTTAAAAGATCCAATTGATATGCATAATTCTTGGGGTATTTATAGTATTTCCTGTCAGTGTGGTTTATCATATATTGGCCAAACTAAACGCAGTCTTAAATTTCGTCTTAAAGAACATATGAATTACGTCCGCAAACAAGAAACCAATAAATCGGCTATTTCTAAACATTGCTGGGAGGAAAATCATAATTTTAAATTTAATTCAGCTAAAATAATTTGCAGACCTAAATCCATTCATGAACTCGATTTCTTTGAAGCTTTTCATATTTATAAAAATTTTAAAAACCTTGTAAATTGTGATTTCGCTATTCCCTATTTGTCTGACTGTTGGAAATTTTATATTCAGTCCACATTTTCTTAATTTTTCTACTGTTTACACAGCTAACTTTAATAAATTCCTATTGGCCACTCTCCCCACCTTTCCCGCAATCCTATTGGTTGAACTAAATTCGGCCTTTCTCCTATAAATACGAGCACTTCCGCAGATTCAGAATCCTTTTTGCACTGATGACGGCACGCTTAAGGCTGCCGAAACAGCTGTATGCATTTCCAATGTTTTTCTTTGGCGTTTCTGACGTAGTAGTTTATTCGGGTTTTAATACACACAATTTTTATTTAGAAAATTTTCCTTTTTCATCAATAAAATGTCAATTAAAAAGAAAATTGAATTAGTTACTCTTTCAAAGAAATATTCATTAATTAGGTATGTAAACAATAGAAATTACGCATGGATTTCATCAATTTTTACTGAACTCACGATATTTTGTAAAAGTGAAAAACAAATTATGGACATGCACAGTTTTCACTAGTCTACTTTTAAAATATTAAGAATTAATAATGCAATTATCGATACAATTATCAATAGAATTATAAAAATCATGAAAATATTTTTCTAATAATACTTTTCAAGATACGTAAATACTTTATAGATCTGCATTTCGAAAAACACACTTCTTCGAAACCTAAGCTTTTGATTGCCAAATATGTAAAAATGCTAAATTAAATAATAATAATAATAATAATAATAAATCCTTTGTGATTTGGGTGAACTGGAATGAAAGAGTTCCACTTTTTTTGCCACCAGTATTTTCCTACAGAAATTTATATTTTATAAAACAACTAAAACAGCTATAAAAATATAATAAAAATTTCTGTATATAAATACTGGTGGCCGAAAAAGCGGAACTATTTTATCCCTGTGTAAGCTAAATATTGAAAAACAATGATACATTAAAATTTTACAGGTAAGCAACTGTATTCTGAGTAAAAAAAAATCTGGAGTGACTCCACTCGACTTTCCGAACATTGAGTAATTAACAGTTTTGTAGATAAAGTAAAGAAAGAGGAGTTGTTAAACAAACAAAAGAGAGAAAACCATAATAGAGTGTTTGAGTATTTTTCTCCATCTATTACACGATGTTTTATTTAACGCTACTGAACTTTGAGCCCATAGATCATAATGATAAAGAATTTTTCGTTGTGTCCCTGTAAAAACCTATAAATGCTAGATTCACCAAAATGCTTATAGTTAGTGCAACAGTGATTTGTAATACTCATATAAATTTTCAGCTCAATTCAATAAGGCGTTTAGATGCTATCGTACTTTTAAAAATTTAGTCCCATAGGCCATAATGATAAAGAATTTTTCTTTGTGTCCCTGTAAAAAAACTGTAAGTGCTAGATTCACCAAAATCTATACAGTTAGTTCAACTGTGATCTATAACATGTGTACAAATTTTTTGCTCAGATTAATAAGGCGTTTAGACGCTATCACACTTTTAAAAATTTGGCCCCATAGGCATAATGATAAAGAATTTTTCTTTGTGCCCCTGTAAAAAAACTATAAGTGCTAGATTCTCCAAAATCTATACAGATTGAGTATTTGTGACCTATAATATGTGTATAAATTTTTTGCTCAATTGAATAAGGCGTTTAGATGCTATCGCACTTTTAAGATTTTGCTCCCATAGGCCATAATGATAAAGAATTTTTCTTTGTGTCCCTGTAAAAAAACTGTAAGTGCTAGATTCACCAAAATCTATAGGGTTCGTACTATGGTGACTTACAATATGCGTACCAACTTTCAGGTTAATCGAACAAAGTGTTTAGACGCTAGCGTGTTCACTCACAGACATACACACATGCATACACACATACACACATACACACACACATACACACATCATCGTAAAAATAGTGAAAACGGACTCAGGGGACCTCAAAACGTATAGAAACATCAAAATCTCGAATTCGGATTTTTGACATGATTACAATACTTTCCTCACTATAGTGTTCGGAAAGTAATAATGGTTATATTATTATCTTAATAGTTTTATAATAGCATTATTTATTTAACTTTCAATTATGCTTCTCAAAATCTAATTATCCACTCAAGTCAGTCCTTAATACTGACACTGTTCACTATTTCCTATATGATTTAAAATACAATTTAACTCGTTATTAACGTGTTTACAAAACATAGCCCTGAAAATTGATAATTAGTATAAAAACAAATAAAAGAATGAGATTAAATGATTTGTAATAAATTCTATAATTTGAAACAATAGTAATGATATACATAGTATCTGCAGAGAAATAAATGTCACAATACGAAATATGGAAAGTTATTAACAAATAACTTAAAAAAAAAAAAAAAAAAAAAAAAAAGTTTTATTTTATGAGTTTTTTAAATAGCGAGTGAAGTTATTGATTGGGCGCTCAGATTTCATTTTTTTTTCGTCTCAAACATTAAAATATGTAAAGATTTTTATTCGCATACTGTTCAAAAGAAAAAAAAAAAAAAAATCCGAACACATTGCTATGAATTCGATTTTAAAAATCTCAGAAAATCTGACAAAATTTTTTTCGTGATTTTTCGAAATTTAAAATAAACATTTATTCTCTTCGAAAGCACTTACTTCTGATCAAATTTTGCTATTTTTGATAGTAACATCATAATGTTATGATTCTATTTAACACATCTTGCTCCATTTACTCTAAACAGATATTTCGATTTTTCTGTTTCGAAGAATACGTTCAATATACTCTAAAACACAGTTAAGTTTTGAAAATCATACTTTGAAAATTGCATTAAATTGACGTTATATCTTTTTTAATAAACAGAGAGATTTATCGCTGTGATAATCAGTCTGACTGATGCTCAATCGCATTGAAATTTCATTTACACGAAAAGTTGTTAAAAAATTAATGTTTTAAAGATTGTGGGTATTAAACCAAATGAAAATCAATTAAAATCTTCTGAATTATATTAAAGATTGAAAGCAACCAGTAGTAGTAGTAGTATTGGATTAAGTCCGATTGGTTGCACTTATAGGATCCTAGGCTAGGCCTGAGGGAGAGTATCCTCCATGGGGGTATTTCTAAGGGGTCCTAGCCCGTATTTACGCAAATTTTGGAGAAAACTACGGAAAACTCCGAACGGCTAGGCTGACGAGCACGATCTGGGATCGAAAACGGCACTTCACGTCTACCAGCTTCGAGGATATTACCTCTCGTCCGCTAGTGGGCCCATAAAGCAACCAGACATACTTAATGGGATATATATATATATATATATATATATATATATATATATATATATATATATATATATATACATAGCTGCCAACTTTTCTAATTTTTTAAATAAGATTTGTCATCAATATTTTTAAAAAGGAATCTATCGCGTATATTTTTGACGAATAAATAAAATTAAATAAATTGAAATCATTTAAGAAAGCTTTTTTCCGATATGAAGTCTCCGTTGAAAATAGCGGAGACTTGACACCTCAATATATATATACATATATATATGTCAGTCAACGCCCCTGATGGAGTGCTGTTTTAATGTATGTTTTTATTCTTGGATTTTGTTATTCCTTCCATTTCTTCTTATAATTTCATTTTTCTTCCTGTGAAATGTTTGTGGGTGAGTGTTACCGGCGTGAAACTAGCTTAACCCCACAGGCAAGTCACAAGTCTTGCCGCCTGCCTCCTTCCTTCCTATCTTAAGTTTCTTAAATTATTTTTTCACAAATTTTGATAAATTTTATGGTTTTAAGTTAAGATTTGTTGTGTTACTTTATTGATTCGTTTGTTTTGCAGGCTGTTAATTAATAAATCTGGTTTCTTTACGTTAGTGTATTTCATCCACTGATAAAAAAAATTTAATCTTATTGGTCATTGGTGTTTCAGTGATCTTGTATCTGTTGCTTGGCTTCTACTATGCTTAATAGATCATCATTATATATATATAATATGATAGTTCAACACCTTACAGTGTGAAAGAAGGAAACAATTCATTAATCACGCATATTTCGTATCAAACACAACATATAAAATAATATTAAATTTAAATTTTGAAATTGTTCTTCATATTAGAACGTTAAAATTTGTTCATCTTAAAAAACTTAGGACTTGCATAAATCAATTTTAATATATTTTATTATTTTACGTTTGTTTATCATTTATAATTCAAGCCGTCGCTCATTTCACAGTAAAAGTTTTTTGGCGAGTTTGTTTAAATACATCTATATTCTGGTACTGTGATTTAAAATTTCATATTCACTTGTGCCTTCTTGTAATATTTAATTTAGTGCTTTATATTTAGTATTATAAACATGTTCCTGCTTCAAATGATTATCTGTAAAACATTTTAATGTTAAAAATTGGCATGTTAAAAACTAGTTCACAAAAGTTTAAAACTAGTGTGAAATATGGTACGATATAAAAATTCTTATAACATAATATTACAAAGTTTAAACCTATAAAAAAAACATAAAGTAAATAAACAGTTAAAGCGCGTTTCAAAAGAATTAATCTTTCCTCTTCAGTTGCTGGGAGCTACTGTTTTGAATTTGTACCCACAAATGGTAATTCTATGCAGCTGATTCAGAAATATTAATTTCTTCTTAAACATTTTTTGCCTCTTTAAACGTTTTGGGGTGTATTTAAGACGTTTTTTTTTTTTTTTTAATAATATGCCATTCTGAGCTCTAAGATTTGGACACCTTGAGCTGATGCTGCGCATATCGCAAAAATCACAGCAGCTCTATTTAACACCCTTTTTTTCTTTTAAGTGTTTTATAAAGACAGCTGACACATTTGTAATGACAACTGATTATATTTAAGGTATTATTATTTAATTATTTATTTATTTATTATTTATTTTTTTATTTTATTTTTTAATTTATTTATTTATTTATTTTGAGTGTAATTTAAATCTAAGTCAGATTTCGTCAGAAAATGGCCACAGAAGACCTGTCGTAGCTTCAATATAAGGGAGAAGAGGCTCTAAAATGAATTTAAATTAAAACTTCAATTCTCATTGCTATTCATCATATCATTATTAATGCACTGCTGTATTTATACATTTTTTTTTTTTTTTTTTTTTTTTTTTTTTTTTTTACAGTGTTCAAAAGGTATTCATCAATCTTAATACAGTCCTCTCTCTCAGCCAACTTTTTGCTTGTATTCCAAAACTTTTCTTATCCGACAGATTTTAGATAATTTGACAATTTCCATTTTTTAAAAATAATCTGGAAAATGTATCTTCTTTACTCTTACATAAAAAACCACGAAGTGCTTTCTAATCTATCATGCGGAAGATCACTGTTGTGCTTGCCACGGGTGAGCTGCAAGAAGATGAAGTTTGAGTTTGTCTTTCAGTTCCGAGTTTGATTCTGAAAATTGAAAATAAAATTTGATAAGCAATGCAGAACGGATTAGCTGAGAAGACCGTAAACTGGTTCCGCACCAAATCGGGCGAGTTTCAAAGTTTAAAGGATGAAAATCTAATCACCTTTGAAGCAAGAAGGTCGTCTTCGTTCAGAATTTAAATTTTTTCAGAAAAAGCCATGGCACAATAACCAGATTTGTTTGTTTTCTATGAAGATTAGCTTCGGAGAAGATTTATATTGTTCACATTTTAATGATTGCAAAATTGCTGCTATCGTAATAGTCTGTTTGCTTTGATTTTGAAAGTAATTACAGTTATTGTTCGACTTCCATTATTTACAATCAAAATTTAAAGAAAATAATAAACTAATAAAGGAAAAGAAAAATACAGAAAGAGAAAATAATCTTTTGTTGGTTGGTTGGTTGGTTGGGTTTTACGTCGCACTAATGCTGCGCAATGGGCAATTGGTGACGGTCAAAATAATCTTTGACAAGAAAGTTATATTTTATAACAAAATTGAACGTCTACTTAATAAACAATATTAATTTATCCGATATATTTTGTCTACTAGACTTGTCTAGATTTTATATATGGGAAAAAAGGAATAATTTTGCCATAAAAATTAAGTAGTACTTCATAATAATCTCTTACTTTGGTTTCGAAAGTAATCACAGTTATTGTTCGAGTTCCCTTATTTACAATCAAAATTAAAAAGAAAGAAAAATAAATAAGTAATATAATATAAAAATTCGGATTGAAAAGAAAGTTATAACAAAAATGGAACATCTGCTTAAAAAAGTGACATTAGTTTATCCGATATATTTTACATGCTAGACTTGTTTAGATTTTATATTTGTAGAAAAAAGAATAACTCCGCATAAAAATTAAATACTATTTTGATTTTTCTGTGCATTTTAAAATGAGGTACTGTTGATATTTACAAAAGTACAGAAAATCTGAATGTCATCCATGGCAATCCCTTCAAGCAAATCTTGCAAAAATTATTCATCTTCAGGTATTTATGCATTCTTTTGTTTAGCAAGGAGAAAGTATTTTCATTTACTTATATCCGTTGGCCTCATTATATATCACTGCTCAGTAATATAAATGTTCTTCTATCGCAACAAAAATAGTTTTTTCTGTCACCAACAGCATAATTTCCTAACGAATTATTATTAAAGAATATATTGTTATCAGGAAAACTAACGCGAAAAATCTCAGCTTATCTTAAAACATAATACAAAAACAATTAAAGCATCAGGTCAGTTTTCTTTCTTTCTTTCTTTTTTTTTTTCCTGTGATTTCTCGACTACCATAGGTAATGGAAGTGTTAGAGTCGATTAACATTTTTTATATAGAGTTTTCGCCTGATTTACATGTTACAAAGTCTCTTGAGTCCAAAAAAGGGTTTTATAACAATTGGTCAGTTTGTATATGTATGTATGTGTGCGAAAAGAGGAATTTTCTGACTACAGTATCTTCAAAACGAAAAAAGATAGAACGATGAAATTTCATAATAAAAACATATCTGGTGTACAGATGATTTTGTCAACTTTTGGTAAAATTTGAAAAACTGGAAGTGGGATCGGAAGACCAAACCTTAAAAAACGGCTCTAACGATTTTCTTTAGTGTTGCTGTATAAAGCCCTTTTAGAGGTCCTTTCATGCCTTAGTTGGTTACTTCAAGAAAATTAATAAGCGTCCTGAATATGTAGGTCAATTTTAAAAATTTTAAATCTCGCAAATGGGCATCTTACCTGAAAAAGAAAAGTCTCCACGGATTTTCTTCTAACTAGCCATATTAACTCTCTTTTGGATGTCTTTTCGTATATTTGTTCGTATAATTGTTTCCTGTGAACAGATGAAATATGTGTGAGCAAGTTCACACATATATTTTTAAATATTTAATTCATTTCTAAATAATTCAATTTGTGTAATATATATATATATATATATATTAAGAATATTAATTTATTTAACAAATAAAATCTAATTTTAAATTTAATTTATACCAATAAAAAAAAGGGCATTTTATTTTATAATATTCTCTAAAATTAATTCATTCTTTTATAAAAGTGAATCTCTATTTAATTTAATTTCTGACAAATACGTTTGTAAATAAATATATTTTTCCTTTTTTTAAACAACGTAGGTTTCAAATGTCATTTAATCATATAAATAAAACAATTTATTTGTCTAAATTACTTTCTAATATAAACATAAATTGCGAAATATATTTCATTTCCGGTGTTTAATAGCCTTTTGCTGTGTTAATGATTTATTTCCAGACTCAAAGGCGTCAACAGATGCTGAGTTCGTTTCTTTCAATATAATAATTATAAATTCTTATTGACATATTCCTGGCGCCGATAAAAAGTAATTATGATTCGCATTGTTTTTGTAGCCAAGCCTTCTTTGTCTTTTGAATAACGGATTAAACTTTTTAAACTGACCAATTACAACATCCTTTTGGCGCTTTATTTGGCATTATTTTGTTAATTTTGGGTTTGAATTGGCGAATGCAATTCAGTACACTTTGTGTTTTTTAAACTATCACTATCGCTTGGTTACTGGCATAAGAAACATCTGTCCTAGTTTGCTGTCCCTTTCTCTGGCCTATAGATCTAACGAGGACTATGTATGTGCCTTCTTGATAATTCATCTTAATTCATGTCTTTTAATAGCATAAAAATAAAAACGTTTTCATTAGAAATCACTGCTATTATTTTTGTCAAGTGACGCTTTTTTTTTTTTTAAGGTTTTATATAGAACTTCCAGCCTGGTTTATTGTGGTCTGCGATGTACTTTTTAATATCACTCATTTCACGGAATTTCGTCTCTACAAATAAGCTTGCCAAGTTTTGGTAAAAATAGGAAGTAAGACTGAAAGTCATTATCTTAAATTAGAGTTTGCTACATAAACCCCTGTCCGGATGTCATTTTACAAGTATTACTTGGTTAGTGCATAAAAATTAATAAATGTTCTGATTAGGTAGATTAGTTTTAGATCTCGGAAATTGGGTTTCAAAAACTGGCGCTACTAAATAACTTTAAATTTGCTATATGAACTCTTTTTTATGTGTCTTTACAACGTATGTATTAGTTTGCGTCTACACAAAAATTCTTAGATGTCTGATTGGTAAGGTCAATTTTATGTCTTCTGATCACATTACATCCAAAAATGTTTTATAATTTGGGTAGCAGGTGGATAATGAAGGTCGTGCGGTTTTTACACAGCTGATTATTATTATTATTTAAAAAATAATAATGATCTAAGCATCTTCAAAAATATACATTAATTATATCTTTGTATAAACATAACACTTGGAAAATTTGCTTATATACATATTTTATTCAATTTAAGAAATAAAAAAAATAAAATAAAGCAAATGTTGATATTGATAGGTTAAAGAATCATTTAAAGAACATCTCATTTAACAAAAGTTGTTTAAATTATAATATAAAATTACTGTTGTAGAACACTTTAAAAATTTATTTTATTTTATTTTTGTCACTAATAATGTATTCTGTTATTAGGAGAGTTTTTAGACAAATTTCTGCTTTAGCAAAGAAAATTGTTAAATATTTTCCCCATTTTATAAAGGACTTTGTTTTCTAAACTTGTCTTATTTTTATACAAATTAATAAAAAAAGGTGTAAGTCTTATCTGGAAAGAAATATATATATATATATATATTGTTTGTTTATGTTTTTTTGACTTGATATTTTCATAGGTGAAAATACATAGTTTTATTCATAGTACGATTTTATTAATGTACACCAGGAGTAAGAAGCTATTTTTTTATTTTAACATAGATATTTTTCTGTGTTCACTGCCGCCTTAAAATAATAATAAAAAATAAATAAAATGTAAAGGTTTTTTTCCCCTTGAAAAACATACAAATGTAACTTGTGTAGGATATCTAATCTGATTTAGTCTAATCTAATCTAATTTTCTTAATAGCTTTTACCTAATCGAGTTTATTTTTTAAATGAATGGTGATGTTATAGAGAAGAATATTTGTAGTAATAATATATGTAAAAAAAGTTTGTTATATACTAAATATGTAAAAATTATTTATAATCATTTCAACATGCACCCTACTAGCTGCCGAGAGGTTCTGCTCTGGAAGCTGGAAGACAGGAGGTGCCTGATAATCCAGCCTAGCCTTTAATAATTTTTCGTGTTTTTTTTTTTTTTTTTTTTTTTTTTTACTTTATTAGCTCGCGGGAATACAGGCTAAGACTTTTTAGAAAGACCTTCACGAAGGATACTACACCGAGGTCCAGGATCCTGGCATAGTCAGCCGGCCTTAACCCCAAATATCAACACACTAACGCCTTTCAACACGCTGAATCTATCTGTTATCGCCAAAAAAATTAATATGTTGTATATATGTACGGCTCATAATAACAATGAAAATTTAGTGGTCCAAAAAAGACCAGCAAGGTTATTATTTAGTGGTCCAAAATTATAAACTGGTAGACAAAGATTAAAAAAAAAAAATCTACAGGTATATGTTTTTTAAGCCGTTTTTATTGCAAATATCTATGTTTTTTCCGAAAACAGCACAAATATGTTTGTCTTCATCTATTCTAAACACAAACTATGTTTCTCTTTAGATATAAATTACCGCAAATGTAAAACTGTATATTTTTTAAAAGAATTTATTTTAAATTATCCGGAATAAAATGTTGAGACATGCGCGTTTGATGAAGCCAAAGTCACCCCTAATATTTTATTTTGCGGCCGAGCCGATTGAGAAGAGATAGATGAGTCAATATCATCTCTGATCTTGGCATAACATTTATTATTTAAGCAAAGAATTTCTAACTACAAATGTAGTTGAAATATTAAAAAAATATTTTCGACTTCTCTTTTCCCCTATAATCAATTGTATTAAAAAACAGTTGACAAAACAAAAATATTCCACTCAGCAAGCATTATAAAACTGCCAAGCGAACAAACAAATCTCCAATTTAATGACAAGATGTACTCATGTGATGATATTGACGCCCAATTCATCCGAACTTTGCTTGTATAAAAGAAAAAGAGAGAAATTGAAAAGGATTAAAATTGAAATATTTTTTATTCTGTCATTGAATTTTAATAATAATTTGGGAAATGACGTGGTAGGTCCTTAGCGCATAGTTTGTTGAAAAAATAAATAAGTAAATAAATAAATATGTTAATTGGTCAATATCAGGGAAAATACAACTATCCTCCTTCTTTTTTATTTTTATTTTTCTGTTTGTTTGTTTGTTTGTTATATTAACGAAAAACAGAAAGAGAGAAAAAGCCAGCAAATAATTACGATGTAAGTGCTTGTTTCAAATATTATTTTTGTTTTTTTGTTTAAAAAAGCAAACAGTGCAAACATTTAATTTAACTTCTATACTTTCTTTCAAAATTTTGTGAATATCAAAGTAAATTCAATGTAATAGTTTTTTAAATACAAATAGAATGAAATAGTTTATAAATATTTTAGGTGACAAAATGCTCGTACATATTTGCGATTTTGGCGAAAGTTTCCGATGAATTGGTGACAATTATCCTCATGTCTTCATGCTGGTATGAACTCTAATTATAGATTTCATATTTATATTCCTCTTTCCTGTTCTGCGCTCAAAGGTAGTAGATAGGAAATGTCAGGTTCGATCCCAAGTCGCGCGCACCGACCTAGCCGAGTTTTCCATGGTTTTCTCCGAAACTTGCGTAAATACGGGCTAGGACCCCTTAGAAAGACCCCACGGATGGCATTCTACGAATAGGCCGAGGATCCTAGCGTAGTCAATCGGTCTTAAGCCCTACAATCAACAACCAACCTGTTTCCTACTTACAGTTAAAATATAACCACTTAAAATGACAGATATACATGTATTGTATTTAACAATTTGCAATTTTTCATTAAAAGAAAAATGATACATATTGTTTGAACGATTTCTTAGCGTAATTTTCATTGCAATCTGTTTTTATATCTCGGAGCTCCTTAAATATATTATGCAATTAAAAGAGACATTCTAATATAAAATAAATTACTCGCCACTATTGAGAGTGACTTTAGGCGTGGTATTGTTTCTACTCAGTATAGCGTGAATTAATAATTAAAGAGGCACTCAGTATCTCCACATAGCAAAGACACGCTATATGTGCAATACATTTTACTGATAATGATAAGATTCAGGAACGTGACTTAATACACGGATACATGCAAAATAATACCATGTATTTATATATATTTTTAATTATATTATTAACCAAACAATAAATAATACTTTCTCGTTGTGATCAACAATAGGAAAAAATAAGGATTTTAAGCAACGCCCATACAGTAACAGAAAAATACATTACAAGTAATATGATAATTAGGTTATTAACGATCTAATTTGCAAGCCAAAGGAAAATGTCTTTTTCCTGTTAAAATAAAGATTAAACAGATGCAAAAGGGAAACGAGAAAGATTTGCATTTCCGTTTGTTTTTGGATTCTATACTTTTCTTAACAAAATAATCTTTTTTTTTTTTTTTTTTTTTCGGAAGAAATTGGTAATAACTTTTAATTTTTTTGTTAAGATGATGTCCATTTGTAGGCATTTTAATTATAACTATGTGTGGATAATTTCAGTAACATTGATATAACAGTTTAAGATTTTGAACAGCACCCGTCAACTTAAATACACCGCCTCCATTTTTTTTGTTCAACTTGTCTTGTTCTCATATTTTTTGCATTATAAATCTAAAATAAAAAGTAAAACTATATAGATGACCAAGTCAATCAATTTATTAACTTCGGGATGAGAATGTACTTTCAAAAGAGACATTCCTTAGGATAAAAAATAAATTAAGAAAATACATAAGCAGGCTTTTTTGAATATTCAAAAAAGTACATGCATAGAAAAACCGCTGTTTGTGGTAATATGAAGAAATATTTTAAAGGTCTGTTTGAAATTCTTAAAGTGTACTAATCGGATAAATACAGATAAAACTTTTGTGCGACGTTGAACGATATTTAGATATTACTGTAGCCTAGCCATTCGAGGGTGAAGTATTTTGATTTGGTTTAGCCCTTTGTCCAAGCCAACAACATAGTTGCGAATATTTTAATTTATTCCAGAGAATTTTTTTCCCCAACTTTATTTCGCACCACTTTATTTAAAGAATAATTTTCTACAATTTATAACTACGTTAAAAAAAAAAAAAAAAAAAAATACTTTTGCAGATGTATGGCGCTAAATTTTGGTTTAATGCGAAACAAAATTTTTAACAATGAGTTTCGTTTGAATATATGAGAAGTAAAATAGAATAATCTAAAACGAGAAATTCAACAATACTTTCAAAAATTTAATTAAAAAAAATTCTGCGCATATCTCAGGCAAGTAAAACCTCATTTTAATAAAATCAAAATTATTTGCTCTCTTTTTCTAATACATAAAAAAAAAAAGAAAAAGAAAAAAGTATGCAGTCTTTTTGCTATTTAGGCTTAGTTTGTTTTTTATGTTTCTGTGAGGGTAAAAATTTGGGCTCAGCGAAAACTTTTTAAACACAAAGTGGTGTTTTAAGTTTTCACCGGAAATTCGAATCATGGGTTCATTCTATAAGAGTATAACTCATAGTATGCATTTTTAATTACTGTTTGTAACATTAATATTTACACAGATTTATTTTTCAATAGAAGTTATAGTTTGGATCCATATAATTATGTTAAAATCTACGAACAAAATATTAAAAAGTATACACAATTATTTTTCTCGTTATGATTTACTTTTTCAAAACACTTTCAAAAGTGGAATTCTTAAACAGAAAACATTAAGCGAAATTGCACTTTAACCGATATCAGATTTTACGTTTAAGAGATATTTTATGCCTTTATGCTATCTTCAATTAGAAAAAGGTTTTGGTATTAGTTAATGGTCAGTATCTTTAGACTTTAATAATGAGTACTTAAAACAAATTTGGAAAAGTTCTTATAAATATCGATTACAGAGCTGCCAACCAAATCCGGCAAATTGTTAGTACCGCCCCTTTTCCTACACCACTTAATTTTTAGAGTGATTCTCTTCAAATATATTTACGATGAATGAAGAAAACAAATACTCTAAAAATTAAGTGGTGTAGAAAAAGGGGCAGTACTAACAATTTGCCGGATTAGGTTGGCAGCTCTGCGATTATTTATTCGGCAATATTCAGCGGTAAACGACTTTAGAGTTTATACTTTTATAATAAATGTACAAATAAATTTATGTAGTAATAATAAAAAAATTGGAAATGTTATTCTTTTCATAAAATATCGGTTTTTTATGTGGCAATACTCAACGGTAAATAACTTTTGAATTTACATTTTTATGATAAATATATAAATCTATAATAATTAAATCAGACTTTTGTCTGTAAATTTCTCAGAATCAAAATTTTTTCCGATATCTCCACGTTTCACACATCGCAAAAACCAAGATTGACTTTAGAAAATTTCCTCTGAGTGTGTGTGGGTCGTTGTGTCTGTATGTCTGTAACGCTATTTTTGTCCGGATGTCACTGAGAACGTGAGAACGGCTAGACGGACTTCAACGACACTTTTCAGGGATTTAGGCCTGTGTCCAACTTAAAATTATATCTATGAAACATTTCAAAATTTTGATTATATTTAGAGATATGGGTAAAAAACGCCTGCGCATGCGCCATAGGACTTTTTGTCAGTAATACGCTTTGAAGGGGGGAAAAAAATTGCAGTGTCGTTACCTTTTTAGAAATCAGGGAACACAAAAATGATTTAGAATATTTTCTCTGTGTGCATGGAAAGGATGGAGGTATATAAAACGTTTTTTTTTTTTTTTTTTTTTTTTTTTTTTATTCCACCAGGTATCATGTGAAAACAGCTGGACAGAATTCAATGACACTTGGCTAAGATTTAGGTCTGTACCTAACTTCAAATTATAGCTATCGAACATTCGGAAATTTAGAAAATACGCTTTTGTAGCAAATTACAAATTATATTCAGGTATTTAGATACGTTAAATGACTATATTTGCCCCCCCCCCAACAAAAAAAAAAAAAAAAAAAAAAAAAAGAAAAAAAAACTCGACTTTTTATTTGTGGTTGTTTTGTTTTTTGATGTAAATTCTGCGTTCTCTTTCGCTGACGATACCTTTCCTTATTTTTCAAAATTCTTTTGAAAATTTATATTTTCCTCTAAAAGATAGATTGTTTTGAATATAAAACATGTTTTAATCTCAATCAATGGTGAATAGTTTTGCTGTGAAAAACTATAAAGAAAGTATTCTTTAGTCTATTTTACCTGAAACGCACCATGCGAATAAAAGCAAAAAACGAATTCTTAAATTAAATAAATACAGCTAAACAATTTTAATACGTAATTATCTGAGTACTAGCTTTTGTATCCATTTATCGGAACGTAAATGGCAATAGAAACTATGTTTTTTGGGCGTTGAGAAAATTTATGTTCAAATCAGTGCATAAACAATTATGCAAATTAAACGCAATGTAAACATATACATGAGTGAAAATTTACAAATTGTACTTATTAACTATAATAATCCATTCTCTATCTTCTTCAGCATAGTCTGCTTTAACTAAGATAATTAGTTTTTTTTATAATATACTGTGAATAATAATTAAATCCCCGTGCAAGGAACGGGCACAACAGTTAGTGAATTTATATAATTATAATGCGTTTGGAAGACAGATATATGTATTTCTTAGAATGTTCTTGAATAACGAATTCTGTATTAATATATAAGGAAAAGAAAGAAAAAAAAAAAAAAAAGAATACAGGCATGTTTTCGACATTTAAATGTGGAAAGGCGCATTTTATGACACTTCAATTTATTGCAAAATGCCAAAGAGTCAGAATCCTGAAAATAACTTACATAAAGAAATAAAGAAAAAGAAAAGAAAAAAGAAAAAAATGAAAACAAAACAAATTTCTCTTTTCAATATTTTCCGTTCCAGCCGTGGATGTTTTTGAACTTTCGAGATAAAGGTAGAAAATTTATGCATAAACCGAGGTTATTTAGCTACTGGTACCCGTATAGTGATGAAAAAATGTGTTATAATTAAATATAGTTTTAGATATTAACTTCCTCTTCTGTTTTGACACCTATGAGAAAAAACTGATATTTTAATTCAGTAATATTCCAGTTATTTTCTCTCACATAAACATGTCATAAAAATATATGTGATTAACATGAATATATATATATATATATTGTTGTTGTTCATAAATGTCTTTAATAACTTACTCTTAAATAACTATTTGAATTGAAGTATCTTAATGAAGAAAAGAAATTTAATTCAAAAAGAAATTTTTCAAAATGTATATAAATATTTATATTTATTACTTTTTCGGCTACAAAATATTTTGGTATTGTACCCGGTTTCTTTTAAGATGAATCCAATTTACAAATGCAGCCGAAAACACATTTTGTTCATTAGCTAATACGTTCTAATTTAAAAATGTGTATTATAAAATATTTAAAATTTTTAATATTATTTTAATCATGTATTAATAAACTAAGAATTTCAGCAAAAATCTTTATTTGCTTTCTAATAAAATTTCAACGTCAAACTGAACGAAGGTTTACTCTGGTATCTGCAATGTTACATCTCGATTGTAACAAATTCATAATATAGTTAAATCATTATCATTTAAGCACTAAATTGTGCACTAAAGGATTATTTTACTTATCCTGATAAATCTACAAGTAAAATAAATAAATTTTTAGAAACTGTGTTGTTTTTAATTTGCCAGCTATAACATAAAGCTAAATGTATTCAAAATTCAGGTGAATCATGCGAAATTTGTCATACCAAAACTACTAAATCAAGAAATGATAAAAAAGAGTAAAAAAAAAAAGTGGATATGAATAACTAAAAAATTAAATTAAAATTAATTTATTTTCTCCCCCCCCCCCCCAAAAAAAAAAAAAAAAAAAAAAAAAAACAGGTTCCTTTTGCATATTTTGTGTTTTTTAAGTATTATCGTCGTACTATAAATTTTAAGAATATGTACAGGTGCGTGTGTATCATTAATATATCTAATAATATAATCATAAACTTTATAATATAGCTGCATAATCTAATCAATAGTAAATTGCATTTTGCTAGTAGGTTTACTAAGAATAACAGACAGTTAAATATTACAAACAATTATAAAATGTAAACAAAAATTTTCTTTTTATTACAGAAACTCTTTCGAGTAGAAACAACATTTAATACTTATATTTAAAATATCATCAACTTTTAAAGATTTCTTACTGAATTAGTTTGATTTCCATATCATACGTCTAGGTATAATTTTAGTAAATTTTATTTTTTATGTTATTTTTATTTTATTTTTTGTTTGTTTGTTTTAACAACAGAGCCCTATTTCTTTCAGATATAGTAGATAAAATGATTTTTTTTTTTTTTTTCATTTTGGTATATCAAGTAAAAAAAAAAAAAACAGTTTATAATTTATTGCAAAGAGAGAAAAAAATACGCAATGCGCTGTGATTTACCATTTTTAATGAGTAGTAGTTGTACATATTTTTCAGTTTTCTGTATATGATTATATTTTGCAAGTTATATTTTATTTTATTCAAATATATAAATGTCAAGTAAATAGTGAAATACTTATACATTTTGTCTTATTGCCTGCAAAATATTGTAAATGTTATTTTGTAAGAACTTTTGTCGAAAACGAAGAACATGAAATGTGTTAGTGTAGGTTTTAACGTGACGGGAAATAATCGAAAATTATAGGCATTCACTTACGAAATAATTCAAAACGGTATGCAACGAGAGATATAAATTTTTTGAGGTATGTGTCACATTTATTATTTGTAGATTGGTTTTGCAAGCAATATTATCCATATTTAAAGACAAAGAAAAGAAAGAAAATAAAAGAAAGATAAAGATAAAGAAATAAATAAAAGTAAAGGCTCTGTCAGTAATAAAAATTGCAACTTCAAAATTAAAAAATATGTATTTCTGTGATATATTTTGATTATTAACAAATTAACAAACAAAATTTGTATTCTTGAAATAATTTTATCGAGTAAACAGTATTAAAATCGGATAATTTAAATTATCATACATAAAATACTTTTGAAAAATAAAAAAAAAAATATTTTTTTTAAATATAGGATTTTATTTTATTTTCTACATTTTGTCTTCGACTTAATGCGTTTGAACAGATAGGAAAGAAAAAATTAACGTACAAGAAAAAAATTAATTTTGCGTTCGCAAATATACTTTTCTTTCTTTCGCGCAGAGTTTGCTAAATTTTATATTTTTAACCTTTAAACGATCATTACTTCATTTCTTTTGAAAATTGCTAAACTAGTTTCAAAAATGACTATTAGACACATAGATAACCAATAAATACGTAAAAAGAAAAATATATCATTTTTAATATTCGAGAAATTTTTTGGTTTGAAACATCTATAAGTTAACTTTATTAAATTCCAATAATATTTAATTTAACAAATAAAAAACTTCTATAAATAAACATTATAAACTATTGGAGTGAAAATAATAGCCTTAAGTAAAAAAATTCGGCACAAGTACATCATTAAACCGGCAAGGCGTACTTGCGCCTACTGAGAAATTTCAAGGGATTTATGCATTTAGCTTCCTCTGAAACATCATTTGCTAAATTTTGAAGTAGTATCTCTCTCTGTCTTTGTAAATACATGAAAGTCATTTCAAACATACCACAGAAAGTAATAAGAATTAACCAACTCGTTAAAAATGGAGACGAATGTTTGTACCAATTGTCAGAAAAATGTCTATGTGAAACGATATGCGAGAATATATTGTGAAATACCATCATTAAAATAATATAAGAGAGAATAAATTATGAAATACCATCACTAAGATAAGGAATGAGAGAATATATTATGAAATACCATCACTAAAATGATATAAGAGAGAATAAGTTATGAAATACCATCACTAAGATAACATATGAGAGAATAAATTATGAATTGTCATAACTAAAAACAGATTTTAAAAAACTCCAAATGAAATAAAAATTAAAAAAAAAAAAAGACATCTTTTATCTCTTTAGCCAGACAAAAAGGAAATCTACCTAAAAGCAGATGTGATGTTACAATATATAAAAATATTTAAACCCAAATAATTTTCGTATCTGCTTGGAACAAAACATCTATCAAAATACAAATATAAACAGATAAAAAAAAAAAAAAAAAAAAAATTAAAAACATTACCGCAATAAGAAGACTAATCAGAAATTTGCTCACCATAATACGAGTGTTATAATCACTAGTATTACAATCATTTGGAACAAGTAAATTACAATTTAATGTTGCGAATAAAATTTCAAATCGTGAAACAGTTGAAATCTAAAGTGTATATGTTACCGCTAAAGTGCAGAAATCAGTTAATCTGCAGATTAGCTAGGTAATCTGCACATTAACTAGGATGATCCGTTAAAGTGAGAAAAATTGTTTCATTTCTCAAATTACCTAGGTAATCTGTGAATTACCTAGGTAATCTGCACATTACCTACTATACACTCGTTAAAGTGAAAATATGATCTCTGGTGGTGTAATGTTAAAGCACGCTGTGTTGTATTTGTTTTTTTCATTAGGGAAAAGAAAAAAAAAATAGTTTTCTTTTCTTTCTTTACTTATTTTAATCTGTATGTGTTTTAATTTTTATGTCGTTTAAAGTTATATTTGTTTTATTTATTTATTTTTTATTTATTTCATCTTTTTTATTCTGTCAATATAAGTTTGAAGATGTTATGCATTTTTAATATGAAATATAATATCTTTAATAGCTTTCAATAAAGTCTATTTTATAAGTGAATGTTAGAATTGTAATACAGTAACGATTTCTTTTCAAATAAAAATATTTAACAATTAAAAAAAAAAATGTTTTATTAACAACTTATATTGCTATTACTATATTTTAAAAAAAGTTATGCACCAATTTTTAATTCGCTAAAGAAATATTAAATTAGACAAATCAGAAGCATTTTAAGAAGTACTTCAAATAATTAAAATTGCTTTAATAATTTTTAGAACGCATGAAAATTAAAATGACAGTTTTCCAATGCTTTATTAAACTATATTTTGCAGCATACATATATCTGTACAATTTTAGCAAATATATTAATTTTACAAAAAAAAAAAAAAAAAAAAAAAAAAAAAACTTTATTAACACATTTTATGTAATAAACTACAACGAAATTATCTGAAAAAGCGAACAAAATTAAAATTAAAAATATAATCATGATATATAAATTATATAAAGGAAACTTGAAATTGAAAGAAACAAAAAAGAAAATTGTAATGAAGTGCTAAAAAATGCATAAAATTTTCATATTAAATATTTATTAAATAATGCCATAATATTGATTGCCATATTTTCCAGAGTTAAAAATTAATACATGCTTTTTTTTTTTTTTTTTTTCAGTAAGTAATAGTAATTTAAATCAATTTTAAAATAAATTAGTTTTAAAAAGTTGTGGTTTAATAGTTTTATTTCGGGAGAAAATAATTACTGTGTTGTAAATTTAGTATTCATAATTGAAAATGAAGTTTCACGAGAGAAAGCTTTTAATTAAAATTAGATTTCATTAATAAAATGCAGACCCGTATCAAACTTATATTGACAGAATTTAAAAAGAGAAGAAATAAATCAAAACAATTATAACTTACTTGTTACTTTAAATTTTGTGTTAGTCATAAGAAGAAACCTAATATCATAGCTTCGATGATCCACGTTTTGCGCTTACTGTTTATCATAGGCTCATAGCGGAGCGGAAGGGATAAAAGTTTAAAGTTTTGGTTTGTGTTTGAAGGTCAATCGCGTCACAGACTGGGATTCGCGTATCTGTATCACATGACTGTTTGACGTCATAGTGAATGTAAAAAAACTAACGCTCGAAACAAACATTTGAACTTTAACGACACATAAGCCGTTAATCTGCAGATTACCTAGTTAAAATGCGGAAAACTCTTTATTCCGCACTTTAACGGGTTATTTTAGTTAATCTGCAGATTAGCTAGGTAATCTGCAGATTAACGGATTTCGCGTTTTAACGGTAACATATACATTTAAATGCTATTAAAAAAAGCACTTTTTCACTTAATAAACTGTAAAAAAATATATCCAGTATTTTCCTGGGAAATTTTTTGTAGCTAATGTGCCCAATATTTACTAGCACTGTTCCTTGAAAGTGTCACTAACCACGTAATATATCAATTAATATATAAATATACCGGGTGATTCAAAATAGATGTTACAGCAATTATATCGTAAACTAAGAAAGATAGAAGCATACTTCCAATTACAAAATTAGAGCAAATTAAGAGTAGATTTCAGATACGGCATTTTTTTGTCAAAGGGGCTGTATACATATTAAATACGAAATTTAATTTTTATACGGTCCCTTCTATCATGTGACTTATATTTAGAAAAATATTCTCCTCGCTCTAACAAGCAAAATAAAAAAAAAAATCATCTCTCTAAGTCAAAATCTCGCTGAGTTATTACAATTTGAAAATGATGACTTACACCACTTTTTTTTCAATTTTGGCATCTATTTTTCGACGCCAACGGGCTAACTTTAGGGGGTTATCTATGAGTTGAGAAAAATTAAAAAAAGATCCTTTATTTTAAAATAGCAAATAAAATCGTTCAAACGCGTGAAATCAACAATTATAAGAATTTAATGCAAATTTACATTATTTCGTATTGTTAAAAAATTTAATAGTTAAATTTCTGAGGGGGTCACCTGCAAATTAAAACACGTTAAGAGAGGGAAAAATCTAAAAGACTAGCAAAACCGTGTGAAATTTTCGCGCTTCATTTTTACCACTTTCCATCATGGTTCATAAATTTAATGACTTCGGCTCTTTAACAATTCCTGCAAGATTGAAAAGTGTTAATGACTTCGATTTGTGTGTCTGTCCATCCGTCTTTCTGTGTGTCTGCACTCTAACTCCCGTGAATATTCATGGAATTTCCTGAAACTGATATATGTTATTTGAGGTCACTATCGGATGTTCCTTATTGAAAATGGAGTGAATACATCTGCTAGCTTGTGCACAGGGACACCCGAAAGTATTCCAAAGCATTGTGTTCTATGAGAGGTATATTTATAAACCATATTTTAATACCTTTAATTTATGCATATATTAATAAAATTGAAATACGTTATTATAGTTTTCTATCGGATATTTTCTATAGAAAATGGAGTAAACACCATCACTGGTTTGTATACAGGGACACCCGAAAGTATTCCAAAGCATTGCGTTCTATGTGAAGATATTTCTATAAACCAAAATTTAATTACTTTGCATAAATCTTAATGAAATTGAAATATGTTATTCATATGCACAAAAGAATGCTTTCTGTACTGTACAGTACGACTAACATTAGATTTACAGGGCACGCAAAAATATTCAGTTACGTTAAGGGTTATTATTGAACATTTGCTGGAATTGTATTTTCGTTTACATTAAACATTTTCTAACAATTTTTAACTGTGAATAAGATTTCAATTTACATTTTTTTTTTTTTTTTTTTTGTCTGACTGTCCATCTGTCCGTCTGCCCGTCCCCAGCGTCTGTAAATATTTTCAGAAATTTTCAGAAATGATATATGTTATTCAGGTTTATTATATGATATTCCCTATTTAAAATGGCATTAATTAATTCTTTACAAATGGTTTATGTACTGGAACGCACAAAAGATGCCAATGTATTGCGTTTTGGAACAGATATTCTTATGAACTACATTTAAATAACTTTATACTGTAAAAATCATAAGGAAATTCATATTTATTATTAATATTCTAAAATAATGATTTGTATAGAATATGATATGGTATAGATGTATAATTCTATGCCAGGGGGTTACCGCCCTTCTCAACCCCCGTTTAATTATAGTGTCTATACTTATCAAAACAAAAATCAAGTCTGTTATCAATTTCCTTGAAACTTGCAAACCTTCATCAACTTTTCAAGTGGCAACTAGATATGGAATCCAAAGTACCAAATTCGCATTTCCTGTACTTATTACTTTCTCATACCCATAAGGTAGAGAAAGTATTGTTTTTGGGCCAAATTTTCGAAAGTAAGTTTTTGTTATATTTAGACGTTTTGAGCTGAATATGAAAATCGTGTTTTTAGCGGTTGGTCTGTGTGTGTGTCTGTCTGTTATCAGTTTATCTCAAGAACAAATAGCAGCAGACATTCCAAACTTGGTATTTTAAATATGTATCATATAGGGATGCTACACTAAGCTTTTCATTGAGATGAAGCAAGTAGTTCGTGTACAGAGACACTCAAGGATATTCAAATACATTACGTCTATGGGGAAAATTGCAGGTAAGTAGAGTTTAACACCTATAGACTGCACTAAACCAAAAGAAATGAATATATATTTTTTATATGCATAAAAACATGCCTCATGTAGAACATGGCAGGGAAATCATTCACTGTTCATTTACAGGGCTACACAAAATAACTAGATTATAATGCGACAATAGCTGAAAATTCATGGAAGTGCTTTTGGGTTGTGCCGTATATTATTACTATAGGTTTATATTTAGGTGTACTTTGTGGTTTGTACATATTCTTCAAAAGATATACAGGGTTGCAAATATTTAAGCCATAATATTCTTTTTTATTGTTAGTGAAAGTGCTTTACTATAATATTTTGCCATGTCCAGGAAAGCTGCCCAGGAATGGAAATGAATTCCTCATAGACATATGATAAATAATGTATGTTTTTAAGCTAAATATGCATCGCTTGTGTTTTGTGTATTTACACGTTTTAAGGCTTCCTTATTACCAAAGCCATATTTTTTAATGTTTGATTATTACCTGCGTCGAATAATTTCCGGAGATCCCCCCTCACACAGAACTAATTATCATTAAAACTCTTCCGAAGCCTAATTTGAATTATTTTAACGTAGGTTTACATAACAGTACTCTTTATGTTACCTCTTAATTTCCAACCTGTATTTATGGTATTAAATTTCAGGGTAATAGAAAGTCGTGTGAGTGGCACACCAGATTATTTGTTGTTAAATTATGCTGATAATTCATATATATACAGATCAACGAATAAAAATTTACCTTTTGTATTCAGGAGGCCTCAAAATGTCATATACAGAAAAAAAATCGCTCTCCAAAAGCTACTTTGTTTACAGTATGGGTATGAGAAATTAATTTTGCGTTCTGTGTCAGCAGCGTTCTTCGAAAAAAAAATGCAGCCAACACTTACACCAATTACATTTAATAATAATTAAAAAAAATGTTTACCTTAATTTTGGGTAGCCCTGTATATTGTCTATAAACTATATACACATGACTTTGTGTACGTAAATTTAGTGTTATATGTAAAACAAGTAGCACAAAATGAAATACACTTCCAGCAATTCCCAAGTATAGCTCCAATATATCGAAATACTCTGGGTAACCCTGTAAATGAATGATGAATGGTTGCTATACCACAATCTACATAAAACATGCTTTTATGCGTATAAAAAATTTGTTCTTTTCATTTTGTTTAAGACAGTCTGTACATGTCACACTGTACATATGAGAAATTTCGCTCACAGACGTAATGTATTTAAATTCTTTTGGATGACCCTGTAAACAAACAATTGTCTGATCATAACAAATACTTTAGTGTAGCACCGCAATATGATACGGATTTAGAATGTCGAATTGGATTTTCTGCTACTATTTGTTCTTGAGATATTCTAATAACACACACACACAGAGAGAGAGAGAGAGAGAGAGAGAGAGAGAGAGAGAGAGAGAGAGAGACCAACCACTATAAACATGATTTTTGAATTCAGAGGATCTGAAAACGTGCAAATATAACAAAAGCTAATTTTCGTAAATTTGACTCAAAAACAATTCTTTCTCTACACCGTGTATATGAGTAAGAGAATGTATAAAGAAAGAAAAATGAATTTGAAAATTCCCTTTCAGTACATAAATTATTCATAAATTTTATTTGTTAAATTATCAATGAGTATTCTCTTGTGTATTCACTAGGGAAAAGGAGACATAACAGGTTAAAATAGCCGTCTTTCCCTGAATGATTTCTTTTTCTCCCCCCCCCCCCCCCCGCCTCCAGACGCTGATCAACGTGTGCCTTATTACAAAAGCAATAGTAATTCACTTTTGATACAACCCCTTAAGACTTGGCGAAAAATGCTAGAATTTTCAAATTGCAATAACTCAGCGAGATTTTGACTTAGAGAGATGATTTTTTTTTTATTTTGATTGTTAGAGCGAGGAGAATATTTTTCTAAATATAAGTCATATGATAGGAGGGGCCGTATAAAAATTAAATTTCGTATTTAATATGTATACAGCCCCTTGTACAAAAGAATGCCATATCTGAAATCTACTCTTAATTTGCATCAATTTTGTAATTGGAAGTTTGTTTCTATCTTTCTTAGTTTACGAGATAATCGCTGTAACATCTATTTTGAATCACCCGGTATGTATGTGTGTGTGTGTGTGTGTGTGTGTACACTATCTTCCAATAAGTACAGTCGGTAACAAAATTCTCCGAACGCTAGCAAAAATTCCTATGTAAAAAAAGTACACTTCATACGGTTTTATTCAATAAATCCTTATCAAATCATGTTCTTACACTGACTAAGACACAGGATTCGACAAGGATTTATTTAACAAAACCGTATGAAGTGTACGTTTTTTACATAGGAATTTTTGCAAGTGTTCGGACACTTTTGTTACCGACTGTACTTAGACACTTTCGAACTTACACGTTTTGTCACATATCTAGAAAAGTTCTTTAGGAATCATCTTGAAACTTTGTTATTCAGCAAAAATTGTGTCTTGAAGAAGAAAAGGGGACTAGTAAAAAATTAAATCAAAATCAAAATGTTTTGGATCACCCTGTAAAAAGTAATGCTTGAAATGCGTTTTGGCTGTGATTAAGAGAATTTTGAGTTTTATGAGGATACCACATATATTCATGGAGATATAACGGTTTATTTAACCCGTTAGTAGTCGCTATAGACAGCGCCACCTATTACAGATTGCGCACTTTTTATTTAACTGTCACCAATAATTTTAAGAAGAGATGTGATCAACGTTTCTTCGATTTTATTCGCGTTTTACGTATATCAAATGTCACTTTTAAAAATTTTTGGTGCCTATTGAATAAAAAAATCTGGAAACACTGAAGTATGGGCGGCAAATCGACCAACTAGCGACTACTAACGGGTTAAAAAAAATTGCAAACATTTTTTCCACATTTTTAATTATAACACGTAGGGTATTAGACTCAGTGCAAAACCAGTTTTAGGAAATTTACATACTACATTAGACACAACATATTGCAATCAGAATACAAATAATTACAAGATAAAAAGAATTTTTTATATATCACGTTTTTAAATTTTCTGTTGAATCATATAAACTTTACAATTCTATGTATTAATAAACACTTAAAAAAAAAAAAAAAAAAAAAAAAAGAAAAGAAAAGAAAAATTCATGAATTATTCCATGAACTTGAAAGAAAATGATCAAATGCGTAATAGAGAGAGCAATTAAAAGAAATTTTCAAACCTTTATTAATTGAATAAAAGTATTAAAAGAGTGCATTGTCATCGTGTTCTGAGACTATTCAAAATGTTTCAAATGTCTAGCTAGTCAGACAGTTAGTTAAAAATCGATTGCAAGATTTGTACTGGACGAACAAGAAAGCGCGTTAATAAAATCATGGTAAAATGTTAAATATATTACGAAATACGAGCATTTTTACTAAATAGTTTTTAACTACGCATGCGCTAGCTTATAAAACAATTTCATTTACATAATTTAAATACCAAAAGTATTGAGCTACTTATATGAAAATCCCAAATAGATATCGTGTAAATTCAAAAAGTTATGAGAGACAGAAGGAAGAAAATTTCAGTTCTCTCAAAACAAAAGCAAAACTATAAGGTGTTTTACTCACATTTTTATTTTGATTCAATCGATGCCCAATGTTAATAGAGTGTTTCCTGATTGTAAATAAATACTCATAACCCCCCCTCCCCCATCACCTTCCTTTTTTTTTTTTTTTTTTTTTTTTTTTTAGAACTGAAATTCTGTTTATTCTGTCTCTCTTAACTGTTTGAATTTACACCATATTTGTTTGGGGTTTTCATATAAGTTGCTCAATACTTTTGGCTATTAAATTACGCAAATGCATTTTTTTTTTTTTTTTTTTTTTTTTTTTTTTTTTAAGTTAACGCATGCGTAGTTAAAAATTATTTAGTAAAAATGCTCATATTTTGTAAGATATTTAACATTTTCGCATTCCTATTGCAGTATGCTGTGTATAATGTAGTATGCCAAATTTCCTAGAAATGGTTTTGCACTGGGTCTAATGCCCTACGTGTTATAATTAAAAAAGTGGAAATTGTTTTTGCAAATAAAAAAAAAAACGGTATATCTCTATGAATATATGTGGTAGCCTCATAAAATTTTATACAGATAAATGAGAAAAATCCTCATAATCACATGCTACAGCCAAAACGCACTTTTATCATTACTTTTTACAGGGTAATCCAAATCATTTCGATTTTTGTTTAAATTTTTACTGATAGCCTTTTCTACTTCAGGACACAACTTTTGCTGAAATATATGAGGTATAACATGTGCTTACACTACCAAAATTTGAAGATGATTCCTAAAGAACTTTTTTGGATATTTGATAAAACGTCTAAATTCGAAAGTGTCCAAATACTTATCGGTAGATAGTGTATATATATAATATATATCTATACACTAAATTCCTTAAATCAGGAGCGTTTTATGAACAAAACACTATTAATCTCATGAACATGCTCCAAATATTAGAGTAAAGTTAACAATTTTTTTTTTTTTTACAGCATATATTTAAATTTTAAATATTAATTTTTACAATAGTACGTCAAAAACAATGAAATATTATTGAATATTTGTGTATGAAAATTAATTGTATAAACAATTATTTATATTATTATTATTTATAAAATAAATAAATAAGTAGATTGTTTTAAAAGATACAAAAACGAGGGGTTTTTAGATGCATTCAATACTAAAATTTTATTTCGCATTCTTTCGTGTCGAAAATTTTTTAGACTGTTTGAAATATTACTGCTGTGTCCATGCGTAAGGAATACTTTTAAGCAATTGTCATAGTTGATTAGGTCAGTCAGTTTTACACTAGAAATTTTAATAGAGAAATAAAGTTATATTAGGGGGACCGGAAAATAATGTCGTTTTGAATTAAAATACTGACATCGGAAATTTATCCTGGATAAAATTTAAGATATTCTTAGGTAACTTATAAGATGGTTATTTGTAAAGTACCATGTAAACACTGTTAAACAAAAATTTCCGGTTTCATTTTATTAATTCAAAACGACATTATTTTCCGGTCTCCCTAATACTTCTACGAGATGTTTCTTCGAAAAATTATAGATTTTTCTGTTCAATAAAACTCCTGGTGGAGGAATGACATATCTTACCTGAGGATTTCACGCCGAAAATTACAGTAATTACAGTAATTTATTTTTATCATAAATTATCGTTTAAAAAAAAAAAAAAAGAAAGAATAGTACAAAAATTTCAATACAAAAAATATTTTAAGAAGGTTTTTCTTTTTTTAATTATAAACATTTAACAAAATGTATCACAATTACTATAAAATAAATCACAACAATAGTAGTAGTAGTAATAATAATAATAATAATAATAATAACGAAGATTCAAATACAGTTTAAAATATAAAAATATAATGACATTTTATTTTTCATAATACTTTCGATGAAACTCATATTTGCTAACTTATTATTCATTTATTTCATACAATGAAAAATTTTAATTAAAAAGTAATCGGATGAGTTTTACTTTCCAGGTTCTTTTAGTGCATTTTAAATGTGTAAAATAAAATATTAAGCATTAAAATCTCTATTATTCCTAACAATATTTATTTGATAAAATAAATAATAATAATTAAGATACCTTACCATCCAGTTCTCCAGTCTCTTATTTATTTAGAGCACTTATAATACGGCGTTAGTCCATAACGATAAATACTCAACCATTTATAATGTCCAAAATATAAAATGTGAAAATTTCACAGTCTTGTAAAATGTTAAATCTTCTCATAAACCATGCATACAAATAAAACTTAAATTGAACGCCACTGTCAATGAAGCCACCGTGCATGATTGTGCAAAACACTGACTACAAATGAATTGTTTCAAAGAAAACGGAGGCAGATTGATGCCTGAACTGCTGTCAAGCCATGATTTTCTAAAATTATGAAGAAAATAAAAATAAAAACCATCACATTTTCACAGCAGCAGCTACGTTAAGTTACTAAACAGATCCACTGGCTGTAGGGTTTGCTCGCAGGTAAACAAACTTACCCGACCGAAAACTTTATCCTTCAGTTCTGGAAAAGCGCTATGGAGAGAATCTTCCGATGGAAAACTAGGGGAAACATCATCAATGCAACATGCTACGCTCAGTGGTAAACTTTAGTCTGCCCTGAGGACTGGTACTCGCGACTGAATTTTCATAGCAATTATTTTCGAGGTCTCGGAAATTTAAACGGAAAGAACGTATGTAATTTGAGTGTTAAGTCTATATTTGCTTTTTCACCAGCAAAGTGCACTAAGTAAAGCAAATAAAGTAAATTAATAGTTTTAACATATAACTTGACGGATCAAAAGTGAAAATTTTAAGCTGTTTTTTTGTAATAGATATATTTCGCTCGATGACAGTTTAAATAAATAAACTGATGGGGAAACAGTGCGGAAAAGTCATTAAATATAGGGATAAAAGGGATTTACGTCAAATAAAGACGCAAAAACATCAAATTTACATTGATATAGAAAGAGATTTAATAAATATTAACAGGTGAGAAATAAACTCATTAAATAAACCATTTTTATGGCAAATTCATTTTTATACCAAAATCAATATCATTTTTATGTCAAAAATTTACATACACGTTATATTAGGATTTTGCAATGTTTCATACAGAATTAATAGTAAAAAGCTTATAAATTATTTTTAGAGATATGTCTAAATAACAAATATTGAATTAAAAGCAAAAAAATTAAAAATAGAAAAAAGAAAAAAAATGTGATCAAGCTTCTTATCGAGATCTGCTCAGTATTGGGAGTGTTATAAATTGACCTTCCTTTCCAAAAAGCATGTAGATTACATTTAGTAGTTACAACTTCATAAGTATTTAAAATTGTTTGTTCATTTTTTAGCAATTTTTGTACTACCAACGTTTCATTTGAAAGGGGCTGTAATCTCTATTTCCATTTTTATTAACACGTTAGAATGAATTAGGCGACAAAAGTTCATAATTATAACTGAACTTTTAAAACTTAAATTTTATTTTAATGTGTAATTCGGTTTTAACATGTCTTTTAGGATAAAATAGATTATACAAAATGCCATTTGTCGCATGGGGTGCAATCCCAGCACAAACATAATCAAAAGATGGTTTATTCATACATCTTTCACTGCCGCTCCTTGTCACGTGAGAGACCTATCTCTGGCGGCCTTTGTATTTTTATTTATTTATTTATTTATTCTTAAGGGGGGGGGGGGGGGATAAACGTTCCGGAGGAGAGACCTGGCATAGCTAGGTCGTCCCTGTCAGTGCAAAATAGATTATTCATGTTTATTTAGAATTTTTCACGTACTTTTATTTTCTCTATAATTGAAAATAAGAGCTCTCAGAAGCGTAAAAGAAAATAATTCCAACTTTGAAAAATTTCAAACATTTTAAATTGTATAGTTTGAATAGGTTGTGTGACTTATGGCCGATTGACTACACTGGGGTCCTAGGCCAATAGGTACAATGACCTTCGGGGTGGTCTTTTTAAGAAGTCCTAGTCCTTTTTTACGCGTGTTTCTGAACAAGCCACTGAAAACTCTGAACGGCTAGGTCAATGAGCGTGACTGGGGATCGAACCCGGCACTTTCCATCTACTAGGTTTGAACGCAGAAACGCTCGGCCGTTGGTGGGGCTCTATAACGAGGGACTTGTACACATGAAGAAATTGATCAAATTTACATTTTTTTCTGATAAATATAGACTCACAGTTAATAAAAAATGTTCTCAAAAATACAAAAGAAAGAAAGAAAGAAAATTAATCACATTTATAAATTAATTTTTAAATTCAGCCTGACTCCAGAAAGGGGTGTGTTTTAACGTGACATCACACTTTATGCTGCTTCCGAAGGAATCTAGCAGTGCATTGTACTATACATGGTATGGTATGTCAGTGTCATTTTGTTAGCAGCAACGATATTTTTAATTTCGGTGTTTGTGATAATTTTATATTCTGTGACTATTCTATATTCGGTTGGTTGGTTGGTTGTAGGATTTAAGGCCGATTGACTCCTGATGTGTCCTAGGCCTAGAGGGGGAATGCCCTCCGTGGGGGTCTTTCTAAGGGTTCCTAGCCCGTATTTACGCGAGTTTCGGAGGAAACCACGGAAAACTCCGAACGGCTAGGTCGATGAGCGCGATCTGGGATCGAACCCGGCACCTCCCATCTACCAGCTTTGAGCGCAGAACCGCTCGGCCGCTGGTGGGCCTTATTCTATATTCGGAAAAGAAATAGAAATTCAGCTTTTTCTTTCATTTAATACCTAATCTGCTCCGATTACTAAAATTTTACTATATTTCTCAAATACTAGTAAAAATGTTTATCAAGTAAGGTGAATAAGAAAGCAGTTACATAAAGTTATTTTTCTAGTAAAATTAAGTTGTTTTTCTCCAATTTTACAAATTTTACATTAATTTTCTGTCATTCTTCTGAAAAATTCTTTTCAAAGCATTTTTTTTTTTTTTTTTTTTTTCTTCGTTTTTCAAAATTTCTTAAATATTAATCTGATAATAAACCTCCAAAACAGAAGTTTAATTATTAATAATAATAAATACAAAAAAAAATCGCACTTTTACTGTACTCTGGATACTGGAATTATTTGGATTTTAATCTAGGTTTAAATCAAGGTTTAAATTTAAAGAAAAAAAAAAAAAAAAAAAAAAAAACAGTTCTGGACTGAGATGAGAAAAGGAAATTGTTTTAAATTATTCATGTTTGAATGGTAGTAAGTAAAATTTTCTATTGCACTAATTATACATAGTTCCTACGCTACCATTAAAAACGAAACCAAAACTAAGAACAAGCCTTTCTGACGCTATAATCATTAAGATTGCGAAAATAATAATTTTTCCTTAGCTTTTTATATTTATATTTTTATATTTATTTTATTTTATTTATTTATTTATTTATTTTATTTTATTTTTTGAGTAGATTCAATCTTTCATACACTATCCACCAATAAGTATTTGGACAATTTCGAATTTAGACGCCTTGTCAAATATCTAGACAAATTCTTGTAGAATTATCTTCACACTTTCAGTGTATAAAGAACATGTTATACCTCATATATTTCAGCAAAAGTTTTGTCTTAAATAGGAAAAAAGGATAAAAAATTAAACAAAAATAAAAACGTTTTAGATCACCCTGTAAAAAGTAATACTCGCTTTCGTTATAGCATGTAATTATGAAGACTCTTCTAATTATATCTGTATAAAATTTTATGAGGCTACCACATATATTTACTGAGATATAGCGGTTTCTTTAAGAAATTGAAAAACAAAAAAATCACCTTTTTAATTATAACACGTAGGGTATTAGACCCAGTGTAAAGCTATTTTTAGAAAACTTTGCGTACTACATTAGACATAGTATACTGCAATCAGAATGCAAAAACGTTAACTATCTTACGAAATATAAGCATTTTTACTAAAAAAAATTTAACTACGCTTGCGCAAGCTTTAAAAATTTTTCATCTGCATCATTTAATAGCCAAAAATATTGAGCTACTTATATGAAAATTCCAAACAAATATTGTGTAAATTCATAAAGTTATGAATTATAGAATGAACAGAGTTTCAGTTCCTCTTAAAAAAAAAAAAATAATAATAATAATAATAATAATAATATGATAGGAGGTTTTATCAATATTTATTTACAACTAGCGGTTATACCCCCGTTTCGCCGACACTAAAATTTCCTGCCCCCTTTCGTTGACAAATTCCCCCAAAAAGGGAAAATCATCGCTATCGGTTCAACACCTGTCTCGCTGACATTGTGTCGGCGAAACGGGGGTAACGATATAAGGAAAGTTAATTTTAAGCAAGGTCTAGGTCTTGAAGGTAAGTACCTAAATTCTTTTAACCCAATAATATTCATGCTTAAACACACACACACACAGGCAGAGAGAGAAAAAAAAAATTAATCCATAGACTCAAAATATAAATAAATAAATTATTTGTTTTTACCTATATTTCTAAATTGTAATAAAAATTGCAAATTTATAATACAATTATTCTTATACTAGCAGGCTATGCCCATTTCGCTGGTCCTATATTTAAATGAATTTTCAAAAGAATTCAATTTCTATTCATTTTTATACAACCTTAAAAAAAAAAACACAAAAAAAGAATAATTTAAATCGCTCTAGACCTCGCTTCGGGTAACCGTTGCCTACGGCAGCTACATTTGCGCCAACACTACATCGGGTCAAAGTTCTCACTACCTGCAGAAAGGTCTTTCCTAGGCACTTCAGTTTTTGTACTTATCGACGACAAGTGGATCTGTTATTCTTTAAGAACTGCGATTGGCAGTATATCAGCATGTAATATTTTAGTTTTTGAAACATGTATTTTATAGCCCTCGTTCTTTACACTATATTGCCATTTGATTCCAATCAATATAATAAATAAAATAAAATGTAGATTTTTCTTTTAAATTAAATTAAATAAGTGAAAAACAAATAAATTTTAATTAAACTTAAAATAAAACTAGTGTGTTGTGGCCACCACAAGACTTTCTTCTATATTTTCCTGTACAAATTTACTAAGTGTGAATAATTTATTAAAACTATTATTAAAAATATTTAACATGATGAATGAAATGATTTTCATCTTAGGGAAATCTAACACTAAATATCCAAAGAAAGACAATTTTATCGTCTATAAATAACATCTTAATATATGTAATGTTTTTATAATGGTTATCTCACATATCAAGTTTCGGACAGTTACATGCCATAGACATTGAGATATAGCTATGAATAGATGAGATTTGCAGTATAGCAGCGCCACCTATTGGCCGATAAGCATCGAAACTGAGTCAGCATAATAGCCTTCTCACATATCAAGTTTTGTTTGATGATACGCAATAGAACCTGAGATATAGCCTTCCTTTGAACTGTAGAAGTCGCTGTGTAGCAGCGCCACCTGTTTAGCAGTTGACACCAAAAGTTGACAGGCACCAATTTATGTTACGGTGCACCTATATACAAATTTATATGCAATTCTGTGCAGTAGTTCCTGTGATATAGCATTTCCTTTAATCGCGGAAATCGCTGTATAGCAGCACCACCTACTGGCCGATAAGCATTGAAATTGAATCAGCGTAATATCCCATAATAGTCTTTTCACATATCAAGTTTTGTTTGATTATACGCGATAGAACCTGAGATATAGCCACCCCTGAAATTGCAGAAATCGCTGTATAGCAATGCCACCTGTCGAGTGGTTGGCACCAAAAGCTGATAGCCTCTAACTTAGGTCAAGATGCATCTACAAATAAATTTATATGTAATTTTGAACTGTAGTTCTGGAGATACAGTTGCCACAAAATTTTTGTCACACACACAAACAGACAGTTTCTAAAAATGATCAAATCGTGTTCTAAACCTCTCAAAACGTGTAAATCCATTGAAAACCGGAAGTAGAAAATTTTTGCGAATCCAATACTTTCTTCTATAGAATATAGAAGAAAGTAAAAATAAGATAAAACAAAATAAATGATAAAAAATTGCTATATTATAAATTTTATATGTGTGTTTTTATTACATTTATACTCTTTATTTGCGTTCATCTATTTATTACTTTCTTTTATATTCAATAGAAGAAGGTACTGGATTCGTAAAAATGTTCGACCTCGGGTTTTTGATGGATTTACACGTTTTGAGAGCTGTAGAAAACGATTTGACCATTTTTATAAAAAATCTGTCTGTCTGTGTGTGATAAAATTTTGTGACAACTGTATCTCAGGTACTACTGCACAGAATTTCATACAAATTGGTATGTAGTTACACATTGACATAAATTAGTGCCTATCAACTTTTGGTAAAAATTTCCCAACAGCGTGCGTTGCCATCCACTTTTTTCTAGATTTTTAACATGGTGGGATAGGACAAAATTTTGTATAAATGTGCATAAAGAGAATATTTTTTTAATAATCATTATGAAATTTAAAAGAATTGTTTGTAATAGAGATAGTCAACAACTGGGGAAAAAAATTGTGTATGTAGGAGCCTTAACTGGAGGGGAAGTCGTCTCCCCTCGAGGGGAGTCAATTTGCATGATGAGTATCTTTCAAAAGAGCTCGTCAATACCTTTAAAACGAATGGTTGAACCATCGATCTGCGACAATTTAAAATAAAGTTATCTATTTTTTTTTTTTTTTTAAACAACAACAACAAAAAAGTAATATTGAGAATAAAATTGACTTTTTGGGGATATTTAGTGTTATACTACTTCTTTAACATAGAAATCGTCTGCATTATCATGGAAGAAATTTTTTTAAAATAATAATGTTAATGAATTATATTTACTGAGTGAATTTGTGTACGAAAATATAGAAGAAAGTCATGTGGTGGCTACAACATACTACTTTTTCTTTAATATTTAATAGATTTTCTGGGAGTGTCGTGTAAAGAGAGAAAATTTATGACAATAATCTGGTCATAAATTAGGCGTAACAAATGACGAATGAATGGGGTATTTTGGTCGTTAAACTGTACTTCCTAGGTGCAAAATACATTTAATGACTGCTAATTTAGCACTTTGGCTATACCAATGTATCTAATTTATGCTAAATTATTATTTATAAAAGTATATTGCAAATAAACATTTGTCTATAGAAAATTTATTTTCCCTAAAACAAGAAATATTTACGTAAATGAATAAAAAGGAAGCTACATAACAATGGTTATTAATCATACACATTTTTATCATATTAAAATATTACATTTTTGTGTAACTTAGTTATTTAAATGAAGCAAATATCCTACAGCATCAACATAAAAAAAAATCGACCCAAAATCAAAAAATTCATTATGTGTTTGTGCACCTGGCCTGTCAGTCATATCAACCGATGAAAAGGAGTGGACTGGACACTAACTAATCTTCTTACGTAACTAGCACCCACCATTTTGTCGAACTGAAATTTCCTTTCCACCTGTTTTCCCTATTCTTATAGAACAAATCCCTAAATAGCTCAAAAGGGGAGCTTGAATGGGAAAAATAAGGGGGTAGGAAATTTCTTGTCGGCGAAACGGGGGTTACACCCAACTAGCGAACACTGTTATACCATTTGACACTGATTGAATCAAACTAAAAATGTGAGTAAAGCCCCTTATAGTTTAGATTTCATTTTGAGAGGAACTGAAATTCTTTTATCTCTCATAACTTTTTGAATTTACACGATATTTGTTTGGAGCTTTCATATAAGTAGCACAATACGTTTGACCATGAAATTATGCGAATGAAATTTTTTAAAAGCTTGCGCATGCGTATTAAAAAATTATTTAGTAAAACTGATTATATTTTGTAAGATTTTTAACAGTTTTGCATTCTGATTGCAGTATGCTGTGTTTAATGTAGTATGCCTATAGTTTCCTATAAATGACTTTGAACTGGGTTTAATACCCTACGTGTTATAATTTAAAAAGTGGCATTTTTTTTTTTTTTCTATTTTTTAAATAAACCGCTGTATCTCCATGAATACATGTGGTAGCCTTATAAAAATTCTTACAAATAATTAGAAGAATCGTCATAATAACATGATGCAGTCAAAATGCATTTCAAGCATTACTTTTTACAAAACGATCCAAAATATTTTGAATTTTGTTTAATTTTTTCCTGGTCCTTTTTTCCCCTGTGAGACAAACTTTTGCTGAAATATATGAGATATAACATGTTCTTTATACTCCCAAACTTTCAAGATAATTCCTGCAGAATTTCTCTTGATATTTGACAGAACGTCTAAATTCGAAATTGTCGAAATATTTATTGGTAGATAGTGTAGTAGGTCTCTTACTAAGAAAAACCAAAATATTCTTTTAAAATAAGTACTTCCTTAAATTAAAAAAAAAAAGAGAGAGAGAGATTTATTTACAATAATTTTGTGTGGCACCCACACTATTTTCTCTTACTCTGCATTTTAAAAGGCATTTTTATTAACAACAGAATGTAATAAATTTTAATAAATATAATAATAAATAATATAGTATAATATAATAATAAATAAAAGTAAAAAAGTAAACTAATTTTTGAAGTTATTGTATATTGTTTATAAACTATACACGCATCACGCAGTATATTTAAATTTTGCACAGTTAAAAAAAAAAAAAAAAAAAAAAAAAATTAAATACTTTTTGTGCCATTTTCAACCGTAGCGTCTAATGTATTCCAATTCTTTGTTTGTTCTTGTTAACGAAGGATGAATTCTTTTTATAAAATATTCTATATGGGAAACGTATTTTTATGGATATAAAAATATGATTTAATTTCATTATTTTTAGTATAGAAAATTATAGTTGATATTAAAGTAGTTTAATTCGAAAAAATGTATCAACGATAAATTTCGCCCATATATGTAAGCTATTTGAATTTCTCTGTGTATTCCTACACCACAGATCATTTCTCCGATCTCAGTGAAAAATTTCGAGTAATATCATCATGTGTTACAGATTTAGAAAAATGAATTTAAACTTTATGCTGATACCTGTTTTTGAGTTAAGCTGATTACAAGTTCACAAATCTTCGAATTTCGAATTTAGAGGACCTGAAAACGTGCAATTATTGTAAAAACCCAGGTTCGAAAATTCAACCCCAAATCAATACTTTTGTCATAAATTGATATACCGGGTGATTATAATTAAACTTATCCAGTGGCGCCAACTTTTGGAAAAGATTGGGTGAGCTCAAATATTTTTGGATAAAAGAAACAATGCTATAAAAACTGTTACTTTTCAAATATACTATGTAAGGAAAGTATTGTAATCATGACAAAAATTTTAATTCGAGATTTTGGTGTAGCTATACGTTTTAAAGTCCTCTGAATTCATTTTCGCTATTTTTATGGTGATATATGAATGTGTGTGTGTGTGTGTATGTTTGTGCGTGAACACGATAGCGTCTGAGAATCTAGCACATATAGTTTTTTTTTTTTTTTTTTTTTTTTTATTTTATTTTTTTTTTTTTTACAAGGACATAATAAAAAATTCTTTAACATTATGGTCTATGGGTTTAAATTATTTAAAGTGCGTAATGTCTAAACATCTTATTCAAATAAGCTGAAATTTTTGCATAATGTTATAGGTCAATCTCACACGAACTGTACAGATTTTGGTGGATCTAGCACTTATAGGTTTTTACAGGCACACAACATAAATTCTTTATCATTATAGTCTATGGGATGAAATTATTTAAATTGCGATATTATCTAAACGCCTTACCCAACTGAGCAAAAATTTATGTACATGTTATACGCCACCAACGAACGAATTGTATAATTTTGAAGACTCTAACACATATAGATTTGTACACAAGAAAAAATTCTTTATCATTATGACCTATGAGTTTCGATTATTTAAAATGCGACAGCGTCTAAACGCCTTATTCAAATGAACTAGGAATTTACACTATATGTTACAGGTCCCCGACGCGCGAACTGTATAAATTTTAGAGAATATAGCATTTATAGTTTTTTACAAATACATAACGAAAAATTTTTTATCATTAGGTTTATGGGCTCAAATTTTCCAAAGTGCGATAGAGACTTAGACGATAGTGTTTTATCCAATTCACCTGAAAGTTTATATACATGTTATAAGTCAATGTCTCACGAAATGTATAGAGTTTGGAGAATCTAGGATTTATAGATTTTTACATGGACAGAACGAAATACTCTCTCCTTACCATTTATGGGCTCAAATTATTTGAAGAGCAATGGCGTTAAGTGGAACAACATACTATATAGGGAAAAATACTCAAATACCCTATTATAATTTTCGTTTTGTTTATTCAATGACTTGTATTACTTTACTTTTTCTATGCAACCATTAATTACTCTATGTTCGGAAAACCGAGTAGAGTCACTCCAGATTTTTTTTTTTTTTCATGGGAGAGGGATGAAGGCGGATAAGGATATATTAATTCAACATTATTTAAAGTATAAAGTTATGATGGAATTAAGAATGAACCTTCGTCTCGTCAAGTTTCACTGCAGGGTGAAGGAGGGTGAGCAATATGTTTTCCGTGAAACGACTGTTGTTATCATCAAAAGTTTCTTATTTGGAGACCTAAGACATATTATAAGGATTTACATTTTACACTGATCACAATTCAGTTGTAAAATATGAAATTTGTAATTAATATACATTTAAACGTGAGTCTGTCGACTTTCCATTTATGGCTTGTATTCCTAACTTTTTTCAAATAAAACACTTTTTTAAGCTTCGAAAATATAAATAAATAAATAAGAATAATGAAAATCGGGTGGGCTGGGAGAGCAAATTATTGGGTGGGCTCGTGCCCCACGGGCCCATGCAAGTTGGCGCCACTGAACTTATCCTATAAACAGCATCCTACAGAGCAAACGGGTGAACGAAATGCAACGAAATTTGGTATATAGACTATACACGAGATAAGCTCACGGAATTTTGAAACAAAAAATTTTAGTTCCGAAATGTCCACAAGAGGGCGTTTTTTCTGGTAAAACATTAAATTTAGCATAATAAACGACCAAAGCGGAGTACAGAAATAATATTAACAATCCAGAACATGAATTATGAGTAATAAAATGTAAAGCTGTCAGTTCTAGGAAGAAAATGTCGAAGCTTTATGCAAAACAGGTTTTTTTTCTCAAGCAGCGTACTGTTATTTTTTCCTTACCTTTACTTAATGTGGTTCGATGACAAGGTGATCAGAAACTGATCAATAAATGTTAATATTGTTTCTCAATTACGTTTTGGTCGTTTATTGTGTTAAATTTTGGAACTTTTTTTTTTTAATTCCGTGAGCGCATCTTGTGTACAGTGTTGCCAGATTGTGCGACTTTTTTATTTAATAGTCACCAATAATTTTGAAAAGTGATAATTGATATACATTACAGACGATTAATCGTCGATTATGTGCATTAAATATCACTTCTCAAAATTGTTGGTGACTGTTGAATAAAAAAGTCGCGCAATCTGGCAACACTGCTCGTGTGTAGTCTATATACCAAATTCCGTTGCATATATATATATATATATATATATATATATATATACTTTTTAATAACTTAATATATAAACCAATATATAACTCAATATATAAACCACTATAACTTATGAATTCAAAGCAGTGACTTTGTATGCGTCATTCCTTGGGTGTCTGTACATTTTATCTGTTTAATAATAAACAGTAAAATAATTTTATTGTTCATAATTTTTTGTAAATAGTTGTATTATATGCTGGCTGTACAGCTTCATATAATTATGAAAATACTTGAATTTCAGTATTTTTGAAATGTGTAAATAAATATTGTAAATGTGTAATAAATACATTTATTTATTTATTTATTTTTAAATAACAATAAATGCAGTTATTAAATGTTTTTAATCAGTAATCTTTAGAAAATATGTTGCTTTATTTAAAAAAAAAAAAAAAAAAAACCTTAACTATACCAAAAAGATTTTTTTCTAAATACTTGCGGATTCAGTTTTATCATCGTTCTTCAAAGCTAAAAAAGCATTTTTTACCTTAGAAATTGACATTATTTTGGGACAGATTTGCACGATTCATGCTATTTTTAATAAGACTGTGTAGTCTCAGTCATAATAAAAAGAATATTTTAAAAGGACAAGCTCAAAAACAACACACGAAATTAGTGCAGTACTGAGGCTAACTCTAACGAGGGAGAAGAAGATTTCGTTTCATCTTCATAAAGTGAGATGTCATATGTGCCGTCTAGTTGCAAAATCGGTCATTTCTATAAAACAATGCTTGGAGAAAAAACTCATATTTTGCGACACTTAGCCAAAATAAGACAGGAACCAAAACTCTTTAATTTTATAATTGTTAGGTCAATATATATGAAAACCCGGAATAATGTGGCAGGGGCACGTGATGGGAAGGTATTATTCAAATTTTTATTTTGGATTTGGCCAGTTTTGCAGTTTGTTTTGGAATTGGTCGGTTTTGCAAGAAACCAGAATTTAATTTTAGCTGAATTTAATGTGAATATTGAATTTTTATGGTTGAAAATACACAAAATGTTTTGTTCAATTAAATTTTATTTATAAATAACTGATTTCTGTTATCTGATTAAAAAAAAAAAAAAAAAAAAAATCTGCTAAAAAATACCTGATATCAAAAATAAAAAAAAAATAACTCTAGAAAATAATAAAAATGTATTACAAATGGTCCCAAATTCTTTAATCACGAGGTATTCTTCAATACAGTGGAAAATCATTCGACTTGTAAACAAACTTAGATAAACACATCGCTATAACCTGCCAAACAATCATAGGTATGTTATTAAATTAATAACATTTGATTAATCAAATTATAATATGCTAATTAAGATCCTATTATGTTATCCATTAATATTATGTTATTACAAAGTGATGGTATATTATCTTTAAATTTTGGCTTTGTTCCTTTTCCAATTCGTTGGGTCACTTTTCCTCTTCCTTAATTGCTCAGAAGATAATTCTGCAAACTTCTCCATTGTCGAAGAAAACACTAAATTCAATTATTAGGAAACTTTGTGTGCACCAAGAAAGAACATCACAGGCGAAAGAAAGCACGATAGCACTGATCTAATCAACAAGTGTGCGGCTTTAGTCGGGTGGAGCAGAATCACGATCTCACGGACATGACAGATATGGAGATGACCGGTTTTGAAACACACCAGTATTAGGATTTCAGGTTTTGCAGCACATTGTGATTTTCAAACGCAAATAACACAGGGGGTTGGCTTTAACATGTTTTCTTGTTTCCAGATGGTGAAAACGTTTACTTAGAACTGAAAAAACTGAAAAAACTCATTTTCCAAATTTAAGGAGTTGGCCAGTTTTGCAACTAGACGACATATATGTAAGTGCAATATTAAAACTACCAAAAATTAATAATCAAGATTTAAAATGGAAAAAAAAAAAAAAAAAAAAAAACGTGTACTACCCTAATTTTTTTATGCTCTATTAATCTATACATATAAAAGAGTACTTCCACTCACTCACTGACTCATCAACGCACAGCAAAATCTACTGGAGTTACTGACTCGAAACTGGGTCAGATTATAGAACATATAGTGTAAGCACCCCCTAAGAAGCGATTTTGCGAAATTCGCCCCCCAGGGGGGGGGTAGGGGGAAAAATGTGATTTCACAAAAACCTTCATATCTCAAAGAAAAAAACGGATATCCGTAAAATTTTTGCTTTGAAATGTAGCTAACACAAATATCTAAAAACTAATTTCTGGAATTTTAGAAATTCGGTCCCCAAGAGGGGAAAGGGGGCAAAACGTGATTTCACATGTGCAAAACGTGGTTTCACATACTCCTATATATGTCAAACAAAGAAACAGATATTCGGGAAATTTTTGCTCTGATACAAATACCTAAAAACCAATTTCTGGAATTTTAAAAATTCAGCCCTCATGAGGGGGGAGAGGGGGCAAAATGATTTGAAATAATCCTTTATATCGCAAACAGAAAAAAGATTTTTGTGAGGTTTTTGCTCTAAAATATAGCTCCCACAAATACATAAAAACTAATTCCTTTAATTTTAGAAATTCGTCCAAGGTGGGGTGGGAAGGGGGGGGGGCTATGGGGCAAAAAAATAGAAATACAGTTAGACAGTTCAAAATTGGTACAGATAGGTTTTAGAGGCCTGCAAGTCGAATGAGGATATTTTTGAAAGTGTAAGGTTATTAGGAGGGTCAGAAAGGGGTGGGGGCGTAGGGGCAAAAAAATAAAAATAGAGATACAGTTCAAAATTGGTGCATAGAAACCGACAAATCGGTTGCGGATATTTTCGAATTTGTAAAGTTATTAAGAGGGGTGGGAAGGGGGGTCGGAGGGGCAAAATAATAAAAAATAACAATTGAGTTAAGTCAATCAAAATTGGTACATGGAGGTTTTTGATACCTACAAATCGATTGCGAATATTTTCGAATTTGTAAAATTATTAGGATAGACTGGAAGAAGGCAAAAAGGGGCAAAAATATATAAATAAGAGTTAGAGCACTGAAAATTAGTGTTCTTACGTTTTGAGGCCCGATAAATCGGATATTTTCAAAAGTACAGAATTATTACGAGGGGAGGAAAGGGGGGGGCGCAGGGTTAAAAATAAAGAAATTCAAATAGAATGTTTGAAATTAGTATTATTAGATTTAAAAGTCCGAGAGAACGATTGCGAGTACTTTTTAAAATTTAAAATAAAGAGTAGGGGCGAGAACGGTAGGGGAAGGAACATGTGTGCCTGTATACTCTGCCGCAGGCAGGGAGGGCCCGGAGCGATTATTCCACTTATGAATTTTTTTTTTTTTTCATTTTATATTTATGTTTTTCCCCTAAGATAATATAGTGATTCGTTAAGAGTGTCGGACATATATGCGCACGCGCAGCGCACAATGGTCTGCGCTGCCGAAGGCCCAGTGCGACATTTTTCCCAATGAGAATTCTCTCTCTCTCTCTCTCTCTCTTTTTTTTTTTTTTTTTTTTTTTTTTCGCATGATGAAAATTAATGCATTTTTGAGAATTCATTAACTATAGTGATGCATTTAAAAATAGTGACCAGCTATAGTAGCCTGCTAGTTAATAACAAAATTAGAAAACGTGCAAATTTCTCATTCGAATAAAAATATTGTATCACGTTTAATTTTTGAATTTATGAAAGAAACTCGGGATATTTTATAGTTTTTTTTTAAACACTATTCAAGGGAAAAAAAAAAAAAAAGATTTTATTATTTAGTCATAGAAAACTATTATAAACGATTGTTAAAGACTACTATTTAAAAAAAAAAAAAAAAGTTATATTCAATGTTTTGTCTGTTAAGAGCCCTGCAAGCTAATATTTTACAGCGAGAATAATTCAGATACACAAAAATAAAAATTATTATTAATAATATTTAATTTTAGAAAATAAATAAATAATAATAATAATACTTAATTAAAAAAAATATTAATAATAATAATAATAATAATAATAATACTTAATTTTAAAAACAAATATTATTATTATTATTATTATTATTATTATTATTATTATTTTACATCAAGTAGGGGGCTCTTCTCCCTCCTCATTCCGCTCACCGACATGAGGGAGACTGCGACCCCTCCCTACTCGCTTCCCTCATGAACCCTGCGTCATGAACTACCCGTCTACAACTCGTAAAAGAAAAGAAAAAAAGGAAAAAGAAAGAAAGAAACGTGGAGGTAATAACTTTTTTTTTTTTTTTTTTTTTTTTTTTTATGTATAGAAACTCAAAAACGTCTGGAGTTATAAAATGTATAGTGAAAAATTCGATGTTTCGTAAATTTAAAAAATATGACCCGCTACTTCATGTTTTGTTAAAAGTTTTATACGGTTGGAAAGAGTATTAAACGGTCTTTCTGATTATATCTATAATTAAGAAATTAAACCATTAGTTTTTCGTACAGGGTGATTCAAAAGGAAATTTAAAAACAAAGCTTTTAAAGAAAGAGCTTAAAATGAAAACCCATACGCGCGTTTCACAAAAAAGTTCCCAGCTCACGAAATTTTTGCAGTCGGATTTCAACCATTTTTGGGTTTGTTCCTCCAATTGGGGGGCCCACCAGAGGCCGAGCTGTTCTGCGCTCAAAGCTGGTAGATAGGAAGTGATCCCAGGCCGCGCTCATCGACCTAGCCTTTCGGCGCTTTCTGTGATTTTCTCCGAAGCACGCGTTAATACGGGGTAGGATCCCTTAGAAAGACCCCCACGAAGGGCATCCCACCCATAGGCATGGGCCCCTATCGTAGTCAATCGGCCTCAGATCCTACAACCAATCAAAACACTCTCCCACTGAGTTCTATATTTAAAATAATAATAATAATTGATTTATCTTGAAAATTTTTGAGTTATAAAATGTTTAGTGAAAAATTAGATGTTTCGTTAATTTTAAAAGAGTAATCGCTAATCTGTATTTTGTAAAAGTTTTATACGATTGGCCAGAAGATTAAATGGCCTTTCTTAAAGTTACCTTTCCTTAAAATATTGAAGGATTAGTTTTTCGTACAGCGCAATTCAAAAAGAGATGATCGGAAAAAAAAAAAACGCAATTTTAGATATCTTTTTTTTTTTTTTTTTATATATATATATATTAACATATAAAAAAAAAAAAAAAAAAAAAAAAAAAAAATCATATTTGGAAGGGGGGGGGAAAAAAAGAAAGAAAAAATGAAAGAAAGAAAGAAATAAAAGACGCCATTAGAATCGGGAATAAACGCTCTTTCAAATGGTACAGACATATTTTGCATATCTTGATCCGTTACGGAGGAATTGCTAAAAAAACACAAAATTTTCTTCCTTCCTTTCTTCTTTCCGTGGAACGCTTTCTGATGAAGGAATGATTATTTTTGGAGAAATTATTTATAAATTGGCAATTAGAGTACCTTTATTAATACGAAATTAATTAATAACTTCGTTAATTAAGGTGATAGAAAATTCTAACGAAGATAAACGTGTTCCTTGAATTATTCGGTAAACATAGGTGCCTTTTGCGGCGCTGAAGACCGTCTTGTTCGCGAGGAGATGCGGTCGAAGATTAAAAAAAAAAATCGGACAGCAGCGGCAGTAACTTTTATTTTTTATTTTTTTTATTTTTTATATTTAGAGAAACTTTAACTCAGAGTTACCTCTTTTTATTTCATTATTGCTTTTAATTCAAAAGAAATATATAAGCCAATACAAACACGCCAAAAGTATTTTTCAGTAATTCAAAATATTTTTTTTTTCTCATAAAAAAGGAACAAAGGCTTGCAAACTTTAATTAATGGATATAAACTTTTGTGTATTTGAAGTAGATTTTAAGAATTAACTACAACTGTATGTGGATAAATATCATACATCTGTAATAGGAAATGATTGAAATTTTTTAGAATAGGTGTAAGTGAAGGCGTTTTAAAAAATATTCATACTGAAAAAATTAATTGGAAATAAGTTAAGTAATTTCTGTTTATATTTAAAATTATACCATAGGGAACTATACTCAGTTCCTTACCATATATTTTTTCTCACAATTTTTGCTGTATTAAAAAATTAATTTAATATCTTATTTCATCAAGTAAATTTAGGATTCTAAGTTTGGATCTCTAAACGAAATATTTAAATTTATTTTTTCAAAAAAATTGCTCACTAAACTAAAAATATTAAATTAATCTTTTGAAAACATTAATTTAAATATTTTATTTCATTAAGTAAATTTAGGACTCTGAGTTTAGGTTCTCTAAACGAAATGTTTAAATTTATTTTTTCAAAACATTGATCACTAAGATAAAAGGCGACATATTCAAAGAGTAATATTCAAAAAACAGAATTCGAAAAACTTCATTTTTGAATGAGATATTCTTATAAAACGAAGCAACGAAAATTCCATTGGATAACGTGGGAAGAAAGAAAGAGGAAATCTGACATGATGTAGCCTTAAGATGAGTAAACTCGGAAGATACTCATCATGGTCCAGACTGAAATGCTCCACCCTCTAGGTTACTCTACCATCAATTCGATACATTTAGCTCATCCTAATCTGCTCATTAATTTTATTCTAGTTAATTTCGTACTTTACTTTCATAGCCAGTGCCCGCAGCAGTTCTATATTACACATGCATTTTATTATTTTGCCACCATTTTAATCAATCAGTATTCTTCGACTACATTTGATGAAACCATGGAAACATCTGCGCAAGCGCTAATTCAACGAGTCCAATGCTGAAATAGGGATGACAGTCAACTGACTCGGAGAAAATGAACAATAACAGAGCGCGGAATTACTGGATGTTTTCCAAATTTCAATCTGGCATCCCTCCAACATTTTGGACGCGTCCTCATTACTAGTTTTAGAATATGTGGCTGCACTGTATACTTTTACATATTGCTTCGCTAAAATCTTGACAAAAAATGTATAAAAAAAATAGTGATATTAAAATAATAAAACAAACGCGAAAATATAGGACCGCTGCGGGCAGTGCATAGCTGCTAACTTGTACTTTTTTTTCCAACTGGAAATTTTTAATAGAAATTTTTAAAATATTTTTTAGCAGTTTTCTGCGATTAAAATTGATAAGTTCTTTTACAAGGAAATGCTGGTGTTAAAAAAAAAAAAAAAAAAAAAAACAAGTTGGCACCTATGTAGTTTTTATGTAATTCCATATTACCAATGCAATAATTCTTATAATGGACATTTATGCAAAAAACTGACTTACTTTCACACATTTCAGTTATTTTAATTCTGACTTATTTTCACAAAATTTTAAATTTCGAAAAACTTACAAAGGTTTCAAATTAGAATATTCATAACCAATTACCGTAATTTCTGGTAGATAACCCGCAGGTAAGATGTGTCATTTCTCCACCAGAAATTTTATTTAATAGAAAAATCTATACTTTTTCAAAGGAAGAGCTCGTATAAAAATATAAATTTATTTATCAATTGAAATTTCTGGTGCAAAACTGGATTATATAACCTGCGGGGTATCTACCAGAAATTACGGTATATTAATATCAATATCACAAATGATATTTTAAAACTGTTCTAATATCGTTACTATTAAAATGTTCCTCATAGTCATAACGTATTTTTATACGAAATTTTGCCCTTATTTCCTGTAGGTTAAAATAAATAAATAAATAAATAAATTTAAAAAAAGTAAGTTTGGAATAACTTGCGAAGTTTTCAAAGTAGTAGTTAAAGGTACTTATGTCAGCATCATTAATGATATTTTATAACTGTTCTGACATCTTTACAATGAAAAGAATCCTCGCAATATACGTTTAAGCGAAATTTTGCCATATTTTCCTATGTTAGAAGATCGTAAAATTCGAATAATTCACGAAATTTTCAAAGTAGAATATGGAAAATAGAGATTTCTTTCCAGAATTATAAGCGATATTTAAAAACTGGTCCAAACACTTTGGTTTCATTCGGCTTTGAGATGCTGTCTACAGACAGAGTATAACAAAATAATGAAAAACTAGCAAACTGACTAATCTACAGACGGACACTACACCTATTTTGCAATTTTCAGATTTCTTACACATCAAAACATATAAAAACGTCAAAAAAAAACAGTCTGAAAATTTTCACAAACATTTAGGTTCCTCATACGTATAGTATGATGCGGGACTAATAAATAGGTGAACAAAAGGAAAAAGAAATACAAATTTAGAAAATTAAATTAAAATTAAATTTCATTTATAATTTTTATTTCTATTCATAGCTTAAAATAACTTATGAAAACTATTACTATTTTTAATGAAAATTTCTAATTTTTGTGTTTTTAAAAAATGAGTATTTCTCTTGTAAATAAAACTTCTGTTTTTTTTTTTTTTTTTTTTTTTTAAACATATTGCATTTTAAGAATTTACAAAAAAAAATACAAATTATTAGCCCAAAAAATAAGTACTGAGAAGCATTTAAAAACGAAAGACTGAAACACTTTCAGATATCTTTTGACTGATAATATAGGTAGAAAAAAAAATTAAAAAAATATCGTGTATTCAAATAAAAACAAATTTCAAAAAACGATTTCCTTCAAATTTTGCGTTTTGATTACGCGTATTTTTTTTGTTTCTAAATTTGCTTCTGCAGTAGCCTCGGATAGTTGAAAAAATGCTCTTCATACAAAAAAGGAAAAATAAATAAATCTCTGAATTTTGTCCTAAAGTGTAATCAAGCAGGAAGAAGAGAACAAAATATTTATAATATATAAATTAATATCATCAAAACATAAAATACGCTTCTCATTTATTAGGAATTAAGTTTTAACAAATTAATATATTAGTAATCTAAAAAATTAATTAATTAATTAATTAAAAAAATAATTTATAAAAGGTTTTTCTAAACATAGTGAACACAAAGTATACTTTTTGAAATGTTGACGGGAAATGTGAAATTGAATGTTATTTTAATTTCACATTTTGTTTAATGTATGGTAACTCTTTTTGAACAACTCCACTAATATATAGCATTCCGATATGGCAATATCTAGATAACAAGTATTTCATTAAACTTAATCATCGCCACAAATGCTAGACTTCTGTATACGGGCCAAATTTATTAGATTCGAATCACTCAATTTCCGAACAAAAAGTTGTCTTTCCCCGAACTGTTCCATTTTGTGGACTCATGAAATTCCATAAATGTGGTCCAAAACGCTTAAGTACTGGCAAAGTTTAATTTTTGCATTTTTTTTAATTAAAATATTCCTACAATTTAAATTCTTTTGAAAGAATAATGTATCCATTTATGTGAAATATTTTACTATATTTTCCTATACCACACCTATCCCCAATGGACCACTAAGTAGCTCTAGTGAGGGATTAATCAATCCAACTCATCCCTGTACTAAAAGATTTATTAATGACCATCGCGTAGAAATAGCGAGACATTGTGAATCTTACTGATTCCTATAATTTATAAATTTTCAATTCTTCTTCTTCGTCTTCTTTTTTTTTTTTTTTTTTTTTTTTTTTTACATAACCAAGGCGTGTATGCAAATATGACTTATCGCAACAGCCAAAAACGCGATAAAATAATCAGAAGTTAATATTTTTCTGAACTTTTCGCACTTTTTTTTTTCTAATCGATTACTTGCGTTTTCCGCAAATGTGAAAATCTACATGTATTCCTGTTTATTTCTACAAGAAGGAAAAAAATAACTGTGTACATTCCAGGTTTATTTGTTAGTTTACATTAAAGAAAAAAATGGTAATTCTACCCTGAGTTTTAATGTAGAAAACTGGTCCGCTAAGAACTGCAGAGCCGTATACACACTTAGGCGTTTAATGTAGTAGCTGAGAATTAAAAACGATGAAAAACAAATATGGGGTGAAAATCAGGGCGGTTATTCAAATATCTTTAAAACAATGACTAATGTGCAATGTCATTGTATAAATTATAGGAGACACCGACATTCTAAATTTTTAAAGAACCCTTTAGGAATGGTATAGTTAATGAACTAATCAAAATTTTAATGGATTAATTTATCTAATTAAATAGAATGATATCATCCGTAGAGACGTGCAAAAATTAGAGGCTCATAGCGGCCTGCAAATTTGTCCCATTTTGACTATGGCCCTGTAAATGTAGTCTTGATTTTGATATAATTCTTTAAAATTTTAATTTTAAAGACATTTTTCTCTAAAGAAAAGTCATTATATTTATTTAACATATTTTTATTTTATTAAAAGTTTCATTTATGTTTGATATGCTTATGTACGGACGGTGAAGGAGGAGGGACATTCAGTGAGGTAGTATAACAGAATTGCCAACATTTTAATTTATTCCAAACCGCTTTTTTTTTTTTTTTTTTTTTTTTAAGAGTAATTTTTTCTTATTTTATCGTGTATTGGAAAAAAAAAAAAAAAAACTCTAAAAATAAAGTGGTGCGAAATAGAGGCGGGTCTAAAAAGGCTCCGGAATAAATTAAAATGTTGGAAACTATGGTATAATGTTTCATGTACTGCATTATAGGACCAAGTTTGTTTAAATTCCGAGCTTAATTACCTGTGTCGAAATTATGGAATACATAAGCAATAGAAAAAAAAAAAATGTAAGAAAATAATGAGATTTATTCTGTATTTAGAGGAGATTTTCACTGTATTTAGAGGAATATTATATTGAATCTTTTATTAGATTTGACTATAAATTAAAAAGCTGTAATTGTTTCTTGAGTTTTGCTTTTCCTTCAATGTATGATCACAGAGATGCCAACATTTTTCTTTATTCAGAAGCATTTTTAGCCATGCCTTTAATACATACCATTTATTTTTTAAGTGTTTTTTTTTTTTTTTTGTTTTTTTTTTTATCGTAGTTATATAGTGGAGAAAAATATTCTATGAATAAAGTGACGCGAAATAAAGGCGATGTTAAAAATTCTCCGGAATAAATTAAAATGTTGGCAACTATGATGATCATTTTGAATTTCATATCTAAACTTCCTTCTTGCATGCAAAACTTAAACAAAGAACTGTGCTTAGATTTCTCTTTTTTTTTTTTTTTTTTTTTTTTCTCCTTATTGAATTATTAATTCCCACATTTTTATATATGTTTTAACAAATGAAAATAATAAGCAAACTACATAATAAAAATGAATGGGAGCCATCTTGTAATTAACACCGATCGAATACATCTCTGTTACTTCTGACTTTTACACAGCTTCATCTAAAATTTCCAAATTGATTTTGAATTCTCAATAAGTTATCATATTTATTTTACTTTGTAACCTCATATTATTATTATTTTTTTTATTACAGCACAAATTTCGAAAAGGATTTCATTGAACAAAAATTTATCTTTTAATCATGTTTTTAAAAAACTGTAATATTAGCCAACATTATGACGCATTAAAAAAAATATTTTTTATTTCTATATATTGAAGTACAATTCCCTCTTTTGTAATTTTCTAAAGTTTTGTCTTCTGTCATTTAACCTTGTAAAGAGATTGATGCATCGAGAATGTTAGATTCGCTTCACCTGAAGAAGACAAGTATGTTACCGGCAACTTTGAACGAGTTCACCAAAGATAGGAAGAGAGGGTATCATTTTTTTTTTTTTTTTTTTTTTTCACATGACTAGCCATACTGTTCGTCCATGACTTACATAATACGTCTAGATTATTTGTAAAAAAGGCAGTTTTTCATATATTATTGCATTTTGCAATATTGTTGCAGTAAATTTGGTGAAGGCAAAAAAATAAATATGTGTTATTAGATCGCAGTATTTATCATTACATGAAAATATAGATACTTTTACATTGTAAAATTAATCCATATTGTAGATGTACATTTTTAATGCACGTTTTTTACATATCGTCATCAACTTTCCAAATGGCCCGTATGTCACTTTTCGTGGTTTTTAGAAATACAAACTAAAGCATCGATTTTGAAACAAATACAAGTCAGATATCCGGGTATCATCTCGTGTATTACATATGATAAAATACACATACTTGCCAATATTGTAATTAATACTCTGTAGTATTACTAGAACCGCCTCTTTTTTCAACACCACTTAATTTTAGAGTAATTTCCTGCAAATTTAGTTACGATTAAATTAGAAGAAAATTACTCTAAAAAAGACTGATATGGAAAAGAAGGCGGAGAATACAGGACTACGGAATACTCTCACGAAGTCACGACCGCATGTGTTTGTCTTTTTGGCTGTAAGATCCGCCTGTGGGCGTTATTTTCACAAGTTAAAATTTTTCAGAAATTTTTTCACTTACAATTTTTCAAAATTTTCTGCATTCACATATAAAATACAAATGGACATACATTGTAATCATAATCTCTGATACTTTGATTAAAATGTGTATCCATAGTTTATTGATTGCACAAGTATAAATATTGTGTATATTTTTAAGAAACAAATAACATACAAATTTCAAAAGAAACGCCCACTGGTGGAGTTACATAGTATTTTCAAATGACGTGAATCTACGTCAGCGGTCGCGAAAGTGTTAACATTTTCGCGACCGCATGTTTTCGTCTTTATGACTGTAAGGTCCGCCTGTGGGCGTTATTCTCCGAAGTTACAATATTTCAGAACAAAATTTTCTGTATTCAGATTCATATTACAAATGGACATACATTATAATTATACTCTTTCTAATCAAAGTATTTATATACATAGTATATTGGTTGTACAAATATGAATACTGTGTGTATTTTTAAGAAATAAATGACATACAAATTGCAAAAGAAGCGCCCACTGGCGGAGTTACAGATTTTCAAATGACGTGAATCTACGTCAGCGGTCTCGAAAGTGTTAATGAGAATATTAGCAGGTATGAATACATCATCAACCATACTGGCCTTCCGTGATATACATAACATCTACAGATTCTTTGTAAAATAAGAAGTTTTGTGCATATTACTACCTTTTATAGTATTGCTGCAGTAGATTTGGTGAAGAAATAAATTAAATATGTTATTGGATTAGAATATACACCATTGTACTGCAATATAGATGTTGATATATTGTAAAAGTAATCCATTCTGCAGATTTGTATTTTAATATACATGTTTTATAGATCGTCCACCATCTCACAAATGGTCATAATGCATTTCACTTTACATGTTTTTACAGATACGAACTAAAGGATTGATATTGAAACAAGCCTAAGTGAGATACATGAAACCTTAATAACTATACAGCTCCTAAACGTAAGAAACAGAGATACGACTGCTCGGAGGATTTATTCAGAACTTAGAGCTAATTGAGTTGCAACTGTTCATGAGATTGCTAGTACCGTAATTTCCGGCGTATAATCTGCAGGTAAAACACGTCATTTCTCCACCAGAAATTTTATTTAACAGAAAAATCTATACTCTTTCGAAGAAACGGATCGAACAAATATGACTTTATTTGTCAAATAAAATTTCTAGTGCAAAATAGACTTATCTGACCTGCGGATTATACACCGGAAATTACGGTAATATTTTATTACATGTACCTTAAATAATTTATATTTTTTCTAATCTAATTGTTTTGCTAAAACTGTAAAAAGCATCTTGTATTCTATTTTTTATTTTTTTATTACAAAGGAAACCTGATAAAACTTGTAACAGCTGGCAGCCCTCCGGATTAATTCATACCACTATTCCCTTAAAGTTACCTTTGACTTCAGAATTTGGGCTAAAATATAAAGCAGATATTTCTATTAAAAAATATTCGTATTAAAATATCCGGAGAGCTGTCCTGTCAAGTACAATATATAAACTTTTAAGTTTAAATAGTCAAACATGCATAGATGCCGAGTCTCCGATTTTTTCAACGGAGACTTGGCAAATGTTTTCAGTTTATTCAATTTTATTTATTTGTCGAAAATGTATGTGAAAGATTTCTTTTTAAAAATACTGGTGATAAATCTGATTTTAAAAATAGAAATGTTGATAACTATGAACATGCTTTATTCTTACCTAAGCCTATATTTATCATGCTATTTTAAAATCATTAGGAATAATATATTGAAAATAAACAGATTAAAAAATTTCAGAGGTTAATTCGTTAATTATAAAAATAGATTCTGATTCCCTAATTTTATTTATTTATATATAAGTTATTGAGTCTTCTATGTATTCTGTTCACAATATTAAAAGATTCTGCATATTGGATAAAATGTTGTCTGCGTAAAATGGATGACATATTATTAAAATATCCAAACATCATGTAAAAATTTAGTCATTATAGGTTATAAAATATAAACAAACAAAACGTTTAGAATTGTAGAAGACACTTATACATAGCTGTCTAAATGGTGATTAAAAAAAGAAAAAATGAAAGTTGTTTTATTTTTCTTGAATTAGATAAAGAAAAAAAAAAAAAAAAAACAAGAAGAGAAAGAAAATATATTTTGGGCAGTTCAGAAAAGATGTTCTTCGATGACCTAAAACGAGAATAAGAAGGAAAATTATCACAAATTAAGTTTAAATTTTCACCATTTTCTTAGTTCTTTTAATTATTTTTAGTGATGATCCTAAATTTTTGATAATTTTTCTTAGTAAAAGGAATTGGTGCAGCATGAAATCAGCAACGCATCTTATAACAATGTTAAACAGCAACGTTGTTCATTTTTTCTTCACTCGTACCTACATTTTTCTTTGAAAGGGTACCTTAATTATTTTAACAGAAAGAGTTCCGTATTTTTACATTTTAATGTGTTCATTTACAGGATTCTTATTTTTGGTCAATTAACAGCAACTTTATGGAATCCTTCACAGTAACTATTAAATAGTTTCCAACTACTACGATTTTTTAATACCACTTCATCTGAGTAAAAAAATTTCACCTTATTTAATCGTAGAAAACTGCTACAAAAATGTATAAAATATTTCTATTAAAAAATAATCTTTATATGATCTATATCTCTATCTGTATATAATCTATATATTTATTAATATAATCTATATCTATTACTGATGGAACTTAGCAATTTGCGGCCCGATATACTATTATAAAATAAACAATCAAGGTAAAAGAAACAAAATATTTAGGCTTAACTTCGAAAATAACTTTGCATTAAACACACATTTTTTGTTTGTATAATACTTTGTAAAATGAACAAATATTTTCGATTAAACTAAGTACTAATCGCTAATATCGTTAATTAATTATACAATTATAACTTCTTTATGTATTGTTGTGCTTTTTAATAATTAAAGTATAATTTGCAAAATTTGTTTAATTTTTTGAGAAAAGTACCATAACACTTTGTTTCCAGCACTATATATGTACAACAGTGTACTAATAACTGTAAAGCATTTGCTACTCTAATTATTCTGGCATTTATTAAAAATATAACACTAGAACTCCCATAAAAATAATAAGGTATATTTTTGCTTTTTATTCAGAACAGTATGATGATATAAAGATAAGACAAATATATTTTTTTTTTACTTATAAATATATAATGAAATAATTGAAATGTTATATGTTATTTATAAGGCCTTTATGAATGAATAAAATTTAAAAAGGAAAATTGAGGCAATTTAGATAAAGAAAACAAACAACACATATTTGAATAAGCATTACTTAAACAAAAAATGAATTCACACTGTACAGCTTCACTAAAAAAAAAAAAAAAAAAAAAGAAAAGAAAAAAAATAGTGTAACTGTACGCCAAAAATAGTAAAGATATTTTGAATTAATATAAATACATAATACAAATACATACTTATCAACCTAACCCGGATGACTGTTAGTTCCCGCCCCTTTTAGTACACAACTTAATTTTTAGAGTAATTCTCTTCAACTATATTTAAGATTAAATAAGAAGAAAAGTTTTCTAAAAAAAGACTGGTGTCAAGAAATAGGCGGAAAGGGGCGGGATTAACAATTTTCCGGGTTAGGTTGGCAAATATGCAAATAAATAATGTACATATAATGCGCTAATTTTTATATAATATAATTATACTGAGTGAAAATATCTTAGTGTATATTATATTATTGTTTAATTATACCACATTTGGTGTAAAGTGACAGCCACCATTTTTAATGTACAAGTATACTATTTTTTTTTTTTTTTACGGTATACAAAAATCGATTAGAAACAAAATAAATAAAATCTTTATTTGATTAACTTATATTTACAGAAGAGTTCCAATGAACAAGCAGTGTTGCCAGATTTTGCAACTATTTTATTCAATACTCACCAATAATTTTAAGAAGTGATATTTGATATACATAATAGACGATTAATCTTCGAAGTGATTAGGCAACCATTACATTTAAAATTTAGTGGTGGATTTTGAATAAAAAAGTCGAAAAATCTGGTAACACTGTGGATAAACGAAATGATAGGTTGACCCATAGCCTCCTAAACTAGATGCCTGTCGCGTGGCTCGGAAACTTGGTAACAGTTCAAGCGGTAGACAGCGCAACCTGGTACAGATTGCGCGATTTTTTAATTCAACTCTCACCAATAATTTTAAGAAGCTTTATATATGATTATGATATATATAATCGACGTTTCTTCGATTCTGTTCGCCTTTTATGTCTATCAAATCCCACTAAAAAATGAATAAAAAAGTCGCGCAATCTGCACCAGGAGGCGCTGTCTACCGCTTGAACTGTTGCCAAGTTTCCGAGCCACGCGACAGGCATCTAGTTTAGGAGGCTATGGGTTGATGCAGGAACGCCAACAAGCATGTATCTTTAGATTTTCTGTCTCAGTAGATATTAAGTGTTACGAAGGAGCAAATGTAAACTTTTCCCACCTTTTTCACCTACATTTAGTGGTGATTTTCTACATCGAATAAAAAATCTATTTTTATACCCAATATTATTTTGAAAAAACAATTGGTTACCGAAAATATTCGAATTTTCGAAAATCTTTTTGAATTCTACGCATTGTAAATCAATGCAAAATACATTTTTAGACAGGAAGCCTTTAAAATATAAGAGAAATTGAAACAAATTGACCTCGGAAGTCAATGAGGCTGAAAATTTGGAAACCACCTGAGCGGAAAAGCTTGGAACGGCGGCAATGACCGTACTTAGAATGAAAACAGTATGGCCTGATAGAATAAAAAAAATATTCAAATAAATGTTCTAGGAAACCAAATTTGGATTCGATTCTTTGATTATTTTTTATATGATGGTTGTTAACTGATGAGAACAAAGGGTTTCACTATGCATGTAAACTATTGTTCGTGCATCTTAACTCAATACCTAAAATTTGACTTGCGTGATTTTATTGTTTTTGAATAATATGAAGGAAATAACAATACTTGGATCTTAATGCTAAAATTAGAACAAACATTTCCGGAAAGATACCGTGTGTTCAGAAAGAGAACCAGGCTGTTGGAACTGTGTACCAATAGAAAACACGTAATAAGGATTTTATAATAGTACTGAAAAGCTAAAAAAGCTAATTCTTCATTACTAGTAATATATTTTAAAAGAATATTTACTAAAAATATATCGACTGTTATTGTGATTAAAAATTGACAGAAATTTAAATATGCAGTGAAACAGTTCATTATATTTCTATCCGTATATATATATATATATATTTTAATATACGTGTTATAACAAAAGAGGAAAAATTTGTCAATTTTCAAAAGTGCCCCCCCCCCCCCACCCTTTCTCGATTTAACCTATTATTACTTAGTTTATTTTTGTTGTGAACCTTCATAGTGCTGAAATCTATGAGAACGCTCGCATTGTTTTCGAAAATAAATAAATAATAAAATGCAGTATATTTAAAAAATAATAATAATTTTTATAAGGAATTTATCTTTTGTACACGCAGTTTCTCTTAATAGCGTAGCTTTTTTAGTGGTTTTTCTAGAGGAACACCAGGAATGAAAGTGTTCCACATTTTCGCTACTACTATATTTTAATATTAAAAAAAAATATTTTTTTAGATTTTATTTATTTATTTATTGAATAGGATAGGGAGTATTGTTGAAAAATAGTGGTGATAGAGTTTCCTTTCACATCTCAAGAACATATAATAACATCAAATGTTTCAGTAAATTGCCTTTTTTATTTCACAGTTATTTGATTCATAAAGTAATAAAAGTAAACTTATTTGGCATATAGGTATGCAATTAAAAAAACACACCATTTTCTTTAAAAAGTTTGTTTATATTATTGTTTTCGTTCACCTAGTCTTCTATTCCCACATTAGTAAATTATTTTAAATCATAAAAGTTTTTGAGCAATTTTTAAAACTTATTATTATTATTCCTATTATTTATAGATCGGATATTATAAACTGAATAGCTAGAAAGAAATGTAAGTGTTGTTGCGTTAGGTTGTAGGGATTAAGGCCTATTGACTGCTGTAGGGTCCTAGGCCTGAGGAGGAGTGCCTCCCGGGGGGGGGGGTCTTGAAAAGAAACATAAATAGACCAGTGTCTACGTTTTTTGAATTAAAATTCCGCTGTATAAGTTTAAATAAGTAATAATATTAATAATAATAATAAATAGTTATTTACAATATTAAAATTTGAATTATTGGTAACATTTTCAACAGTAATGCATTAAAGAATGTATTGTAAAAAAGTTATAGTTTTACATGGGATTCACGCCCACAATGAAAACTTAATGGTCCAAAAAATCAGGGTTATAGTCAACCATCTTATACCTACCACCCACTTTTGTATGTCTGTTAGTAGTAAAATTATCTAACCGCCCACCAGTTCCATAAAAAACTGTGATTAATAAGGTAATGAAGTAACTTTGCTTTACAGAACGTATAAAATAGAGTTATAGAAAATTAGCAATTTTAATTTTCGAGAATTTTTTTGTTTGAAACATCTATAGGTTAACCCTACTGCATTTAGATAATATTTAATTTAATAAATAAAATCTTTGCAAGTAAACATTATAAACTACAAACAATCGCAAAAGTTGTTTAAAGCCAAAATAATAGCCCAGCTCTTCATTAAATGAAAAAATTAGACACGAATGCATCACCAAAGCAGCAAGACACACATACGCCTACTAAGAAATTTCAAGTGACTTATGCAGTTAGCCTTCTCTGAAACACCATTTGTTAAATTTTTGAGTAGTGCTGCTATCTAGCGAACAGAGAAGGAAGAAAAGTTTTGAAATCCATTAAATATATATATATATATATATATATATATATATATTAAAAAAAATGCTGTATAAAAAAGCGTCAAATGATTTAATTAATATGCCTGCTTAAAATTTTGGAATTATTTCTTTCTTTTTCTTTGCTTTTCTTTCTTTTTTAACAAAGAAAATTAGAACTTTTTCTCGACAATTATTTTCAAATTCAAGTATGCCAGCTTAATTATGCGTTATACATACCTGGTAACATTTATAATTTATTTCGGAGTACTGTCCTTTTTTCACACCAGTAGAATTTTAGAGAAATTTTTTACATTATGCAATTACAGTGAAATAAGAAGAAAAATGCTTTTAAAATATACCGGTGGGTAAAAAAGGACCGGCTAACAGTACTCCAGAATAAATTACAAATGTTAAGGTATGGTTATATGCAAAAGTATTATAAAAATACTGAACTAAACATTTTAGTGTATAACAACGAGTTACGTCAAAATAATCCAGTGAGCAGTGTACTGAAATATTCTAAAATGCTGAAATAAGATTTACAGCAATTGAATCTTTTCACGTTTTTCTATTCTTACAAAAGGTCCAGTTGTTGTAGCAGCTTTCTAAATCGTTGTAACACTATTTAAATGACTGATAATTTTCACACTGACAATTTTAAAAATTATTTGTAATTTTCGGCTTTTTAACCCTTTCAGGGGCAATGAATTTCATTTCAAAAACAAGTGCCACCACAGTTTGAAAACAAGATTCGAAGAAAAGTAATAAACTAATATTTTCGCATAAGGTAAAAAAGTAAAATTTTATAAAAAATTTCTGGGATGAATTTTTGAAGTCAGAAACTGAAATTAGGTGGTATAACATATATACCACTGCCCCTGAAAGGGTTAAAGATACTTATAAGCCGTTTACTAAGATGAACAAATGAAAATTTTGAATACTACACAGAATTTCTCCAAAGAAAAAAAAAAGTACTTATATTTCATTATATTAAACATATTTTAGAAAAGAAAAATGAATTAAAGGGAAATTTATTTAACTTCCATGCGTTTTTTTATTAATGATTTTTCGGTATTGCTATAAGTTAATAATCATTTTCCAATTATGATAGTACTAAATTAAAGAACTGGTGTACAATCAATATTGAAACTTGAAAAACTTCTTTCCACACCATAAAATTAATGGAAGCACAATTCCATTAATTATTACAGTGTTAATGTTGTGGGTTATATTGCAAGAAACATTTTCAGCAGATGCATTAGGATTGAAAAATGTGGCAATTTCACACACACAAAAATTAAATAAAATAATTAATAACAAAAAGTTGAAAACAGGTTTTGTGTACTTGGACAAAATATTTCGTCTTTTAACCCTTTAACGTTCACTACTTAATTTATTTTAAAAATTACTAAACTAATTTTAAAAATGGCTTTTAGACACATAGCTGATCATAAATATTTAAAAAATAAAAAATTAGCATTGTTCCTTTTCGAGAAATTTTCGGTTTGAAACATCAGTAAGTAAACCTTATTAAATTCAAATAATATTTAATTTAATAAATAAATCACTTTATAAGTAAACATTATCGACAACAAAAACTCGTAAAAGTTGCATAGATCCCAACATTTCAATTTATTCCGGAGTATTTTAAACCTTTGCGGCGCAAGGTAATTCGGATCATTTAAATTACACTGCCACCGGAATTTACGAACATAATTAAAATAGAAGAAATTTTAAATTTTCACGTTAAAAAAAAGGGCTTTTTCTGCTATGTTATAAATGTAAATTTTTGCTAAAAAATTTCCGGGATGAGTTTTTGCACTTGAGAATTAAAATTAAGTGTTCCATCAGCGGGAACACTGCGACTGAAAGGGTTAAAAGTGACATACTGTATATGAACACTCGAATGACACTGCTTATTCAACACTTCTCGTGATAACATTAGATTTCACATTTAAAAAGGAAAAAAAAAAATTGATAAAAATATCGTGACAATATAAGTATTACTGGTAAACAGTGTTGTCATATCTGGCGGATTTTTTATTCAATAATCACCAATAATTTTTAAGTGTAACGTTTGCCTAATCACTTCGAAGATTGATAGTCTATTATGTATATCAAATATCACTTCTCAAAATTATTGGTGATTATTGAATAAAAAATCTGCCGGATCTGGCAACACTACTGGTAAAGTTAAGAACGAAAATCATGGTTTGTATTAATGTGCATTCGGTATGTTTGAGTAAATAAATTGATTAAAACTCTACTTTTTATGCATATATTGCTCGTCTTAATAATTAGTATAACTCCTTTTATTCGGTTAAATTGCTTGACGATCAATCTGTATAAATCTAATACATGTGCTCGATCTTTAAGAAATTAATATACTTTTAAAATACTATATGAAGTATATTTGTTTGTTACAAAATATACATCCACCAGAAATAAACTATAAAATCCTCAAAACTAAAAAATATTAATTATATTTATAAATGCTTCATTATATTTTGCTGGTGAAAAGCCGGTTTGTAAATAACTCGTTATCAATCCGTCATGAAATTGAAATAGTTATTTGTATGCGTTGAATAATATAACAGCCAATTAGTCTGTACTTCTAAAGATACACTTCGTATGTTGTAGAACGGAAAATACCAAGCCTAATGTAGGTTAAAAACCAATGCCCGTCATTAATGCATACATGTACGTTGTTTTCCTGAACGCTATCACCAGGCATCGTAATTTTTAATGATTTTGAAGTTCAAGCATATGAATATTATCCTCATCGTGCAAATTTATAGAAGGATACATTAAAATAGTTAATTAAGTAAGTTTGTTTGTTGAATTCTATTTCCCACCATTAGGGAAATATATACCATTAACCCAGATTCTGTATTAAAAATATATAGTGAACGGATATTTTTAATAAAAATAAAGAACAAAAACGAAATTATTTTACAGTAACCTAAAATCTTCATTAAAAATCAATGAAGCTTTATTTCTTAAGATCAAATAAACAAGAACTGAAATAAAAATCCCAAACAACGACAAAGCTACTTTAATTAGAAAATCATAAATTTTCATTTAGTTATTTTTTTTTAATGTGCTACAAATATTACTAATAAACACTTTATTTTTCTGCTTGAGAACAGAAATAATTGAATTCATAATAGTATAATTAATTTTCCACTTTTATTTTCATTATTTTAACTCCTTAGCTTTAACGCTAAAAAATAGATTTATTAACAAACTGTTAATACGATTTATAGACACAGGAATTGTATATATCCATAAATCTTAGTCTATAAGAAATAAAATACATAAAATACACATGGGTGAAAAAATAATACGACACTTTCGATTTTATACACCTTTTCGATTTATTTAAGAAATACTTAACAAGTTCTTCTATAACTTTGGAAATGTAAAGTACATATTCGACTAGAGTCAATGACAATGTCAATTCCCAACAGACAGTGACAATGTCCTTTTTCAGTGGTATTTCGAATCCGACTACAGTCAGGAGATCCAGTACAAATTCAAAAAACAAAATGTTTGCGATCACCTTGTATATGGAAATGCTCTAAATGACCTAATAAAGGAGAATATTTTTCGCTGGGACTTGGGACACTCATAACGTTCTTATTCATCAGTGTAAGGATAGCTTTTATATTCATGGAGATATCAAAGTTTGTTTATAAAAATTATGAAAAAAAAAAAAAAAACACAGTTTTCATACGGGATAGTCAACGAAAATTGGCGACTGTTTCATGAAAATTGGAGAAAAATATCAAAAAACAATAATCTGCAATTAGAAAGTACGAAAATAATTTTAACAGCACATGCGAAAACGCTAACAAAACTTCGCTTTCACAACTTAATAGTCAAATGTATATGGCAACTTATAAAAAATATGTACAGAGATAGAACACGGGCGCAGAATTCATACCACTATCAATGTAGGAAAATTTTCCATTTCTTAAATCAAGGATATTATAGTTTGAGAAATTTCTTAAACAAATACCGGTATGAATTCTGCGCCCGTGTTCCATCCCTGTGTGTAAATAAATATCGTGAAAATTCAATAAGTTATCCGAGAATGCGCGATAGAATGAGCTGTTTCAAGTGCTTTTTTAAATGAGGATTAAAAGTAAAGGATAATTTACACATTGATATTTTTACACTAGTGTTGAAAAGTTAATTAACAACTTGGTTTTTCGCTTCCCTTTTTTTGCAGAAATTTTTAAACTAATGAACACATGAACATAAACAAATAATTATTCCAGTTTTATAATACTTTAATATCGTGACTAGTTTAGCGATATTAACACAGTTTTTTTTTTTTTTTTTTTTTTAAGTACACTTTTGAAGAAAGGGAAATTTTAATCGATTCTAGAAAAGAAAATTTAATAAGAGGTAAGATTAATTATAACTAGATAAAGTTGCAGATGCTTTCAGAAATTTAACTTAAATCCCTTTTTCATTTCTTTTCTTTCTTTCTTTTTCTTTTCTTTTCTTTTTTTTTTTTTAATGTGAATAACATTTTTATAAATATAAAAATCTAAAATTTGCTCATTTTAAAATGATTTATTGACAATTTTATTTTTGTAATTTAAAATTATATATATTTTTTTCAAACCATAATTCATTCCTAACTATAACAATCTGAAAATCATATTAACTCTTTATCTCAACTTTTTCTTAAAATCCCATGCTTTAAGAAAGGTAATAATAATAATAATAATAATAATAATGATAATGATAATAATAATAATAAAAATAAAAATAATGATGATGATTTTAGAAGGGAAATAAAATAAAATATGATACTAAGAGTGCACTATAGTTATGGAACATTTCAGTATTAAATTACAGCCGGTTTTTTCTTCCTTAATTCACTTTTTGAAAAAAGTAAATGCAGCTGTTTATCAAATTTTATCTGGTCACCTGGATCAGTGTTGCTACAAGTGAAATTTTGATACCAGAATTCTTATATAGTAATTTTTTAAAACATATATCATCGGCCATCAACGATTAGTCAAGTCTAAAATTATTGAATAAAAATAAGGGTGTTCAAATTTCCCCTTTTGAAAACACTGACCTGGATGTCGTATGAGAGATTTTATACAAGGAAAGTAATGACATAAAAACTGAAGACAACATTTTTCCGCCCCAAAATTAATATAAAACTCTTTTTAAATTGCAATAACAAAAGTTTACAGTGTTCGCGGCGTTCTTGTAATTTTACGCGCGTTTTATTACATTATTACCGATATTTTCAAAAAGAAAATTTTCTTGAAAGTTTTAATGCTGTAATACTAATTAAATCTTATAGGATTTTCGAATTTAACAGATTAAACCCCAAAATAAAAAATTCAGCAAATAATAAAACTAGTAAGTTTATCTCTCTCTCTACTTCCTTCCTATCTTCTCTTAAATCTGAATTAATTACTCTCTCAACCTCAAATCCAATCCTCTCTCATCTGGATGGAGTCAGCAGCTGACATCTATCTGTCGCATCAACCATTACCTATCCTTCAAGCAATACAGGAAATCTGGCTATAAGCAATATAATCTCTTATACCGCCGCCCAATGTCCCGTGGAAGAGACCTATAGGTGGCGACCTTAGTAATTTTTTTTTTCACTTTTTTTTTTAAATAAACGTTCCGGAGAAGGGGCCTAGCATAGCTAGAATCGCTCAGCACTGCTCCTAGAGCGGTGAGCGGCTCTTCGTCCCTTTAAATCTGTAAATACTAATTACAAAATAGCTTTTTGGAAATAGTGGTGACAACATAATAAAGCACACGTAAAAATTTAGAAAAGCTGCGACCCCTGAGTTTATTTTGTATTTTAGAATAAGAATTTCTATTATAGATGGTAAAATTTGTAAAAATAGTTCGTCATTATGATTAAAAATATTCCATATCAGTGCATGTGGTGGAGGGCAAAGGACAGAAGTAACAATTTGAATATTTAAATTTTATTTGAATAAAATTTTTAGCTATTTCATTGAAAAAATAGAGTTTGAAATTATAGAAAGACATCACAGAAAGGGTTCTCACAAAGGAAATTTTGGCTACCACATTTTTTATAAAGTAAGTTTTTTGAATAGATACCAATGGTTAGTCAAGTCTAAGCGATTATCAGTGAAGTCTAAAATTATTAGTTAAGTCTAAAATTTCTATATAAAAATAGTGGTATCCAAATTTCTCTTTGTGAGAAAATTGATCACAGAACAAATTTTACACACACACACACACAAAAAAAAAAAAAAAAAAAAAGAAAGAAAGAAAGAAAACTATATAAATGACAAAATATAACATATAAACCTCAAGAGACACAAATTACCCATTTGTTACAGGGGCATTCCCCCAATATTGTACACATTGCTTTTTCAAGCGATATTTAGAATTAAAACTATGATATGGTTCCTAAATTTTTTGCCTTTTGGACAGAAAGTATTTTTTCCCATATACAAGATGACGCTATGATATTAGCTATTCTGTTCATGGAGCAGTGACATGTACACTCACAAAACCTCGAACAGAGAAAGAATTTTGACATAACCTATTGAATTTATCATTCATCATGATAAATTTTATAGTGATCACACATCATTAGCACATACGTATTATTTATAGGCATGTATCGATGAGGGATTCTTTTTTAAATAAGTATTATGAAGCTTTCTTTTTCATCTAAAATAATTTTTCACAGTAACAATTTCATTTTTAATTTTATTTTTCAGGAATGGAACATTGGCGCAGATTTCATACCGGTATTTGTTTAAAAAATTTCTGTACCTATAATATCGTTTATTTAAGAAGTAGAAAATTTTGTTTCTTTCATAGTGGTCTGAATTCTGCACGAGTGTTCCATCCCTGATTTTTGTATAAATGTATTTTTTATTTTTATTTTTCTACAAAATTTTTTAGAGTATTTCTATAAAGCAGTATTTCTCACGGCTCGTCAGTATGTCGTGAGAATGTATAAGCTTCGCTACTAATCATGCGAAACATAAAGCTAATTCTGGAAACGTGGTTGTAATATTTATTACATTTTACTTGCATTTCCACTTCTTTATAATAGAAAAAGAGTACAACCTAATCCTATTAGCCTATTGAAAAAGTAAACGCTTTGAGTGTCCCATTTATTCCATATGTATAAGCGTCAACATTCTTGAGCGTTTGGGCAGTTTTCAGAAATTGAAAATTTCAACATTTTTGTCCAAATGTACAAAGAATATCTAAAAGAGGCATAGTTGCCAACTTTAACGTTTTTTAGTTACCGGAAAACTTTAATAACATTTTTATACATGTTTATGAAACAGTTTTTTTATTGATTATGTAAAGTAAAATTTTCTATTAATTTTTTCTGGTAGCCAAAAACATAAAAGTTATCAACTATGAAGAGAGGTAAAATTAAATTAAGGATCAAAAAGTATGAACTATATGCAATAGTGTTTGAAGTTGGTTTTAGATGCTTAATCAACTTTGCCAACTAAAATTGGTTTTTATGTTTTATATTTAACAATTTGTACGACAAGATTTAGTTTCACTACAAAATATGTCAAACGATATCGGTTTATTCACTCATCCTGCTAGAAATCTAATATAAACACAATCAGTTGCAATTTACCAGTTAGAGTGGAAATTAACCCTCAGCAACTATCGTTTTCTCCGGCATCTAACGCGCAGGTCACATAGATTAGTTACGCACCAGAAAATTTAATTTACAAATTAAGCTATATTTGTAAGAAACAAAAGCTTGTTAAAAAGTAGATTTTGCTGTAAATTTAAATTTCCGGTGTATAACTGATTTAACAAACCTGCGCGTTATACGCCGGAAAATACGGTAATACATATCCATCTTGCAATAATAAACCCCGCCGCTTCTACGAAAAAAAAAAGTAGCTTTAATGAAAATACAGTAATATAAATACATTATAATAGTTCAACCATCTATGTTTTGTAGATACATAGACTTTTAATATAGGACTTATTCTTTTTTAATCTGTTTGTATGAAAAAGATATATTAAGTGCTGTAATAAGAATAATTAATGAAACATTAAAACTCGAGATCGATACAGCTAGTTATTCGCAGGAGTTTTCAAAATGTTACTTAAGAAATATATCCAATCTTAGATATTCCGTCTTCTAATCACACCTGTCAACATTTAATATTCCGTACTCCTGTAGGCCCCGCCCTCTTTTTTTTTTTTTTTTTTTTTCTACACCAGCTCTCTCTCTCTCTCTCTTTTTTCAGTATTTTCCTTTTTATTTAATCGTAATTAAATTTGGAGAAAATTTCTCTAAAAATAAAGTGGTGTGGTAAAAGGGGTGGTACAAATAATACTACGGAATATTAATTAGAATGTTAGCAAGTATGCTTCTAATATCAGTTTTTATATCAGTCATTAAAATTGGGGGGACAAATTTTGTTTTTCATTTTTAAGGTATTTTAATTTAATTTATATTATTTCTAACTTAGTACGAGAACATATAAGTTTGCAAAAATAAACCTTTTATTTCATGCATTTTTCACTTTCTTCAATATAAATAAAAAAGTATTGGATTCGTGGAAATTTTTTACTTTTACCGGTTTTTGATGCATTTGCGCGTTTTAATACTTCCTGAACACGGTTCAACCATTTTTAAAAAAGTCTATCTGTGTGTGTATGTGTATGTTAGCAAAATTTTGTGGACACTTTAACTCACAAACCAATGGATGTAACATAACCTAGCTTGATATTTAGTCGAATCTTGACTTAAATTGATGCTTATTAGCTTTTGTGATATGTAACGCAAAACAGGTTGTACTGCTATGCTGCATTTTCCCCTGTTGACGGGAAGGTAATATCTCAGCTTCTACGATATTTATATATGTGCTTGCACCAAATTTGGTAGCCCAGACGGATATTATGAAAAACTATGCTGAATTAATTTGGGTGTATATCGTACGATAGGCGGTGCTGCTTTGCCTTAGTGTTTCCTTTTACGGGAAGACTATATCCATGCTTCTATTTTATGTTATACAAATGCACAAAGCAAAAAGCGAAGTGAGGTATGTAGTACGAAAATTTATGCTGATTCAATTTGGATGTATATCGGCCAAACTGTGGCGCTACTATTACTTTCTGTGATTTTTCCAGATGGTTATATCTCAGCATCTATTGGTGAATATTACATCAAATTGAATATATAAAATATTAATTCGAAGAAGCTAAACTGATTAAATTTTTGTGCGTGTTAATCTGTAGGTGGCGATGTTATATAGAATGGCATAGAAAAGTTTTATGATTGCCACAGCATACTAATTTTGCCTGCTATTAATAACAGAGCAATTTCATCTAAGCAGACTATAATTATCATTTTCGATCACCAAATATAATATGAGATCTAATAAATGAATCCCAATCATGGAAAAATTACGAAATCAAATTACAGAAAAATTACTAAGAGATTGTAATTAAAAACGTTCAAATTCTGCCGCGTCTATAGATTCATTAAACTTGTCAGCCTGTATTAATCAGCGTAATTATTATAAAAATAGTATTACTTATATTAAAAATAGGTATTCATTATTCTTAGCCTTTCTGTCACGTATATAAAGGTTTGCAACTAAGGCAGATTCCTTTACTTTCTTTTATTACCGTTATCCATCCCCTTCTTTTCTTTAAATTTTCAAAAATGTTTTTTAATAATGTAAATTAATTTTAGTTCGTCTACCACTCTTTCAGGCACTGGATCAATTAGTTTTGCATGAAATTTTAAGTTTTCGTAGTCTACATTGCAAAGAATAATAATAAAAAAACAGTTATATATATATGAAATTATAATATGTTTTCAGTCATATAAAAGTTGAAAATATGTAACAAAAACAACTAAAGAAAAACTTACGAGAAAATTAATAAATATGAAACAATTCATGTAAAACTTACTGCAAAAACGTAAAATAAATGATTTAAACTGCCAAAAAATACCCCGTATGACTTGAGACATACGTTATCTATCTATACGATAATCTATATATCTATCTATAGCAGATATCTATACGATATCTATCATATATATATATATATATATATATATATATGATAGATATCGTAATAAAATTTAACCTTAAAATTTAGAAATTAATAGATACAAAACAATACCAACACAACAAATATATATATATATATATATATATGTATATGTATATATAAATTTTCTCTTTTATGACAATAATGTAAATTTTAACTCAAAAATTATTCATATTTCTTTTACAAGTGATATGTATTTCAATGTGAATTGTGAAATTTAGGATTTCACAAATTACCAAATCTTTGTTCCCATCTGGTACACAATGGTAAAATGTTAATTTGGTGATTGAATTATTCATATTTAATTATATTCATTATTCATAATTATTTCATACCATTATTCATATTTCGCATTCTCTGCAGTTAACATAAAATTTCGAAATTTCTGTTCTCCTATTCAGATGCATTTAAATGCCATTTTTAAAAATAGTGGATCATTATTTAACTATTCTATGACGCACATGGTCTCCAATTGTAAAACGTTTTTAACCGTAAAATGTATGGAGAAAGAGTATGTAAAGTGGGGCAAAATACGATTTTTAAATAAAATGTCTCAATTACTGCACAAGGCATTATATCTATTTTTCTTTTAGGAGCGGGTTCAATACTCTGGATTAGGTTAGCAGCTATGAGAATGTTATCATTGAAAAAAATCAAATTTTGAGCACTTAATATGTAGACGATCTCAGTACAAAATTTCACATCATTTTCTAAAAGTACACATGATTCCCCTTCGAATGTCACCTATAGCATTTTTCTGTAGAAGTTAGTAACGAAATAACCCCGGGTGATGCGTTTTCTCTTTCCTCGACTGTACAAAAATTATTTTTAAAAATCTTCTAGATATTACAATAAAGAGATTAAGACAAAAAAAGTTCAGATCTTGTTTAAAGAGAAAAAAAAAATGTTGAAATTACACGCGAGGACAATGATAAAGTAAATAAATAAATGGGTATATATTTTAATTTGAGACTAATTCATCTGGAAATTTATTTAGGCATATTCCGAAACTTTTTAATGCTATATTTCGGAAATTCAGTACATCACCTTATTAGGATATGATGCCCTTTAACTCCTTAGTCACATTTTTTATGGGGCCATATAAGAATTTAAATTTTGTAATTCACGAAATTAAATCTCTTGAAATTTTTTATCTATTTCATAAAATTTTGTACTTTTTTCACACGTCTTTGTAATTTGTTATATAAGCCTAAAATCAATATTTAAGGAATTAAAATCGCAGCCAGGCACTGACTTCCTGTTAAGAGCAATGGACCTACGCTTATGGACACAACTATGTTAAGGGGTCCCTACTAACTGAGTTGTACCTATAGTTTAGAATAATCTATGTTGAGCATGATTTATCGCATAACTTATATATACACACACACACACACACATATATATATATATATATATATATATATATATATAATACTCTAATATGCAAAATTTAAGTTACAAACGTACTTTTTTTTAAGTATTAACAATTATTTTCTACAATTCTATATAGTAGCAATTCAAAGATTATATTACATAATTAATCATACAGTTAACTTCATTGTAAAAAAAATTGTATCTTTACATGTTTGAGAAGAAACCCATTTGCATCGATTGCAATTTATGTTATTTTCTTAGTTCTTACTGTAATTGCAGTAAAATATAAAAACAGAAACTATAGCATAATCCTGCCTTAAACGTTAAATTTTACACTTCCAGAAAAGCAAGTGCTGAGGCGGAATTTTTTTCAGCCCCCTGTATAGTTCCATTTTGACTAAATTTTTGTTTGTATTGTTGTTTTTAAGTCGGTGTAAAAACGCAGATGTGGTTAAGAGCCCAAAGATGTATTCAACCATTCAGGTACTTTGTTTTGCATTTTATGGTTTTGTTTAGAAATGTTTTGTTTATATAACAGTCATTTTTTAGAGAATTTTCTTCTTATTCAATAATAATAATATTTGGAGAAAATTACACTAAAACTAAAAGACTGTAGAAAAATGGGCGGGTACTAACAATTTTAGGGAATTATTATTTGAATGTTGGCAGATATAGTGAATATAAGCAGATATGTCAACATTTCTAATTTATTCCGAAGCATTATTAGTACCCTCCCCCTTTTTTTTCACGCCACTTTTTTGAAGAGAATTTTCTTCTTATTTAATCGTAATTACATATTCGAGAAAATTAATATACAAAAAAAGTGGTGTGAAAAAAAGGCGAGTACTAACAATGCTTCGGAAAAAAATTGAAATTTTGGCATACCTTGCATAAGTCAGAGTTGCCAACTTTTATAATTCATTCCGGAGCCCGCCTTTTTTTCATTCCAGTAATCTTGAACAATGATTTTCTTCTTATTTAGTCGTCACATATTGGAGAGAAATATTCTACAAAAATCTGGTGCGAAAAGAAGACGAGGATAAAAATGCTCCAGAATAAATTAGAAATGTTGGCAACTCTGCATAAGTGTGGTAAATATATTTGTGCCATTTTGGTCTTTATGAATATACTACTATCTCTATGATATATTAAATTTAGAAATACTATAGATGTACTACTTTGGTCGAATACAATATTTATACCATAAAATAACTGTATTTTTGTAAATATCTCAGATGCATGCAGCGTTCCCCTGGCTCCACATTTTTTTTAAGGACCCTACCACTTCTATTAGCTAAAAATAAATTTCTTCTTAAATGTATAGTGACATTTTCAGAGGATATTTATTTTCAGCTATAGTGGTGTAAGAGTCCATAGAAAAAGGCGGGACCGTACGAACTCTGTAATATACCGCTTGTTTACGGATATGCGATGTTTCAACATACATACACGTAATAATTTTTACATCGCTGTAAATCTTCAATTTCATGATTTTTTTTTTTTTTTTTTTTTTTTACATAAATTAATGGATTCAATTACCATTCAACCACATTGCTGCCAATGTATGCTCCGTAATATTTGTTGCAATTTATTTAGAGTGAAAGCACCCTTTTACGAGATTTTACAGAGTTGCCAACTTTTATAATTTATTCCGGAGCTATTTTAGCCCCGCTCTTTTTTCATACCAGTATGTTTTAAGAATGATTTTCTTCTTACTCAATCGTTGCCACATATTAGAGAGAGATAATCTACAAAAAATCTTTTGCGAAAAGAAGGCGGGGCTAAAAATGGTCCGGAATAAATTATAAAAAGGAGCAACTCTGGATTTCATTTTCAAAGATCAATTATAATTCGAAGTATCAAGCTGTTATGTTTATAATTAAAATTTCAATTTAAAATAGTTCGCTTTAACACGAATATCTTAACAAATTGAATCGCAATATCACTTTTCAAAAATTACTAAATTTTTTTATTTATTCAAAAATTACTAAATTTTTTTATTAAATTTTATTAAATATTAAATTTGAAGGCATAACAAAATAGTTATGGTGGAATTAAACATTTAAAAGTTTGGTTTAGATGTAATATATAAATGGTCACTCTTTAAATAATAAGTTATTTATATTTCTTTAAATCATTCCCTTAATTAAAACAATGCTTTTCTTGTTTCTGTACCAATTTCAATTGAAATTATAACACAAGTTATTTTTATTTCTTCCATAAGCAAAACGTATCTTTTTTAAAGTTAAAAAAGTATGTTCACGCTAAATCCTAGAATTGTATATTTAATGTTTTGCTAAAACGTCTTTGTTTAACCCTTTACGGCGCAAGACAATTCAGATCATTTAAATTATGCTGCCATCGGAATTCATGAACTAAATTAAACTAAAAGAAATTTTAAAATTTAAGGTTAAAAAACCGGCCTTTTCTGATACGTTATAAACGTAAATTTTTGCTAAAAATTTTCCGGGATACATTTTTGCAGCTGTATCTTAAATTTTGCGTCCTCGCAGCGAGGACGCCGCGCGTTAAGGGGTTAAAAAAAACATTAAATTGAAAAACATCAACTTTGATGGAACTTTTCACAGGAGGTATTAAACTTAATTAGCAAATAGTTATTAACCAAATGACAAGAGTTGGACAGAACATTGCAGGCTTTTGAATTAATTGGGGATTAAATGTCTTGAGAATTAATACTCCTCATTGCAGTTTTTTTTTTTTTTTTTTTTTTTTTTTTTTAAGCCGTTTAGTGCAAACTCTTGTAATTTTAAACTGAAATTTGATCCGGTTGAAGTTTTGCATTTTAATTCCTCTTTTAGAGATTCGTATGTGTGAGAGAGAATTATTCCTACTGATTGGATGGGAGAAGGAGGAAGAGGAGGGGGAGTATGTTCTTAAGTGATGTTCAAGAAAAAATTAGCTATCATTATTATTATTTTCAAAGAACATGATTCTCATACATATTTTTAGTAATATAATTTATATAACATATAATTTATTATTATTATTAATATAATTTAATGACCCTGTACTCTTATTAATTTTCCTCCCGAATTTATGTTTTTTTTTTTTTTTTTTTTTTTTTTTTTTTTTTTTTTTTGTAATGCGTAGTACATATTATTTTTGTTCACGTGTTTATCAATACAGTTTAACCCTTTGCCGGCCCTAACGCTCTAAAGCGCTCTAAACAGTCTTGCCAAAGTTAGGGACTCTTTTATTCAACTGTCACCAGTAATTTTGAGGAGTGATCTTTGATATACATAATGGACGAATAATCGTCGAAGTGATTAGGGAACCGTTACAGTTTTATTGAATAATAAAAAAAAACCCCAAAATTTGGTAACTTTAACCAGAGGAATAAAATTAAATAAAATCTGCTAAGAGTTAAATTTACAAATGAAAATGTTTCGATGGTAAAAACTAAAGATTTTGGAAACTTGGGACACTTTTTAGAGTTTTTTGTAAACGTGATAATAGGAAGATGAGTAAATTCCGAAGGAAGTGTAAATCGTTGTGTTTAACCCTTTGCGGCGCAAGACAATTCAGATCATTTAAATTATAATGCCACCGGAATTCATGAACTAAATTAAACTAAAAGAAATTTTAAATTTTAAGGTTAAAAAAACTGGCTTTTTCTAATACCTTATAAACGTAATTACATTATAAACGTAATAAACATTTCGCTATAACATACCTGCCAACCATCTCATTAATATTTGGAAGATTTTTAGTACACTCTTTTTTTTTTTTTCACACCAGTCTTTTTTTAGAGTAATTTATGCTTATTTAATCGTAACTAGATTTGGAGATAATTACCCTAACAATAAAGTGGTGTGGAAAAAGGGTGTGTACTAAAAATCTTCTGAATCAATCATAATTAGGATATTGGCAGGTATGACTATATACCATTGCCTAAAGATTTCTGGAATGATTTTGTTTCCAATAAAATTCCATGTTAATCAATTTTTGACATTCAACATTAAAATAATAATAATAATATCATTATTATTTTGTCTAGGTAATTACGCAATTATTAAATCACCTGACATGTATTCACATGTTTTAGAGAAAAATACAATTGATGAAAACTGAACTAAAATATAAAAATTCTATGGGTATACTTGTACTTAGAACGAGCATTAATAACAACGCTAATAATGTTAAACACTATTCAAATGGATCATACTTGCCAACGATTCTTAGTCCGGACGATTGTTAGTCCCTTTTCGTCTATTTTTTCACACCAGTCTTTTTTTTTAGAGCACTTTTCTTCTTATTTAATTGTAAATATTTTTGAAGAGAATTACTCTAAAAATTAAATGGTGTACAAAAAGGGGCGGGAACTAACAATCTTCCGGGTTAGGTTGGCAAGTATGGGATTATGAAATAGATTCTATAAAATTATGAAACAATAAAATATTATTTACTTAAAATTTTGATCTCGCCTATTGTATTTGTAATTTATTCCGAAGAACTGCTATGTGAAAAAAAAAAAGGAATGCACATATTGTGTTCATTTCGCAGTTTTCATTGAATGTTATGTACTGTTACAATATTAGATAAAGTTATAAGATTAAAAAAAAAAAAAAATCTTGTAATATTACAAGATGCTTTTCTAAAAAGTAATACTGTTTTGATAGCTTGAATTTGGATTTCGAAACATTCAAAAGAAAAACATGCATTATAATATAGATTAATCAGAGCAGTGAATATGTAAAAAATTGTAAATAACTATATTTACTGTGAGGAAAAACAAATTACATTTTAAATTAATTAGCACATTATATTTGGAAATTAAAAAATTACCAAAAAATCATTTTTGAAAAAAAAAAAAAAAAAAAAAAAAAACCCTCACTATCAAAATTACTTAAACTTTCTTACTATAAAAATTAAAATTTGCTTTTTTCAATATCATTTACCCCCTTTTTTTTTATTAAATGAAAATAATTGCAATATGAAATAGTTTCAATCGTTTAAGCAGCGTCAATGGACTTGTTATGACATCAACAAAAATTTCTTTCTTTAAATGTATCTCAAAAACGACCTTTAGAAAGCAGCAGTCACTAAAAAGATCAAATCATGTTCTGCCAGTTCATCAAGTTTAAGTAAATGCAAAATATATGTTGCCGGCTTAATCATCTGTTCATCTCGATCTTCCGTGTCACTGGCCGCAGTATTGATTGTCGGATATATATGTAACGACATCACTTAGAATATTTTTTTTTAAGTCTTTTTCTCAGAGCAACTTCCACAACTTAGAAAGAAGAAAAAATGTATAACCAGTTTATCTATGGTTCAGGAATTTTTAACGCGAAGCGTATTTACTAGATTTAACTTCGTTGATTTAATATATTTCGCTAACAGCTTCCATTAAACTTCAAGTGTTCATGACTTTAATGGTATTTTAAAATGATGATATTATTCATGTACTATACGCACACACACACACACACACACACACACACACATATATATATATAAGTACCAGGAAGGAAGACATATATATTGCGAAGATGTATTTTTTCAAACTTTTTCTCTTAAGCTAATATAATTTCAAAATTACAGTTCTCTTTTCCGAAATTTTTGCATTTAATTGTCTGTGGGATGTAAGTGGCCAACTTTAGCCCTTTTTGGCTACTGGAAAATTTTAATAGAAATTTTTTATATATTTCTGTAACAGTTTTCACTGAACAAAAAAATAAAATTTTCTATTAAAATTTTCCGGTAACCAAAAAGTCCTGAATTTGGCAAATATGGTGGAATCTCACTATTTGCAATTAATTAAAATTGTGAAAATTTTGATTTACAGTTCAAGTTCTTTCTAAAATTTTCTCTTTCAATTAAAATTGCAAAAATTTCTAACAAAAAATGTTTTGGATAAGACACATTTGTATTAATCACATTTTCACTAAACGATACGTGACTTTTAAATTTTGAATTTTTAACAAACATTTTTTTTTCGTGCATATGATTATAAAAAAAAAAAAAAAATTATACAGTAATAAAAGTGTTTCTAATCGATGTATTTAAAGCACTTATTGTATTAATCCGAATATTGGGTATGATTTTGTGAAATAATGAATCGTACAAATTTTTTAATTTTCAAGTTAGGCGGAGTTATAAAAAAGCAAACAATTAGACTACACATGAACAGTCGATAATACTAGCACACGGTGGTAAGTGTTAAAAAACAGCAGATTGTATTCGCTCTTTAAAGGGTTAATATGATGTTTACAGTCATGGGTTGCTATGTATTCCTCATTCTTTCAGCTGTTTTCTATATCTACTTAAAGTTTGTAGCTCTACGTTTGTATTGCACACATCTGTTAAAAATACCCCCAAAACAACCAATTCTTAAAGGGTTAAGATGACATTTATGGGCATGGGTTCCTATGCAATTCTGAATCTTTATGATGTGCCTATCCCCTCTTAAAGTTTGCCGCTGTAATTTTGGGACACCATGTATATATATTATATATATACATTGTAATGACGGTGTGATCCCTGTTCCTCGGAAACTTATATTTAGAGAAATATTACTTTGCATTTGATAGGGGGTAAGGGGGGGGGAGGAAACTTCATAGTGTATGAGTGAAATATTCATTGAAAAATAAAGTTGAAAATATTAATTTACACTTAACTTGTGTGTTCAAGTAAATTTCATACATGCTATACAGGTTCCGCTTTTTTCCCGATCTCTTCCACCACTATATTTTTCAGTATTTTCCCCTTTAATGAATCACGGAAAAATACTATTGAAGATAATAATATAAATACAGGGGTATAAGAGTCAAAGATAATTGCGAAACCATAGCATGTATGGAATTTTGTTTAAAAAAAGAAATTCTTTTCTCTTTTTTTAACAAAATTCCATTCCTTCGTGATTGAAAATAACATTTAAATTCATTTTAAATAGAGATGGAGATGGTATAAACGAATTTCAAAATTTTACGTGAATTGGGTGAAAACTGTAATATGATAGAATAAAATTTTTCCTTAATAAGAAGTTTTAGATTTAAATTTTTCATATCTCAAACATATAAAAAGGTCAATGTTCGACTTTATATATATATATATATTAATTATTTTCGAAATAGTTGAAAAAAAATGGACCATTAACTAATTATATCACCTTTGTTGAAAATTAAACGTTTTTCAACTTTGTTTCACGGCATTACTGAAAGTAGATTTGAATTTTTGTAGTATATTTACGTACACAAAATAAAATAATAAAAAAATTTCTTAGTTGTATTATTTTTAATATATTGTTGACGCAGCAAAAATACATTATTTAGCATTTACATAAACGCATTTAATGAAGATATTGATAAAATTCCAAGATATTTGTAAATATAATTCTGTGAGCTTTATAGGTTTAATTTCATGGTTTTTAATTTTCTTTAATTTGAATTATTAATCTTCAAGTAGTCAAATAATCAGTTAATTACTTTGATTTACTATTTTATTATTCTCAAAATTTTGTAATTTTTCAGAAATAACAATTTTCCTGTTCAGAACTTCCTGTATATAATGAAATTCGTTTTATTGCACGACGGTGAACTAAAAATAGAAATGTTACATTTAATAAATGATTATATCTGATTAAAAAATAAATAAAATAAATAAATAAATAAATAAATGAGAAAGTTATCTGATATCATCATTTTACTTTTCCTTAATGAATTATGAATTACAAATTCAATTCACAAGTCAATTGATATAAGTATGTAACAATATTAATATAAATTAAAGAATGCAATGTTTACATTGTGTCTCTTCATAAATATTTGTGTAAATAATTCATTCAGAGTCTCTGAAAATTATGCGGATTCGAAACAAAAATTATTCACTCATGCACATGATATCTTTATGGTAAATTTAAATAAAATCATGAAAAATGAATTTATTAGATTGTTCTATGCATGTCGGTGCATTTTAAAAAGGTTTATTGTGTTTTATGTTGCATATGAATACTTTTCCTTGAACAAAAATACCCTGAATAGATTTAGTTGAAGATTAGTTTCACTTTACTTGAATCTATGTTGGTGTACGTCAAAGTCAGGGCCTGATTAAGGGGGAAGCTCGCTCATACCGGAATATTTTTACAATTATTTTTTACTCCATGTCATAGAAATTCCACGCTTTGACGAGGAAATATTTTTTATAAAAAATGAACGGTGTAAAACAATCCAATTTTCTCACTATTATTGGACACCAGAATTCTTTTAAAATAATTTTTAATGAAAATTTTCTGTTTATTATAGGAGGAAAGTATTTGTTAAAAAATAACGGTGTAAGTATAAATAATGTGTGAAGAGCGAGCTTCCCCCTTAATCAGGCCCTGGTCAAAGTCATAATTCTCTAAAAGTTTTGAAAATTTAAAAAGAAACTTTATTTTTATATCAGCCAATATGTTTCTTATACAGTTAATTTTCAAATTTCAAATACTATTTGCTTATTCAACAAAACATTAAAAAAGTTTCCAATATGTGTATCCTTTCTTTGAAAGTTACACAGGGTGGTTACAGATCCTCCTTTTTTTCCTGTTTCTTTCTCTAGAATATTCATACGATAATTTTTATTTAATTAATGGTGCAAACATACTATTAAAAATTCCGAAAGAAAAATACTGGTGGAAGAATCACGGAAAAAATGTGGTCTGTGGCCACCCTGTTACAGTATTTTAGTAAAAATGTATTTTTCTGTAATGAAACAAAAATGTCTAAACAAATGAAATTAACTTTCTTTCTAAACGTATTTTTCCTTAAGGAAAGCATGATGATTGCAATTTCATAAATTTTGAAATCGAATTCATGTCTTATAAAGTTGAATATCTAATTTTTGACTCTGATTTCACTTACTGGTTGAAAATATTTATACAAAAACCAAAGCTATGCTAAGTTTTATAAAGCTAAGTTTACTCTTAAAATGAAAGTGGTATGAAATAAAGTGGCGCTAAAATTACTCTGAAAGAAATAAAAATGTTGGCAGCTCTGTAATGTACTATAAAGGATGAGGATACAATAGAGGGTTTTTCGGCACTGGGGAATTTCACGTTCCTATTTTATTATAGGAAAGGAATAGTTATATCACTATAAATGAAAAATAATACTAATTAATTCGAAAAGTCCAGTAATAACTGCTATGAGATAGGACATAACACTTTCAAAATGCAGAAATATCAGGTTTATCACACGCAAGAAGTTTTTGCATTTAATTATTTTAGAAAAATTTCATACTCGCAATCAATCTCATATTTCTGCATTGAAAGTGTTATGTCATATGCATTTCATAGCAGTTATACTAAACTTTTCAAATTAATTCGCATCTTTTTATTTATTTATCGTGATCTAACTATTCATATGATAACATAGAAACTTGAAATTTTCTCAGGGCCGAAAACCCCTCCTATGGACCCTCATCATTTTCACCTTGTTTGATTATAGAAAATTACTACAAAAGCTTACGCAAATTTCTAAAAAAAAAAAAAAAAAACCCTAGTATTAAAAAAAAAAAAAAAAAAAAAAAAAAAAAGTAACATTTGGGACAACTATAGCAAAAGCATATTGTTTTTAAAGTTTTTAAAGTTAATTTGTTTTAACTACCAACAAAAATGATGTGCATCAATGTATTTTCTAACATTTAGAAATAACCACTTACTAATTATCTGGAGTTATATAAAACGCTTTTCAATCTTACATTAACAAAACATTAATTTCTAGTCTCAAAAAGTGAAGAAAACTTAAAATTTAAATTATTGTATTGGCAAAAATAAATAATAATTACAACAAATTCCAGGCCACACAATGTATTCGTTCTTTTCATAAATTTGTTTAGCTTATAAAAGAAAAAAAATGTTTTAAAAAATTTAAATAAATAATTATTTATATTTTTAAAAATAGGATCAACATTAAAATTACTTTAGAGCGTTTCCTTTTATTTATCTAAACAAACGTCATATCCTTTAATAAAAAAGTAATAAATAAATAAAGTATTATTCTAACACTATTAGGAAATTTTATTTCCCTCTTCCTAAGAATTATATGTATATATGGGCTAGGATCCCTTAGAAAGACCACCCACGGATGTCACACCACCTCAGGTCTAGGACCCTAGTGTAGCTAAACGGCCAAACACCAAATGCAAGTCCCAAACACCAACATACATCTAATAATTGACAATTTCGACATATGTTAACACCTGAAATATTAAGTTACTTGTTTTTGTATTAAATTAATTATTAGAGATTTGCACACAGATAGCGTTATATTATGAATGACAACAATGGCAACATTTATAATTCTCTACAAATATCAAAATTATTAAAATATTAAAAACAAAGTACACTTGGAAATGAATTATTCTTGTTTTCAGAGATAAGCTTTTATGACATACTTTCTGCTGATGTTTATTTTATTTTATTTTATTTTATTATTATTTTTTTTTTTTTTCGGTGGAATAGCCGAATTGTACTTTTATATTTATTATATATATATTGCTATTATTATTATTATTAAGTGATAAATATATCATAATTGCTTCAATCTGAAGCAAAGATTTTCTAAAATCAAAATTTGTTTGATTGAGATATCAAACGAGAAACATGTAAAAGTACATGTAAGGGTTAAGTAGCGTATTAATTATACTTCTATGATGGAGTATGTAACACAACCACTTAAAATCACAGGGGAATCAAAGTTTTAGTCGTGATTAATTAAGTGATGATAAATTTGTTAATGGTGATAATTCCTGCGTGCCCAAAACGTGTGGATAGATTGTCACCAAAAATGGTATCTACAAGTTTCGGGAGACTCGCTCAAGGAAATAAAAAAAAATATATTATTAGTTCAAAAATTTCCACTAAGTGGCCCTTTGAATTGAGAAACAGAAATTATAACAAAGGAAAATATTCATACAGAACTCATAAGCAATTTGAATATTTATTGATTTGGTTTTTAATCCCTTGTTGGTCATTTCCGTTTGTTAAATTTGCCTTTTACCAATGCATCCTGGGGACAATTTTTGATTTATTATTATTATTATTATTATTATTTGATACCTTTAATGCGTTTTGTGAATCGTCCATATATCAAATTTGGTTGCAATCCGCTCGCCCGTTTTAATTACAATATTCTGTTTATAGCGGAAGTTTAATTACTATCAAGTAGTACATGTACAAGTAAAATGTTTATAAATAGTATATAGAACTGTAATAATTTTAGAATAAAACATTAGCATTGTAGGGTATTTTTTAGGGAAAAAAATGTATATAAGAATTGTACAGATTTTACTTTTAAGTTGTTTTCATTATAAGGAAACAAAAGACTCGTTGTCTTCTGGATCGTAATCTATAAAAGCTTTGCAGAACTGAGACAAATATTTCAGAAGCCCAAAATAAGTTCAATTTCACCCTAATAAAATATCCAGAAATATTTAATAAATAAACTTAAAAAGAGAATATTTTATTTTATTTCTAATACATGAACAAAACACGCTATTTGGTAGATGAATTGCAATTTTAAAATTATAAATTGTAAATTCAATAACATTGAAAGAAGGTATTTCTTCTCGCATGAATCGGAATATTATTTTATCCTGGGCTGAATCCATCTAGTCTAATAAACCCATTTCTTCAGCAATTCCAGAATCAGAACCTATATTTAAAATCTATTTCCCCTAGGCATAATAGCTAGTATATCAACTTCCACATACTTACATAGAATAACATTGCTCCAAAGAGTTTTGAGTAGAGTCACCGTAAACTAAGATCGATTACAACGACATTATAGAGATAAGTGATCGGTTTTTTCATTTTACTTTTGCAATATATACCTCCGTCTGACAGATTACAACAAACGTGTTTTATTAAATATTCTTAGATATTTACTACGTCATTTATCTTTAATAGGGTGAAAGTAATTTTTAACCAAATGTAATTTTTGATGAAGTTAGGATAAATAATCCGGTTTAATTAGATATTAAATATGTATATATACAGGATGTTCCACAAGTGTGTAGACATTTTAGAAATTCATAACTATTGAAGGAATTGATAGAATTGAACGTGGTTTGCGAAAAAATCATTCTCGTGAAGGGAGATTTTTTTGGTAAAGAAATAATAATAATTAAGCTATTTTTCGATAGAGGACGCTGTGCGTGACCAGACCACATATTTTCATGAAAAACTGAACTTATTCGCATGCAAATGTTTACAGGCATATAAATCCTATTCTATGTGTCCGTCGTCACCACAAATTACAGTTTGCAAACCAGTTATAACACTGCTAACTGCAGCTTCAGTCGGCGGTTCTTACCTGACGGAAAGCATCTTCACCAATAACGCTTTATCCACCAAGTCAGCATCACAATTAAAACTTCATGTATGCACAAGTAGGAGGCAAAAAAAGAAATAAACTGTTCTGATCGCAAAATTGTGCAATTTATAGGACTTTCATTTGCATATTTTTCTTTCACATCCGCGTAAAAAATTTAACTATTTGTCTAACTATCGTCGACAAAAAACTATATTTTTTTTTCTTTACCGAAAAAAATCCCCCTTCACGAGAATAATTTTTTCGCAAACCGCGTTTAATTCTATCTATTCATTCAATAGTTATGAATTTTTAAAATGTCTACAGACTTATGGGACACCTTGTATATATAAGTGGTTTAAAATAAGAAATCCGCATTTTAAAATTTAGGAATAATAGGAAGCTCGTAAATACTTTTCAGTAAATAATATTATTATAATTAATTATATATTATTATAATTTGTTACATATTCAATAAATAATATTAATATTAGATAAAAACCAAATAAATAATTTAAATATCCTATTAAAAATTTATGCCAGTATTCAATTTAATTTTTTAATTAAAATAAATAAAATGAATAAATCGATGACTATATGGTACCCCAAACTTTGTGCCTAAAGTTTTTATGCACAATACAAAAACCCTTTAAATTAATAAGCTAAAACTTCGTAATAAAAACAAAACTTTGAATGAACACCATAAAATGAAAATAAAAAAATAAAAAAACCTCGCAACAACTGTTTCGGGTCGAAAGAACACGCGATCCTTCATCAGGCAAACAAAGTAGGCACGAGTGCTGCAATCAAAACAGCAACGCACCTCGTGTGCGCAAATGAGAAGTTTCTCGAAATTGATTTCAGTTAAAATTTTTGTATGTTACAATTGAAATTTTTTTACATGACTAACTTAAAAATTCAGGAAATATCACATAATTGTGCTTCAAATATTTAATGTTAAAGCTTATTAAAAATCACTGTGAAAAAATGATAAGTACAAGAAAATATAAATGAGGATGTTAAAAACGAATTTAGTAGCAACTGAAACCTAACTTCTCTCGTTATGATTTCAAATTTTTTCTTACTGAAGTTAAAAAAAATAATATAAAAAAATAAATAAATAAAAAAATACTCTAGAAACAAAATTTAATAATAGCAATACGTATATAATATATAGTTATTGTAAATTTTACAGTTTTTGTTTCTATTTCAATAGAGAATCAGCCCTTACGCTTATTTTATTTTTAAATACAATACAATACGTAGCTTCTAACCAATTGACGTCCCTCTGTGATATTTTAATATTTAAAAAAGGTCGGAAACTTTTAAATTCTATTCTTTTATCTTAAAACTTGTCTATTTTTTTTTTTTTTTTATTATTTCTCTGTTAAAATAATAATAATAATAATAATAATAATAATAATAAATAGAATTAGAATTTTAGCTCGAAAGCACTGTAAATCTGAAAAGTAGATTTTGCTGCTTAAACAACTAGTTATTAAATCTTTATTCTGTTATATATAAAAATGTATTCTACATTTTAAGATAATGTTGATGATTCTTACAATGACAATGAGAGTTTCCATTTGTTAATGTATATCATATTTTTATATAACATAAATTTATTACTCTTTTTACTTTATTTATTTATTTATTTTAACATTTCTTTACACGTATCGTTAAGATACATCAAACATATATCTGATTTAAATAAGAATGTGTTGTACATATCTATCATATTTCAAATAAATAATTGTTTTAATAGCTTTCTTTATTCTTTATATCATATTTTAAATTAGACTGCTTCGAAAACCATAGAAAAATGTTTAAAAATAATATATATTTATATATATTTTTTTTCGTGATTGCTTTTGTAAGTAGGCTTCACGACAGCAATGGAAATTTAGTTATATATAAATCCACCAAAATTATGACTTAATAGTCCAAAAATATTATTATTGGCAAACATATATAGTACATACTTTTATATATGTTTGTACAACGCGTCATCGTTTTTAGGTGAAAATAATACAAACACTTTAATTTGAAAATATTTTAACACAAACTGTCTGTGTGTTTCTGTTTTATTAATATTAATTCCTGCAAAAGTAAAAATTCTGTAGCAGTACAAAAATTAGTTAATTTGAATAATTAATTTACATATATAAAAATTGTGGAAGCGAGATATTTAACAACGTGATTGAGAAAGAAAAAACCATATACTGCAAAAATTCGCAATAATTGTTTCAGGTTAAAATAATTAAGCAGGATTCCCCATCAGTCTAAAAAAAGTAGACACGAACGTAGTGTGAAAGCAAAATCATAATAGAATAGAATCAAATTAACACTGGTGCAGAATCTCAAAGATAAAAAAAAAAGAAAAAAATCGCTAAGTCCACAATTGACCAATTAATGATGTTTATCAAACAAATAACGAAAAATGAATTAGAAACTCGTTTTAACTATGTAAATTTAAATTTAAATTTTTTACTAACATTTTGTAAATGTAAAAATATGCCTATTTCCATTCTTTAAATATAAATATTAAAATTTAAAAAAATATATTTTTTTTTTCGTGCTTATGTGTGATTTTGGCGCAAATTCATGAAGATTTGGCGATAATTGTTGCTGTGTCTCCATGTTGACGTGAGCCTTGCTCATTGGTAATTCACTATTTTTGGTAATTGTGAGCATTTCAATATATTCTTTCACTTAACAATTTTTTCTCTTTTAAAAACTTATTTCTTGATTAATATAACACGCTTTAATGAAAAACAAAATATGTTTTTGTTATGTAACATTACATCACATCTAAGAGAATCACGTGTAGACAGATATGATGTGTTGTCCATGTAGCCTAAAGGAAAACAAAGTATAAAATCCGTAGTGAAAGACATTATATTTTTCTCCTTGTAGGTCAATACTATCTTATTAATAGAAAGAATTACGGAAATAAAAAAATACTTCTACTTGTGAAAGTCATTGTTAGCAGTCCATACACGCAAATCTGACTTCTTTGCTGATTTTATCTCTAAGAATGAATTGGGCTACTTTCACTTTAGTTGACCAGCTGTTGGACGTGTTCTATTTCCGAGATTAAATTCTTTGTCTAAAGTATAGCATCAAAATATCATTTTGTTATTTCACCTGAAATAGTGAGCTCTAACTACCACTGGTTGAATGAGAAATAGTTAACCTTTTATTAAATGAAATACAAACAGTCAAAAACTACTTTCGTTTTTTTTTAGATTAATGGCAACATTTGATTAAGAACTTTGTATTATTCATTTATAAATGTAGTAAAACGCATTCAAATTTAAATTAAGTAGATTTTTTTTTTTTTTTTTTTTTTTAAGTTGATTAGGACCTTTTAAATGCTTTGTATATACTTTACATAAGTCTGGATCATTTATGCTTTGGCATAAATAAATTTCATAATATTCATGAACAGAACTATGATTATAGAATAAATAAATATACTCATTCCATAAATACTCATTTCATACACAGTTAAATGTTTGTGTTTGGTGTCAATTGACTACCTATGTATCTTAAGCGTGGGTACCCTCCGTAAAGGGTCTTTCTAAGGGATAGGGATCTTAGCCTGCATTCACGTGAGTTTCGGCTAAGCCGTCGAACGCTACTAGGGTTCGAACCCGGCACCTCCTGCCTGCTAGCTTCCAAAGTAGAAGCTCCCAACTCCTGGAGGGGCTCACACACAGTTAAATGCAATTAGTTTTTTTCCCCTTCAAACACAATAAAGCTCTTGAAAACTGATAAAATATTGTTTTATGTTGAATTCAAGTAAGTTATTTAGTACAGAAATAGTTCTGCCTATCTGGGATATAATAAAACGTAGTGTCATTATCGGAATTTTAGAAACTACTTGTACTGCAGTTTTATCAAACCAAAATAAATACATTATTTAATAAATAAAATAATATTTCTCCATTTCAAGTTCCATAGTGTCACATTATTATTTCATAATTCAATGTAATATATAAAAATGTTTTGACGCAAGAACGTAGACTGATTCTTGGAACAATTGCTTATAAACAGTTTAGATCTGATAAAATATTTCAATAATGCTAATTTTTCTGAACTTCTCCAAACTTTAAATCAAATACAGTAGAACCTCGATTATCCGAAGTAATTGGGAGCGAACTTACTTCGGATAATCGAAGTTTTCGGATAATCGAGAATTCATCAATAGTCATCTAAAATATTTATCTGCACTCGTAGTTTGGAAAAGATGGCTTGCATACAAAAGGAATGTGGAAAAAAAAAAAAAAAAAAAAAAAAAAAAAACTTTAAAAATACATGTTTGTTAAGAGAAATTTTTGGATAATAGTAGAAAGTGAGAAAAAAAAAGTGAAGAAGAAACCGACTTCGGTTAACGGAGAGTTTCGGTTAATCGAGGTGAGTTTCGGTTAATCGAGGTGAGTTTCGGTTAATCGAGGTTCGGATAATCGAGGTTCTACTGTAATTATAAAATATAAATTACTAATGGATAACTTAATGAGAGATTCTAAATTGTATTATTCTTCTCCTTCTTTTTATTATTTTAAATAAGTACTTCCTATAATTTTTTTATCTTTCTTCCCAAAATCCTATAAAGAGAGCATAATAAAGCTTACAATTGAAAATTTGTGTTGGTTAGATAAGACTGTGCGTAGACTAACATAACGATTGGACTGTGGGTGTTCTGGAGCCCCAAGGAATAGTTGGTAATTGAAAATATAACGAATTTTATAATTTTCAGATTTCTGCACATATTGTAGACAAGAATGTGGAAAAGTTCAACATTTTTGGGTAAGCAAAGAAATTCTCTGGAAATTTATTTCCATCTCCTTCTTTTTCTTTCTTTTTTAAGGATTTTTTCCCCCATTAAATAAACGTTTTTGAATTTTTATTTATTCAAATCTAAGACATTTTTCGGTGTTATAAGAATAATTTAATCTCAAACACCGACGTTATGTTTCAATGTTGAAGAAAATTTGTGTTTTCTATGATAGTAGCTAATAGCTATAAGTATTAATAGTACTAAATTAACTAATTAAACAAGTTTTGTGTCATTCTTTTTTTTTTTTTTTTTTTTTTAATAACGGTATTTAAACATTTTGAAAGTCAAAATTATATCTTGTATTATTTTACTTTTCTAACAAAATAACATATTTCGTACTTTGAGTATTTAGAAATATACTTTGCAGAAATTTAGGCATGAGAGTCGAGAAAATTACTTTAGGATTACAAAATTGCGCGATAAAATTTAACAATACTATTTTATAGATACTTTATATTTCTATGTTTGGGCTTGCTATATCCCATGTATGTATAACATATAATAAACATGCATATATCATATAATGCTCTTTCACTATTCTATTCTCTCTCTCTATTTAATGATATTTTACCAAATTATTAATTATTATCCTTCTAATTATTAATTATCCATTTAATAATAATAATAATAATAATCAGATAAAGATACAATTTTATCTATGATATACCTAGTGCATATTATATCACAAGTAAAATTGTATTTCGAAACAGTGCATTTATAATAAATAATATTAAAAACAATTATTTTTACTATTAAAAAAGCTAAAGTATTTAAAAATCCATAAACGTTTCAACGGGAAAAAGGGAGAAATTTCGGAATTTTTTAATGTGAAAGTTTAGTTAACTATTGAATTTATTTATTTTGTCTGCTTAGTATTATTAGCACAACAAAATGAAATATACGTAGACCAAAACAGTTTATACTTTTAAAGAATAAAAGAAGCCACAGAAAAGAAAAAAAGAATATTTATTTATTTATTGAGCTAAATAGCGCTTAATGCATTCATTTAGTTTTAATAGTTTTCTTTGAATATCAAATTAAAAGGTATACTTCTATTTAATTTCTAAATTTGTCTTCTCTCTTTCTCTCTCTTTTTTTTTTTTTTTTTTTTTTTGTCCCAAAAGGAAAATAAATGGTTTGCTCGAAATAAAATAAATATAGGATATTTTCAAATGATTAATTAATTAAGAGAAGAGAAGGCATATATTAAAGCACCATTCAATTAATAGAGGATAACTGGAATACGCTTACCGTTTTCTCGTAAGATCGTATCGACAAAATATCCAACTCAGATCATCACTCTCACAAGAGATGCGGAAGTTTAGAGATCACAGTAGTTTTTGGGTTTGAAAGCAGAACTAGAAAGTGTTAGTATTGCCTCTAGAAAACGAGTTGCCACGCATGCGCAAGTGTTGATATGTAAGTTTCGTTTCGTTCAATCCTCATCACAATATATCTCCATTCTTTGCCGCGGTTCAGTGAATGAAGCAACGGCTTAATGAAACGTGTTTCTAATTTGATGAATTTTAATTTTGCTTGAATGTTAAGCCGTGTTCTGATATCGTTTAACATTCCGGTGTAGCAATAATCAAAATTTGGGGAAAAAAGTATTAATTTTTAAATTAAGAAAATTGGTGTAGTTCTTCGGGTCATGGAAATTTTGACTTAGTTTAAAATATACAAGGATGTTTATAACTGTAGCATTATTAAAAGGAATTATTATTATTATTATTATTATTATTATTATTATTATCATTTTACATTATGGGATATGTAAATACTTTCGCATTTTTCAGTGTGAGTTCTGACATCTTATGTAATTAAGTCTTTATACTATTTTTAATAAGCTTAAAAGTTGAAACGTTATGATAAAAAGTACTTTAAAATGCCATATATATATATATACGTACACACATACACACACATATATATATAGGGGAGACCAGGGCACAATGGACCACTTTTACACTCTTAATTTTTTTTCACAAAAAATAGAAAAGCAATGTACTTGAAAAAAATAGGAAACAGGTATAGGTATTTGTATATTATTTTGTTAAAATAAAGTTTAAAAGATAAAATAAAGTTAAATATGCCTCTGTTATTTGTAGTAATGAATTTTAATATAAGATTTATATCTGTTGTAGGTTATTCACGCTTTACTAAGCCTAGTTTTATTTCATTCGTAATCGTTTCTTAATAATATTCTGTGTGTTTGTGTTTAAGTTAGTAAAGCAGTCGTTTAATAATGTATTTGCGTTTAATATTTTTTTTTTTTTTTTTTTTTTTTTTTAAATCAGAGTGTATTATTGATTTATTGTGATTCTCAATCCTAGCATTAAACTTTCTTTTTCTAATAGTTTTTAAGTTATAGTAATAAATATGTTTTGAGCTTCCTTTTTCTGATTTTAAATTAATTTTTGCATCCAAATATTTTCAATCAATCAAAAATTCAGTTCTTACACTCACAATTCTTTTCATATATTAAATCCCATTAAAGCTTGATAAAATTTATTTGTTTTAAACATACTTATTAACATCAATACTGATGGAATTACGACTCATTTTCTAGTAAACAAAACTGTTTTTCCCCTGAATACAATGATTGTTTACGTAATAACAGATATTTCGGTTTTATATTTTTGTTTGTATTTGAGCTGGTATTCGAAGACGAAAGGGTGGGAAAGAGGGCGTGAATTTTGTTTCTTGTTTTTATAGCATAAATAATTTGCTTTTTAATACGTGGGTAAATGTGGTTAATACATTAATATTAAACTTCATATTCTAGATGAGCGAAAAGAGGAAAAAAGGAACATTTTTGAAGCATCTATCAACAAAAATTAAATCTTCTCATATGCATTTCATACTTATCCATAGATTAATGTAAAATTAACCATATTATTTTAACTCTTTAAAAGTTTTAAATGTACGTATATATATATATATATATATATATATATATATATATAAACTTTCTTATTTGAAGAGTTTCATAATGTATCAGCCTACATACTGATAGATTTGTAAATACAATTTTATACATGGCAATAGCAATTTATCACTGTAGTTGAAACGTTCGTCTAAATTTCTAATAACATAGAATTAATAAATATTGTTCAAATTTTCGCTCTGTAACTATTTTATTGTAATTAAACCGTCTTTATGCACCTATGATTAAAAATGCATTTCCAATTTTTTTATGAAAAAAAATAAGAAGAAGAATTTGTAATGTTTTATATTAAATATGTTTATTTCATATTTAAAAGAACGTTTTTACACCGCAGCAGGAAAGATGATACAAGTCAAAAATTGGGAAATTTGAGTTTATGTCATTAAAAATGTGTATGAAGTACCCCAACGGACTCGAAAAGGGTCACTCTCTATTTTGAAATTTGAATAAATTTAAAAATAGAGAGGCAATTGTGTTTTATTACAGGCAAGTCAACGCCTTATCGTTATCTTCAAATTGATTTTTCTCAAATACTACATTTTTGAGGTATGTCACTTTTCTTGGTGGGATGTGAATCGTTTTCTGATTATTATTCTACAAGTTCTACAGGTTCTATAGGTTCTACAGGATTTTAATTTGTGAATTTAGTAGTCTTTTGAATTGAAAAGGTTAGCGAACTCTGTATCGATAATATATTAGGACTTGCATTGAAATGCTAAATCACGCTTCGCAAACTTTAGCGAAAAAATATAAAAACAGAATCCTTTTAATAAATGTCAGACTAAATTTTTGGTCTTGGAAAAATATAAGTAAATGATATTTTCGTAAAACCAATTTTTTTAATTATTAAACAGGTAAACAGGAAAATTTTTTACTTTGCATTCAGTTATAGTTGAAACTTGGAACAATGCCATTATACATCAAATAGGATTTAATAAAGTATATTTGATTTTAATTTATTTATTCATGTTTTAATGATAGGCAAAAGATAGTTCGTCAACTACACTGTAAATCATATTTTGCGTAACTATACACCAAAAATGGTGGTGACTACTTTACACCAAAAATGGTGTAATTTTTTTAGTGTGATGAAACACTAATAATCTTTTATGTTTCTCTACACCAAAATTAAAGGTGTTTCGTTATACCAGAAATTTCATTACACCATTTTTGGTGTACAGTAGTTGCCACCATTTTTGGCGTACAGTTACCCAAAAATATTTTTACAGTATAGGGGTGCGTCCCAGACCGTCGACAATTACCCATAGCGTAGTACTAGTACGACGTTAAACCCAACCTACCTACCTACCAAATATCATTATTTTTTTCTTTAATTTGTTATCGTCCCTTTTTCTTTTTCTTCGAGACAAAATCTTCACAAACAAAATAATGAGGTATAAGATGTTTCAACAGAATTTATCAAGTATTTCTTTAGATATTGGAAAACAGTCTAAACTCGAAAGTATCTGAATGCATTTGTCCATACAGGGTATGTAACGTAATAAGCGTAATACAAGGTGTTTTGTAATTTCATGTACAATTTTGGAGAGACGGTACAGAACGTCGTTTATATATACAATTTTAATCAAATAGGGAAGCATCATAGGAAATGCCGCGTATGTGACCTCTTAAACACAGTAGGGACATAATATAAAAACCAATATAATTTAAAAATGTGTACATTAATAATTACAAGCAGAACTGCAAACATTTTAATTTATTCAGTAGCATTCTTGATTACTCACCCTTTTTTTTTTCCCCTCACCACTTTCACTTTTAAGAGTCACAGAGGTCTGTAACTAAAGAATTACATAGGATTTTTTTTACTGTTTCTTACAGATTTTTACTCGATGAAACAAAAAAAAAAAAAAAAAAGTAATAAAATTTTATCACGCCTACACTGTAAAAAATATGTCCTATTTGCTGCCAGAAATTCTCTGTAATTTGAGAAAATACGTTCTGACGACGTAATTTTTCCGTAAATTAAGTGTATTTTCTCAAATTACAGAAAATTTCTGGCAGAAAATAGGACATATTTTTTACAGTGAAGTTTAGTTACAAAACTCACATCTTTAGTTGAATTTTACGTGAAATCATGAAAACTGGTGTCTTGGGATTTATCATACAAACATGTTTAATAATTATTTATTACTTTAAAACAATATTATAAAAGTAAAACTAAAGATAAAAAGTACAAAATTGAAAATATGAGGATGTGGTTGCGCAGTATTAGGGGTGAAAGCGGAAGCGTGTTAGAGAAGGGGGGTGATCAAAAAAAAAAAAAAAAAAAAAGAAGAAGAAGAAGAAGACGAAGAAGAATAGGTTTCACAGGCAAAAATAGTGAACACATCATGTTAAATATATCATAAAGGAACTTTTGCTTAATTATGAGAAATAATTTTCTAGTTTAATGTAATAAAATAAGAGTTTTTTTTTATTGCAAACCTCTTTATTTTGCAAAAGAATCCGTACGTGATGGTAAAAAGAAAAGTCATTTTTGGATTCAGCATCCTCGAAAGCATACAATTTACCAAAAAAATTCACGCAGTTAAAAAAAGTTCTTTTTTACAGACCTGCTTAATTTTCTTCTTTTTTAATCACAATTTACATATCGGAGAAACCCAGTTTAGAAAAATGTAGTGTGATAAAAAAGCGGGTTCTAAAAATGCCATGGGATAAATTCAAATGTTGGAAGCTCTGATTACAAGTACAGAGCTGTGAACTTCTTTAATTTAATCCAGAGCATTGTTAGTACCCACTCTTTTTTCCGCACCACAATTTATGTAGAATAATATTCTCTAATATGTGACTGTGATTAAATAAGAAGTAAATTACTCTTTAAAAATACTGGTGTGAAAAATAGGAATGTACTAATAGTGCTCTGGAAAGAAATATAAAAGTTGGGAACTCCAATTATCATAACAGGCATTAAATATCCCGCCAGTTTACACAAATGCATGTTTGACTCTTCTTAACCCTTTGTCTACCGCAGTATCAAACAGACCGCATTTGAAACACATTTTTTTTAATAAGTTAGGAGTATTTTTAAAAGATATATGCAATATAAAAATTATTCATATGACCTCACCATAGTAATTAATGAGAATTTTTTGAGGTGGTATTTTAGTGTACCACTGGCACATAGAGGCCGAAAGAGGTATTTGGACCTTAAAAAAGTACATAAAAGCATTTTCTTTTTATTTCCCTTATATTTATTATAAGATTTATGGGAGATTCTTGAATTAATATAGGAATTAATTACTAATTATAACATACGTGCAGACCATGTAAAAATACTACCAAGCAAATACACCGAAAGCACTCTAGCTTTTTGTGCCTTGTAGTGAGAATAAAATGAGGTATATACGTTCTACTTTTATAAATGTATTTAACGTTTCTTTCATAAAATCGATTTTATAAGCTTTTCGAACTAATGATAACTAAGTACCGTCAATTAGATGAAGGAATAAGACGCATAGATTGCCGAACAATCTCGGGGAATTCCGCGAGTCGTCGCAATAATAATGGCACTTTGTGCCACTAGGTCTATGTCAGAATCTAATGGCTTTTTGTAAACAATAAACAATCGACTTCAAGGAACCCCAGAAAAAAAATTAAGAAGAGATAGAATCCATTCGATATAGATCAACTAAATACTCAGCCATGACAACTACCCACACTTTAAAACGGTGTTGTAAGACACATGGACTAGTTACGTGTGGGTTGTACACGTTATGTATGGACGTCGCATACCTGCCAACATTCTAATTAATACTTCGTAAAATTGTTAGCACCTGCCCTTTCTTTTTTCTCCCAGCAGTCCTTCTTTAAAGTATTTTTCTTCTTACTTAATTGTAATTAAATTTAGAAAAAAATTCTCTAAAAATAAATTGGTGTGGTAAAAGCGGCGAGTAATAACAGTTTTACGGAATATTAATTGAATATTTGCAGGTATGACGTTGTGAGTTGTGAACACGCCTTCACGGGAAAATAAACACTCTTATAAACAGCAGGGAGCGCAGCCCTGTGCGCACATGGTCACGCCTTTGTCCAAGGAGTCTACCATCACTATTATCGTTTCCGGTTATACTGTTCATTTAACCCTTTGCGGCGCAAGACAATTCGGATCATTTAAACTATACTGACACCGGAATTCATGAACTAAATTAAATTAAAAGAAATTTTAAATTTTATGGTTAAAGAAACCTGATATGTTATAAACGTAAATTTTTGCTAAAAATTTCCGGGATGAATTTTTGCAGCTGGATCTTAAATATTGCGCCCTCGCAGCAAGCACAGCGCGCGTTAAGGGGTTAAAAGGAAATTTATTTTTAAATAATACCGATGGAAGACACTCTGGAAAAGAATGTTTTTAATGTACAGTAAGCAGACCTCACAGCGTTCCTAAAATTTTACTCTCGTTTTATTATAGCGTCACCACTATCGTCAATAAAAAACTTTTGTTGAATGTTCTAATGCAGGGTTCGTACGGGCCTTATTTTTTCCCTGAGTCTCATACCAGTATTCTGAAACAATAAAATTCCTCTTAATCAGAAAGATCGTTTTTATAATGAAAATCGTTTTAAAAAATTACTGGTATAAGACTCAGAGAAAAAATAAGGCCCGTACGAACCCTGTAATGCTGTAAGAGATGTAAACATTAGGCAAAAAAATATTGTTTTAAAATATTGGTGGCAATATAATAAAATGAGCATAAAATTTAGAAATGCTACGAGACTTGAGTAAGGAAAAAATGTTTTTGCTGCACATGATCGTATAAAAATGCAGCTGGTGCCGATCAATTGATAATAGCCTCTAGTTATTAATTCTATAGTTAAATTTTACTTAAGGGGTCATTTACATATTAAAATATGCGTCACCTGCATCTTTTTCAACTGGTAACAACCTTTTTTGATTCCATATCGAATTTCCGAGATTAAGACAGTTCTGAAAAATGTACAGTTTATATGCTTTTAATTATTTCTTAATAGAGCTAGAAACGAAAATAAATTGAGAGTTCATCTGTAAATTTAAAAATAAGTTAAATTAGATTTCGCATAGAAAAGTATCATATTCATTCAGATATTAAACAGGAAAAATGTATGAAAATTTTTTAATAAAAAATAAACTAGAGTAATGCAAATTAAGAAATTGCTTACATATCTAAACTTATTTGAATAATGTTTTTTTTTTTTTTTTTTTTTTTTTTTTTTGTGTGTGTGTGTATGTACAGAAAGATAATTACTTAAATCCTTAAAACTGATAAGTCATAGCGTCATATTAATCTATTTTTAAGTATTTAGCCGTAATAAATATGATTGTTGCGTCACCGTGATTGTTCAGCTTTAATCGGATATAAATAATATTATGCCTTTTCTTCCGATAACAAACTTTTTACGTTAAACAACTTTCGAACAGCAATATTCTAAACAAAAATTTTCTAAGCAAAATTCCGGAAACAATCGTATAAAATTAATTGGTATTGGTATTGTTTTTTTATATATATCACCATGCTTCAAAGAGTTGAAAAAATTATCAGTAAAAGACTGTGGAAAAGTATTTCATATTTAAGAAAAGAAAAGTTAATATATTATCGTTGGATATATTCTTTTTAACAGTAAGCCCCGCCTTTACGCATTCCTCTGATGTAATATTTAACAAAAGAATTTGACGTATTCCTGATTAAATCATTTAAATTTTGTTCTGAGAAATCGATGTGGTAAACGAAATTGGCATTTGCATATTCCGGCGTCACATCAAGAGTTAAACACGTATACGCAAAATTATTTTTAAAAGTTACGTATTAATTCAGAGGAAGCCGGGGCTTCAATTTCTTTTCAACTGCGACTGAAATCTCCCGCCGATAATCTACTTATTTTATTATAAAATAAATAAATAAATAAAGTTAATTTGTATGGTAAACATCGAACGTTACTCAAAAACAATAACAATCACAAAGGAATTTGAAACAAAAATAAACTTAAAAAAGGAAACTAAAATTTTTTGATATATTTTTTACTTTCTGTAATAGATGACATAAATGATAACACGAGACGACTTTCTAATGCCAGTATAAAATAAAATATCGCTATAACTAGAAAACTAATGATAGGAATTAGCTGTAAATTTGAAAACCTATGTTTTTGATGTTGGTTGTTCTTTTCAAGCAAAAATTAATGTATGACATAATTCATATTTTTTAATATGAATTAATAATTTTCATAATCAAAAATATGCTTTTTAATCAAAAATATGTATGGAACATGTTTAAGCCATTTCATTCTAATGCATTAAAAAAAAGAAATTTGAATTTAATAAGTTTTCGTGAAGTTGTGATTTAATGCCAGCCACATTCATAGGTGACAACTTGTATGGCTTTTAACACCAGTATTTCTTTGAAAAAAAAAAAAAAAAAATCTATCATGTTTAATTACAGAAACCTGCAAATAAACTTATTAAAAATTTCTGGTTAAAAAAAAAAAAAAAATCAGAAAGAAAGAAAGAAAAAGTACAAGTTGGCAGCTATGTACAGTCGGCAAACACCCCCCCCCCCCTATCTAATTCACCATAAGTTGTCGTAGAAACATGCGGTTGGTACCAATCGATTTGTAATAACGTCTAGTTTATAATGGTATAGTTAGATTTTGCTTAAGGGGTCATCTACATATTAAAACTGGCATCAACTTCATTTTTTTCATTAGTAACCCCCATTTTTTATAATTTATTCGAATTCTTTGGATCAAATCATCGCGGAAAATGGTATAGTTCATATATTTTGCTCAATTTTTCACAGAGTTATAAGCTGTCAAAATATGAGGGTGCTAATGTTAAATGAATGAGAAAAACATTAACTCATATCTTCCAAAATAATTATACTATTCAAATTCTGTTTTTTATTTATGATAGAATGAAGTGACCCAAACATATTCCATGCATATTTTTGATAAAAAAGCATTTTTTGAATTATGAAAATTATTAATAATTTCATATTTGAAAAAATTATGAATTATGACCTATGTTAATTTTTGCATGAATAGAACGGGCATCATCAAAAACATGGGTTTCCAAATTTACAGCTCGTTTTTAACATTATTTTTTGAGTTACAGTGATATTTCATTTTTTACTGTTGTTAGGGGGGCATCACTTATACTAATTTGTATCCTCTGTGAGTAAATATCTGTATATATTTTGACGAAAAACTATTTTAATTTACCTTAATGTTATTCTAATTGTTTTCTAAGCAACATTTCGATGTTTATGGTACAAACTGGATTATTTTTTTTATAAAATTATCGCAATGCAAGCGAGAGATTGTGAAAGAATTCCAGAAGAAATGAAGCCCTGCCTCTATATTGCGGAAACAATATTAAAAAAACTTGTTTGCATATTTCGTATATGACTCTATATGTGACGCTGGTATGCATAAATGTCAATGGCATTTACTACATCGAATGCTGAAGACAAAATTTAAATGATTTAATTGGAAGTATTAAAATAATTTTGTTTTATAATGTAAAGTTTTAGAAAAATTGTGTAAAGACGTGACTTCCGTTGCAAAGAGGAGTATACTCGACTCTGAAATGTTAAGTCTTTGGTCTTAAATATTACATAACTTTTCCTAGTTTCTCACTGCTAAAATTCTATTTTATCCCCTTTGTCTTTTGTTTTTAACTTGAATATTCTGCGATTCGTGCACCTCAAGTTAAGTATCATGATTTAGAAAAAGCTGTAAGACGAGGATTATTATTTGAAAGAGCAATACGCAGTGAGCAATACACCCCCCCTTTTTTTAAATTAATATAATTAATTTTTATTAATTTTTATCAGATTTTTTAAAACTAATTTTCTGCTTTAATCTTGTTGTGACATTTTCGCATTCATTTACTCTACCGTTTATGCTATTTAAATTTTATCGCATAATGTAACATAATAAAATATAAAATTTTTATTAAATGTTTTTTTAATACTGAATAATATAGTGGTAATTTTTTTTTTTTTTAAGTTTTTAAAATCTATTATTGAAACAAAGCGCAATATTATTTATTTTCGATTATCATTATTCTAATCACGGCGTAAAACTGGCGTCACATTTATCATGGAAAAGGAATTTAAAACAAAGTAATATGTCTTATTACTTTTAAAGATATAGATTTTACACATTTAAAATTAAGAATTCAAGTATAGTAAACGACTACAGAACGGGGAATATTCGTTCTAGGCAATAGGAAACCGATTTTTCTATATCCATATTTATTTTCATATGAATATACATAATAATTATGCTCTTTCTAGCGAAAGTATATGTATTCATACTATTTTGTTTATATAAATATGAATATAAGGAATATTCTTAAGAAATATCGTTACACAAATTGTGAAAGAAACACCCACTGGAGAAGTTACAGATTCCCAAATGACGTGAAACTACGTCAGCGGTCGCAAAAATGTTAAATATCCTTTCTCAGATTTTAGTTTAAATCTTGTTATCTATATTTTTGTATATTATGTATTGTTGGTTTGTACGCCTAAAATTAAATGTAAAATTTTATAGTAACACTTTCTTGCGGGGCTTACTGTATAAAATAAAAACATACCCAACAAGAAGTAGATAATTCTTTTTCTTAAATATTAAACACCTTTTAGGTTGATTTCTTTAGAAATCGACCTATTGCAATCACTTCGTTTATCTATATCTATCTATCTATAATGAAAATTTTGTCATCACGATAACTCCCGAAATAATACTCGAAATGGAACCAAATTTGGACAGTGAACTGATCTTATAAATATCTTGGATGAGTTCGTTAACCAAGTTGCTCCGACCTTTTGTTTTCAAGTGGCAGACACTTGAAAATTTCAAACCCACATTATAAAAATCATATTTAAAGCAAGATTTGCTTGAATTTTGTTGTAAATACAGGCCACATAAGGGTCTCAATGAAGTTTATTAATGAAGTTTATCCGTCAGTTTTAATAAAGTGGCAGATATTTTAAGTTAAACGGGGCCACTTGAAATCAGGCTACCACTTGAAAATTTAAAATCACTATAACTTCCAAAATAATACTCCAAATCGAACCAAATTTAGACAGTGTCTTAACTTATCTTATAAATATCTTAAATGAGTTTATTAACCAAGTTGCTCCACAATTTTGATTTCAAGTGGAGACCACTTGAAAATTTCAAATTAAAATTGTAAAAAGCGTATTCCGAATTTGTTTGAAATTTTATGTAAACATACACCTGACCATATAAGGGTCTCAATGAAGTTTATTAATGAAATTTATCCGTCATTTTTAATAAAGTGGTAGATATCTTAAGTTAAGTCACTTAAGTTAAGTCACTTAAAAACACTCTACCACTTGAAAATTTAAAATCACAATAACTTCTGAAATAATACTCCAAATCGAACCAAATTTGGATAGTGTCTTAACTTATCTTATAAATAACTTAGATGAATTTGTTAACCAAGTTGCTCCGCCATTTTGTTTTCAAGTGGAGACCACTTGAAAATTTCAAATTCAAATTGTAAAAAGCGTATTCCGAATTTTTTTTAATTACATAGTTTATACAAGTGTCTCAAAGAACTTTATTAATGAACTATATTCGCCATTTTTAATAAAGTGGCGATATCTTAAGTTAAGCGGGACCACTTGAAATCAGGCTACCACTTGAAAATTTAAAACCATGATAACTTCCGAAATAATACTCCAAATGGAACCAAATTTGAACAGTGTCTTAACTTATCTTATAAATATCTTAGATGAGTTTGTTAACCAAGTTGCTCCGCCATTTTGTTCTCAAGTGGAGACCACTTGAAAATTTCAAATTTAAATTGTAAAAAGCGTATTCTGAAATTGTTTGAATTTTGATGTAAATACAGACCACATAAGGATCTCAATGAAGTTTATTAGTAAACTATATCTGCCATTTTTAATAAAGTGGCAGATATCTTAAGTTAAGCGGGACCACTTGAAATCAGGCTCCCACTTGAAAATTTAAAATCACGATAACTTCTGAAATAATACTCCAAATCGAACCAAATTTGGACAGTGATATTATCATATAATTATCTTGAATGTTTTCACTGGGCAACTTGTTTCTAAGCTCCAGCCACTTGAAAATATGCCATCACGATAACTTTTAAAATACCAAACTGATTCAAATAAAAGTTGGATAGTGAACTTATGGTTCAAATATCTAGGATAAGTTCACTTGGTGACTTGATCCGCAATTTTATGTCCAAGTGACTGCCACTTGAAAATTTGTCAATATGGTAACTTTAGTGATACAGAATCAATTCGCATCAAACTTGGGTAGTGGACTTATCCTTCAAATATCTCAGATAAGTTCCCTGGGCATCTCACTCCGCTGTTTTTTCCAAGTGGTGCCACCTGAAAATTTCTTATGACGATAACTTTTGAAATACTGGTTTAATTTGAACTAGAACTGGACAAGGAACTTATACAAGTATACTGGATGAGTTCGCTGGGCAAGTTGTTTTGCCAAACCACTTAGAAAACCACTTGTTGCAACCACTTAGACTGCCACTTGAAAATTTGCCATAAAATTAACTTTTGAAACACGGCACTGATTTAAACCACAGTTGGACAGTGAACCGATGCTTCAAATATCTTGGATATGTTTGCTGGGCAACTTGTTCCATTGTATTGTTTCCAACTGGCGGCCACAGGAAAATTTGTTATCACGGTAACTTTAGAAATACTTAATCAACTCAAATCAAAGTTGAAAAATGGATTTATCATTCAAACAACAAAAATCTAGAAAATTCACGTAACTTGTGAACCAATCACGTTATTGCGTCCATCTTTGGTATATCGATAATAAGTATTTTCTCGCCAAAAGTCGCCAAAAAAGTCGCCATAGGGGGAAAAGTCGCCAAATTTGGCGGCAAATCCATTACCTGCATTGCTGGATCTTTTTAATGTGTTTTTAAGGAGAAATTAGGCTATTTTAATGCTAAAACAAGTTAGAAATGCAGAAAACTAACATTTTATCAACTTACTAAGCCTCTTTGAAAGAATTTCTACAAAAAAAAAAATTATTTTCAAATTTGAAACGATATTTTAGATGAGGAACTTTCTCTGCCATTTTGATCGAAGTGCCAGCCACTTAACTTTTCAACACGATGACTTTTGAGATTTTGAATTAATTCGAACTATATGTGTACAGTAGACTTATCTCACAAATACATTTCATATATTTTTCAACTTAACTCACCATTTTGTTTCCAAGCACCGGCCACTTGCAAATTTTAAATTCACATAAAAAGGTATTTATGAACCGATTTGCTTAAAAATTCATAGGTGCATAGCCTACATCAATATTTCTACCAAGTACATTAATAATTTTTAGCCGCCATTTTGAAACAAAATGACGGCTACAATTGATAAGGGAAAAGAAATCAACCTACCCTTCCGAATAAGCCAAAAGGACTTTTTTTTTTTTAACCGCTATTAATATTATTATCCTTATTACTATTATTCTTTTACCTAGGTATCTAGATTTTTGTAATTCAACATTTATAATTAACACTTCTGAACTTTTTTTCCGGTGTGAAACTTAATAAATAATGTACATTGGGTAGTAGATCACGATTTATCTTTTCTAAATGTATAGACCTAACACATTTTCACATGTAACTCTATTTAAAATTGATTTAAAGTATATTAATAGGTATGTTTTCCAAACCAACTTGATCTCAGAAATCTGAATATGAGGTCAAAAATAGGGGTCGTCATTGAAAAAAAATGAAGTTTATGCCTGTTTTAATATGTAGATGACTCCTTAAGCAAAATCTAACTACACCATTAAAAACTAGACGTTATTATAGATACAGATCGATAGGTACCAGCCACATGTTTCTACGAAAATTTACGGTAAAATTAGGGGGGGGGGGTGGCTTTTTTTTTTTTTTTTTTTTCTTGCCGACTGTACAATCATTTTACATTAGCATGCTGAGGTTGTGATAGCTCATAACTATAGCTGCCACAGGCAACATTTTTCAATTATTTTTGTATCACTATTTCCATAACATAAAATTTATAATAAATGTATGCAGGCAAACTGCAGATTTACGTGCGTAAATATATACTGAATATTATTTTTTGGAAATAGTGGCATAAAAAGAATTTTAAAAATGTTGCATGTGGCAGCCCTGTTAGAGGTACTGAAATAAATGATTTAATAACACAAGGACCTGAAGAGGAAAGTCAGAATTATCGAAATATCAGATCCCCATTTCTTAAATTGTTTAACCCTTTGAGGGTCAAGAGAATTTTTTCATTTAAAATAAAAAGCCACCAGAATTCACCAATGATATTAGAAGAGAAGAAATAAATGAAGTTATTCCTCTAAGTTATAAAAAGCAAAATTGTATTTTTTTTGGGGGGGGAGGGGGCAGTTTCTGCAATTGGGGATTAAAATTTGTGTTTCCACTGTGGTGGCACCCCTGAAAGGTTTAAAGTTAGGGGAAAAAATTTAGTTAAATTCTTAGCTAGGCTTAAAATTCCCATCTAGTCCTGCAGGTCGCCTCAGTGTGGCAAAGGGATTCTTCTGGGGTAAATGTGCAATGTATGTCTGGAGTGTACATTGAGTAGTAATAGAAGTAGAGTACGGATTCTTTTTACTGGCTATGGAGAAAAATTCCACTAACATCACTGCGGTTTTTGCACCTTCTTTTGACGATAATCCCTTTCTTGGCAACTGGTTCTGGGATTTTGCATGTTTTATACAGTTTGTGCCTCGTACCACCAAAACACCAAAGAAAAGTCACACATTATGAAATTACAATAAGAATATAATATAAAGTGCTGAAAAAACTCTTTAAATGTCAAATTGAAGAGCACACAGCACAGAAATTCTATGGCAGGGCAAGGTGGAAGAAACCTGCTTTGGTGGAAATGGAATGTCGGTTTGGCAAATGATTTAGTGGATTGGTGGGGTGGGGATGTGATGTTCGGGAACAAAAAGGTTACTAGTCCGAGGTCTACTCTAATATCTAGTCAATGGGAGTGTATACGATGAACACAGAGTGTATACACCTAGTAGGGTCACCCATGGCGTGAAGGCCATCCCACCATGTCCATCTAAGATCTCCAGGCAAAAATGTTGCATCATGGAAAATTCTCATATTCTTTCTGATACAGCATCGCCTGTCGCTTAGTATAAAAAGAAGCACGCTCACGACATAGTAGAGGGTCCCATTCAAAAAATTCTCTATAGTCTCTGGCATCTAGTTTACCATCTGGTAGATACTACTATGGCAGATGGTTTACCTTTGGGTGTAACTGGTGCCATGGTTATAGCTCCGACCAAGCATGAGGTTCAGGATGCTGATTCTGGTATGGTTTTGAGCAGTAGCATGGGTCTTTCTTTCTTTGGAAGGGATGACTCCAGTCAGCAACCCATGAAATTTGGACTGTCTGTTGCTAAGACTCAATACCCAGGGGAAAATCATGAAGAAAAAGGAGTAGAGACAGTTGTCTCAAGCTGCTGCTGATACTAAAAGGTTACAGCCTGTTTGTTCAACATCACCCTCTACTGTACAGGCAGTGAATAAGACAAGGAAAGATGTCCAACCTCGGAGGGATGTTCTTACTGGGAAGGGTGTTCAACTTCGGAAGGATATCTAACCTAGGGAGAACGTTCAGCTTAAGAGGGATGGCCAAACTTGTTCTTATGCCCATGCTGTCAGGTCAGTTAGAACTGCTATTAAGAAGAATTTTCCTTCTGACAGGTTGTCTATGGAAGATGCTGATAATATTCAGAGAGATTTTGGCGCTGACTGACTCCATTCCTTCTGGAGCCAAACTTCTTGAAATACTCGGCAACAAGTTAGTCAAGGGGACCCTGATTCTCCAATGTGAAAATACTGCTACAATGGAGAGGATCAGGAGCACCTTTGACAAGAAGGCTTTTTTAGGTGACTTAGCATTCAAAGTTCTGAATGCTGATGAGTTGCACAAGCCTGTTAAGATAGCTTTTAAGACCAGGGACAAATTCTCTGACTCTGGTGCATTTGTGAGGGGTCTTAAGCATTTCAATCCTGGGTTGAATTTTATGGAGTGGCGGGTTTTGCAGTTTGCTGCAGGACTGAGCTCCACTAGATGGATTCTCGAGATTGATTCCGAGGTATAGATACAAAAAAAGTTGGGAATTTTGAAGCAAGGGAAAAAAACTGAGAATTTTGGGGAACCAACCATAAATTTTATATGTATTCATTTAGTATGAGATTGGCTTAAATATTCAATGAGCAATAAAAATTTCTCTAAAAACTACAAAAAAAAAAACTTTTTTTATTATAATGTGCAGGGAATTAAAGATAATACAATGTCATTTTTAGGTAAATTGACATACTACATTAGACACAACATATTACAACCAGAATATAAAAATATTAAATATCTAATAAAATATAAAATTTGAAATCATAATGAAAAAGGGAATTTGATAGGGGATTTTATCAATATTTATTGAATAGTACCTGGATGACTGAGTTCACTTGATCTCATTGTAAAAGTCATTTGTACTGCAGACACAATGATTTGTTTTTGGACAATTATATTTCTTACTTGTTTGCCCAAGACTGAGCTCAGTTTATCACTGAAAGTTAACTTTCCAGAAGAAAAGGAAAATTCAAATTGAATTCTCATGTCAAATCTCTAACTATATTTCTTATTAAAATCGTTCAAGCAGTTTCCTAGAAGATAAGATTTCTGCTATATATTGTTCTAGGGCAACAACAGCTAATTTTTCTGAAGAATAAGATAAAAGACATCGCTTTTCATCTAAAAAAAAAAAAAAAAACTCTAAAAATTTTTTTTAATCAAAATTATTCCAGTGATTTTCAAGAAAACGAAGTTTATGCTGATTTTCTCCTTGGTGGTATTCAGGTTAACAGTGAACATTAATTATAATAGTCATCATCAACATCAACTTCAAGGAGTAGGCAGGGTGCCTGTTCCAGCTTCATTGGTCAATCCACTGCTTTCTCAGTCTCTTCTGCCTTTCGGGGTGTAGTCAAAGGTAGCTCTGGGGAATCTTCTCACTGGCATGCGTTGTACATGGGTCTTTCCATTCTTGTACTCCATCACACAAGTTGAATATCTTCAATTCATTCCTGATGTCTTTATTTCGGATCTTGTCGGTGATTGTGCAGGTATTGTAATACACTAAATCACTATTAAAATAGGACAATTTCAGATCGAAATGTTATCTCAGAAACACAACTCGTCTAACTATTTATGAAAATCATTCAAGCACTTTAAAATAATGAAGTTTCTAGCACTTTTCCTGAGCAAAGCACAGGTTACTGGTAAACACTAAATGTTCTAAAGAGAATGTCAGATTTTTGTGCTTACAGTTCAATTGTAAACTCAAAAATTCCCTATATCTAAATTTTTATCAAAATCATTCAAATAATTTCTAAGAAAACCATGTCTCTGCTATATTTTGCAATGTGTGAAATGAAGATTAACAATAAACTCTAATTTTTATGCAGATGAATTTAAATCAGATGGGTTTCTCATCTCAAAAACCCCTAAGTTTTTATTTCAAGCGAAGTTTTTATTAAAACTGTTAGAGCCACTTCCTAGAAAGTTTCTACCATAGTTTTGCAATGGGCAGACAGAAAGCTAATTGTGAACTTTTAACTTTCTTGAAGGTGAGTAAAATTCAGTTTGAATTGCGATCTAAAAAACCCCCAACACTTAAATGTTTACCAAAATCGTTTGAGCAGTTTCACAGAAAACTTAATTCCAGCCATATTTTGCCATGGTGGAGTGAGGGTAACACAGTAGTGAATGCTAATTTTTCCCAAGTTGAGGATGTGTAACAACAAAAAAAAAAAACTTAATTCAATGTTTTTATTAAAATTCTTCGATCTATTTCTGAGAAAATTAAGTTTCTACCATATTTTGCAATAGACAGAAAATAGTTAATAGTGAATAATGCTAATTTTCATGAACATGAAGTTCAGTCAGATGGATTTGTCATTTCAAAAAAAACTTAAACTTTTATCAAAATCATTAAAACCATTTCCCAGACAGTCAAGTTTCAGTCATATTTTTTAACTGGAGGAAAAGGATTAACAGCAAAAGCTAACTTTCCAAAAGATGAAGATAAATTCGATGGGTTTGTCATCTCAAAGCAGCCTTATTTTTAAGTTTTTATCAAAATCATTTGAAACATTCTCGAGAAAACCCAGAGGAAACCCAATTTCTGCCATTTTGCAACAGTTGGAGTGAGTGTTAACAACGAACACTAATTTTCCTAAAGACGAGGATAAGTCAAATGGGTTTGTTGTCTCAAAAAATCTTTAACCCAAAATTTTATTAAAAACGTCATATCCATCTTCTAGTAAGTCCAAATTTTGTCATATTTTTCAACTGGCGATTGACTGGTTAGAAGCAAATGTGAATTTTCAAGAAGAATGGGATAAGTCCAATCGATTTTACAACCCGTAAAATCCTAACACCAATCTTTGCTCAAAATCATTATATCCATTTCCGAGTAAATCAATTTTTGGCATATTTTGTAACAGGAAGAAACAGGGTTAACAACAAATGCGAATTTTCCTAATATGAGAATGAATCAAATTGATTTTTCATTTCAAAATACCCTTAACCTCAAACTTTCATTAAAAATTGTTATATTTATTTCCGAGTAAACAAAATTTCTGCCATATTTTGCAATCGACGGATAAAAGGTAACAGCGACTGCACGATTTCCTGAAAATGAGGATAAGTCTAATTAATATTTCATTTCAAATAATTTTTAACCCCAAACATTCATCAAAATCGTTTCATTGGTTTCCAAGTAATCTCAATTTATGCCATATTTTGTAATCAACAGATAAAGGGTTAACAGAAAACTGCAATTTTCATGAAGATGAGGATAAGTCAAATAAATTTTTTATGCCAAAAACACTTAACCCCAAACGTTCATCAAAATCGTTCTATTTTCAAGAAAACTCAATTTCTGCCATATATTGTAACTAGCCAATAAAGGGGTAACTGCAAACACAAACTGTCCTGAAGATGAGGATGTGTCTAATCAATTTTGTAGCCTTAAAAAAACACTTAATTGAAAACTTTCATGAAAACCATTACATCTATTTCTGAGTAAACCCAATTTCTACAGTAATTCAAAACCGGCTGACAGGGGTTAGTAGCAAATAGGAATTTTCCAGAAGATGAAGGAAAGTCTTATTGATCTTGTTCCACATAAAGCACTTCATTTAAAATTTTCATAAAAATCATTATATCCATTTTTGAGTAAACTCAATTTCTACCGTAATTTGCAACTGGCTGATAAAGTATTAGTAGCATACGAGAATTTTCCTGAAGATGAGGAAAAGTCTAATCGATTTTGTACCCCCAAAAAACTCTTAATTTCAAACTTTCATCAAAATCATTATATCCATTTCTGAGTAAACTCAATTTCTGCTGCATAGTACAACTGGCTGATAAAGGGTTAACAATGAACGCAAATATTCTTGAAGATGAGGATATGTCCAATCGATTTAACTCTGGAAAAATCACTTAACCCCAAACCTTTATCAAAATCGTTATATACATTTCTGGGTAAACCCAATTTCTGCCATATGTTACAACTGGCCGATAAAAGGTTTACAGCAAACATGAATTTTCCTGAAGATGAGAATAAGCCCGAAAGATAAAGCACCTTAAAAAACACTGAGTTCCAATTTTTCATCTAAATTGTTATATCTATTTCCAAGTAAATCCAATCTCTGTCATATGTTGCAACTGGCCGATATAGGGTTAAAAACAAATGTGAACTTTTCTGAAGATGAGGATAAGCCTAATCATTTTTTCACCCCAAAAAACCTCTAATGCTAAACTTTCATCAAAATGGTTAGAGCTGTTCCAGAGATCCTTAAGACAAATATATATATATATTTTTTTATATAACAAGTCACATGATAAACTCATTTAATAGATGAGAAGGATAAATAAAAATTTGAGTAAAATCTGTTATATATATTTTTTCTTTTTTTAGAAGAATGGAAATTCAGTTTGTTCTATCAACAATAACTTTTTTAATTCTCATGACATTTTCTTGGTTTTGTCATATAAGTTGCTTCATTTGCTATTCAATTATACAAATGAAATTTCATTAAAGCTTGCACATGTACCATAAAAAATTTAGTAAAAATGTTCCTATTTTTACGATATATTATTATATTATACAACAAATCCAATGTATATATTAACAATAAACATTAATGTTTTAGTGTCAATATTAAACAGTGCTCTAATGCTTCAATAACACTATATCTGGTGCTGATTTATAGGAAGGAGAAAATCAGCAACTAAATCCCTATAGTTTATTATTATTATTATAATATATACTTATAAAACTTATAGTAATGTGACAAGTTAAGTAGCAAGTTGTAAAATTGTGACATTATTAAAATTGCTTGGATTTCTGGGACTCAACCCTGGGTTTTGTCAGGGGAGTCTAGGCTACCCCAGACTTCCTTATAGAATAAGTGAACTAAACTATCTTATAGCCAGACAGGCAAGACTGAGTTAGTCTGCCCCTGGGAGTTAGGAAAATATTTTAAACCCTATATTTATAAACCATTAATTAATGTGTTTAAAAAATATTTTTATATACATGGAAGTTGAAAATGAACAGTTAAAAAATACTTTTTAGGTGATGTTATGTGCAGGGACGTATTTAGGCTAAAAGTACATCTACTCCCAAGTCTCAACTGCTTAAGGGGAAGAGCCGCCAGTGAGCAACCTCACTCTATCAAAATTCTAACCCCACTGACAATCAAGTCCACTTCACAGTTCCATGCCAAAACGGGATAAAAGGTTGCATGACAAAAAGGCAAGCCAGGGAGGCAAAGAGAGAGTAGAAAGGCTGTTGAAACAACAAGATCGCACAATTGACATGCATGCAGCGAGGTGGAAAGGACTAGTGTGAACTTAAGCATACTGTTAAGAGTGTTAGCAACATGCAACATTCGCGAGAAACATGAATGATGTAGATTAGAAGTGATTATACCAACTTTCCTGAACTAGAAATTAAATTAATGAAAGGTTTTAAGTTAAAAACTCTGTTGAAATTAAATATTAACTAATTTAAATAAAAGCAACTAAATTAAAATTAGGTATTAAATTGCTGAGAGGAAAGTAAATAAATAAATATTAAGTCCCAAAAAGTAAGAAATATGTCCCAAAAGTATGTCTTCATGACAAAATTATCAAAAGTGAAGCTGAGTTATAGCACAATCGAGTGAGAACTTATAACTATTGAATATGTCTAAAAACACAGATCATAATCCATTTACTTTTTTGAAAAAAATAATCGGAGCTGATTCACCACCACCTAATGGCTTGTGGTTGAGTGAGTTAAGGCTGATTAACTACTCCAGAGTCCTAGGTCTTGGTGGGGGTCTTTCTAAGGGGTTCTAGCCCATATTTATAGGAGTTTTGGAGAAAACTCCAAAGAAAACTCCACAGAAAACTCCAAATGCATAGGCTAAAGATTGCAACCTGGAATCGAACCCAGCACCACCCATCTTCTACATTTAACAGCAGAACATCTTGCCTATTGGTGGGGGCTCTGCTGATTGGCTTTGTGTCAACAGCAGTATAAGTTTATAATAGAACATAAGCCTGAGAAAAAGTGTGGTAATTTGTGTAAACTTACCATGCCAAAACAGTTATTAATTATATATCTGTACTGATAAGTATAAAGGATTTAAGTCCATATTCTTGATTTTTCAGGAGATTAAAAATAAAGTTTAACTAAAAACTAATCAGAAGAATCGATTAGGAAAAAGGGATTATGTTGATTTATACCCTTTATACCGTTCAGTGATTGTCAACCTTCATTTAATAAAGAGAAAAAATTGAATTAAATATTTTATAGAAAGATTAATGCTAAATTTCTAACTTGAATCTTTTTTTACCAATGGATTTTCTCAAAGACTAAATGGCATGAATTTAAATCCTTTATACGAGTACCAATCGATAGAAAAAATTTTTTTGGAGTCTGACTATATACTTAACTCAAAATCGACATTTTTGGACTTAAATCCTTTATACTTATCAGTACAGATATAGTATGTTAAAAGAGTCAGGAAAAAGAAAAATGTATAAAAATAAGGCATATCGAAACTTTTTTTTTTTTTTTATAAATTGGAATTTATTAGTACGACAGGTTGTACTATGTCTTTCGAGCAGCAATTTTCCATTTTTACCAATTTTTATCTATCACATTAAATGAAACATTTTTTTTTTTTATTTGAAATATATAACGCTGATAGTTTGTCATTGTATCTGTCCAGATTTTTAAATCCATATTATATTTTATAAAAAAAAAAAATTGGTACACTTATTAATCAGGACAAAATATAGCTAATGCCATATTTTTTTAGTTCAGTCAGATAATTGGTTCAATAGATATAAAATAAAAAACCCATTTTTACTTCAACATTATTAAAAAAAAAAAAAAAAAAAAAAAATGCCCAAAATAAATTTCTTTTTATAAAAAAAAAAAAATGAATGTACTAACACTTTTTTAAAATAATTAAAATGAAATTCAAACAAATCATGCTAAATAAATGGAATAGCTTCAGTATAGAATCCCTTGGTGAAATTTGAAACCGAAGTAGCTTGGACATTTCTCACCAAAATCTTTACTTACACACTTGTGATGGCCATTTTAATTCATCGCCAAAATGACAACAAAAATTTAAAAGCTGCCAAGGGGTTTCTATGCTAAAGATATACCAAAGAAATTTTTAGAAATGAATATAGTAATCAATGCTATATTAAATTGTGTTATTTAAGTAATGAAAACACTGTGGAAAATATGGTTAGATAAAATTAAAGATTAATCTTGCAAAGTGCTGATAAATAAAGATTCTTAAAATCTGTGCTGAAGATCAGCTATAAGAATATTCACAGTGTGTGATATTTTTCTTTGAAACTGAATATAGAGTTTTATTTTCTTTCATATAAATAAATAAAGAAGGAAATGAAAAGAAAGAAAGAAATAAGAAAAGAAAGGGGAAAAAGTCATGTTGCTAAAACTGAGCAAAAGTTAGTGAATAAAAGTTGTTGCGTAAAAGTTAAACTCTTTCTTGTGTACATATAAGAGAAAATTGTGCAGTGCTGTAAACGTCCTTAAGTGTAAGGAAATTCATTTTAGGGAGAATGAACTATCATGATCCAGTATTAGCTTAGGAATTAGACATTTTTATTGACACTGAACCATGTAATCAATGTTTAGGCAACTCCTCTTTGACACATTAAAAATGTTAATTTTTTGACTTTGTCATGCCACTTGTTCCCAGCCAGATCAAGACACTTTTTTATTTTTATTTTTTGAGGGAGGGGGTTCAAACCCACATCAAATAGACATATTTTAAACTGGCCAAGCCACCTAAAAAAAAAAAAAAAAAAAAATTGAAAATATGCAAAAGACAGCAAGTTTTTCTTCCAAGAAATCATTTCTTATAAACAATAAAAATGAGAGAGATGATCTTTTGAATCTGAACTGACAGGTCAAACTTTATTTTTACTAAGAGCATGAAAATGAAGACTATATTCTATCATATTGAATTAACTTCATTTTATATACAAAGTGCAAATATTTAATCGTTATTAACCCGTTAGTAGTCGCTATAGACAGCGCCACCTATTATAAATTGCGCACTTTTTATATAACTGTCACCAATAATTTTAAGAAGTGATGTGACTGAAGTTTCTTTGATTTTATTCGCTTTTATGTATATCAAATGCCACTTCTAAAAATTTTTGGTGGCTATTGAATAAAAAAATCTGGCAACTCTAAAAAATGGGCGGCAAATCGACCAACTAGCGACTACTAACGGGTTAACCATCTTGAAAAGTCAAATATTTGTATGCTTACCTTTCGATCTTTTTTTAATAGCTGGTTGTAATACTCCCATTACCACAGCTCATCAATTGATATATGTTCAATTATAAAAATGTTTTTAATGAAATAAGTAACAATGTTATGCTACAGAAAAATCTACATAATCAATTTTATTAAAGTTGTAATATTTGAACTGTTATATAGTCCCTATAGTTAGTAAAAAAATCTTGATAATCTAACATTAAAAAGAAATAAATTGACCAATTAGCTATTTCATTTAAAAAATTTGAACTGACTGAGTTATTTCATCTTAAAATTTTAACTAAACTTTAGGATCATATACAAAATTAATTTCTTTTCTATAGCATCTACACCAAAAAAAATCTTGACTTCTTCTATTAAGACAAGGATAAAAAACACAAATATTTATTTTCATCTCTCTGGAGAGAAACAGCATTGTTTATTTAAAATCTGATAATAATAAATTGTTCTTTATCTTATGTTTTTATTTTTCCATGGAAACTTTCTATTTTGTTAAAAGGCTCCTCTTTTCTCTTTCTAAAAGTCATGGTGTGTTGTCAATCTAATCATTATAGGTAACCTCAAATAAAAACCTCTATAAAATACACTATAAATATATTTATTGTATTCCATTACATCTTTATTGCTATAAAATAACATTAGACAAATTCTGTGAACTGAATAGACAAACCATTCCCACCTGATTGCATTGCATATAATATGAATAAATTACTTAAAGTTTTAAATTTTAATGGTACTCAAAAAGCAGTTTAAGAAATGTGGAGTGACTTCCATCTGCATGTATATGCATGTCAAATTAATATGATCAAACAAAAAGTAGCTTTTTAATGTAAGTACCAAAAAGTACACTTTAAGAGGGTCTCACCTGTAGTCTGTTAAAAAATTTTAGTAATCTATAATGAAAAATTTGGTTTTATTGTTTTTTAGTTAGAAGTGATTTACAAAAATATGAAGTTCTCTTTTACAAAGACTCTGTGGATGTAATATCCTCTCCTAAAACTGACTAAGACATTTCCTTCTTAATCTAGTGAATAACAATATGGTTTGTTTGTGTGCAGTGCTATTTATGCTGTAAAAAATAAAATAAAAATACAAAATCCATTTCTTTTTTCTTTTTGAAAGTTTTCAACATATTTTTATGTTGTCTCCATGCCCTTATAATGAGTTTTTCTTTGCTTCTGTGTATTGTTTATTGCATAGTACATGCACCGTTTGCTACTTTTTACTTTCTTCTACATTAAATAAAAGAAAGTATTGAATTCGTAAAATTTTTTTACCTTGGGTTTTTGATGGATTTACACATTTTGAAAGCTGTAGAACACGATTTGACCATTTTTAGAAAATGTCTGTCTGTATGTGTGTGTGACAAAATTTTGTGGCGACTGTACCTCAGGTACTACTGCACATAATTTCATACAAATTGGAATGTAGTTACACATTGACATAAATTAGTGCCTATCAACTTTTCGTAAAAATTGTCCAACAGCTAGCATTGGCATCCCACTTTTTCTAAATTTTTAACATGGTGGTACATGACAAAATTTTGCATAAATGTACATAAAGAGAATTATTTTTTAATAATCATTATGAAATTTAAAAGAATTATTTGCAATAGAGATAGTCAACTGGAAAAAAAAAATTGTGTATGTAGGAGCCTGCCCCCCCTCTCCCGGAGGAAGTCCCCCCTCAAGAGGAGTAAATTTTCATGATGGATATCTTTCAAAAGAGTTTGCCAATACCTTTAAAACGAATGGTTGAACCATCGATCAGCAATAATTAAAAATAAAGTTACTGATTTTTTTCATTTTTTTTTAATGTAATATTGAGAATAAAATTGACTTTTTTTTATATTGAGTGCTATACTACTTCTCTAATATGGAAATCGTCTGCATTATCATGGAAGATAATTTTGTTAAATAATAATTTTAATAAATTATTTTTACTTAGTGAATTTGTATGGGAAAATATAGAAGAAAGTCATGTGGTGGCCACAACATACTAATTTTTATTGGTAACTCCTACTATATCAGTTCAGCAATCATTCAATGTATGATCCATAATAAAGCAAGCGTTTTTTTCAGTTATTATCTTTGTGCTCTGGTGCAGGAATGCATTAATATTAAACTTTTTATTGTCATTAACAATGTTAGTAATATTTTTGAATCCAAAATAATTTTCATAAAAATACCAAAGTATGAAACTGGAGATATGGTAAATATGTTAGAAAATACTGCTATTTTAATGAAAATTAATTTAGATTCAAGAATATTATTAATGTTGTTAAGGATAATAAATTTAATATTAATAATGGTGTACTTTATTTAAGTGTATATCATTAATATATATTTTTCTACTAGTAACCCAAAAACTGTCACTTTCCTTTATTGTACAATACAGAAAAGTGATTTAAAAATTAAATTTTGTTTCATTATATTTCAGTGAATTTAATTTATATAACAATAAATTATGATTTGTTGAAACATACAGCCTGTACAATTTGAGATATTATATCATTATTTTTTAATGTTTTTATGAAGTTGACGGCTAATTCTTATGACACACTTTAAATGAGATCTGTAAAAACATCCAATTTTTCTAATATGCTTACTTTTTGAAACTACTTATTACGGTAAAAAAGTTTTTCAGCTGTCTGTTATGCAGCTACGGTTTTATGATTTTTATTTAAAGACTATCTGAGAATGCTATTGAGACAACAGAGATGTGTTGACTTATTTCTATCCTATGTATGAGAATTAGCTGGGTGTTATGGAATATCTTAACCACACGAAATGCCATATAAATTAAAAAGAGACACAGATGACAATTTAAATATGCATATTATTTGAGAAAACATCTTTATCTGATGCAGTTTGATGTTTAAATTATATACAATTGTTTCATTGTGAAGTCTGTAGATGCCTGCCTGTTTCTGAATAATGTTATTTGTGTTCTTAACCTAAACATACTTAATGAGCAAACTACATTTAAAAAGGTTTAATTTTAATTTTGTTAAAAGTTAAAAATTTATAGCTGAGATTATTAATTGTTTCCTTAAGTAAATTTAAGCTAATCATCACATTTAATACATATTGTCTTTTACAAAAATGGAAATAAAATGATTACGAATGCTCAAAAATGAATATCTACTTTTGGTATAAATTTTAACTTATATCAGCACCCTGATTTTAACATGATTATATGGATGTGTGAAAATTATTATAATAATTGTGTTTTTTTTTTTTTTTTTTTTCACATGTAATAATTTTACTTGTTGATATAGTTTATCTGTCACACTTTAAGACAAGTTTGAAAGATATTTATAATACTTTCCAATGATATTTAAAAGTGTTTAAGACTGTCTGAGTTTTCATTTCCATAAATAGATTTAGAATTCCATAAAACATTTTCTAACTGTATTTACTCATCACATAATTAGTACTAAGTCATAAATGCTCTTCAACATTGTTAGAAAAATAGTAGAAAACATATTACATAACTCAAGGTGCATCTTCAGCAACTTTCCACAATGAATCTGAATATATTTATGTGGCTTGGTAAACAAATCATTATTGCTACATTATTTTCTATAGGAAACATCTTTTTACTGCTTTTAAAAAAATTATGTTGATTTTATATGACTAGCATAATAATAAAGATGTTGAAATGTGATGAGAAATTTGTCTCTTAAAACACAATAGAATTAATGGAAAAGGAAATGTAGACAGACAGATAAAGTTATAAACATTTCTTTGATTTTCCAACAAACATCCTTCAAAATATTTTTAAAGAATGAAAGATAAATTATATCAACAAGTGATTTTTTTTTTTTTTTAATTATTCAATGCATTAAAAAATAAAATAAATAAAAATTCCTAATTATTCTCATAATTTTTGCACATATTATCATTCTTATATACAAAAATAAAGCATTAACCCCTTCCACTCCAGGGACGTACATGCGTACGTCCTAGTGTTAATGACCATTAATACCATGGACGTACGTGCATACGTCCAAAGAAAGTATACGATACAATAAGCCCAACATTGTAGTGGTATCAGAGAGAGTTATTTATTTGTCATATGGTATTTTGAAATTGTATTTTCATTACTGACAACTAGGTAGCGTTAGTAGTCTCGGTGACCTATTAGTTTTGGCTACGCCAGTCTCGCGGCTGCGATTGTGTGTAATTTTCGCTCCTCGATTTTTTGTGTGTTTTGCCTGTGTTTGAAACTGTGAATAATGTCTGATTCTAGTGATTCGGATAGTGATTATATCCCCGATTATGACGAACTTGAAGATTCCAATGATGACTTTACAACAAGTGCAGACGGCAAAAGCGATGACAGTGATGCTGAACCACTTACAGCAGTCATTGCTATAAATAATTGAAATATTTTGATATGTATTCATATTTACTACCTTCATTAATGAAATATATTTACTTCACAACAAAATGCACATTGTTACTTCGTTATGTACTGCATTATTTCAAAATTATAATCTGGTATTTCACATATTTACACTACAGCTAGTCTGGAGCGGAAGGGGTTAAAAGTATACAAATCATTTATAATTTTCTTTTCTTTTTTTTTTTTTTTTTTTTAATTAACAAATAGAAGGGATAAAATATTAGATTTTATATAAATTTACTTTTTACTCCTGATTGCCTGGGAAAAATGAAGTAATAACATAAGTAGCACATGAGAATAAAAAGATAAGGAAAAATACATTGAATTATTAAGTAAGGAATTTCAAATATGAATGTTTTATTATTATACAAAACTGCAGTAAAAGAAAGAAAGACGCAATTTCTAAGGGGTATTGTTTATTTTTAACATTACACATTAAAACAGACAAGCTGCATTTTCAGCTCTTTTTAAAAAATGAATATTGAAATGCACAGTTTTCATGAACTAGTTTTCAAATATACAAATGATGATTTGCTCTGAAAGCCCATTGAAAAAGCTGAATTTGAGTATAACACTCAGTGTTATGAAACAGTTATTTACACACAATTTTTACACAGTAAAATCTGTAATACGAAGAAACAAATCAAGTATATAACATTTAAAAATAAATATAAAAATGAAAAACTTAAAATATAAAAAATAAATACTGAAACAAGATTTAATCATATGGAATGCCACAAATTTGGATTTTGTGATGAATTCGCAAAAAAAAATGTTGACTTATGATATTCACAAGGCAAATTTCTTAGAAGTATTTGCATAGTGATAAATGAGTTTTAAAACATACATGGTACAAGAACAGCACCTAAAATCAACTGATCTATATAAATCAGATCAGAATAAAATTAATACTTCTGTAAAATAGGTTACGTCAACAACTATGTTGTGATCGATTCAACTTCCCATTCTGAATACATATTTCAACTTTAAAAACAATGCTCTAGTGGAGTAGATTTGATTCAGTGTATCTCCAGCATAAACAACAATTAGAATCCTTTGCAGTTAATATAAAATTCACTTTAAAGCCGACAGGCATTTTCAACTTAAGATATAGGAAAAATCTTGTATAACATGGAGTTTTTAAACACAATAATACAACTTTAAATACTCTATGATGTTGTTTTGCATTCTTATTCAATGGCAGTTTATGTTTGAATTGCATCAAGTATGATATGTTCATATGTTAACACATTTGTAAGAAGTTTTTATCTACATAATGTATAATTGAGTTCTAGGATCTTCTATTTACAAAATAGAAGAGAAATTGCATGGCACATGTTAAAAGTTGTCCTTTTCATGAATGTCAGTCATGAGGCCTTGATAACTGGGAGAGGCACTGAGCTATAGTTCTAGCAGATTCAACAGGAGACATAGCTATATAAGCTAATTCAGATTCAAATCTTTTAGCATACCTGTCACATAAAAAAAGTATATATACATATATGCATATTAAGTAACACCATAAAACAAAAAATAATAAAAATCATGTAAAAAGTAACGAAATTTCAGCAGTCATAAAACTGTAATTGAACTACATACAGTAAGACCCCGCTTAACGCTGTTTCATTTAGCACTGTTTCGGTTTAGTGCTCTTTTATTTCCCCTGTGGATTCCCCGAAATTGCTCGCAGCAGTACGGGGATTCCCTGAAATTGTGCACACGCTGTTTCGCATTACGCTCTACTTTGATGGAACGTATCCCCCGCGTTAAGCGGTGTCTTACTGTATTACATTTATTACCTCAAAAGATTAACTAGGTACTACAGTTGTTTAGAAGTTCTTATTTTGTTGATTTAACAACATTCATGAAAAAAATCTCTTTTTGTAACAATTTTTGCTTTAGATAGTTTTATAATTATGGTGCTATTGCACATAACTTTTTGTGCAATTGTCATTTGAGCCAATTTTTTTCTCCAAATTCTGAAGGTTGAAATTCAAAAGAAAGTTGCAAATATTGGGTCAAAGATTGTCTGAAAACTGGTTTTCATGGTGTCCAGTACATATCAAGGTGCTTTTGCTTAGCGTTCTTTTCTTGGTTTGTATAAAGAGCTTTCTTCTGACTGGTAACCATAGGAGAAATTGCTTGTAGGAAAAAACTGCTTTGTGAGTAGTCAGAAAAGAATTTTCACACTCCCAATTACTATAACACTGGGCATTGAAGTGATTTGAGCCTATAAAAATTGGCTCAAAAGCTGCATGTAAAGCTGTCATGTGTACCCCACGCACCCCATTAGTAAAATAAAATACTAAAATATTTTTTTGGCATATATTATAAATTATAACTAAAGAAAGCACTACATTAAAAAATCAAAAATCTTAAGTAAGGATAATTTATATATATGTAATAAAATTTAAATTTTTACTCAGATTTCTTAATTATGAATTTATACTTCCTGAAACCACTAATTCAATAAGCATAACAATACAGATTATAGTGTAAAATTTAGAGATGCATTAAATATTAGTTTTTTTAAGAGAACTTTTATGAAACATTAGGACCTTGAATAAGTTCTCACTGTTTCCTGATAGATGGCATTACCAAGATTATATACATGTAATTTCAGATGGTAACGCATCTACAAGGAAGTGCTGTCGATAAACTTGAGTATATGTTAGTTCACCACAGAGTAACACCCCCCCCCCCCCCTTTGTTTAAAAATGTAAAGTTTTGTGGCAAGTAAAGAGTACTTGAGGAGAATTTTATTGCACTATTTTATTCAAAAGAAATCTGCTGCTGAAGCACACAGAATTCTTGATGAAACTTACGGTGAGCATGCTCTGTCACAAATAACATGCAGAGACTAGTTTCTATGCTTCAAAAAAAAAAAAAAAAAAAAAAGTGATTTTGATCTTGGAGGTAAAGAACACTCTGGTGCACTGAAAAAGTTTGAAGATCAAACATTAGAGGAATTACTTAATGGAGATTCATTTCAGTTTGAGGCACCCCAGTACTGAGTTATAAACATGCTCATATTATACTTAAGACTTATTAAGATTACTACACCTAAGACTTATTACGATTAACAATAATCTGAAGTATGACAAATCGAGCTCTAAACTAATTTACCCTAAATTAACACTCAGAGAACCACTCGAATTTATACGGGAATCTCCCACCAGGCCACACGCTGCTTAAAAGTAAATTTTAAATAAATTTTATATAATTACTTAAAACAATGTAATTTTTTAGTTTTATGTCATATTTTACACTGTCAGACACCAACAACAAATTACCATTCAGATTGTTGCAGCCTGAATGGAAAGTTTAGTGTCAGTCACTGATGACTGACATAGCACTCAATGTGTTAAGCTAAATAAAGAGAATACTTGCTATAGTGCTCCTTTTTCATATAGGAAAACTACAGACCAAAGTACTTCAATGTTTTGATTAAAAAAAAAAAGGGCTAAATGGGTAAATAAGAATTCATACCAGGATTCTCATTGCACTATAAACTTCATTCATTTAACAAATAAAAATTTATTATAAAAAGATTTAAAATAGTAAGCATATTTATTTTAAAATATATCTTTAATACCTTTAATATTTCTCTTGCATCTAGTAATCCAATAACATTTTTTATCCATGAACTTAAAGTAGAGAGTACTTTTTAAAATATAAATAAAAATGAAAAATAATCATGCCAAATAGCAAATTATACTTACGTTCTTGCCAATGCACTGTGAGTAACCAAGTTTCTCAGAATGAGGGCACTTGTTAAACGTATACTTTTAGTCAATGCACTTTCTTTTTCTTCCTAAATTTTTTTTAAAAATTACAGTCAGCAATATATTTAAAGAAATCTATTAATTAAAATGTACATTTTTAAAATGTGCTTTCATAATTTAGTTGCTATATTATATAATGTTGGAACTAATTTTTATAGAGTAAAAGCAAATTGAATTTTTATAACTTTAAAGTATTAAAAAATATATGTTTTATATATTAAGAGCTGGAGAAAATTATGAATTATTTATAGAAGAATATGGAGGAAGTGAAAAACTTATTGTTAATTTAAAAACAATTGCATGCATACCTTTATTAAATGACTATTTCAGCAGAATTTATTTAAGATATTCATTTCATATTTTAAAAGTATCCATTGATAATTCAATTTAACATTTTCACTAATTTTAAATTTCACCTAGGTATAATATTCAACAATATCATTATGAGGATTATTATGATCATTATTTATTTATTTTTTTATTTTCATGATGTAGTGAGTGAGTAAGTTGGCCAGAAAATGTATTTCTTTTATTTTCTTCGATGATGATGATCATTAAACAAACTAAATAATAGATACTGGACAACTTCATTCAGTGATCTATGTTTTCTAATTGTAAATAAAAAAATATAAATACAACTGACATACATCATTAAGCTTGACCAATATGATGACATTATACAGAAGTAATTAACACGAATGACATTTTTATGAGCTCTAACGGAACTTCATAAGGGTTTTCAAGTCTATGAAAATATATGTGTGCATGTGTGATGTTTTCATGGAGATGCCTTTTTATGAAAATGACAATGGTTCAGTTTGTTTAGTGAAGTGTCTTTTATTATTGATACTGGTAATCTTGACTGTAGGCATCCTAAGTGGGAAATTGCTCCAAGACTGGAGAATCAACACTACATGGTGGATTCTGACAGACTGCAAATTTATTTGGCAAGGATTATATGTTGAAACCTGCTTTCCCGGGATGTGAGACTATGTTTTAATATGTTAGTTTCTATACTTACCACCAGAGGGCTTGTTAATACTTCTTTATTTTAATTGGTTATTAATCTAATGATTTACATTTTAAGTGGGTTTCAGATATCCAGGCTTTAATTAATATGCAAGACTTCACCATAGAAAAGGATAAATGCACTTACTCAGCTAAATTTACTTTTAAAAATCGTCCATTATATTGGCTTTCACATTATATATATATACAGGGTTGGTGAAAAGTTCCCGTACTTTTTTATTTATGCATTTTTGGCTTAGTTAGTTATTTGTCATTTCTGATGATTTTATTGAATTCCTTATTGAATTTTGTTTTATTTATTTGTTTATTTTTATTTTTGTTGAAGTTATGTCTCGTGAAAATCAACGTGTCACTGTGGTCGAATTGCACAAACAAGGAATGAAGAGAGCTGACATTGTTTGCATGACTGGTTACAAGAAGCAAACCGTCTACGATGCCGTGAAGCGTTATGAGGAGACCGGCGGGACCGCGGACTGTTCTCGAAGCGGTTGTCCAACCACCGCGACCACTCCGGAGAACGTCAACAAGGTGCGGTGCCGAATTCGACGCAATCCAGAGATCTCTATAAACAAGATGGCCAAGGAGCTCGGAATCAGCCACGAATGCGTCGGGTACATCGTCAAAAAGAAGCTGGGACTTCGCAGCTACAAGATCGCCCACGTTCATTTCCTCAACGAAGCCATGAAGGCGATGCGGCTGCAAAGATGCCACCGAATGCAATGACTGGTCGCTGATGGTACCCTGTCGAAGGTGCTCTTCACCAACGAGAAGATTTTCACTGTCAAGCAGCTCCACAACCGCCAGAATCGCCGTCAACTGCTCAAGAAGGGGCAACAGAAAACCACGGCGGTGAAAACCATTGGCCGCAGTCACTTTCCGGCCTCGGTCATGGTCTGGGCCGGGATCTGCTCCACCGGGAAGACGCCTTTGGTCTTCATCGAGCGGAACGTCAAGATCAACGCTGCCAGCTATCAGCAACGAGTCCTCTGCGACGCTCTGGAACCGTGGGCAACGCAGCACTTCGGCACAGCCAGATTCACGTCTCAGCAAGACTGGGCACTGGCGCATTCCGCCAAATCAACAATAGAGAATTTGCATGTTTTCCAATTTTATCATTAAATGATAGAACATGAGAAAATAGAAAGGGTAGTACATGTGTTTTTTCATTTTGAATCTTGGTCATCGATTTACGATAACTTAAATAACGCACTATTTACTCTATGCTGAAAACGCAGCAAAATACATATGACGTCACACTTTAGGAAGATGAAACGAAATCCTCTCCTCTCTCGTAGCCTCAGCGTGAAAACCAGTGTATCGCTGATTTCGTGCGATGTGTTTAACTTTTAAAATATTCTTTTTATTATGACAGCGATTACACAATCTTATTAGAAATACTGTAGCGTGCGAATTTCCCAAATATAGCATCAATTTTATAAGGGGGGGGGATGTCTTTAGCTATGGAGAAAGATGATAAAACTACATCCACAAATATTAAAAAAAAAAAAAAAAAAAAAACTCTTTGGTGTTGTGAAAACAATTTTTTGGTAAAACAACATTCTTTTTCTGTATAAATATTGATACTTGAAAACATTTAATAACTTCATGTACAGTTATTTAAAAATAAATAGATAAATAAATTAAAAATGCCTTAAAGGGCTTGTTAACGCATTTTTAAAATACTGAAATTAAAGTATCTTCATATTTATATGATGTTGTACGGCCATATGATATCTACAAAGGTTTATAAACAATAAAATTATTTTTCTGCTTGTTATTAAATAGATAAAATGTAAAATCATCCAACGAATGATGCAATGCGCAATGCCACTGCTTTGAATTTAAAATTTATAAAGCTTTATTGAGTAGTCTGTGTAAGTGATTGAAATTATATATATATATATATATATATATATATAGTAGCAAAAAGAAGTATAATAGAAAATTATAAAATGATTAAATCGCCACAAACAACCCACAAAAGTCTAAAAGTTCATTGTTACCTAAAATAATTTGACCAGTAATATTTTAAATTAAATAGGAAAAGAAGAAGAATATTAACTTACGTTCTATAAATATTGTAATAGAACATTTTGCTTGCCATCACTCAAACATGGATAATTTAAAATTATATATATATATGTTTTTTTTTTTTTTTTTTTTTTTTTTTTTTAACGTAGTAAAAACCATGCAACAGAAGATTTAAGGCCCCTGAAACCACATAGATCAATACGAATAAAATTTCATCAAATTAAATTAAACTAAATTTATCTGTGAAGACTTTATTATTAAAACAAATAATCTTACTTTTTAACTTTTGAAACAATAAATTTTACTTATTGATTTTTTTATTTAATTTAATTTAACATCAAACTTACTTCAATATTATTCCTAGATAGTTGCTATTTAAATAATGTTGCCTGTACGTTAAAACGACATGAAACCAAAACAAAAGTTATCAAACAAACAATGAGAGAATAAACAAAACTCTTTCTTTGACAAATTATTTTTCAATTAAGAATAGATATTTTCTCTATTTATGATGAAAGTATTATTTTTGGGTTGAATTTTTGAAACTGGGTTTTTGCTATAATTACACGTTTTGAATTCGCCTGAATTCGAAAAGTAGGTTCTTAGCGATGGGTTTCTGAGCCTATAATCAGTTAAACCCCAAAACAGGTATTATAGCAGGAAGTTTAAATTGATTTTTCTAAGTTTATATCACATGATGATAGTCATTCTTGAAAGTTTTCAGTGAGATCTGACAAATAATCTATGGTACAGGAACATGCCGAGAAATTCAAATATGTACGTATGTATTCATGAAAGGGCAGAATTTATCCTTGATATATTTTACCAATTAAACTACATTAATGCACACTATAATTATCTGTACTAAAGATGATGTAATATATACATATATATATTAAAATACATTTTCTATATAGAATATTTTATGAAATGAATTCATCTTTCGTTTAAAAGAACAAACAAAGGAATTTGGATACATTAATCCTTATGGTTTGAAATAGCAATATATATATGTATATATACATATATATATATATATATATATATATATATATATATATATTTTTTTTTTACTGTGCAAATTTTAAATACACTGCATGATGTGTGTATAGTTTATAAACAATATGCAGTGCCAACAAAAATTAGTTGAATACATTCTGTTAATAAAAATGTCTTCTAAAATGCGGAGTAAAAGAAGGTAGTGGGAGTGCCAAATTAAATTATTGTTAATAACATAACATATATGTATATATATACTTTTTTTTTCTTTAAGAAATACAAGAATATATATATATATATATAATAAAGATGATCTATTAAGCATAGTAGAAGCCAAGCAACAGATACAAGATCACTGAAACACCAATGACCAATAAGATAAAAAAAAAATCATCAGTGGATGAAATAATTAACAGCCTGCAAAACAAACGAATCAATAAAGTAAAACAACAAATCTTAACTTAAAACCATAAACTTATCAAAATTAATGAAAAAACAACCCAAGAAACACAAGATAGGAAGAAGGAGGCAGGCGGCAAGACTTGTGACTTGCCTGTGGGGTTACACTAGTTTTATGCCGGCAACACTCCCCCAGCCTGGTTATATATATATATATTTTTCTTAATGAGATATTTTACTATGATAGAATGGATCTATTTAAAATACTCGTGTAAAATTATTATTTTCACAATTTTAAAGCTTATAGCGCCAGCATGGCTTGCACTTAGTTTTGTTTTAATGTATTTTAATGGTAGCGTACTACTATCTATAAATAGTGTAATAAAACATTTTACTTACCATCACTCAAACATGAATAATTTAAAATAATTTCCCTTTCTCCACTTCAGGACTGATTTAAATAAATGACCTTGATTAAAATCTAAATAATTCCAGTATCCAGAATATGGTTAAAAAAAAAAAAAAGTTTTTTTATGTTAATTAAATTTCTGTTTAAGAGGTAATCAGCAGATTAATACTTAGAAAATTTTGAAAAAATAAATAAATAAGTAAAAATAAATCAGTGCTTTTAATGGAATATTTTAAGAAGAATTACAGGAAATTAATGTAAAATTGGAGAAAAAGTAACTTAGTTTTATTAGAAAAACAACTTTCTATAACTGTTTTGTCATTCACCTTTAGTAAACATTTTTATTACTTTTCGAAAAACATAGTAACATTTTAGTAATTGAAGCAGATTAGGTATTAAAAAGCTGAACTATTAATTCTTTTCAAAAGATAAACAAAGTCACAGAATACAGAATTATCATAAAGATCGAAGTTAAAGAAAAGACTTTTTTTTTTTTCTTTTTTTTTTAGTAGACAAATCGTCGCTGCTAAACAAAATAGCACTAACATATCATGTACAGTACAATAGATCTCCGGTTGCAATTCTAGATTCTTTCGCTTCGGGAGAGTGGAGAGTCATAAAGGGTGACGTCACGTCGAAACACACCCCTTTTTGGAGTCGGGCGGTTTACGCCGATTTTTAAAATTAATTTACAAACGATTGATGCAATTTTTTGGATTTTTAAAAACATTTTTGGAAACTGTGGGTCTAGATCTATCAGAAAAAAGTAAATTTGATTAATTTCCCCATGTGTGCAAATTCCCCATTGCCGTCTGCGAAGAGCTCTTTCCTGGCTTTTGGAGCAAGGACGTTTGGACGCCGAACTCGCCGGATCTCAACCCGCTTGACTACTCGGTGTGGTCCATCCTGGAGCAAAAAATCTTGGCTAAACGATACGCCACCGTAGAACAGCTAAAAGCGGCCTTGATGCGTGCCTGGGATGAGATCACGTTTGATGAGTGTGCGATCGTCATCAACAATTTTCCAAAGCGTGTTAAAAAAATGTATTGAGGCCCAAGGAGGCAATTTTGAGCATCTGTTGTAATTTTTTTTTTTGTTTTATCATATTGTTATTGATCTAATAAACGTTATTATTTAAACAGTTAATTGAATTTACTTTTGTATACGGTATTTACGTACTGTTGAAATATCTGGAAAAAGTACGGGAACTTTTCACCAACCCTGTACATATATCATTTTAAAAATATTTGATCAATGTAATTTATTATTGATTATGAATTGAACTAATTTCTGTTTAAGTTATTTTAGTACCATTATTATCACAAGGCTTTAGTAATTGGAGTGGAGAGGGGGGGGGGGACAATACTTTTACTATAATATATATTAAAGTAGAAAATACACCACAGTGGGACAACAGATTAGAGAATAAGCACTTTTGAATTAATTATGTATGGAGAAAAGTTATTAATGTTTCAATAAAACACAGAGAAATATACATATATAAACAAATACTTGAAAATGCAATAACAATTTCAATATGCAATGCTTAAATTGTTATACAGCACTTATTGTATTGACCCGACAAATGCATTATTATCAAGAAAGCTGCCATAAAAGTGCCTATTTCTTTCCTTACAAAATAATATTTTCTGCTGACATCTATTTTAAAATTAAATATCTATCTCCCATTATAAATTTATAAGGTAGGCCCTATTATCTAGTATGTAAAATAAAATAATAATAATAATAAAAAAAAAAAATCCAAATGTAGAATATGGATTGTATTTAACATTTCTGGTAAGTCATATTTTAATGATTCAGCCTAACTTAAGATACACATGAAAAATAGAGAACAAAATCTTAACTTATGATTTTGGCAGAAACAAGAAAGAAGGAGTTAAAAGCATTTTTTAAACTTTTATTTACCACTATTTTTTTTTAAATTATGCTTAACATTTTATTTATTTTTTAACTTATATTACATTTTAAATTATTCCAATTACAAATACAGTTTTAATGAATATATATATATATATATATATATATATGTATATATATATATGCAGACAAATGTGAAAACAAATTTTATTATTTTTATTTATTATTTGAAATATATTAAAATACTTACAGTGAAGATGAAAATGTATTTCTTTTACTATATAATATTAGAAGATACTAGGTGATCCAAAAGTCACAGCAAAAATTAAAAAATAAAATTATTCAAAAAGTACTGACCGTAACACTATGCAGTTTTCACTGAAATGTGCAGAAAGGCATGGGATATTTTATATATATATAAGAAAAAAGTATTAGTTACATTTTTTACCCCAACAGATTGCAATGCATTTGCAGTATCCTCTTATATTTTAAACAGATCTGCCTTCTCAAATAATGCCATGTTACAAAAACTAATTAATCTGACTTTGGCATGTTACATATTTCAGATATTAGCAAATATTTAAATTAAACATTTATTGCTTAATACTGCTGTCATTCTAAAAAGAAAATAGTGATATTTTGTTAAGAGATAAAGCATTGTTAATTAAGCTTTATTACAAGAATTCCCAATCAGCAATATCTGACAGCCATTCTCATGAACAATGGTAGTCATACTGAACATTTATAGTCCTAGTTACATTGTTGAATGTACTGTGCCACTGTAAAAAAGAAATTTGATTAAAAAGTGCCATCTGATAGAGAAAAATTAAAACTAATTTGGCAACAAATCTTTTTTATTAAAAAAAAAAACATGTCTTTTGTGAAAACTGCATAGTGCTACAGTCAATACTTTTTGAATAATTTACTTTTTATTTCTTCTGTGACAAAAGATCACCCATTATATAAATTTTAATTGAACTGTCAGTTTCTGAGAAATACATATATAATTGTTATTAGACTATTAAAAAAATATTTGATAGGGATACCTAAATTTTGCATTTGAAAATTGACAATTTTGAAATAACAAAAAGTTAATTTGTATGATAAAGCATGTATGATTATTAAGTATATTATTCTTAAAAATATTTAAATTTTGTACTTGAAAATAAGCAATTTTGAAATAACAAAAAGCTAAATTTCGCACTAATCTGAAAGATGTTACTTAATGTAAACTGAAATGTAGTTAATTTAAGTAACATTTGTTTATAAAAAATAACAATAATGAGCAGTGTTTCATACTGTAAAATATTTGCTCTTAAAATATGTTTAAATTCAGTAACTGCATCATCAGATTGGAACTTTTGCCTTGGCTAAATTTTGATTCAACCTCTTCTATCGAACAAGGAAAAAAAGAAATCTCTCTCTCTCTCTCTTTTTTTTTTTTTTTTTTGTAGAAGGGCTTTGTTTTTACATTAAATCCTAGATACCTCCAGTGGATGCATTTTATGAATAATAATATAAAGATACTTATGCTCAGATTTCTTTATTCTACCATTTTTTTCTTCATATGGTGATTAGCACAAAAAAAAAAAAAAAAAAAAAATTAATAATTCTGAATAATTAGCTATTTAAGCAAATGAACCAATTAAATATGCTCTCATTTCAGATAGGGGATACTCCTGCGTATGAGTATAGATATGGTAAGAGGGCAACAAATGAAAAGAGCAGGTGATAGAGATGAGCCCAAAAACATAAAACAAGTCTTTAACCATCTGACAGCCTTTGAAAAGGGCAAAATTGTAATGTTTTTGATGCATAGTTTTTTTTTTTTTTTTCAATGTACTAAATTCATATTTATTTCAACTTGAGATTAAAAATGTAACTGCGTACATGATTATAATCCTTATAACTACTATTTGCAGCCTTCAAACTTGAAAAACAAGCTAATATTCCATAAATATATAATTTTGAATTAGAAAAAAGAACAGCTCAGTGACCAGATATATCCATCAGTGGCAGTCAGATGGTTAAAAACAAATGAAAATATTATTAAATACCTACTACTTGCATGATTCCAGCCTTTGTAATTATTAATATATAAGAAATATATCCATGAATATATTAAATCAAGTGTCCTATACTATAACTTTAGTTACTGCTTTGTTTTTTCTATTAAATATATACGGTTAAATGTTATATATTGTTTATTATTATTACTTTGTTTAAAAATTGTATTTTATTTGCTGATTATACAGTCAACTGCCAGTCTCAAAAACATTTATTAATAAAATACTTTTTATTCAAAACAATTCACATTTCATTGCACATTTATATGCTAATATTAGTAACTTTTCTATTATTTTACCAACATTAGCAATTTTTATGTTTAATCACTAATATTAACAAATCTACAAAATTATACCTCTTTTACGCATTGAATAAGAAAAATATGTACATATAGGTTCTAATTGCACAATAATCTAAAAAATTAAAAATTAATGTGTAAAAGTTCTGAATGTGATTGATAGAACAAATAACTAACATCTAATTAAATGTGATGTTACAATTTCTCATAGCAATGGATATTTTGTTTGATGTTAACATAAGACTATTACAAAATCATCCACAAAGCTTAAAGTAAATAGATGTTATAATTAGACAGGTGTTGTGAGATGCTTAAGCATCAAGATGAATTAGATTCCAAAAATTTATTTATTAACATATATAGGTTATTGGCAGATGATCATGAAATTTGCATATATTAAATGGATTGAGTACACAGAGGTATGATATTAATTTCAGGAGAAATGGTTAAATTATTGCACTACAGCAGGAGGTAATATGCAAACTATAGTAATCAGTGGAATTTTAAAATTAAACACTCGTTAAATGTAACACACTATGCAATACTGGCATCACACTCTGGAATACTGGCATGGAGTTCATCATATAAGTACTGAATATCCCTTTGCGGTACTGAGTTTCAATCATCCTTAATCTGAATGCACAAATCTAGAATTGTCGGTGATGGCCATGGAAACTACAAAAGTTGCTATCCCATTATAATCTAGACATGTTTAATAGGTGATAAATTCAGTGAATGTACAGGTCATAGGCGTCATTTTACATTTTGAAGAGCATGTTTTGTTGCAAGGGCAGTACGTGGGCTTGCATTATCCTGTTACAAAATACCATTATTGACTGATGTCACGAATGGCAAAACTATACGTTGAATGATGTCACTGATGTACTAAGTGCTGTTTTAACAGACCTGGCATAAACACTAATTGTGTACGGGAGTGATTATTGATTGCTTTGACCAGGTGTAGGTGCTGTATGAAGCTAGAACTTATTTAAGGGCACTGGAAAGTGGTATAAGTCCTATTTTTTTGTCTTATCATATCTTTAAAATATTTTATGATACAATTCAATATTTTTTGTGAACCACATTATTACTGTATTGAGCACTTTCACTCATTTGTTTTTTTTTTTTTTTTGTGTGTATTAGGACATATAAAAGTTCAAATTTTGTAATTCTTCAAATTGAATCCTTTGAATTTTTTAACTTAATTTATAAATGCTGTACTTTTTTATGTAACTTAGTAATTTATAGTATAAAATCTATTATCAATAATTAAGGAACTAAAGCTGGGGTAAAAGTTTTCTAAAACACTATATGTTTCTGAAAAAATAGACATTGACAAAATTGGGAAAAAAAAAGAAAAAGAATTTGGAAAAAAATGAAAAAGAAAAATGTTCTTCAAATATCAGAGCAATAACCACATTAAAGTTTAACCCTACAAGGCTTAATTTTTTTTTTTTAGTGCGCGACAAAAATATAGAGGTTGTAATTAGTAATCGGAAGATAGGGAAAACTTATAAAAATAAAAATAAAACCATATTTTATGGAAAAATCAACTTTTTATTTCAGTTCCACATACGGTACACTGAGCCTTAACTATACTTTTTGGTATTAAACTAGTACAATTGAATTGTTTTGGAAATAGTATTGTATATTGGGCACACATACATAGAACAACACAGTATTTTTTTTCGAGTCAAAACTGTTCAATAACTATTCTTTTTTTATTTTTGAATTCAGACAAATGACTAACATCACTTTCATTCAAATTTCACACTGAGTGCACTATAACAAAAACACGAACGACATCTTTAGGTAAAGATTCGTATTACTACATTGCTAAATGTTAGTAGCTTCTATCAAGATATCAAGAGATGTTGCTACTAATAGTTTTATAGCTATAGGAACGATTAAAGTCTGTGTTCCACATATGGAACTGGGTGCCTTGTTGGGTTAATAGTGATTTATTTAACAGGGTTGATCATTTGTTGTCTCAAATTTCAATACATTTGTCTCTCCTGTGTGCATGTTATTCCACAAACCTTTCCTAAAATTATTTTATTTTCATGAAAACTGTTTAAAATTAAATTCTTTAATATTATGAATGATTATTATTAACATTTTCTATGACATTTAATAATAGAAGGTTTAAATAAGTTCAGTTACAGATTATTAGTTAAATTATATTTTAATATAATACACTAAGAAATGATTAACCAAAAAACAGTTAATTGGAGAATTAGTAGTAGTTGGAAATTATGTTCCCCATTGATTAATTCCTCCATTTGTTCAAAAAAAGAAGCCATTTATTAATGAATCTTTTCACATCAATAATTCTTCAGTAGCATACTACATTCTGATTCTGAAATTTAGAAAACTGTTCTAAATTTTCAACAAAATAAGACTAGAGATGAACATATAAACAAAACATACAGGGAATTTTTTCTAACACAAGATGCAGTGAATTAACTAAAGAATTAATCAGAAGCATGCATAAATGTATTTTAAGGATGAATCTCATACATTCATGAATATTTTTTATAACAAAAACCAAATTTAGAATTTTATTGTCTTTTCTATAAGTAAGTCTTTATTTTCTAATTCTCATTTCTTCACTGTGAGAATATTTTATGTTTTAAAAAGCTGTTTACTAATCACAATTTGAAATAGAAGCATTAAGGTAAAATCTGCCCCCCCCCCTCCCCCTATCTGATAAACATTTAATCTTGACTAAAATCCTAATCTGATAAAAGTAATATACATTTTTTAAAATTAGAAATAAAGGCAAGGCTTCTAATCTTAATGTTGGGTGAGTAGCTCTAGCTTTTTATAGTAAAATCTGCTGCTAATATTCAGAAAAGCCAATAATGTGGAATACAGCTTAGTCTCAACCATTCCAGACAAAATATTCTATATCTTACTTTACATAAATAAGTCATTCTTTCTTTTTTCCCCTATCAAAATTATTATGTGATTAAATAAAACATAAAGAAATTAAGAGAAAATCAAGAAGAAAGTTGATAAACAGAATTTAATTTTATTTTTCTACTTACTTTTAAAAAATGCAAATATGGAATATGTCTAAGTTAAACTGTATTGTTTTCTTTTTGTGACTTGAACATAGTAGCTATTTAAAGTTTTTGTTTATTATTTTATTATTTAAGAATTAAGGTTATTATTATTATTTTTAATTGCCAAAAGATAATCTTTCTAAATAATAACATAAAACCTCATTGATGACTACAGCATTCATTTTACGTTCGATTTGAATGTATTACTTAGTTTAGTTTAAAAATCTCCAAGATAACATTAATATAATAATTCTACTCAACATATAGTACAAAAACTTATGAACAATATAAATCCTCCATATTTTGATTCAGATTTTAATTGATATGATTACCTTGTCTATGCTACAAAAGCAAATTAAAGAAATATTTTAATTATTTTCATCGCTATATTTTAAAGCATCTACTTTTATACATACTGGACAGGTGGGTATATACAAAGCTGTATTTGAAGAAAATTTAAGATTTGCTACAAAAATGCAGTGAAATGTAACAAGAAAATTAAAGATTTCTAGATAATAAAATTTAGGATTTATAGCTGATAGACAATAAGCTGGAGCAGCAGTGCTTTTAAACAATTCAAAAAAGAAGGAATGCATGAATTTAATTAACAGGGGAAAATATATAGTTTATTTTTAATGACAATCTTTTTATGAAGGTGACAAAATAAGCATCTTAAATAGTTAATTATTGCCCATCCTTCTTCTTTTGAACATAATCTAGTTGAATATTTCATAAATAAATACTACCAATCATTTCATAATACAGCAAAGTTTAAATAAATACACAAAGAATTAATAGAATAATCACACATTTTATATATTGTATCTATCTTTTTATTCATTTATGGACTTGCCATTTTGGCGAAGCAAACTTCACTATTTTGTGCATTCGGTACAAACTAAAAACTAGAATAAGTTAACTCTAATATTGTCTGTGAATTTATTAAATTTAGTGCTAAATATGATTGACAACCATTTTACTTTATATTTAATAACTTATGATGTTGTTTGTGTAAAGATAAGGCCGTTTGCATGTAAATAACTCGTGTGTATACATATTACATTTGTAAAACTCTGCATAAAACAATCAATCTGATTTTGTTTTTCTAAATTCCACTTTGAATGAAACATATAGTGTACTCTAGTAAGACTATATGTAAAATAAACAGATTTAAAGTGCTTTAGAAAAGAAAGTGAAGGTTGGATTATTGTGCAAATTTTCCGGTAATCATAACTACGAGTGATTAAAATATAACATTAATTTTGTTCAAATCTTTGAAACTCACAGAAAGCTCCTTAGGATTGATATACTGAAGGGCATGCCTCCTTATTGCATAAAAGGCAGCATCAGGAGCATAACCTGGATGTGGGGGTGCCATTTGTGGTGGAGGAATAGTTGTTTGTCCATGGAGGCATAACTGCTTCCTCCGTAAAGCTTGCATACGTAGAACTTTTTCATTACAATGCCAGTCCTACAGGTACAATAAATAAAAACAAAAAATAAACAAAAAGCAAAATAAACTTCATCAGGCAGTTTTTCCACAGAGCAATCAACTTCAAAACAAATCTATGCAAATAGAAAATAAAAGAACTTTAAGATAGATCAATGAGTTCATGCAAATCACAAATAGAACACTAAAGCTATGCATTAAAAGGAAAAGAAAATCATAAAACAGAAAGAGGGATATTAATAAAATGCAAACAGAAACACACATTCAAAAACATAATAAAACAAAATATAAGTTTTAAGCAGTTATCCCATAAAATTTAAAATGGATCCAATTTATTTTACATTTCTCTGATGTGCCATTTTATGCTGATTTGGTTTGGCTATTTTTAAAGAAATAAAGTAAGTTCTACAACATATTGTATAATGCATTGATAAATTAAAGCAATCATGAAATTTTAAATTTTAATTCAATTGTTAACTGTTCGATTTGATAAGTTAGAATATTAAAACCATACTACAAGTCTTAATTAATATTTACTTTTGCCATTCAAAAGTAGAAAAAAAGAAAAAAGACATCATTTAAAAAAAAATTTGCTTTTTTATATGCATGAAACTTTCTTGTTTGCTCATTCAAGTGGGAAAATTTTAAAAGTGTTTTGAATTTGTCTTGTGATTACTATGATAATGTTAATGTAGCCTAATAGCTGGTGTCTATCTCTTAACACCTTCTATACCTCAAACCAAAAAATTCTGCTTCAGAAAAATTAAAAAAAGGAAAATACTGTTTTTTTTTTTTTTTTTTTAATTCCCTCATAGTTTCCTCAAGTTTTCCTCATATTATCTGAAAACTTTATGTATGTGTGAATGGAAATGATTTCATAAATAAATAAAAAAGAAGACTTCAAAACAGTGTTAAAATGTACTAAAAGTATCCTAGATGAATTAAGAAATTCAGTAAGAGTAAAAGGTAATTTATAATACAATAAATTTTAATTATATGTTTAAGCAATAACTTCCACTGGCAGATATTTTCTAGGATAACTAAATCATGCTGAAATTCAAAAGGAAATAAGATATGGGAATTTGCGCATGCATTTATATACGTTTACAGTAACAAGCAAAAATAAAACAAACAAAAAACTGTTAAATATGCTGAAAATAATAAAATCTGTATCAATCCTTTTTAAAAAAATGTATTGTTTTATCTAATAGCTTACTATTAAAGTATACTATTTTACAAAAAAGAATCATGCTACAAACTAAAACATGCAAAACTCTGATGGAACAAGGTTTGGATGAAGAAATATGAGTTAAATGATCGATTCCTCAGAAAGGTGAGACATATGGATCTTTAATTTCAATATCTTTTAAAATAAGAGCACATTATTTGTTGATCAAAAAATTCTTTCTACCCTCAAAAGAAAAAAAAAAGATAATTTGTTCATCCACTCATAATAAGTTTTAGACATTCTAATAAAATACATTTGGAATGATATAAAGTGTGGATGACTTGTGCAACCTTCTGTAAGATGGCCACAAGCTTATTTTTTGAAACCCTGCTTGTTCTGTGATGCTTGGCAAATATCCTTACATCCTAGAAATTTTTCCGATTATCTGGGCTTTGTTAATAAATTCACTACCTAAATTCTTTCTACCCTCAAAAGAAAAAAAAAAGATAATTTGTTCATCCACTCATAATAAGTTTTAGACATTCTAATAAAATACATTTGGAATGATATAAAGTGTGGATGACTTGCGCAACCTTCTGTAAGATGGCCACAAGCTTATTTTTTGAAACCCTGTTTGTTCTGTGATGCTTGGCAAATATCCTTACATCCTAGAAATTTTTCCGATTATCTGGGCTTTGTTAATAAATTCACTACCTTTTGCATGTCATTATTTCTAATAAAACTATGGATCTATTAATTTTCCAGAAACTTTCCAGATTTTTACTCATTGATTTTCTCTACAGGAAGTAAACTCCTAAGCAGTTTCTTTAAAAATCCTGTAATTTTTTTAAAATTTCTATATTGATTATTATATGGTGTTTAAAAAGATTGTTTGTCTCAGACAATTTATAGGGTTATTTTTATGAGTTAATGGGTTTTTTACAAATTGACTTTCCACAGGATATTGCCTGGCCCTAGGGTGTAACTGGACTGCCAATTTAACTGTCTCCTAAAATAAGTCTGCTTAACAGTATTTTTGTTCGTCGCTCACTTTTATTAATACTCATATGATAACTCATTATTAATTTAACTGTATCAAAATATGCATAAATATATTAATATATCTAAAAAGAAACAGATAGTATTTCTTATCCTTACTTTTGAATTCTGTTAAGTAAGAAGACCAAACAGGGTTAAAATTTATGCTAGACGACTAACTCTTCAAGTCAACTACTGGTGAGTTATTATCTAGTGACAGATGCCTTCTTCAAGTAATTTATGAATTTTTAATAGTGCAGTTTAATATTTTGTCATCTATATCAATATTATAAATTACACTTTCAGTAATATTATAGTCTAATCTAAGTAATACAATTTTTTTATTTTTGTGTCACAGAGTTTATGTTCCAGAAATTGACAAAAATTATTTTTTGTTGATATAGAGTACAGCAGATTATATATGCTCCAATATAAAATTACAAATTCCTTCATAGTTTGACCATTCAAGATATATTCTTAACAGTGTAAGCATTTATCTCCAATAACAGCTTGTAAGAACACATCTGAAAAACATTGTAGGTTTTAATCACGTTTTTAACCAATAACATAAAAGGAAATAAAATGTAGTTTCTTTATTTAGTTTATTCTGTTCAGTATAGTTCACTCTACTATAAATAAACCCTTTGTTAGAATACCAATCTCTATTAAAACGAAATAATAACATTATTCTAGATTAAATTCAACACTTTTACTGATCTAAGCACAGTAAATATATACACATAAGTTATATGGGAGCAAGTGAAAATTTTAAGAAAATTAATTGAAAACCTTTTTTTTTCTTTTGAATTAATACATAATTGGATATTCCAGATGTTAATGTTTCTTATATTATTATAAAAGTATGAATAATAACAATATTATATATTTTGGTAGATTTAAAATTTAAAAATATATTTGCTAAAATTTGGGAAAAAAAAAAGATATTTTAAGACCTTTTTTATTAACAGACTTCATACAAAATAAAAATTGAAAATAGTGAGAAAAGTCCTTTAGATTAAACAGTGCTTATCTAATCAATTAAAAAAAGCAATAAAAAAAAAATAATATAAAATATGTAATATCTGTTATATCTTAAGGTACATAATAGACATGTAACAAGGTATGTAATAGCTTATAGCTAAGTATACAAAATAACAAAAATAACATTTTTCCATTCTTATGTGCACTATACTTAAAGATATTTCTATTTCTAATATACATTGGTAAACATTTTTAAATGTAGGAAATTCTTTGAGTTTTGCTATAAACCAAGTTTAAAAAAAAAGTCTGACTTGGAAAAAAAAAGAAAAAAATCAAAATTCTACCAATCTCTTTGAAAATTCAATAGTGGACATGTATATTTATTACACACAGAAATCTCTTTCTTTCTTTCTTTTTTTTTTGTACATTTAAATAAAGAAATACTGAATCCTTTACTAGCTATATACTGCTTGATGAAATGTTTAAAATGATTTGTTTGAAATCTTGTATACACTGGCAGTACAATTTCTATTCATAATTACACATGCATCGTAAATTGTACTACAGATTGTTTAAATACATAACTTTTATTTCTATGTATGTATTACAGTACATCATAATCAGAACTTACATGTTTAATTGAAACTAAATTTTTCAATTTAGATATTTGAATAAAACAACTGCTCTAATGTATAATTTTGTATACTACAGAATCATGAAAATTCTCTCTCTCTCTCTCTCTCTCTCTCTCTCTCTCTCTCTCTCTCTCTCTCTCTCTCTCTCTCTCTCTCTCTCTCTATATATATATATATATATATATATATATATATATATATATATATATATTGAAAACCTTCTCAAACATTGCAGCAGATGTAACCACATAAAGAAGTAGAAAAAATTAAATAAACATGATGAAAAAATTAGAAAACCAAGATTGAAACATACATCATCATTACTTTATCAAGGGCATAGAATGAATGTTGCATGTAAATAGGGTGATATTTCTGTAGTGCTGTATGCATATTGCTAAAAATTTCTCCAAACACAAAGTGAAGCTACATTCTCCATTTGAGCCAAAATTTACAGCACTCTATACCCATAAGGCATGAAGAATGAATTCCAAAATACATTTTCAACAACTTATATGTAATTTGTACTTTCTAAGGCTTACATGAAATAAAACATAGCAAAGATCACTCTTTTTCATTAACACACAATTAAAATTTAAAATCCTCTCTCCCTCCTTCCCAGTTAAAGTCTGTAAAATTTTATTTAATTTTCTAAAGATAAACCAGTGTAATAAATAAGAAAACCTTGTATTTGCAAAAAACTCACAACAGTAGTTTCAGGTTGAAATAATAAAACCATAACTCTTCGTCAAGTGAAGACAGTAGGCAAAAATGTGTCACACAAAGAAAGCTGCAACACAACACTTTGTTGCAATTTTTTTTTTTTGTAATTTATGGTGTTTATAGAAAATATTTTATTTATTCTTTTCAACTCCAGTCTTCTGGTACATTTTTTATTACAATAACAACAACAAAACAAAACAGCAATAATTGTCAGACATATTTCATTAAACATAAATTAATAATAATTATGATCTTGTGTAAAAGTGTGCATGCCTGACTAACATTTGTAAATAATAATGAAAAAACAGAATTTTATTTTAAATATTTTCAACTTCAACAATAATTCATTAGTAAATTCTGATTTAGAGAGCTACCGCTTACATTATTTTCCCCTAAAGTCAAAGCAGATCCAAAAGAAAACTTATTTCACAATATTTTATTTTATTTTACTTATTTTTTGTTAAGATATTATATTTACAGTTGGTAACAAAAGTGTCCGAACACTAGCAAAAATTCGTATGTAAAAAAAGTACACTTCGTACTGTTTTGTTAAATAAATCCTTGTCGAATCCTATTCTTAGTCAGTGTAAGAACATGATTCAATAATGATTTATTTAACAAAATCGTATGAAGTGCACTTTTTTTACATAGGAATTTTTGCTAGTGTTCGGACACTTTTGTTACCGACTGTATATTTTCTTAGATGCATTGAATTTAATGTCCTATAAATTATAATCTGTCTAAGCTAGTGTACTAGTCAAAACATGTTTCTCACATTTTAAACAAGTCCTATTCCAAAGATATTCCTTAAACTAACTTTTGTAATTTTGTCCTTCCCCTCCTCCAAATCAGCAAAAGTCTTAAGAACTTTTTTTCATTTTAAGAGATAAAAGGAACTCCAACAAAGGAAAATAAGTTTAATATCATGGGAGAATAAATTCAGTCATGCTCTTTTCAATAAAAATTATTTATCATTCAAAGCATTGCATACTAGAATGTTGATATAGCCACTGATTTCTTCTTTGTCTCAATTTGAAGCATATATCTCACACAATATTCAACAATAGCAATTGTTAGTCCTATTTTGCCCCTAAAAATTTTAACTTGACCATCATAAAATGAAATAAAATCATTGTTTATGTCCAGCTTTTAAAATAATTTTTGCTTTTAAGTATAGAAATTTCAAATTAAATTTCGTGGGGTTTTTTCCACTTTATGATACCTGCAAGTATAATTTAATAACAATTTAAATAATAAAAAAAAAAGTTTAATGAATATTTTCTGTCAGTTCAGATTTTGTTTAAAAATGCAGTATTTGATTTTCAAATGATCTTAAAAATCTGTCGACAAGCTTGTAAGAAGAAATGATTTTTTTTTTTTCCCCCTACTATTTGCTTTTCCTTTAAGTAAGTTTTTAATTTCATTTCATACAAATTTATTTATGTTTTGGTTTTTGTGTATATATTTATGTATGTGTATTATATAAAAGAAATTTTTTAATCAATTTGTTTTCTCATGCATAGCTTTAAGTTTTACAGTAATGTGGTCGTAATAAATAATTTAAAAATTACACCTATGTAAATTCATTTTTGTGATTTCGGCCATTACAGATAATCTTTTCACATACTCTAAAGAAGTCCTTTACCTAAGGGTACGAGTACCCCAGGTCGGAAACTCCTGCCTTACGGAATTGATATAAGACTATATTATCATACATTATATTTATATTTGTTGATTTTTATTTAGGAATAAATTAAATATTCCACTAAAGAACAGCACAAATACTTAAATACTTTGTAAACTGATTTCAAAATAAGTAAATAATTAAGAAAAATGAGTATACAGATTCAGTAAAACAAATAGAAAATATTAAATATTTTAGGATCTTTTCATCAGTTCTTAAAAAAATAACCGATTCCAGATACTGACATTTATATGATAAAAATGGTCAAAACATATTAAATTTATATTCTTAAATGATACATTAATATAATGACATACAGTCAAATCTCGTCAATGTGAATCTTAAGGGGGATAAAAAATTTGTTCATGTTATCAGTAGTTCATGCTATCAGTAACTAATCTTCATTTTGACGGGGATTGTGGAAACAGTTCATGTTAAAAGTAATTCACATTAACAAGGTTCGACTATACAAACTCAAATAGGGACAATCTCAAAGCTAATATGTTACTGTCTTTGAATTACAAAGAACTAGATTTCAGCATTTTCAGAAAAGGCCAGACAAAACCAAGGTATCATAAAAAATTTCAGGATTCTTGTGTTAAAAAAAAATGTTTGTTGAAATAAATAGGTACATATATATATTTTTTCTTCTGACATGCGAGGTAATATAGTTGTCTATGTACAGAAATAGTACTTGTCATATTATTGTTTTATTTTATCAGCTTAACCTAGCATACTGAGCAAGGTGGTTAAGCAAAGTTTTTATATACTTTGAAAATTCAGGCAAATTTTCCATCAGCACTCCCCCCCCCCCCCCACCCACACAAAAATAAATAAATAAATAAATAAGTTTTTTTTTTTCAATATCATTTACTATTTTAAATTTTAAAAACTGTATAAAAACTTTTAGTTTTTTTCCTTTTTTCCAAAAATGTTTATATTGTGCCATCTCTGAAATGTGTAATTCAAGGCCGTAGGCAAGGAATGGGGGTGGTGACCCCTCCCCCTGAAAAAAAATCCTGGTTACAGCCTTGTTATAATAGATGACTTTTTAAATGCCAGTTGCTTGTATCCTCTGTTACTTGCATTTTGAGATATTAACTTAGATTTTTAATTTTAAAAAGTAAACTTATAAGCCCTTGTATATATATATTTTTTAATATTTATTTGCCATCATGTTAACATCATAATCTATATTATGTAATGCAGTGATTCTATTTAAAAATTAACTGATTTAAAATAAGTAAAAACAGACAATAATATTGAGTTTTGAATCATAAATATCAAAGAAAATTACTGAGAAGTAAATACTATAATTATTCTTATCTTCTTGTAATTATTTTTTTAATTAACTGTGCAAAAATCCATTAGAGTAGAAAAATACCATTTTTACATTGATTTTCTTTTAGAAATGAAACAGATGAATTTATGAAAAATATTAGATTATATTGTGTAATATTATTAAATATTAATGAGTAATTAACCCCAGATTCTACATTTAAGCCAAAATTATTGTTTTTAAGAAAACTTATTAAATATTGAGTTTCATTTAGTATAAAGTTACCTGTAAGTGAGTTAAAAGAGAATATCTTTTTCTCTTCATAGTGTCACAGCTTTTCCACTGACATATCATATCATTGCACGGTGGATTATGAACTTTACTTGCATGAACAAACACAGAACCAGGATTTGGAAATTTTCTAATGAGGCAAAAAAAAAAAAAAAAAAACATATATATATATATCCAGAAATAATAACAACAGAGAAATCACACTTTCACAGATATATAAAAAAATATATTTAAAACATGGAAAGAATAAAGAAAAGAATGTAAAGAAATACAAAAGAATAAAATTATACATATATTTATCAGTGGCAGATACTCTGGGTATGCTAGGCATACCCATATTGTTACGAAACCGAACTTTCTCTAATCATAAACCCTATAAACAAACTTTTTCAAACTCTTATTTTTATTACTGTTTATTTCTTTTTTTTTTATTGGCAACAGCCACTTTTGTTTTACTTATTATGGAGATGCAGATTTGTGTTTGAAAAGATAAAATGCTGAAATGGCGTATGACAGAATTGTAATATGTTTTATAGTCAACTAAATTGTAAATATGTATATAAATTTATTAAATTATCGTGTTTTTTCAAGAGCCATGAAGCAATTTGAAAATTATTATAATTCAGCAAGAAACTAAATTAAGAAAAGTGAAAACATCTGACCTGGAAAGAAGCATTAAGTAAGAAGTTATTTTATGTATTCTATTCTTATATTTTATGCTACACATATGCTGCATACCCATTAAAAATTATCTGAACTTCAAACATCTTTTTATTTATATTAAACAGGCATGAGAGTGCAGAAAATTAAAAAAAGGAGGAAACATGCATATTCATAAAATTAATTTTAAATGAAAAATAACATGCGCGGGGAAAAACTATCTATAATAATAAATGGAAAGGTCTGTCTGTCTGTCTGTTCTTTTATACGTTCAGCCCCTATTGAACGCAGAAGTACAAGAATTGACATACGGATGCTCTGGAGCCTTTCCGATGTTTTCCTCGAAACAGAATTTAAAAATCTTAATTAGTTTCGGAGATATTAATTAAAATGCTGACCCATATCGATCGCGAAAATGACCAAAAATCCTTATTGCTTAAAAAGAGGCATTCTATCAGCATTCAGCAGACGATTTTAACGGCTGTCTCTAACGGAAAAAAATCTGGAGTGACTCCACTCGACTTTCCGAACATTGAGTAACTAACAGTTTTGTAGATAAAATAAAGAAAGAGGAGTTGCTAAACAAACAAAAAAGAGAAAACCATAACAGAGTGTTTGAGTATTTTTCTCCATATATCACACGAGGTTTTATTTAACGCTACTGAACTTTGAGCCCTTAGATCATAAGGATAAAGAATTTTTCGTTGTGTGCCTGTAAAAATCTATAAATGCTAGATTCACCAAAATGCTTATAGTTAGTGCAACAGTGATTTATAATATTCATACAAATTTTCAGCTCAATTAAATAAGGCGTTTAGATGCTATCGCTGGTCTCAAAGGCCATAAAGATAAAGAATTTTTCTTTGTCTCCCTGTAAAAAAACTGTAAGTGCTAGATTCACCAAAATCTATACAGATTGAGTATCTGTGACCTATAATATGTGTATAAAGTTTTTGCTCAATTGAATAAGGCGTTTAGATGCTATCGCACTTTTAAAAATTTGGCAAAGAATTTTTCTTTGTGTCCCTGTAAAAAAACTATAAGTGCTAGATTCTCCAAAATCTATACAGATTGAGTATCTGTGACCTATAATATGTGTATAAAGTTTTTGCTCAATTGAATAAGGCGTTTAGATGCTATCGCACTTTTAAGATTTTGGTCCCTTGGCCATAATGATAAAGAATTTTTCTTTGTGTCCCTGTAAAAAAACTATAAGTGCTAGATTCACCAAAATCTATAGGGTTCGTACTATGGTGACTTGCAATATACGTACCAACTTTCAGCTTATTCGAACAAAGTGTTTAGACACTAGCGTGTTCACTCACAGACATACACACATACATACACACATACATACACACACACATACATACATCATCGTAAAAATAGTGAAAACGGACTCGTTGGACCTCGAAACGTATAGAAACATCAAAATCTCGAATTCGGATTTTTGACATGATTACAGGGCTGCCAACCTCTGGGAGTGCTAAAGTGTGGTTAAAAAGCAAAAAAAGTGTAGTTTTAAGCTACAAAGTGTAGTCGCTAAAAAATTAGAAAATACTTAAAATATAAATAAGCATAAAATCTTTTGTTTACATTATGACTTACTTTCTGAAATTTATTGATTTTTAATAATCAAACATTAAAAAATAATAGAAATTTTATCCAAATTTACTTTTTATATTAACATGGATACATGAAAATACACTAATTCTAATATAATACACTAATATGCAGGGTTGCCAACTTTTCAAAAACAGTTTGAGGAGTATTCAGAGAAATTTTGAGGAGCATTTCGGCTACTTTGAGGAGCAATTTTAAAAATTAAAAAAGAAAAAGAAAGAAAGAAACTACTAACAAAAATAAATTAGCAATAATCATATGAAATTAAGTAAAGAAAAAAAAAAAGGTAAGATGTAGGTATACATCAAATTTTTAGTTATTCAGTATACTGAATATTCATTATTCAGTAATAATCAAACATTTAGTGCATGCCTATTCAAAAGAAACTTGTTTAATTACAAGAACAAGACAATTGATGTGAAAATAATTTCAATGCTATACTTCAAACAGATAAAAAAATTGGATTTTTTTAAACAAAATCTTAAATTTTTGGAGTAACAAAAGTCAAAATAATGAACAATTTTAATAGTTTAGATATTAGAAAATGTAATAAAACTGAATCTACAATAAAATAATCATTGTTATTAAGGATGGAAAAGGATTGAAATTGTACAACATTAAATTCAATTTCAGTGCAAACTGACAGCCATCATTTTTTCTGAAACTTTTTTTCCCCCTTAAGATTATTGCTAAATATACCTAAAAAATCGAGTTTCCGTAGAGGGGGGGGGGTAGAATTACGTTTTTATCATTAATTAAATAAATATGCTATTCTTCTCGTATTTGACAGAATTCGCAATATTTTTACGACCGATTGCCGAAATTCGTAATTATCTCACTGCAAATTTACAAAATCTACGTTTAATAGCAAATAATTGCTAATATATACTATAATTTTGCTCTAATTGATAAAATTCACTCTTCTTTAAAGGTAAATCCTAAAATACGCGATTATTATGCGGCCGATTGCCGAAACACGCTATTATTTAGCTACTAATTTGTTCAAAATACGTTCATCTGAAAGCTGAATCTTAAATACTCAACTATTTTGCCACTAATCAGTGAAATTTGCATTTTTTTTTTTTTTTTTTCAAAGTGTAATCTCGGAAATAGGGAATAATTTTGAAGTAGTTTTCGCTAATACGGGATCGCTTACCCACTAATAATCAAAAATTTACGTTCTATATGCTATCATTTGGCTGCTAGCTAATAAAGATTTTTTTTTTTTTTCCCCAGTTGATTTCAGTAAATCGCGATATTTTTGTAGCCGATGACGGAAATACGCAATCATTCCGCCGCTAATTAACAAAATTTATGTTTAATCGCTGAAAAAGGCTTTATTTTGATGCTAATCGATGAATTTCTTGATTTTTTCAAACATGATTTACATTATAAGTATAATTTTGTGGCTTTTTATAGAAATACGGAATTATTTTACAGCTAATTTTCAAAATTACGTAATCGTAAACTAATTGCTAAAATAGATGTTATTTTTCTAAAAATGTCTAATTATTTAGTCATAAATCAGCTTTTTTTTTATTACTGAAATGTCATTTTTTGCGGCTGATTTATAAAATACGCAATTTTCTTGTGCTATTTTTGTGATGAATCCATTTTAAATCCGGCGATTTTTGTGAAAGTCCCATTTTCAGATATGAAAATTTCTTAGAATCATAAAAACTAAGTTATCGCGTATTCAGTTATCCTAAGAAAAAGCACAGAAAATATTCTTTTTCTTTCTCCAACGGTAGATACTTCGTACGATAAAGTTCGAAATTTTCCATGATTTTCTCAGAAACTTGTATATTAAAACACTTAAGAAAGTTTCCTATTACAGAGGACAATTCCTCCGTTAAAGTCCGACTTTATACTGTTTTCTCCGAAACTCGCGTGATTACGGCTTCAGACACTTTAAAAAGTCTCCCACGGAAGATAGCTCTTCCTGGTCTTATAGTTTCCTTGCGTTGTCAATCGTACTTAAAGTTCAGTAACTTTGAATCCAGGGACCGATTTACCCACTTGGAGGCCCGGGGCACTCAAGTTCACCGGGCCCCTTTTCCTCGTACTTTAATATTACAACTAACAAAACAAACCACATATTTTTGATTCACGTGTCCAAAAATTCTCTTCACTTTTCATTTTATTGATAAGAAAGACTTAACTAGATCCAATGCTTGTCTATCGAATCAATGTACATCGCGCTCGTGCATCTGCACTGCAGTATGTGCCTCGATTTAGCTAGCCTTAGTAAGAGTTTGGAATGCCGTATCGGTGATATGCAGTTGTATTTGTGTTAAGTGAAAATACTGCAATTTTTTGATAAGCTGATAGTTTCCTTGAAAGATCATAACGCCGATTTATAAAACAGCGCTGCAATACCTCCCCATACATTGACAAAAAAGCAAAAAACAACTATCATTATTGAAAAATTTGCAAATACTTCATTTTAACTCTTTTTTTAAATGTATGATGGAATTTCTTGGAGACCCCCCTCAGTGTGAGGGCCCAGGGCACGTGCCCCGAATGCCCTGCCTTAAATCAGGCACTGTTTGAATCCATTATTTTTATCGATAAATAATTAAAATAAACAATTTTTTTCGTTAGAAAGTATTATTTTTTAGCGACTTATTAAGCATTAAGTTAACTGAAACATTGATAGAGTTTAAATGAAAATCAAAATACAGCATAATCATAGCCATGAAGATAATCATAGCATTCGGTTTCTTTCTCCCCCCCTTTCAGCTTGCGGTGTCTGTGCTTGCGGTTTTAATTAAGCACACTCTCAGCTAATGTAAACAAATATGTGTTCCCGTTCTGAGTCAGCAATATTTCGATTACGCAATGCCTAACACTAGAATGTTTTTTTTTTCTTTACTATTTATTTATGAGTATTTACGATGAAGCATGTGGTTCTTCAACTAGATTGTAAAAGTTAGTTTTGTTATTTTTATATTTTCAAGAAGCACTTTCATAGATAAAAAATAAAATTCAAAGAATAATGTTTTATGCGGCAACTGTTGGAAATGCAAAATTAAAAGTTGATAAGGATTGGATTGGGATTTCTGTCCAGATGTGTGCAAGGAAAAAAAAAAAAAGAAAAAGAAAGAAAGAAAAAATATAGTAGTTTTTTTTATTTTTTTTTTTTCAGTGTCTGCCACTATTTAGTTTTATATTATACTTTTTTAATCCGTGGTGAAATCGGAGTTCGCTCGTTGTAAACAAAATGACGATGGGGAAAGGAAAAGCGTAGCTTTAAGTATACGATGCGTAGAGTGTAGTAGAAGCAGGCTAAAGCGTAGTTACTACGCCAATTGCGTAGTTGTTGGCAGCCCTGTGATTACAATACTTTCCTCACTATAGTGTTCGGAAAGTAAAAAACATGTGCAAGTCATTAATGTCACATGATCTTTAACTGGGGTTAAAAATTGCAAATTTCAAAGTGCTTCAAATTTCCTTTTTCGTACACAACACTTAATATACAACCTATTCAGCACAAAACCAACCTGCAGTTAAAATTTCATCAAATTTCATTAATAAACAAAGCAGTTACATTTTAATTGCTAATTAAATTTTATTCTAACACGTAGATAGATTACGTGTTAGAATAGACGTTAGAATAGACGTATGTGTCAATAGCAGGGATAGTCAATAGACGATAGGAGTTTCCATAGCAACAAAATACATTTGAAGGAACTAAAAAATACTTTTTCTTTTTCTTTTTACTTCCATTACCCGACTACCGTGGTATATATATAGGTTTTGGCGAAATAAAAAATATTTATTTTTCTTTTTACTTCCATTAATAAAACTACCGTAGATAATGAAATTAGAGATTTCACGTGATTTACATGTTTTAGAATGTCCTGATTAGGTTTTCTTTTGTATCACGGCTACTAATTAAAATAATTTCATAAGTAACACATTATTTGAAAGCTTTGTTGATTTGGAATTTATTGAACAGTAGATTACAGAAATTTCTACCGCCAGATATTTTAAAATTTCGATATTTCAAATTCCAATTAAATTATTTTTGATACACCATTCGAAAGATATTTTAAAGTTTTTTTAAATTATCGAAAGTTTTCACCAGATTTACACGCTTTGAGGTCTCCTGAATTAGTTTTCTTTTCTATCTCAGCTACTAATTAAAATAATTTCATGAGTAATGCATCATTATAAAGCTTTTTTAGATTTGGAATCGAACAGTGGAATACAGAAATTTGTACCGCCAGATGGCGCTGTAATATTTTAAAATTTCAATTTCTAATTATGACTAAATTATTTTTAATACATCATTCGAAAGATATTTTAAAGTTCTTTTAAATTATCGAATGTTTTCACCAGATTTACACGTTTTGAGGTGTCCTGAATCAGTTTTCTTTTATATCTCAGTTATTAATTAAAAAAATTTCATAAGTAATACATCATTTGAAAGCTTTGTTGACTTGATGCACATTTTAAAGTACTTTTACATTATCAAAAATGGAATTCGAGATTTCACCCGATTTACACGTTTTGAGGTCTCCTGATTAGGTTTTCTTTTGTATCTCAGCTACTAATTAAAATAATTTTATAAGTAATACATCATTAGAAAGCTTCTTTGATTTGGAATCGAACAGTGGATTACAGAAATTTCTACCGCCAGATGGCGCTGTAATATTTTTAAATTTCAATATTTCAATTTCTAATTATGATTAAATTATTTTTAATGCATCATTCGAAAGATATATTAAAGTTCTTTATATTATCGACAGTTTTCACCAGATTTACCCGTTTTGAGGTCTCCTGAATTAGTTTTCTTTTGTATCTCAGCTACTAATTAAAATAATTTCGTAAGTAGTACATCATTAGAAAGCTTTTTTGATTTGGAATCGAACAGTGAAATACAGAAATTTGTACCGCCAGATGGCGCTGTAATATTTTAAAATTTCAATATTTCAATTTCTAATTATGATTAAATTATTTTTAATACCAGGGGTAGTAGTGGCTTCAAAAAAATTTCAGGACACAATTTTTGTAAAATTTCAGGACAATTTCAGGACACACACGCTAAAAGTTGCCCATTTTCAGAATATCTCAGCTATAATTTTACTGAAATTTAATTATATAAATTACATAATATGGAAAAAATATTAACTTAATAAGTTAATTGACAAATTACAAAAAAAAAAAAAAAAAAAAAAAATACAATTACACTAAATAATTGTTTAAAATATATATATCAAATTAGAATAATTTTTATCTCATTTTAAATGTTACATTGGTTTTAATATATTAATGAGACGTATAAATTATGTTTAAATTTATTAACTTATAAATCAATTCATTACAGAAGTTTTTATTTCCATGTCTGGTGTGAATTTTGAACTGCTTTTATTACTTTATTCTACATATATAAGGAGAAAGTATTGGATTCATGAAAATTTTTCAATTCCTGTCTTTGATGTATTTACATGTTTTGAGATGTTCTGAACACTATTTTTTAAAAATCTCCATCTAATGTGTGTATCAAAAATTTTGTAGACGCAGTATCTCACAAAAAAATGAACAAAATTCAACGAAAACTTGGTATTTTGTTGACGATGACCTAAACTGCTGATTACATTTGGTGATCAATTGCTCAACAGGTGGTGCTGCCATCCCACCTTCTCATAATTTTTAATACGGCATAACAGAACAAAATTTCGTATAAATGTAGAAAATGAGAGATATTTATAGAAAATGATTGTAAAATTAATATAAATTATTGATAATAGTAGTAGTAAATTAGGAAAAAAGTTACGTGATATACGAGCATCATCATTCCCCCCTGGGCGGGAAGTATCTTCTCCAGGGGGTGTAAATTTTTAATACGGGTATCTTTCAAAAGAACTCACCAACACTTTTAAAATGAATAGTTGAACCATAGATCTGTGATAATTTAAAACAAAGTCATTGATTTTTTTCATTTTTAATGGGGGGAAAAAAAAAAAAAAAAGCCGCATTTCTTCTGATGTCACAAAATTTAGTTTCGTTCAGCATTTGGAGTTATATTTATTAGAGATAAAAATCATCTGCATTCAGCATGAAAAATAACTTTAATAAACAATTTTTACTGGGTGAATGTGTCTAAGATAACACAGAAGAAAGTCTTGTGATGACCACAACATACCAGTTATAAATATTGAAATTTCTCAGGAGTATTTAAAAATCATGATGCATTCATATGGCAAATCACTTTTTTTACATAAACTTGAATATACAGTATCAAAGTGACATCAGATTTAGTGTTTTTTATAGCAAAATTTTATATCTAACTATATTAAGTCTTTAAACAAAGTAAATAGTTTAAAACATATATACATGTACATAATAAATATATAAAAAAAAGTTTTGATAAAAATATATATAATTAACATGTTGAGTGCCATGCAAATTCTTAAAATCCATTAAAATTCCATAATGATTCCTCCTGTAATAAATAAAAATTAAGCAAATTTTTAATAAATTTTTAGTCATTAAACGAAATATTTTTAGTTTTATGTCCTATTTTATATCCGCCATCGATGGTTGATGAGGCTTTACATCATATTTGACACTGTCAGCCACCAATGGCTGACAGGGCGCACAATGGTTTAATTTTTTATTGGTACTGCTTTTACTTTCGGGGTAAAACTTTCACTGAAATGTTTGAAGTAGGTATAACATGTTCTGCACACTCCTAAAGTTTCAAGATGATTCCTTCAGTACTTAAGAGATTGACAAAATGTCTAGAATCTAGAATAGCTGACATGGCACTCAACGTGTTAATAAAAATTCCTAAGCAAAGGCAGGAATTCAAAAGCTATGTACACAAACGTTTTTAAAAACTTCCGATAAAAATATTTTCATCTTTTTTTTTTTTTTTTTTTTTTTGGTTAAAAAAAAAAATAATAATTTTTCCCTGTAGTCTTAACTGTAGCATTATCAGTTTTTAGCATCATCTATCCAACTTTAACAGTTTGACTGTTTTTTATGCCATACTGCACTTTTATGATGCTTCATTATAGACAAAGCATGAGCAGCTTTTCCTTCACACTTTAAATCAGCTTCTTCTAAAATTAATTGTTTAAATTTATCTTGTAATTCTTCCTTTCCTTTTTTTTTTACTTTGAAAGCAGCAGCATCTTTATCATGCTTCCATTTTTGAACTTGTTGTCTTTATTTACTCTAAATTCAGCATGAGACTGATCTATATATCAAATCATCTCTTTTGATACAAAGAGGAGTAATTGAGGTCTGCTTTCTCAAATAACAACTGCAAAAGCATAAAAAATAAATTACAATTTCTGATATGCTGCTACTCTCTTTTGTGACAATATTACTTATAGAAAATCCTCTCTCAGGCACTGTATTACTGTGAGATACAGTCAAACAAATTTTAATAAACTTGACTAAATGGTAAACTTTGAAATTACCATACTGAGATTACCTTTCTCATTGAAAAGTGAAGGAGAGATGAAAAGTTTTTAAAATGCACTGAAATTTCAGGAAATTCAGGACATTAAGTGAAAATTCAGGACATTTCAGGACAAAAAAATTTTCTTAAGGAATTTCAGGAATATCAGGACAACTACTACCCCTGTAATACATCATTCGAAAGATATTTTAAAGTTCTTTTAAATTATCGAAAGTTTTCACCAGATTTACACGTTTTGAGGTCTCCTGAATCAGTTTTCTTTTGTATCTCAGCTACTAATTAAAATAATTTGATAAGTAATACATCATTAGAAAGCTTTTTTGATTTGGAATCAAACAGTGGAATACAGAAATTTGTACCGCCAGATGGCGCTCTAAAATTTTAAAATTTCAATATTTCAATTTCTAATTATGATTAAATTATTTGTAATACATCATTCGAAAGATATTTTAAAGTTCCTTTAAATTATCGAAAGTTTTCACCAGATTTACACGTTTTGAGGTGTCCCGAATCAGTTTTTTTTTTTTTTTTGTATCTCAGTTATTAATTAAAAAAAGTTCATAAGTAATACATCATTTGAAATCTTATTTTAGTTGATACACATTTTAAAGTACTTTTACATTATCGAAAAATGGAATTCGAGATTTCACCCGATTTACACGTTTTGAGGTGTCCTGATTAGGTTTTCTTTTGTATCTCATCTACTAATTAAAATAATTTCATGAGTAATACATCATTTGAAAGCTTTGTTAATCTGGAATGGAACAATAGATTACAGAAATTTCTACCGCCAGATGGCGCTGTAATATTTTTAAATTTCAATATTTCATATTCTAATTATGATTAAATTATTTCTAATACATCATTCGAAGGATATTTTAAAGTTATTTTACATTATCGAAAGTGGAATTCGAGATTTCACCTGATTTACAATTTAAAGTGTCCTGATCAGGTTTTCTTTTGCATCTCAGCTAATTGAGTAAGGATAAGTAACTGGAATGGAACAATAGATTACAGAAATTTCTACCGCCAGATGGTGCTGTAATATTGATCTAATATTCTAATTATGATTAAATTATTTCTAATACATCATTCGGAAGATATTTTAAAGTTTTTTTGCATTATCGAAAGTGGAATTCGAGATTTCACCTGATTTACAATTTAAAGTGTACTCATCAGGTTTTCTTTTGCATCTCAGCTAATTGAGTAAGAATAAGTAACTGGAATGGAACAATAGATTACAGAAATTTCTACCGATGGCGCTGTAATATTGATCTAATATTCTAATTATGAGTAAATTATTTCTAATACATCATTCGAAAGATATTTTAAAGTTCTTTTACATTATCGAAAGTGGAATTCGAGATTTCACCTGATTTACAATTTAAAGTGTCCTGATCAGGTTTTCTTTTGCATCTCAGCTAATTGAGTAAGACCGTTCAAAATTGGTATATGCAAGTTAATTAAGAGGGGCTGGAACGGTGGGGAAGGAATAGGCGCACAGCGCACATGGGTTTGGGACCCGGTGCGAGTTTTTACCCGATGATAAAAGATTTTTTTTTATTTTATTTTCTTAATAATAAAAGTTTGAGTTGAGAAGGAATATGCGTGTACAGCGCACGTATATCCTCAAGCGTGCGCGCGCAGCGCGCATGGGTCTGCGCTGCCGAAGGCAGTGGCGTCCCGGTGTGAGTTTTTACCCGATGCTAAATGATATATTTTTTAATTCCTTTTCTTGAGAATGAAAGTTTATGAGTAACAACATTGAATTTTGAGAAGTCATAAGGATAGTGAAGGAATACGTGCGCGCAGCGCACGGGTCTACGCTGCCGAAGGCAGTGGGGACCCGCTGCGACATTTTTCCCGATCATAATTTTTTTTTCTCTTTTTTTATCATATGATACAAATTAATGCAATTTTGAGAATTCATTAATTATTGTGATTCATTTAAAAATAGTGACCAGCGAAGCGGGCGTAGCCTGCTAGTACAAAATATTTTAAAAGTGACAAATTAAACTAAAAGAATAATGCGCATCAACACAATATTCTAGAGTATCATAAAGTAAGTTTAAAATTCATATTGACATTTTTGTTGTGGATGGATAAATATTAAAAAATAAACGGCTTCCCACACAATGTTTGATCGGCGATTGTTAGAGAAGAAAAAAAAAAGGGGGGGGGGAGGGAGCAGGACAAAAAAAAAATTACATGAGTGAGAAATATTGAATAATTCTGTTCTTTTATATGTTATGGAATCTGATAAAGCATGTTTAAAATGAATATTGACATTTATATTTTGCATGGAGAAAGATTGAGAACCTAAAGTCTTTCGTGGAGTGTTTGGACACTGATTGTTATAGGAGTTTGATTTAAACAAACAACAACAACAACAAAAAAAAAAAAAATGCAGAATTAACGGAAATCCCATAAAAGTGGAAAGTTACAGATCCGCGAAAGAATCTCATGCCTGATTAAAAGAAAAATCAACAACCAGTTTTTTTAATCACTTGCTTTTATCTATCCATTATCTATCATTCAATTTTCAAAAACTATACAGAAAGAAAAAAAATTCTGTTACATAATTCCTGGAAAAATCAGCTCAGGCCTAGCACCCTAGTACAGTCAATTGGCCTTAATTTGAAACACCAAACACTAATACCTGGAAAAATTGGAGTGCCTTTTTTCTTACAATTGTAGCATGTTATTGTTTCTTCACCCCCTGTCGTTTTATTTAGAAGGCGTTTCCTGACATGTTACTACTGCATATATCATGCTATACTTGTAAAGTTTATCCTGGTACAGGGAATTTTCGCATTTAGAGGGAATATTCCTTGCTAATACTCCTGTAGGGGATTTCTGCTATTTAAAGGATCCAAATCATGCTATCCATAGACAGAATGTCCTGGAGTTTGGGGTATTCTTAAAGCATGAGGGATTTTCTTATCTTCAGTAGAAATGCTTGCATAGTGAGAACTAGTTTTACAGGACAATAGTAACTGCAAATATTGATGTTTTAATACGTTGAATATATATATATATTGATAAAGTATAAACTCCTGCTTAATTTTAAAATAATTTAATAAAAAAAAATTTCTTACAAAATAAATAAATAAATAAATAAAATTGTAAAATAAAATTTGGTTAAATTTATGAAAAATTGTTTTATGGCCCAGGAAACTACTGCTAATTTATATATTTTTATCTAAATAACTTACTCCAAGTGAAGACTATGTTATATAAATTAAAGTTCAGGCCATTTATTACAAAGTTACAAAACTTGGCAGAGGTATAGCTTGATACTTGCAGGTGTGCATTGAAATTTTTTTCAATTTTCAATTCTGAATTTATTTATTTTTTTAATTTTCCGTTCATTTTTCTGTTTTATTTTCTTAAGGGGACTTGGCACCTTTGACAGCACTGCTGAAGTACGTTTCATATAAAAGCTTATATTTCCATTTAATATTCATAAATAGAACTATATGAGGGTTGTTCAATAAAATATATATTCAAGCAATATTTCTTATGGTTTTTAATATATTTTTTAAATATTTGAAATCTTAAAATTGTGTTTACTCAATTTGCATTTTTTCATGAATTCATATCTTCAAAATGCTTAAATTTCTACAGATATTTAAGAAAAGACTTAATAATTTTTCTGGATGTTCAAAAAGACTTACTTAAAAGAATAAGGATTTTGCAATAGCTTTAAAAGAAAAAATATTAAAAATAAAAATCTAACAAAAATAACGTTTTTTTCTTTTTTAACTTTACAATGAATTTTAAAACTGATCCCTAATTCTTTTAAGTAGATTCTATTAAGCACATATATATCCTTTATTAATTATCTGTAGAAGTTTAATCATTTTGTAGATCATTAATTCATGAAAAAATGCAAACTGAGAAAACGCAATTTTAAGATTTCAAATCTGTAAAAAATCATAAGAACTGTCGTCTGAATACATATTTTATTGAACAAAACTAATATAGTTAAATTTATAAATATTAAATGGAAATGTAATCTTTTATATGAAACTTCCTTCAGTACTACCGGCAATGGTGTCAAGTCACCTTAAATTTTACTCAGATAGCATGTTTTACATTTCAACCATCTGCATTTCTTAGCAACAGTTACTGTTTATTTATTTTTCATTCTTTTTCAATAAGTCATGTGATTAAATATAGTTTATATATAATTGCAATTTTAATACAGAAATGCTGTTTTGAATAAGAAACATTCTTAATCGGATATATATATAATAAAGATGATCTATTAAGCATAGTAGAAGCCAAGCAACAGATACAAGATCACTGAAACACCAATGACCAATAAGATAAAAAAAAAAATCATCAGTGGATGAAATACACTAATGTAAAGAAACCAGATCTATTAATTAACAGTCTGCAAAACAAACGAATCAATAAAGTAAAACAACAAATCTTAACTTAAAACCATAAACTTATCAAAATTAATGAAAAAACAACCCAAGAAACACAAGATAGGAAGAAGGAGGCAGGCGGCAAGACTTGTGACTTGCCTGTGGGGTTACACTAGTTTTATGCCGGCAACACTCCCCCAGCCTGCCACAACCAGAACAGGAACCATATGGATTTAAAAATGCAAAATTTCAAAGCAGATGAACAACAATGAAACCACAAAGCCACAATGAAATTCACCAATTGATCACATTGTGTTTAACAGTATAATTAGAACATTAAATATAGTTGACAACTCAAAAAGGAAAAATCTGAAATTTTATTGGAAAATGAAAGTTTGCATAGTAATACAAAGCAAATGCAACAAGCCTTCTACTTTTTTTTTTTTTTTTTTTTTTTAATTTAATTTCACAAACCCACCCAACCATCCAGCTTTACAACACCACCCCACCTCCGTAATCAAACATCTGCCCACCCAACCGCCACCTTTTTTATTGTCTTTTATTATTTTATAATTTTTTTGTTGATATACACAAGAGTTGTACACAGCTTTTTTTTTTTTTTTTTTTTTTTTGTACTGACAGAGACATGGTTAAGGATATAAAATAGAAAATACAAAGTTTTTAGGAAAACCCATTTTAGCAGTGGCTGTGATCAGTTTATTAATATTCTTGTTTTTAAACTTTGCAGAGCATAAATTATTAATTCGAAATAAATGGTTAATGATGATGTTCCTAAATACCGAAAGATGCAGACATGAATTAAAATGTGTAAATAAGTTGACATTAAAACAAAAATCTTGCCGTTTGTCATAGATATCTGTGTATATATATATAATAAAGATGATCTATTAAGCATAGTAGAAGCCAAGCAACAGATACAAGATCACTGAAACACCAATGACCAATAAGATTTAAAAAAATTATCAGTGGATGAAATACACTAATGTAAAGAAACCAGATCTATTAATTAACAGCCTGTAAAACAAATGAATTAATAAAGTAAAAGAACAAATCTTAACTTAAAACCATAAACTTATCAAAATTAATGAAAAAAACAACCCCAGATAGGAAGGAGGAGGCAGGAGGCAAGGCTTGTGACTTGCCTGTGGGGTTACACTAGTTTCACGCCGGCAACACTCCCCCAGTCTGCCACGACCAGAACAGGAACCATATGGATTTAAAAAAGCAAAATTTCAAATCAGATGAACTACAATGAAACTACAAAGCAACAATGAAATTCACCGATTGATCACATTGTGTTTAACAGTATAATTAGAACATTAAATATAGTTGACAACTCAAAAAGAAAGTTTGGAAAGTAATACAAAGCAAATGCAACAAGCCTTCTACTTTTTTTTTTTTTTTTTTTTTTTTAATTTAATTTCACAAACCCACCCAACCATCCAGCCTTACAACACCACCCCACCTCCATAATCAAGCATCTGATATATATATATATATATATATATATATATATATATTTTTTTTTTTTTTTTTCCTAAGCAAAACATTTTTTTTTTTATGAATCAAAATGAGATATTTTATTTCAATAGTTGTTTTTTTCAAAACAATTGTTTATCTCAGGAACCGAAATTTCAACTTAGATTACACTCGCTGAAAAAAAAAGTTACTCGCCACAAAATATGATTATTATTATTATTTTTTTTTTTTTTTTGTAGCACTGTATACTATAAGAATTCCATCTACATTTAGACCAAAATTTCACTCGCCACAGTGAAATTTCCACTCGCCAGTGGCAAGCTGAAATTTCCTGCCCTGGTTTATATGGAGACATAAAAATTCCTTTGAAAGTGAAAGTTTATCACTTTTAATTTGTTGTTACCAGAGTCAGACTATAGCATGAGCACAGGGGGGCACTGGCCCAGGGCCTCCAAATTTAGAGGGCCTCAACTTCAAAAGCTGCAAAGTAGTAGTCTAAATTTCACATGCATTGTCTAGTAAAAAAAGAAAAATTTAAACTGATATTCTCCTTGCCTAGTCTTACATTAATAATTTTGATTACAGTGCGTTGCATGAATATAAAGGCACCTTTTCCAATAACCAGAAATAGAATTTTTAAAATTTTAAAAGAAGGAATTTGACTTACAGTTATTGCATATGATTAACAACTGAATAAGGTGCTTTAAGCACGTATGTTTAGGCTCATGCAAGCTTATGTAAATGAGTGTTTAAGCATTTTCTTATTTTTCACTGTTTTTCGTTTGTACGAAATTAAACGCACTCTGTATTTTGCGTTAAAAATTTAACAGAGCCACCGGAATTAAATTAAAACACAGATAGTCATGTTGCTAAAGTTCTCTAAAAACAGTTTTAATGCTTGAGTGCAAATTTTACGGAGTTTGTTCAGGATGGCAAGAGGGAAAACTTTGACAGTAGACAAGAGGATAAAAATAGACTTTATGCGTGGTAAAGGCTTTAGCAATCGTGAAATTGGGTGCTGAATCGGAAGAAGTGAGAGTGTTGTGCAAAATTATATAAAGAAAGGAGCAAATTATGGGAAAAAAGCGTACAAGAAGCGAACAGGAAAGCACACCAATTACAACAAGCGTCGAATATGCAACACTGCAAAGAATAAGAATATTTCCTGTGCAAAGATAAAGGCTCAATACAAGCTGGGTGTTCATCGGACAACCATATGGAGAACTATCAAATCTGCAACATTCATTAAATTTAAGAAAATGAAGGCTAAACCACCCCTCACTTAAAAGCACAAAGATATGCAGTTGGGAATGGGCAAGAAAATGGATACAGATATAAATGATCTGGAAATGGATGATGCAGAGCCTTCTCTTGGCAGCTGTATTTTACAGTTATTTAATTCAGACAGTGAAAAATCTTATTTTGAAGAATTTGATGTTTACCAACAGAAATTAAAATATATTTTTATGCTCAAATGATTTTGTTTTTACTTCAGTAATTAATGTCTGTGTCTTATATTTATATTGTTTAAGTTTTTAATTAAATATATCTTTAAACTATATTTTTTTCTTTGCAAAAGTATATTTGATTTTTATATACATTTATCATTATAATTTATAAATGTATATATGATATATACATTTGAATGATGAATATTGAATATGATGAATATTGTTACAAATTTATATATACTACGTGCTTTTATGTATTTTTATTTGGAATTTTAGGTGCTAGTTTTATTTTTTGAAATGTGGCCCTTACAGGGGTGTGGTGCTTCTGCGAATTTAAATTTTTCTGGAACAAATATTACATTAGGTGGCCCATACATAAATTTTTATGGTACATTAGGTTTTATTCAATAAAGCATATATTCAGGCAACAATTCTAATGATTTTTAATATATATTTTACAGATTTGAAATCTTTAGATTGTGTTTTCTTACTTGGCATTTTTTCCTGAATTCGTGATCTTTGAAATGCTTAAACTTCTACAGACATTTAAGAAAAGACTTAATATATATGGTGTTTCAGTGATCTTGTATCTGTTGCTTGGCTTCTACTATGCTTAATAGATCATCTTTATTATATAAATATATTGATATTTAATAGAACCTGCTTAAAAGAATTAGGGGTGGATTTTGAAATATATCAATTAGTTTTTCTGAAAAAAAAAAATTAAAAAGTGCATGCCTATGTAAAAATTTGCAATAATAATAATAAATTCTTGTTATATTTTTAATATTTCTTCTTTTAAAGATATTTTAAAATCCATCCCTAATTCTTTTAAGTAGATTCTATTAAACATCTGACAACCGAATTTTACTTATTGCTGGTCTGATTGACTTTTTAGTAGACCAGCAGATCCCCGAGGAATTCAAATGCTGGTTTGCAGTGTATGTAATGTAGTTTACATCACCTTTGTTGTATGAGTAATAGCAATATTGGACTGTTTTGTAAATACTTATTGAATAAAGTACATTAATTGATTAGAACATGCCTGTTTAGTTAGAATCCACTTTCTAGAATCAACAAAATAATGTTTTCACAGCAATATAAATATACAAACTTAAAACAATGTACAGCCTTTGCAGCAATATATTCAAATGAAATTTTTATACCAATTAATTTTATTTTTCAATACACCCATAATAATTTAAACATGCTAATAAGGAGTTTCTGATTATTCATAAAAAAATTATTTAAAGTGTAACAGAAAAAAACTGATACTTACAGTCCACAATCTTTCCATTCGCACATGTATTCCAGCTTTGTACTAGATAATGATGTTGAAGGTATTTGAGAAGGTAAATCAAGTGATGGGTTATCACTTGCAGAAGATAAACCAGAAAATGTTTTTGCTTCTCTTTCACTTGGAAACTCTACATTATGAACAGGCACTGCAACTGCTTTAGCAGTAGTGAGCTTTGGTGTTGTTCCTAAATTGTCTATCTGTGATGATTTTATTAAAAATGATGGAGTTTCTTGAAATGGTTTGGCATTTACATTGGCATTTGAAACTGTACATGGCACTGGGGTGGGTACTCTAAGAGTAGCTTCTAGTAATGGAGAGTTAGTATCAAGATGTGGTTTCTTTGCATCTGGCGATACAATCACTGTATCTGTATCACTGGACGGCCTTTTTAAACTGGCAATAGAAGTGGAGGGAGTTTCAGGGGCAGGCAGCTGTGTTTGATTTAATTGATTAGCACTATTTTTATTAGGAACAGCAACTAAATCAACAGATTCATCTATCTTTGGAACACTATTAAGAATTCGAAATTTAACATTAGGTGACTGAATATGAAGTTGTGGTTGATTCAAAGTAGGAGTAACAACAATGATTTGCTGACCTGTCCTTGCTAAAGTTGATGTGTTTGTAGTTATAACAGTCACAGTCGCTGTCGTTTCACAAGAGCCAGAATATGGTACTTGTGTATTGCATTCAGCATTAGTTCTGGATATTGCTTTAGAGGCACATTCTAAAGTCTTAGTAATATCTGATATTGAGGATAAATCAGAACCTTGATTAGAACTTTCAGGACTTTCAATGTGCAGTCTAACTACTCCTTTTTGATCAGGTTGTACCTCTATAGTGCCAGATAAAGTTGTCTGGCTAGAACATATTTGCATAAGATTTTCCCCATTAGAATGAAATGCTGTAGCAGGTAACATGCTTGAATTTAAAACAGTAGATGTGGTTGATGAATTTAATGTAGTTTCATATGTTATAACTGAATTTGTTGAAGAAAGGGATGATACTGATGGAGCTGTGGTAGAATTTTCTGAAGATGTTTCAACTTGAATTGAGTCCGATGATGATGATGTTGATAAAACAACTGAATTTAACTGTGGTGAAGACATGCGATTCACAGATGATACAGGAATTACATTTGAACTAAAGTTTGATTGCACATGAGTTATGGAAGGTTTAGACTCATTGGAGTTTATTTCAAAATCTACATTATTTATTACATTAGATACTTTTTCTCCATTTTGAATATTTGACTGAAAATCTTCAAATAAAGGAACTTTTCCTTTGTCTAAAAGACCATTTAAAAGAGGTGATTTTTTGCGAATTTTATCTCTTTGTAATAATTGTTGTGGTTTTGTAAATTCATTATTAGTCTGAGCATCTGTGTCACCTAAAACAGATTTGAGAATACTAGGTGGGGGAGAATTAATCTTTGGCAAATTATTTATAGATTGTGTTGCAACAGAAAGACCAATTTTAACATTATTATTAACAAAATTTACATTAGATTCATTTTTTTCCTTAGGAAGTATAAACCCATCTGATGACTGTTTAGATCTCATAACCAAGGAATTTCCATTTGATGAAGGTGAGTCACTAGTTTCACTATACATACATACCAAGGAATTCTCTTGGATTTGAGATAAACAGTTCTTCTCTAAATCATTATTTCTGTTCACATCTTTGGAAGAATGTAAAATATCACTTTTAAATGAAATAGAATTTTTATCACTGGAAGAATCACTGGGTATATGGTTTTGTATACAGTTAGATTGAGTTATTTGTATAGGATTTTTATTTGGTGATCTTTTCTTATCTTCATCTTGAGAACATATCTAACATAAGAAAAAAAAGATATATTAATATATAAACACAAAAATGTGTAATTACATCAGAGTTAATAAAAATGAATACAAGGAAGTTTAACTTTCTTTATGAAATATTTTATTTACTTTATTGTTTATTATTAAGGAAATACTTCTTTAAAATATGATATATAGAGGGTGTTCACATATTTTTGTAAATATTTTGGCTTTCAGTATGTATCATCTGCAGTATTAAAAATATTCTTTGCTTTAAATATTGCTAGAAAATAAACAATGGATCAAAAGTTATAATTCTGCACTTTCTGAAGAAAAATATTCTTATTCAATTATAAAAAAAAAAAAAATAAAAAAAAAGATGCGAAAAGCATGGGTTTAAAATTCTTACATGTAAAATAAGTGATATAATTAATAAAAAGGAAAGAAATGTCACAGTTTACATTTGACAGGGAAAAATGCAAAAAATGCATATCCAACAAAGGCATGCACACATCTTATTAAATCTAAAATCTCATTTTATGTTTTAAAAAGAAGTGCAACCCTCAAACAGCTATCGCAAAATCTTTAAATATCTCTGTAGGAATCATGAACGACATTATAAAACCTGATTTAAAGATAATAATAAAAAAAAAAGTTTATTGTCTAACACCAAAACATGTTTCTTAGCATAAGATTGGGCACATTTTTGTACTAAAATTATTTGTTGGTGAAAAATGAAAATATGTAGTTACAATTGATGAGACTTGTGTATACTTATCTAAATGCCACAGAAAATGATTGATTTAGTATAAAAAAAAAGGAGAAAAAGACTTAAAATGTTGGCTCAGAGAAAACAAAGAATGTTTTGCTAAAGGTTTTATGGTTATTATTGGATTCTCTTAAAACGGAAAATTTAAAATAAAGAAAGTAGAAAAAAATGTCAAAATTAACTCTGATTACTATCAGAAATATGTTTTAACACCTATTTTTAAAGGAGAAATTTTATTCCTTTAAACAAACAATTTTCACTATGTTAAGATCTACCAGGACAAGGCTACAAGCCACACCTCTAAATCAACTGCTCGTTTTTTTTTTTTTTTTTTTTTTTTTTTTTTTTTTATGAAAAATGAAACATTAATTAAAGCTATTCCCTTTAAATGCATCCTACCCTGCAAGTCCCCTGACATTTCGGATATGGATTACTATGCATTTGGACTTTTAAAACAAGCTCTTTATAAGCAGCATCCAGAAACATTTGATGTACTCTACAAGATTGTAGAGGAGAAGTGGAACAAAATCAACCTTGACAATTCAAGAAATATTTTGTTTTCTTGGAAGTAAAGATGTAATATCATAGTTCAATAAAAGGGCTATCAGATTAAACATATAAGAAAGTAAAATTCTTATGTTCATTCATGTATATATATTTGCAAAATCATTACAAAAAATTGTGAACAACACCCTTTGTATGTTATGTTTTTAGATAGTTTATATTGCATTGTTTCATTTTAAGTATTTTTAGATAATATAGAAAGCCTGATAAAACTTACTCATTAATTTTTAAGAAAGCAAATTTTTTAATATGCAAAATACTATTGCTACATCTTTTTGTTGAATTATTTTTATTGTGTTATAAAAGTAATTTAACAATAAGATGCCTATTTAATATCTCCTTAAAACAATAATTGTATCTAAAAGTAATAGGATATTAAGAGTGACATACATTACTCCAGAAAAATGCACTAAAATACTATTGTTGAATAATAATGAATGCAAATACTAATAGATGCTTTATAAATAAAAATAAATAAAAATGGGTAATAAGTACAAAACTTTGAATAAACACCATAAAATGCAAGAACTTACAACAATTGTTTTAAGTTGAAAGAAGACACGAACCTTCATCAGGTGAACAAAGCGGCAATGAATGGTGCTTTTTTATAATGTACATTAAGGTTTTCTGCACCTGTATCTACTTTTTTCACCTGATGAAGGATCATACTTAATTATTTTGACCTGAAAAAATTGATGTATGTTTTTGCAATTTATGGTATTTTCATTACAAAGTTTTCACTTATCAATAAACATTATTCTCACTCAGTCAAATCATAAGACTTATGTAAAACAAACAGAAAACTTACAGTTTATGTCCTTTTATAATAATAAAAATAACTAGATTATATAAGATGAATATGAAATAAACTTTAAATATATATATATAACATAATATTTCAGTTTAAAAAGTAAAAAGACGAAGGAGACACAAAACATAAATTTATATTTAAAATAAATATCAAAATTTCTTAACAATATTAAAATAAAATGACTAAAAAGGCCTACCCGAAGTTTCACGTGAGATCGTTTGTTGCATCGCCGCAACATTTTCAAACGTCCTTACATTGCGCTCTTCGATGATGAAACTGATGTTACTTCTTCGCCTTGATCTTTAGGTCTCAACAGGTGGCACCACTTCTGGTCTAAGCTAATTATAGGATAATTCTTGTTGCAACTGCAATTACTTGTAAAAATTTTGATTGTTTCCCGATTCAGTGCATGTCCCTATGGAATCACCCATTTCCGGTATAATTCCAAAATTAAAACTAAGAACAAACTATATTTAAAACTTTTAAGAAGCTCCAGTGAAACATAACTCAAAAATGAATTGAATGAAATCACCAAAATAGCTCTTAAAGCAGGTTATAGAAAAATTTAGTCCATAAATTATATAAAAAACGTATTAAAAAACTTAATTATATTGACAATGAGCAAAAAGATAAACTAAAACATACCACTGCAATATCATACAATAAAGGTGCTGCCATAAAAATCAAAAATGAAGTCTCTAAATTCAATATTAATGTTCCCATTAAACCAAATCCAAACATTTTTCAGAGAATCTGAGTGATAAAGATGAAGTAAATCTGTTGGAAACTGCAGGAATACATGAAATTAAATATACAACGAAAGACAATAGAGAAGGTAGCTACATAGGAATTAAGAGGAAAATAAGAAGTAGAATAAAGGAACACCTTGCTGACAAAGTTTAATAAAACAATCGCTGCCCTAACTAAGATCCATAAAAACAACGAAATAAAAATAGATTTTGAGAATGTTAAAACACTAGCAAATTACAAAAATCATATTTGCATGCTAAATCGGGAAACAATCAAAATTTTTACAAGTAACTGCAGTTGCAACAAGAATGATCCTATAAAAAGCTTAAACCAGAAGTAGTGCCACCGACTGAGACCTGAAGATCAAAGTGTAGAAGAAACATCAATTTGTTAGCAAACAGCAAAATGCAAGGACGTTTGAAAATGTTACAGCGTCACAATGAAAGATTGAATGTGAAACTTTGGGTAGGACTTTTTAGTCATTTTATTTTAATAAATTTATATACTATGCATTAATTATAGTGTATTTGTTCATTTATCAGAAGTAAATTAATCAGAATGACAAGGGAACACGAAAAACTAGAAATATTGAACAAGTTTTGTAATTAATGCTTAAAATTAGATAAATTTGTATTATTTTTCTCTTTCAATTTGCATTGGTAAAAGTTTGTCTATATTAATCTATAAAGAGGACAAGTCTCTTTGTAGGTAGAGAGTAATTTCGGAAACAACTGAACTGATTTTAAAAATTACTTCATTAGTAAAAAGCTACACTATCCCTGAAAGTTATAGGCTAATTATAAAATTGAGATAAAGCTTTAGAGTTATTAATTTCCCATGGTAGGGCCAAAAATGAAAAAAAAAAAGATAGAACAGCTTTAATATAAGGATTCTTTGTTGACTTTTGAAATTTGGTGCCTAAATAGCTCTGATAATTTTCACAAAGAACTTATCTTTCATGATTGTGATAGTTGTTTTAATTCTAGCTGTGCATTGAAAACATAAGTTAGAAATATAAACAGAATAAAAAATATTGATAAAAAAACAACTAAAAAACAAAATAATACAATTAAAGTAAGTACTAGACAATTTTAACAAGAAATTAGGCCGAAAAAAATTCATCACCAAAATGGCAACAAAAAGTTTCACAGGATAGTGAAGCAATTGGCAAGGGGATCCTTTATTAAAGATGTACCAAAAGGGTTTATACACTCATTTTTTTTTTCCCCACATAAAATAAAAGATTTATTTACATGTGAATAATAATTAAAACATAAAAATTAAAATTGAACTCTCTCTCTTTCTTCATCTCTCTCTTTTTTAGGACCACAGTCCCATTTCTTTCAGATGGGAAAAAGTGTCAGCACCATTTGGGGTAGACCACATTCAATTTTGCATTCCAAGAAACACAGTCAGGGTTCCCACTCTTAAAAAAAAAAAAAAAAATTCAAGGACTTTTTAAGGCTCATTTGAAATTTTTCAAGGACTATGGGAGAAAATCGCAGAATGCTAGGCATATACACAAAACTTTTGTAAATCACAGAACACTTTTATTAGTATTATGTTTTTTATAAATAGAATAATAACTTTGCCTGTTTTCACAATACATTTTTGATGGATTGACCAAATTAACTTTTACAAAAGTCAAAAAATGATTTGTTTAGGATTTGGAATCATTCATTATGATTATTCCAAAGTTCTTAGGTTTGAGTTCTGGTCTGGTCACCTTCTGCTCAATACTAATGACTAGTCTACCAAACAGGTATGAGATTGACAAATAAGCTGAAACTATATGCAAAAGCAAGATAATGAAATGAGAATTTTATGACAAAATGCATTATATTAGACAGTAGCATGTGCATTGTGGAGATGGAGATAGTTTAGCCTTGATCGAGCGTTTGCTAGAGTGGAAAATTCAAGGATTTTCAAGGACTTTACACGAAATTCAAGTACTTTCAAGGGCCCTTATCCTGACAGTATATATAAGTTTATAAATATGTAAAGTGGGAAAGTCTGAGCCCAAAAACAGAGCTTGGTATCAAATTAAATTCTGTAAAAGAAAATTTCTTTTATTATGACTGATCATTATATAATCCATTTTGTATATTGATTTATAGATTTAAAATATTGTGTTGTGCAGGGTGCCTAGACAAGACATTGCCACAGGTAGTGGCAGTCTAGTTTCAGTATAATGAGATCCGAGAAGACTCTGTTGATGTTGAAACCATTGGGAACCTTAGCTGAGGTTTGTGTGCAAATTTGTTTCTTCCTTGAAAGCGCATCCACAAAAGGTGCAGCTGCAGGCAGAAGGGATCCGGTTTGGCAGAGTCTGGGTGTGGAAGGTACTGCTAAATGCAGAGCAGAAGAGATCTTATTTGAGAGTATTGTGCGAGTTCATTTTGCTCTTCACGCAGCAGTGTGCCCAGTAACGCTCTGCTTAGGTTGATTTGTGAAATCTTACATAAAATTGAAATATTATTTAATTTTCATCATCAGATATAATAAAGATATCATTTTAAATATAAATACTGCTTTTAATTATAAAAGTAAAAAATAAAAATCATACCTCCATTTGAATATCTCTTTGAACACCATTAAGACGAGCATTAGAAGTCAATATATTTTTCTTAATTATTTTTGGTTGTATCTTGGATGTGACTATAGGAGTTCTTATCATTCGGGGAGTAGAGGTAAATATTCTCCCTTTGTTAGGAAATATTCGAGCTTGAAAAGGAGTTCTTATTTGTGCATTAGTTACTCCAGATAAAGCAGACGGTCTGATACATCTTATTACTGAATTTGGTGGACGAATAAGTCTTGGATTAAATGAATTTCCTTTCTCAGAGTAAATAACCATTTTTGATACATTTTGAGGCACACTTTGCCGGTGCAAATTTCTTTGTTGCACTTTATTTGCCAAAAGGCTTTTGATTAAAGTACTTGAACCTGAAGTAGTTGGAATTGCTGATGTTGTAACAATTGAACTTTGCTGAAAAGAATTAGGCACAGGAGAAGAAGAAATATTCTTTTGTCCATTTTGAACACACTGAATAGGTCGTTTTAATGGTGGTGTTGACCCACCACTTCTTGGAGGAGCAGATAATTGAGCTTTAAGGATTGGACTATGTGATTGTTTCTCACTAGACTTTTTTTTAACAGGTGTAATTGGAGGAACTGTAAAATTTAAAAAAAAAAAAAAAAAATAAGCAAATAAATAAATTGTTGAGAAGACATAAACTGTACATCTAATCTATCTCAAAGAGCAAAATTAAATAATAATAATAATAATAATAATAATAATAATCTCCAAAATATACAATGAATGAGGTTAGAAAACTATCAATTAATTAAAATTAGATAAAAAATAATACTAATTTCTAAACATCATATAAATAAAGAGAAAATATTATATTATATATATATATATATACACACAATGTTTTCATAACAAAAAAAGAAAAGAAATATTTAACACTACATTTTCAGAGCTGCCAACCTCATGACTAAAAATTTAGGAGCAAGAGACTTAAACAATCAGAGCAACTATTATGATCTGAAAATTTTAAATAAGATTTCCATATATAATCTACATTTATACAGTCTTAATATAGATTTCTTTAAATCAATTAGGGGGAGGGGGGGGATAGTGGATCGAAGTATAGGCAGAGGTGAACATTGGAACGTTGTGGTACTATTATTACCTATGTATGATGTTTTTGTCACATTTCAATTTGATTATGTATATATGTATGATACTAAAAGCGATTCCATGTTTTTTTAACCCTTTATAAGGCCACGGGAATATTTTCCCCACCAAATTCCTTACCTTTTTATTCAATTGGCCCATTTTTTTTTTTTTTTTTTAAATAATGATTCCTGTGTATCATTTCTCTAGAAAAGCATCAGTATGAATATTACTTTGATAATACTGGTACGAAATAAATAAAAAAAAGTAGCCATTTGTGAAATCCTGCTTATACTAATACAATGGATTGCGAGAAGTATGTTACTGACTAACAGAATAAGATGTCTGAAGTAAAATTAATTATTTCTAATAAGTTAAATGATTTTTTTTTTTTTTTTTTACATCAATTTTTATTAGTGAAAATAGTTTAATGTATCATTTGAGGAAAAAATGGTTTTATAAAGGGGTTAATCATATTTTTCTGCTGCAAATAGCTATTTAGAAACATACCTGGGAAAAAAACAAATGTTGTAAAAAAGAAGAGACAAAAAGAAAATAAATAAAAATTTCGTGAAGAAAATCTATATTTGTAATACATTAAATTTAGCACACAATGTTAAATATATCATCATATTACTGCTTCTTTTTTTTTTCTTTCATTTTAATGTAGTTTTTCAAAAGAAAACCTATGCAAGTATTTACTGACAAACTCTATGAAAAAATTCACATTTGTCTTTATTTGACGTCTTTATTACACAGGAACTTTTACTTTAAATTTATTTTTTGATTCTCAAGAATGAATCAACAATTGTTTACAAATTTAATGGATTATGTATGGGAAATGAGTACGCTGTAATTTAAAAATTTCAGCTCTTAGAACTTCAAAACTAATAGTTTTTAAAAAGTTATTCATTATTCTTTAATATTAGACTCTTAAAAATAAAAGCAATCAAATGATATCGCATTGTGAAACTTTGCAATGTAATATTTTTAAATCTAATAACTTGATGTATATAGTGTCCTCACAAAAAATGAACAGGTTTTAGAGCTCTTTCAAAAAAGGACAACATCTATGCAGTATCTTTTTAAAAAATTCACCCGTTTTTACTAGAAAAAAAAAAAAAAAAAAGGCCGATTTTCATCATAGTAGTTAAATCTAGACCAATCAAAAATAGGAGTGGTCTGCTCGGATGTGTTCCGCCGACTAACTCTTTGCTTTATTTATATAGATAATATTTAATTTTAACATTTAAGAATTTAACATTAAACACTTACTTAATTTTAACTTTTTATGACATGCCACAGCAATTATTTACACTTTCCCCCTTTTTTGGGTCCAACGGTACTTTTCAGTACCATTAAAGTAAAATTAATTATTTCATTAAATATTAAAAAAAATAAGAACTAATTTCTGATTTATTAAATCTATTTTAATCATCTAATTTCTATAACATTTTCACTATAAAAATTTTAATATATTTTGTCATTAATGAATACAGTTATTTAGATAAATTTAGATTGATAATTTGAGGGTAAACTGTATTAAAATTTATTTTTCTCTAAAAGCGGGTGTTTGTGGGCAAAATCCTTTTTACAGATTAAAATGTATACTTTTGGGAGTAGTAAACTGTGTTTGAAATTTTGGACCAAAAAAAGGTGCACAACTTCTAAATTTAATTTTGTTGTTAATTTTATATTCAGATTTCATGTGCAAATCGCAACATTAAAAAACAAACAAAATGCTGACAGAAGTACTTTAAACTTTTATTAAAACATTATTAAAAAGTCATTGAAATTCATCGAAAAATCTTATTTCTGAAAGTTGTCGTTTCGAACTTACATATATATAATAAAACTTTGTGTAATTGTAGAAATAACCATATATTTGCATTTCTTAGACATTCTTTTAAATTATTTCACTGCAAAATATCAGTTACTTAGAGATTGATTTTTGGGCCTATGTTCGTATTTTAACATCGTTTGATCCACTGTGGCGTGGGCGGGGTGGGTTAAAAAAAATACATGATTGAGAAGTAATTTTACTTCTTTATAGGTTTTTATGTCTAATAAAGCAAGTTTAAAATGAATACTGACATTTATTTTGTGATGGGAGAAAGATTGGGTAACAAATAGCTTCCGCAAAGCTAATTGCTAGTTGGAAATATTTAGTTACGAAAGATATTCACAACTTCTTAAAAAACAGAAGAAATCGATTTAATATCAGAAGCCGGAAGATTAACTTAAAAATCAGAAAACTTGGCAGCTACTTGTAAAAGTGAAAATAACAAACAAAGAAATGTCAAGTTTGAAAACTCTGAGTTTTCCAATAATTTTCAGATTAATGGAGCACGCCGATAAAAATCAGAGAATCTTTGATTAAATCGGAGTGCTTGGCAGTTATGCATTTTAAATTAATAGATAATATAAATAATACAAAATATCTCATAAGATACAAATTGACAAATACTTGAATAAATGTCATGTGATTACATGTTAGAGCAATAACAAAAATTTAAATCTAAAATTAAGCCAAATTTTATACTTACACTTTTTGAAGAGAAAAGGAAACCATGCTTATCAAAGAATAAAACAAAAATTATGTTTTGTTATGCAATAAAACTTCCATATTAAAATGCAAATTTGATGCTAGGTCATTTTTTTTTTTCCTTTTAATAATAACTATGACATTATTACCTGTGAACAATTTGTTTTGGAATAAAATGTTGAATAATAATAAAAATAATAATGCATAGACAAAAATTATGCATCATACCTTTGCGTTTAGTATTGATATTTTTAGTGACAGGTGGCCCAGTTTGTGTTGTGTTGACTAATCTTCTAAGTCCATCATGATGTAAAACTGTAACCCCATTTTCAGATTCAACTTTTTTTACAGTGCAAGAAGGAAAGGTATTTCTAAATGAAACAGGGAAAAAATTCCTTTTTAAATACTAGTTTATTTTTTAAATGTACAACCAACTTATACTAAATTGCTCTTTAATATAAATTGACAGTTCTTAATTTAACCAACATTCATTTATGATACAGTTTAAAAAGATTCATAGATTTGTTTCTATGTTAAAGATTATATGTCACCTGTTGTTGTTTTAAGTAATTTTCATATTATTTTATTAAAATTCATTGAAATATGAATATTGCACTTTAGTACATTCTTAAAAGTTCTCTAATAAAAATAATGACAACTTATAGTAGCAGTAAAATATACAAAAATGCTGGTGTTGAAGGAAAAAGAATGAAAACTTTGTAAACAAACAACAAAAATTATAAAAACATATATCAACAGTTTTGAATAAAAAAAAGTAGGCACAGGTGTAACAGAAAAGCTCTATTAGTATAACAGTGATGCATACATTGATAAAATTAGATATAGGGTATGACTGAATATATTATTGTCACCACGTAATCCTTTTAGATAAATCCTGTTTATGCAAATAGCATCCTATTCCTGCTGAACATATCTGCAGAGAATCATCAAGGAAAATGAGCATTGCCAGTTCATATTTTTAATTATGATACAGACCACACCCACCACTTGGTATGATGGTATGGAAAACTAGCTCTAGTAGGTGTGCAGGTTGTACATGTACATCATACAAAGGTGCCAAAGCAAGAGAAAGAGAAGTACCAAAAAAGAGGAATACAAAAGAACAAAAGTAATATGCGACTTTTTATCATGTAAATATTTCTTAAAAGTAAGAGTCATGTCAGCATGATGATATAGTGACAGATGTCACCTAACCATCAACAATTGCCACTATAGGAAAATTTAGAATTTATATTTCAAACAAGTTTTTAACACCAATTTTCATGGTTTCATTGATAATGGCTCAATAATGGACTATTTTTAATATCTTCAAGTTTCTGCACCAGTGTTACTTTGAATCACATATATTGCATTATTGATTTCACATTGCACTTGTGCCTTTTTTATTTGCCTAATAAAGAGTTATGCCTAATTCTTTTTGACCTGAAACAAACTTTTTTTATTTATTTTACTTATTTAATTACCGTAATTTCGTGTATATAACCCGCGGGTAATCTATTAAAAAAACTTGACTTTGTATGTCCCGTGGGCTATCATCCGGTGCGGGGTATCTTTCGCGAATAAGAAAAAAATCAAAGCATTTCTAGTGAAAGTAGCTGAATAGGTAATAAATGCTTGAGACTCTATTACTATAAAAATAATAAAATCTGGATTCAAAATGTCTGGATTATTAACACTCATGACCGGCATACTCTTTACTTTTCTAAAAACTGATTACCAGGGAATATTGAAGTAAACTCAAGATAGTAGCTACAAACTTTTTATGTTTAAATGTGCATAAAAAATAACATATGTTTTAAAATGTTATTTTTGTAATTATCTGAAGTTGATTAGTCATATAATATTAGAACGAACCTATAATACTATCGAAGAATTAATACCCTAATAACACTATATAAATAATACTAAAGTATCGTTACCATAAAAATTCTTTAAATGACGTAAATTCACGTCATCTGTAACCAGGAACATAATCTGAAAGACGCGAATTTACGTCAGCGGCAACTATAGCTATAGAAAAATAAATGACGTGAATTCACGTCAGCAGTAGTGATTATGTTAACGTATAATGACGATGAAATTGAGGACAGTGAAAAAGGAACTTGATGAAGAGGATAATAAGGATGATGAAGGCAAACTGTCCCAAACAATATTGCCACATTTTAATTCTGATACGAAAGAATCTGAATTCGATGGATTTGAATGAATTTTGAAAATAAATTTATTATTAATTTATAATTTTCTTATAAATTAAATAAAGGGGTTAATCATTAGAAGTTACTCCAGTTTATGGTAATTTATATAGAGAGAAAGATTAATAATAAGTTATGATTATTTGCTCTTTCATTATAGGTAAGTAAATTTATTTGTTTATTATTTATATTCGGATATTTATTATTTGTATCCTTTCCTAGTTATTATTATAATAGCAATTAGTATTGAAATTACAAAATGCGATTGCCGACCATGTGTTTTTAGAAGTGTAGGGTATCTTCTATTGCGGGGTATCTTTTGGTTATAATTATTTTTAGATAAAATTTTTATGCTGCGGGTTATCTTCTGCCGCAGGTTATATACGCGAAATTACGGTATTTATTTAGCACTTGTTTCTCTCATCTTTCAATAGCAGTTTCTTGATTCATTTTATTGCAAGTTTTTAAAAACCTGTCTTACATAATATTTATCTTTGGATGGATACATAGCAAATATAAAAAATAACAACAAAAATTAAGCTTCTATCACAGTTATTTTTTAGTAGTAATTAAAGTTTTATGATACCTCTCTTATATATAATTTTTTTCATATTGTTAACATTTTATATTTTTTATCACTAAATCATAATCAAGGTGGTCTTTTAAACAGTTAATTTTTATTGTTGATGTTAAGGGCTACCTATAAGAGCATTAAAATAAGGAGTAACAGTACTCTGCAACCTTGTAGTTTGTATTATATATACACATATACTGATAGCAATATACCAGTAATGCATGAAACAACAATTCAAATGTCAGGAATAAATTCAAAAGATTGTTATTAAGAAAAATTGAAAGCAAACATATGAAAAATGACAAAAGTTCTAAATACTCACTAGATAATGATACTTAATAATATCTAGAGGATATATGTATTTATTTATACACACATACACATGTAATTAAACAGTAGGTTCTTTCCCTAACAGCACACTTATCCATAGTACATCCTGAGGATGTCCCTTAGATGTACTTTCATCCACAGGTTATCCTGAGGATGTCTTGTGGATGAGATGTGCTGTTAGAGTTATAACTATCCAACATAGCAAATGAAGTGATATGCTGTAGCACATAATTGGTTCCTGAAAATGTATGCAAATGTTGAATGTTTGAAAGTAGAGAAATGGGGGGGGGGGGTAGAAAGAAACATGATAAATCATATTTTCAAATAATTATTTAATAATAATATTGTTTATTTATATCTCAGAAATAATTAAATGAATATGAAGTTTTTAAAGTCTTTCATACATTTTCTTTATAAACTTGCCAAAAATAGATGAATATCACCATTTAAAAAAAAAAAAAAAAAAAAGATGAAGAATTCTATAACATACTGTGTCTTTCTCAGTCACCCTACATATTTGAGATATACATTCTTCACTAGAATACATTCTTTTGTGATAGTAAAACATTTGTCAAAATGCACGAAGACTTCACTCAGTTATCAGCTCTTCCTAACTTTCATTGTATACTTTAAATTTCTGTCATTTAGTTAATATTTGTTTGATAGAAGTACTGAGTAAGATTGAATAAACTCAAAACATTTTCATTGTTGACATCAAAATTTAGTTCTTTCATTAGGTTAAGTTTTTTATCTATCTAGAGCTTCTTTAGAATTTATAAAATCGTGCATAAAATCAAACTTTTTATATATCAACAAAAATCTTTAAAAAAATTAAATGTTTGGATATTCAAAATAGCAAATTGTTCCAAAATCAAATGTCAAATTTCAAAGACCACTTGTATTCTTTGATTTCTTTCTGATAAAAAGAATGAAAATAGCTCATGATTAGAAATTGCAATAAAAATACAAATCTTGTAAAATTTAGGTAATTTTTTTTTCTACATTACAAGTTTTTTTCTAGACTATTAACTGCTTATAAAGAAATCACCATTTTTGTTACTTATGTGGAAGTAATCTTTTAATAAAAAAGAAAGAATATTTCAGACTTATAGTATAATACAGAAAGTATATTATAAGTTAAAAATAAGATTCTACCACAAAAATCTTGCTTAAATTATTTAAAAAGAATAACTTACTTTACACAACCAGCAAACACATTTGCATTCACAACCCCTTTTCTTCCAGCCTTGCCACAATAACTTACATATTCAGCATAAATTTCATTTCTTGGCAGTGAAAAACCAGGTGAAATTTCAAACATTGATTTTAACCTGAAATAAGAATAATTGTTTATTAAAAATTAGAAAATCACTGCAAACAAAATATAGTTATAACATACAAACATAAATGTGACATTAGAACATTCACACATGCCATTTATTATTTGGTTTTTTAGGCTATAAGCAAGTAATTTTACTTGCAGCAAATGTAGGGATGAGTACACATTTTGCTTAAAATATGATCCTTATATAAATCTCAAAATAATTTTGATATAGTACTTGGAATTAAGATATAACAATAATAACAATAAATGATTATCTATTTTGTTTACCAGTTAATTGTAAATGTTTCAGAATCAATATCACTTGAAACTGGTACAACTGGAGCAGGTGCTGAAATTGCAGATTTCTCAGGTGAACTGGTGGTAACTAAAAAAAAAAAAAAAAAAAAAAAAAACAGAAGCTTACTATGTTAAACTTAAGAATAAGTAAATAAACAAACACATTCAATTTAATAAATTACTAAAATTCTGCATTATCATATACAATATAACTTAATTTTCAAATTATCTGATTTGTATATAATTATTTTAAGATATTTAAAATTTAACTTCATTTTTTCCATGAAAAAGCAGCATCAGTAAAAATATGAAAATTTATTTTCCCAATAAATACAAAATAATAATTGAACCGTAATTATGAAATTTCTATAGAAAAATATAATCAAAAATTAATTACATTTTACAACATTTGTATACATAGGACAGAGTTTCTCAAAGGTATATTTGTTAATTTTTATCTCTTCCTGGTGTCATTGAAACAAAATAAGATGTTGTCCTCTTTTATGTTTCCTTTCAGTGGTAAGGTTTGGGTCTCCAACTAGAAATTTTATCTTGGAGTCATCTCAGTTACTAGGATGAATTTAGGAAAAAAGGCAATACAGAAAATGGTAATAAAATAAATGGCAATACACCCCCCCCCCCAAAAAAAAAAAAAAAAAAAAAGTGGCAATGATAAATATAGTACAGCTAAGTGAATTTAACCCAATGTTTTGGCTATGGCCTTGAATAAGAGGGTTCTTTGAAAGGAGTTACATATGAAAAGTGGTCAATTCACATCAAGAGTTAAACAATATTACCTGTTCTCACAAAACATGGTCCTTAACAGAGATATGTATTTGCACATGGGCAACATGAAATGAGGTAAATCAGTATTAAAGCCAAAAAGGAAATTTTGGGAGAGAAAAATTGACCCTTATAGGAGGTGGCCCTTAAATAAAGGTGGACTTTTAGGGAGGTTTTTGATTGTTGATGTTTACTTAAATATGACAGATAATTATTTACCATAATTTTGCATGTATAGTCTGCATATGAAGTTTAATGTAAGAATTATTTAAAAAAACATCAGATTGTCCGCACTACCATAAAGTCTGCAGGAGAAATATATAACACCAAGAAAACAGCAAGTAAAACACTATTATCTAGTTTTATATGAAAATATTAAACCATTCCTACTATTAAAATAAATAGTATAAACAAAAAAAGTACTTGTTATTAATAAACCATATTTTAAAAATCACACAGTATAAATTAATTAATCATACATTAGGAGAATCCTTAAAGGTTGATGTTTACTATCAGAATTCCCGGTTGAATGGTTGAGTCACTGAGTGAGTTTTACTTTCTCACTAGAAATGCACTATGGGTAATTGGTGATGGTCCAGGATTCAGCACTAGGAAATATTTTTTGGAAGACTATCTCAAAGTTTGTCATTAGTATTGCTCAGCAGTAAAACTTTGATGATATTTTGCTAACATAGTTTAAAAAATAACAGTACAGGTATATTGAGCAACGTGCTATCCTAATAGTGATCTTTTTCTCTATGCTCCATGGTTCGCTACTTAAACGATACATTTTTTTTTTTGTCTCATTCTCTTATTTACATTTATATTTGATCATTAGAGTCAGCAGTTTGTATTAGCTTGTTTAATTCCAATTTTGAAAATTTGAACTGTGAATAACTAGCAGATAATCCGTACCACCATATAGTCCACTGGTGAAAAACTTTGCTTTTTTGACACACATAGACCATGGACTATATACGCAAAATTATGGTAAATTGATTTTACTTGAAAAAGTTATTCAGTCATTCCAAATATGAATTTAAGTTTTACTTTAATTTTAGTTTTGTGCATGTCAATGCTTTTCTTTTCTTTTTTTTTTTTTTTTTTTGGGGGGGGGGAGCTTTAGCTCCTAGACCCCCCCTCCCCTTGGATCAGCCACTGCATTATAAATGCAAAAATAAACAAATTCACATATTACAGTTCCAGTAGTGTTAAGCATATCATTATTAGTACAGAATAACAAGATGGATTATTATTCCTCAATGTAAAAAAACTAAATTAACAAAAGTATAAAAAGTGGCTGTTTTGGGGTAAGCAGATGATATGAACAATGAAACTGCAAAGTTCTTATGATAAAAGGTAGTCAAGGAAATTTTTCAGTACCCCAATCTAACTTACTGTTTTTATTTAATAAGTAAATAGGATATTTTTATCAAGAAAATTTATAATCTGTAACATATTATTAATGTTGTGTAGAGAAATGTCAATTAACAGGATAGTGTATCATTAACATAGCCAATCCAAAATAGAAGAGGTGTTTTACAAAGAGAGAATTTTTTAAATAATGCATGTAAATGTCTGTGATAATTGGTGAGAGTTCATAGCTAAACCTTCCAATAGTTCCTAAGTTCATGACTAAACCTTCCAATTGTTGGTCAAATTTTCCTTGAAAATTTTATCAACAACTGTAAAGTTTAAAAAGAACAAATATGGGAAAGAGAAAGTAAATCTTCAATTAAAAAAAAAAAAAAAATGTGATAATATTTTGGTCACCTTGCACAAAAACATTTATTTACAGAATCTATATTTTTATAAGTAAAAACTTTAATGAGAAAGAATTTTACCATCTTTATCTTCATGTTCAGAATCTGGATCTGCAGGAACTAATGTCTCAACAATTTTCATATTAATATGCCCAGACGGACCGTAATTGTTTGGTTCCAAAGTAAGTAAACTGACTAGAACTCCTAAAACAATTTAGATTTAACATTTTAATCAGAAAAAAATATGCACTGTACACTTTAAAAACTTAGGAAAAATAAATAAACCCTTTTATTATTTAAAAAAAAAAAAATAGTTAATTTAAAATACTATATATATTCTGATAAAATATACCATGACAATATGAAAGACTCATTAAAAGAAAAAGTTTCAAAATACAAAGTTTAAATTATAGAGGAAATACAAAATCAAAATAAACTGAAGTATTTATAGCTATTATTAATAAGCAAGTATAAAAAGTTATTAATTCTCTGTTAAGTAAAATTTACTATAGCAAAATTAGATACTGAACTACAGATATTAATGCTAAAGAATTAATAAAATATTTTAGGAGTTAAAAAATAGAACAAAACAGTCAGAACAGAAGAATGAAAATACAGGAATGTGTGTGTATTGGAGGAGGGGGGGGGGAGAAAGAATTTGAAAGTTATTAAAAAATAAATTTTGAAATAAAAATGAGACTTTATAATAATGCAGAGAAAGGATTATTAAATAAAATATTAATTTTGCTATTAAATACAGTTTTACAATGCTAATGTAGAAATTTAGATTTAAATAAGTAATAGATATTTTCCTCAAATAGATCACCACCACCATTGTTAAGTTCATAAATAGTTCTGAGCCCTTTAATAATGAATGGAGTAAATTTAACTTTTTTGGAAGGAGTGCTACAAAAGCACAGCAAGTATAAAATGTTGTCCCACAATGAGCACTGAGTTTCAGCATCAGGAAGAAAGTGTCTGAAGAATATGAATGCCACATTTTGATGTAGAATTTATTTTTTAAATACCATATAAGGCATTTCATATCTATTGGAAAACATAGAATGTAATAGAAAAAGGGGGGTGTTAATTTTCATTTGCTTGTCAGATATCAAAATCAAGTCCAATATATACTTCAGCTTAATGTAAACAAACATCACAGAAATTTCATTTCAGATTTGATTCTATTGTGCAGGAGAGTGGAATTTATTATCTTCTTTTATAATTTCAACAAAAAGGTCTTTGAAAGCAATAATTTGTTAAATAATGATTTTGCCTTTTGTTGGAATAGGGTTGTATAAACCCTTTTTTAAAGACATAAATTCATAAGTTCTTTTTACTGTGCATACATTACTTAACTGTATATTCTATTGCACAAATATTTTTAATATAATATGAAAATGCTAAAATGCTTAGCAAAAGAGAATATGTAAAATTTATTTATCAATAATTATGAAAAATAGAATAAATCTTTTTCTTCAATTAATTTTGAGCAATTTTAATTTTTCGGTAGTTTTTTTTTTTTTTTTTTTTTTTTTAAGTAAAAAGTTAAATAAATAAATAAATAAAAATTTTAATACACCACACACAATTAAAAAGGCATATATGTAATTTTCAAGAATTAACATATTTCAGGTAAAACTATTTTCTATTTATTTACTTATTATTTTTCATTTATTTATTTTATTTTAAGCTAGACATAGCTACTAAAACACTCTCATCTTTTGAAACATGTAAGGAGCAGAAATGAGAAGCATCTCCTCCTATGACGAAAGGAAAAGTAATGCAGTGTGTGCTTAGTCTAGAAAGAGTTAATCTAAATAAACATTTAACAGAAAAAAAAAAAAAATAATAATAATTGCTAATGTTCAAACAAGTCTATTTAAGATTATTATGCAAGCATTAATTACAATACTAAACAATTATACTTTTTGCAATACAACTTTTAAAACTAATTAAATTATAAGCACATACATTTCACATCAAAAATATAATTTTTTGTTCCATAATCTTAAGCTCTGTTGATCTATATTATTAAACTATCTGGGTGTGTAATCTATCTGTAATCTTAATTACAAAAATGAGGTTTATTTAAATAAAAATGAAATATTTTTAATGAAAATTTACAATAGCTACATAATATAAAATTGTTAATTTATTAATTTATTAATTAAATTAAAATACATACATTTTTATAAGGTATACCTTGTATAAGGAAGTATAGTAATCCCAATTTGTGAAATGGATTTTGTGTCTTGCATAGCTCAAAAACGAATGATCATAGAATGTCCAAATTTATATTTGTAACTGTCATGATGTTGTACCCTGCAATTTTGGTCTTAATATGAGCTCCCGTTTTAGAGATATCTACGATTTTATAAAAATTTTCGAGACATCTGTAAGTATGTGTATGTGTGTGTATATCGCATAACTCAAAAACGATTGGGCATAGAACGTTGCAATTTGGTATATAGGTTTGTTATAACATCTACTTGTGCCCCCTCCCTTTTTGGTCTATATGCAACTTTCCATTTTTGAGATATTTATGAAAATTATATTCATAATGACCAAAAATGCAAAGGTTTCGACCATTATATATGACCTACCATCATAGAGATTTCAAAAGAAGCTACTGACAAAGTCCGTACTGAAATTGTTATGAAAGTTGTTGACATTTTTGCATGTAAAAAGTTATTCTTAAAGACATAAACAGGTTCTAGTCAAAAAATGCATTTTATTTAATGAATATTCAGCCCGTAAATAGAGCCCATAATTACATATATTTTTTTAAGTTGTCATTATTTTTTGTGTGTAGAAAGGAATTTTCCAGTACATAAGCAGGTTCTAGTCAATGAATACACTTTATTCATATTCAGTCCTTAATGATATTAATATGAATGTTGTCAACCATTTTGCATGTAGGAAGTACATAAGCAGATTCTAGTTGATGAACGCACTTTATTTAATGAATATTCAGCTTGTAGATATAGTCTGTAGTGATATCGTCAGGAAAGTTGTGGACATTTTTGTGTGTAGAAAGTAAATTATTAAAAACACCAACAGTTTCTAATTGATGAAAGCACTTTATTTAATGACTATTCACCCATAGCTTGTAATGATACTGTTATAAAAGTTGTCGACATTTTGGTGTGCAGAAGCTAATTCTTAAAGACATAAGCAGGTTGTAATCGATGAATACATTTTATTTAATGAATATTCAGGAAACAGTTGAATAAAGCAATTTTTTGTGCCATAAAAATCAATAATCAATGAATATTCTCGAAACAGTCATTCTTATTACTGAAATCAAATAAATACTATTAAATGCACTACAGGGTGGAAATTTTGCTAATTCAGGAATAACTAAACATTTTGAAGTTTGAATAGAATTTGAATTCATCGAGAATATTGTCACAGTAGTTTACAGAATTTTTGATGTAGTTCTGTACTAGAAACTAATGAATCATTAAAACAAATTCCTGAACTCAACTTCTAGTGAAGTTAGAGTTTCCAAACTTTGGGAATCCTAAACTGCCCCCACTTAAATGCTTAATTTGACATTAAGTCAACATCCACCCTCGTGGAGCAGCACTTAAAGATATATGCAAGTTCTAATTTACAATCATCAATAATCTCTTTTCTTTTTTTATAGTTTTGTTAGTAATTTATAAAACTTTCAAAGAATTCAGTTCTGTGCTATAAACCAATGAAACTTTCCGGAAAAATCTGTTCTTATTGAAGTTATATGTTGCAAACTTTGGCAACCCTAAATTGCAAGTTTTCACCAAATTTGGTCGCCAAATTCGATACCAAGGCCAAAATCTGTGATCACTGCAAACTTGGCAGTTTGGCGAGATTAGCAATCAAATTTGGCAGCAAATATTGTTTAGGATAGTCAGAATTAGTGAACTGTTTTGGTTAAGTGTTGTTTTTCGCCACTAATTTTAGCCAAAGAGAACAAAAGTAGCCCATCTATACTTGAATGATTTTCATTGAACTCTAAGCTGTTCATTTGCCAATGAGACATTCTGTAATAAGCCATGGAGCACTATTCCTGAAAAAAAACTACTACATTTCTTGTGGTATATATAATCTTATCAGTGTGACTTTTGTGGTTGGAGTACCATTTTTTTTTCCAGGAATGTTTGGGGACTGGAACTTGTCTATTTATGAATCAGTAATCTCACACAAAAAAAAGGTCAGTGTTTTTATAACAATATATTTATTCCAATGGGTGTATAAGGAAGTCATGTGGTGCTCACATCAGATTTTTATACAAATATATACTAAATAAACATTGATTAAAAAAAAAAAGTGATTACCTATACATCTATGTACACAGACAATTTTATCACAAGCATATCTTCCAAGATCTGATAATGCATATAATGCCTCTAAAGAGAAGAACAATAGCATTATATCATGCACAGTAAGAAATGAAACCATTTGTTGATACACCTGTCAAAAACAGAGAATTGTGATTAATGATTATTGAAATAGACATCAACTTCAATGAAGGTATAAATGGAAATAAAAGTGATTATTACTTCAAAATCAAGACGAGATGGAATATCTTCATTTGGCTCATAACTGCACAGTTGAGAAAGAATGTCCAATGATCTAATATTCATATATCTATCTGGACAAATAATACCTTCTGTCACAGTTTGAAACACAATGTGAGAACAAACATCCTTCTCGATAGTTAATTTCATCTGTAAAGATATAAGTTTCAACCAAAGAGGTTGGAAATTTTTTGCATTTAAAATGAAAAATGTTTTTATAATAAATTATGTAGGCTTGATTGAAAATAAGCTCAAAATGTCAACTTAGATATATTTTCTAAAAAGATATCTAAAAACTTATCGAAGAATATAAAACCCCATTTGATATAAAAGTATCTCAGTAACATATCCTGAAACTATCATGCAAATAAGGTAAAAATGCTTTTATAATTAAGTATGTTGAAATGAAGCAGGTTTGATAGAAAATAAGTTCAAAATGCCAACTTAGGTATATTTTCTAAAAAATTTCTGAAAAAAGTAAAACTCTATTTGATTAAAAAATATCTGAGTAACATTTCTTGCATATATTATGCATTTAAGTCATGCCAGAAATTAAATATTTGAATTTTAAAATAACCTTAAGACAAATTCATTATTACATAATCAGTTGTATTTATACATATTTAAAATTTTAAATAAATATTTAATTGCCAGTATTTTCATGGTTGTTACTCTCACATATATTAAAAGGATAGATACTAATTGATAAATATTCAACTTCTTTATTTAGCTCTCAAAAGATAATTCATGGACCCTACATAAATTTTAGCCTTCAACAGCATATATTAGACAGGAAAAAAAGCATGAGCATGTTTTATTACTGTAAAATTCCAATAGTAACCTCCTTCCCCTTTCAATTGAATTTTTTTTTTTAATTAGGGGGAGGGGTTATAATCAGAAGTTTCCAGAAGAGTATGACAAATTCAGAAGGGGTTTATAATAGGAAGTTTCATGATCTTTTTTCAAAACATAAATTTTATTAATTAGTTTAATTTTTAATTCAGCAAAAAGATTGAAAAAACATACCATAACACTGCTCTGCATGAAAATTGGCACCAATACCATTTTTACAAATTCTTATGTAAAATGACCTCCTGAATCCGAATGTGACACCCATTCTGCCCTAGTGACCACCGTTGTTTGGGGACGCCCCTCTATTTTTATTACTTATCGAAAATTTTATGGCTATAAATTTTATTTGTAGGGGAAGAAAGGATTATTTTATCTGTCAAATATCTTTTGAGGGACTACAGAATTAAAATTTAGGGGGGGGGGGGGATTTGTCATTGAAATTAAAAATTATATTTATTATACTTTATTAATAAATTATTATTATTTATTATACATTACATATATATATATATATATATTTTTTTTTTAAGTGTTAAAATAATTCTTTCCCATTCTCCAGATTAAATTCATGGCCATAAAATTACCGAACAGTGATAAAAATTGGGGAAGGGAGTGGTGTCCCGAGAAAACGGTGGGTGATTGAGCAAAATGGGGGTCATATTCGGATTCAAGAGGCCATTTTACATAAGAATCAGCAAAAATGGTATCAGGACTAGAATTTTTTTTTTTTTTTTCAGTGCAGTGTAATTAATCATCATTGGAAAATCGAAGATTCACTGGCGATTAATAAAAGAGTTATTTCCACTGCCATTAATAGATATGCAAAATCTAAACTGAGTGAATGATGACTATTAAAGTTGCATATCCAAATGCTATTACAGGGTTATTTCATTAATTAATGGCTTATAATTGAAAAGATAATTTAATAATTAGAAAAAATATGCAATTGTAAAAACAGAGTTGAATGAGAAAGATTGCGAAAGCAATGACCACTTGCCGATAGCAGTTAATGTTTTGGAGTTAGAAGAATGTAAACAAAGTGGCATTTTTGGATTTGGAGTTATTTTACTTTAAAAAGGTGAGTAAAATTAGCAGTTGGATACATTTTACATTTACATGTAAATTAAAGTTTTTAAACAAATATATAAGACCTCCAGAGGTAAAAAAAAAAAAAAAATTCTGTTTACAACACTGACGGGAAAAATGAAAGAATGGAGAACTGGAGCCAACAAAGCTGATTGTTTCGGTGAAGGGACGGTTATAAGTGGAATTTTCTCAAAAAGTAAAATACGTCAAATAACACAGAGGGTTTATAATTGGGAGGTGGGTTACTATTGAAATTTTATGATCTTCATTATATTAGAAATCAAAATGCATACATAAATGCTTTTTCTGTTATCTTTAACAATAATAATAAAACTTTCAAACTTGCCTCGCTTATGTGACACTTTACTTCTGAAACTAAAATATTAACTAATATCTAACAGTTTACATCTAAACAGAAAATAAATAAATATTTAACTGTTATAATGTACTATTCATTAAATAAGTAACTAGCTTAAATATAGCATTGCAAAACATGATAATTTTAAATTTTATCCATGAATAATGACAAATTTTTTTCTTTTTTTTAAATAGTTGGATGATGTGTTAATTCTTGTATGGTATGTATCAAGCCTTAGTAACTATAAATACCTGAAATCTTCCTTACCTTAGAAGCTAAATTAGACAAGGTGTCATAAGCTATCTGTTTTAAATTTACCCAAGAAGAATGAACACAAAGTAAAATAAACCTGAAAATACAAAAGTTTTCAGTCAATTTAAATTACATGATGAAATGAAAGGCAGAATAATATAAATACATATATATAAATGAAGCATAATATATATATTCAGGCTTAAGCCATGGGCGACAGAGCCATAGGGTAAGGGAGGGGAGGTCTGCCCCCTCTCGCATTGAAGTGCAGGGACCAAACTCTCGCTAAGATTCTAGAAGAAAATAAATATTTGTAACAATTTTCTTGTTATATTTTGTCATATACATCCATTAGTATTTTGAATGATGATTAACGATTTTATGCAACAAAAATATTTGTTGTTTTGTGCATTTATTGATAGGTTCATTAGTAATGAATATACAGAGTGAGACAAAAGTCCACACCTATGACCTATATTTTGGAAATGCATCCAAATGTCTGAAAACTCTAAAAACCTATTCAATCAGTCTGATGTAATTACCTTGTATCAATCTGATGTAATTGACTTTGTTTGATTTTTAAAAAATAGGGGCAGAGAAAAAACTTGAAATTTCTAATGCTAATTTTTATCTTCATGAAAAAGTCTTCAAAACAAACATTTATTCACGCTATGCTTTTAGGAGATTATAGCTGATTAAAGTTTTCACTAAAAGTCCCATCTTATCCCTATCTCAAGAATAGTTCAGTATTCTTCAAAACTACAAAAAAAAAAAAAAAAAAAAATGCTTAGTTGGATGTGCACTTGGTTTTAAAAAATTGCTGGAGCCATTGGGCGCACCTGGTGTGTATAGGGGAAGGGGTTGTTAGTTCATTGATAGTTGTTCTAAACTTTAAAAGAAAAAATTAAGTTTATTCAGATAATTTTTCTCTGTGATATATATATATTTTTTTGGCCTTTCTTATTAAAAGTTTTTAAGTGTAAGTATCTTCATATAATGCATATTCATAATACTTGACTTAGACTTCCTGCTATTATCAAGTTTTAAATAATGGAAGACAATCAGAAAATATTTGGTAGCATCCTGTAAACTTACTGATCATAGTAAAAATTTTCTTGCACACCTCCTTAAATTCAAATCATGAAATTTGAACTTGCTGCAATTAAACTTTTATACTGATAACAGGTAAGCATAGAAACATAGAAACCGCTCAAACCTTGATTTTTGTATTCGAAACACCTTGAAACATGTAATTACTGTATATTTCCGTGTATAAGCCGAGAATTTTTGGAAATTTTTCGGAAGCTGAATTATATTGGTCGGCTTATACACGGATCTACATTTCTAGCAAAAAACGTACTTTAGAAACAATGATTGAATATATATATTTTAAGCTTAAAAAGTGTATATAAAGTAAAATAGTGATAATAAACCTTATTTTTAAATAATTATCACATATAAAACTCTTAAATTAGCAATTTTAAATTTATTTTACAAAACGCTCGATGTAGTCATGTGTGTTTAAATTTCTTTTTGACCTCCGGTAACTGAAGTCATCGGCAGAGTGCACGAATGGAGTAAATTCTCTGTCTGATTCAGAAATAGTATAAGAGAAACTTTAAAAAACAGGACTCCCGATCATATTTTTAATTTATACAATTAAATTTAAATCATCTCTGTTTAAAATGTTTCTAGGCTTACACTAGCAAAAGCGGCAAAGCTTCGTTTTTTTTTTATAGAAGTTTTTTTTTTTTTTTTTTGAAGATTGCCTTGAAGCACTGATAAAAATACTGAAAAGTAGAAATATACAAAATAATTTAGATACGTAATTTTAAAAAAAATCGATGCAATCGGTCTTTAAACGGCTTATTTATGTAACCATCCAGCGGCCGCATTGCATCATCCACGTTAGGGTTAGGTCTCCGGCGGCGGCCCGGTATTACGGTAACCATCATTTTCAGCTACCGGAACTTGCGTTTGCGTCTGTGTTTGCCTCCCTTCTGATAGGGTTGCCAGAGTTAAAACTATTGCCGTTGCCGAACACACTGCCAACGTTTTACGTCGTACCTAAGCAAGGTAAGGAATTCTATTGGATAAGCACGCATTTCGCGCAATTTCATTTGACAGATTATCCTGAAGGTTGTATAGATTGGCAATATTTTCTCCATTTTGGCGATATACTCGAACTTTAAAAAGAGTATTTTTTCAATTCGGCTTATACACGGGTTTGCAATTTTGGGCAAATTTCTGCAGGGAAAAATGTACTCTCGGCTTATATACGGATCGGCTTATATTCGGAAATATACGGTATTGCAAAACTCAGTTTCAGAAATTCAACCCCAAATATTGTCTTACCATAGAATAGTGAGAGAAAATAATTATCATTACTAAAAGCTTTTCTTAGACATGGTATAAATTAATAAAGTTCTTACATTAATTACATCCAGTAAAATAGAAGTATTCGACTAATTTTGGTAGTCCGGTATATTGTCTATAAATTATATAAGCACCATATTAATTTAGAATAGTTTAAAAAAAAAAAAAAAAATGTATCACTCAATTTAAAATGCATTTTGAATAGTTTTCAATCCTAGCTCAGTTGCTAATACACACGGATCCTTTTGTGTGACTTTGTAAATGAATGATCAATGCTTTTCATACCATATTCTATAGAAAATATGAAATTATGGAAACAATAATTGTAAGTTAATTTCATTATGCTTAGTAGAGTTTAAAGATGTTAAAATGTATCTGGGAAAAATGCTTTGTATGCCTCTATACAAGAAATTTCAAGTAACAGCATCATGTAATGCATATTCAAAATACCAAGTTTGGATTTCTTTCCCACACAGACAAATCGCTAAATACCCGATTTTCGTATTCCAGGATGAGTTGGATTAAATGTGGTCCAGATTCTCACAGAAAGAGAGACGGGTGTACACCCATTACTCCAACTTTCTAATCATATGCCTCTTGCTTTGGAAGTTTAAAAAACTTGTTTTTAAAGAAGGTTTTTTAAAGAATAAATTAGAAACAGATTTAGATTTTTTTTACTTTTTAAATAAATGTTTTTAAATATATTTTTTACCTTTTCTCATCCACATATGGATGAGGTACAAAATTTTGTAAAAGTGATAAAAAATATCAGTGAATTCAATTTGAAGAATCGCAAAATTTTAACAGCTCCTATATAAAAGTTATTCAATAAGTCAAATTGGGTCCCATATATATTTGTACTTCCCTATATAAGGTGAAGTACAAATTTTCAGTGATGTTTCATAAAACCCCTAGAGATACGTTTGAACAAATTTGTTAAAGGATTATTCACAAATTAAAATGCAAACATGTTTACTAATTTAGATTTGTACAGGCCTCTAAGGCATTTTATAATAAATGCTGACATTTTGCATGTGATTTTATTAGTGGGGGAGGGGGGGAGAGAATTTTACTGCATAACAGTTTTTTTTTTTTTTTTTTTAATGGGAGTGAATAAAAATTTTTAAATTCTTGAATTCAATTTTCTTAAATTTTTAATTGGTTTAAAAAAATATAACTATTTTTATGCATTTTTTTCAAACACACCTATACTGTTGATTCATACAGTTGAACCTCGTTAACGTGAACACTGTTAACATGAATTACTTTTAACATGAACTGTTTCCACAATCCCCGTCAAAATGAAGATTAATTTAGTTACATGAATCTTAGTTACTGATAGCATAAACAAATTTTCTAACGAGGTTCGACTGTATTTTGATATGATATACAGTTGAACTTCAAAAATCTGGACATTTTTTCTAATTTCCATTTCATACTTAAAGTAAGACTTCACTGTACCTGATTTCCATATTTCTCATACAATGAAGTTTAAAATCCTTTTAATTGAACCCCAAATGCATAAATATGGATATAATCTGACATATTTTTATTTTGATTGATTGTTAAAGACTATTTTTTACAAAAACAGGAGGGTTGAAAAACTACTGAATTTAAAAAAAAGAAGAAAAAAAAAAAAATTCCACTAGAGTCAAACAGCTTTCAATTAATGTTTTTTTTTTTTTTTTTTTTTTTAATAAACATATGAAATACTTTGTCAGTTTTCATAGCCTTGAGTATATTTTAATGAAGAAATAGTTAAAGGTAATAGTTATCTGTTATATATTATATTTTAACTTATTGTGTTTATATTTTAATTCTGCATAAGTTTTTTTTTTTTCTCCCAAGTTCCTGTTTTATTATTTAATTCGATAATTTGATCATTGCTTCTTTCATTAGCATAAAAGTTGCATTTTGTATGTTATTATAATGGTACAAAAAATTAGTTTTTTATAAATCTCTAAAATCTGGAATCACCACAGTCCTGCCGATTTCGGATTTTCAAGATTCAACTGTATATATAAAATCTGCCCCTTCTTAATTTTGTTTGCTCCACTGCCTATGGCTTAAGATGAATAACTTAAGAGGACTGGGGACAGAGGATGCTGAGGGTGCAATTCAAGCTGACCGAGTCATATGATATTTTTGCACATGTATTTGTGACTCCACAAATATCATAACTGAAATTATCAAATATATTCAATTGAATGACCAAATATTTATATATTTAATATTATTAATTAGGTTAAGTACACCAGTGATTGACACTTTTAGAGCAATCTGATGTTTTTAATGTTCTAGTCATCAGAAAATATTTTTAGAAATCTTAAGTTAATACATATGGCATGAAAGACATTCAGAACCACATATATGTTAAAATATATACATTTGATAACAATTATTATTATTATTATTATTTTTTTTATGAATTTTTATTTGACACCCACTCAATGTTCCAGTAATTGACACTGCCAGTTTTTCCTTTTATTAGTAATTCTTTTATTATTATAGATTGGCACCCTATGTTCCAGTGTTTGACACTGCTAGTTATTCATTTTACCAGTTATTAGCACCCTATGCTCCAGTGTTTGACATAAAATGTTAAAACTCTTATATGTAAAATATATGATTTTATTATTTTTCTTATTAATTATTTCGGGATGATGTCAATTACTGGAACATTCCAATCACTGGAGCACCTACCCTAGATTATTATTACAATTAATAATATTATATTATTTTGGAATGAGTTTTTTTTTTTTTTTTTTTTTAGGAAGTCGACTTAGACTGCAGGGGGATAAATCCAACCATTCTCTCGGGCCAGCATATATTATAGCAAAATTTGTAACGAAAATTGAGAAATAAAATATGCTTCAAAAAGATTATCTATAAATAAATATATAATTTACATAATAGAGAACACTGAAAACTTCAGAGTATAAAACTAGTGTTAAAAAACAAAATTAAAATATATCTTGTAAATATCGAAAGTAATGAACATAATGAATGGATTTTTAAGTAAACTAAGCTGGAATCAACTAATTTTTGTAGGGATTTAAACCTCATACAAGTAAGATTAATGAAATATTTCTTAATAAAGTTGCTTTAATTAAAAAAAAAAAAAAAAAAAAAAAACAGTGATCAGTTTAGTACAGTGACAGCATCAGGAAAGATGATTGAAGAGAAGTATTTGAAATGGAATGAAATTAATTTATTGGACTTCATTTTAAGGTTTGATTTAATTGAGAGTACCATAATTTTTAGTTTATTATCTGTGGATTATCTGATAAAAAAGTGAAAATGCATGAGGTATGTATTATATATTGATGCATATTATACACTGTAAAAAAAATGCAGCCCAAATACAGAAATTCTCTGTAATTTCAGAAAAAAAGGCGTAAATTACGAAAAAATTACGTAGACAAAACGTATTTTATGACTTTTTTTCTGAAATTACAGAGAATTTCTGTATTTGGGCTGCATTTTTTTTACAGTGTATGTTGACTATTTACCTGAGCCATAGTTGTAACTTTCATTTTTTATTCTATTTAAACAAAACTAAAACATAAGTTTGATTTTTCACTCTACAGATGGTGCTGTCAAACCCTATAAAATTCTATATCCCGTGCAGAACTTATATTTTATTTTATTGGGTGTTCAAAAAAAGATACTTGTTTGTTTATTGAAATGCATATTGTCTGTTTCTGTGCTCGGTTACAATAATTCATTTGTAAAGCATCACAACATCACATAGGATAGATAGAAAAGAGCTATTTGACAAAGATGAAAAACAAAGCTGAAAAGTGCGTTTTTAGATAGATAGGTTGGGGAAAATTGAGACATATGCTATGCCACAAAGACAGCTTTGTTTCAAAAAATCTCTTTTTTAACCAGGACATAGCAATCTTAAATGATTTTAATATTAAAAATTGTAAGGGCTATGTATTTTAATGTTTCTGTAGACTTTAATGTTAGTAATTTTACTTTTTACAGCAAAGATACCTATTGGCTCAGTTTGGCTTTCATTTTTTCCCCCAGTAACAAATTATCTGCAGATAATCTGCCGATGTGGGTTATCTATAAATATATTTTTTTATAAGCTCTTAAAAAATAACAGCTGAGGATTATCTGCCGCTGCAGACTATATGACGAAAACTTCGGTACATTTGCTTGAGATTTCAAGCTTCCACAATCATTTCCTTGTCATACATAGTTGAAACTGATGTTGACAATTTGATTCTTTGTTTGCTGGATTTTCAACTATAGGAGGCAGCACCCCCTTTGATCTAAATTTTTTTTATTGGTTCATTCCTGATACAATTATTCACATTAGCTAAAATTTCTATGTTTTCTCTATTAGGCACATGCTTGGTTTCCAAAATTAGCTAGTTTTTTAATGTTTTTAAAAACTTAATTTTTGTGAGGGCTGTCATTATTTTATTGTACATTATATTGGATTTATGTTTTTACTTTCTTCTATGTGTAATATAGAGAAAGTATTGGATTCATGAAAATTTTCGATCTCCGTTTTTTGATGGATTTACACGTTTCGGGATGTCCTGAACACAAATTGATAGTTTTTAGAAAATGTCTGTCTGTCTGTGTGTGTGTATCATGAATTTTGTGTACACTGTATCTCACAAATCAATGAATGAAATTTAACCAAACTTGGTATTTAGTTGTAACCTGACATAAACGGATGCTGATTTGATTTGAGGATCTATCGCTCAACAGGTGGCTCTGTGATCGCATTTTTTGTAAATTTTTAACATAGCAGTATAGGACAAAATTTCATATAAATGTGCATAATGAGAGTCATTTTAAACTTGTGATTGTAAAATTAATATCGTTTATTATTATTAGTAGTTAACTAGGAAAAAAATTTTGTGCATGTGGGGGCATCAGTTGTCCCCTGGGGGGGGGGGGAAGTAAATTTTCAAGATGAGTATCTTTCAAAAGGACTCGTCAATACTTTTAAAAGGAATGGTTGAACTATAAATCTGTGATAATTTAAAACAAAGTTATCAATTTTTTTTACTTTTAGCAAAAAAAAACTTAGAAAAAAAATCTTTTTTTTTTTTTTTTTATATTGTTACTGAGTGAATTTGTATAGGAAAATATAGAAGAAAATCTTGTGGTGGCCACAACATACTATTTTGATTTTGTAATTAATTTTTCTCTTTGTCATTCCAATATTATAAACACCTGTTTTATTTTCGTCTGTTAGATCAGGACTGTCCAACCCAAAACTCTTGGTAGGCCGAACTGGAAATATATTTTATTCATTCGGGCCGCACCATATGTACAGTCATACCCCCCCCCCCCCGACTAATTTTACCGTAAATTAGTGGAGAGATATGTGGCTAGTGCCAATTGATTAGTAATAAGACTTAGTTTAGAAAGATTTAGTTAGATTTTGCGTAGAGGGTATAAACATATTAAAACTGACATCAACTTCATTTTTTTCTAAGGCATCCCCCAATTTCGACAAGCTTTTGGGATTATTTGGATCAAATCAGCCCAGAAAACAGTACAGCTTATATGTTTCTCTCAATTTTTCACATAATTAGTCAAAATATGGAGATGCTATTGCTAATGTTAAATGAATGTAATAAACATTAATTCATGTCTTAGAATGAAATAACCCAAATACATTCCATGCATATTTTTGATTAAAAAACATTTTTTGAATTATGAAAATTATTAGTAATTTCATATTTCAAAAAGGTATGAGTTATGACCTACATTAATTTTTGCACGAATAGAAAGGGCATCATAAAAAATATGGGTTTCTAAATTTACAGTACATTCCTATCATTAATTTTCTAATTATAGTGATATTTCAATTTTTATTGTTCTTAGGGGGCTCTCACTTGTCACTTTGCGTCATATATTACTTTGCTTGCGCATTATTTAAAATAGCGATTCAAGTAAGTTTAGACGTACACATCATTTCTTAATTAGCATTACTTTACTTTAGTTTATATTTAAAATTGTTATACTTGTTTCCCGGTAATCATCTGAACAGATATAATACTTTTCTCTGTGATATCTATTTAATTTTTTTTTTAAATATAGAGATTTACCTCTGATCAATTTTTGCTTGTAACTCTATGAAAACTCGATATAAGGAATATAAATTATACTTTTTTCCGAAAAGCCTTGACTTCTGAAATTGGAATATGTAGTGAAAAATGGGTGTTACTATTTGGGAAAAAAAAAAAAAGATTTGTGCTAGTTTTAAAATGTAGATGACACCCTAAATAAAATTTAGCAATTGAATTAAAAACTAGATGTTATTACTAATCGTTAGGCATCAGCTGCTGGTTTCTATGATAATTTATGGTGAAATTAGTCATTTATTATTATTATTTTATGACTGTACATATATGCATATATGTTTGTGAGTATATGATTCATGTATGTATATACTTTCTTCGAGGAAGGGCAGGGTGAAAATTCGGAGCAGAATACATTAAATTATTTTCATAAATTAACAATAGAATCGGGGAAAAAATATGATTATATATTAAAACTATAGAAGAATGAACAATGTATCTAATAATATTTCATTACAACAGTTCTTTAGCTACCAAATATCGTTGAAAGGTATTTTCACTTCGAAAAGTCAGAATATATTTATTAATTTTTGATCCGTTAACCAAACTTTAAATATGGTTAATCTCCTCGTGGGTCGCAAGAAATTACACGATGGGCCGCGGGTTGGCCACCCCTGTGTTAGATAATTGATTGGATATATTTTTAAAGACAAAATGATATAACCCTTGTTTTAGTACATTAAAAAACTGTGTTGAGAAAACATTATAATTATACTTTTTCCTGAGATAATCAGATGGTAAAAATATAGTTCAAAATAGGTTTATGAATTGTTTTTGACATACAATTTTAAATGAGGACGACTACTAACCCCCTCAAACTCTCTGTTTGAATATAGTGCCTATATTTATAAAGAATTCAAGACTGTTACTAAATTTGAAAGTTTATTCCAAATTATTCATACAACTTTCACTTGCACCACTCCATGAAACTTATCAATCTTGATCAAACTTTTCAAGTGGCAACCACATGTGAACTTCAAAATACCGAATTCAGGTTTCCTACAATTGCTTTTATGTTATACTAATAACAGACATACACACAAATTAACCTCTAAAAACTTGACTTCTGTGTAAAGGGGACCTTAAAAAATGTAATTATAATAAAAAAAACTAACACTGAAAGTCAACTTTAAAAAGTACTTTTGAATCATATGGATATGACAAATTAATTTTTATTCTTGAGCATTTTTTCTGGACACAGTAAAATGTAGTAAAGCACTTCCATCAGCACACATTAAAAAGAAAAGAATGTTTTTGCTTAATTTTGGATAGCTCCATACATTATCTATACATATTCTAAACTCATCACATTGTGCACTTAAATTTACTCCCATATAAAAAACAACTGGCACAACCATAAATGCATTTCCAGCTATTTCCAACTGTAGCCCCAACATATCTAAATTCTTTTGGGTAGCCTGGTGAATGAATGGTGAATAACTTTCATACCGCAATCTGTACAAAACATGATTTTCTACATTTATAAAAGAATAGATCTACTTACTTACTGACTCAACATAGCCATGGTGATTTTATAGGATTGGGTAACAAATTTTGGTGGCCCTGACAGGGCCTAAGACAGAGTTTTGTGAAATTCTCCACTTTCCTCCTTAGGAGAGCAGGTGGACAAAACATGTTTACAAGCATATAAAGCTGGAAATTAGCGGTCGCCACTCGCCACATGGCGACTAGATTTTTAAAAGTGGCGACTAAAGAAATTGCCTTTGGTCGCCACTGCAGTGGCCACTTCTCTTCTACCCATTCTTTATAAAATATACCCCATTCCACGGCAAACTTGGATCGCGCGGCGGCTTTTTCGCGGTAAACGCGCCGCGCAAAGAATTCAGGCTGTTCTAAAATCTAACCTCGCCACTTGCAAACATATTTCGGAAGTCAATTTTAATAGTAAACACTTAAAATTCTTCTACCCATACCCATTCTTTATAGAATTTTCTTTCCAATGCAAACTTGGATCGCGCGGCCGCGTTTTCGCAGTAAACGTGCCGTGCGCCTCGAATTCAGGCTTTCTCAAATCTAACATCGCCACTTACAGACATTTTCGGAAGTCAATTTTAACAGTAAACACTGGAAATTGGCAGGTAGTCTTATTCATATACTAAAAAAACGTATGGCTTTTTTCCATTTTTCTATAAAAGTATTAGATTTTGATTTTTTAAAAATGTCAAAATGAGAGTTTCGGCCGACTTTCGGGAGACAGAGACGAAAAGGAAGCTCGTGAGATAATCAATCGGCTGAAACTCCGATTGTATTACGTTCGCAGAAAAATTAAAAACGTCATTTGACGCATTTTCTTTGTTATTTTATACCACTTTCTTTTCAAACTTGGCATTTCTATCCATTCCCAACGGCCATATCGCATTCAGTCATACGTGTGGTTTCTCGAAATTTCAATCTTTAAAACAAGCTTTATATAGTAATATAAATTTTGGATTTATTGCTTTAATATGAAGAGGTTTAAAGAAAATCCTGAATCACAAAGCAACCGTAGTGGTAGTAAACGTGGAGCTACAGATAATTCTGTAAAAATAACATCTTTTTTCGGAAAAAGGTAAGTGCGTTTTCTGTTATTATTTAAAAAAAAAAAAAAAAAAAATTATATATGTATGTATATTTTTAGTTCTTAATCAGAAGAATGCATAATTTATTGAATATTTTATTTATTTACTACATATTATTTAATATTTGTTATTGCATATGAACTATTTTTTACTTTCTTCTATATGTAATATAGAGAAAGTATTGGATTCGCGAAAATTTTCGACCTCCGTTTTTTGACGGATCTACACGTTTTGGGGTATCCTGAACACAAATTGATAGTTTTTAAAAAATGTCTGTACAGCCACACTCTCTAAATTCAGTTAGAGAGGGGGATTATAATTGCAAATTATTAAAAATTCATTATTATTAAAGAAAAATTAATTTATAATTCATTTGTAACATGAAAAAAAAAAAGGAAAAAGAAACTTGCAAAATAAAAAAGTATTATTAAAAAAATATTTTTTTTTATTTACATATACTAATATATTTTCATGAATCAAAGATGTTTTTTTTTTTTTTTTTTTTGAAAAAGTAGAAAATCGACACCATTCAGAATAGTGAAGGGGCAATATAATCAGAAATTTTCTGTTATAAAATAATATAACCAAAAGAGCATTTTAAACATATGAATTTTGTATTGAATAGTATTTTCTTACATTCATAGTATAAATTATGTAAATCTATTCCTATTTCATTTATTAAAATTTATCAGAAATGTATTATTGTGGATGAGTTTCAAAAAGTTGACTACCTTAATTATTTTCTTAATGAATTGTCGAGACTGAACATTGAAAAAATTAAAGAAAAGAAAATTTTATTTTACTTTTACTTTTATCAGCGAGTGGCCAGTGGCCACTAACTAGTGGCCAATAACTTTTTAAAAGTGGCCACTAAAAAAATGAAGGCTAGTGGCCAGTGGCCACCAACCAAATTTCTTAATTTCCACCTTTACAAGCATAACTCAACTCCAAATGACTTCACTTTGAAGAAATTGTGCATTGGGAGACTGGACTCAAGTACAAAAAAAATATTCTGGAAATTTTTGAATTTTTTGATTTAAAAAGGAGGGGGGGGGGGGGGAGAAAGGGAGAAAAATCAATTTTTGGAGGAAAATTTTGCAAAATCTGGATTTTCAAGTAGAACTCTACTAAAAATGGTACACAGATGTTGAAAATGTTTATGTACATGTTCTGTAGCATATTTTCAAAAACCCATTTTGGGTATTTTGTGATTTTTAATTTTGGAGGGGATTTACAAGGAGGCAGATTCCAGAGTTCGTTCTCATATTAAATTTGTCCTAGTGAATCTATGGAAGCTGCTGTAATGAAGTTTGGTGTGTATGGTTAAGTGGGATTGGTTACTTCCACAATGACAGCATTTTCTGAAATTCCCCTACACTTTGCCATTTTGGGGATGGGAGAAGGGGCAAAAGCACATTTCCAAGCATAACTCAGCACCAAAAGATGTGGATTTTTAGTGAGAGTTGGTTTTGTGTACCTAACAACACTACAAAGGGGTTTTGCAAAATTTTTCCCTTTGGGAGTAAGGTGACAAAAAACTAGTTTTCAAGCATAGCTCTGTTCCAAATTATCTCAGGAAGATGATTTGTTGGGGTGTGGGTTTGTTATGTGTATTCAACATACACAATAAAGGATTTTGAGTAAATTTATCCCTTCTTCTCTTTGGAGGCATGAAGGTGGGAGGGAAAAACATGTTTCTAAACATAACTGTTTTGAATCATCTGAGGAAGGCAGTTTTTTGATATATGAGTTTGTTATGGATACCCAACACACACTATAAAAGGTTTTTGAATAATTTCCCCTTTCCCCCTTTGGACACAGGCAGGGGAGAAATAAATACATTACCTGTTCTAAATTATCATATTATCTAAATAAACACATTACCTGTTCCTTAGCATAACTGTTTTAAATTATCTTAGGAAGGCAATTCTTTTGGTATGTGGGTTAGCAATCTGTACCCAGCATGCATTATAAAGGAATTCCTCTTAATATCCCCCATTCCCCTTTTTTGGAGGCAGTGGAGTAAAATAATACATTTCTAAGTATAACTCTGTTCCAAATTATCTCAAGAAGACAAGTTTTTTGCATGTGGGTTGGCTATGTGTATCCAACATTATCTCATGAAGGCAATTTTTTGGTGTGTGGGTTGATTATGTGCACTTAACACACTCTATAATGGTGAAGCCAGTTGCCCAGAGAACTTATCCAAGATATTTAATAGATAAGTCCACTGTCCAATTTCGGTACAAATTAATTCAGTCTTTTATTGTAATGACAAATTTGTAAGTTGCAGCCTAATTTCAAGTAGCCTCTTAATTTAAGGTATCTGCTATTTTGAAACAAAATGGTAGATCAAGTTAATTACTAAACTTGGTGAAGACCCTTATATGTTCTCTATTAAAAAGAACTTTATACTAAAAGTTCTTACATAAAAGTTTTTGAATAAACTGTTTCAAAAAGGTTCTCCTAAAAAAAATGTAAGTTAGAACAGAAACTTTTTCAAAATAAAAGGGCACAGTTATATTGGAACCTTGATAAAGAGGTTTTGCAGAATTTCCCCCTTTGGGGGTAAGGGGGACAAAAAACACAATTCCAAGTGTAACTCTGTTCCAAATTATCTCAGGAGGATGATTTTTTGTTGTGTAGGCTGATTATGTGTACCAAACATACACTATAAAAAGATTTTGCAAATTTCCCCCTACTTAAGGACAGGGGGAAGGGGCAAAAAATATGTCTCCATGTATAACTCGGATCCAAATTATCTTAGGTTAGGTGATTTTTTGGTTTGTAGTTTGGGTATGTGTACCTAACACACACTATAAAAAGATTTTGCAAAATCCTTCCTTCCTCCTGTACGAGTAGGGCTGGAAAAACATTTTCAAGCTTAACTCTGCTCCAAATTACCTTAGAATGGTGAGTTTTGATGTGTGGATGTTGGTTAAATGTGGAAACTTTCCATTTCACCTGTGATGGTGGAGGAGAGGTAAAAAACACAATTTTAAGTATAACTGTTCCAAATTATCTCATAAGGGCAATTTACGGTGGGTGGTTTTTTTTCAAATCTGGGTAATAATTGCATATATATACTGTTAAAAATTTGGTGTTAATTTAAACCAAAACCTGGTACTGAAGTAGCTGCAACCACCCGATGGTTTAACCTTTTACCATGATTTGGTAATTTTATTAACTAATTTTGATTAATATTTTAATTTAATTAATATTTTGGTGTTGAACCAAATATTGGTATTATGTTAAAAAAAAATAAAAAAATCAAAATACGAACGAGGCGGGGGTTGAACTGAAAACCTTCTTATCTCAAGTCTAACACTCTGGCACTGTGCTACACTTTCTTGCCTGCTTAGTCTGTGTTTCGTTGATTTTGATAAAAGGGGGGTCTAGGGTCTTATTTTGATCCACAGGTGAGTTGTTGCACAAAATTTGCACTTTACCCTATGTTTTCGATGACTCTCTTTAATTTAAGCTTGGTTTGGTTTAAAAAAGAATTTTACTGATTCATGCTTCCTGGACTGTACAATAGATTTTTCTCACTTCTTAAAAGGATATACTTCAATAAACTTTCTTATAGTAACATCTGGTTAGTGATCAATTGAATAAAGAACTTTTTTTCTTGTAATGAATGCTGGTTTTGAACGACATAATCACATGCGATCTCCCTTCACAGATTTTATTTTCACTCTCTGGCTTACAGCTAGTGAAAACAAGACTTTTTCAGTGCGCTAATGGTGCCATCTCCTGAATACAAAGGGAATTACAGTTGCATGTATGCCGAAGCACTTCCTTTGTGAGTGAATATATTGGTAGATCCAAGTTTTCATGGAACTTAAGTTTAATCGCAAGAAGTAGAAAACTAAAAAGTGAGATTGAATCATATAATGGTATTGCTCATAACTTTACTCCATATAGTGGTTCAAGTTTGAACTGAAATTTTTAACAGTGTACTTTCATGGACGTAAAATTAAAATGAGTATAAGGTGGCTAGTATTTAAAGTTTTCTAACTTCTCTGACTTTTTCCTGACTATTTTTCGAGATTTCCCCCTATTTTTCCCTGACTCAGGGGCCGCTTTACAATTTTGGCAGCCCTAAGCAATAGATTTTTGGCGGCCCTCTCTAATAAATATCACGCCAGGGCAACTTATAGATTTCATGTGACCCCAAATAAATTTTCTCACTGTGATCCCCCCCCCCCCCTTACAAAAGAAAAAGCTACTAGATTAAGATTCAACTTATTCTAATATTATAAGTTTATATAAATTTAAATAACACTTTAATTTTTTTTTTTTTTTTTTTTTTTTTTTGGGGGGGGGGGGGGGGCATATTTAGAAATATCCGGCATATTTAGAAATAAGAAAAGATAAACAAGTTGAATCAAACCTTTAGCTCTTTCATACCTGACTGTGCTAAACGTTCGATTGGGAAAATGCCTTAAAATTTCTGTATATGTTAATCTCCATTCTCTACATGACATCACACGTATTGATGTACAATGAAACTACTGTACACCAATACTGTTATATCTGTATATGTACTCATATGCCATGTACAGCTTGTACCATAAACTGTTTGGCCAAAAATCTAAGTAAAAACTATTACAATGGAATAAAAAAGAACATTTTTGCATGGTTAGAAGAAAACGGAATTTGAAATCCGTCATTCCTTCACTTCACCATTGTTTAGCTATCAGATTGCAACAAGTTGCTACATTTTTACCACCAAAAAAGTTCCAGAGTGAATAATAATAATATTAAAATATTACTGCTATTATTATATTTTAATTAGTTATTTTTATTATAATTTTAATCCTTCCATAATAAATGATAATTTTACATTAAACCAGATAACAAGAATTCGTTTCATTTTTTAAACAAGAATGAAAAATCATTAGGTTCGCATAGACTATTAATATTTTCCAACTGTATGCACTTGTTGCCTCGTTTAAGCTTTAATGTACTTTACCTACGCTATCACACAACGGAAAAAAATACAGACAAACTAACTGAATTCCTAATCACTCTAAAACATTGTTGAAAAGTGTTAAAAAAAACCTTAACACAAGCGGAAAGGCAGTTCTAGCAATTTCCAATTGTAGCTTTTAAGCTCTTATAATGTGTTTGAATATTTTGGTGTGATCCTGTAAATCTTAATGTTAAACATACCATATTATATAGATTTTTTTTTTTTTTTTTTTTTTTTTATTACATGAATAATAAATCTAAATTTTAATACGAGTTTCGCAGTACAAAGTTTTTTTTATGTGATTTATAAAAATACATCTCATAGAAAGCAACTAACTGTCATTCTTTTGGGTGTCCCTGTGCACTCCTATTTCTACCATTTTAAATAGATGACATTAGCTACAGCCGTGCAGACAAACCGAAGTCGACAACATTTTTGAACTTTATTGAAAAGAGTTAAAAATGCTTTTCCCTTCACTTTTGCTTGAACCTTTTCCTTAATATATACGTGAAATAAAATTTTTATTAATTCATTTCTTAGTGAATTGATTTATCAGATGAAATTTTGTGTTGGCTATTATTAATTGCAAACTAATCACTTTCAAACACAATTACGAAGCCTTTACATTCATAAACGTGCAACATAATTAGATATTCTTATTTAGATATAGTGATACGAATTGACTGGTAGGATTTAAGACCGACTGACTACGCTAAGATCCGAGGCCTATAGGTAGAATTCCCTACGAGGGGTTCTTTCTAAGGGGTCCTAGCCTGTATGTGAGTTTCGGAGAAAGCCACGAAAAATTCAGAACGGCTAGATTGTTGAGCGCGACCTGGGATCGAACCGGGCACTTTCCATCTACCAGCTTTGAGTGCAGAACTGCTCAGCCACTGGTGGGCCTATGATGCGAACCAAAGTAGAGTTTAATTTTTTTGCACGAAAGTAAAGTCTTTTGCAGAAAAGACTATCTAAAGTCAACACATGAAACAGAATTTCAAGACACCATAGGCGAGAAAAAATCGCCCTTATGTTATTTAAATTTACTCTTATTTATTTATTAATCTTAATTTACATATTTTACGTATTTTAAATCTATTCTTAAGACCTTTCTGAAATCTGAACTATTTTCTGACTTGTTTACGAAGTTATTTTTTCGCAAATGTACAAAACTTTCAGGAATTTTTTTTATTTAGATACTTATAAATTTAATAGTTTTTTTTTTTTTCTATTTTCTTTTCTTAGTTCTTATTTTATTTTCTTGTTCTTGATTATGGATGAATTTTATATAAGGAGTTAGAATTTTAAGCTGAATAAGCTTAAAAATGAGGCCGCCATGTGAAAGTGTCAAACGCATTAGTGATGTCAAGTAAAAGGGCTTCGAATTTTTCAGAATTAATAAAACTATCGTGAATAAATTCTGTTATTCTGATGGGTGGTGGAATGTTTAGGTCTAAAACCAAATTGTTCGAGTTGAAATTGCAAATCATCCAACCCCTCCTCATCATTTTCCCCATCCAATTTGAAAAGATCTAGCTTTCATTCATTACCACAATACAAATCAAAGCACATATTTATTATAAGTCAACATTTCAGTACTTTAACCAGAACATCAAATTTTAATTCCCAACTGCGAAAATTCATCTTGGAAATTTTTACAAAGTTTTACTTTAATAACATAAAGAAAATTCTTCATTTATTTTTTCTATTTTAGACTTGTTCACAAATTCCGGTGGTAGTTTATTTTAAATGAGCGAAATTTCCTTGTCCTTGAAAGGGTTAAGGTGTTTTTATACAAAGTTAAAATCTTTAAAGAAGGTTACTTTAAATTTACAATTGAATATGCACATCATATTCCAAAAAGAGAGGGAAAAAAAAATCAAGAATTGGTTTATGATTTTTGTTTTTCTTCCATCCTTCCCCCCCCCCCTTAAATTTTGGGCAGAGTTTCAATTTTTTTGCGGCCCTCCTTTTCCGGCGGCCCTAAGCGACCGCTTAGGTTCACCTAATGGTAAAGCAGGCCCTGCCCTGCCCTGACTCTTACTGTTTATTTCTGATCAAGGGTTGTACTGCCTGGGACAAAAGAGTCTTTGGGAGGAGGGGGGGGGGGAATGTTATGAATTTGTACATAATGGTTGTTATTTTTATGTAATTTCATCTGAAGAGGATTAGGCTGGTTATAAAATATTAATTTTTTGCATTTCTAGTTTGTTTTGGCATTAAAATAGTCGATTTTCCTTTAAAAACCTGTTAAAAAGCTTCACCAGGGAAGATAATGAGCTTGGCGATAATTTTGGTGACTTTGGCGAGAAAATCCTTATTATCGATATATTAAATATCTAAGCTTAAGCTCTAAATCAAATATTTCGTGAGATACTGAAAAATTCTGGAAATGTATGTGGCTGTATAAATGGATTGCATCCCGGGCATAGTAATCAGTTTTACATCAAGTCACTGCAGTAAAAAAAGCTCTGCTTGACCAGGTTTCTGCTAATAATTATAGCTTATGTGTTGTGTGTTATGTTAATGGTACAATTTATGCTGTGATTTTTATGTTGTCAGATCTATTATTTTAGCTGTGTTTTCTCGCGAAACTAAAGTTGATACTTGTTTGACTAACCTGTAATTTTCTGGAATATTCTGTAAATAAACTTTTAAGCCTCTACAAGACCTGTCATTCATTCAGAGACAATTCACAAACTCTGAGTACACAACATTACATTGTGTTGGTAAGTGTTAAGAGCAATGTCTCCCATCCAAAAAATTTCCAAGAGGGCGCATGTCTCAGTGCCCCCTCCTGTAGTCAGTGTCTATGATCATGCAGAAGCAGGTTTTACTATGCACATACGTATGCGTGCTTTGTAATAATAACAAGATAAAGTTGAATTGACATGACTGAGAAATAATTTTACTTCATTATAGGTTTTTAAGTCTAATAAAGTAAGTTAAAAATGAATACTGATATTTATTTTGCGATGGAAGAAAGATTGGGTAACAAATGGTTTCCGCAAAACATTTAATTGTTAATCACTAGTTGGAAATAAGAAAAGTGTGTGTGTGTGTGTGTAGTGTGGGGGGGGAAGGTAAAAATAATTATAGAAGTGAGTAATATTGGATAATTATGTTTCTTTATACATTATAAAATCTCACAAAGTAAGTTTAAAATGAGTATTAACATTTATGTTGTGGATGGAAAAAGATTGGGAATCAGAAGGCTTCTGTGAAGTGATTGATTCCCAATAGTTAATGGGTTTTCTTTTTTAGTAACGAACGATATTCACGACTTTTTAAGAAATGGAAGAAATTGATTTAATATCAAAAGATTAACTTAAAAATCGGAAAACTTCTGCCAAAAACGGAAAAGTTGGCAGCTATGAATAAAAATGAAAATAACAAATAAAAAAATGTTGTTTGAAAAATCAGAGTTTTCCGATAATTTTCGGATTAACAGCGCACGTCGTTAAAAATCGGAGAAACTCCGATTAAATCAGAGTACTTGGCAGCTATGCTATAGTGTTCATTTAAAGCCAGAATTAATTAGTTTAAAATATAATTTTTAAAATCAATCTTCTAATGTTGTAAATTGTCTTGTAAATATAAAAAAATCCATGTATTAGCAATTTAAGAGGAAAATGTTAATGTACGCAATTTCTGAAATTAAAATTTTGGAAAGAAACAAAAAGGAATCACTCATAAAAAATGACTTTATCATTATTTTATTTTTTATTTAAAAAAATCATTACATCATGCTCCCCAAAATCAATCAGACGCAGACTAAATCATTCACAAAAATTTTATCATCTAAACAAAATGTGTTAATAATCACTTTAAAACCAAATCTATAACTAAAATACTAGTAATAAAATAACATTTAGGGATGAAAAAATATTTTATACACTAACTTGTTCCATTTTAATTTTAAACATGGTGCATCGCATGAGTAAACATTCTATTCGAGCATGCACAGTTTCAGCCTCAGTAGTTTAGGTACTATAAACACCAGATGGCCTTGTCTTTGATTAGTGACATAATGATGACATAACCATGTTACCCTTAATTCCATTGTGATGAATATGCTTAATAGTACTCACTTTGGCAATTTCATATTGATGAAAAAGGGAAACAACCAAAGACATACCATAAAAGAACAATTATGGTTATTAGACTATACATTAATGAGAACAATGTTAGAAAAGCATAGCTTAACAATAAGTGAATGACCCTCAATAAAATATTTATTGGAAATCTTAATCCTTTAACTGCCCCGTGTATATATATACATTTTTACGAAGTATAATTCTATGTATTGTACTGCTACCAGCAGAACTATTGACACGGCTTGACAATGCAATAAAATAACCTTGAAAGGGATCTTGACAGTATTTTAGAAGGATTTACTTCTTTCAGAGGGAAGAGAGAATGATGGCACTGGGAAACGAATCTAGTAAATTTTCCTCAGCATTTAAGGGGTTAATGAAATTGTAAAGTGACTTCTACATACGGCTTCCTCTGAAACATCAATGTTAAATATCAGAGTAGTGTTGCTACTAAAAGAGAAGAAAAAAAAAAAAATGATTAAAACAAGGAAAAATATTGAAACTTTTTGCTTAAAAAAAAAAAAAAAAAAAAAAAAAGTTAAATATTTAGTTTCAATGCAAAGTCAATCAACATTAAAGAGTTATAAAATAAAGTATTGGTTAATAATATGGAGTTATTCTCCATAGGACACTATTTGGCCATTATCAACAAGCTCAGAAAGTATTCATACAAAAGCACTGATCCTGAGTGAAGAAAAAATGTTTTTCCATTGATAGCAACAACTAATATGATATATCATATTTTGTATTTTCTGGTTACTTGTGTTAAACTTTTGGGATAGTTTGATTGACTATGTTGAGATGATAAAGCATCAATAAACTATCATACATTATGGGGTTGTCTTTTGGCAGTGCCAAGCTATTGTTGCATATTATATATATATATATATATATATATATATATATATATATATAATCAATTTTTTAAAATGATTTATTATTTAAAAAAATAATTTTGATAAATACAATTTATAGCTCAGTGAATTTTGTAAAACAAATTTTTAAATCTTAAATCCTTTGATATATATCAACTGATTAAACTTAAATTATGTTTAAAAATAAAGAAACTTAATGTTATTCATTTAAAAGTCAATTAGAAAATGCTCACCTTATAAAACTAGAATTATCAAGTAAAATTGGAATATTGTTGTTTTCAAATGATAAATTGTGCAGAATGAGAGCAACCTATAAATATAAAAAATATTTAATTAATACACAAACATAATTAATATATATATATAGTTTTAATGAAATTCAGCAAAAACATAAGAACATAACAGAAAGTACCCATCTTTTTTATTTTAAGAATTTTAACTCTAAAATGAAGAAAGTGTAGCATATATGAAAATAAATATAACCTCACTTTTGTACAAAATTGCCTGGTTTTATCAGCCATTTATCATAATCATAATTTGATAAATCAAAGCCTTTGTAATAATAATAATAATAAATGTCTAATTCTTGAAGGCTTGTACAACATCATCATCCAGTGAAGATATTAGCCTCCAAGGTATTTTTAAGGTTGAAGAATAAATGAAATCAGAAGAAGCTTAATCAACACCATAGGAAGGATATGGCGAAAATTCCAGATACTTACGGAAAGCAAATAATCCAAGGGATTTTGTGTGACACCAGGGTTTAACTTGACAAAAAAGCTTCTTTAGCATTTTAGCTAAAACGCACAAGCAGTATTTTAGCATTTTTGAAAGTTAATTTAATTCTGTGGCTCTATTGATTTCTTTTTTTTTAATTTGATTATCCCCAATTCAGGGATGGAACACGGGCGCAGAATTCATACCGGAATCCGTTTAAGAAATTTCTCTACCTATAATATCGTTGATTTAAGAAGTAGAAAATTTTCTTACATTGATAGTGGTATGAATTCTGCGCCCGTGTTCCATCCCTGCCAATTTTGTTTTCTATTTCTTTTGTTCGCTGATGATTTCAACCAAGTATCCATACTTGTAATTTTAAAAACATGAATCGGTGAAACTTGTTTTGATTTCAACAATAGAAAAAGAGACAGCTATGTCATATGTGCAAATTGAAAAAGTAATTTAAAAGAGGAGTAGTGGGTAGAGCTAGATCATTGTGCAGCACTACTAGTACTAAGAACTCTTCTATGAAGCAAACTCTGTATCCTGACAAACCTTAAAATTTAAATTAATTTTAATAAATGAAATATTTTCACTAAATTTATATAAGAGACCTTACATACTTCATTACAGACTTTTCGCCTCCAAGCCCCAGGGCTTCGTAAGCAGTCGTGTAAGTCTGTAAAAATTACACTGTTTTCTTTCTTTCATCTTCAACGTATTGTGACATCTTGTGTCAACCCCGATTGAATCGATTTGATTGCAGATGTCTATGCCTGTTTACACCTCCACCATTTTGTACTAAAGTGCATACTGGTTATTTATGTTATTTGATAATTTTTCCAGGCTATTAAAATTAAATTCTATAGTTTCTGTTTGATTAATTTTAGTTAAGGCTGTTGTTATTTTCCCAAATTTAATGTAGTTTTCATGTTTTTAATTTTTTTTTTTTTTTTTTTTGTCATTCCAATATATGCTCAGAATTTATTATTTTGTTTTTTTTTTTAAATTAATTTTAGGAATTCTTGCAGTCTCTAATGGACTTATATCTTTTTCATTTTAAATTTGTTAAAAGGGGATTTTGTTTGGTTTGATATATTTTTTGGCTTCATTTTTTTATTTTATTGGCAGTGCCTTTATTATATGAAATTGATATGGCAAACTTAGTTTTTATTTTATGAATTTAAGGATATGATTTAATTTTTTAATGTTATTTTTATAATTTTTTTAAAATAAACTTCTATTGTACCCTTCTTTTTCTTGGAAATTTGCATAATATTGTTTAATTCAGTATCTAGAAGTTCACTATTTGAACAAACAAGAATTGCATGACTTATGTAGGATTGAATAGCTGTAATCTTATAGAAGTAAGGAGTTTTACAATCAAAATGGATTATTTTATTGCTGTTGCCTGGTTACAATACACAATAATTAAGATTTAATTTTTGGGAGTTCACATAATTGTAACATCCAGATAATTAATCCTGTTATTGATTTCTTTTTTACACATGTGAACTGAATGTTTTGATTTATGCTATTAATACCATTAAAAACTTCATCAATACTATTTTCTTCATTAACGACAGCCGTAAATTTTCCAAAGGATGTTAAACCCTTTGAAAATAAAATGCTAAATAAAATGATCAAACAAAAATCCTCCATTTATTATAACTTACAATCAAAAATTCAAGAACTTGAATCTAAAATGTGCTATCTTTTTACACCCAAAGAATTTGCAAAAGCCAAAAATAAAATATGAACATTGATAATATTGAAAACTTATCCTTGCAAGCAAAACAAAAAATTAAAATTTTGGATTAAAAAAAGAAAAACATATTTCCAATAATAATATTCCATATTTAAATCTCTCCTCTTTTAAACCCAACAGTCATCAAGATGCTCTTTTAAAACTGGGAAGTATATTTATTCTAGACGCCTATCAATTTAAATGATTCTATTCCTAAAATTAAAACTTAGACAATGTTCCAAAAACAAAAGAAATAACACTGCTCGGCATGAAAATTTTATCTGACACCATTTCAGCATATTCTTATGTAAAATGACCTCCTGAATCCGAATATGACCACCATTTTGCCCCATCACCCACCATTTTTTTGTTATGCCCCCTCCCCTATTTTTATCATTGTTTGGTAATTTTATACCCATCAGTTTGATGTGAAGAGGAACAATGATTATTTTAACCATTAAATGTCTTCTGACCTAAGGAGCTACAGAGGTAGAAAGTTCTAAAACACGAACATTTGTAGTAAGGAGGAGATTTGAGGAGATTTGTGCCCAGAAAAAAAAAAAAACGGTTTATTGCTAATACAAGTATTAAATAAAATTAGAAAAAAAATAAAATAACCTGTACTATGAAAGATAAAACTGGAAAAATGATTATTTTAAACAAAGAAGATTATAATAATAAAATGGAGGATACAATAAAAGAAATTAGTGTAATTGAAGTTAAAAAAGATCCAAATAAAAAACTATATGAAAAAGTTAAAAACTAATAAAAGAAGGAACCTGGCCTAATGATAAAAACCTAAACTTATAAATTATGCACCTAATACCACCAGAGTCTTCCGAAAATTCAAAGATTATGAAAATCCACCTAAATTCAAGCCTATTGTTAGCAAATGCGAAAGTCCTATTTACTCCCTTGAAATTTATATGAAAAACATTTACTAGCATATTCTTTCCCCTTCTAATCATAGCATAAACTCCATTGAAGAATTTATACATTATCTTAAAAGCGTTAAACTTGAACACAATAATAAAATAGTTTCAAAGTTGTTAATCTTTGCCCCTACATAGAAATAAATGAGATAAATGAAACTATTAACAATAAAATAACCAACATTTATGGAAATACACCCATTACTACCACTTTAATTTTAAACCAGAACTTCTTTAGATTTAATGATAATTTTTACCAACAAAAGAAAGGTGTCCCAATGGGATCACCCATTTCGGGATTCATTGCCAAGTTAAAATTATGAATCATTGAAAATATCATTTTTAACAAATTTAATAATCTTATTAAACACTGGTTTAGATATGTTGACAATGTTTTTGCTGTTTATGCAATCGGAATCAATGCAAGATGGTGCAATATGTTGAAGATGGGAAAAAATAATCTAATTTTCCCAGACCTACAGAACTACTGACAAAGTTTTGGGGCTAGGAGGCAAAACGTCTATAATAAGTATGTAAGGTCTCTCATATAAATTTAATACTTTTAAATATTTTTTACATTTAAATTCAACTATTAAAAATTTAAATTAAATCTAAATATACTACATAAATAATGATTACCAATATTTTCAGTGTTTTTGTAATTTTTGTTCACAAATATTATTGATTAAAAATTAGAGTTTATTGAGATATTTTATGAAATTATTCAGTTCTTGCTTTTTAGAGAAATTCTTACTCAGGGTTTGCGCTAGAGCACGGGAAACGCGCGATATTAAAATTTTCATATGCACGCTTCCCCCGCACTTATTTTACCACTGTTCATTAACAAATTAGCACAGATTTTTTTTTTTTTTTTAATACCATTATGGTGAATAATTAATTGATAAACCTTTCCCCCCCCCCCACTTCCTTTCCAGAAAAACAACGAACAGACAATCAGCCTATTTCTTTTTTTTTCCTTTCTATGTTTGTTTATCTTCAATGTGCGCTATCGATCGATCACTGAAAAATGCAGTCTGGAACTCCTTTTAATGATCACAGCTGTCTTCAGCACTGAACCGGGGGGAGGGGGGGATAGATTAAAGCAAATAAATATCTCTTCACTCCCTCCTTCACTACTGTTTGACATAACTGTACTTTCTTTAGAGAATCCATGGATAGAAGAGAATCGAACGTTTGCAAGAGGTGGAAAGTTACAGATGGAAAATTACAATGCTCTTTTAATTTATTTTCTTTCTCCTTCCCCCCAAGGAAACATTTTTTAAAGAGTGATAAAGAATCAATTTTAGATTACATTTTGTGGTTAAAACTTAAAGTTTATTAATGAAATAAGAAATTGTAGGTTGGATTGACTCTCTCTCTCTCTCTTTTTTTTTTTTTTCCTTCTCAAATTTTAAATCTCCTTTCAATACCAGATATCAAAATTAAATCGTAAGGAGATGCTAACTATGTGAAAACAATATTCAAAGATTAAGAAAAATACAAAACATTTAAAAATTTACACTAAGATTTTTATTAATTTTTCTATACTTTTCTGTCCATGGCAATAGTAATAATATACTGCATGTTACAAGATAAAACAAACAAAACTGTTCAAAAGGCTTTATGATTAAAGCCTATTTTTTCATAGATTATGAAAAAATAATCTATAATAATAAAATAATAAATAAATAAAAGCAGAAAAATCTATTATTTCTGCAGGCTTCCCTTCCTTAATAATGTTTAAATTTCGACCCGCACGACTCTCCAGATATATATATATGTATATATATAATAAAGATGATCTATTAAGCATAGTAGAAGCCAAGCAACAGATACAAGATCACTGAAACACCAATGACCAATAAGATATAAAAAAAAAAAAAAAAAAAATCATCAGTGGATGAAATACACTAATGTAAAGAAACCAGATCTATTAATTAACAGCCTGCAAAACAAACGATTCAATAAAGTAAAACAACAAATCTTAACTTAAAACCATAAACTTATTAAAATTAATGAAAAAACAACCCAAGAAACACAAGATAGGAAGAAGGAGGCAGGCGGCAAGACTTGTGACTTGCCTGTGGGGTTACACTAGTTTTACGACGGCAACACTCCCCCAGCCTGCCACAACCAGAACAGGAACCATATGGATTTAAAAATGCAAAATTTCAAAGCAGATGAACAACAATGAAACCACGAAGCCACAATGAAATTCACCGATTGATCACATTGTGTTTAACAGTATAATTAGAACATTAAATATAGTTGACAACTCAAAAAGGAAAAATCTGAAATTTTATTGGAAAATGAAAGTTTGCATAGTAATACAAAGCAAATGCTTAGCCTTCTACTTTTTTTTTTTTTTAATTTAATTTCACAAACCCACCCAACCATCCAGCCTTACAACACCATCCCACCTCTGTAATCAAACATCTGCCCACCCAACCGCCACCTTTTTTATTGTCTTTTATTATTTTATAATTTTTTTGTTGATATACACAAGAATGTACACAGCTTTTTTTTTTTTTTTTTTTGTACTGACAGAGACATGGTTAAGGATAAAAAATAGAAAATACAAAGTTTTTAGGAAAACCCATTTTAGCAGTGGCTGTGATCAGTTTATTAATATTCTTGTTTTTAAACTTTGCAGAGCATAAATTATTAATTCGAAATAAATGGTTAAGGATGATGTTTCTAAATACCGAAAGATGCAGACATGAATTAAAATGTGTAAATAAGTTTACATTAAAACAAAAATCTTGCCGTTTGTCATAGATATCTGTGTAATGTTTATTACCATCGATGATTATTTTGAGATCTAAAAAGTTAATTGATTGATTATTCAGAGTATTTTGAGTTAGCTTTAAATTAGGTGGATAATTGAAGGAAAAGCCATTTTGTGAGTTCTTGTTGAGATAAAATACAATAATATCATCGATGTAACGATAAAATCGAACATCATCATTGCAAATTTGCTTTTCATAATAATAAAGATAGAGATCTGCCAAAATACTGGAGCTACAACCTCCTTGTGGGATGCTTAATTGTTGCAAATAGATATCGTTGTTGTGGAAGATATAATTATTATGGATAACAAAGTTAAGAAGTGTTTTAAATTTTTCTGCTTTAAAATTGTAAGGAAGATTAATTTGAGCTTTATATTCTTGAAAAAGACTGTAAATGATATTACTAAGATCTGATAACTCAATATTATTGAAAAGATCTTGAAAGTCAAAAGTCATAATATTGTCTATTGAATCGAGCGATTTGATGTATTGAATTAATTGAAAGCTATTTTTAAGACAGTGTAAATTATCAACTTTGCAAGTACATTTGTAAATTTGTTTTAAAATATCCAGTAGAGCTTTATTAGCATTGTTGTTATAAGTGCTACACCCAACAGTGACAGTGCGAAATTTAATTGGAGATTAGTGAAACTTAGGTATGAGAACTATATAAGGATAATTAAAGTTATTCAAGGGAAGTTGAAGTAGTTTATAGTAATTATGTATTTTTCGGTTATTAATAATAAGGTTATTATTAGTTAAACTGAAGATGTTACTATTATTGATTGAAGAGTTTAAAATAGAGAGATAGTAGGATTTACAAATAATGGCATAATTATTAGGTGATTTGTCAACATAAGTGATCACAAAGTCATCCTGTAGTGATTTGATTGAGTTAAAAAGTACAGATTTTTTAAATAACACCAGATTTGAAGAATTGATAAATAATGCATTTTTGATTTTTTGTAACACTAAAACTTTCCATTGAGTGAAGTAGGCAATAGGTTTATTATGAGTAATAGATATTTTATAAATAAATAAATCTAGGTCATAAGAAAACTGTTGAAAGATTTGTGGAATGCTAGTTTTAACTGGAAGTCTAAATTTGGTGCCACATTTCATGAATTTTTTTAATTGATAATTATCAATAATATTGAGATTACCCGTGATAATGTGTCCATGGTCTCTGTCAATAAATTTTGAGAAAGAAGGATCATTGCATTTACAGGTTACAGTGTTAGTAAAAGAGGTAGACTTAGATACAGAATTATAATTGAATATCTTTCTGCCAAGAGGAAGAGGATATTTGAAGGTACGAGATAGATTTAAATCTTTAATCGGAAACAAACATTCTTTGTCATTAATGATAGACGTAATGTTAATACTGTTCAATATTTGATTTGTAAAATTCACAATTAATTGAGTATTTGTTTTAAATTTGTTGGGCTTTTTATTAATTTTTAAATTAAATTGTCTGATTTTATTATAATATCATAAAAAATGTCTGAAAAATGTTTATTATAGGATTAGCTTTGAAAGACATTCAGAAAGTTTACTAAGTATTTCTTTTTAATTGCAAAAATAAATTTTCGAATAATGAACCAGTTATAGTTAGATAAGTAATTAGTCTGTAGATCTGAAATGAGTTTAATAATGGCACTTTTAGAAAAGATTAAATATGTTTTTTTACTACCTCGTTTAGTTCTAGAAGTTTTATTGTTAATTTTGTGATTGAGTTGTGCATAAATAGTCGAATAATCATGTAGAGGGTTGATGTTAGAATATGCTTTAATAGTTTTACTAAAGTATTCGGAATTTAGGCCATATGGATAAATTGTATTATAATATTGCATAAATTTTGATTACATATTTATTTTTCCCAGCAATTGGTGTTTCCTGATCATGCTGATTAATCAAACTTTTATTGCATTTATAAATGACGAAATTATAACAGACTGAATAACAAGAACTTGAGCAATATTATCCATATCTCTGATGAAAACTCAGATTTAGAAAGTTTTGAATTTGAAGAAGCTGCAAAAATCTCAACACACAAACAAAAAAAAAAGGTATTAAATGCCCACTTTAGTAGTTTTTTATTGTTATAGTTTGTAATTGTTAATATTTGCATGAAAAATGTTATTTTGCTGCGAATCAGCAATTTTTTTTTTTTTTCTTGTCTAATTCACGAAACTTTGCAAATTTATTTTTTCCATTTTTAAAAAAGTCATGGATATCATTCGTTTTTTAAAAAAGAAATCCTATGAAACGATCAGCGATCAAATGTTCTACAAAAGCTCCCGAGTCCCAGTCTTTCTCCATCCACAATATAAATATCAATATCCATTTCAAACTTGCTTTATGAGATTCCAAAACCTATAAAGAAATAGAAATGTTAAATATTTCTTCTCATGGAGTTATTTTTTGCCCCCCCCCCTTTATTCCTCTCTGACTAGCGATCGACAATCAAATGTGCTGTAGAAGTCTTTTGTTTCCCAATCTTTATCTATCTGCAACATAAATAATAATATTCATATTAAACTTGTTTTATTAGATTCTAGAAGTAGAATTGAAAGAGTTTGATATTTCTTATTCTGTAATTTTTTCTTATTCCCCTTTACCCCATCTCCAGATAGTGATCAATGATCAATTCTAGAAACAATAAAGCAATAGATGTGATCAATATTTCTCACATCAGTAATTATTTTCAGACTTTGTTTCTGAACTTAAGGAATCTATTTATTTTTCCTCAATTAAATTGAATATTTATATGTCATAACTATGCCAAATTTGTCTTCACAGTCTTCAAATACCTTACATGCTTCTGGTGTTCCAGCTGATACTAATGTTAAGGTGGCAAATGAGCTTGCAAGACATCACTAAAACACTCTACGACTAAAATGCTCAGAGCTGCAAGAAGACAGAAGAATGAAGATCTTTTTGTAAAGGAAATCACTATGGAAGAGCTTATTGAAACAGTCGGTTTTATTAAAAATAACAAATCCCCAGGAATTGATCTTATATTTGGTGAAATGATAAAACACCTAGGGAAAAATGCAAAAAAGTTCCTGCTGAACATTTTCAACACATCATGGAGGTCTGGAAGACTGCCCAATATATGGAAAACATCTATTATCGTACCTATACTTAAACCAAAAAAGTCAGCCACGGAAAGTAAAAACTTTAGACCAATTGCCCTCACCAGCATTCTTTGCAAAACGATGGAAGGCATAATACACCATAGAATGGTTGAGTTCCTCATACAGGAAAAAGGGATAAATTTTTATCAAACAGCTTACAGAAAATTACACTCAACTGAGGATCAGTTATTTTACTTTTGCCAGTCCGTAATTGACGGCTTTCAAGAACGATTTCCAAAAAAGACTACTGCTGTTTTTCTGGACATGTCTGCTGCCTTCGATAGAGTGTGGCGACAGAAACTCGGATATGGATAAATGACTTCCTGAGAAAGAGAAAAATAAAGGTGCAATACAACGGCTGCTTATCCAGATGTATGAACATCTTTGCTGGAGTGCCACAAGGCTCTGTTTTGAGTCCTCTACTCTTCCTGCTTTATGTGAACGACATTCACCCCAACCTTCAAAATGGAACTAAAGTAGCCTGTTACGTCGACGATATTGCGATTTGGCACTCGGATAGAGACATCAACAGCTCAGAAAGGGCTCTTCACAAGTCCCTTGATGGAATTTTTAAATGGACACAAGATCTAAAGCTAAAGATTAATGTTAAAAAAACAACACTTAGCGTCTTCACAACAGACAGAAAGCACAAAAATCTATTTGATCCGGAATTAAATATCAAAGGGAAAAGTATTGTGAAAACATCTAACCCTAAATATCTGGGAATAACTCTGGACGCCGAATTGAGATTCACAGAGCATGTGAAAACAGTTTCAGAAAAAGCTCTTAAAAAACTGAAAATCATCAGGAGTCTCTGCGGCACTAACTGGGGAGCTTCCCCCAAAACTCTAAAGACCACATTTACTTCACTCATTAGACCCATTATGGAGTATGCTTCCCCGATTTGGGCTCACGCTTCTGATACTGCCCTAGACAAGTTAGAAAGCATACAAGCGAGAGCTGCAAAGATAGTGACTGGTGCAGTATCATCCACCAATAGTGTTAAGATAATCAGAGAGTGTGGACTAGAAAGTCTACAAAATAGAAGAAAAGTAAATATGATAAAGTTCACGAACAAAGCGAGAAGTCGTGCTCCTGGACACATTTCTCACATTACCTTTGAAGGGTGGAATGCCAAGTCAAGACTAAAACGATCTTCATCCATGCAATATGATAGAGATATCAGAGCAAGTATTGGCCTTGAACACAACAAATGGGTTATTGTTCAAGAACCTATCTCTCGCAAAAGGCTTCCACTGAACACCAACATTTATACCGACCTTTTAGAGCCATGCAACAAAAAAGAACAGAATGATATCATTAGGAAAAAGGGACTCGATACAATTGAAAACTTTCCAAAAAAGAAGTTTGTACATGCATATACAGATGGTTCCTCTGACAAAACTATCACCAATGGGAGTTCAGGTGTGTTTTTAACTACTCCAGATGATATGCCTCACCAGGGCAAATTTGGCGCGGGAAATATAGCCTCTAACTTCACCTGCGAGCTACGTGCAATTCTGGAGGCACTTAATATGTATAAATCCCTTCCCACTACTAAGCAGGCAGAGGGCCTAGTGGTTTTCTGCGACTCAAAGGCCGCCCTCCAGGCCATTTCAAAGGGGCACTCTTCTATCACCCATGAAATCATCTCAGGACTTCAAGATCTTCAAGCTATAAATAAAACCTGTACACTTCAGTGGATACCTGCACACGTCGAAATAGCAGGCAACGAAAATGCTGATAAACTAGCCAAGGAGTCCAGAAATCTCAACAATAACAGCAACAGTGTCTCTAAAGCTGGAAATTAGCGGTCGCCACTCGCCACATGGCGACTAGATTTTTAAAAGTGGCGACTAAAGAAATTGCCTTTGGTCGCCACTGCAGTGGCCACTTCTCTTCTGCCCATTCTTTATAAAATATACTCCATTCCACGGCAAACTTGGATTGCGCGGCGGCTTTTTCGCGGTAAACACGCTGCGCAAAGAATTCAGGCTGTTCTAAAATTTAACCTCGCCACTTGCAAACATATTTCGGAAGTCAATTTTAATAGTAAACACTTAAAATTCTTCTACCCATACCCATTCTTTATAGAATTTTCTTTCCAATGCAAACTTGGATCGCGCGGCCGCGTTTTCGCAGTAAACGTGCCGTGCGCCTCGAATTCAGGCTTTCTCAAATCTAACATCGCCACTTACAGACATTTTCGGAAGTCAATTTTAACAGTAAACACTGGAAATTGGCAGGTAGTCTTATTCATATACTAAAAAAACGTATGGCTTTTTTCCATTTTTCTATAAAAGTATTAGATTTTGATTTTTTAAAAATGTCAAAATGAGAGTTTCGGCCGACTTTCGGGAGACAGAGACGAAAAGGAAGCTCGTGAGATAATCAATCGGCTGAAACTCCGATTGTATTACGTTCGCAGAAAAATTAAAAACGTCATTTGACGCATTTTCTTTGTTATTTTATACCACTTTCTTTTCAAACTTGGCATTTCTATCCATTCCTAACGGCCGTATCGCATTCAGTCATACGCGTGGTTTCTCGAAATTTCAATCTTTAAAACAAGCTTTATATAGTAATATAAATTTTGGATTTATTGCTTTAATATGAAGAGATTTAAAGAAAATCCCGAATCACAAAGCAACCGTAGTGGTAGTAAACGTGGAGCTACAGATAATTCTGTAAAAATAACATCTTTTTTCGGAAAAAGGTAAGTGCGTTTTCTGTTATTTTTAAAAAAAAAATGTATATATGTATGTATATTTTTAGTTCTTAATCAGAAGAATGCATAATTTATTGAATATTTTATTTATTTACTACATATTATTTAATATTTGTTATTGCATATGAACTATTTTTTACTTTCTTCTATATGTAATATAGAGAAAGTATTGGATTCGCGAAAATTTTCGACCTCCGTTTTTTGACGGATCTACACGTTTTGGGGTGTCAGAATTTTTCTGTTATAAAATAATATAACCAAAAGAGCATTTTAAACATATGAATTTTGTATTGAATAGTATTTTCTTACATTCATAGTATAAATTATGTAAATCTATTCCTATTTCATTTATTAAAATTTATCAGAAATGTATTATTGTGGATGAGTTTCAAAAAGTTGACTACCTTAATTATTTTCTTAATGATTTGTCGAGACTGAACATTAAAAAAATTAAAGAAAAGAAAATTTTATTTTACTTTTACTTTTATCAGCGAGTGGCCACTAACTTTTTAAAAGTGGCCACTAAAAAAATGAAGGTTGGCCAAATTTCTTAATTTCCACCTTTAAGTGTCTCTCTTCAAGATGCAAATGCAATAACTAAATCTAAACTTAGAGAAAAAACAATCCAAAGGAAACACCAGCTTTGTGAAATAAATGCAGGTCGATTAATAACAAAAACTATAATAAGGTTAAGAACCGTTCATCACAGAGGCATGAAAATTAATAAAGAGGGTGGAAGGGTGTATAGAAACTGTAACAATTGTTCAGATACACACCTTACACCTTGCCATATCTTTGAGTGTCCGGCAATAAGTGTGAACTTGAGAGAAATAGGTGTATTGCCATCACTGATGACGACAACACTATATGACGACACTATATGACGACAACATCCAACAAATCGCAGATGCAGTTATAAAGATCCACGGTTTAATCTAATTCGACTACGTCATGGACACAACAAAAAAAAAAAAAAAAAAAAAAAAACAAATTTGTAAACATGGGGAGAAAAATGAAGAATAGATTATTCAGGTAGGAAAATTTTTCCCAAATCAATTTAAGAAAATTAACTACTCAGTTGGTTTTTATGAACGTTTGAAACTAATAATTAGCTACTGCCATTTTTTTTTTTTTATATGTATGATTAATGCACATACATAAAAATAACATTTTATATTAGCTCAAAAAAAATTTTTTTTTTTCTGTTGGCATGGAATTTTAATAAGGTTTTATGTAGATGTAGATATAAAAGTTATTGCTGTTATACTAAAGATTTTTTTTTTTTTTTTTAAATGTTAAGGAAAAAATTCTGAAAATGCTTAATGTAGATAAAAACTATATGTATAAATGTTTATGTTGTCAATTTATTGAAAGTGACATTATCAATGTTGAACTAATTAACCAACCAATCCCGTTAGCGAAATTTTTCAGCTAATTTCAACTGTCTGTATTTGTATAGTTCTTGAAAATATTTTTTTTTTTTTTTTTTCCTGCAAAATCTGACTTAAATTTTGAAAATCTCACTTAATTTTTTTTGTCAGAGTGGGAGAATCCCACTCAGTTTTTTTCTTTAGTGCAAACCCTGCTTACTGACATATTTTACCAAAATATATCTTTTGACAATATGTAAAAATAATAATAATAGTAGTTTAAACTCTAGACTGTGAATCTTGTCTTTAGTAACAAAAATATCGCCTTAAGAATTTTCAGGGTGGAGTGATTAGAATCTGCTGTAATTTCTGTATAGCAAAGAGCATATTTCACTAAAAGTATACTTTATAACATTTACACTACTTATTCATATTTTTAATTTTCAGCAACGGTGAAACTAAGGTGTTTTCAAGTTATCATTTCAGATTTAGGCTAGGAGCAATTAAGAAACACCTACGTTTCCCTCCAGTATTAATAATGAAAAAAACCATATGATGCATAGCATTGAGAAAGTTAATGTGAAGTTGTTACATGAATTTTCTTTTATTTTTTGATCAAATGTAACCTTTTCATGGCAACATAGATAAATGATATTTTTTACCATGCCACATAAAATATTAAGTTATTTTGATAGTGAATGAAGAATAAATAGTCTGTTTCACTTTATCTCATAATTCAAGTTTCTTATCATTATGAATTGATGTTGAAAGGTGTTCTCCCCCCCCCCATCCAAAATATATATCCTTTCATTTTGAAAATTATTACAATATTTTTCATAATTGCTCTTTTATGCAGACTACCATTTTGAAATCTATGCTTCACAGTCGAAACATTTAAAAATTTATCTTTGGCTAAATTCTGAAGGAAAGTTATTTTTAAATACATCAATTAGTCATTTTATGTACTTTTTTATAGATTAATTTTGTTATGAAGCACATAACAAAAAAAAGCCTCGCCTCTCCTGACCCCATTTCATTTTTGGGTCAGGAGAGGCGAGGGGAGGAGGGGAGGTATGTTTTGGCTATAAACTTAATAATGCAAAAAGAAAAAAAAAAAAAAAAAAAACCCATTGGCAAATCTACAACTCTCAAGGCTCGGGGTGAAAGTTTCACTAGAGCCTTGTAATTTATACCCTCTACCTAATACGCAGCCCTATTTCACTTCTTTAGTTATAAATATGAAAAGGCATTGAAAGTTTTAAGATTGAATCAGAAGCCCTACCTAATGTGAGGGCCAGGGGCGCTTGCACTACCTTAATCAAGCCTAGCACAAATGGGTTCTTTTAGTTTTGCAGTTCTCACTCTATGATCACAATAGGGCCCTTCAGAACAATACCTACTGCTTAATTTAAAATTGTAGCAAATGTTTCAATTCAAAATAATGGCACAATAAATAACTTCACTAGATACATATAATTAAAATTTAAGTTTCGTCTTAGGTCTCCTTATTACCAGAGGCCCGGGGCTAACACCTCCTCCGCCCCCACCCTCAGTATGCTACTGTTTTTAACTGGGGTATTTAAAAATAACCCAAGCATGAAAAATTAGCAAGCAGATAATCATATTCTAATAATAACTGATTAAAACCAGTGGCGTCGCCAGAAAAATTTTCAGGAGGGGGCAAACTTCAAATTGCAAAATTTCAGCATGTTTTTACAAATTGAAATGATTGATTAGTTGATTGAGATGATTAAGTAAGCCAATGAGTAAGCATTTAGTTCAACAATTTTTTATACATGCAATTTAAGCTACAACATTTTACATATAGAAATTATACAACTTATTCTAAACCAATACTAATCCGGAAAATGTACTGTCAAATCGATTTAAAATCTGTTTGCAGGGAAAAGTTAAAGACAACCTATAAATGCAAATCGAGTGATTTGACTCTAATTGGCTCTGAGACATAAATTTTATTTGGTTATTTGAATTCTAATCACACAGCCTTAAAGCTTTAATTATAATTTTTTAAAAATAATTATTTATTAGAATTTTCCAGGAGGGGGCAAGTGCCCCCTCTTGCCCCTATGTGCCGACGCCCATGATTAAAACTCAATGCAATCTAATTTATACTTAATTTTTAAGTTCGTTGTACCTCACATATAAATAATTAACAAAGTGTGAAGGGGAAGAAGAAGAAAGGAGATATGTATCCAAAAATATGTTATCAGAATTCAAGTATGACCATGATAGTATAAAATTAAATTAATAAGATACTGATTCAATGATCAATGTTGCACAAAGAGAATGATAAAAAATAATAAATAAATGAAAACAAGTAAACTTGAATGATATAAACAAATAAAATGCATAATTTATAAAGTGATTCTTAATAAAAACTTACCCTTAAAACTCTTTGTCCTTCCACATTAAGAGCACCTGAATCATTTTCCAGGTTTAATAATGTTTCATTAGGATCATATTCACCTAAATAAAATGAATAAATTTAACTATTTTATCCAGGAAAATGCATAAACAAAACATGCAGTTAATTTATGGAATAGGTACAAAAATAATGAGAAAATACCTAATTCTAGTCCCAATAGTTGAACTAATTGTACTTTTTGCAAATCAAGCGTACTTCGCCAAAACCTATGCACATTTCTACCTTTCAGACCCTTCCAGTTTTCTAAATATAACATTTTTAAGGACTTGTCATCTATTAAAAAGAAAATTGATAATAATTTTAAAAAAACTGTATATTAATAACACATAATTAAAATGTTAAGATAATAAATATAAACAATAAAAGAAAATTTCTAAGCACAATTGTACTTAATATTTATTTTATATTTTAAAGTGATACAATACAGATTGAAATAAGACAGTTCACTTAATTAAAAGTAATTTAGAAAAAATTTCGAAAATTATTTTAGAAAACATTGGAAATTACAATAAAAAAAAAAAAAATAGTGAAGTTTTGAGATAGATTATTATGTAAAGAATATAATACTAATTAAAATACAAAATCAATGCCTAACCAATAGGGATTTTTAAGGGGGAAAAAAAGGCTAATCATTGCCCAAACATCAGTAGAGGCCTGCTTGTTAAGACTCAAAAGTTTTTGGGCTCTCTGTGTACCATGATAGTGGCTGCAAAAAACACCTGATTGACTTGCAAGTTGGTATACATGTTCTTGAGCCGCACAGAATTAGCTGTATATTTTAGGGTTTGTATTCTGTTAGTGGTTCATGTAGATTCACGTATAGGGACAAAGATTTTTTTTTTTTTTTTTTTTTTAAATCATTATGACCTATGGGCAGAATTTGTCTGTACTGTGATAGCGGCCTCAAAAATCCTCTGATTGGCGTGAAATTGGTACACGTGTTCATATGCCAAGCAGAAATAGCTGTACATATTTTTGTCTGCATATTATTCTTGATTTGTGTACACGGACACACCAAATTTTTTCTTAGCATTATGGTCAATGGACAGAATTTCATTTAAATGTGTTGTAACATGGTTATACTGCATTCAACAAAAAAAGCAATTAACATATTATTAAAAGCATGTTTTCTGTGGAAAAATATGTGCTTAGACTTAATATTTAATCTACAGGACCTTACAAAAGTGTCCAGACAATATTACGTTATCATCCAATTTACATCAATAATTCATGAGTTGTAAAATATGTTGTAAAATTTATACTGGTGTATATAATATTTATGGCTCATTTACGGGGACACACAAAAGAATACTGTAATGCTAGGGCCTTTGGAGAGATTTTTATTTAAGAGCATTTTTAACAAGTTGATGCTGCATTCAAAATAATAGAAATAACATACATATTAATATGCTTAAAAGAATGTTTTACCTGGGAAAAAAGTAGGGGTGGGAATCGATTAAGAGTTTCAACTGGGTTAATCGTACTTCATTAATCGATTAATCGGATTTTTAATCGGTTTTCATTTTTCTTTATATAATTTTATTTCAATGATAAATAAAACTCTCATATTGTATATATATATATATATATTATTCATAAGTTTGACTAAAAAAAAATTTCTTTTTTGAAGAATTTTTGTCAAATCAATTATATCTGTTTCATAACTGAAATTTAAATCAATTTTCAGAGTAATAATTGGTGATTTTAAGTGTTAATTTTATATAAATATTTTCACTTGTTCACTGCATTGTCCATCTCGCTTGTCACTATTTTTAAATGAATTCTCAAAATTTCATATCTTTATCATAAAAATCTCAAATTCTTATATTTTATTTCTTCTTTGTCACTTCGGACTAGAACACAGAATGTTAATTTCTGTTTCTACTTCAATAGCTACTACCAGCAATTCTGAACAGACAGTAAACGCTTGAAGATATTATGAAACTCTGTTGACATTTCTCCCATCAGACGGATAGTGGAAATCTCAATCCCCCCTTTTATTTTATTCTTTAGCATTTCTATTTTTTGAAATCTTCTTGTTTCTGAGAATACTATTACCCTAGCCAACACATTCTGTAGAAGGCTACAGACAGGTGGTGTTGCTGCAGCATGCACATTAAGCGGAATTTTGTTTAATAACTGCCCTCGCCCTTTTCTCTATCAACAAAAGTGCAACAACTTCTTTTGAGAGATTTTATTTTTATTCATTCATTTATTTATTACTATTATGATTATTATTGTTTTGCTTTTTCATTATTTGATGAATGTTTCTTAGAATGTTTGTTAGCAAAATATGTGAAAAAACATTTTGTAGGCAGAACAACATTTTTACTCTAATTCGTAGTTTGAAAATTTTAATCGGATTTTGAAAATTTTTAATTGAATTAATCGATCCGATTAACTCGATTAAGAAAATTGATCGGGACTAAGCATTGATCGATTAACCGAACCAATTAATCGGCACAGCCCTAGAAAAAAGTATGGATAGACTAAATACAGGATAATTTACAGGACCACATAAAATAATTCTGGTGACATTCTGTAATCACCCAAATTATGGAAAATTTGATTCACATATTAATTAGTTACAAGGAATTAGTTGTATAGTTATTATTGGTATATATAATGCTTGCAGCTCATATACAGGGACACACAAAAGAATATTGTACCATTATGGTCTATGACAATATTTCTTATAACTACATTTCAACATGGTTAAACTTCATTAAACAGTGAAATAAACATACGTTATTAGAATGTTTAAAAGCATAGCTTTAGTGGAGGCATAGAATTGGTAATCAGTTATATGGCTACACAAAATAATTTTGATGTGTCAAGCAATCATTTGGCATTCAATTTGGTGCAAGTATTTACGAGTTACAAGGGATTAACACAAGGTATGTGTTACAAGGGAATATCCATATATATTAATTTCTAGAATATTTGTGTTTTTCAATGTATTACATATTTTTGTTTACAGTGGGGGAAAACTCAAATATTGAGTAAATTATTGACTCAGCTGTTCTAAAATTTGCCAGTCAGTCACTGATCATGCATTTTTTGGAATTCAAATGTAAACTGCAACTCTCTCTCTCTCTCTCTCTCTCTCTCTCTCTCTCTCTTTGAATATGTCTTACTTAAGTTTTTTTTTTTTTTTTTTTTTTTTTTTTTTACAATAAAATAGAAATATAATTTTGTAGTTTTAATTTTATGGTTATGTTCAGGGACTGACAAAGTTTCAACATCTCAGGAGCCAGAAATAGTGAATTATTGCTATGACAATACTCACAGCAAAACTTAATAATATTTCATAATTATATAATTAATGCAGGTCATTCACATATTATTTTACATTGAATAAATGAACTATTCAGTTAAAAATATGAACTATGGAAATTTTTAAGAAAATAACTATTTTTTACTTATAAAAATAAAAACAAACTATTGGGAGAAAAAAATCCACAGAAATAAATATTATTTTTACCTTTAATATAATCATCAAATATATTGAGAGTGTTTACGTTTTGGCTTTAAAATACTATTTGCCTATTAATTTTTCAGGACAGAACTCCTTTAAAGAGAATCCATTTGATAAATGTCATACTATTTAAACTTTCTCGTTGTAAATTCGAACATAGTTTGCTTAAAGCAGCTATCACACATACTCTCATACGATCAGCAGTATCAGATACTTTCTCCTGAAACCACCTGAAACCGGTTTTTCGAGAGAGAAACGCTTGAAAACGCATCGTATGATAGTTTCCCTCTCCGACCTTTGTCAATAACGAACTTATGACTGACTAAATCTCCTATGCTAGATGTCAGCTCATATTCACCCAATCGGAGTGCGAGAAAATCAGAGGGCGTTTAAAACATGAAATAGTGAGCGATTAGTTGCCAATTGTTAACGTATTTTTGAATTCATTTCAGTCTTCAAAATAACCCAACTACCTGATGCTCGATTTTTCGGAGAGGTATTAGCGTATAGTTCAGAGGGTAGGATCATCCGTGTGATAACTGCTTTAGATAGTGTTTATGATGCTTGAATCTTGTTTAACACAAAGATGTTGACATGGAAAGTATCAGTATAATTGTAAGAAGACTTGTCAGTCTGCCGTAACTGGTCACCAATGGATATTTATAGTCACCCTGGCACCCGGAATTTGTCGCACACTGGTTATATATTATTATTAATCAATTAATTATAATTACTTTTATTAAATTAAAAAATCTTCAAACATTTTTTTCATTGAGGTGCTAAAGTGTAAAGGGTGAAAATTGAAAGGGATTGTGTTGTTCTAATTTTATTTTTCCACTTTTCCTAATATTTTCCAATTCCCCCCCCCCCCCCCCCATTTTTGCTGCTTTTTGCCTGTTTTTTTTTCCCACTTTTTTCCACTGTCCTGGCAAAAATGCATTTTTGCCAGCAAAAACCCAACCCCGATCTGGTTACTTAGTGAATTAATCATGTATGAGTATGAGTGTATATACAGGATGTTTTCAGTCTGGATAAACCAAAATATCTGCAAAGGAAAGCAAATTTCCTGAACACACTGATTTAAAAAATTTCGTGGTTTTAAATGATCTATCACATGAGGTATCATAAGTTAGGCCCCACCTGATACAAACTCAATTTTTTCAAATGGAAACCATACTTTTTCTTTGCAGACTTGTGTTAAGCAAAAAAAAATTAAATCTTACTAAAATCGTTTTAAATCACGTATTGCTTTTTTTAATGTTGCAGAGTAGGAGGTCTTTGGGTCCTGATTCTTATGTTGTAATAAAATTCCGAATATCAAAAAATATCTCAATAAAAAAAGCAATTTTTCTGGACAGATCGATATCAAAAGTTTTATGCATTCAAATGATCTATCATATGAAATATCATAAATGGTCTCCTGGCACCCCGCATGACACAAACTCAATCTTTTCAAATAGAAACCCTACTTTTTCTTCACAGAATTGGGTTACGCGAAAAAAATCTGTTTAAACTCATGTATTGCTTGTATTTTATGTTGCAGAGAAGGAAGGGGGGAGGGAGGCAATTCTTATGCTGTAGTAAAACATCATGATATCCCAAAATATCTCAATATAAAAAAGCAGTTCTGCTGGACACACTGATTTCAAAAGTTTTGTGCATTAAAATAATCTATTAGATAAAGTATTATAAATGAAACCATGGGGCCCTCAGGTGTCCCATGACACAAACTCAATTTTTTTTAAAAATTATGTATTCGAGAAACCACACTTTTTCTTAACAAAATCGTGTTAAGTGGAAAAAAATCTCTTTTTAAATCATGTATTGCTTTTTCTTTATTTTATAAAGTAGAGGACCCTCGGCCCCCAATTTTTATATTGCAATAAAAATTCCAAAATAAAATCGGAATAAGTAAAATTTTATTTTTATTCATCTTATTATAGAACATACTTCAATGATGAAAAAGGTGTTCTGGTTCCAAATAAATAAGATTATGTCACATGGGTCTGGGGTCCCACTTGTGATATCTCATCAAATATATTGTTTGAAAATATGAAACTATCCAAACCGGCATGTTCAGCAAAATTCCTTTTCTTTTGGGACATTTCAGTATTTCAAAACTTTTTATCTGAACATAAGAATGAAAAAGCTTAAGGTCCCAACATGTCAATATGTAAAAAGAATTACATGTTTCAAAACATATCTTTTCACTTAATAGGCTTCGATAAAAAATATTATATGATATCTGTTTGAAAAAAATTGAGTTTGTGTCACATAGGACCCCGAGGTTTCACCAACAATACTTAAACTAATAAGATCATATGAATGCATGAATTTTTTTAAATCTATGTATCTAGATTAACTGCTTTTTTTTTATAGATATTTTTGGATGATATCTGAATTTTTAATTACAATAAAAGAATCGGGTCCTACTCTGCAAAAAAAAAAAAAAAAAGCAATACATGATTTAAAACAGGTTTTTTCCACTTAACACAATTCTGCTAAGAGGAGGTATGTTTTCCATTTCAAAAAATTGAGTTTTTGTCATGTGGGGCCCCTGCAGCAGGGTTGGGTTTTGGCTGGTAAAAAGTAGTTTTTACCAGGACATGGTAAAAACTATGGGAAAAATGGTAAAAACCTGATAAATATTATTATCCCACATTTACCGGTTGAGTGGCAGGTACTAGTTTATTATTCATTACTATTATACTTATGTTTTTAAAATATAGTCTAGAATGTAATAATGCTTGTAATAAAACTTGATCTTAATTAAAAATACTTTTAAATAACTTTTACAAACATAATAAAGTTAAAAAGAATGTCTGCATGTGCACAATGCAATAAATTAATATTAAGAAATTGCATGGTAAGTTGATTAATGTTATTTAAATGTGTTTAAACCTTATCATTAAATACTCAAAATAAAATAATCAGTGAATTTGACCACAAAAATCCAATTTTTAACAAATTAAAATAAAATATATATTTCTTATTTAAACAAAAAAGTTAAAACATGCTTTTGATCCAAATACAATATATGTATACAAACAAACATTTTCTACCATTTTTCCTATTCTTTTACAATGAAGGAAAATTCAATATGACCTTTATAAAATTATATACTGGTGAACAGATTGTTTTTCAAAAGATTTTAGATGTTTCTCCCTTCCCTCCTACACCATGAACTAGGCACAGAAAACATGTGCATTGTGCAAAAACTTGACCAGTCAGGAATTAGCAAAATGGTAGTGGTAGATGTACAAAAGGTTTATCAGATTGGAAAGAAAAGTTATACAAAATAATTATGTATTTATATAAGTTATTTTTATATATTTTATATTTGAATTTTCACAAAGAAATTCAAAACATATTTGATTTTGTTCAGAAGGTGAATTTGAACTGCCACAAATTTTAATAGTAACATAAAGAGAAAAGTATAATATAGTTAGAGGGCTATAATAATTGATATTAATATCATGAAGTATTAATAATTTATCACTCAGTTATGGTAGTTGTATGCTAGTTGTAATATAAATCTCAATTTAATACATGATTTCTTCTTGAGGAGAAATAATTATAAGATAAAAAAATTTTTATAAACTATGTTTTTAAATTTTCTGTTGAATCATATAAACGCTACTGAAGGCAGCCGGAACCCCAGCAATTGGATAAAAGTATTAAAAAAATTCCTTGCTATCGTCTTTTGAGCTATTATAAAAGTTTCAAATGGCTATCTAGCCGGGAAGTCCCGAAGCAATTGGATAAAAATATTTTTAAAAAGCATTTTCACCGTATTCTGAACTATTCCGAAAGTTTCAAATGTCTAGCTACTCGTGAAGTTAGTTAAATAAATTTTCTGTTGAATCATATGAACGCTGCCGAAGGCAGTAGGGACCTAAAACAGTTGACTAAAAGTATTAAAAAAAATGTATTGCCGCCGTGTTCTGAGCTATCCTGAAAGTTTCAAATATCTAGCTAGTCGGGAAGTTAGTGAAAAATCGATTGCAAGCTCTGTACTGGTAACGCTGCCGAAGGCAGCAGGTACTCGAAACAGTTGGCTATTATATATCAGGTATTTTAAAAAATGCAGTTTGACTGTGTTCTGAACTATTCTGAAAGTTTCAAATGTCTAGCTAGTCGGGAAGTTAGTTAAATAAATTTTCTGTCGAATAATATAAGTGCTGCCGAAGGCAGTGGGACCTGAAATAGTTGACTAAAATTATTAGAAAAATGTATTGTCACCGTGTTATGAGCTGTCCTAAAAGTTTCAAATGTCCAGATAGTCGGAAAGTTAGTGAAAAATCGATTGCAAGCTTAGTACTGATAACGCTGCCGAAGGCAGCAGGAACCCGAAACAGTTGGCTAAAGGTATTAAAACAATGCATTTTCACCGTATTCTGAACTATTCTGAAAATTTCAAATGTCTAGCTAGTCGGGAAGTTAGTTACATAAATATTCTGTCGAATAATATAAGCGTTGCTGAAGGCAGCGGGACCTGAAATAGTTGACTAAAATTATTAGAAAAATGTATTGTCACCGTGTTGTGAGCTGTCCTGAAAGTTTCAAATGTCTAGCTAGTCGGAAAGTTAGTGAAAAATCGATTGCAAGCTTTGTACTGATAACGCTGACGAAGGCAGCAGGAACCCGAAACAGTTGGCTAAAGGTATTAAGAAAATGCATTTTCACCGTGTTCTGAACTATTCTGAAAATTTCAAATATCTAGCTAGTCGGGAAGTTAGTTAAATAAATTTTCTGTCGAATCATATAAGCGTTGCCGAAGGCAGCTGGACTTGAAATAGTTTACTAAAATTATTAGAAAAATGTATTGTCACCGTGTTGTGATCTGCCCTGAAAATTTCAAATATCTAGCTAGTCGGGAAGTTAGTTAAAAATCGATTGCAAGATTTGTCCCTGACAAACACACAAACAAACAAACAAGAATCGAAGTTAATAAAAACATGGTAAAATAGCCCATTTATTTCATTTTATCAAAGAAAGAAAATCTGACCTCGTTTTTAGTAAAGCGTATCTGTTGCTTAATTATGATTCCTGAAGAAGAAAGCACCTATTGCTTTTGAAACAGCTGAGGCTTTCTTAATTTATGTTATTACCAAATTAAATATTTTTACTGAAGCCAGTATTTTTGTGCTTTATTTTTAGAATGAAAAAGTATCTATGACAAATATTTTAAAACATTAGTTCATGAAACTGATCATATAATTTAAAAGAATTTTCATGTTGACAACATTGCTTTAATTTTTTTTTTTTTAATAATTTGGAAATTTTATAGTAAATAAAATTTTGGAAAAGAGAACTAAAAATTTTTAAATATGCCCGAAAGTTTTTGTGACAAATTAAAAATCTTTTTAAATAGGAATTTATTTTCTCTGAAGGTGGTAAAAACCATGGTAAAAACATGTTTTAGACATGACAGTAAAAACTGTCAATCATTACATAGTAAATACCCTGCCAACCCTGACTGGAAGCCCAGGAGCCTATTTAAGATATTTCATCTAACAGATCATTTGAATGAACAAAATTTTTTTAATCAATGTGTTCATCGAAATTGTTTTTTTATTGAGATATTTTGGGATATTCAGATTTTTTTATTATAACATATAAATTGGAGCCCCTGGCCTCCTTCTCCACAAAATAATAATAAAAAAAGCAATGATTTAAAACAGATTTTTTTTCTGCTTAATAATGATTATGTAAAGAAAAGGTACACGCTTAATTTCAAAGAATGAATTAATCACTCCATATAGGAACGTATTATTTCACAATGACATTCATTCTTTCTGAGTATCTGCTTTATCAGAAACTGACAATTAGCGAAAAAAAACTGGTTCCAAATATTCTCTCTGTCGGGGTGAAAGAACAAAGCACTACATTTCAAAGCAGAACAGAAAATAATCTTTAAAGGGGTGAATTGAGAGCCTTTCCATTGGACTGATTAAGTCATGTGATATTTTGGAGCGAGATCCACAGATTCAAAATGGCTGCCCGCGATCCCGTGCTGATTTATAAGATTTGAAAATAACTAAAGATAACTAAATGCTTTGAAAACAACTGAAAACAGATGATGCTTAAAAAATTAAGGGTAAGTACTGTTTTATTTTTCGATCTCAATAAGTTTTCTGAAATTACCTACCTAATAACTCACTTATCTATGTTATTGTAAATGTTTTTCATGTACTGTACTAAAAACGATCGGTACTTACGTATTAACTGCATGCCATTTTACGAAGTGAAGTATAATCTGCACAAGTTTATCACACTTTTTTATAGTTTAACATTGTTTATGTAATTTTTTTATCATATAAGTTTGTAATAATAACAGGTTTATCATAGTGCCGAATAACTGCTGGCATGCAGTTAATACGAAAATGCCATGCTTTAAATAAAATAAAAAAAGTTTTTAATTATAATATTACTAAATGTATATACATAGAATTGAATTTTTTTAATGCATGCAAATTTTCTAAATTTTATTATGATAAATTTCTAACTTCTGCATCTGTACCTTACCTTAACAATAATTTTTAGATTTCTGGTAAAATATAATAAAAAAATAAAATGAAGTTTATGATAAATCTATAGTAATGTTAATTTTAAGCATACATGTAGTATGCACAAACATCCTTTAAAAATCAGGATTGTATTTTCGGCATGACAGGAAATTAAAAAAAAACTTACTGTTATTGTTTCATAAGAACAATCCATAATTTGCTAATTAATATAAAATTTCAAATTAGTAAAAGTTGTAATTTAAGTCTGTGTATTGAAACTTCATTATTATGCTATGACAGATTAAGAAAGCTGTTTCATATTTAATTAATGAAAATTAATTAAAATTTTAGAGATGATTTAGATATTCTGATTTTTACATATATATATACACTATATATTAAGTTTCACTTCTATATTACATTTTATTTGAGCATATATAGAAAAGGCATTCATTCAATATTTTAAGACTATATTTAGTATTACAATAAATTAAAAATAATCCTGTAAAAAAAAAAAAAAATAAATAAATAAATAAATCTCATAAAAAAGAAAACTATTAAATTTCAAATTCTTAATATATATATATATATATATATATTTAAAAGAAAAAAAAAATTCTCCTTCCCCCCCCCCCCCCCCCTAGCTTTAAAAGGGTAAAAAATATATTCAAATTTCATTAAAATACATTGTTATTGTTCATTTCGTTGTAGAATCATTAAAAAAGAAGAAAGAAAGAAAGAAACCTCTGCATTTTATTTAAAAAATTGTCTGTATAATAAATAAAACTATCATCTTTTTTTTTTATTTCAGCTGTGGCACCATCAGTGGCCAAGAAGTTCTGCTTATGAAGCTGGTAATTGGGAGGCACCAGGTTCAGGTCATAGTTGCTGGGCTAGTTTTACGAAGTTTCCTGTAGTTTTCTTCAAAATTTGTATGAATTGCAATGTTTTCTTTAAACACTTTATTCATAGAAAACACTCTTACTTTTTTTTTTTTTTTTTTTAATAATTTAAGCTTGATTAAATATATTTAGTATCTTGTATTTATTCTGCGTTATTCGTCGATAGATATTCTATTAAAAAAGTGGAATTACTTGACATTGCAAACAATATATATAATACAGTGAAACTTGAATAATTCGAACTTGTTTAATTCGAAATTCTGGATAATTCGAATATTTTACACGGTCCCTTGAATTTTGTATTAAAATAATGTTAAAAAATCGTGGATAATTCGAATTTTATTTTGGATAATTCGAATTTTTCATACGATTACCTTTAAAATATTAGAGTAAAATTTGTTCCCGAGATTTTTCTCATCTGAAGTGCATTATCTATTTTAACAGTCTTTCAAAAGAAGGATAAGGAAATACAAGGGAAGCCCCTAGCGAGTGCACCAGAAGATATGGTGCATATACATGATGAACTTAGAGGTTTTTGTGAATTGAAAGTCATGTGTAATGTAGAAAATTCTATTTTTGTATTAGGTCTTTGCATATATTCGTGGGGTTTTTTATTGATTCATTTCATAAAAATACATCAAATCAAATAACAATTTTTAATCAAAATACTCCCCATTACTTTCTACAACCTTTGACCATTTTACGGGTAACAAATGTATACTACGGCGATAGAAGCTCTCGTCTTTGGAGGCAATAAAATGATCCACGTCCGGACGAACTTTAGCAACGACCTAATATTATGTCATATGCTATGACACAAAGATTCTACTTAAAAAAGAAATTGAAAATATTTTACTATTTTTTAAAAAGTGTTGAATAATTAAGCTCGTAAAAAATATTGATTTAATGAGAGGGGGGGGGGGGTAAAGGGGTAATTTAGCAGTATTCTTAGTTATAAAGTTTACGAGTTAAACCTTTGATAGTAGAGTTAATTTTTTTTAATTTATCACTTTTTCCTTTTCCGACAAAATAGTATATGTGATTCAAATTTTTGGATATTTCGAATTTTTCTCTGGTCCCTTCAACTTCGAATTATCCAAGTTCTACTGTATGTATATTCAATGGGAAAAAAGAAAAACTCTGGTGTTGCCCAGTGTTTCAGTTTTGTTTACATGTATTTTGGTTAGAATAAATAAATAAAATAATATGATCTAGCAATTTTGAAAGTTTGTTTTAAGGGGGTCTGGGACACCAAATTTTTGCTTTTATTATTTATTGATGAATTGCTGTAATTATTTTTTCTGAAATTGGAGTCTTTTTTACGATGAAGTTGAGCAAGAAAGAATCTTTCAAAAATTTAAATATTTTTTTTTAAATGTAACTAAAATTTTAAAAATTTAAAATGTTTGATAAATTTAAAATTTGTTATATCTCATGAACTAATGGTACAATTTACAAAGTTTTTTCACTCTTATATACAGAAAAGATTTATCTTCAATTTGTTTCGGGATTTTTAATTAGGAGCAAAACTTTTTTGGTAATCCAAAAGTTGTGGATGAAATAAGTACTTTTTTCAAATTAAAATTAATATTTAAAAAATTTATTATTATAATCTGAAATCCTGACGACAAATTGAAGATAAATCCTTTCTGTATATAAAGATGAAAAAAGTTTGTAAATTGAACCATTAGTTCATGAGATATAACAAATTTTAAATTTATCAAAAATTTTAATTTTTTTTAATTTCATTTTTTTTTTTAGATTCTTTCTTGCTCAACTTCATCGTCAAAAAAGCTTCAATTTCAGAAAAAATAATTACAGCAATTCATCAATAAATAATAAAAACAAAAATTTGGTGTTCCGGACCCCCTTAAAGATTATAAGCATCTTTTATAATTATTAAAAGGAACATTGTGGTTAATAATTTTAACACGATTTTCACCTTTTTTTTTTTTTGTGTGTGTGTGGAGGGGGGGGGGATAGAGGTAGGGTTTTTTAGTAATTATTTATTTATAAGATATATTAAAATCAGAATTAGATTTTAAGGGAAAATATCTGTCAATAGTATATAATTTTTTCTTCTTAGTAAATAATACACATCGATTTGTAAGTGCTATTAAAAAGTAAATATTTTTCTTTAATGTAGATGTATAAGCAATGTGCTGACTTACAATAACGATTGTAGCTGGCAGCTTAGCATTGTAGCTACCAAAAATTTTACCGATTTTTTTTTTTCCTTTATCAGTGAAAATTGTAGAGTTCACTGATTAAATAAAATAAATATTAATTCCTATTGATTTTTTCCAATAGCCATTTGTTTCAAGATTATTTATGGATTCGAACCTGCCTGTTTATTTGTGAACCGTTTGCTATACCCGACAAAAAGTAATTTTATCATAAAAATGTGTGTATCTTAATAAGTAAGTAAAAAATCATGTAATAAGTAAAAAAATTGGTTAAACACTATAAAATGCTAAAACTTGCAACAATTGTTTCTGGTCGAAAGAAGACGGGACCTTAGGTTGGGTGAACAAAGTAGGCATGACCATTGAAATCAAAACAGCAATGCACCGCTTTGATTGCAGCGCTCGAGCCTACTTTGTTCACCTGACGAAAGGTCCTGTCGTTTTCCGACCCGAAACAAATGTTGCATTTCTAGCATTTTATGATGTTCATTTAAAGTTTTGTACTTATTACTTTTTAACGCCAGTTCTATGGTGTTTATTTTTTTTAATAAAAAAGCCCCAAGTCCAATTATATACGTAATTACCAGTGTCTAGTATTTCCTACACAGAATTAAGATGAACACTTAAAGATGAATTTGTGGCCAAATATATTTTTTATTTATTTATTTTTTTTTTCATATCCATATATATATATATATATATATTTTTTTTTTTTTTCCTCTCTCTCTATTGTCATAAAATTGATGAAATCTCAAATTTCTTGCTAAATGAATCCTTTAATAAATGCAATACAAAAATAAAATTATGAAATAAAGCAATGAAATATATCTAAGCATTTGTTTAAATTATTTTTTAAAAATAAAACTTAAGGAAAAAAAAAAATAACCTTTATTTTCTATTAAACATGTATAAATTAGTAAAAACTTATTTTTTTAAATAAGAATGAAATCTTACTTTATCAATAAAATTTACTGAAAAAAGGAGTTAAAAACGACTTATCAAAGTGAAGTGGAGTCACTCATTTAACATAATGATTCAGTTCAAATAAGGAGTGCTTATTGTTTATCAAAAAGGAGTGAAAATGAATTATCAAAAAGGAGTGAAAATAATTACTCCGCAAGATAGATGAAATTCACTCCTATAGGAAAAATGCATTTTCATTACTGGAAAGGAGTGAAAACTAACTCAGTCTGAGCTAAAATCACTGGATTTTTTTAAGAGAGTATGGTTTCTTATTGAAAAATTTGAGTTTGTGTCATATGGGACCCATTTAGGATACTTCACCTGATAGATCATTTGAATGCATGAAACTTTTGAGATCAACGTGTTCAGTGGAATTGCTTTTTATTGAGATATTTGAGTTATCCGGATTTTTTATTACAACATAAGAATTGGGGACTGGGGCCTCCCCCACTCTGCAAACTAAAAATATCAATACATGAGTTAAAACAGACTTTTTCCACTTGATATGATTCTGTGAAGAAAAAAATATGGTTTCCATTTAAACAAAGTGAGTTTGTGTTATGTAGGATCCGTGGAGGTTCACTTATGATACGTGATATACCTGTGTATACACATAATTATTTTAAATAATATGGAATAAATAAAAATGATCTGCTAAATAATGAGTGATAGGATGTTGAGGCTCCTGATGAGCAGATCCACTAGTTTAAATTGTATTAAATCTTAGGAAATTACGTAAAATTATATACCAGGAAAAAAAAAAAAAAATTGCATGAAGCAGCGATGAGTTGCGAGATTTCGTCACCTCTCCCCCCTTCCCCACCTCTTATTTCAACCCGAAATTAAATTTTCAAAGGCAATTTTGAGAAGTTCATAATGCTTCTTTTATTTTCAACTATATTCATAAGAATTAAATATTCAATTTGATTCAAATTTTCGATAAATTTACAGAATTTGAAATGTCCTATAACTATATTTAATGTACGTGTGTGTGTGTGTGTCTGTATAGGGCACAAATACTCAGTGGCGTATTCTCTGGATATGCTAAGCATGCCACTAAAAACTATCTAAAATTTAATAGAATTTGTTTAAAAATAAATTATTTCAACTAATTTTGTTAAATACTCACTTCCATTTATACATTATCCATCATTCAGTTTTGAAAAATTATACTGAAAGGAAATTTCTTTTGTTACATTATTCCTGGATAAATCCGGGTGCTTTTTTTCTTACTATTGTCATTTCTTCCCTCCCATTTTGTTTAGGGGAAGTCTGCTGACCAGAGATACCATCCCCCTCTTCTCCTGCTGACTGGTTATTACTTAGGTCATGCTACCTTTGTAAAGCCTGCCCTGATATATAATTTTTTGCTGTTTGAGGGAATATTTAATGTCCCTCTAATTTTCACTCGTATGGTTACAAGGGGAGTTCTGCTGTATAAACGATCCAAGTCATGGTATCCTTAGAGAGCAAATTCTAGAGTTTTGGGTATTTTTAAAGCATTGCGGATTTTTTTTACCTTCGGTAGAGACGTTTGCAGGTGAAGAGAGCTGGTTTCTCCTACTGATTGATAAATTAAAACTTATACTTCATTTTACAATGATGTAACAAAAAAATACTTTCTTAAAAAGAAAAAAAAAATGAATTGATTTAAAATGATGATTAAATTGCAAAATAAAATTTGGATAAATTTCCGAAAATTGTTTTATGTGCCAGAAAAGTTGCTTTTTTTAAAAAAATCTAAATAACTTATTACATGCAAAGACTTCATTACATTGACGGTTTAAACTGTGGTTTAAACCGTCGGTTTAAAACACAGTTTAAACCGTCAAAAACTGTCATGCGTCAAAAACCTGCCAACCCTGCGTTAGACTTGTGGTATTTGTATGCCCTGTTTTTCTTGATAGCTATATCTCGGCATCTCCAAGAGGGAATTTAACAAACTTTATACATTTCACACTTGTTATGAAAAACAGGGTTTACAAAACAAAACAGAATCACAACATATATTTCGTGTCAAAAAACTTAGCATGACCCTTCGCCAGGCGTAAAAATGTACAAGCATGAGTTGAGCTACAACCAGCCAATTTTTATAACAGTAATTAACATATCTGTTTTATATCTGTATAGTGTTCCTTGAAAAAAAAAAAAAAAAGTTTTATGAAGGAAATTTTAGGTTTGAATTGACAAAGCCTGAATGAAGTGACCATGACTCTTAAGTATAATATTCAGAATAGCCAGAGATTTTTTTTATTTATTTATTAGGTATGCATATCTAATTATTTATGGATGTCCTGCTTTTAAGTCATCTCTTATGAAGAAACTTTTTTAGATAAAAATTACATAGAACATGTAATTTATTCTGAAAGTTTCATCAGATTAAATGATTGAAGTTGGGAATCAAAGCATTATTTTAGAATTAAATGAAAAAAAAAAAAAAAAAAAAAAAGTGAAAAGAAAGATTTAAATTAAACTATAGTTATTATTTTTATTTATTTATTTTTAATGGTTTAATGGGAGTTTTTTTTTTTTTTTTTTTCCTTTTTCTTAAATGAATGGTATTTATAAATGACAATTCTAAAACAAGTTAATGTAAATTTCATATTCAGTTTCTTTGAGAACTGGAATTATCATTTTGAGGGAATTTAAAATGATATTTTGAATATTATAGTCGTTACATCAACCATAGTACAAATATTTTATATAATTAAGATGCATAAATAATCTTTTTTTTTTTTTTTTTTTTTTTTTTTTAAAGCATTTTCTGAAAACGAAACTCTAAAACTCTACATTAAAAACAATCTGATGTGGACACCACATGACTTCCTTATACACTCACTGAAACATACATACTGTTATGAAAACATTTCATGTGTTGTAAGTGGTTTATAAATAACAGGAGTGTTTGTGTCCCCGGAAACTGCTACCAGAATTTTTTAATAGTGATATTATTGGGAGTTTTCTAGTAAAGTTTAGCAATTTAATATAACCAAAAATGCAACTTACAATTACTGGTGAGAAATAAAATAAAAACCCGGAACGTAAACACCCGTGAAATAAACAGGCAGGTTCCAGTCTATTATTCTTGGAAACAATCCAAGAAGACTATTATTAGAACCATAAAATTCATGATAATAAGATTATATACACCACAAAGCAAAAATATTGTTTGTTTAGAAATCATATTCTACTGCTTTTTACAGAAGCTCTCATTGGCAAATGCACAACTTATATTTCAACAGAATTCCCTCGTGTGTAGACAGCCTACTTTGGTACTCTTTGACAAAAATTATCGGCTAGAAACAATACAATGTATATAGAAAAATTAACTCAGATAAAATTGAGAAAGGGCTTACTGATTTTGACAATCCTGAACTATTTTCTGCCAAATTTGTCTCTAATCTTGTGATTTCACTAAATTCGTCACCAATGCAGATGACAACGTGTTGGGAAGGGAATGCTTTGGTGACAAAGTTTGCAACCTGGTGCTAAATTTGGCAAAAAATTGTGGTTTAATATTGCCAAAGTTTAGAAGTTCTAACTTCAATAGATACTGAGTTCTGGAATTTTCTCGGATGATCTACTGTTTTCTTGTGCAGAATTAACTTCATCAATAAATCACTAACGAGAATATAAAAATTAAAGAGTCATTGCTAATTATTATGTTGACTAGAGTCTGCCTATTTCCTTACATATTACTTTTTACATGATATAACAGTTAAAAATGGAAATAGCAGATTTTTCCCCCTCCACCAAAGTGGGCATTAGCGAAAAATTTGGCAATTGGATATTCAAATTTGGCAAAAAGTTGTAGTTTAGGGTTGCCAAAATTTAGAAGATCTAACCTCAATAAAAACAGAGTTGTAAAATTTTCTGGTTTAATCCATTGGTTTCTAGAGCAGAACTATCTCGGAAGTTCTACAAATCACTAGCAAGACTAGATGAGATCAGTTTCTGTCCAGACTGCAAACTGAGCGTACATCTCTAAGAACTTTAAGCATTTGATCACTGTTCTGAATTAGTAAAATTCCTGTTCTGTAGTGTAGGCTGTTTATGAGTACAAATAACTGGTTTATTCGATTTTTTCCAAAATATTCATTTATTGATTTTTACCCGACTGTTTCCAGAATATTCATTAAATAAAATGCATTCATCGACTAGAACCTACAAATCTTTACGAATTACTTTCTACATGCAAGAATGTCAACAACTTTTATAACTATGAATATTAGTGCTATCATTAGCTTCTGTTAAAATCTGTATGACGGAAAGTTAGACAATGGCCAAAAATTTTGTATTTTTGATCATTATGGATATAATATTCATGGACATTCCAAAACAGAAAAGCGCATAGAAAGACCAAAATGAGAGATGCACAACAACTGTCCTAACAAACTTAGATATGAAATTGCAACATTTTATGTCTAATTGTTTTTGAGTTATGCGAGATATACACACACACACACACGTACATACAGATGTCACAAAAAATCGTGCAAATTAGTAACTATCACAAGAGCGGAAGCTCATGTCAAGATCAAAATTGGTAATAACAATTCCAAATATAAATTTGCAGCTTTCTATGACCAATCGTTTATGAGCTATGCGACATACAAAATCCATTTCGCAAATTGGTTTCACAATACTTCCTTATATTTTGAATAAGGAAGTAAAAAGTATAGACATTTTATTTTATTTCAGTATTTATAATTATACGTGTTAAAGGGTAGCAGTGACTTTAATTGCCATAGTATTTTGACAAAGACTTTTGCTAAGCCCTGTTAATGATAACTTCTAAATAAATTATTAACTAGTAATTTTGCATTCTTTTTGCCCCTTTATTTTTAGTGCACTGGACTGTTTCATGACTTTATGGCCTTATTTTGACATAATCATTTTAACAGTGGCGCACCCAGGATTTCCGTCTGGAGGGGGCTGAAGAATAATTGCAGAGCTGCCAACCTAATCCGTCAAACTGTTAGTACCGCCCCTTTTTCAACACCACTTAATTTTTAAAGTATTTTTCTTCAAATGTATTTGCGAGGAATTAAGAAGAAAAAAAGTCTAAGAAATGACTGGTGTAGAAAAAAGGGCGGTACTAACAATTTGTCGGATTAGGTTGGCAGTTCTGTAATTGGGCCCTGTAGTATAGAAATAGGTTTATGGGCATGAACATATACGCGCACATACAGTCATCAGCAAAAGTATCTGAGCACTAACAATAATCCTTGACTAAAAAAAGTACACTTAATACTGCTTTGTTAAATAAATCCTTATCAAGTCATGTTCTTAGTCAGTCTAAGAACATGATTCGACAAGGATTTATTTAACAAACAGTATTAAGTGTACTTTTTTGACATCGGAATTATTGGCTAGTGCTCGGATACTTTTGCTGTCGACTGTAATTATAGTAAAGAATCCGCTTTAAACATTTCTTTTGAAATAAATAAAAGAATGAATGAAACTGAATTTAAGGTGAATAGCTCAACTGAGGAATTTATATCAGTATATAAACATGCTAAGTTACAGTATTTCGGTTAGTTGGGGTTGGCATTAAGCTTGCAAACATAAAGTTGTAGTTTTATCTATGATTAAAAAAAAAAAAAAAAATGTGTACAATATGACAAGCTGGTGAACATAAAATTCACCCAAAATGAAATGCCCCCCCCCCCCATATTTTCATTGAAAATAAAATTTGATCAAATTCAATACTCCTTTGCAATTTGCAATGCAGTAACACATAAGTAACTAAGAAATTTTAATAATTATAGCCAAATAAAAGATACAGTTGTGATATGTAGGAATTATAACAAAACTTCAGTGAAAATTTTTACAAGGCTATTTTTATTTAATTATCTGGAGTATGGGGGCGATGCTTCTTCTGGGTTCGGTTAACAGAAACAAGTCGGACTTAGTCTTTGTAGGTGCAGTTAACACAGTCAGCAGAACCTCTTAATATTCTAAAACCTTAATTCTAATATGTAATATATTACTTAGAATTTTATTTTGTTCAGTTAGCAAATATTTCAAGCGTTACCTTTCTGAGTAATATCATTACAAGATATTGTATTCCAGTATAATATATATATATATATGGAATTTGAATTTTAACAGGACAAAATTCATTAAATTCAAAAATTTCATTAACATCAGAGGCAAAAATGAAAACTGTGCATGGACCCTACTGTATGTTTTACGTACCGCAATAAAAAAATTAAGTGATCCCACCCTCCCAAGCATCTGTAAAATAACTTATGTTATCGGGGTATTTTTCTATTTTGAACAGTAAACTACGCCTTTTGGCATTCCTATAAATCGTTATGTTTTTAGAGAAATAGTTTTATGTATTTGTGATTAAACCAATTAAATTTTATCTTCAGCAATTGATTCGAAATTTCGCTAGCATGTTTATGTGTTAGTGGCATTTACAGAGTTTAACACGAATATGCAAATTCCATTTTCAATTTAAAATATTGTTTTAAAGGAACGACTAAGAGCAGGGCTAATTTTTATTTTATATTAGCGAGAATTTTCATTTGCCGATGCGAATGTGTTCATTTTGCCCACGGACAAAACACACTTTCATAAATGTGCTATAAATACTCAAAAATTAAAATACAAAATTGTATGAGCCTACTATCCCCATTTTTCTGACAAATACATCCCTGCTTACTTCCACATCAGATTGCTTCATTTGCCTGACTTTTCAGATACTCTCTCGATTTCATGATAACAGTATATGCTTTAGGACCTTAGAAGCCCTTTCCTAAAAATTGCAATTGAATGTTTTTAACTAAAAAACAATGAACTACTTCATTGTTTTTGTGTTTGACAGTAAGAATTTCAAAAATTCCTGATACTTTTTAATGTATAATTTATGAATTTTATTTTTGCTTACAATATCTGTGTTTAAATAATTTTTTTCCATGCATATTTAAATTTTTTGCCATGTCACCTGGTTCTGGAGGGGGCTTGAGCCCCCTAAGCCCCCTCCGTGGGTGCGCCACTGCATTTTAATAGTCGCAGCTTTAAGTCACGGCGATGCCCTGAACAAAATTGTTTCTGCCTTCTTATGAATCATAATTTCTAAAAAGCTTTCTGAAGTTTAATCAAATATAATGCGTATTTTCCAAATTCTTACTTTTTAAAAACCTTGGTTGAAAGTCAGGGAACACTTGTAAATTACTCTTTTTCAATTGTAATACTATTTCACCCCACTAGCCTTAAAAGAATACTATTAGTCTTAGAGAACACTCCATCCTCCATGCTTTTCATTGTAAATGAATTATTTTATCTATTTATCTTCTTTCTACCATTTTTTTTTTCTTTATTAAAATTGCACTGACAAGAATTTTTTTTTTTAATTTTTCGTTATTTTTATATGCAAATAGGGTAACAAAGCAGCATTTTTTGGTGCCCTTCTCCATCTGGCACCTGGGACACATGCCCCGCTCGCCCCCCACCCCCCAGTTTTGGCCCTGCTTAGGTTATTTAGGTTAACAAAAATTTCACTTTTTACTCTTTCAACATGAATAATCTTAAAGATAAAAAGATCATTAATATAAAATTTGCATTCATTCATGCATTGAAGAAGATTTATTAATATAAAAGCTTTCACTTACTCTCTTTCTCTATCTATTTATTTCTATCTTGCACATGGATCATTTGTTAAACATATGATGTCATCAAAATGCATTATACTTTTGAACGAATTTACTAATTTAAGAATTTCTAGTAGTAATGCTCGTGAATAAAATTTTATTAAATCTTTCACTCTTTATGTAATTAACTATTCTAAATAATGATTAAAATTTATTTATTTTTTTGGCAGTTATTGGGAGCGGTTCTTATATATTCATAAAAAGTAAATTCTTGATTCATTCATTAAAAATATGAAGAATGTTGCATTTTTGAACCAAAGCATTTTTAGCCATGTGTCTCATACACCAAGTGATCGTTAATTTTCAAACTAAGCAAAATTAAATTTATTCTTTGGTGAGGGGTACAAAAAAAAAAAAAAAAAATACTACATACCTTTGGGCCAAACACCAACTTGAGCTAAAAGAAGATCAACTAATTTTGGCGTTTGTTCTAAATGAAGCATATAATTTCCTTCATTTGATAAAATTGTACAAACATTTAATGCTAGTTCTTGTTCATTTGGAAGACCACAAAATAGAGACATACATATTTTATCATAATCAGTTGTATTAGTAAAAGCTTGATTCAAACCAGATGTACTTCGAGCAGCATCTAAAAGAAAGGAAAATTTAAAATAATATATTTTATCAATTGGTTTTACATATTACATTAACACAATAATTAAAGAAATATATTTAAAAAAAAAAAAAAAAAGAAAGAAAGAAAAAAAGAAAGTTCCAAACTGAATTTTTCCCTTAGTTAATAATACTCATAACCTTAATTATTTAAATTTTTACTTTAGAAGGACTATTTATCTAAACAGGGAAAGTAGAACATCTAAAAATGTAAGAGTAACAAGGAACAATATGTATCAAAATCTTACTAATGTAAATTCAAACTATAAAGTTTTTCATATAAAACATGAATAAAAATCATTATAATTAGCAAAAAATACAGTATTCCTGATGAGCAAAACATATTTTCTTTATTTTAAAACATCTATCGTTTTAAATTGTATCTAGGAATAAACCTTTAGTATGAAAATGAAAAGGTATGTGGTGTGTTCAAAAAGTATCGATCCTTTAGTTGGCAAAAATTCAGGGTGGAATGTGCTTTACAGTACTGCTTGGTGACTTGTTTCCGACAGGGTTGGCTTTTTCCTGTCCAAAACTGGTTTTTCCCATCCCACTGGGAAAAACTGGTAAATATCGGGAAAAACAAGTCAGAAATACATAGTCATTACAAATTTTCCTTAGGTTTAAAATTTTTCTCCAGGAAAGGAGTATAAATAAATAAGAATTATTGCATAAAACATTTGCTCATAAAATTTAATAATAATGAATTTCCTAAATATATATTTTAGAACACAATAGAATAAAATTACTAACTTAAAAATATCAGTGTCACCAAGAGAAGCAATAAATAATTTGTGTTAAATTTAAATAAAAATTTTATTACTTTTTAAGTAGACCTATTAAACACAAAATGTACTAGTGGATCTGCAGATCAGGAGCCTCAACGTCTTATTTGCATCAGACATTATTAAATAGGTCATTTTTATTTATTCCTTATTACATAATAGTATATATTGATTCGATCGACTTATTACCATAATCAGATACATTCCTGAGGGGGGCTGCCGCCCCCCTCAACCCCCTGCTGTATCTCTCTTTGTGTACCTATTTGTATATCATATAAAGTGTTACGGAATTGTAAATAATTGCATTTATTTTTGTATAAATTCTTTCAAAGAGGCTTAGTAAGTCGAAAAAATGTTAATTTTGTGCATTTCTAGTCGTTTTAGCATGAAAATAGCCTAATTTTCCTTTAAAAACGCATTAAAAAGCTCCAATAAGGGAAGAAATGAATTTGGCGCCAAATTTGGCGACTGTTTCCCTCCTTGGCGATTTTTTTTGGCGACTTTGGCGAGAAAATCCTTATTAGGGATATACCAAATATGGAATCTCTTATCTCATTGACTGATGAGATACGAGAATTTTCCAGAACAGTCTGTGTTCGATAGAATAGTATAAAAGGAGCATTTTTTTAGCCAAGGCGGCAAATCTCAGAATTGTGTCAACAACAGTTTCGTCAAATGCTTGCTTTGCTTTGAGCCTCCTTGAATGAGACTTGCTTTATGTGTTATTGATAAACAGTTTGTACTGTTGTTTTCCTGTTAACAGCTGTTGTTTAAGCTATGTTTACTGGTTGAATTGAAGCTGATACTTGGTTTATAGACCTGTATTTTTCTGGAACTTTCTGTGAAGAAATCACTGAATTTTTGGACGTTTCGCCTCTCACTCTCGGACAACTTACGAAACCCCTAGTACGCAACAATATGTATTCTTAATAAACGATGGTCTTGTATTATTTCCCTGAAATTCATAAATACCAAATTTCATAACTATCAAATTTCATACAAAAAAAATTACATAGCATATCGGAAATATTTTGCGTAACCTTTAAACTAATTATCAATTCTATGCTCACATTTTTCAACAGGAAAATATGCTTTTAAAATTCTAATAAAATTTCATTATATTTGGGTGTAACCATGTTAAAATACACTTTTAAGAAATACCGACTACAGACCGTAATAGTACGAAATTCCTTTATGTATCCCAGAAAAGTAGCCACAGTCATTTTAAACGCCAATAATAAGAATAAATTATAACTCATTAATTTTTCAAACTAATTTCACATCATTTGGATGATTACAGTACATACTCTGAATTATTTTGTGTGGTCCCATAAATTATTTAATCTATACATATCCTTTTATAAGAGTAAACATTATTTTAAGCATCTTTATAATGTATGTTAACTTTATTAAGTTCAATTCAGCATAATAGCATTAAAGTGCGCGCTTAAATTAAAAATTTGTCCATAGGCTCTAATGTTACGAAATTCTTTCGTATGTCTTTGTAAACGAACCATAAACATTGTATACACCAGTAAAAAATATTCCGCTTATTTTGCCTTTAAAATTAATAATTGTTCCAAATTTAACATCGTTTGGATGACTACGTGACATTGTCAGAACACTTTTGTAAGGTCCTGTACATTAATTAGAAAGCTTAAGAGCACATATTTTTTTTCAAACAACATAAGTTTAAGCATCTTACTCACGTACGCTAGTTTCATTCTCTTCATTGCAAAGTAATGATATTAAAATGCGTTTAAACGAAATTTACCCCATACGCCCTAATGTTAAGAATTTTGGCGTGACCCTGTACACAGTTTATAAAAAATATGGCAATAAAAATTGTACAGCTACTTATATGCAAAGCTGGAACGTGTGCGCCAATTTGCAATTCAATCGAAGGATTTTTGCGGCCGCTATTGCGGTACATACAAATTCTTCCCATAGGCCCTAAAGATAAAAAAAAACTTTGCCGTGTCCCTGCACACGAACGACAAATGAAATACACACCTAACACTATACAGCTAATTCTGCTGGGCTCGTGAATATATGTACCAAATTGCAAGTCAATAGCGTTATTTTGGGGGCCGCTATCACGGTACATACAAATTCTTCCCATAGGCCGTAATGATAAAAAAAAAATTTGCGTGTCCCTGTACACGAACAAGAAATGGAATGCACACCCAAAAGTATACAGCTAATTTTGTGGGGATCATGAACATGTGTACAAAATTTCAAGTCAATAGCGTGATTTTTGCGGCCGCTATCGCACGACAGACAGACGGAACCCAAAATCCTTTGGAGTCTCAACAGAGGGCCTCCACTAACATTTCGGCAAAAATTGGAAGTCAATAGCTTGATTTTTGCGATGGCTATCGCAGTACATACAGATTCTTCCCATAGGCCGTAATGATAGAAAATCTTTTGCGTGTCCTTGTACACGAACTACAAACGGAATACACACCTAAAACTATACAGCTGATGCTGTTGGGCTCATTAACATGTGTACCAAATTGCAAGTCAATAGCGTGATTTTTGTGGCCGCTATCGTGGTACATACAAATTCCTCCCATAGGCCGTAATGATAAGAAAAACTTTGGCGTGTCCCTGTACACTAATTACAAATGGAATACACACCCAAAACTATAGAGTTGAGTTCGTGGGGCACATGAACACGCGTACCAAATTGCAAGTTAATAGCGTGATTTTTGTGGCCGCTATGGCGATACATACAAATCCCTCCCATAGGCCGTAATGATAAGAAAAACTTTGGCGTGTCCCTGTATACGAACTACAAATGGAATACATACCAAAAACTATACAGCTAATTTCGTGGCTGCCATGAACAAGTGTACCAAATTTCAAGTCAATAGCGCTATTTTTGCGGCCGCTATCGCACGACAGACAGACACAGCCCAAAACCGTTTTGAGTCTCAACAGAGGGCCTCCACTGACGTTTCGGCAATTAAATTTGACAAGTTTGGTATTTGGTTTAGTATAATATTAATATTTATGCAAAATGTTCTTTTACATCATCAGTACCAAAAGTCCTCCATATTTGTTTACTTTTTTTGTTGCCAGATTCTTGTATAGTCTATAATAGAATGTTTGAAGAACAAGTCTTTTAAGACTGATACAGATTTTCTAAATCTGCAGCAGAATCTAAATATGGATGCATTGTAAAAAGTTTCGTTTCAGATAATGAACAGAAAATGCTTACAATGCGGGAGGAGAATCTTGAAACGGAAGATATTATACCAGTTACATGTGGATGTGCATCACATTATTTGAATATTCTTGGCAAGAACATAACTACTGATTCTGTTATGGCTAATGTTGTCAAAATTCAAAAGTTTTTTTAGAAATCACCATATTCCTGGGAGTTTATTGAAAGAGTATGCTGATTCAGTTAAACCACAAATTTCAGGTGAAACAAGGTGGAACTCACAAATAACTTGTTTAAAAACTTTTATTACTAACAGGCCTTTTTATCTTCAAATTGCAGATAATCACGAAGATGAAATTGACAATGACATTAAGTGTTTAATAAATAATCTTCATTTATATAAAGAAGCAAAAAATATGTACCATCATTTGTTTTGTAGATCTTTTTTTTTATATATATATATATCTTTCAAGCTATATACTTAGAAGTCATTTTTAACATTTTGAAAAGGTTGCTTTGAATTTATATTTGTGTTTTTAATAATCAGTTTTTCCCATGTGGGAAAAACATAGTATTTCCCAGGACGGTAAATACCGGTTTTTACCGGGGGTGGGAAAAACCTTGCCAACCCTGGTTTCCGATCGTGGATAAAGATGCCAACCTTGGTAACCACGGTGTTTATGCGCTGCTGAACGATCGATGTTTGAAATGTGGTAACCTCACCATGATGTTTTGAAACTATGATTTTCGCGTACGTAATTGATGCCAAACGAAATTTCGTACGTTTTAAAGAATCATGGAGTTTGTGTGAGACGTATTTAGTGATATTTCTTTGGTTTTTATGTACGCGTTACCAGAGCCTCCTTAAGTAGATGCCTAGCGAGTCGCTCGAAAACTTGGCAACAGTACAAGAAGAACATAGCCAGTAGATGGCGCTTGATACCATACGTAAAGTTATGTTTATTTCCCGCGAGCGCGATGCAATTGAGTTTCAATTGAGTTCTGGTTTGTGTTTTATTAATTTAACAAATGTGAGAGGTTTTTTTTTTTTTTTTTTTTATAATATGGTGTATTGCGTCGTTCCATTTTGTAAATCAGACAGTAGCCGTGAAAATATGTTTCCACGAAATACCAAGCAATGCAATTCAGCGTAAAAAATTGCTTCCAAATATTTCCAGACAAGGTATGTAAACTGCATAAATAATTAATGCAAAATTACCAACCCTCCGGATTTTTGAATATCAATAATATTTTTCACAAAAAACATTATTTTTCTTTATTATCGTAAATTGTGTGATTAAGACGAAGATAAATTTAAAAGAAATTATGATATAAAAATTCGAAGGGTTGACACCTCTCTGTTAGTAAGTTAGATTTAACAAATAAAATAGTTATGCTTATTACAAAATGAAATAAAATTTTTATTTATTGATGTAGGAATACAGAAAAATAACTTGTTCTTAGTTACTTTGAAGTCACTCTATATTGGAGTATTTTGTAGTTTTATTCATAAAATGAATAAAACTATAAAATACTCCAATATAGGAACAAGATTGATTTATATTTTTTTAATACCACTGTTTTTTAAAGACTTGTGTAAATGCGTATAAAAATTTGATTATTTCAGTTAAATCGAAACAAAAGTGTTGGGAATCTTGAAAAGAAAAAATAGAAAATTTTTATTTCTACTTTTGTTCTTTTTAAAAATATTAAGTTTTAAGATTCAAAACATTACTTTTATTAATCTTTTACCACAGAAATAGAATATGGAATTAAAAATTCATGTAAAAATTAAATATCATGAGTACTGATTTGAAAAATTATCAGAAAAATGAAAAATATCCCCACATCCATACACTCACATGTATACACACACACATATACTGGCTAAATATAAATCAGGGGAAAACTCGATATCGAATTTTTGGACCGAACACAATACTTTCATTACCTACGGTAGTAGGGTAATGGAAGTAAAAATATTTCAAGGATGTCATTAATTTGTCCTTAAATTTGCCAATCTTTATCAAATTTTTCAAATTGAAACCTAATGCGAGTTTTAAAATACAATTGTGAATTTCCTGCATTTGTTTGTTTTTAAGTTATTCTGATAATAAATATGCATATAAATCAATCGCTAAAAACTAAAAAAAAAAAAAAGTTTTTTTGTATTCAGGGAACCTCAAAACGTGACTTTATTCAAAAACCTGAGTTGAAAATAGAACTTAAAAAAAAAAAAAAAAAAAAAAATACTTTGTTTACATTATAAGTTCGAAAAATTAATTTTCGTTCTTTAACAGTATTCGTCGACATAAAAAAAGTGTAGCAAAGCACACATTCTACAGAAAAGAACGTTTAGCTTAATTTTGGATAGCCCTGTATGTTTTCAATAAACTATGTGCACATCAGATTGTGCATTTAAATTTAGTCTTATATGAAAAACACCTAACACAAAAACTTGGTGCGAGAGAAAACTTATACTCAAGAAATCCTTAATTTTAAAAATTTAAATGTTAATGGTTATTTATTTATTTTTTGTGACGGACTAGACAACAGATTGTTTTCTTCTCCAATTTTTATTGCTGAATGTTAACTTATCTCGTTAACGTGCTGGTCTATTTTTCTTATAAATAATATAAAATTTTCGATTTAAGAAAAATAATTCACATCTAATAAGGTAAAAATGTAACGTAAAGGACATGACAAAAAAAAAAAAAAAAAAAAAAAAGACATGATTTTAATAATTTATCATTATAAATTATTCATTCTGAACTGAAACTCATTTAAAGTTCAGAGATTTTAATTTATATAAACGAAACTTTCATCTGATATCTAAATTAAAAAAAAATTTGAAATTTTCATTAAATAAATATATAAAAAATAATTTAATCGCGTGATAGATATGCCATGTTTTTGCTTATTTAATTTTAAATTTCGTTTTTTAATTAACAGTATATTAAAAAAAAAAAAGGTGTTATTTATTTGATACGTTGTAATTCAATTAGTTGAAAAGCTAAAATAGGTCTTGCCAACTTTCGAAGAAATTTAAACCCTATACTTTTTAAAATATAAATATTTGAATATTTTATTGAAAATATTTACGATAAAGCACTTTCACATCATTTTTTCAAATTAAAAGAAAAAAAAAATACAATTTTAGACTTTAAATTGAAATTAATAGCTAGATTTTTAGATGAAAAATATAACTTGTCTATGAAACAGCAGGAAATTGTTGCTCTGCGTAGGTGCTGTCACCTAGCGTTAGTTTTGTTTTTTAAATGTTGCCTAATTTAACATTGAGATTCGCCGCGCGTGGAAGGCATCTACTTAAGGAGGCTCTGGCGTTACTGATCGATGCAAAACGAAATTTCGTATGTTTTAAAGATTCATGCAGAATGCGGGTGAAGTATCCAGTAATGTTTATTTTTGTTTTTCATGTATGCGGAGCATACAGACGTGCATATTACTGGTCGTTGCAAAATGAAATTTTATGCATTTTAAAGATTCATGCAGAATGCAGGTGAGGTATCCACCCTAACAACACACACTTGTCGATAATACATCCTAAAGATGTCCAAAGGCATCCATAAGACATCCGGAGGACATCATTTGGAAAAAATGTGCTTTTAAGGCAGTGTTTTTTTTTTTTTTTTTTTGGGGGGGGGGGGGCATGTACATGGAGCGTACAGACGTGCATATTACTGGTCGCTGCAAAACGAAATTTCATGCATTTTAAAGATTCATGCAGAATGCGGGTGAGGTATCAACCCTAACAACACACACTCATCCATAATACATCCTGAAGATATCCACAGGACATCATTTGGTACACAAGACATCCCGAAGATGTCCCCCAGGACGTCTTTTTGTTCACAAGACATCCTGAAGATGTCCTTTCATCCATAGGACATCCAGAGGACATCATTTGGAGAAGGTGTCCTTTTAGAGCAGTGATGTTTTTTTTGTTTTCATGTACGCAGAGCATACAGACGTGCATATTACTGGTCCCTGCAAAACGAAATTTCATGCTTAAGTAACCCCTTGGGTACATTTGACGTCTGAGACTCGTCATTCACTTTTTTTGTTTTTTATTTTTATTTTGCAATTCTTATTACTTGAAGACATCTTAATACTACATATGTCACCAATATTTTAGAAATAAATAAATTCTTACGTAAAATGTACTGCTTTTACATACTACTCCAAGCAACTAAAAATTATATACATTCCACATGCAAATATTTTCTCAAACAAATCCGTACCCAAGGGGTTAAAATAAATCCCTTTATTTTGCTTTGTTAGTCATGTCATAAAGCTTTTTCGCCGGAGGGCCCTCTTCGTCCTCGGTGCCTCCCACTTGTAGTGGACTGCGTCCACTACAAGCCTATCTCCTGTTTTTACGTTTTAATGTGTATTTCTCCCGTTTTTCTAATATTTTTGAAAAATCGAACTAAAAACGCTAATTTTGACAATTTGTAGGTGCCATCTTTTCAGATTTACGAAGGCCTTCCAGTTCACAATCTTTCTTCATCCACAACACAAATGTCGATATTCATTTAAAACTTACTTTGTCAGATTGTAGAATCTCTAAAGAAACAGAATCCTTCAATATTTCTCGCTGACATAATTATTTTTAACTCCCACTCCCCCCCCCATATTTTCTATCTCCAACTAGTGATCGGTGATCAAATGCTCTCTGGAACTCTTTTGTTTCTCATTCTTTCTCCATCTACAAGCCACAACAAAAATGCCAATATTCATTTTAAACTTGCTTTATTAGATTCTAGAGCCTATAAAGAAGTAGAAATGTGTAACAGTTTACACTCATGTAATTATCGAATGTAGGGTACTGCTAGTAAAAAAAAAAAAAAAAAAAAAAAAAAAAAAGACTTTTTAGATTCTTGAGGGCAGATTTGAATTTTTAAGGACACATTTGACATTTAAAATCCAAACACTTAATTTAAAAATTTAGTCATAAATATGCATACAAAAAGAAATAAGTCTGTTTTTAAACTTTTCTTTACTTTTACTTGTTGTTAATGTACTGATTGTCACACACAATAGTTTTATTTATATTTACAGCATTTATTTTTAGTTTGTAGGTTATTTTCTACAAAGGCAGTAATGGGGGAAAAAAAATAGATTGGGGCAAGGTGTTTTTTTTTATCTTTCTTTCTTTCTTTTCCAAACAAAGATCAGGCGAGATGCAACACCCTCCTTAAATTATCTAAAGAAAACTCTGGATCAATGTTCATAAAAACTTGTTTTATTAGAATTTAGAACCAACTGACACGATATAGGGGTTAAAAATTCTTTACATATGTAGTTATTTTTAGACTTTGTTAATGAACTTATTAACTATTTGTTTTTTCCCAATAAGTTTAAAATATAAATCATCAAACAAAAGTTATATTAGGTCTTTTTAGTTAAAAAAGTATCATGTATTGAATAAATTAATTTTGTTTTGTTTTTCTCCACGAAACCGTAAATCTCCCTTGAAATCATGTAAAATCTCCTGTTTTTTTCCCCCACCAAGGTAGGCAGCTCTGCTCTGATATATATATATAGTAGTGAGTATGTTAGATTAGTTTGAAACAATTAACTGCAGAACTATAAAACTTTATGTATTTTATTTTTTTGACTGTTATAACATCTATTTGTGTATCTTTCTTTATCAATATAAGATGTACTATTTCATACAATATTAAAAATAATTTAAAATCTTTGATTCGTGCACGGTCTTCCTTTTGTGTATTTCCTTGATAACTCAGGAAAAAAATAACCAAGGACGTTTGTAATTTTGTATTTAGGAATTATTTAACATCTAGTTCCTTACTTCCCCCTTTGATCCCTACACACCCCTCTCTGGCTCAGGCCATACGATCATGCGGGTTAGATATCCACATACATTTCTGCATCTGGAACATCCATATGTAGTAAAAACCAGAAATGAATGGTCGTGTTAGTTCGCAGAAAATGTAAAGTACCTTTTTCAATCAACAGATGGTGATTGTAGACCAGGTTTTTCTTTCAACCGGCAAGTTTAAGCTTTGTTTACATGTACAAGGAATACAGTTCGCCTTTTTATCTGTCGTAAAAAGGTAATTATCAATATATTTCTAATTGCTTGGATACAAATTTTTAGTTCAATGTGTAAATAACTGTAATAATAAAAAATATTTATTGTACACAATTTATGTTGTTCGTAGGACTTAAATTTTCCTCACCCGCACGATCGTGTGACTTGGGTGATAACATTACGTGATAACAAAAACTTCCCCCAAAAAATAAAATGGATCTTTTAAAAGTCAAATTAGAGGTAGAAGGTTTAGTAGCATCTCCACATTCTAACAGAAGCATTATAAATGATGGTAAAGTTGGTGATGCTGTAATTCCTCTGGTAAAAGGATCCAAATATTATAATTCACCTGCCAAAACACGTCATGCTAGGACAAAAGATACAATATGTCTGGACATTTCCCACATGTTGATGATATTTTAAGACCTTGAAAATGCAGATTTGAAAACTGCAAAAGCAGTTCGAACACATGGTGTGAAAAATGCAAATGTACTTATGTATAGAGTTGTAAAATTCTCGAGACTTTTCTCTTTGAAAAGAATAATAGAGAATTTTCTCATAGAAGCTATAATAGTGGGTAATTTTGAAATGTGGCTATATAACTTCTGTGCAAGTTTAGAAATTTATAAAATTTTGCTTTTAATAAAATAATCAGATTAATTAAAATTATTTAGTTGTAGATATTAAAACAAATTCTCTTCAAGGCTAAAAGATAAAATCTTATAAGTTATTGAACATAAAATCTAGTGATAACCCAAGTAATAAAGTGACAAACTATTAAATGAGATTTTTTTTTTTGTTGTTGTTGTTTCATTAAAGGCACTTATTTTTAAAGGGCGAATTTAATGAAAAATATTTCTAATTATTTATGTTTTTATTTTGAAATATTTTACACTTATCTGTATGAAATAAAAATGAATTTGTTTAACACCTACTGAGACTGTTCACAGTTCAAAAAGAAATTGTTTGTCTATAGAAAGAAGGGAGTTGACGACATATGTAGCTCACAACACATAAATTATTACAAGCCAAAGACACGATCTGACTAACAAACTTTTGTGCCAGGGCACTTTCAGTTTTCCATGCCCCCTTAGAATGGGTGAAATTGTAGAAAAAAAAAAATCAGGATCATAATTTGCAGGAGGTGCAAGAAGGCAGAATGCCCCAGCTATCTAATGTTGAAAACAATATTTTAGTCTGTCCATTGACCTCTCCTCCCCTGGGGAAAAAAAAATAAATAAATCATCTAAAAATGCTACTCAAACACAATTTTCAATAGGCAAACAGGTCGACTGAAATATATACTATGCTGAAATAAAATCTCCTTTTGTTCCCAAAGATGAATAAAAATTTCCCAGTGAGCCCAATGACAGCTGTTATTTTGAAATTTTATTCTTATAAATGAAACAAAGTGCAGATAAGAAAAACTGGGATACTTAAATCATATATTTTTAGCTGTCAGTAAAGTTTGTGATTGTGCCCCTTTGAAATTTCATACCCAGGGCACTGGCCCCATGTAACCACGCAATAATCAGACCCTGGCCAAAGAAAGAGCAGAAACAGTTGAGTTTAAACAAAGTCCTGTCATTGATAAAGAACTAGATAAGTTGTTTGTAATTAAAGAAGGTAGCATGAATGATCTTTCATCGAAAAATGAAGATATTAACTTTGATTCTGAATTTTATGTAACAAATTACAAAATAAAATTAATTTCATCTTATATTTGTTATTTCAGTTTTAAATTTAAATCAAACAAATTTTATTTATTATTTACTATAAAATATTGATTTTAATTTAAATTTCCTAACTTTTTAATGCAATTTCATTTGGAAATTAGAGGCTTTTATGATTCAGAAATTTTTTTCAAGCGAATTAATTTTCATGCACATACCATCAAATTACTGCTTAATTAAAAATAATCAATAAAATAGATAATAAGCCTATGGTTTACATATAGAATAAGAATTACAGAAATATGAATTATGTGAATTAGATTTCTTGAATTTTTTTTTTTTTTTTTGAAAATTTTTCTAAGGAAAATACTCTCTTTAAATTTCAAATTTTAGTGATGGTTTTGTTGCAAATGCAAATCTTTAAACATTAAGAAAATTGAAATTTGTATTTTAATATGAATAATTATTCATTATTTGCAACTGAATGCTTTTTGTCATGGAATAAGTAATGAACGTTTAGAAAAATTGCTTTGTGGAGCTTACTGGAGAATATTCTCTGATTGAAAATTGAGAATATCATGAAATAAAGTTAGTTTGTTCTAGTTTTGCCTGTAAAATTGAATAATTATGAATAAGTTTTATAATTTAAGTCATAAACATGAAATTTTTTTATATATTTAAGAAAAATAAGAATATTCTCAGAATATTCTTGTTCTCAGAGAATAGTCTCACCTTACATCTCTACTTATGTACATCAAAAATGATAACAAGTTTTAAAGATTTTCATTGTAAGTAAATATCAGTCAACATAAGAATAATATGTCAATGAATTTCCTTATTTGCAACAATTTGAGTTCAATATAGTTTGCTTCTTCTATCAACTTAAAGCCAGAAAATGTACAGATCTTTAAATTTTACAGGTGATGATTTCACAGAAAAAGTCCAACTCGCACGATCGCGCAGGTACTCTCTATGTTCCAGAGGGAATTTTTTTTTTTATTATTATTTTTTTCAACGTCATAGGGACCAGTATATAGTAAAAATACAGAAGAATACAATATTTTAAGGTAAAAATATTTTGGGTCAGAAAGGGTTATGACTCCTGTTTTAAGTTTAGAAAATCATAGTTTATGTTTTTATAATTAAAAAATAATAATGTTATTATGTTGTAATTATTCAAGTTTTCGGTAAAAGAAATTTTGTGTTATACCATTATTTAGCTAAAAATTTTTAATTTAATGGTTTTAAAATGTGTAATGTTATCGTTTATATGACAAAATAAAAATATTAAACTTAACTAAAAGATCAAAATTTAAAAGCTAACATTATTTCCTTTCAGGAAACTTAAGAGGTAATGTATAGACTATTAGAGAAAAATTTGTACTTATGATGTTAAGCTGAAAATTTTATTTTAGTATGTAAAAATAAAATCAAGGAAAACAAAATCAGAATTTAAACAAAATAATATTAATGGTTATTCGAAAGCTATATAGATAAATAGTGTAAAATAGTACAATTAAAACCATTTTTTTTTATATAGAATTTGTTATCTAAATTAAAACTTTCTTAGAAATTCCTATTAAAAGGCCATTGTGCTGTAGAAAATTAATCTCTGAAGGACCAATTTTCTATGGCACGATGGGTGGCCTTTTTAGGGAAGTTTCACTGAATATATCGTACTTTTTGTCACACAGAAATGGCATGATGTAGGCACCATATTAAATAGACATTTAATAAATTTTCTACATAGTGCCCCCTGTTAGGGATTTGACGTCCCCCCGTCGGGGAATATCTGATGCCACCACCGTATACTGAAAAATTGTATTACTTTCAGATATAATGAAGAGTTAAAATGTGTAATTACATTTATAAAATGTTAATTATTTAAGTTAACAAGCATTTCTTTTTTTACTCTTTCAATGTGAATATTGAATATAGATAATCTTAAAACCGGAAAATATATAAGTAAGTAAATAAAAATCATTATTATAAAAATTTCGTGTGGAATTTCATTAGCGATTCAAAATTCATTAAATAAAGAAAAAAAAACATTTTATTTTTTTTCTCTCTGCTTTATCGCAAACTTAAATTGTTTTTCAGATCCATACAACATTTTAAAATGTACAGGAAGAATTATAAACTAGTAGACTTCTGTACTATGCCACTATAGTTTTTGTGTGTGTGTGTGCAGAGGGAATTTTTTTTATTGGTAGTCTTTGCTAACAAAGAAATGAGCACCGAGAAACAGAAGCAGTGAAATGAAGTAAGATTAATTGAAAACTTATTGAAAATGACAAAATTCAGAACAAAATGTCATTATAATTTGGCAAGAGTTGCATTATTGGTTATATATATCTGTGTCCAGACTAAAATAATAATAATAATTAAATGTGTAAAAGGATGGGATTTCCTCCCCCCCTTATTAAGCACAAATAAGAGCATATATGCTTTATCCCCTGTTGTTTTAATTTCTGAGTAATAATAATGCATAAATTAAAAGCATTTTCTTGCTTGTTTGAGGCAAGTCTTAGCTTTTTTTTTGTGTTGGCTTTTTTGTTACTTTGTTTCAATATTATTCCAAAAGCTCAGAGGCCCCACCAGTGGCTGAGCAGTACTATGCTCAAAGCTGGTAGATGGTAAGTGCCAGGTTCGATCCCAAGTCATGCTCGTCAACCTAGTTGTTCAGTGTTTTCTATGGTTTTCTCTGAAACTCACATAAATACGGGATAGGACCCCTTAGAAAGACCCACATGGAGGGCACTCCACCTATAGGTCTAGGACACTCGTGTAGTCAATTGGCCTTAATCCCAAACAGCAAAAGCTCAAATGTCAGAGTTTTACCAACTGCAATTATATTAATTAATTCTGCAAAAATTAGGGTCATTTTTCACACAAATGATAATTCTTTTTTATATATAAATTTCTATCTGCTACTTCTTTTAGTGATTTTTTCTTCTTCTTTATTTTCAACTAATAAACATCAGCATTAAAATGTACCTTCATAGCAAACTGGAGTATAGTGATATATAGTACTGTAATTTATTGGCATATAATTCTTTATGAAATAATTAATTCCTTAATTTGAATTTAAACAACTAACTTGAGGCTGCTATTAACTGAATGTACAAAGGAAATATACTCGGTCACAATTATTTTTTTTCCCCTCCTAAACCATACTTGTTATTCTATATAATTTAATAATGATGTAAGAAATTCAATTATCATATAATATAACTGTCTTAATTTAAAGATGTAGTATTGTTCACCACGCCACATAGCGATAAAATATGGCTGTTTGTAATATAAAAATTATTTTTTAAAATTCCTACGGCAATTACGAAAAATTCAAAGTCAATAAATACATTAATATTCGGCTGGCTGATTTATTCTTATATTCAAGTGTCAGTCACCTAATTTTTTGCAAACTTTTTCAGTAATACCATTTAGAAATATTTTTTTTTTAATTATGTAAAAAATATTATAAAAAACTACTATTCAGAAACAGTGGTTTATATAAAAAAATGTAGAAAAATATTAGGAAATATTACTCTATATAAAAAGATAGTGGTGTAATGCTGAATTCACAATCAAAGAAAATTATTAACTGTTAGGCTTTTAAGAAACACAGATAATTTCTTAAATAACAATATCTTGCCGTGCCCACTTAAAAAAAAAAAAAAAAAAATGCAACCCAGAAATGCAGCATTTGAGAAAAAACAACAATTTATAAGTAACAACGTATTGCAAACCTATATTAAAACTGATGCAAATGCCCCTTACTCTCATGTAGATATATTGTGAGATAGAGATGTGATTTTTTTGTGCATGTTGGGGCACTTCATATGCATTTTTCAATGACAAGTTCAAAACTGCTATTTTATGACTTGTGTCATTTTTCTTGCCAGATATGAATGTGATTTTTGATCTCTTGAAGTTTCCTAGATAGTAATATCATGTGACTTACGCTCTTTCTTAAGAGGGGACAATACCTAATCTCGCCGGCAACCTTCGCCCATGTTATTCTATGGGAAAATTTGTTGCTACAATTACACATTACTTAATGAATATTTTTAAATTCTGTTTTCGCAGTCAGAAAATTCATAACCGTTAAATGAGTACTCATTTTTGAAAAATTCATTTTTTTAAATTTTTACATTTTAATTTTGAGTTCAAAAATGCAATTTTTCACAAAATGCATTTTTCTCATTTTCTAATCGCAAAATGAAATCCTTAAATTTAAAAAAATCAATTTTTGGAAAACAAGTACTAATTTAACGCTTATGAATTTTCTAAATGTGAAAACAGAATTGAAAAATATTCATTAGGTAATGAGTAATTATGTAAACAAATTTTCCCATAGAATAACATGGGCGAAGGCTGCCGGCGAGATTAGGTATTGTCCGCTCTTAACTCATCTGTAGAAACATATATCGTTAAAAAATATATATACTGTTGTTGATAAAGACAACTTTTGTTAGATATTATTAATTGTTATGATTAATATAACTAATAATTTTCTTTCATGTTACTTGAAACTAGATAAAACAATTGTTTTCATTTAATTATAATCTATTTCTTAATTACTCTGAAAAATTTTAATTCAATGATAATTAAAAATAACATTTTTTTTCAAATGATTAAAAATTTTTTAAAAAAATTGAATTTTTATATATTCCAACTGGCCGAATAATTTGATATTCGGCCAAACCGAATATTCGGTAGTATGGCCGAATACCGAATATTCGGTGCATCCCTAGTTTTAAACATAATAAACATTAGGCCAAACCAGCATGTATTGAAAACGTGCGTCTTTCCTATGACGACATATGTAGGTTGTTTTGTTATGAATTTTACATAAAAACTTCTAAAAGATACATATTGAAATCACTACGTTATCAATATAAAAGATAGATGATATAACCTGATGCAATATTCAAACTGGAGTCCAACTCTGGAAAAGTCATGATTTCCAAATCGAAAAATACTACAGCTTCCTCTGAAGCATGTCTCCCGCCATATTGAATTTGAATATTTGAATCGCAGGGAGCCATGGTCTGAAAAAAAAAATTTCAAGCTTGACATTTGTGGCGCCATCTACTGGATTTAGTTGTTATTATTATCGCTTAATTTAGTTATTATCATGGCTCCCTGCGATTCAATAGCGGCTTTCCAAACACCGAGAAAATAGTGCACGTCTAGAAATTAAGTTTTCCACCACTTTGAAGAATTGGCACTGATTACACGCTCAGCTTCCAGCTTTCCATGGATTTAAATGGCCGGTATCAAGTATTTAAACGTTTGCAATTAAGGGTCGTAGAAACTAATTAGACTGGTGAAGAAAAAAAATCTGAATATGCATACAATTAAGATCAATACATGTAAAATTACATTTTTTTTTTTTTTTTTTTTGTCAAAATGTTTGTATTATAAATAACATAATGAAAAGATCATTTATTCATAGTGACTTTTGTGTCTTTCATTGCGAATTTTAAAATTTAATACATGATACACTTTTAGGGATATTTTTTATCGAAAATGAAATAAATTCGCAACAGTGCCAGTGGCGGATTTAGAAGGGGGGGGGGGTAATAGGGGGCTGACCCCCCCCCCCCCCCCAAAAAAAAAAAAAAAAAAAAAAAAAAAACACTGACATTCACAATTGAATATTGCAATTGTAAATTTTTTATTGGTCTAGAATAACACTTTGAAAAATTTTAGCCCCCCTCCAAAAATCAAGTTCTGGATCCGCCACTGAACAGTGCATTACATTTTTCTATAAAGCAACTGACTAAGCATGGCATAACCATGGGCTAGGACAAATCATTTTCATTATTTATTATCCTAGTATCTGAGATAATTTGCTTTCAATAACATCAAATTTTCGTATTCTCACTAAATAGTCTTCATATACAGCAATTAACTTTTATTTTAATTCTTCATTCATTCATTTTTTTTTTTTTTTTTAATTAGTCTTACAATTATATATATATATATATATATATATATATATATATACACAATGAAATATAATAATAATTCTTTTATTGAAATCTCTTGAAAACTATTTACTAAAAAATGAAAATAAATGAATATTAAGTTTTTTGAAAAAAGTTTTAAAATAATCTTTGATAACTATTTTTTAAGTTTGAAAAAGATTTCTTCTAGCCTGCGTTTGTTCAAGTTTTGGAGAAGACCACGAAGAAATCACAGCAGCTAGATCAAAGAGCAGGACCTGGGTTTAAACCCGACAGCATAGAGAGCACAACCTCTCGACCACTAGTAAAGCCAAAAAAGACAGGAAAATTTTTTAAAAATAAGATATCAGGGATTATTTATTTTATTTTATTTTTATTATTTATTTATTTATTTTTCCCAAAAAATTTAAAATATTGAATTTTAATCCTTTTTTTTTTAAATATTTTTCAAGAAATCTTAATAGAATTATTTTTATTAAATTTCATTGCATATGTATATAATTGTAAGACAGTAATTAAAAAAAAAAAAAAAGAATTTAAAAAAGTTTTAATATCCTATAAATGAAAATTACCTAGAGTGAGTACATAATGCTAATATTAATTAAAAACAAATTATTTCAGATACTAGGATGTTAAATACTGAACATGATTTGTTCTAGCTCGTATTCATGCGAGTTATGTAGAAGGCACGAGAAAATCGGAACGGCCAGAGCGACAAGCGAGACCTGGGTTTGAACCCGATGCCTCCCCACAACCAACTTAAAGAACTATCCCTTTGGTGCTAAAGCCAAAGGAGAGGGGGGGGGGGATTAGTTATTGAGGGTTATTATTTTTATTATTATTATCAAATAATATAAAATACTGAATATTATTTTCTATATATTTAAAAAATTGTCAAGAAATTTTAATAGTGTTATTATTATTACTATATGTCACTGCGTATGTATAATGATTATATATGTGTGTGTGTGTGTAAAACAGTAATTAAAAAGGGAAAAAAAATTATAAATTTTTTAAAAGGAATTTTTTGGTGCGAGTGCAAAACGCAGATATTATTTTAAAAAAAAATCTGTTTTAGATACTAAGGATAATATAAATATAACTTTTTTTTTCTATCCCGTATTTATGCAAGTATTGGAAAAGATCGCGAATAAATCAGAATGGCTGGATCGACGATCGCAACATGGCTTTTAACTCGGCATAGAGTCCTGCATCGAGTCGGGTTGACAATTTTTTTTCTCTTGCGGTTCGGGTCGGGTTAAATGATCTTTTATCTTTCGGGTCGGGTTGACTGACTTTTTTTCTTGCGGGTCGGGTTTAGTTCTCTACGAGTCGGGTGGACTTGAAAACATTTTTCAAAAATTTTTTTACAATTGAAAGTATAAATTTGTAGACATGATTATAGCTCTTTAATTGATTTTAGACATGTGTCGGAGCTCCGTAATCCTATATGCGGATATCCGCCTGAAAAAAAAAAAAAAAAAAAAAAAATCCGTATTCTTTTCTTCAACAAATCTAACACGGATCATCTGCAGAAATTGTATGAAAATTTTTAAAGTACTGTATAAATCTTTTTTGACTATATATTTAAAAGAAGTACAATATAACATCGCTTTTAAATTTTGGAAAGTTATTTTTCAATTTACTTTTTTTTTTTTTTTTTTAAAGATACCTTTATTTTCAATTAATTTTAATCCTCGTTTTTATGTTAACGAAATTGTGAACTTTCTTCCATTTACACTTGTATATACAGCAAATATAGAGGAAATACTTGTTGTGATTTAATTGAAAAAAGTAATGTAAAATAAACACATGAAGGAAGCTAATTCCATTAATGCAGATCATATTCTTCATCGTCTTCTCTAGGACAAATAAACAATGCACCAAAACTGAAACTGGAGGAAGTTAATTTGCTGATCATGTGAATTAAAAGTGATCGTAAACTAGTATGATGTGGCCACCACATGACTTTCATCTATATAATTTTACGCAAAATTTATTCAATACAAATTATTTATTAAATTATCAAATTATTTTGCATTATAAATGCAGACGATTTTTATCTGACAGAATTATATTATCACTAAATGCTGAAAGATGTCAATTTTTTGCAAATCAGAAGAAATATTTTTTTTCTAAGTTTTTTCGTTAAAAGATAAAAGATATCGATAACTTTGTTTTGAATTATCACAGATCTATAGTTCAACCATTCGTTTTAAAGGTATTGACGAGATCTTTCGAAAGATACCCATATTGAAAATTTATTCCCCCCGGGGGGTACTTCCCCCTAGGGGGGAAGCGATGCTCCTACATGCACAAAATTTTTTCCTAGTTAACTACAACTATTATCAATAATTCATATGAATTTTACAATCACACGATTAAAATAACTCTCATTATGCACATTTATACGAAATTTTGTCCTATACTGCCATGTTAAAAATTTAGGGAAAAAAATGCGATAACAGTGCCACCTATTGAGCAATTGTTCCACAAATCTAATCAGCACCAGTTTATGTCAGGGTCCAATTAAATACCAAGTTTGGTTAAATTTCGTTCAATTGTTCGTGAGATACAGCGTCCACAAAATTTGTGATACACACACACAGACAGACAGACATTTTCTAAAAACAGTCAAATCGCGTTCAGGATATTCCAGAACGTATAAATCCATCGAAAACTGGAGTTCGAAAATTTTCACGAATCCAATACTCAGAGCCTGATTAAGGGGGAAGCACGCATTATCTCCGCCCTCACCGGAATATTTTTACAATTATTTTTTACTTCATGTCATAGAAATTCCACGCTTTGACGAGGAAATATTTTTTATAAAAAATGAACGGTGTAAAACAATCCAATTTACTCACCGTTACTAGACACCAGAATTCTTTTAAAATAATTTTTAATGAGAATTTTCTGTTTATTATAGGAGGAAAGTATTTGTTAAAAAATAACGGTGTAAGTATAAATAATGTGTGCTTCCCCCTTAATCAGGCTCTGCCAATACTTTCTCTATATATACATATAGAAGAAAGTAAAAAGCAGATGTTTAACTGTGAATCACATACATGCTACACAAATTATTATAGTAAAGTAAACATCGACATCGAACAAAAGCAATAAAGAATAATACATCTTTTTTTTTTTTTTTCTTTTTCAGAATATAACAGGGATGGAACACGGGCGCAGAATTCATACCGGAATATGTTTAAGAAATTTTACTACCTGTAATATCGTTGATTTAAGAAGTAGAAAATTTTCTTACATTGATAGTGGTATGAATACTGCGCCCGTGTTCCATCCCTGATATAAGTATTAAACAATAAATTACGAACACTTAAATTGAAGTGCATTTCTCACTTTCTTCTAGATTCGTAAAAATATTCGACTTTCAGTTTTCGACGGACTTATACATTTTGAGAAGTCTAGAACACGATTTTACCATTTATAGAAACTGTCTGTCTCTGTGTGTATGAGAGACAAAAATTGTGTGGCGACTGTATCTCCGGAGCTACTGCTCATATAAATTTACATGTGAAGGCACCTTGACCTAAATTAGTGTCTATCAACTTTTGGTGTCAACCGATCAACAGGTGGCGCTGATATACAGCAATTTCCGCAATTTAAGGGGAGGCTATATCTCAGGTTCTATTGAGTATAATCAAACAAAACTTGATATGTGAGAAAGCCATTATGAGACATTATGCTGATTCAGTTTGAATTCTTATCGGCCTACAAGTGGCGCTGCTATACAGCGATTTCCGCAGTTTAAGGGAAGGTTATATCTCAGGAACTACTGCATAAAATTGCAAATAAATTTATATGTAGATGCACCTTGACCTAAATTAGTGTCTGTCAACTTTTTGTGCCAACCGCTCAACAGGTGGCGCTTCTATACAGCGATTGTCACAATTTAAGGGGAGGCTATATCTCAGGTTCTATTGTGTATAATCAAACAAAACTTGAAATGTAAGAAAGTCATTATGATACATTATGCTGAAATAATTTGGATGCTAACAGGCCAATATGTGGAACTGCTATACTGCAATTTCCCTCGGTGATGGGAAATCCAATTGTTCACTGCCTTTTGTGTTTTGGATTATCATAAAGGACCCATTTTTCATCTCGAGTGATCAAAAACTCTTCTGTATTGGGCCGCTGAAGCAATGAGTTGCATGAGCTCGATCAGGAAGCTTTGTTTCCTTCGGATAGATTATGCGAGACCCCAAAACCTGCTCTGCTTACTTTACCAATCTGCTGCAAATGCACTTAGATGGTAAACCAAGGTTAGTTAAGAATGTTTGGCAGTTTGTCGATTGTTTGACACGGATTTTCTTCCACTTCCGTTTTTAAGAGAGCATTGTCTAAAGTTGTTTGTCTTCCTGATCGATACAATTCAGAAAAATCAAAATTACCGAATTTAAACTTAAAAACCAATTGAAGCATTTATGAATGTTTAATGCACTTGAATAAACATCGCAAATGATTTTTGTAGCAACTGTTGCATTACTACCCTTTCGAAACTCACAAATCATGCAATGCTGGATATGTACTTCTTCTGGTATTTGGCTGGCAATTTCTCTAAAAATAAAAAAAAAATAATAAAAAAAACAGTAAATAAGTCCCTCTAACCTTGAAATGTCTTAGGCACGCGTTCAAGCACACATTGAGCTGAAAAATGACAATAGAATATCGACCTGCGCAAAAACGACATTACTCAGAGCTGCCAACCTAATCCGGAAAATTGTTAGTACCGCCCCTTTTTCTACACCACTTAATTTTTAGAGTGTTTTTTTGTTTCTTCAATTGTTCATTGTTTTTTTCATTCATCGTAAATATATTTAACCCGTTAGTACTCGCTAGTTGGTCGATTTGCCGCCCATCCTTCAGTTTTGCCTGATTTTTTTATTCAATGCCACCAAAAATTTTTAGAAGCGGCATTTGATATACATAAAACGCGAACAAAATCGAAGAAACGTTGCTCACATCACTTTTTAAAATTATTGGTGCGAATTAAATAAAAGGTGCACAATCTGTAATAGGTGGCGCTGTCTATAGCGACTACTAACAGGTTAAATGGAATTACTCTAAAAATTAAGTTGTGTAGGAAAAGGGGCGGTACTAACAATTTGCCGGATTTGGATGCAGAGTTCCCAACTTTTATAATTTATTCACAAGCATTTTTAGCCCCACCTTCTCTTCGCACCAGAAATTTTGTAGATTATTTCTCTTTAATATGTCACAACGATTAAATAAGAAGAAAATCATTTTTCAAAATTTCCGGTATGAAAAAGATACGTGACTAAAAATGCTCGTGAATAAATTATAGAAGTTGGGAACTCTGTTTGGATCGCAGCTCTGCATTACTTTTCGGTCCTCCAGGAAAAAAAAAAAGCGGGACAAAAAATTTTATGGAATATTAATTTAGAATGTTGGCAGTTATAAGAACCGTATCGAAGAGCACTGAACTTTGGAAAATAACCCAAAAGGAATAACCAAGGCTAACAACAGGTTTGTCACAAAAGGGAATTTAAATACAGTCGAACCTCCTTAACGTGAACACGGTGAAAGTGAATTACTTTTAACATGAACTGTTTCCACAATTCCCGTCAAAATGAAGATTAGTTTAGTTATATGAAGATTAGTTACTGACAGCATGAACTACTGATAACATGAACAGACTTTTTATCACCCTTGAGATTGACGTTACCGAGGTTCGACTATACTGCTTTTCTTTTCACCTTAGACGGCTTTATTTTTAACCATTATAGATTTTACAAATGGTTGATGTATTTAAAAAAAAAAAAAAAAATCTGTATAAAATTTCTGGTATGCAACTTTCTCTTTGTGAGAACCCTGGCTAATAGAAAGAAGAAAATAATCTCAAGAGTATATTCTTTATACATAAAAATTAATTAACAAATTCGTTTCGATACTGTGTTTGATTAAAAAAAAAAAAAAAGAGGTGTGGGGCTTGAATTATCTGAAAATTTTTTCCACTGAAAAATCTGGAAATTTGGTCCTTGAAAATGAAATACTGAGCCTTATTATTATTATTATTATTATTTACAACTGTTTCTAAAAAAGAAAAAAAAAGTAAATGGTCTGAAAAGGCGGAAATAATCAGGGCATAAACGAAACTACTGAAATACCCTATACAATTAAAACGCAAGCTTATTAATACACTTATTACACACGACGCCATAAAATGTTTTTAAATTTTATGGCTTTTTCTTAGAAAATTCTTATTCTTCCATAAAGCTTATTATTTAGCCTTCTAACTGGGAAGTAAAGTTTTGTTCAACACATTTCCCAAAGAGAACACATTTTTCGCAATGAGATGTAATGTCGTTTCTAATTTATCTATTTCATTTATTACAATATGTATATACATGTATAATATTTCATATATAAATTAAATGTTTTTAGTTATTATTTCGCGGTATGATATACCTTGAAGAGATTTTGTAAACTTTAGTTTGTCCACCAACAATATCAACTCCTCTCACAATTTCCATAACGAAAAATGTCACGCCCATTGGAGATGTCTTTTTTGTATGATGAAAATTTTGCCATACCCAACAGGTTAAAAGCATGGTACTTCATGGTTAAAAGTTACATTTTAGTAAAAAACAGTATTCATGGCTAACAAGTGTTCCGAATTTTGGATACTAGTATTTTTCTTTTAATAGAAATTTTCATCTTATATTTTCTGTAGGAAAATGTCTCAAACGCTTTTAAAAAGTTCCTATAAAAAAATACCATTATTAAAAAATCGAAAAACTTGGGCAGTTATGAGTAGGGGAGCGTGGGGCTAGTTGTCTTGTCACAGGGGTAAGAAGTAACACGCAATTTACCAAACAGTTTGTAACATTTGTGATTAAATATTTTTATAAACATAATTCTTATGACGCGATTTATAATGTAAGCGCAATCGGTGCTCCACAAAATTGGTTAACGAGAGGTTCTGTACACGTGCTTCATTTTTGCTAGTTAGTGGGAAAAAAATAATATTCGTAAATTTTGATTAAAGATATGTTAATTTATACTTTAAGAAAATGTTTATAGCTATTTATTTAGTCTGCGTGTTGAGTTATAAAATACATGTTTAATTTTTTGTATAAATCATTATATATTTTTTATACATAAGCAAAATGTCGAAAATCATACAATGGGGCAAGTTGAAACAAAATTTTGGGGCAAGTTGTAACATATTAGAGGAGTGGCTTGTGGAGATGCCTAGAGCCAGAGATTGACGTCTCCGCCCATTTTCAGGAAACATTTAAAAATGAAAATTTTTTGGCTTCTTTGAAATTACTATTTTTATACAGAAACATTTTCTGTGGTTTTATATTATAGTGCCGTGATTATTTAATCACGAATTAGAGAATATTGCATAAAAATAATGGTAGAAAAAAAGCAGAAATTTCTCATCAGTGAGAGTGACCTGAAAAAAGGGGGCGGAGAATTCGAGCTCTGCTAAACCGTCTCCGCTGCAGAAGAATGAGTGTGATGCTTAATTTGCAAAATGTGAGCACACATTAAAGGCATGAGAGGAACAAAATATCATTTGCTTGAATGACTTTCAACTATGACTAAGATTGACTTCTATGTTAATTTTATCTTTATTTTACTTAAATCCATTTGATATAATTTATTTTTACTATACCAAGAAGGTTATAATTTAATATTAGTTATTAATTATCCTTTTTATTAAATTAATAAATGATTGATAACAAAAAACATTTTGAAATATTCTCGTTTTAATTGTTAGGGTCCCCTTTGTATCCGTTGCAATTTGCCCCACGTGTGTTACAATTAGACCCAAATCCGGGGCAAATTGTAACAGGTAAATAATTAAAAAAAAAAAAAAAAATTGTGCTAAAAATAGCAATATTAACGAAAGTTTTTTTTTTTTTTTTATAAATATGTTAGATGATTATGTATGCCATTGAAAACAGCAATTAGAAACAGGAAAACGTAATTACATTTCACAATATATTTAATTTTCTAAAAACTGTTACAACCTGTCCCACGCTACCCTACTGTGATTCCCTGCGTAGACTATACAGGTCAAATAAATCAGTTTTACACAGGAAATTTTATATAGTCCCCCCCCCCCCCTGTTCATTACAATTTCAGGTGTAAAGTCGATGGTGCTCAACATGAATATCTAGTTTAATTACTGTTTCATGTAAGCGTAAATAAAATAGGTATTTAGTAATTTTGCACTTATTCTCTAATCACGAAGCATAAAAAATTAAACATTTAAAGCTTATATCAAGAATAAGAATTCTTTTGGTTTGTTCATTCACTCTTTCAGGAACTTTTAAAAAGTGATTTTGTTCAAGGTTTGCAGCAAAATGCACAGAAAAACTCCCGTTGAAAGATGAAGAATAAAAACTTCGTAAGCAAACATTCATAGATAAAACACGCAAAAATTGTTTCAGGTCGAAATAATAAACCACAACCCTTCCTCAGGCTAAAAAAAGTATAGATAAGAGAACAACGTGAAAGTAGCAATGTACTAATATTTAAAAATGGCGTTAGATAACAATAAACGAAGATATTCCCATTGATCAGAAGAAACTTTACGATTTGTAAAAGAGTGAGTGGTCCGGTCAATCAAATTATTTGTAAAGAATGTTGCGGACAATCAAATTTGGAACAGACGATTTTGAAAGTCCGAGAAGAATTAAGACCTAGAGAAAGAACATCTCATTACAAATTAGTGAAAGTAAATGAAAAGAGCTTAACAACAAAATCCCGAACAAAAGGAGAACCAGAGAGAACAGACGAATTTGAATTAAGAAAAGAACTTTTCATACAAAGTAGCTTTTTGACGATTAGACTACTACTCAACATGAGCGAAATAACTTTTTTAAAGGAAGATATGTCGTGCACAATGTTACGAAAATGCAAATATAAAGAATATAAATTCAGATTCAATAAGAAGAAAGAGATGGGCGAAAGTTCTGAATAAATTGCCTAAGAATGACAAATTGACTCTGGGTCAAAGTATTTCTCACACGAAAAGAAGGAGGAAGGTTGTATTTAATATGAATGAATTTAGGAACGACATGGGCACGTTTGCATCTAAGAAGAAAATTCAAAAACCGAAAACCAACTGCTACAATTTCTTGACACCGGTATTTTTTCAAGAAAGTGTCTTCTTATTTATTCCTAGAAGACTGCTACAAAATCTTATAACAATTTTCTGTAAAAACATACCGGTGTCAAAAACTCATAACGGTTGGCAACTATGGAAAATGTCTCGAACAAAGACGTTTTAAACGATTAATCATGATCATTATAAAAATCAAAGAAAAAAGATTAAAACTACCAAAAGATAACCGCAATATTAGAGAAATAAAAAATAAAAAAAAATGAATAAAAATGAATAAAAAAAAAAAAAAAAAAAAAAAAATCTCGTACAAACTACTTGGTGCAAGAAAGCCCTACAAAAGAGCAAATTTGCAGTAAAATGCACCGAAAACTTTCTTGAGTATTTTGCGTCACTTATTATTAAGTTCCTCTCGACACAGACTAACGAGCGGAATAATCTTAACAAATTAAAATAAAATTATTTGCAAATTATTTAAAATTGAGATTTTTGACGTTGCACGTAAATGGGCATGGGCACACACGCGTATGTATAAAACACAGAACTTCCAGAATCCGTTGCTTGGAAGTTGGTCACTAAAATGATCGAAATAGAGAAAATATTGTAACAGAAAAATCTCGACAATACTCAGGGGACGCAATAAATTACCGTTATACTTGTATTTGACGTTGTATCATACTAATTTCATAAAATGAATCCTAATGTGGAAAAATATGGGTGTGCAAATTTGCAGCCCGTTCCAGTGAATAGTTTTCGAGATATAAATAAATCTTTCTTTTGGCTTAGGGGGCCATCACTTATAAAGTATTGCATGCGATAGCTAAGAAAATCTAAAAAAGTAACAGCGAAAATTAAACAAAATATTTTTAATTTTTAATTACGGGTCAAACTATGTACAACAATGACGTCAAACCAAATTAATGAAACAAAAAAGAGGATTTTAAGACATTCGCATAGCTGCCAAGCGTTACGATTTTTTGACACCGGTATTTTTTTAAAGAAATTTTCTTCTTATTTATTCATAGAAGACTGCTACAAAATCTTATAACAATTTTCTGTAAAAACATACCGATGTAAAAAAAATCATTACGGTTGGCAGCTATGACATTAGTGATAGCAAACAAGAATTCTTGTTTTCTGAAGAAAACAAGCCTTTCAGCTTTCTTCAAAAACAACGCAATATAGAAAAAGAAAAGAAAAGGTGACTTTGTGTATTCATGTTAAACCTCTTAATTTACGTTGTCAAAAATGTATGCAAGTGGTATTTACCTCATCGATTACTGGTGATAAAATTTTAATCCTTTAAACAAACACAAGGACGAAAAATCAACTACATAGGTGGGGTTTTTAAAGCGGGCTGTTTAAAAAAGAAAAATCGACTGACGTAAAAATTGAAACTAAAAAACTAATTGTCTATAGACCACCATTGGAATGCAAGGCAGACTTGTTACTTAAATCGCTTCCTAACTACCGTCACAGTTAAAGGGTTAATCATTTGATTCATGTATTGCTTTTCTATTTCCTTTTTATTTGGGGAGGGGGGGGGGCTAGTATTTTAAGGATACTTTAGCAGGGATAGGAATTTGTTACAGAACTCATACCGGAATTTATGAAATAAAATTTTCTTTTACTTAAATCAACGATTTTGTAAATAGAGAAAAATTTTAAACAAATACTGATATGAGTTCTGCGCAAATTCCCATCTCTACTTTAGTCTTAAAAAATTACTTTTATATATATTTCAATCAAAGAAACTATATTTTCATAGAAATTATAAAACGAATCGCAAAGTTTCAAAGATTTAACCCTCCGCGTACGGTGCCCGTGATTTCGACTGACAAAACAACTTTTTACATTAAATTTCATTTACGCAATTTCTAAAATACTATTTTTAACAGATAAATTATTGAAAATTATTATCCCACTAAATTACATTTCCACCACTAATTGTAAAATGCATTGTTTGATATTTATAAATCCTGAAAACTAATGAAACAGGTTTTTATTCAAAAATAGTGGTATTAAAAAATAAGACTATTTGTAGCTTGTGTATGTAAACACAGTAAATACAAAATAATCTCCCCGTACACGGAGGGTTAAACTAACCAAAAATAGGCAAGTACGATTAAAAATGTTTAATGTTTGATATAAAAAAATTCTGATGATACGGATTTATAACCTATGGCTTTACGTCGGAAATTATGATATACAGTGCCGGCTCGTGAACCGAAAATAGGTGAAGAGCTAAAAAGTAAAATTCAAGTAATTTTAATGCCTAACTTTCATTAAACATAATTTCAACTAAAAATTAACTAAAATTATTCATTTTATTTAAATGTAAATTTATATTCCATAATTGAACACAGTATAAAATATTAGGCGAAGTGCCTCTTCACCTATTTTCAGTCCACGAGCCGCCACTGATTGATATATGAAGTATGGTATATTAAGTCTTCTAAGAGAATATTTACACATAATTCATCACATTTTTCTTACCTGAAATTTCATGTTGTGAGGAATTATAAACCATAGGTACTTGATGAAATAATGATGATTGTTGCTTGCGGTTGTGAGATTCGGATGATTGACTTTTTTCATGTTCTAGTTCTTCGCCCATGAAATGGATCTTTTCATAATGACCAAGATATCTGAAACAAAAAATGTTCAAGATAAAGTCTAAGTTATCGATTACAGTAAAAATGGTAATTTACTGATTCACATACTAGATTAGCATTGAAAAGGCATTATTTTTCATTTTGTTTTTGCAAATTTACGTTAATGTTGACGGCATATTTATGAATTTCGAGATAAGCGCTTTAAAAATAATAACATTTGTATTTAACATGTACACATTTGTCTTGAATTTTCTAAATGATTCTCCAATATTGATACTATCGAATTCGTTTACTGTGCGAGTCCAGATTTAACGAAAACCCGTTTTAACGAAGAAATCAATTTTATTTTTATTAATTTATTTATTTTCATGTTAAAATGACGGTGGATCTATAGCTGCCAACATAGTAATTAATATTCCGTAGTTTTGTTAGTACCCGCCTTTATTTCACACCAATCTTTTTCTTTCTTTCTTTTTTCTTTTTATTTAATCGTGATTATATTTGAAGAGAATTACTCTAAATATTAAGTGGTGGGAAAAAAGAGGTGGATACTAACAATACTATAAAATATTAATTAGGATATTAGCAGCTACGGTGGACGTTATAAAACTTTTTTTGTAAATTAGTGTCTTAGAATTATAAACATTTGCATACATATGCCATACCTGCCAACGTTTTAATTAATATTCCACAAAACTCTCAATGCCTGCCCAGGGATGGAACACGGGCGCAGAATTCATACCAATATCAATGTAAGAAAATTTTCTACCTCTTAAATCGACGATATTATAGGTAGAGAAATTTCTTAAACACATTCCGGTGTGAATTCTGCGCCCGTGTTCCATCCCTGCCTGCCTTTTTTTCATACCGGTTATTATTTTAGAGTATTTTTCTTCTTATTTAATAGTAATTACATTTGGAGAAAATTACTGTAAAATTAAAGTGGCGTGGAAAATGGGGCGGGTGCTAACAATTTTACGGAATATTAATTAGAATGTCGGCATGTGTACATATGTATTGTAATAATAAATTAAGAAATGTAAATGAGAAAGTTGAAGTGGAGTAAGTGTAACCGCGGAGTAAAGTGTAACTTCGGCTTATAGCTCACAACTAATAAGCTGAATTTGAACTTAATAATCATTATATCTCTTTGTTTAAACGTATCTTTGTTATATTTAGCCTTAGGAAACTAAATGAAATATGAAACAGTGATAGTTATAGAAGTGAAAAATTGCTTACATTTCCACTCTTCGACAGAGCTTTGATGTCGAAATTCAAAGTTTTGCTTTTGTTGTACTTGTGAAGTAAACTTCACAAATTTTGATAAGGAAACGAAATTTTGTAAGTAGACTTCAACTACAACTTTAAATTTGTTCTATTTCTTAAGTTTTTTGGTTTACCAACCTTCTACTTACCCCAGGGATTTTATATGAAGTGAAAATGAAACCGGGCTGGTTACGTTTGTCCCATGTACCTCAACTGCATCATTTTTATTTTTTCGTTTTGATTTTTCAGTTATGATTTTTAATTTTAAATAAAACCAATTATACTGCTGTTTTATTCATTTATTTATTATGTTTTAAATGTGTAGTGCTCGAGGAGGTGTACAGAAAATTTCGAAAATTTGTGACGAGTTCACATATAAAAATTCAAAAAGTCCAAGAATCTTGAAAATTTTCACTATTTGGACAATTGACCTGCACTTTTCTTAATGTACTGTATGTGGGTAGTAGAAGCTGAGGTCCCACTTGCTCCAAACCATGAATAAAGTGGAATCATGAAAAATAAAATGTCATCATTATTATTATTATAATTTTCTTTAAGTGGTACATTCTTAAAATTTAAAAAAAGATCATATTTTTAAAGCCATAGTTGTAGTTTATGTCTAAAAAATTTCAGGAGTGTAAGTATAATAGCAGAGGTCAGTAACAGGTCAGTAGTCAAAATCGAACTATGCCAAAACGTTGTTACACTTCACCCATTTCACCCATTTCACCCTCTATTAAAATTCCCCGAAAACTTTTCAAATTAAATAAATTAAAATTAAAAATTTTAAATTGTTTAAAAATTTTTTAGATGCCCTGCTAACTAATTTTTTAATTTTTTCCCTCGATTTTAAATTATTAGTATTTGACAATATTTTTTAAACGTATTAGAGATAGATTCGTTAGCAAATTAATTAAAATATGTATATATGTTTGAAAGCTAAAAATTTACACTATCTTTCAGCATTCAAATATAAAAATATTAAAAAAAAAAAACTATCAATTTATCAAAAAAGTAATACTATTCAATTATGATGTTTGAATATATTGTTAAAGTATAATAATGTAAAATCGAAATCAAAATTAAAAATAAGTTAGAAGAAAACAATTTATAATTTTTCAAAAAATTTAAAATTTTTAATTTGTTTTATTTTAATTAGCTTTCGAGAAATTTTGATGTTAACATTATTATATTTTAATTAACATGTGTGCAATTTTTCTTTTCTTTTTTACCTCTGTAAGTCTCGTGTTATAGCATAGATGCCAACATTTTAATTTATTCCGGAGTATTTTTAGCTCCGCCTCTATTTCACACCACTTTATTTATAGAAAAGTTTTCTCCAATATATAATTTCAATAAAATAAGAAAAATTTACTTTAAAAAAATAAGTGGTATGGAATAAAGGCTAAAAATACTCCGGAATAAATTAAAATCTATGGTTATAGTCTGTGATGCATTAGGAGTTGATGATTTAAATAAATAAATAAATAAATAAATCTAATTTAAAAAAGACAGTAATTTACAAAAATGATACATAAATTCCTTAAAAAAAAAAACCCTTCGCCACCTCTCTTCAGTATATTTTCCTAAGAACGAATTTCGCAAAAATTTCCATTCTCTAAAAGATTTTAAAAGTCCTGCTGTAAATGTTTCTTTTTGTTCAAGACAAAGGACAACACAAAGAATCACCCTCCCCCCAACCATGTTATAATTGACAACGAATTGAATGTGTCCGATGCCATGACTGGAGAATCGATTGTGACGGAAATAAAGAATTCTCAGGCATCGCCGGGTGAAAAAACTGAAGGCCGTGGCAAGGAAGAAATAATAGAGCACTATATATCTCGAAAGAAGGAGTATGTGAAAAAAGAATAATTCTAAACCATGAGTGCAGCAGAGAAATTTTGATCAAGAAAACAAAGTTATAAATAAAAGAAAAATCATGAGCTATATAGATATATTTATTTCCGAAAAACCCGGGTTTTGCGAGCAATCTGATTTAACGAGAAAATTGTAATGATCTTCCATATAAACCAGTTCGACTATATTATTTCTAAATACATATCCGCTCACATGTAACCTCTATTTGAGTAAAGAGAGTTTTTATTTAATGCTTATGAAGCAAGACAAGACTTTATTCAAGAGAAAGAAAAGAATTTATACAAAAAAAAAAAAAAAAAAAAAAAAGGAAAGAAAGAAGGAAAAAAAGAAAAAAGAAAAAGAAAGAAAAAAGAAAATGTAGATAGGGGAGCGTGGGGCTAGTTGTCACAGGAGTAAGAAGTAACACGCAATTTACGAAATAGTTTGTAACATTTGTGATTAAATATTTTTATAAACGTAATTCATTTGACGCGCTTTATAATGTAAGCACAATCGGTGCTTCACAAAAATGGTTAATGAGAGGTTCTGTACACGTGCTTCATTTTAGCTAGTTAGTGGGGGAAAAAAATATTCCGTAAATTTTGATTAAAGGTAGGTTAATTTATACTTTAACGAAATGTCTATAGCTATTTATTTAGTCTGTGTGTTGAGTTATAAAATGTATGTTTAATTTTTTGTACAAATCGTTATATTTTTTATAAATAAACAAAATGTCTAAAATTATATGATGGAGCAAGTTGTAACATGTTTGAGGAGTGGCTTGTGGAGATGCCTACAGCCAGAGCTTGAAGTCTCCGCTCATTTTCAGGAAACTTTCAGAAATGAAAAATTTTTGGCTTCTTTGCCAATACTATATTTATACAGAATTATTTTCTGTGTTTTTATATTACAGTGCCGTGATTATTTAGCCACGAATTAGAATCACGATTTAGTCACGAATTAGAGAATACTGCATAAAAATAGCGGTAGAAAAAAAGCAGAAACTTCACACCAATGAGAGTGTCCTGAAAAAAAGGCGGAGAATTCGAGCTCTGCTAAACGCTCTCTGTGGCATAAGAATGGGTATAATGCTTAATTTGCAAAATGTGTGCACATTAAATGCATGAGAGGGAATAAAATATCATTTGCTTGAATTAATTTAAATTTTGACTCAGATTGACTTTACCTTTAATTTTATCTTTATTTTACTATAATCCAGTTGATATAATTCATCGTTACTATACCAAAAAGGTTATAATTTAATATTAGTTATTAATTGTCCTTTTTATTAAATTAATAAATGATTAATGACAAAAAACATTTTGAAATATTGTCGTTTTTATTGTTATGGTTCCCTTTGTATCCGTTACAATTTGCCTCAAATCTGGGGCAAATTGTAACAGACAAATAATTTTGAAAAAATATTTTTTTGTGCTAAAATTAGCAAAATTAACGAAAGTTTTTTTTTTTTTTTTTATGAATACGATAGATGAATACGCATGATATAGAAAACAGCACTTAGAAACAGGAAAACGTAAATGAATTTCAAAATATACTTAATTTACCAAAAACTGTTACAACCTGCCCCACGCTCTCCTACTATATTTTGTTGTGTATATAATTCGCAGGTTTAGATAAATCAGTTTTACACCAGAAATTTTAATTAACACACAAAACTAAATTTGTAAGAAACAACAACACAGTACTGCCAAACTCTGCGACTCTTTTATTGGGCATTATTTTATACGTCATTATATTCTATTTAATGAAATTTTCGGTATGAAATTAATGCGCCCGTCCCGTGTTCAGAATGTTGCCAGACATTGCGACTTGAAAATATAACTTCGTCTGTTAATTAAGATTTTTGGTGCAAAACGGATTTATCTGACCTGCGGATTACGAGCAAAACAATACAGTAATTTCTTCAAGAATACGAAATTGTATTTAATGTACGGAAAATCCTACACACGACCATAGTTGGCAACTTAGCACCTTTTGGCTACCGGAAAATTTTAATAAAAGTTTTTATTTCATTAAGGTAACTTTAAAATGCAATTTTCGGTCAAAACTCCCATTTTCTATTTTTGGGTTAGTATTAAAGCCTGACATTTTAGCTTTCTATATCAGTTTGAATTTTGTTTCTATCTTGCTTAGAACTTGAGTTACAGGCATTTTAATATTATTCACTCGCCAGTTTTTGAAACTGGAAGTGACCGGAAATGACCCGTAAATGTTTGTTTACATAAATGTTTTACTCAATATAAGCATCAAAATTTGTTACTGAATATAAAATGAATTTAAAAAAGAAAATAAAAAGCCTTTAAATAAATCAGGAACTTATTAAGTTTATTTTTTGTTTAATAGGTAAAATCTTGTTTTTAAATCTGTTTTCTGTTTTTTCTCAAAATGAGATTTTTAGCATTTTGCTTTATCCCAAAACATCATAACTCCAAAAGTTATAATTGAAACGTTATGAAACATTGACAAAATACTCTACAGGAGTTGTTTTGGGGATTGAACGACGACAATGAATCTAGCTAAATTATTTTTTGTTGTTTTGACGATAGAAGTTATGAACTGTCATGTATATTCATGATTTTTTCAGCATGTAAAAATGTTATCTTCTCTAAAATATTAAATAACATGATTATAGTTTTGAGAGTAGTTCACTCCCTTAAGGAACTTTCATTAATCTAAATAAGATTTACAGAATAAAAATATCTTTTGGCTTATGATGTTTTGTAAAAGTGCTTTTTTTTTTCGCAAATTTTATGCATATTTTGAGCCTAAATATCAAAATATTTTTTAATTTGCATATTTTTTCTGGTTATTCACTGTTTTTTACTATATTCTATCGTATAATGCACATAAATAGGCAATTTTTCAATTTAAAAAAAAAAAAAAAAAAAAAAAAAAATCACCTCCGACGGTAGGCAGGCACCTTAAATCAGTTCACAGTTTAAATAAGATAAATATTTCTATTAAATTTTTCCGGTAGCCAAAAAGTGCGAAGTCGGCAACTATGCGCACGACGCATAAATGCAAAAACTCTACGACTTTTAAATATTGATGTATAAATTGCATTCAGTGGGGGGTTTTTTTACCCTGAAAGGGCGGAGGTGTTGTATTCACAGCCCAATTTAGACAATTCTGGAGCAAAACATAGCTTATCAGACTCGCTGAACACTGGGTTTATTAAATTTACGTGTTTCGGCTAATCAATTTGAAAGATGCCGATTGCAGAATAATAAATGTGTAAGATTACAGTTTTCACATAGTTTTAAAATGTTTAGATGGGTGGAAAATGAATAAATAAATAAAACTGCTGTTATAGAAAGATAGAATATTTAGCAAAAAAAAAATCTTTTGAAATAAAATATTTGAGAGACCCCAAAAAGCTGAGCCCCTCTAGAGGGCCTGGTTATAACAAATGTGAAACTACCATTTTAAATTCAAATACTAAAATTAAATACACATAGATGGGTTTATAGGACATCTATAGAAAGCCTACATGCCAATCGCAAGTTCGAAATAAATAGAAAATATAGAAAATTGGAATTTTACCAGAAATTTTTTGTAGTTTGATTGTACATATTTGCAATATACGTACTGTAGTAAGTTATTCTCGAAAATTTTCGCAAGCATTTTAAAGCGTAACTTTCTATTTCCTAAAATTATATCTAATGCATACTTGCCAACCTAACCCGGAAGATTGTTAGTCCCGCCCTTTTCCGTCTATTTTATCACACCAGTCTTTTTTTTAGAGTACTTTTCTTCTTATTTAATCGTAAATATATTTGAAGAGAATTACTCTAAAAATTAAGTGGTGTAGAAAAAGGGGCGGAACTAAGAGTCTTCCGGGTTAGGTTGGCAAGTATGCCAGTGCTTAATTAACTACATATATATTTATAAAATTATAAATATTTATTACAAAAATTGCAATATATTTCATATAGCGGTTATTAAAAAAAAAAAAAAAAAAAAAAAAACTCTTGCGCAAGAATTGCATAAAAAACTGTATTCTGAGATAAAAGGGATTAAAACTTTTAGACTGAAGGAAAGTGTATGACAATGCTCTCATTCAATGTTTTATAGTTTTGAAACAAGAAATTACAAACACGTTAATTTAGTATTAACATATTTAGTAAGATGATTTTTATTTAATAAATAATTATATAATATTATATTATATTTAAACAGTTTTCCGGAAATTTTAATATACTTAATTAATACTATTATATTTCAACGCTTAAGTATGGAAATCTTCATAAGACGGTAATTTACAAAAAATATTTATAAAGTCCACCATGCCCTTAACATTACAATTGCATTTTCAAACTGCATCTATTTGTTTTGTTTATACCACCCCCTCTACCAATTTGCAATAACTACTCTCCGATTACGAAAAGCGATCGTTGTTCTTTCCCTCTCACGCGCTTTGAAGAATCGTTTATGCATTTAAATGACACGGAGTACATTACATCAGCCGGACCGCGCGAACCAAATTAGTACTCGTTTTACATTTATGCAAAGAAAAGTTTGCCAAGGCAACGAGCTTCATCGATTTTCCATAATGCAACCAGTATTCTCCACAGGAATAATATTTCATAAGATAAATCGCTTATTAGCTTCAAATTCTGATTTTGATATTCCCTATCACTTTTCTTTAAAGCATTAATTTTTAAAGTGTCTATTTCTCTCATTGCTTTTTGGTAAAAAAGCAAATTTATAATAAACTAACATTACTTTAAATAATGTTAATTTAACTAAAAAAAAAAAAAAAAAAATGATAATAATAAATAACGTGGAGAATGCAATAAATGAATATCGGTAAATCAAACAAAAGAAAAATCAAACAAAAAATGAGTAGCGTAGAGGTATTAGTAGTACCAGTAGAGTACCAGTATTTAAAAAGAAAAATGTTTTTCTAGATAAATCTTAGAATTAACAAGATGATTTCTTCTATAAACAGGTAGCGTGTCATGAGTTCTGCGCCAAATTGCCATTCCTGGTCGTAGAAAACTCAAACAGAAAATTAATTCACAGCTGTTAAGTATTACGACATTTTTATGCCATCATTTTACACCATAGATATAGTAATATATCTAGATCTCTCATCCCCATGTTATCGTGCAAAGATTTTTGATGCCGAAAAAAAAGCTTTGGAATCAGTCATTAAGTGGTATTAAAAAAAAAAAAAAAAAAAAAAAAAAAAAGAATTTGAAACTGTATCTGGAGTTTTTCATTCACCTTTAGTAAATAAATTATTCATAAATTTTATTTGCTAAAATATTCGTGTGTATTCACTCGGGGAAAGACGGCCATATTTTGGTAAAATCGCCGTCTTTTCCCAAGTAAAAAGGAATCACTTTTTTTCTTCCCAATGATGAATCTATATATTATTACTATATCTATGTTTTACACAGATTTTTTTTTTAAAGAAATCGCAACACTTCGCAACTATACCGATCAAGTTCTTATTTCAGAAATGCAGTAAGTACACTATATCAGGGATGGAACACGGGCGCAGAATTCATACCGGAATCTGTTTAAGAAATTTCTCTAATTATAATATCGTTGATTTAAGAAGTAGGAAATTTTCTTACATCGATTGTGGTATGAATTCTGCGCCCGTGTTCCATCCCTGCTATATATATGCTAACATTTCTTCAGGGGTCGTACTCCTCGTTCTATTTTCAGAACATTTTGAGAAATGAGAAGTTTTCGCCCTTTTAGACCCCATTAATTTAATTTTTAAAAATTTATGGTATTTTTATAGTAATATATTTTCATTAAATAGGATAGACATCATTGTATAAAAATAATGGTGTCAAAAAAGGCGGAAATTTCTCATGTAGAAGTGTATCCTAAAAAAATGGCAGAGAGTGCGGCCCCTGCATTTCTCTTGTTTTCCCATGCTTTGCTATGACCCGCCATTATTTTTTTCCATATAACTTTTTTTAGAGTAATTTTCTGGAATATGTAATTACAATTAAATACGAAAATTACTCTCCAAAAAAGCTGTGAGAAAAAAAAAGGCGGGTACGAACAATGCCCCGGAATAAATTAGAAGTGGCATAACTGTGTGCAGCTGACAATTATACCTGTAAGATATTCATGCTATAAAATATAGGTGGGTGAGTGGATCGAATATCTATTAGAAAAATTACTCTGTTTCATTTGAAGTGAGGCAATAATAATTAAATAAACTAAACTTACAACCAATACAGGATTGCCAACGTTTTAATTTATACTGCAGCATTTTTAGCCCCGCCTTTATCCCATACCATTTTTTTTTTTTTTTTTTTTTTTTTTTCGTAGATATGTATTGAAGAAAATTATTCCATGAATAAAGTGGTGTCGGTGTGAAATAAAAGCGGGAGAATAAATTAAACTGTTAGCAACTCTGCCAACATTTCTAATTTGTTGGAGCATTGTCAGTACCCGCCTTTTTTCCCCCATGCTATTTCTTTAAGAGCAATTTTTTGCAATATGTAATAACAGTTAAATAAGAAGTAAATTACTCTTAAAAAAGAGTGGTGTTGTAAAAAGGCAGGTATTCACAATGCTCCGCTCCGGTATCCAAAAATTGAGCACTTCTCAGCTATGTTATTATGAGGTGGATCTGCTATTATTTATAATTTATTCCGTAAAATTATTAGCACCCGCCCATAGAGCATATATTTAACTAGATAGCGCATCATTCCTGGAAGAATGTAATCAACATAAAAAATCACATGACCAGTGCTTTTCAAATTTTCACTAATGTTTTCACTTGTCACGCCCCTCAACCCACTTTCGAACAAGGGGGTGTCGAAGATTTTTCGCTGTGTCATCTAATTACGGATGAATCAGGACGTTTCACTCGTCACGTGACCAGTGAAAATCATCCTCAATCTTCGCTATCCTTTGAATAGGAACTTCAGTATTGAATGTGCTCTCTTGTCATATATATGCTCTAGGTACACGCCATTTTTTAAACCTTTTTTTTTAATAGAAGTTTTTCTCTAAATGTAAATACGATTCAATAAGAAGGAAATTACACTTAAAATAGTGGTACAAAAATAAATATATACGGGTTAGTAACAATGTTACAAAATAAATTAAAAATACTGACAGATCTACGATTTTTTGCTGAATTTCAAACTGTTAAAAACTGACATATAATATATGAAATGTATCACATAATATAAAAAGCAAAAAACATGCGTGCTCCGATAAAATGTATTACGCAATTCCAGAAGACGGTGTTGATATGTCACCTAAACTAATATACATTCAAAAATAATAATCTGGTGTGTCACTCACACTACTTTCTCTTACCCTGAAATTTAACACTATAAATACAGGTTGCAGATTAAAAGGTAAGATAACGAGTACTGTTATGTAAACCTGTGTTAAACAATTCATATTAGGCTTCTGAAGAGTTTTATATGATAATTAGTTCTAGCCCCCCTCAACCCCCCGTTTCATTAATGCACCTACATTTACATAGAATTTAATTCGGTTATTAAAAAATAATTCTGTTTTTAAAAAATAATTTATTAAAATTATTATTAATAAAAAATATCTCTTATGATAATGCAGACGATTTCCATATTAGAAAAGCGGTATAACACAAAATATCCCCAAAAAAAGTCCATTTTATTCTCATCATTAAAAAGAAGGGGGGGGGGAAACGATTTTTTTTCTAAGTTTTTTTTTTTTTTTCGTTAAAAGTAAAAAAAATCGCTAACTTTGTTTTAAATTATCGCAGATCGATGGTTCAACCATTCGTTTTAAAGGTATTGGCGAGCTCTTTTGAAAGATACCCATCATGAAAATTTACTCCCCTCGAGGGGGGACTTCCCCCCCCAGGGGGGGGGGCGAGGCTCCTACATACACAAAATTTTTTTCCCAGTTAACTATCTCTATTACAAAAAATATATTTTCGTTTCATTTGGTTTAGTTCAGTCTATAGACGTTAAACTCTACTTTCTTGCAATTTCCCCCATAGACGTAATGTATTAGAATTCTCTTGATTGTCCCTGTACACGAACCATTTGCTTGATCTTAACGAAAAGCTTACTGTAGCATCCCTATATGATAAACATTTAGAATACCAAGTTTGAACTTCCTGCCATAATTTGTTTTTGAGATATGCTGATAACAGACAGACACACAGACAGACACACAGACATACAGACAGACACACAGACAGACACACAGACATACACACAGACCATTTGCTAAAAATATTATTTTCGTATTCAGGTTACCTCAAAACGTGTAAATATAACAAAATCTCGCGTTCGAAAATTTGACCCAAAAACAATACTTTCTCTACCTTATGGGTAAGAGAAAGTAAAAAAGAGACAAATATATATGCACTAAAAAATAATATTGTTTCCATATTGCAAATCATAATATAATATTATAAAAATTATCGTTTTAGTTCAAACAAATTTTAAGAATAGTATAATTCGTAAAATCCCGCGTTGTCTTTTTTAAAAACACTTCTTCGATCGTTAACAAAAGCGCCCTCTTTTAATTTAGTATTTGCACTTTTTATAATATTTTGTTATGGTAATGAGGAGAAATAGCAAATTTCAACTAGTCATTCATCGGTGAACTTTATCGGACAAGAATTTACATTTTCTAAGCATAGATGGCGATATTAGCCTTAGAATAAGAAAGAACCGGAACCGATGTAGAACTGAAGAGGGAAAAAATAATAATCAAGAAAAATGAGGGAGAAAAGGGGAAAAGACAAGTAGTGAGGACAAGATATTTTCCTCACTCTGGTGAGCGGTCGAAAGCGAAAACTGTTTGTTCATTGTTTGTATTTATCACGGATTAGAATTGTATTTATTTTCTTAATTCGTGGTATTTATGTACATTAAACGTCCTATAATCCGCGAAAGGATCATCCGGGTTGAGGATTATCTGTGGGCGTTAACTCAGTAAAACTTACTGATGATGCTCAGAAAGGTTAAAAAAAAAGATGCTACAAAAAATGTTGTCAAGAATTTTTAAAGTGTTTCTCAACAAGAAACAAACACAAATAACTGATTAATGCGTATATACCTACATAAAGAAATATGTTGTTTTTGTTTTATTTTTTGTACAGTATAGTAACATATTGTTTAATTTGGTGCATAACTTATCTTGCACCATGGTACATTATAATGTGCCTTGGCTTCATCGAAAATACACGTTTTTTAATTGTTGTTTTTACACACTTTAGTACGTAAAATACAAACATTTTTATCGTACTGTGGTTTTTTCACGAATTATACTATATTTTATGTATAATAGAATCAATTATTTTAGCTAGAATATTTTTAATCTTATTTGCCCCTTATTTTCAACCCTTTTACGCAGAGCCTGATTAAGGGGGAAGCACACATTATTTATACTTACACCGTTATTTTTTAACAAATACTTTCCTCCTATAATAAACAGGAAATTCTCATTAAAAATTATTTTAAAAGAATTCTGGTGTCTAATAACGGTGAGTAAATTGGATTGTTTTACACCGCTCATTTTTTATAAAAAATATTTCCTCGTCAAAGCGTGGAATTTCTATGACATGAAGTAAAAAATAATTGTAAAAATATTCCGGTGAGAGCGGAGATAATGTGTGCTTCCCCCTTAATCAGGCTCTGCTTTTACGGGTTATCTGCGATTTTTATTATATGCAGTACAAGTGATATTCAATTCCATGGATAATCAGGAGTTTACATTACATCTCATAAGGTAAACAACCGAAAAAATCAATATTATCATAACAAATTAAAGTTTCATGTAACGATAAAGTATAAATTGGTTTGTAATTTCCTAATTAGCAAGCAATAGTAGATGTAGATAATTTGAAATGATTTAACAAAAATGAATGTTCTAAGCTTAACCAGGGGTCGTACTTTCCGCCTTTTTTCTAGGACAGTCTCCGCCTTTTTTTTTAGGACACTTTGAGAAATGTATGCTTTTTTTTGCTACCACTATTTTTATACAATAATTTCTATACTGTTAAATCATGACATATTACTTTAAAAGTACAATAAAGATTTCTCTAAGAAAAAAAGTGGTGGCAAAAGAGGCAAACATTTCTCATCCTTGAAAGTGTCCTAAAAAAGGTGGAGACTACGACCCCTGCATAGTTGCCAACATTTTAGTTTACTCCGGAGCATTTTTAGTCAAGCCTTTATTTCACAACACTTTATTTATGGAATAATTTTTTCCAATATGTTAGGTTTACCGGAAATTTCTGTCCTTTTCAATTAATAAATCGACACCGGAATTTTTTATTCAACAATATCTATATGGCACTTTACCAATTACCATCATATCCCTTTGCGGCGCAAGAGAATTCGGATCATTTAAATTATACTGCCACCGAAATTCATGAACTAAATTAAACTAAAAGAAATATTTAATTTTAAGGTTAAAAAAACTGGCCTTTTCCGCTATGTTATAAACGTAAATTTTTGCTAAAAAATATCCGGGATGAATTTTTGCAGCTGGATCTTAAATTTTGCGTCCTCGCAGCGAGGACAGCGCGCGTTAAGGGGTTAAAAGTTACCCAAGAATAGCTTAAATATTATCCGGGATAAAGTTCCGATGTCAATATTTTAATTCAAAATGACAGAACTTTCCAGTAGACCTAATATAACTACGATAAAATAAGAAAAAATTACTCTTAAAAAAGTGGTATGAAATAAAAGCTGGGCTAAACATGCTCCAGAATAAATGAAATTGTTGGCACCTCTTTTTCATACAATTAAAATATATTACATTATTTATTTATTTATTTATTTATTTATTTCGCGCGAGCGATTGTGTTAAATCGTATCTTATATTTATTGTAAAATTGTAATTGCTCTATCAAACAGCTAACATATATTATAAATGTTTAGATTTTAAAATTTTTGGATCTCGGATAAGTAAATTGTTTGTGACTCCGGAATTAAGTACCAGAACTTTTTTTAACAGTAATAGCATAGCCGCCAATATTTTAATTTATTCTGGAGTCATTTTAGCCCCGCTTCTATTTCGTATCACTTATTATTATTTTTTTTAAAGTAATTTTATCTTATTTTATCGAAGCTACGTATTGAAGAAAATTTTTCTATAAATAAAATGGTGCGAAATAAAGGCGGCGCTAAAAGTACTCCGGAATAAATTAAAATATTGACAGCTATGGTAATACAGAGCTGCCAACCTAATCCGGCAAATTGTTAATACCGCCCATTTTTCTACACCACTTAATTTTTAGAGTAATTCTCTTCAAATATATTTGCGATGAATTAAGAAAACAAATATTCTAAAAATTAAGTGGTGTAGAAAAATATGCGGTACTAACAATTTGCCGGATTAGGTTGGCAGCTCTGGTAATAGTATTGACAGTTTTCTAGTAAAGTTTAACAATCGACTATAACCAAAATTACAATTTGTAATTTCTGGTGGAAAAATAAATAAAAAACCCGGAACGCAAACATCCCTGTATGCTGGCACTTATATTGGGTGAGCGGGGGGGGCAGGGGGGGGCATTTAAGGGGGGCACTTTTCAGTTTTTATTAAATATCTTAAAAACTATCACATTTAGAGAAAAAATGTCAATTACAAAATTAATTTACGTAAAATGTCCTACAAAAATGTGTATTACATTTTGTTTGTATGATCAATAGTTTAGAAGATACAGGTGGATGAAATAACACATTTTCTTGAAAAATTCTTTTTTGCAATAGTAAAATCAACTAAAGTGTGCAATTAAAAGGGTTCTTGTCAAATATTTTCTATTGTATAAAACAAATATACACATAGGGAATATGCAAGGATAATACAGCATGTTTTGTAAGTTTTAAGTAATTTTAAGGCTAGTAAGCGCATGGGGCGGTTTGAGTAAAAATCCAGATAACGAAGACCCAAAACCGATCAACATTAAAAAAAAAAAAAAAATCGTGTAGTTTTGAAATTTTGCCTACTCATAGCCAAGAGGGTTCTGAACAACATACTAAAAGTCCCCGCCCGTGGTGGGGGAGCGGGGGGCATTTAACCCCTTCCGCTCCAGGCTAGTTGTAGTGTAAATATGTGAAATACCAGATTATAATTTTGAAATAATGCAATACATAACAAAGTAACAATGTGCATTTTGTTGTGAAGTAAATATATTTAATTAATGAAGGTAGTAAATATGAATACATATCAAAGTATTTCAATTATTTATAGCAATGACTGCTGTAAGTGGTTCATCATCACTGTCGTCGCTTTCGCCGTCTTCACTTGTTGTAAAGTCATCATTGAAATCTTCAATATCGTTATAATCGGGGATATAATCACTATCCGAATCACTAGAATCAGACATTATTCACAGTTTCAAACACCGGCAAAACACACAAAATCGAGGAGCGAAAATTTCTCTGATACCACTACAACGTTGGGCTTATTGTATCGTATACTTTTTTTGGACGTATGCACGTACGTCCATGGTATTAATGGCCATTAACACTAGGACGTACGCACGTACGTCCCTGGAGTGGAAGGGGTTAAGGGGGACACTTTTCGATTTTTATTAAATATCTTATAACTATCGCATTTAGAGAAAAAATGTCAATTACAAAATTAATCTCCGTAAAATTTCCTACAAAGATGTATATTACATTTTGTTTGTATGATCAATAGTTTAGAAGATATAGGGGAACGAAATAACACATTTTTTTGAAAAATTCTTTTTTGCAATAGTAAAATCAACTAAACTGTAATTAAATGGGTTCTGGTGAAATATTTTCTAATGTACAAAACAAATGTATGCATAGGGAATATGTAAGTATAATACAGCATGTTTTGTACATTTTAAATAATTTTAAGGTTAGTAGGCGCAAGTGGTGGTTTAGGTAAAAATCCAGATAACGAAGACCCAAAACCGATCAACATAAAAAAAAAAAAAATCGTGTAGCTTTGAAATTGAGCACAGTTATAAAGTTAAGTGTCCCGAACAACATACTAAAAGTCCCCAATCATGGGGGGTGAGGGAGGGGCAGGGGGGCATTTAAAGGGGGCACATTCCAGCATTTATTACGTATCTTGAAAACTATCGCATTTAGAGAAAAAATGTAATTTTTAATTCATTGAATTCAAATTTGAATTCAAATTTTGTAATTCCCATTTTTTCTCTAAATGCGATAGTTTTTAAGATATTTAATAAAAAATGAAAAGTGCCCCCCTTAAATGCCCCCCCCCCGCTCACCCTCCACGGGCTGGGGCTTTTAGTATGTTATTCAGGACCCTCTTGGCTATGAGTATGCAAAATTTCAAAACTACACGATTTTTTTTAAAATGTTGATCAGTTTTAGGTCTTCGTTATCTGGATTTTTTACTCAAACCGCCACTTACGCCTACTAGCCTTAAAATTAATTAAAACTTACAAAACATGCTGTATTATCCTTGCATATTCCCTATGTATATATTTGTTTTGTACATTAGAAAATATTTGACAAGAACCCTTTTAATTGCACACTTTAGTTGATTTTACTATTCAAAAAAGAATTTTTCAAGAAAATGTGTTATTTCATTCCCCTATATCTTCTAAACTATTGATCATACAAACAAAGTGTAATATACATTTTTGTAGGATTGGTAATTGACAGTTTTTCTCTATATGCGATAGTTTTTAAGATACTTAATAAAAACTGAAAAGTGCCCCCCTTAAATGCCCCCCTGCCCCCCGCTCACCCACCACGGGCGGGGACTTTTAGTATGTTGTTCAGGACCCTCTATAGCTATGAGTATGGAAAATTTCAAAACTACACGATTTTTGTTTTCTATTTCTCCTATTTTGACTGGACTATAAGGCAATTTACAGCGGAAAGATCTGCAAAGAGAGACTCTTTTACAGTTGTCTCTGCTAAAAATTACTTGTGTGTAACAGCAGAATTTGCCGGCACCCATATTGCCAGCACATTCTGCTGTAAAAACTACCGTTATCTTTTGCAGTGCCACTGTGTGCTTATAAATATGAATTCAGTGCCTTTAATAGCAGTAGTGCAGAAGTTATATACATTTCTATAGGTGACTTAAAATATGGTTTCTTCTGTAGTTCTTTGCAAGCTGACCTTTGTAAAAATTCTTTTGACGGTTCCTCCGATTCCGTCACAAGGTCATTTACCCGCGTGATGTTGCATAGAAATGCCATTAACCATTCACGTTAAAATCTTTTTTATGATGGCATAAATTAACAAAGTTCTTTCTATTGTTATAATGTGCTCTAGCACCATCTGTAAAATAATAATTTTTTCCCACGTTAGAAATGGTAGATTTTACAACACTCGTACATAGTACTTCTATTTGAAAAGCATAAACTGCTATTGTAGTGTGGTTCAAATAATCGCTTATTACACAAACACTCTTTGTTTGTAAATCATTATTGTTATCATTGCAATAAATTACAAAAGGATGTAAAGCAGCTTGTGATTAACCCAATGATAACTTTGTATTTCATCTTGTACAACAAAATTAAAATTTTCAGAAAATTCTCCAAGTATTAAACATTTATTTGTATAAACAGAAAAAGCAATATAAAAAGTATAAAAAAGTGTGCATAATAATAAAAAAAGAAAGAAAGAAAGAAAGAAAGAAAAAGAAAAGAAAAAGAAAAAGGGTCTCTTGAATTTGTCTATCACAGTCAATGATTTTTCATAATTATATCTTTTCAGTATATAAATTATATAGTATATAATGTATAACTGTGCAATGATTTTTCATTCTTTATTTTTCTGCTTTAGAGTGTATATATTAACTAACCAAATTTCTACAAATGCTAATTATTTATATTTATAAATAATTAGAAACTAAAAGTGAACAATATTTTTTCTTTATTTTTTACGATCAATTTTCAATATTTATGGAATAACTTTTAAATATTTAGAAAACAGGAGTAAAAATTTTTACCATTTAATTATAATTTTATTATAGTAATTTTGCATTATTATAAAGCTCATTTTACTATAAAAAAATTAGTCCGCAGTTATTTAATTCCAACGTTTTATTTTCTACTTTAGTGTGTGTTAACCAGCTAAATTATGATAATTAAAACAACTATAATTTTTTTACAAATCTAAAACACAAAACAATTACTTTAGTAAATACATATAGAAATAGAAAATAGTACTTTAGTAGAATAGTAAATTGGCAAAGAATTTTTTTTTTTTTAAATTTTTCAGACAGACAAACCGAAGTCACTTTAAACCTTGTTGTAAAGTATTAAAAACATTTAGAGCGCGATAAAAACGTTTAATATAAACGAAAATGCAATTCCCGCAAATTTCCAATAATACTCCTTAATGTAATTGAATATTTTTGTGTAGCCCTGTAAATCTAATACTAATCATACTGTATTCTATGGAAAGCATTCTTTTGTGCATATAATAATAACATATTTTAATTTTATTAAGATTTGTGCAAAGTAAAGTTTTTAAAATTTGGTTTATAGTAATACCTTTCTTAGAACGCAATGCTTTGGAATAATTTTGGGTGTCCCTGTATACAAACCAATGATGGTATTTACTCCATTTTCGGCGGGGAACATCCGTTATTGAACTTGAATAACATATTTTAATTTCATTAAATTTTGCGTAAAGTAACGGTATTAAAATATGGTTTATAGAAAAGCCTCTCATAGGACACCACAATGCTTTGAAAAACTTTCGGATGTTCCTGTACACAAACCAAGGTGCTCACTCCATTTTCAATAGGGAACATCCGATGAACTCGAATAACATATATCAGTTTCAAGAAATTTCATAAATATTTACGGGAGTTAGAGCGCGCACAGACAGACAAACAGACAAAACGAAGTCTTTAACACTTTTCAACCTTGTGGAAAGTGTTAAAAATAATTACAATTTTCCGGAAGCCAAAAGGTATTGAGTTGGCAACTATATTGGCAACTATGCCCAAAAATTACCATTAATCGATCTACTGATGCTTTGGGTTCAAATCGAAAATGCAAAGGAAAAAATTATGGATATGTCCTAAATTTCTTTTACAGCTCCTTTTAAATACTGTTTATATGTATATATATCTCTCTTTCTCTTTAGTTTTTGCAATATTGATTAAATGTACAATTACCGTAATTTTCGGTGCATAAACCGCTGGTAAGATATATCATTCTCACACCAGAAATTTTAATTAACACAAAAATCTATATTATGTCGAAGAAACACCTTGTACAGATATAACTTTATTTGTCAATTAAAATTTCTGGTGAAAAACTGACTTATCTGACCTGCGGATTATACACCGAAAATACGGTAGTGGATGGGATGTTTCTTCATTTATTCACATTATAATATCAATATCAGGCATGATAATCTTATGGAATTCTTTATAATTTCTGAACTTGAACTGCTCACTAATTAAACTGATATATTTGAATATATATATATATATATATACATAAATATAAATACATCGTAATCTATCTCCATATTACTATTAATTGGCATTTTTACCAATAGTTGGATCAGTCATTCTCCCTGTTTAGTTTCGTTTATTCTTTTCAATTAATTTTCAGAATTTAATTAGAAATTATTTCCATGTATCTTTGAAAGTAAACATCGATATTGTCATAACAGACACATAGTGACACACAGATCAATCAGTAAAAAACTTTTTTTTTTTTTTTTAATTGAGCGTACCTCAAAGACTTTTTTACTTTATTTTATTTATTTTTTATTCAGGGAACCTCAAAATGGGTTAATATAAAAAAAACTCAATTTTGAGAAACCCAGAAAAATATTTTCTATACTTTATATGAGTAAGAGAAACTAATAAAAAAAAAAAAAAATTAAAAGTTGGCAGCCAGGTACATAGTTATTCCTTTCTTGTAATCATTATTTGCATCACTTCCATTTAAACACATTTATAGATACCAACTTGTACGGTTTTTTAACACCACTATTTCTTTGTGATAAAGGGCCGCGGTAGCCCAGTCGGTAGAGCGGCGGGCTCGTAATTGGAAGGTTGCGGGTTAGGTACTCGAGCCGGACAAAGACCGTCGTGTGCACTAATGGTGGCTGGTGCACGTAAAATTTGTCGTATTCGCAATGTCCTCCATGTTCCCATCAAAAATTATACCTCTGGGAGTCACCGAAGCGAAAGAGCCATCCCATCCGTGGAGGATCAAAACTGTGATGGCATGTCTCTGGACCAGCTCTAGGGTGAGTCCCAGACAATCGCCAATTGCCCATTGCACAGCACTATTGCGACGTAAAACCCATCCAACCAATCAACCTTCCTTTGTAATAAAATTCAACAAACAATCGCAGAAAACTGCTACAAAAATATATAATTTCTATTTAAAATTTCTGGTAGCAAAAAAAGTACAAGTTGGCAGCTATGAACATTTTGAGATACCCAAATTAATTTTTAAAGAACATTTATTCGGTTTCATATAGAAATTATACATAGGAAGTTGAAATACCGTATTTTTCTGCGTATAATTTGCCGGCCAGCTAAATCAGTTTTCCATAGAAAATATTAATTAAAAAATTTATTTTCAAATGAGGTTTTGCTTCGTATGAACCATAGAATAATAATAAAGGAAGAAGGAGCACGCCAATACTCTAATGCTTACAAACCCCTTCTAGTGAAATGCCAGCGAAAGCTACTTTTGCTCCTCTCAACCTTGAAGTAGGGCACCCATCCTCAGCGCATTTATCGCTGTTTGTTGTGGGTGCTGCCTCGCAGACTGATTGTCAGAGAGACGAGACGATTAAAAAATGTCGCCAACCAATCAGATGGAAGCACTGTTACAACCCTATACCCGGCATTCATGGATTTTACAAACCGAAACCAAAAACATGTACGCTCCTTCTTCCTTTATTATTATTCTATGGTATGAACACAGCCTTAATCATAATCGCCAATTTTTACTTTAGTTAATTAGTGAAAACGGTCCCAAAACTGCATAGACATTTCTAATGAAACTCTTCTGTAGCCCAAATGCATAAGCGTTGGCAATTATGCTTTATCTGTGAATTAAGTTTTCTGAGGAAAAACTGATTTTTCCAGGTATGGGAACTTGGCGCAGAACTCATACCGGTATTAACAAAGTTGCCAACATTTTAATTTATTCCGAAGTATTTTTAGCCCCGCCTTTATTTCATACCACTTTTATTTTAAGAGTAATTTTTTCTTATTTTATCATAATTACATATTGGAGAAACATATTCTATAAATAAAGTGGGGCGAAATAAAAGCAGGGCTAAAAATACTCCGGAATAAATTAAAATGCTGGTAACTATGGTATTGATGAAACACAATTTTCTTCTTGTTAAACCAACGACTTTATAAGTAGAGAAAATTTTTAAGTAAATACTGGTATGCGTTCTGCGCCAAATCCCCATCCCTGTTTACCTGACCTACGGATTATGCACAGCAAATTTACTTATTTTTAATTTTGGTTCGAAAATTTATTAAATCGAACAATCCCTGAAAATTTCTTACTCGGTTTATTAAGGTTGCAGCACACGTGTCTATCTATAAACAAAACAAAAAGAACATAGCCTTTTGCATTATTTTCTTTATTCTCTTAAAAGAGATAAAAAGTCGCAGAGAAATTTTTAGGGTTTCTAATAGGAAATGAAAAAGAGAACTAATTTCTAAACGGATGCAACGTTTTTTTTTTTTTTTTTTTTTTTTTTGAGAGAGAGAGAGAGAGTAAAAAAGCCAATCGATAAACAAGTTTCCTATCAAGAAACGATTTAATTTTAAAAAATCCTTTTCTTAGAAAATCTTATTCACGAATTGAGATGCCACATCACAATAAAGTTCTTTGACATTAGGAATCCATATCGTCCTACATTTTTAATATCACTATTTTTTATAATTTTTTTTTTTTTTTTAAACGCTGAAATTCGGCGATTAGTCAAAGCAACGTTTATTTAAAAAAAAAAAAAAAAAAAAGTGGAGTGAGTTAAAAAATGTAGGATGTTAGGACCCCAGCAGACATGCCAACATTTTTTCCGAAGTACTATTGGTGTCCGCCTTCTCTCTCTTTCTCTCTTCACACCATTTTATTTGCAGCGAAATTTTCTCCAATATGTAATTACTGTTGAATAAGAAGAAAAATACCTTTCTAGAAAAGGGGTGTGAAAAAAGAGCAATGCTCTGCAATAAATTAAAATGTCAGCATGTCTGAAAAAAATTTAATGTTAAATTCATTTGCGGATTTTGTCATAAATTGCAGAAGTATAAATTTCGTGAAAGCGAAAAATTATACTCTAATACAACAGGAAAACGGAATTGTCGTTGTCGTTTGTATTTGAAATATATACTTGAGATATAAACAGGGATTTTATGACATCAATTCTTCGATGACTGGCCATTATGTAAACATTTTCTTTTACTTCAATAAAAAGGCCTTAGTTGTTACAGAAAAATAAAAATACCTTTGAAAAATCATTAAGTGCTGAATCATCCACGTTTACTTTATCAGGCCTCGCAGTATTCCCAAAGTTTTGCGATCATCTAATTATATTGGCACCACAATTTAAAACAATACTTTTTTACATAATATTAGGTCTACAGGAAAATTCTGTTTTTTGAATTAATGAAATGACACAAGAAAATTTTGTTTAACAATATTTATATATAGTACTTTACTAATTATCATCTCAAAGGTTACCCAAGAATACCTTAAATATCATCCACGATAAATTTCTGTTGTCATTTTGTTAATTCAAACGAACAGAACTTTCCGGTAGACCTAATATTTTAGCATTGAAACAGTTAAAAACATTCAAGAAATTTTTTTCATTGACTTTAATATAACAATATCAGGGATGGAACACGGGCGCAGATTTCATACCACTATCAATGTAAGAAAATTTTCTACCTCTTAAATCGACGATATTATAGGTAGAGAAATTTCTTAAACACATTCCGGTATGAATTCTGCGCCCGTGTTCCATCCCTGCAATATAATAAAATGAAGGTAAGATTTTAGGAACGCTACGAGCATAGTTGCCAACTTAGCCTCTTTTGGCAACCGGAAAATTTTAATATAAATTTGTATTTTACTTAATTAGTAAAAACCGTTACAGTTTGTTGATTAAATTAAATAAATATTTCTATTAAAATTGTCCGGTAGCCAAAAGGTGCTAAATTGGCAATTATGACTGCGAGGCCTGCTTTATGTATCCCTAAACACGTAATCTAAAATTTTTTCTAAGCCAGCCGAAAATGTGGTCTTTTTTAAAAGGGATTAAAAATCGGTATAATTGTGATTGGTTTCCCCAGTTTCTATGTGCACATTTATAGAATACGATATTTCAGAGGTCAGGCCTCTGGCTGCGAGTAGACACTAACTAATCGGTCAGTGATTACAGCGTTAGAAATTTAATTAAAGGCTGTCTCAGCTAAAAAACAAATCTGCAGAAAAACTACAAAAATAATGCTGACAATCTGAAAGTATTTGGAAAAATAATTATAAAATCTGCAGAATAACCGCTGTTTGGAAGCAAAAGATTTGCAGGTTCTTTTTTTTTTTTTTTTTTTTAATAGTTGGGTTACGTTATAAGCTTGTAGATAACTATTTTGCAGCTTGCAGCATACAAATTATCATATAAATTTTATGTTTGACTAAAATTTGGTTTTATAGGTTTGATGCTTATATTAGATGAATTATGTAAACCACCATCAGTGTTACCAGATCGTGCAGATATTTTATTCAATAGTCACCAGTAATTTTTAATTCTAACGTTTCCCTAATCACATCGAAGATTAATAGTCTATTATGTATATCAAATATCCCTACTCAAAATTATTGGTGATTATCGAATATAAAATCCGCCAGATCTGGCAGCATTGACCACCATCTGCAGATTATGTGAATTCATTACAGTAAATCGATTTTTTTTTTTTTTTTTTTTTTTTTTTTACGTTTAGGGTAAAATACCGATATTCAGGATATTGATTACAGTCAATCCTTTGCAGTCGTCTTACACAAATACAAAACGAAAAACATACACACATCTGTACAAAATTAATCACGTTGAAAGCTCAAGTAAATAAACGAAAAAACAAGGATGGAATTGAATATCATTAATCAAATCTAACAAGGAGAGGTCACGACATGGAAAATTCAAATCGGGACGAAATTGCGCAGCATTGTAGTATACTATGAGGGTAACAACATATTAAAGCAGTAGGACCCACTATCCACAAAATTTCGAGAAAAAAGCATTTAAAGTTTCAGTAATCTTTAAATACAAGTTATTTCATAAACGAGCAAGTGCCCCAGTGGTGTGATCTTAAAGCGCGAGTCTGCTAGCCAGACGACTTGAGTTCGAAGCTACCTCGAAACAACCTTTTTTTTTTTTTTTTTTTTCTTCTTTAACTTTTTATGTAATCTAAACTTTTTATTTATTTTTACTAAATTTTACAATTCAATTCAAAATTTGAAAATTTTAATAAATTATTTAATTTTCTTGAGTATAAAATAACTTTTTCTATTTTTAATATTTATAACTTAAAAATACAATAAATTTCTATAACTTAAAAAATAAGCAAGCTCTAAACAAAGTGTAAAATAGTTAGCAGGTGTTCTTTAAATCTTGGTTTGAGCTTCCTGATTTTGTTTGAATGTGTATAAATTACGTAAACGCTTCTAGCTTGTTAATAATAAAGGACAGGTGGAATTTTATTTTGTGCAAGGAAGGATAAAAAAAAAAAGGAAGTCGTTATCGAAAAAGAAACGATGTCCATTAACATTTAAAATCTACATTTAAAGATAACATTTCTTTACCTGTAATAATTTAATTAATACTATAATTTTTCAAGAAACTGTATTGATTGGAGAAGTAATTATTTAATTTGGATAGTAATTATATATGCAATTAAAATAATCATTTCTCTGTATTATTATTATTATTTTTTTTATTTAAAAAACAAAATGTACTATTGTTTCAAGCATACCTAAAATAAAATAATATATATTTCGATAAATAATCAAAAACAGTTTCTTTAGTTTTACCTTATTTTACAGTTAAAATAAAACTAAAATTTATTTTTTAAGTTATAGAAATTTATTGTATTTTTAAGTTATAAATATTAAAAATAGAAAAATTTATTTATTTTATATTCAAAAAAATTAAATAATATTTTATTAAAATTTTCAAATTTGAAATTGAATTATAAAATAAAGCAAAAATAAATAAAAAGTTTAGATTACATAAAAAGTTAAAGAAGAAAAAAAAAAATAGTAGTCTCGAACTCAAGTCGTCTGGCTAGCAGACTCGTGCTTTAGGATCACACTACTGGGGCGCTTGCTCGCTTGCGAAATAACTTGTATTTAAAGATTACTGAAACTTTAAATGCTTTTTTCTCGAAATTTTGTGGATAGTGGGTCCTATTGCTTTAATATGTTGTTACCCTCATAGTATACTACAATCCTGCGGAGTTTCGTCCCGATCTGAATTTTCCATGTCGTGACCTCTCCTTGTAAGTCCCGTATAAAGTAAAAATCACAAAATGTACGATTTGGTTATCCAGCAGAATTTATCTTTCTGAAATTTATTTGATTTTGGACGTTTTTCCTTAAAGTAATAATAATAATAATAATAATAATAATAATAATAATAATAAAACACTCCTATTGTTTGTTTTTTAATTAATTATTTATTTTTCTATTATTCAAGGGTGGAAAATTGGCGCAGAATTCATACCACAATAAATAAAACAAAAATTTTCTTCTTAATAAACCAACCACTTAATATAATAAAGAAGCATCAATAAACTGGCGTTGCAAAAATATTACTTACAAACTTTGAATAAACACCATAAAATGCAATAAACTCGCAACAATTGTTTCGGGTCGAAAAAACACACGACCCTTCATCAGGCGAATAAAGTAAGCACGAGTGCTGCAGTCAAAGCGGCAACGCACAAAATCGTATAAAATGAAAAGAAAAACTTTATAAAGTAGAAAATAAATATCAGGGGTCGATCCAGCTTTTAATTTTTGGGTCCCTTTTTTGTGAAAAACAAAATATTTTTGTGAAATTTTTATTTATTTTTGTGAAATATAAAATATTTTTGTGAAAAAATAAAACATTGTGTAAAATTTTTCGTTTTTACAATCACTTTATGTAATGTTTAATATCAAGTTAATAGTTTCGTTGAGCCAAATTAAGGCAATAATTAAAAATAATACTGAAAACATTTAATAAAAGGATCATTTAAAAAAAAAAATCTTGTGAAGGGACTCATTTTATGAATTTGAATTTTGTGAAGGGTCCCTTTTCATGGATTTGAATTTTGTGAAGGGTCCCTTTTTATGAATTTGAATTTTGTGAAGGGTCCCTTTTTACTATGGGGAATTTTGTGAAGGGGCCGCAAAAGGGACCCAAATTTTGCCTGGATCGACCCCTGAATATAGCGACTGGTGTGAATAGAATTGTACAAGAAGACAAGAAAATAAATAAATGAGTGAGATTAAACATAAAACAAACTAAGGATAACAAAAATTAAACGAAAATCAAGTTACGTGAGTAATTTCCAAGCATCAGAGAAGAAAGGAGTGGAAGAAATGTCATTAACAAGATTTTTCGAATTTTTAAATATGTAAAATGCTTCATGAATATCCAAATGGGAGGAACAGACAGGAGATGAGATTATGTTAGTTTTGGAAAAATCAAAACGATGACCTTGAGACCAGCAGTGGGAAGCAACAGAAGATTTGGTAATCTCTTCATTACGAACATTCCGACGGTGCCCATTTATTCTGTATTTCAAACGCCTCCTAGTTTGACCAATATAACCTAAGTTGCAAGACGAACACGGAATTAAATAAATTCCAGAACGGTTTTCGGTGGGAATGGGATCCTTAAGAGAAGATAATTTAATTTTATTGACGGGTTTGTAAATAACTTTGAAACCAAACGGTGAAAGAATTTTAGAGATTTTAAAAGAGAGTGAAGAATGAAAAGGTAAAACAACTGGGATGAGACTGTGATCGTTTAATTTGGGAGCAGAACGTTTAGGATTCTTAAATTTATGTAGAGCTTTATCGATGATAGATGGGTTATAGCCACGAGAGAGAGCAAGAGATTTTAAATAATTAATTTCTTTCGAAAGATTAGACGGATCAGAACAAATGTGTAAGGCACGATAAACATAAGTGTAAAAAGCAGACATTTTTTGTTGAGGGGCGTGGTTAGAGAGAGCATGCGGCGGCAAAGAGATTTTGTGCGGCGGCGGCGGCGGCGATTTTGTGCGTTGCCGCTTTGACTGCAGCACTCGTGCTTACTTTATTCGCCTGATGAAGGGTCGTGTGTTTTTTCGACCCGAAACAATTGTTGCGAGTTTATTGCATTTTATGGTGTTTATTCAAAGTTTGTAAGTAATACAACCACTTAATAGGTAAAGAAATATTTTAAACGAATACTGGTATAAGTTCTCGCCAATTTTCCAGCCCTGCATTATTTTTAAAAAGCTTGAACTGAGTTTTCAACTGAATTTTAATTGTAGTTTCCTGCTTTGTAAAATTTTCGAGAAATAATTCGAAAGTCATAAGCAAACCGATGTAAAAAAAAACTTATTCATATTTTCATAGCCTGGTCACAATGCAGAGAAAAATATACTGAAGTCTACGTCGAACGTCAATAACTCTCTTTTTTTTTACCATTTTTTACAACAATTTATATTTTTATACATAATAAATAAAATCATGTTTTCTTTTCATTTCTTTTTTTAATAATTTTAAGTTGCTTTCACTGACAGGATTTTTAGATAGTTACTATTAAAGTTACATCTCACCCTGAACAAACTTTAACAAAAAAAAAAAAAAAAAATTAGTGACAATTTAGTAGAGTTTTTGTAATAACGAAAACAAAAAACTTTAGCTCAAATACTTAAGTAAAAAATCTGTATATTTAATGAATGATAATTCGGGGCAACTTAATGATAAAAATGGGAAAATATTGCATTTTATATATATTTTTTAAATTGATTATCTTATTATTATTATTATTATTTATATATATATATATATATATATATGCATATAAGAAAGAAAGAAAGAAAGAAATCATAAGCTATCAACTCTCTCATTTTTTCTCGGGAGACATCATACCAGAAATTTTCTATAGGGATTCTCCCTTTTTTTTTTCTTTTCTTTTTTTTTTAAATCGTTGAAAATAAATATGACATTTCCATTTTAAAATAGTGGTCTAGTTAAAAATCTAATTTTAAAATCCCAAATGTTTGCAGCTGTGAGAAAACCCTGACGCTGAAAATTTTAACTTTTCTTTTCTTTTTTTTAAACCAAAATTTGTTTTTTCATTAGCGTCAAGTCAGAACCAAACATGCAAAATAAATTTTAACACTATTAAGTACCAAATATTTTTATTCACTAGCATCCAGCGAGTGCCCAACATGCAAAAGAATGAAAGTAGATCATCGGCCAAATTTTCAAGACAAGTGGTGCACGACCAAGATACTTGAATTGGTCGTTAAATAAGACATTTCTCAACGAGAGCGTAACACTTCGGTCGACTTCAGTCCGGAGATCTACGAGAACAATTGCGAAAGCTTCAAATGCATAATGTATTTATTAAGTTACTTATTCCAATAAATGAATCTGATCTAGATTCGCTTGTAGGAATATACATTAGCAGCACCTACTTTTTGTTTCAAGAGTAGAAATGAAAGACATAGGGGATGTTAATTCTCACCTGTGCATCTGAATATTTTCAATAAAATACCATTCGGAAAATGAATATGTATAAGACGAGATTTAGTGTACGTGATCTGCAACAAGATAACCTGCATTTATAGAGATAAATCACTATTCGTTAAAATTTTTCAGTATTTTTTATAAACCAGATATGCCAAAATTTCTTATTTATCCCGGAGCATTGCTTGTACCTGCTTTTTTTTTTTTTTTTTTTTGTACAGTAATTTTTTCCAGTATGCAATTACGCTAAATACGACAAAAATTACTCTTTAAAAATGTAGTGTGAAAAAAAAAGGCGGCTACTAACAATGCTCTGGAATAAATTAGAAATGTTGCCATCGCTGAGAAACCATAAATAATAATAATAATAATTCGAGTCACTGTAAATTTCATACTAAAAAGTTAACTAATGTTTTCTGACTAATAATAGAAAATGATTTAGATTCTTTTGATTATTATTATTATTATTATTTAATAAAAGGGCTCGCTGCGTTCCTAAACTTTACATCTTATTATATCGTCACTACAATTTCAGAATAGTCTTTCTTTAGATAGTATTACAATATTAACAGCTGTAAGAAAAATTTATAAAATTAGTGGTGAAAATATAATAAAACGCGCATGAAATTTTAGGAACGCTGCGATCCCTAAAATTACAGAGCTGCCAACCAAATCCGGCAAATTGTTAGTACTGCCCCTTTTCCTACACCATTTAATTTTTAGAGTAATTCTCTTCAAATATATTTATGATGAATGAAGAAAACAAATACTCTAAAAATTAAGTGGTGTAGAAAAAGGGGCGGTACTAACAGTTTGCCGGATTAGGTTGGCAGCTCTGAAATTACTACCACGTTTTTCTAATAGCATTTTTCGAGCAGCGATTTGAATTTGTAAATTTACACCGAAATTCGTGTTTAACAATACCTATATTTAGAATTTACCAAATATCTTCGTAAAAGTTATATAAATGTTCTCCCGGATAAATTTCCAGAGTTAGATTTTTAATTCAAAACGACAGAAATTTCCGTTACACCTAACAGTTGTCAACTTTTACACTTTCTGGCTACCGGAAAAAAATTTAAGAAATCTTTATTCTTTTTAATCAGCTAAACTGTTACAGAACTATATAAAACAATTTCTATTAAAATTTCCGGTAGCCAAAAAGTGTAAAAGTTGGCAGTTATGTAAATGTCACAAATTTTCCACGAAAATAAAATCTATACAAGAGATAAAGATCAAGTAATAATTAAATAAATAAATAAAACTCTGTTTGAAAATTAGGGAAGCACTCGAAACGTAGACAGAAGTAAAGAACTAAAATTACAACATATTTAAAATTAATAATAATTAAAAAGACATTTTTCTTAGAAAAAGCGAAAGTTATTATTTTACTTTTAACTATTATTATTTAAAATGAATTGAGGGAATAATTTAAATTACAGATCTTATCAGAAAGTAGCCATTTGTTTCAATGTGAAGATAAGTAGGGGAGCGTGGGGCGGGTTGTAAGAGTTTTTAGAAAATTAAATATACTGTGAAATGTATTTACGTTTTCCTGTTTATAATTGCTGTTTCCTATAGCATACATAATCATCTATCATATTAATAAAAAAAAAACTTTCGTTAATGTTGCTAGTTTTAGCTCAAAAAATATTTTTAAAAAATTATTTGCCTGTTACAATTTGTCCCGGATTTGGGGCTAATTGTAACACACGTGGAGCAAATTGTAACTGGTACAAAGGGAATTCTAACAATAAAAACGACAATATTTCAAAATGTTTTTTTAATCAATTATTTATTAATTTAATAAAAAAGGCAATTAATAACTAATATTAAATTATAACCTTCTTGGTACAGTAACAATGAATTATATCAAATGGATTATAATAAAATAAAGAGAAAATTAAAGATAAAATCAACATAGAAGTCAATCTTAATCAGAGTTGAAATTAATTCAAGCAAATTATATTCTGTTCCCTCTCATGCATTTAATTTGTGCTCACATTTTGCAAATTAAGCATTATACCCATTCTACTGCCACAGAGAGAGTTTAGCAGAATTGAATTCTCCGCCCTTTTTTCCGGACACTCTCATTGATGAGAAATTTTTGCTTTTTTTTCTATTACTATTTCTATGCAATATTCTCTAATTCGTGTTTAAATCGTGATTATAATTACTGATTAAATAGTCACGACACTATAATATAAAAACACAGAAAATATTTCTGTATATATATAATAGTGGCAAAGAAGTAAAAAAATTTTCATGTCTGAAAGTTTCTTGAAAATGGGCGGAGACTTCGAGCTCTAGCTTTAGGCATCTCCACAAGCCACTCCTCTAACATTTTACAACTTGCCCCCATCGTATGATTTTGGATATTTTGCTTATTTATAATATATATATATATATATATATATATATAACGATTTATACAAAAAATTAAACATGCATTTTAAACTCAACACACAGACGAAATAAATAGCTATAAATATTTCTTTAAAGTATAAATTAACATACCTTTACAGGGTTCCCACGCCCCGATTTTTTTCAAGGACTCTTCTACCAGTATTATCTTATTATTGTGCTTACATTATAAAGCACGTCATAAGAATTATGTTTATAAAATTATTTAATCACAAGTGTTACAAATTATTTCGTAAATTGCGTGTTACTTCTTACCCCTGTGACAACTAGCCCTACGCTCCCCTATATTGTGATATAGCTTGAATGACGTCCCATGCAAAGCATTCTAAAAATTTTTAATCATGTGAAAAAGTATACCACGAAACCTCTCAAAAAGTCTATGTCTATTCAAAAAACATCTCTCTTAAGACATTCTTGACCGGTTACGAGTTAACTTGTTTCATTAGCAGAGCTCAAAGTCCCCACCCTTGTTTCAAGACCCTTTCGGGAACGAATTTTTTTTGTCTTTTTCGATACCACTATTTTCCTACAGAAATATCTTTACCGTGTATTTATAGTAATGTATCATGATTAAATAGGATAGAGATTATTGTATAAGCATACTAGTGCCAAAAAGGACAGAAATTTCTCATTCCTAAAAATGTCTTGAAAAAAGGTTGAAGACTACGAGCTCTGCATTAAATAAACAAGCCTCGCCTTTAGACGTTCCGTTAAAACAATACTTTTTTTTTTTTTTTTTTTTTTTTTTAACCCCTTAACGCGCGCTGTCCTCGCTGCGAGGACGCAAAATTTAAGATCCAGCTGCAAAAATTCATCCCGGAAATTTTTTAGCAAAAATTTACGTTTATAACATAGCAGAAAAGGCCGGTTTTTTTTAACCTTAAAATTTAAAATTTCTTTTAGTTTAATTTAGTTCATGAACTCCGGTGGCAGTATAATTTAAATGATCCGAATTGTCTTGCGCCGCAAAGGGTTAAAGATTTCGTTTTTCAAGAAATTCATTGAATGCCATCGACTCAGATATTTTTCAGCAGCATTTACCTCATCCGTTGCTGAGGGTAAAACTGAAGTGATATAAACACGAATACGACAAATCAGTTTGTTAAATAATATATTTTTTTAATGAAATGCCAAAAGAAATTACAACTAAAATAGAAAAATAAGCATAGGAGTCGTAAGTCCCAGCCGTTTTTCAGAACGTTTTCAGGAATGACAAATTTCCACCTTTTTTGCTATCATTATTTTCATACAGAAATCGCTATCGTATTTTCATAGAAATGTGTCCCTGATTAAATAGGTACTGTATAAAAACTGTATAGATTACTGTATAAAAACTGTATAGATTACTGTATAAAAATAGTGGTAGCAGAAAAGGTGGAGAATTTTCCTTTCTGAAAGTGTCCTGAAAAATAGTCAAGGAGTGCGACTCCTGTTTGCGGATTAGAGGTCTCCACGGGCCGAAACTGTGAGGCCCAAACTCGGTCCTAACCGTGCGAAAGCTTTTCTTACCCGGCCCGGCTCGGCATGACCTTTAAATATTTTGCCCAGGCCCGACCCAGTCCCACCTCAATGGAAAAAATGTATTTCCATGCAAAAATCTTTAATATCTACTTTTTAGAGGTTTTATACAGCCAAGCAATAGAACCGATAAAATCAAGCTCGTCCCTGCACGGCCCCAATGAAAAGAAAATGCATTTCCATGCAAAAAATCTTTTTAATATCTACTTTTTTTGGATTTTATACAGTCAAACAATAGAATATCTATAACAAAACTACTGATCTTTTAGAAGACAATTACATATAAACAGAAAATCATTATTACAAACCGACAAAAGGTACACGCAGATAGACAGAAATGTCAAATAGAAAATATTAGCATTCATAAAACAATACAGGAAGAAATTAATTGTTAATACTACATATTATAAATCTACTTTTATCTATTTCACTTATATACCGTAATGTGTCCGAATTTCTTTGTGCGATCCTGTAAACAAAACATCAATGCAAATCTAACCATTTTTAATAGAAAAGATGCATTTGCGGATATTAAAAATGGTGCAAATTTCATTACATCAGTGCTTTGGAAAGTGTTTAAAAAATATCCTTCATAGTCCTTAGACTATACAGACCATAATACATAAAGCTTTCTAGACAGTTACATATCTAATCTCTTTTGTTTGTACTTATGCGCAAACTAGAAGCGACATGCGTATTATATCATTTTCAAAATGAAACCTCCAATTATGACTTTAAATAATATATATCAGTTCCGATTTATGCTAAAAATATTTGCGGAAATCCGAGCGTGAACAGACAGACAATCAGAAAATCAAGTTTAAGCTATAAACAAATTTTAACAAAATGAATTTTCGTGTGGCATACTATATATAGTCCAAAGATGAAACACGGGCGAATAATTCATACCGGTATTTGTTTAAGAAATTTTTCTACCTATAACATCATCGATTTAAGAAGTAGAAATTTTTGTTACATTGATAGTGGTATTAGTTCTGCGCCAGTGTTCCATCCCTGCTAGCCTATAAAGTTTTTCAAAATAAATGACTAAAGAAACGTTTAATTTTCCTCACTTTTCCTATTTTCTCATTTACAGCAATGAATAGCGATGATTTTTAATGGTTTCTAATTTAATAATATTTACTTCAGGTTGTAAAATAAGCGTTAAACCTAGTTAAGGTTAAACTGAACCTAATATTGCTTACTATGAAACATTAGTGAAAATTAATAGCTCAGAGACCTTTTTCCCACTCAGATATAATAGCGTATGCAGGGTTCTCAGCGTTCTTAAATTTTTACATGTGTTCTATTATTCCATCACCACTATTTCAGAGCAGTCTTTATTTATTTTTTTTATTATTATTATTAAATTATAGCATTAAAATCTTCAAGTTTTTTTTTTTTTTTTTAATGATGTACCAATATAATAAAATGCGCGTAAAATTTTAGAAACACTGTAAGTCCTGTGGATATAAAATAATTTTTAGAAAACAAAATTTTTGCTAAAAAACTTTTAAAATTCTAAAAAATTCTTTTTTAATGGTTATAACAAAGTTTTACAGACATGTAAATTAAAATAGATAAAATCAATTAATTTTTCGTAATTATTATCTAACCTCTTTTAGAATACCACTCAGAGAACTTTTATAATTTATTCACGAGCATTTTTAGCTCCGCCTGCTTTTCGCACCAGAAATTTTGTAGATTATTTCTCTTTAATATGTGACAACGAGTAAATAAGATGAAAATCGTTTTTCAAAATTTCCGGTATGAAAAAGAGGCGAGGCTAAAAATGATCGTGAATAAATTATAAAAGTTGGGAACTCCCTCTTCTAAAGGGCCATCTTTTTGTAACACAGTACCTGGCCTTCTTACAGGGGTATCGTTATATTTATGAATCACTCGTGTATTAATCTTTCCAAAATACAGTTTTTCGAATCATAACGCTTTACAGATGGGCAAAAAATTAATTCATGTATTAAAATTTAATGCCATTCAAGGATACGACGATTATTATTTTTTCGATACACGATGGTACTTATGTTACTTTCGTACACGTTTTTGGAGAAATAATTTTAAAATCGGCAGAGAAAAACTGGAATGTATACCTTCTAGTTCGAGTATACATTTGAGTTTTAAGATTTAAACTAGTAGCTACAGCTTAAAAATTAAAATATTTTAAAAACCATTTCCAAAAATTAGTTTTTAAAAAATAATTAAACATAAAAGTAATCTCCAATAGCTAACAACAACAGAAAGATCAAATAAAAATGCAATGAAACGAAAACAGGGCGTTTCGATTACTGTTCCGAAGGATCAATGAAAACCATATTTTCAGAAGGTGGGTCGATTGGCAGAGATAAAATGACAATTATACTTTCAAACTTTTCAGGCGCGATATCAACAAAATTTTGGTTTTTGTTACATAAATTTTAACATTTTTTTTTCCCCCACTTAATTTAGTAGGTAGCTAAAATATATTTACTGAATGAATTAGTAAATAAATAATAGTTAGAAATAAAAATGGGATAATTTATACTTTTTTTTTTTTTTAAGTCAAAGTTATTTAAAATAATCCATGGTATTTTTATTTTACTCAAATCAAATTAACTCAACTAATAATAAATTAATAATCAAAGGAATCTTAACATTTTAATAACGTGTATTATTTATCGGAACATTGTAATATACTGAACTTAGTAATTAGCGTTTTGAAAATTTCCTTCGCAAATATCGATGCTTCTTATATGGTTATTGCCATAGTAATAATATCAGTACCGTTGAATTTCAATTACTTCCAATTGTAATTCATGATAATTCTAGTTTTAGTATGTCATGTTGATCATCCGTTATCCAATCTGAGGGAAAAAAAAAAAAAAAAAAAAAAACCATGATGATAAAGTTTAAGGTCAGTAATATAAATTAAGATTTAATTTTCTTCCATTTTAGTTATGGCAGCTACAAACAAATTACGAATCAACGAATTTCTAGATAAGTAACCTTATTGTTAATAAAAAGTTTTAAATATATGTCTATCTATCTATATACATATATATTATTTCAATTGATATGACAAAGTTTTCATTTAAGTCTCAAAATTCTGGAAAAAAAAAAAAAATCAAATCCCATACAACATCCCATACAAACAATCAGATCCCATACAATCCCATACATTTTATTTCGTATTTAACCAGACCTGTTTTTTTTTTTTTTTAAGAGTAGTTTCTTTTATAGCGAATCTGATTTAACCCTTTCAAGAGTGAATCCTGCCTCCAAATTTTAATTTCCAACTGTTAGAATACATTCCGGAATTTTTTAACAGAATTTTACTTTTAAACTTATTGGAATAAATTAATCTTTCTTTTTTTTTTTTTTCTCTCTAATTTTGCTCGTAAATTCTGGTGACTTTCGAAGTTAAAAAATAATGTAATTATACAGAATCAATGAAACAGTCAACATGTGTTTGATTACAGAGATGTATTTCCCTTCGCATAATTCGTAGATCAGATAAATCACTTTTAAGTCTAACAGATAAAATAATATCATAGCTGCCAATATTTTAATTTATTCCGGAGTATTTTCGGCCCCGCTTCTATTTCGCACCACTATATTTGTAATTTTTTTTTTTCTCTCTAATATATAACACCGATAAAACAAGAAAAAATGTCTCTTAAAAAATAAGTGGTACGACATAAAGGCGGGGCTAAAAATACTCCGGAATAAATTTAAATGCTGGCAGGTATGTAATATATATGCGAGCCAACAGCCTCCTACAAATATGGTTAATTTAAATTTCTAGTGTAAAATTGATTTATGTTATCTGCTGACTATCCCTTTCACGGGCAGTGTGATATATTATATAACATCTGATTTTAAATCTCGACTGCAAAAATTCACCCCAGAAATTTTTTACAATGTTTTACTTTAATAATATAGAGTAAAAAAAAAAAAAAAAAAATTATTTTAAACTGGTTCGTAAGATCTGGTGGTAGTTTATTTTAAACGACATAAATTGTCTTGCCCCTGAGAGGGTTATACACAGAAAATACGGTGTCTGGGGTAAATTATGCTAAATAAATAAAATGGAAACTTTTGATTTGTATTGATAAAAGTCAAAAATGAATATATAAAGAACCTACAAAACAATAAATGCAGGGATGGAACACGGGCGCACTCATATCACTGCCAATGTAACAAAATTTTCTACTTCTAAAATCAACGATATTATAGGTAGAAAAATTTCTTAGGCAAATACCGGTATGAATTCTGCGCCCGTGTTCCACCCCCTGCAAATGGCTATTAGAAGTACACAAAATAATATGCAAGCATCAATAAGGCAAGCAGATTTATTCTGTGACTTGTAAACCTGGAATTATGACTGGCTTTATTCATTTATTTTTTTTGTTTAATTCTAAGATTATATGTTCTACAATAAAATTTAACAAATATATCAATTTTATTATTAATTTTACGTTTATGATAAACTAAGGAGAAGCTCCATCTATCTCCAACGACAGCCAATCTCCATATTATTCTGCAGGGAAATGTGTTATAACATTCACTCATAAACATTTTTTTTTTTTTTTTCCAATTCACTTTTCACATTCAAAAAAACTTACAAAATTTGTTGTTGTTTTCCAAAAATTATTTTATTATTTATTTTTTAATTTTTATATTCCATTTTTAAACTATAAAATTCAAAAAATTAACTATGGGCATCTTTTGCTCTTTAAAGCATTAAAATATAATACTGAAAATTCAACTTTATAAATTTGTGAAAACAAGAAAAATTTAACAATTGTGTGTTATTGAAGTGTGAAAACGGAATTAAACACACACGCATTAGGTAATGAGTAATTCTCATTACGAATTTCCCTATAGAATAAATTGGTGTTTGGCTGCAGACAACGGAGGAATTGTAAAAAAATAGAGAAGAGCGATAACAGAAACCTTTTATAAGACATACAAAACTGAAATAATTGCACCCATTTCATTATAAATCTTTCTTCTCCGTTATTGTTTTAAGTCTTATATAAAAAGGTTTTTAATTTATCTAAGTGAGAGCAATCACAATCAGAGTGCAAGCATCTAAAATACTTTAATAACAACTGTTTAAAGCAAAAAACATAAAGAGTTTTAACTATTCGATTTCAGAAAAAACTTCCATTTTATGTCGAGAAAAAATATAACTTTGTTTAATAGTAATTTATGCAGACTTTTGCATATATTTAAAATATAATTTATTATAAAAGTAGGAAAAAAAAAATAACTGGACTTATTACATTTCATCTCAATATTTAAAGGACATCAATCTTTCAAATTTCAATATCACATCGGAATAAAAACTCGAAAATATGATATAATCGAAACATAAAGAAATAAATAATAATAATTATTAATGCATCCAAATCTGGAAAATTAATCGCGTGCGTCAGCTAATCGACAAGACATTTTCGAATATTCCGATGGAAAAGACAGCTGAAACAAAGTGCTAAATTCATTTTTTACTTCTGTAGAATCAATAACAATACAATGATCAAAAATAATTCATTCCTTCTAACCGATAATGAGACCATTTCAATTAGGAAATAGTCCCCGTTCTTCACGGCGGCGCGCAACATCAACCTTTCAGCCTCTCACCCCTCGTTTATGAAGTGGGAGCAGTCGTCATTGATCTGCCTTGCTTCAACCGGCAGCGGTGGGCCTCACCTATTAGAACAGCTGCCACATACAAACGTTAAGGAAGAAAGCATATTGGCGACAAAGCACTCTTTGGCGACTTTATCCAGGAAACTGTCACGAAAACGTGATAGAACATCATATATCGCATTTTACGGCTGTGTAAAATGCATTTTTCTCTAAAAAAGAATGAAAAAAATATTGTCTGTTGTACGTGTATACAATTTCAAGAATAGCGTACCCAGAAGCAGTTGTTTTCCAAATTACAGTATGTTGCATAAATGAAATAATTTTCGAAGTTCAAATGAAAAATAAACAATAAAATTTTACATGCAACTCATTTATTTAGTTAATTATTCTTGCGTGACGATACGAATGTTAATGGAAAACACTATTGATATGTATATAATTTTATTTATGGACAGTTGTGCAAATCTTAAAATCGGAAGATCTGTATTATCGTATACAGTAATATATTTTGATTGTGTTTATTATATCACAAAATTAAAAAAAGTAGCTGTACCACTTACTGCAAAATAACAATATAATAATAATAATATTGAATAAACATTGATTTTTGAATAAGTTTAGAAAATGAATTTTTTCTTTTAAAATAAATGAATATTCCTGTAGAAAAAGGAATTTATTTAATCTATTAAAAAAAAAAAAAGTTTTCTTTATTTCCCTTTTTTGAAAAATCAAATAGATAAAAAAAAAAAAAAAAAAAAAAACTTATATTTAAATTATCATCAAAATTAATCCACGTTGATTTCATTTTATAAAGCTATTTATTTTCTCAGAAAAATAATATAAGAATGCAAAATACAATATTATAAGAAATGTTTAATGAAGAGAATTTACACTTCCTCCATCTTTTTTATATACCAAAAAGATTTTAAATCTGGTTGATTCATGTACTCATGATGTGCAAGAGCAGCTGAAAGCATCAAAACTTCAGAATTATTAAATTTTTGCAGATACAATTCTTATTTATTTATTTTTTACTCCTTTCTTTTTCTTCCATTAAGCAACGGATTATAATATACCGTAATTTCTGGTAGATACCCCGCAGGTTATATAATCCAGTTTTGCACCAGAAATTTAAATTGATAAATACATTTATATTTGTACGAGCTCTTCCTTCGAAAAAGTATAGATTTCTCTATTAAATAAAATTTCTGGTGGAGAAATGACACATCTTACCAGCGTGTTATCTACCAGAAATTACGGTAAGTCCTTTTTCTGAGTATTAAATAACCTAATTGTTAAATTTTGAACCTATTCAGAAAATATAATTTAAAGAAAACCAATTTGATTGATTTCCACTTCAATGAACATAAAGCGATTTTAGGAATATAATGTTCCATATTCAACAATATTGAGTAAAATCGGTCATTATAAAAAGATAATTTAAGGAAACAATTCAACGGATTTTTTTTATTTGGGAAAAAAAAAGTTACAATTGATTGAAATATTATTCGTTAAAGTTAACAACTAACAACCAAAATTAGAAGTTGGGGGGGGGGGGGGCTTGGAATGAACGTTTGCCAAATAAATTGACACAGACAAAATAAAATAAAATAAAATAAAAACAGGAATAATCTGTCAACATAATTTATTTCGTAGCATTGTTAGTATTCGCCTTTTCTTCACACCACTTTTTTTGAAAGAGAATTTTTCTTATTTAATCATAATTACATATTGGAGAAAATTACTCTACATAAAAAAAAAAAAAAAAAAAAAAAAAAAAAAAACTATGAAAAAGAAGATAGTTAAAACAAATTTAAAATGTTGGCATATCTGAACATAATGTAATCACTTTTTTTTTTTTTTCTTTTTCTATTTAAATGATGATGACTTGAAAAATCCAAAAAGTTTCGAGAAAATATTTCACTTAAGAAAGATTTTATGCTTCATCAATTAATTTTTTGAATTACAAATAATAAAAAGAAAATACTAATAAAGAAAAGTGTTTAACACGTGTTTTAAAATATTACGAAGTCTGTTTAAAATAAGCATAAACACAATTATTGACACAATGTATATTAAATAAATAAATAAATAAAATGCATATTTTTCCCCCCTCAAAGAATGTATAAAAAATAGTGTAGAACAGAGAATCTATTAGCAGAGAAATAATAACTTACAGGATGCTTAGAATTACAGATTACAGGGGTCGTAGATCCCGCTTTTTCTTCCGGACACTTTCAGAAATGGAAAATTTTCATCATTTTTGCCAACATTAAATAATTTAGCCATCTTTATCTTGTTTAATGATGGCACATAACTATAAAAATGCGAAAAATATTTCTGTATAAAAATAGTGATGAGAGAAAAAGGGGAAGATTTATCATTCCTGGAAGTGTCCTGCAAAAAAGGCAGAGAATATGACCCATGGAATTATGCATTACAACGAATAACATAGGTGCCAAGTCTCCCGTTTTTCAAGGGAGACCTCAAACCGGAAAATTTTTATAGCTGTTTTCGGTAATATTAATCGCCAAAAGTATGTATAACATACTCCATTTGAAAATACTGGTGTCAATTCTGATTTAAAAGTTAAAAATGTTGGCAGCTCTGGAATAAATAAAAAAGGAAAAGAAAAGAAAGCCTGCTGCGTGCTGCATTTTCCTTCGAAAAATACACCGCGTTTTACCAGATTTGAAGAGTTTTAAAATTTAGTACAGAGCATTTTTACCCCCCCCCCCTCCCCTTTATTTGAAGAATATATTTCTCCTATGTATAATTACGATAAAATAAGAAAAAAAGTTACACTTAAAAAAAAAAAAAAGAGGAGGGGCTGACAATGCTTCGGAATAAATCATAAATATTGCGACTCTGATTTTACACCAGAAACTTTATTTAATGAAATATGATGTTTTAGTATCACGAACAACTCGTTTGGTATGTTAATTAAAAAATCCTGATGTAAAACTGATGTATCGTATTTGCGTATTATTCATAGAAAAATACTAAATTGAATTTTTGTGCTTGATTAAATGCCTATAAACTAAAATTTCAAGACAAATTATACCATGATACGAAATGGAATGTAATTAATAGTTTTTCATGGCTTTAACTAAAATACATTGCTACTATATCAGGGATGGAACACGGGCGCAGAATTCATACCACTATCACTGTAAGAAAATTTTCTACCTCTTAAATCGACGATATTATAGGCAGATAAATTTCTTAAACACATTCCGGTATGAATACTGCGCCCGTGTTCCATCCCTGCTATATATATCACTGATTTTATATTAAAAAATAAGTCAATTTTAAATAGAGTGGATATCAGAATTAAAATATTTATTTTTAATGCTCTTTTTCATGAGATAAATATATATATATATATATATATATATATATATATATATATATATAATAGGTATTAATTGTGGCACATTAATTCGATACTTTTAGTATATAATTTAAAGCATAGTTGCCAATCTTTATAATTTTTATATCAAATTTATCACCTTATTTCTAAAACAGATTTTTTTTTATATGCGTTTTCGACGATTAAGTAAACAGAAAATCATTGTAAAAATTTTCCGGTATGAAGTCTCCCGTGAAAAACGGGAAACTTCGCATGTTTAAAGCAATCTAAAGTAACGAAAAATAATAATAATAATATGCTAGAGGAAACATGATTTTTAATGGAATAATGCTTCCTTGTGCATGTCTATGGATGCTCATGTTCATGCATGCTTGTTTTCATGTTAATATTTCAGTTTAATAGCCAATATATTTGGCAGCTAGAATAATTACCAGATTACAGAAACTGAGAAGAATCGGCCACTTTCTAGAATCTTGTCTAGTAATGGAAAACGTGCTTGAGAGTGTTTCGGTAATAATTAAATATCGCTTTTCTGTAGGTTATTTTAAATATACTATAATGTCCATATGTAAAAGTTAGCTGAAAAAAAAAGAAAGAATAGAATAATGTAAATTTCCTGAACGGAAAAAAAGATGCATACCGTAATTTCCTGCATATAATCCGCAGGTCAGATAAATCGGGTTTGCATCAGAAATTTCCATTAATAGGGGGAAAAAAACGAAGAAATACCTTGTATAAATGTAGCAGAATAGTAAATTCTGCACATTCGTGCTTCAAAAAATATTGCAACTCATTCATTATTCAATATTTATAATATGAAAGAGCATTAACACACGGACCAAAAGCAAACCCTCTATATACATATACTAAGTGTAAAATTTAAATGGCTAGGTATATAGAAACTACATGATTATATAACAAAGTGTTTGATAATCATAAAGATATATGTATATAAATGCGTCAAATGTAAGAATATTCGTTAAATTTAACAAAGAATGAAAATTTTAGTTAATTTCCAATGCTTTTTTTTTTTGCGTTCTAGTACTTGCAGTAATTTTCCGTGTTAACGCGTACCTGATAACATTTGTATTTTATTCCGAAGTACTGTTAGTACCCGCCTTTTTTTCATACCACTTTGCTTCTAGGGAAATTTCCTCTAACATGTAATAACGATAATATTTAAAATTAATTTAAATAAGAAGCAAATTTCTCTTTAAAAGCATTGATAGATAAAAAGAGTTGGTACTAATAATACTCCGATCCGGAATAAATTATAAATATTACCAGGTATGTAAAAGTGACAGATTAGATGATTACATTTCACACCAGATATTTTATAATGCACCATATTTTCCCGCGTATAATCTGCTGATCTCATAAATCGGTTTTACACCAGAAAATTTAACTTACTGGTAATATATATGTACAAGACAAAAACCTCGTTTAAAAGTAACTTTAACTCTTGATTAAATTTTACGGTGCAAAATTGATACAGCAGACCTGTGGATTATACGCAGGAAAATACGAAAATGTTTCAGTACAGGGTGCCGACAGTCGAAATTTTTTCCCTGGTTCTTCCACCAGTACATTTATATAATAATTTTTTACTTAATTAATCGTGCAAACTTACCACCTAAAATTCCGACTGTCGACACCCTGTAGTAACTGGTACAATTTTGGCCTATTAAATAAAATTTAAGGTACGAAATTGATTTCTCAGACCTGCGACTTTTGCGCCGGAAATTACTGTAGTCCTTTTTGCCTCACACATAGGAACAAAAAATTGTTTTTGACAAGTAATCACCAACCTTTCAAAAAAAATTATATTTCAGTAACAGTTATATTTCAGTAACAGTTATATTATATTCCATGTCAGATCAACAAAAAAAAAAAAAAAACAGCATTTTTAACCTGACCCCCTCAGATTTTTATGAAGTTGGGTTCATTTATTTGTTCTGTTGAGAAATGAATGTATACCAATTAATTAGTTCCTATCTCTTTTAGTTTTTGATATACAGGGCTGCAAAAATGCAAATTTCCGAAATTTTTCTACTACAAATGTACCCATATTTTCTTTCCTAATTAACATAGAGATAAAAGATTGGTATCTTTAGAAATCTTATAATACAGGCTTTTAAATAATATGTCACAAGTATATATTTTTAAATTTTTTCACTTTAAGGTCAAACATTTTGACCTTTGACCTCCAATATCTCTAAAAGTACACATTTAATTTTCTTTTAAAAATTATATGTTATTTTTATATTTATTATATATAACTATTGAAAATTTCAACATGGGATGGCTATGGGATGCTGAGATATAAATTAATATGCAACCTTAAGTCAGTATTTTCATACTAACATAACGTAAGTTTTCACCATATTTTGTTCCCTAATTAACTTAGAGTTATAGAATTGCTATCATTAGAAAGCTTATAATGCAGGCTTTTAAATGATATATCACATGTAAATATTTTTAAAATGTTTCATTTTAAGATCAAACATTTTGTCCTTTAAACTTCAATATCTCAAAAAGTATACATTTACAGAGCTGCCAAACAAATCCGACAATTTGTTAGTACCGCTCTTTTTCCTACACCACTTAATTTTTAGAGTAATTCTCTTCAAATATATTTGCGATGAATGAAGAAAACAAATACTCTAAAAATTAAGTGGTGTAGAAAAAGGGGCGGTACTAACAATTTGCCCAATTGGATTGGCAGCTCTGCATTTAATTTTCATTTAAAAATTATATGTTATTATTACGTTTATTATCTATAATTATTGTAGATTTCAACATGTGACGGCCAATTTTTGCAAAACGCAGTATTTCCATATTAACATAATATGGAAATACTGGTAGAGTTGCATTTTAATTTATAACTCAGTATTCCATGGCCGTACCATGTTGAAACTTACAGTAATTATAGATAATAAACGTAAGAATAACATATAATTTTTAAAAGAACATTAAATATGTACTTTTTGAGATATTGAAGGTCAAAGGTCAAAATGATTGACCTTAAAATGAAAAATTTAAAAAAATGTACAAATATGATATATCATTTGAAAGCCTGTATTATAAGCTTTCTAATGATACCAATCTTTTATCTGTAAGTTAATTAGGAAAGAAAATGTGGGTACATTTGCAGTAGAAGATTTTGGAAATTTGCATTTTTTACCCATTTTTGCAGCCCTGTGTATCAAAAGTTAAAAGAGATAGGGACTTATTAATTGGTATAAATTTATTTCTCTATAGAACAAACAAATGAGTCCAATTTAATAAAAATCTGAGGGGTCAGATTTTTAGCTGTGTTGATTTGACGTGGAATGACTCAACAAAATAAAAATCACAGATTACAATTTTTCTTCGCTTTGGCTTTTGATCTTAACGATGTTATTCCAAGAACTTCAAAATCTTTTTTATACAAAGTGAAGAATGCTATTAAAACTGAAAACAATTTTTTTTAAATATAGCATATAATATTTAATATATTTTCAAATAGAAGCATTTGAGCTGAAATAACAACTGGTAGCAAAAATGAAAAGCTTGAATATGTAGTACGTTTTTCCATACCACTGTGCTCAAGATTTAAGGAGAACAATTTAATAATTTCATCTACCAAATTTTGTTAATTTAAAATATATTATTTTTGATTTTTTTAGCCTTAAGAAACACGAGATAATTACTCTCATGTATTATCGACTGCCACTAGAAATTACAATCAAAGTAGAAGAAAAGAAATAAATGTATATATATATATATATATATATATATATATATATATTATCGCATAGTTTCAAAAACAAAATTTTGTTAGGAAAAAAAAAAGAAAATCTGGGAAGAATCTTATAAAAAATAGGTGGTATTTAATATATACCGCCATACTTCAAAGAGTTAAAATAAATAGATTTCGTGTGCGTTTTCATATACAACACTGTTCTTGGGCAGGTCAGAAGTACTCCATCTGATACTAGAAAAAGAAAGTATGCTATACAATACTGGTTGGTCCGACAAACCCTGATACTTGACAATACTACTGCACTACTACAGTCTAGAAGGAATAGGCATTTCTTCGTCCTGACTATCACGAGCACATTATTCTAAAACAGGATAGACTGAATTTAGCACAACTATAGCCACATTTTCAATAATGGATATACTCCTTTTAAAATGAATGAAAAACTTTTAGTTTGATTTAAGGCACAATAACCTTAAATAGGAAAAAAAAAAAAAAAAAAAAGAGCAAGGTAAAAAATTAAGACATTATAAAAGTTTTTAGTTGTTTTTTTAATCTCGTGCATTTTCTTCGCTTACAAATAGTAGCGTAAACGAAATAAATACTACACATCTGTTTCCACCAATGAAAGCAAAACGCGGGAAGCTTTCATTCAGCTTTTCTACAGCGCATACCTAGGGCAAGGCAAGTTGTGGATAGTTGTGGAAGCAGGCATTGCGTCATCCACACGCTCAAATATATATTTAGAACCAAGCTACGGCCACCACGTGGAAAAATACGTCAAGCGCACGCCCACTGAAAATTTAATCACTGGATCCGGTCATTCACAATACTGACCAGAATACGAAATCTTCACAAATATAGAATATTCATGTCGAAATTACGACAAAAAAATCGTATGTACTCCTTCCTCTGACTTTTTATTTGGAGATTTTTACGCTCCAAGCTCTTAGGTAAATTTTAATAGCTCACAGTGATATTTGAATAGAAATATAGATTTAATAGATACTATCTACAGTACTTTCGCCTCTGACAGGATAGATACTATCTACAGTCTTTCGCCACTGACAAGGTACATCAGTTTGCTATCTTTTTAAAGAATCCTCATGTAATTTTAACGAAGATCTAATTTTTATGTATAAAAATAATAAGATTTTGCCATAAAGATCATTAAAGTTTATAGATATCAAGACAAATAAAGAAGAGTTGGACAACAATTATTGCGGTATTACAAAACCATAAAAATTCAACTTTCATTTAATAGGAATCAATTTTAAATATTTTGTACGCTTTACAATATTTTAAATTTTCCGCCTCTAAGAATATATATATATATATATATATATATATATATATATATATATATATATATTTTTTAAGGTTGTAGTTTAAGTCGTTGAGGATACATGGTATTTTTCAAATTAGTTTTACTGCAAAGTAATTAAAGAAATATTTTAAATAAATGCTTTAGTAAATATCGTTTAAAATGTACGGCATTCTAATTTTCAATACTGTGATCCACATACATCGAATTAGAAACAGAGTAATTTCTCAATTATTTCCCAATAAATTTTCAACATTCCTAGACAGTACTTCAACAGTGTTTCAGCCACTAATTCTCTTAGATATTTTATCCATACTTCCTTCGGCAAAGCCGCCCGCTAATTCAACAATAGCCCATAAAAATAAATACGGATATATGACGACAAAGTTTGGCATCGCTACAAAATCTCGCCAACTTCAATCAACGAAGCACCAAACTACTATAACCCTTTCTTTAGGCACCCAAAGAACAGAGTTGTTCCTGCTGTGCTCTGAATAGCTCCAGTTTCTCCGTTTTTCCTTCGATTTCGGCCGCAACCCTCGGAATGCCTCACAACTGACTCACATCGAGGGAGAACTGTTTTACTACTTAAAACCTACATGGATAGCGTTTACATTATAGACAAAGTCTAAAAAAAAAAAAAAGTGGCATTTGGCGTCATTGGCTGATATTAGGTCACACCATCATATATCCTATTTAGAAAATAAGACAATTTCATACAGAATGTACAAAAAGTAGAACAATTTATTTAATGAACTGCTGTTGTTAAAATGATGCAAGAAAATAGTTTCTAACCAGTTTTTCAATCCTGTTTTAGATTTTATTGATTTCATTTACTTATTCATGTATTTCGTTAAAATTATTTCAATAAAAGAGAAGATAAAGAAAATGATAAAAGAATTTGGTACATCTCTTTTATTTTTTTTTTTAAGTCTGTAAAATTAGCAAAAACGTGATGCGCGCTTATCAGTATGCATCATTTCATATTAAAAATGTCACATGCAAAAATGAATTGAAAAATTCTGGTAAGAATTAGAAAATTTATCTAAATTACTGAATAATCTAAATTACGTCAGATTTATGCTGGGATTGCAATTATTTTATTTCTGTTGCATGTGTTAAGATAGTATATTTTTCGTTTCCTTTAAATCGTAATTGCCAACTTTAGACAGGGATAAAAGAGTAATGCTTTTACTGCCACCAGTGTTTTTATACCGTAATTTTTATAATATTTTTACAATTATTTTTGCGATTTTATAGGTCACAAATTTTTGTAGGAAAATAATGGTGGTAAAAAAAGGGGGGGGAGTCTTCCATCCCTGTTTAGCCCAAAAAGGACTAAAGTTGCTAACTATACTTTAAACTGTAGTTAGAAAGAAAACGAAAGGTTAGAGAAAGCTTAACCCTTTGCGGGTAATCCTCAAGGTAATTGGGATCGTTTAAATTACACTGCCACCAGAATTCACGAACAAAATTAAAATAAAAGAAATTCACGACCATTTCTTTTATGTTACAAAAGTAAAATTTTGCTAACAAAATTCCGGGATGAGTTTTTAGCAGTTGGAACTTAATGATTGCGTCCTCGCAACGAACCGCAAAGAGTTAAGCTACTGCAGTATTCTGGGTATAAGCCACTGGTCAGATAAATCGGTTTCATACCCGAAATTTCAAAGAACCAAAAACAGTATGTTTGAATAAAGAAATGTCCCGTATAAATGTATTTTCGTCTGTTAAAATCTGGTGTACAAATAACTTATCTGGCTTGCAGATTATAAGCAGAAAATTACGGTACTACAGGTTGTGGTTGTGTAGGTTAAGGCCGATTGAATATTCTTGCATACCTGGTAACATCCATAATTTATTCCGGAGTACTGTTAGCGCCGCTTATTTTTCACACCAGTATATTCTAAAAGCATCTTTGTTCTTATTTCATCGCAAATAAATGTTCGAAAAAAATTCTCTAAAATCATACTGGTTTGAAAAAAAGGGCGGGGCTAACAGTACTACGGAATAAATTATAAATGTTATCAGGTATGCTCTTGGATCCTAGGCCTGGTGAAATGCCCACCATCTGATGGAAACTTTCTAAGGAGTCCTAGTTCAGATTTACACTCAATACGTGGACATTTGCGATTTTTTTTTTTTTCTTTTTTTTTTTTTTTGGGGGGGGGGGGGGGAGGGGGATTTCCCACTGAAATTATCCATTACATATCTTATATTTTTTTAATCTGTTATTAATGTTATTTTTTAAATTTTATATTTTTTCGTTTTTAGGTGTTAAATTAATTATTTTTCATTCTTCAAATCAAATTCATGATCATAAAATTATCGAACAGGGAAAGAAATTGAGGGAGGTGGTGGTGTATCTAGAAAATGGTGGGTTACTGGGCAAAATGGAAGTCATATTCGGATTCAGGAGGTCATTTTACATAAGAATCAGCAAGAATGGTATCAGATCTCGATTTTTTTTTTTTTTTTTTTTTTTTGCGAGTGTGTGTGTGTGTGTGCAGGGCAGTGTAATTAAGTCCTAGTTATCCAGAATCAATCCTTAAATCATCAGTGCCATTATTACTGACAAGGCAGATGGAGAACGTCTCCAAAATCCTCGAATACCAAAACCATAAAAATGTTAGTGTGTTGATTATAATTTCATTTACATACCTTAATCACAATAATAATAGAAACAAAAACAATATTCATATTTTTTCTGTCAAAGGTCAATTGAGTTGAATCGCTAAAGTTAGATTACGCCAGGAAAAAGTTAGATTTCTCCAACACTTCTACTTTTTCAGTTTTGTTATAAAAGGCTACTTGGACAAACACGTGCGTTACTTTGGTATGATTGTGTTTAGTCAAATTGATTATGCAAATACAAAAACATCTGATAATTTCAGAGATGTCAGTAGTGATAAATGTAATGAAAGTTACATGTAATAACAATTCATTAAGTACACAGAGAAAAAAAAATATACCGCTTTCATCTAGAACAAATAAGTAGTCATTTTCTAAATCCCCAAAAGATTTCCGAGTTATGCATATAAGGTAAACAAATAACTTGGATAAACGAAATGATCGGGAATTTCTAGTCTACACTTTTCTAGATGGTGAAACGATATTAATATTATGAATCCTTTGTATTCCGAGAAATTCTCGTTGATTTCTTAGAACTGGGTTATAAAACAAAATTATAGTTACTAAAACTCGCCTCTTATGTTTCCATTTATTTACACAGATTTTTAAATGAGGCGGTGAGATATATTTTATACTCCCTAAGTTTAATTTCCAACGGCAAAAATTCATTCCAGAAATTTTTAATAAAATTCTACTTTTTTTTTTAACTTAGATGAACTAATTCATTTATTTCTTTTCTTCTAATCTTGTTCTCAAATTCTAGTGGCACTTGATTTTAAATGAGCATAGTTACACTGCCCCAGAAAGGGTTAAACTATTGCATCTGTGTGATAAAGACAATAAGGGAATTTAGTACAATATTAAACTAATAATAAACATTGGGATAAAAGAGACCATTTTTGATGAATCAATAAACATTTTAAGTAGCAAATACATTTATGGCTATTTTCGAGAACTATTAAAATTCAAGTGTCAGGGGTTGAAACAGGAAACCAGAAAACTAGAGGTTATAAATTAGAAAATTGCAATTGACACTAAAAATAAAGTGATGATGCGAATTTTCAATTAGGAATGGGTAAACTTCAGATAATTGTTGAATTAGTTTGCAACAAATTTGCTAATGTCTAACTTCGGCCGAATATATACAGGCAAACAGATTTAAAAAAAAAAAAAAAAAAAAAAAAAAACATCTGATGAACTATAGTGAATATGTGTTAAAATTTTGTTTTTGTAAGCATTAGAAAATCGTTTTCACAAATGGCTTTATTATAATTATTATTATTTACATTGACAAATTGGACCAATATTTTAAAGAAGAATCCAGACACATTTTAAGAGATATAACATAACTTTAACTACACAAAAATTGAAACAAAGGTGTCTACATAATACTACTCGCTATTCTTTGAAATTTTTAACAACAAAATTTGATTCTTAATAAAGAATAAAAGACAATATTAAAGTTGAAATAATAATTTACAGTGTACACTTACGGCGCACAAATCCTTAGAACAACATTACATGAGAAAAATCAAACTTGTGCACGAACTCATAGATTTGTTTAACGTATTTGAAGAATACTGGTTTTTTCACAAAGAATATTTTTATGACAGTAAAACAGAAAAATGGGGGCAATTTTATTAGTATGTATGAGTGGTACAGGGCAGATGGCGAAAAACTTTGAAAATTAATCAAACAGCAAAATTGGGAAACCTCACAATTAATTTCTACTTTTTTCCCGGTTACGCTCACCCACCGATACGAAGATTCTTAGAGTGCATCGAGCGCTGTCATAGCGACTTATTACCCAGGAATTCCCGCCACTGAAAGTTTTCACGATTTCTACCCACGTGGTCGGAAAGCAGGTAAGGGCCACACAAACTTACACTCAAAACATATAGTTGTTGATATGTTCGATCGCGACTACAGCTGAGAGAGATAGTCGTCTGCTATTTTCATCCCCCCCCCCTTTTCAGATTCATTCGACAGCAGTGCCACCTGGCGTAAGTAAATTGTCCTGCCCCCGAGTCCGGGCCGGAGAAACACTGAGTAGAAGCGGGCGAGCCATGAAAGGTGGTGTATGTAGAAGGTCCGTCCGAAGTGAATTGTGCGAAGAAAAGTAAGAAGATGAGTGCTAAGGGTACTCGAAAATCAGCTGTTAGATTTCCGTGCGGGCTGCCGGTAAGGGAATGTCAATTCTCTTTTAAAATTGAACGTCACACGTCATTTAGCAGAAATCACCAAGATATCCTTCAAATTTTCTATGGTTTCTTATCCGGATATAACCAGGAGACGCATTTCTAAAGGATTACTGATTACTTTATCAAGAAATTTAAAATTTTCTTTTCATTTAAGTAGTTTATCATAAAATTTAAATTCTTGCTGCTAGACCTCTATGTAGTAACGCATTAAGGGATTATAATTGTAAAATAAGTAGTTTCAAACATCACACAAGCTATAAGGATTTTAAAAAATTAAGATTTTTAACGCAGTACACATGTGTAGTAAAAAAAAAAAAAAAAAAAAAAACAGGACTACATTATAAGGACACTTGAGGGGCTTCTGGACATTCTGGGGAATTGTAAATGGCGTAAGACCAACACAGTTTTATGTACCGCATCTCGGCAAGAAAAGTGACATAGTTTAAAAAAAATAGCATCTCGGCATAGCAATTTTGAATTTATGCCATTGTAAAATGTGTATGAAGTGTTCTAACATGCACAAAAAGCGTCTCATCTCTATTTCGCAATTTATCCACCTGAGAAGCAGTTGTATAAGTTTTATTGTAGGCTAGTCAATGATTTATCGTTATTTTTAAGTTGATTTTTCTCAAATACTATATTTTTTAACCGTGTCATTTTTTTTGTTGAGCTGCGATATGTATTTCTGATAAAATTGAATTTGTCAGATCATTTGGTAGTTTAAGGCTCCCATTTAGCTAGTTGATAAGTGGGTTTAATTAAACCATTAAAAATTATTATTTTTTATTTCATATTGTCATACTTACAATTTCGAAATAAGACTATTATGGAGGACTTTATATGTATATAATTCTCGCAAACATATCCATGTTCGCAACCACGTAAATGACCCCTAACAAAATGCATGCAAATATAAGAGAAAATAAATCTCCTTTTACTTTTCGGAGATTTAAAAAATATCATAAAGCATAAATCAAGCCGAAGTTGTTAAAAAGTTAAGAGTGAGGGCAGAAAACCCCTTCAGTTTTTTAGATTCTTTTTCTTTCTTTTCTTTTTTTTAATAATGTTGCATGTTCTAGGCCTCGCAGCGTTTCTAAAATTCTAGGAATAATTTTGTTATATTGCCACCACTATTTTAAAAGAACACTTCTTTACGTAATATTTTAACATTAAAACCTTCACGAAAAAAGTCTTTAACGATAGTGGTGGCAATATAATAAAACGTGAGTAAATTTTTAGGAACGCTGCGAAGCTTGATCTAAACATCATGAAATTAAATTTCGCATCATCTATGTTTAATTTCATGATGCGAAATTTCATTTTTGATTCACTTGTATGCAATGGAAAAGTCACAAATGTGATTTGTTAATGTCAGTTTATAAATTTAAGAGAAGACAGAAAGAAAGTCAGAGGTCAAGGAAGGAAACCAGATTACAATCAGGGAAGAAGGCTTCTCTTTGTAATAAAACGAAATATTTATGTTTAACAAGCATTTATAAGTAGATATGATATAAAATCTGAATCCATTATCCTAACTAACCAAAACAGAGTTAATATTCACTAGGATACAGACAGACTCACCCTCTTTTTAATTGTTAGTAGGGAGTCTATTTCTGTCAGTTCAATGTTGCAAAATATTATTCACATATTTAATCAGTACTTCAAATGTTAGTACATACTATTTTACTATTAAAGGTAAAGGATCTCTTAACCCTTTCATGGGCGGTGGTTGCATAGTGCAATTGCAAATTTTAATTCATAATTGCGCAAACTGGCCCCGGAAGATTTTTTTTTTACAAATTTTTTCTTTTATAACATAGAACTTAATTTATTTCTTCTCTTTTAATATTGTGGGAGATTTCTGGTGGTTGTTCATTGTAAATGAAAAAATTTGCGTGCCCCTGAAAGACTTAATGCTTTTTACACTAATCATTTATTATTATTATTATTATTATTAATACAGTGTTACAAATTATGAATTATTATTTACATGGTCAAACATTATTATAACACATAATATCATTTTACTAAAACTGGTAATAGACTTCTTAATGCTTTTTGACAAATGACTTTTGATTCTGAACCGAGTTTTTAGCAATGGGCAAGTGTGATGCTGCAAAAATAATTCTCATTACCTCCACCATATTTCATTTCATTTTTAAGAATATTACCAAGTCATTAAAATGTTCTTTTCCGATCACACTGCAAAAATAATTCTCATTACCTCCACCATATTTCATTTCATTTTTAAGAATATTACCAAGTCATTAAAATGTTCTTTTCCGATCACACAAACATTTTAATTTTTTGGGGTGAAAAAAGGGCATCTCAAAGAAAATACACACACAAAAAAAAAAAAAAGAATTGCATTTAAGAACAGAATGACGTATGCGGTCGAATATCGATCACATACGTAACACTCATTTTTTATTTAGGGTCCCATCAGTGGCTAGAGCTTCTGCGCTCGAAGCTGGTAGAAGGAAGGTGGCGGGTTCAAACCCATTTCGCGCAAACTGACCGAGCCGTTCACAGTTTTTCATGTTTTTTTCTAAAACTAGCATAAATAAGGGCTAGAACTACTTAACCCCTTCAGGGGCAATGAATTTAAGTTAATTTAAAATCAAATGCCACCAGAGTCTGAGATCAAGATTAGAGGAAAAGTAATAAATGAATGTTTTCAGATAAGGTAAAAAAGTAAAATTTTATATAAATTTCTGGAATGAATTTTTGCAGTTGAGAACTGAAATTAGGTGATTAATATATATACCCCCACCCCTGAAAGGGTTAAAAAGACATCCAACAAAAAATATCTCACCCACGTCTAGGTTCCACGTGTTGAAAATCGACATTATACTAACTTTACATCAACATCCGAGGCACTCTTTATTAACTTTTTGTGTAACACATACGCACACAAAAATAAATAAAAAATGAGCATTATTGGTTTAGTATATCTAAAAAAATTTCAAAAATTTAAAATTGTGGAAGAAATCATACTTTCAGATATGAAATGAGTTTCGTAGGAATTTGTGTTAGTTTCACAATTTACCGACTTTCAGCTAGCATTATTTTCGTTTCAAATGAGATAGGCTATGTACAATAAAATTGATATATTCTAGACTAAAATATGCGTGTACTGCTTCCATAACAGCAAATGTAGAGTTACATTTAAAATAAGATAAAATAAAAATCTTTTTGCGCAAAAATGATTTCGAAAGACAAAGCAAAATTAACGTGGAGAAAATGAGGGTGATAATAATTAATTCACTTTTTAAAATAAAAACATCATGACGTTCATTGGCAAACAAAAGAGAATTGAAATTTGGCGCAGTTTTCACACCACTACTTTACATACCGTAATTTTCAACGTATAATTCGCAGGTAAGATATGTCATTTCTCCACCAGAAATACTATTTCACAGAAATATCTGCTTTTTTTTTTTTTTTTTAAACAACTCATACAAATAAAATTTAATTTGTCAATTAAAATTTCTGGTGCAAAACTGGCTTATTTGAACTGCGGATTATACACCGAAAATTACGGTAGTTATCTTTTATAACAGTGTTTTGCAATTAAGGGTTCTTCAATAAAGGAAAAATTATTTTTCCAAGATAGTAGTGTGAAAACTCAACCAAATTTTCACCGCTGAAAATTGTACTCCAATCCGCAACAACATTTGAATAAATAATCCAAATTCTAATAAAATAAATATAATATAATTAAACAAAGAATAAAAACCAGAATTGAAAGAATCATATAATAGACGGTTTAAGCATTTTTAAAATTATGCCTCTGAGGTTGTTGAAGAAGTGATTAAAATAAAATAACATTATGTGTTTTGTTTCCATCAAAATGTTGATTTTGTACGCAAGCGCCATTCGACGCGTTGTTACCTGATTTTGCGACTTTTTTTTCAATATCCACTACTACAGTAATTTCTGGTAGATAACCCGCAGATAAGATGTGTCATTTCTCCACCAGAAATTTTATTTAATACAGAAGTCTATACTTTTTCGAAGGAAGAGCTCGTACAAATATAAATTTATTTATCACTTGAAATTTCTGGTGCAAAACTGGATTATATAACCTGCGGGGTATCTACCAGAAATTACAGTAAATTTAACGGTTGCCTAATCACTTCGAGGGTAAATCGCGTCTTATGTATATCAAATGTCACTTCTCAAAATTATTGGTGACTGTTGAATTAAAAAAGTACCAAAATCTGGCAACACTGTTTTGACGTATTTGAAAACAGCACAAAATGAGAATATTTGATCTACCGGAAAGTTCTATCCGGTTTAATTAAAAACTGACCCCGGAAATTTACGATGGATAACTTTGATATAATTCATCAGACGGATTCGGTAAAGCCTCATTTAAATATTGTTAAAGTTAAACAAAAATTTCCGGTGACACTTTTTTTAATTCAAACGGACACAGAATTCCTGGTAGACTTAATACGTTTAACCCTTTGCCGGCCTAACGCTCTAAAGTGCTTTAAATGTAAATATCCCCTGTCAGCAAAACGCTCATATTGAAGTCTATTAAACAAAACAACCAGAAAATTTTTTAAGAATTTTCTTTTTAAGTGAAAATAAGTGATAAAAATATAATAAAAGAAGAGTCATGAATCTATCAATTATAATTTAATAGTTATGATAATTTCGATAGAGGGATATACTTTCTGCTATATCTACATGAACATTTAACAAATGGTATGCAGAACACGTGTTTTTACGGTGTTTTTACTTGATATGAATCTGCACTCTTTCTATCGTTTTCTCCCCACTATATAGTATTTCCTTCTAGGCAATAATTACGTACATAAATGCATATCTTATTTATTAGATATATAATAATTTTATAGTTATTTGTATCATAATACTACTTTATGCGCTCATTTATATCTTAATTATATTATCCATATCGAGAAAGAAGTTTCTGTAAATTAAATTGGGCGGAGCTTTACCTAAAAATCGCATAAACATCCACATGCAATTTTCGCCTGGATCGACCCTTGAAGCATTTACCTTAATATCATTGATTATAAACGATTGCTTATATAAGCCACATATACATATACATATTGTTGTTCATTTGAAAATTTATTTGAATTCCATGAATTAATTCATTATAATTCATGAACATAACTGAAATAATAAATCTCAATAGACAATATATAGACAGGCAGTTGAAAAATTGGTCAATCACATTTTCGCAATTTAAATAAATTAAAAAAGCATGAAAATAAAATATAATGGAAAAACAAATAAACACACGCGCGCACATATACATACCGTAAAATCCCGAAAGTAACCCCCCCCCCCTCTTTTTTGAAAAGCAAAACGAATAAATTTCAGGTGGGGGGGGGGGGGTTATAATCAAGATTCTTTAAAAAAAATTATCAAAAAAAAAAATGAAAAAAAGGGAGGGGAGGTTATATTCGATGGAGGGGGTACTTTCGGGATTTTACGGTACTTACTTAAAAGGAAATATTAAAGGCTATCATTTCTTACATTAAAGATAAAAAAAAAACTGCGTAATGATTCCATTGATAACGTGCATCCAACACTTTATGAAAAATTAATTAAATTAGAAATAATATATAAATATTAAAACTTAATTCAAAGCCAAACTTAACTTGCAATGCCGACGTACCGTAAGTACGCCCGAAGATTGGATGTAGCTTTTTTGGATGGAGAAAAAAAAAAGGGGGGGGGGTTACTTTCAGGATAACGGAGACATTTCACTTTCAGCAAGAAAAGGGGGAGGGGGTTATATTCGATGGGGGGGGGGTACTTTCGGGATTTTACGGTATATAAGTTATTGAGAATAACAAATGCATTTAAAAAAATGATTACTTGGGCATTTAAAAAAAAGTACATAACTTTCTAAAAGATTATTTATTAAAATTTAATTTTGGAAAATTCCATAAAATTTTTTAAAAGTAAAAATAAAGAAAAACCCCTCCTCCCCCTAAGGTGTATTTTAACTCCACATATCAATTTATTGACATCCATCGAGTTATTATTATTAAACTTTTATCCTTGGAGAAGCACGTCAAAATTCGTTGTCGAAAAAATGATTAATTATGGACTCATCCAAATTTCTTTCTATTTCTCTTTCTCTCTCTTTTTTTTTTTTATATATATAATAGATTTTCAAGCATAAGAAATGCTTTATTTTGTAGAGTTTGCGTTTAGTTATATAACTATTTCCAGACGTCAATTTTTTGATTTTATAAAAGCTGAAAGGTGGCTTTCATGGAGCTACTGAAACTACATATGGAACTTTGATTTCAAAAATCAACATCGGCTTCAAAAAGTTCTAACAATAAATTGGATTTGTTATAGAACTGCCATCTTGAATAGAAAGGGAAATTTATTTTATAAATAAGATTAATTGTGTATGCCTGCATTTTCATTTCAATTGGGTGAAAAATTCTAAAATTTTATATTGCATCGCTTTTTATGTAAATCGGTCTAAAATCTAAAAGACAAAAAAAGAAAGAAAAAAAAAAAATGTGTGGCGATATATCTGGATATCAGAGATCAAAAACATGTGCTGGTTATTTAAAGATTTAGTTGTGATTAACGAAATTTGTCATGCTGAACAAGACAGAAATACAACTTAAAAAAAAAAAAAAAAAAAAAAAAGATAGATTTTTTTTTTTTTTTTTTTTTTTTAAGATATACCGAGGTAAAATGTGCGTCTATCTACGCATTTTTAGCCCCGCCTTTATTTCGCACAACTTTATTTTTAGAATAATTTTCAATGATATATAACTACGATAATATAAGAGAGAATCACTCTTAAAAAAAAAAAGTGGTATTAAATAAAGGCGGAGTTAAAAATGCTCCGGAATAAATTAAAATGTTGGCAACTCTACTTGAAGTCTACGTGAAGTCGGCGTAACCGTTCCTGCATACAGAAGTGACAATTGCTACCAACTAAAAATAAATCTCATTCTACTCTTTAGGAATAATATTATTTAATGGTAGAAAATTATTGAAAAATAAATAAACAAATACTGTTCAAAAAATTCTGTATGAAGTTACGGACAATCCATAATTCCTTGGCACCTTTGTGCGTATAATTAGCAAATCAGACAAATCAGTTTTTCATCAGAAATTTTCATCAACAAAAAGAGTGATATTTGAACGAAGCAACAACTTTGTACAAATGGGTAGCTTTATTGGTTAATTTAAATTTCTGATATAAAACTACCGTGATTTTCGGTGTATAGTACGCAGTTCATATAAGCCAGTTTTGCACCAGAAATTTTAATTGACAAATAAAATTATAGTTGTACGAGCTGTTTCTTCGAAAACATACAGATTTTTCTGTGAAATAATATTTATGGTGGAAGAATGAAATATCTTACATGCGGATTATACACAGAAAATTATGGTATTTTGTCTAACCTGGAATGATAAGCAGGAAAATGCGGTACTCATAATTTCTATTATAATTATTATTTTCAATCGCACTTCCTATAAAATATCCATGATTAAACACTTCATTTTATCAGACGGAATTCATTGTACAAGTTATTCTATTTTTCTTTCTTTTGTATTTTTTCTGTTATTTTATTTTTTGTTGATGGAGCACTACACTGATAAGTCAGTTTTTATACAAATTGGGAACCTGTTTCTACGAAATATTTTGTACATTTACATTAATTGTCAGATGCTATCAGAAATGGAATCTTTAGAAAATTTGATAAAAACTAGACTCCAAAACAGAATATTTATGTCGTGCAGAGGTTAAAGCGATTATGGTGTTTATTAAAAGAGATCGTTTAATGACGAAAATGTGTAGCCTCTAATAGCACGCAAAATCACCTATTGAACAATTATTACGATAATAATGATAGTAACAAGCTCTTTCATATATTTGTTCAGTTAGCAATATAAAAATGATAATCATTCGCCTCTCCCCTCTACGTGAAAGCCATAACAACAGATAACGAACTTTTTGGATTTAATTACTTCATTTGTGAAGTAAGTGATCAAGCAGAAAAGGTGAATTCCAGCGAAAAATCAAAGCCTGGAATTCGTGGGGATGTGTGGAGGATGTGCTTGTCATAAGCGTGCAATCGGGCTAACAAGCAAGAGAGCCAGAGATACGTGGATGCGGGCTATGGGGGGGATGAGACTTTTCTAAAGCGCTGATTGGGCAGTGCGCCTCTTCTGAGATGGATGATGATGCTCCCTAACAATCAATACCAGTCGTAGCAAGCGGTATCAACAGTAGAGAGAACAGAAAAGATGCCGCAATTCTCTCTTGGCCGACCCATTGCGACATGGTTTGGACTAATATAAGTAAAAGGGGGGAGGTTTAAAGGCTAACAACAACAGTATTACAGCTTCAATTATAAAACGAGCTTTAACTGGAAATATCGATTTTTTTAAACGCTTTTGTTAAATTGTGAAAAACGCATTTTCAATCTTCCAAAGCGCAAGCTTTCCTATTCAAACGCAAAAAAAGCCGTATTTTTCAAAACTCGCGGAATGATCCTTCCCCCTTTTTCTTTTTCACTACTCCTTTCTATTTTACTAAAATAAATTCGGGAAGTTGGAGGGGATAGAAATGGGAATAAATAGATTTCGATCCAAATTTAGTAAAAGTTGCGGAAACAATTTAAAAATCTTTGTAATTTGTTTCACAGAAGGTTATAATTAAAAAAAAAAAAAAAAAAAAAAAAAAAAAAAAAAATGAAATAAGATTTTTTTTTTTTCCCCCTTCTTTCATTTTGCTTGTTGAAAAGTTGCGTAATAAGTATTATTAAAACTTTACAATAATGTTATTAAACAGTTTCATGCAATCTCAAAATAATAATAATACATGCATAAAAATGAAGTAAACTATTAGATCTTTTGTAGCAAATATTAAAGTTTTTTGTTTTTTTTTTAATCCCTCTAAGCAACTTGGTGCATTAAAATTTTTTTTTATTAAAATATATCTATAAAATTTTTATTTGACATCAAAATGCATATTATAAATCAGCCAACATCTCTTAATTTATTCCGTAACAATGTTAGTACTCACCTCTTTTTCTCACCCCTTTTTATTTTTTTATTATTTATTTTTTTAAAAGTGTAATTGTCTTCTTATTTAAATGTAATTACATATTAGAGAAAATTACTCTACAAAAAAAAAAAAAAAAAAAAAAAAAAAGACTGGTATTTAAAATTTTATGTAATAAATTAGAAAGACTGGCAGAACTATAGTAATTTTCTGAACATAATCCACAGGTGAGATAAATCATTTTTACATCAGAAATTTCAACTAACAGACGAAGTTATATTTGTAGTTGGTAATTTTTTTTATACGAATATAGTTTTTTCTGTCAATTAAAATTTCTGATGTAAAGCCGATTTATTAAACCTGCGGTTTATACAGAGGAAATTATAGTACAATTGTACGGAAAGTAAAATTTATTTAGGTCCGCTAATGAAATCTTTAACAGTTTCCTTATTATTTAATTAGACATATTCAATCGTCTTCCTTCGTTTTTACTTAAAATATTATAGAAATACCTTCTACTTATGCAAACAATGAAAATAAAGATTGAAATTTAAGAAGGAAATCGTTTAAAAACTAGTTTTTGAAAAAACAGTGACTATAATCATTCACAGCAGAAGAGAAAAAATATTAGAGAAAATCTGGACAATACAATTTGTCCTTCACTAATACAATGCAGAAGTAACGGTCAAATAATTCAGAATATTAAAAAATAATGGCACATTATTAAAACGTGACCTTAAAAGTACATCATGTAAATTACTTAACCTTCGAAATGATTTTTATTTTTTTATTTTTTTATTTTTTTTTAAAATAATTATCACCGAGTAGAATGAAAAAGCAAGAAAATATTTAAAATCCAGAAGCAATTTTTTTCACTATTCCTAGTCACTATACTGTTTCCCTGACCTTTAAAATTTTTAATTTTCTGAATTATAAATGGGGGGAATAACAATGAATCACCAAAGCAGCATTTATTAATGGATAAAAATAAAATATTGTAAAATTAAAACGAATATGAAATCGCAGAAAAACATAAAAAGCGCTTTATTATTATCATTATTATTATTTTATTTATTTATTTATTTATTTTTGTGTGTGTGTGTGTGTGTTATTTTTAATGGCCTAAAAATACTTTTCATATTAAAAGGATGTCGAAGTTTTAAATCTGCTAAATGTCACATTTCTCTAGAAATAATAATAATTATAATAATAATAATAATAATCAGAATTTAAAATGCTTCTTATCATCTCTTCAAAAGAGATAATTCAGCATGGAATGTAGGGTTATAACGAAAACATACTCAGAGGTTGTTGTTTTTTTAAGAAAAGAAAAAGAAAAAATATTGCACAAATACAAATTTTATAATTTTAAATAACTTAATTTATCTAGAGCCCTAGAGGTTTCTTTCTTTCTTTCTTTCTTTATTTTCTTTCTTTCTTTCTTTCTTTCTTTTTTTTTTTTTTTTTCAATTTGCTGATACAGATGATCCACTAATTGAAAAGTAAATTGCACTATAATAACTGTCATAAATTGTTATTAAATTAAATGCTTATGGCCTCATGATACTGCGCGCTCAAAGCTGGTAGACGTGAGGTACCAGGCTCAATCGCAGGTCGCACTTATCGGCCTAGCCATTCGGAGTTTTCCGTGGTTTTCTTCGAAACTTACGTAAATACGGGCTAGAACCCCACAGAAAGACCCCCACAGAGGGACTCCCGCTCAGGCCTAGGACCTTAGTGCAGTTCATCGGCTTTATTCCCACAATAACAACAACAACACGATATTGCAAACACCAGTAAATTATTGTTGAATTATATGTTGATAGCACTACAATGTTTATTCAATAACTGTAAATTACTTTTCCAGAGCTGCCAACCTAATCCGGAAAATTGTTAGTAACGCCCCTTTTTCTACACCATTTAATTTTTAGAGTAATTCTCTTCAAATATATTTACGATGAATTTAGAAAACAAATACTCTAAAAATATATTGGTGTAGAAAAAGGGGCGGTACAAACAATTTGCCGGATTAGGTTGGCAGCTCTGCTTTTCGCACTACATATTAATGTATAACTCTGATTTACAAAATTGTGAATAAATAAAGATTCTAAAGAATTTTTTTTCAAAAATAGCCTCTTCATACAACTATTCCTAAGTTTCTACCTAAAAATTGTGAGACTTCAGTATCAACATTTAGTGCCATTTCAGTTTTAGACCATCCGAATACAGAGGGTCGTACTCTCTCCAGCCCTTTTTTTCAGGACAATTTTAGGGATTAGAAACTTGCACTTTCTTTTGTTAGCATTATTTTCATACAAAAATCTCTGTATATTTATAGTAATGTGCCTTGTTAAAATAAGATACATATACAGACATGCCAACATTTTAACCCCTTACCTGTGTCCCCCGAGTCCAGTTCGGGCAGTGGCCACGCCCCTTGCGTAATTTTCTCTTAATATATTACGGTATAAGAAAGCTACCACTAGCCAGCACCAAACTATATGTAACTTATTTGAAAATATGCACTCATACATATTATTCATATAATTCTTTTCTTTTTTTTAATTAAACAAATATGTGGGTCCTATGGGTGTGTCTTTGAAATATATGCCACAGTTAAGGGATTAATTTATCCAGAGCTGCCAACCTAATCCAGCAAATTGTTAGTAACGCGCCTTTTTCTACACCACTTAATTTTTAGAGTATTTGTTTTCTTCATTCATCATAAATATATTTGAAGAGAATTACTCTAAAAATTAAGTGGTGTAGGAAAAGGGGCGGTATTAACAATTTGCCGGATTTGCATAGCTGCCAATATTTTAATTTCTTCTGGAGTATTTTTGGTCCCGCCTTTATTTCGTACCACTTATTTTTTAAAAGTAATTTTATCTTATTTTATTGAAGTTATATATTGGAGAAAATTTTTCTATAAATAAAGTGGTGCGAATTAAAGGCGGGGCGAAAAGTACTCCGGAAAAAATTAAAATATTGGCAGCTATGGATTTGGTTGGCAGCTCTGTTTATCCTAGATCACTGTTAGTACCCGCCTTTTTTCCAAATCATTTTATTTGTACTGAAAATTTCCACAATTTGTAATTACGATTAAATATGATATGATGAAAAATACCCTTCCGGTATATGATGTGAAAACAAGCAGGGTACTAAAAATGCTCCGGAATAAATTAAAATGATGACTTGTGTGAAACTATTGTATAAAAATAGTGGTAGCAATGAAGGAGGAAATAACACATTTCTTTTTTAAAGGGTCCTGAAAAAAGGGCGGGTAGTACGATCCCTGCAAATATATACATATATATACATTTTTTTTTTTTTTTTCCCGAGTAAATTTTGAAGTTATAATGTTTTTGATAGAACAATACAACTCGTTTCTTTTAAGATGTTATTATTATTATTTAACTCACTAACTAAATAATATAGTAATAATATAGTAATATATACAAACTAAATAATATAGTAATATATACAAGCTCGTGACTTGGGAATTTTAGTTAAACTACAAAAATAGGTCATGTCTAATGATTGATAAATTTGTAGAATAATGCTTTAAAAAAAAGAAATATTATCAAGCTCGCTCTGAATCAAAAATGAAAAAGTGAATAAAAATACGTAAAAATTTAATTGCTGTACAGGAACTCGGAGATGATACGGAGGCAAAATGGAAGAAATTATAATTCATTCCCTTTAAGAAATTATAATTCATTACAATAGAAACAAAAAAGAATATTTATTAATATTTTTATTTATTTATTTATTGAAACTCGCCGAACGATAACAATATATATGCATAGCTGCCAATCGTTCCGATTTTTGGATACCGGTATTATTTTAAAGAATTTTTCAACTTATTTAATCACAGAAAACTGCTACAAAAGCTTATACATAACAGAGCATAACACAGATAAAATCACCTGTTGCAAGCGCACCCAAAACGAAATTTACACCTCCTAAACTATATCCTTAAACCTGAGAAATCGAATTAAGCCATATTAGTAACTAACGAAGAAGAGTGTAACTGAACGCCGTTCTTCAGTCAGGTCAATGTACTAACCTTGGCCGTGAACTTCGAAAGGAGATCGAGAAGTGCTCGTGTGCATTTGTGTATGTAGGAATAGTGTGCCTGCGTGCGTGTGCGACCAACGCGGGAGAGCTGCGCGGGAAGACTGTGAATGAGGTCGATTCCCTTTGATCTTGACGCGCGGGAAATAAGACAATGTTTGGCTAAGGCAAATTACTATGTACAATTACCCTAATATTTTTCTGGTATTCATTTATTTACTTAACACAGGAAAAAAAAATAAAAAAGCTCAAAGTGAACGACTTTAGTAAAATTTGCTAAACTTTGAACTCGACTCTAAAATATCTAAAAAGTGGTATTTGTATTTAAGCAGACACATTTTGCCCAAGCGAATCACCATAAGTAATTGTTAAACCATTTAAATAACCTAATAGTTGAAATTTTACAAAATAAAAAGGCTCATGATGCGAAAGAATATATATATATATATATATATATTAGGTAAAGTGAAAGAATATATTTTTTAGAAAAAGAAAATTACTTCAAAAAAAAAAAAAAAAAAAAAAAAAAAAAAAAACTGCTTGTCATTGGCGAACTCTGCTTAATTCCTCCCAATTCTGTAATTTGTTTCTGTAAATTTCTACTGTAAATGAACATTAGTCATACAGTAAAACCTCTCTTAGTTGGACACCTATGGTTCCAAGAAAAAGTGTCCAACTTAGAGAGGTGTCCAACTTATAGGGGTTAGACATAATGTTAATGGATACATTCCGTTCCGAGAAAAAGCGTCCAACTTAGAGGGGTGTCCAACTTGAGAGGTTTCACTGTACTATATGCATGATAAGAGCGATGAACTCGGCTGATTACCTGGCACAGCTGGAGATTCAAATGCCCCACTTACTAGGTTACCCTACACATAGTTGCCAACTTTAACACTTTTTCGCCACCGGAAAACTTTATTTTATTTAATCAGTAAAAGCTATCATAGAAATATATGTTAAAAATTTATATTAACACTTTCACGACCACTGACGTGAATTTACGTCATTTGAAAACATGTAACTCCGCCAGTGGGCGTTTCTTTAGATAATATTATATCTAAAAAATATACCAAATATTCCCCAATATACATATTTGTACAACCAATGTACTATGGACTCAAATTTTTTCATTAGAAAGAGTATAATTGTTATGTATATTTATTTATAATATAAATATGAAGAGAGAAAACATTATTCTAATATAATATAACTTAATAAGAATAACGCCCACAGGCGGAGCTTACTGTCCAAAAGATAAAAACATGCGGACGTGAAAGTGTTAAAATTTTCCGGTTGCCAAGAGTGCTAAATCAGAGCCTCCTTAAGTAGATGCCTGTCGCGTAGCTCGGAAACTAGGCAACAGTTGAAGCGGTAGACAGCGCCATCTAGTACAGATTATGGGACTTTTTTATTCAACTTTCACCAATAATTTAACGAAGTGATACACTATATATAATCGGCGTTTCTTCGATTCTGTTCGCCTTTTATGTACATCATATCCCACTTTTAAAAATGTTTGGTGGCTGTTGAATAAAAAAGTCGCGCAATCTGTACCAGTTGGCGCTGTCTGCCGTTTCAACTGTTGCCTAGTTTCTGAGCTATGCGACAGGCATCTAGTCAGAGCCAGATTAAGGGGGAAGCACACATTATCTACGCTCTCACCGGAATATTTTTACAATTATTTTTTACTTCATGTCATACAAATTCCACGCTTTGACGAGGAAATATTTTTTATAAAAAATGAACAGTGTAAACAATCCAATTTACTCATCGTTATTAGACACCAGAATTCTTTTAAAATAATTTTCTGTTTATTATAGGAGGAAAGTATTTGTTAAAATATAACGGTGTAAGTATAAATAATGTGTGCTTCCCCCTAAATCAGGCTCTGTATCTAGTTAAGGATGCTATGGCTAAATTTATGCTAAGAAAATCTTAATTTGCGAATAACTTACGAAGTTTTGAAAGTAGAAAGTTTATATTCAATAGGATTTCGGCCAGTATCATAAATAGTATTACAAAAACAAGTCTGAGTTCATCACAGAGGGAAGAATTCTCATAATACACGTTTATGTGAAATTTTACCCTATTTTGCCGTTGCAGGGATGGAACAGGGGCGCAGAATTCATACCGGTATTTGTTTAAGAAATTCCTCTACCTATAATACCGTCGATTTAAGAAGTAGAAAAATTTGTTACATTGATAGTGGTATATGAGTTCTACGCCCGCGTTCCATCCCTGCCGTTGCCATATTAAGAAAATCTTAATTTCGAATAACTTACGAAATTTTCAAATTAGAATGTTTAAAGTGAATATAAGATGGTTGGTTGGGTTTTACATCGCACTAGTGCAATGTCAAATTGAATATAAATATTGCCAGAATGATTAAAAAAAAAAAAAAATAACATGCTAGACTTCATTAAAATGATTCATTCTTGAGCACCGCACTTTAGAATGTAGAAAACGAGGGAAAAAAGCTAAAAACTCCATAGGAATAGCATGGGGCGGGAACCAAAAAAACTCACAATGTCAAGTGTATTAAAAAAAAAAAAAAAAAAAAAAAAAAAAAGGCTCACACTGGAAGTAATAAAAGGACAAGTTGACTAGAAAAAGACATCGAGAAGCGGACCTATCGTTCAGGATTAATACGTCTCGCCGATTATTATAATGTGCAGGGATGGAACACGGGCGCAGAATTCATACCGGAATGTGTTTAAGAAATTTCTCTACCTATAATATCGTCGATTTAACAGGTAGAAAATTTTCTTACGTTGATAGTGGTATGAATTCTGCGCCCGTGTTCCATCCCTGAATGTGTAAAAGAGTCCACACAGACTAACTAAATAACAAACGAACTGACTAATTAATCTACAGGCGAACAGCATATCAATTTTGTTTTGTGATGTATCAAGCCTTAATTCGAATAAAAATGACAAAACCATAATAGAAAAACGAATCCTCCCCCCCCCCCCCCACCACCACACACACACACGTTCTACATACCTATACTGGATGGGGGAACTAATAAATCACATAAGCATTCATAGTTTTATGATGGGACATATTTTAATGTCCCATACATGATAGATGTATTATATATGAGATCCCATGTAATACAAATTTGGTTAAAATGCAATAAATACAACTTTCGATGTCAATTATGGTTTTTCGATTAAATGTTACATAAATAAATTACTCGTACCAATAACATTCTTTCCCCACTTCGAATATAATATTTTGAGGTTTGTTATGAATTTTTAAATCATTTGCGATTTCCCTTCACAGAAAAAGGGCTGATTTTTCAACCTGGCTATTCATTAACCCATTCCCGGCTTATCCCGAGCTCAACTCGGGCAGGCGAACAAACAAAGTTGCAAGAGTTTCCGTCTGAAGACGGAACACTGACACCAGTAATCTTTATCAATAATTTCTATCATATTTGTGCAGTAATTTATTGTGATATAAATTATTGATAAAGAATACTGGTGTCAGTGCTCCTTTTTGAGACGGAAACTCTTGCCACCATGCGAATAAATTGAGCCAGCAAGGGGTTAAAGAGCCATAATCTATAATTTTATTATTTAGAGGAAGCTAAAAAACGTATTCAACTGTAATTACGCAATATTTCTAAATCTGAACACTAGAAGTTATGACAAAATTTTGAAATTATCCCGGAGCATTATTCCCGCTTTTTTTTTCCAAGCCACTTTTTTTGTAGAATAATTTTCTCCAATCTGTAATTAAGATGAAATAAGAAGAAAACTCCTTAACCCTTTGCGGCGCATGACAATTCGGATCATTTAAATTATACTGCCACCGGAATTCATGAACTAAATTAAACTAAAAGAAATTTTAAATTTTAAGGTTTAAAAAAAAACTGGCCATTTCTGCTATGTTATAAACGTGAATTTTTGCTAAAAAATTTCCGGGATGAATTTTTGCAGCTGGATCTTAAATTTTGCGTCCTCGCAGCGAGGGCAGCGCGCGTTAAGGGGTTAAAAAATTATGTGGAAAAAAAATGGGGAGGGGCGGTACTAACAATGCTCCGGAAAAAATTAGAAATGTTAACATACCTGCAATAGCAGATTTTCTTCCACGGACCTTTCGTAAAATGCAATTGTAAAGATGTATATTTATTCTGTCCCATCCCTTTTGCAGTGTTGCTAAATTTAGGGACTTTTTTGTTCAATATCCACCACTAAATTTTAACTGTAATGGTTGCCCTGGGGTCGTACTCTCCGCCCTTTTTTCAAGACACTCTCAGACATGAAACATGTCCATTTTTGTTGGTACCATTATTTGTATAAAATAATTTCAAACCTACTTAATCACAAAGTATCACTGTGAAAATAACACAAAGATTTCTGCATGAAATTATTGGTGGCAAAAAAGGAGGAAATTTCTTATTTCTTAGATGTCCTGAAAAAAGGGCGGAGAATACGACCCCTGAGGTTGCCTAATCACTTCGAAAGTTATTCTCCCATTATGTATATCAAATATCACTCCTCAAAATTATTGGTGATGTTTGAATAAAAGAGTACCGAAATTTGGCAACACTGCCCTTTTGCTTATACTGTTTACTCTATTATTATTCTTTGCAATTAAAAAGACAAAAAATTTCAACGTTCTAAATCAACAACAGTATGAAATTAATAAAAACTCTTGCAAACAAAATTTGCAATCAGTGCTGCCAACTTTCAGGGACTTTTTTATTCATTAATTACCACTAAATTTGAAGGAGGATATTTGATGTATATATTTGATTACACAAACATACAGAATTAAACAGATATTGAATTTTAAAATTAAGGATGGATATTGAATATAAGTCTCTACAAGTTGGCAACACTGTTTGCAGCAAAACTGGTGTATCTGTAATTTCATTGGTTTCTATTACATCAAATACAGATATGACAATCTAATTTACTCCGTAACATTATTAGAACCCGCCTTTTTTTCGCAGCACGTTTTTATAACCCTTTAGTAGTCGCTAGTTGGTCGACTCGCCGCCCATTTCTTCAGTGTTTATTCAACAGCCACCAAAAATTTTTAGAAGTGGCATTTGATATAAATAATCGACGATTATTCGAGTCGATTCGCCCTTTTATGTATATCAAATGCCACGTCTAAAAATTTTTGGTGGATGTTGAATAAAAGCTGAAGGGATGGGCGGCAAATCGACCAACTAGCGACTACTGACGGGTTAAGAGTAATTTTTTCCAATATGTAATTGCGATTAAATAAGAAGAAAATTACTCTTCATAAAAAGTTATGTGGAAAAAAGAAGGCGTCTACCAATAATGCTCCTAAATAAATAAAAAATGTTAGTATGTTTGTTATTTTACGAAATAAAAAAGAATTCAGTTTCAAAAGGACAAAAACTTTTACTTCCATTTAAAAAAAAAAAGGTTCCCAGCTTCGTAATAAACTACAAATTTAGAAGCATAGTCATACATTATATAAAGGACATGATTGTTTACGGAGTCATCTCTGTAGAATTAGCGTGACAGATTCACCAGACTGTGTTTTGTGTGACGCTGGTCAACCAATGACTTTTGAACATTTGAATTATTGTAACGTATTGTTTCAGTGTGAGAACATTGTTAAGAAGTATTGGAGAGCCCGTGAACTGAGGGCTTAAGCGCTAATGTTCGGCATTTGTAAAATAATATTATATAAAGGAAATGAGAGTTAACCTTTCTCGATTTAAGCGTAAGCAGGTATGGGAAATGGGGCACAGAATTCAGACCACAATAAACGAAATAAAAGTTTTTTCCTTCTTAAACGAACGATTTTATACGTAGAGAAATATTTTAAACGAATACTGGTGTGAGTTCTGCGCCAATTTTCCAGTTCTGGGTAAGTATGCACATATGCCAACATTTCTAATTTATTCCGGAGCATTATAACTACCCGAAGTTTTTTTTCACACCAAGTTTTTGTTCAGTAATTTTCTGCAATATGTAATTACCATTAAATGAGAAGAAAATTACTCTTTAAAAAATGTGTATTGTAAAATAGGTAGATACTAAGAAGGCCTCGGAATAAATTATAAATAATGGCATATCTGAATATGCAACAAAAAAACAAAAAGGCTTATATTGTTAACGTTTCTTTAAGAATTCTAAATCAAAAACAGAAATAACTGGAAACTTAATATATTAGAATTGTACTGTAAAGTTTACTATATTTTCCTATTTTAGAAACTAGAATCTAGAAAACTACTCTTATATTAGAAATTAGAATCTAAAATTCTTAAAAATATATTTACTAGACTAATAATTTTTTTTTTTTTTTAGTGTTTATTAAATGAACGGCTATTTAACGGTCTGTTAAATAGCTGTGTTTTGTTCTTGTTTTATCATAGCTGTATTTTCAACAATATAAATTACATATTAAGTTTTAATTTATACCATCAGCAACTGCTAAAAATAGAGAATAAGTAACGCTTTATAGCACTTGTTTGTTTTTAGACATTTTCTCCATACAGCTTTTGTTTATTTATTCTGTAGCAATGATAAGATAAATATTTTTGCTTTGAAAACGAAGTTTCACAGACGAATAAATTTTGTAAGTGTTTTAAGAGAAAAGGGAGTGGCATTCAACGGTCTGTTAAACAGCAAAGCTTTGTTCACGATTTGCAGTTGCTGTACTTTGAACAATGTACACTATGCATTTCAGAGGGCCAACTTTTTTACTTTATTTATTTATTTTGAATTAAACTAGTACTACTGTGGAAAATTTGTTTTCACACATGCTTATCTCAGACCTGTTTTTAGCACCATAATTTCCTGCTAATAATTCACTGGTCAAATAAATCAGTTGTACACTAAGAATTTCAAATAACAGAAAAAAATATAGTTGTACAAAGAAATGTCTCCTTCAAGTATAACTCTTAATTAATATTTCTGGTACAAAATTCTTTTAACTGACAAGTGGATTATACCAAGGGTCGTACTCCCTGCCCCTTTTTCTCAACACATTTGAGAAATTTCTGACTTCTTTTCTACCACAATTTTTATATAATAATCTGTATCCTTTTTGATGAGGACACGTTACTATAAAAAAAAAAAATACTATAAAGATACCTGTATAAATATAGTGGTTACGATACTATGTATTTCTAACCCCTATTATAAAAAGAAGTAAAAAAAAAAAAAAAAAGCACAAAATTTTGTTTTTTCATAAAATACGATAGAAGCATTTTATTGATATGAAATGTTTTATTTCTATCATACCTGACAACATATGTAATTTATTCCAGAGCACTGTTAGCCCCACCCTTTTATCGCACCAGTAGAATTTTAGAAAATTTTCTCCATTATGTAATTACGGTGAAACAAGAAGGAAAATTCTTTTAAATTATACTGGTGATAAAAAAAGTTGGGATTATAAGTACTCCGGGATGTTTGTATTAAAGAACATTTTCTAGATACGACTTATTAAAAATTTGAAAAAAATCTGCATTTTCAGCAACTTAAACTTTTTATAACCTATTTATTTATTCATTTATCTCATTTTTATGTATTGTACCCGCCTTTAGGCATAGATGCCAATACTTTAAATTATTCCGGAGTATTTTTAGCCCCGCCTTCATTTCGCACCACTTCATTTATAGAAAAATTTTCTCCAATCGATAAAATAAGAAAAATTTATCCTTAAAAAATAGGTGGTATGAAAAAAAGGCGGGGCTACAAATGCTCCGTAATAAATTAAAATTGTGGCATTTATGATTTAGGCATCGCAAGCATGCCTGCCAATATTCTGTAGCACTGTTTGTACCCGCCCCTTTTTCCACATCGCTTTACTTTTAGAGTATTTTTTTTCCAAATGTGATAACGATTAAATATGTAATATAATTAAAATGTTGCGAAGTATGGTCATAGGAGGAGAAAGATGTTAATCGACACAGAAAAAATAAATAAATAAAGGGGATATTCTTAACAATATATATATATATATATATACAACCTTTTCACTTTAATACGTATTAAGAATAGGAAAGTATGGGTATGTCTACAAGAAAGTTCTGTCCGATCGAATTAATAAACTGACACCGGATATTTATCCTCGATAATAGTTAAATTTTTTTGGGTAGCTTTAAGGCGATTATAATGGGTAAAGTATCACATAATTATTGTTGTACAAAAGTTTCCGGTGTTATTTTATTAATTCAAGTGGTCAGAACTTTCTGGTAGACGTAATATTAAAAAGAAATATCTATTTTTGGCTATTTAATCTTTCTTTATCCCATCAACTTGTGGTAGGAGGCAAGAGGTACTAATCGATTGAAAAATGTTTTAGTAGGGAGTGCATTATTGCTTAATATTAAAAGCTTTTTTTTTTCCTATTATGTATTGGGGGGGAAAAAAAAAATCTATTTTTGGTAATTTAATTATTTCTTTCTTGTTTTTTAAAAAGACAAAAAAATTGTATTATTCTTTTAATAATTTTTATTTTTTATTATTATTTGTATAATATATATATATATCAGGGATGGAACACGGGCGCAGAATTTATACCACTATGAAAGTAACAAAATTTTCTACCTCTTAAATCAACGATATTATAGGTATGAAAATTTCTTAAACAGATTCCGGTATGAATTCTGCGCCCGTGTTCCATCCCTGATATATATATATATATATTTCGCCTAACATCACGTAAAGGAGGGAAAAAAATTATACGAATAATAATAACAATAATAATAATGGGATATTGTCAAATATTAAAGAATTTTCACACTATTACGTATTAAAGTTCTGAAAAAAAAAAAAAAAAAAAAAACTTTTAGATCTACCCTACTATAAATGTAAATTTTTAATTAGATCGAAAAAATTTTCACAGCTGCCAATTCTTTCACTTTTTGAATAACCTTATTTCTTCATAAACATTTCTGGCTTAAGACTTTATTTTTGCAATAAATATGACTAAGATAACTATTAAAATAATAGTCTTTAAAAATTGGAAGCCTTGACAGTTGTATAGTTTAAACAGTGTTTGTACCTCTTTAAAGAATCTGTTGTCATAAATTTTTCTATCAAGCTTTTGTTCTTTTTTCCTTAAGAAGTGATACGTTAAATAATTGTGTTTTGAAGCCTTTTTCTTTTATTGCAATTAACATTTATAAATGAAACTGCAAAGTGTAAAAAATGACACATTAATACAATGAGATATCGTAGGCAGGAATAAGAAATTGAATTGGTGAGGGCAAATATTCCAAATAGCTTGTGATTATGTTGAAAACATCATAAATAATATTAAATTATCTTTGGCTATTATTAACTTACAAAATTTCTCAGATAAATGTATATATGTTGACCAATACGGTGTCCAGCTATTCCTTTTTCATATAAGTGAAAATAATTCAAAATGAATAAAATAGACCTTTTGTGATAAATACAAGAGAATCTATAATTAATTTCAATGTAATGCTTAAATAAGAGACCAAATTTTCTGTGACTTTATAATTATCGTAATTATTTTATTATCGTAAATTTTTATCGTAATTATTTTATTATTTGTAATGATAAATTTATTTTCTTTTTTTATCTGGTTCATTACAATATATTAAAGATACATTTTAATTATACAGTAACTACCATAACACTTACATATAAACTACATTTAGCATGGACGGCTAGTACTCTTACATATATAATAGTGCATTAGTACCATAACTATTACATGAAACAGAAAGAATTTTCACTATTAAATTTTAACTTGAGTATTGAGTATTTGCTAAAATTCAAGCCCAATTCCATTGACGCCTTTCCGAGTAGAGCTGCCAACCTAATCCGGATGATTATTAGCGCCGCCCACTTTTCAACATCACTTAATTTTTAGAGTAATTCTCTTCAAATATATTTACGATAAATTAAGAAGAAAAATGCTCTAAAAAAAGACTGGTCTGGAAAAAGGGACGGTACTAACAATCCTCTGGATTAGGTTGGCAGATCTGTCCGCGTTTTATTTAATTATACTTCAAGAATTACCACCAAATGCCGTACTCCCCGCCCCCCTTTTTTGTAGGACACTTTTAGAAATGAGCCATTTCCTTCTTTTTCATTAATACTATTTTCATGCAATAATCTATATCCTATTTAAAAACGATATATCATTAAAAAAAAAATACGATAGTATACGATAGATTCTGTATGAAAACAGTGGTAGGGGGAAAAAAAAAAGAGGAGGCACACTTTTTCAGGGCACTTTTAGAAATGAGAAATTTCCATCTTTTTCATTAATACTATTTTTATACAATAATCTATATCCTATTTAAAAACGATATATTATTATGAAAATACGATAGTGATTTCTGTATGAAAACAGTGGTAGAAAAAAAAAAAGTGGAAATTTCTCATCTTGAAAGTGTCCTAAAAAAAGGGGGTGGGAGTGGGGAGTACGATCCCTGATCAGAGGGGTTCGTAGCATCGTAGTCTCCGCCTTTTTTTTTTTTCAGGACACTTTGAGAAATGAGAAATTTATGTCTTTTTTGCTACCACAATTTTTATACAATAATTTCTATACTGTTTAATCACGACATGTTATTTCCGAAATACAATATTTCTCTCTAAGAAAAAAGTGGTTGCAAAAGAGGCGAAAATTTCTTATCCTTGAAAGTGTCCTGGAAACAAGGCGGAGACTACAACCCCTGCTGATTGCCATTGCAATGATTACTGAGACACTAGATATTGATCATTCTGTGGTTTTTCATCGTTTGAAGAACTTGGATACTCTTCGGAACTCGATTTCTCAGCGATCCCACTAGACACACTTTCACTGGATGAAAATAAGCTATTTGTCTTTAATTCTACTTTTCCAATTTATTTATTTATTTATCCATAGCTGCCAAGTTTTTTAATTTATTCCGGAATGTTGTTAGCCCCGCCCTTTTTTCACACCGGAATACTTGTAGACAAATTTTCTTCAACATATATTTTTGATTTAACATGACGAAAATTATTCTAAATTCTAAAAGGTTTAAGGTGTGAAAAAAGGGCGGGGCTAACAACATTCCGGAATAAATTATAAAACTTGGCAGCTATGTTTATCTGTTGTTATTATTATCATTATTATTATTAGTATTTTGTTGTGTCAAACTTATATTTCATCACCAGTAATGACTCGATTCAAGAAAGATTCGATCAGTTGACTGTAAAGAAAGGGCGATTAGAAATACTGTTCAGTTTGTTCCGTTGTGTCAAAAATTGCGGAACTCATATATTGGGTTTTTAAATGCATCTAAATTCTTTAAATGACAAAACACAATAAAATGATCAATATCATAGTCACCAACTTTTACGCTTTTTGACTACGGGGAAATTTTAATGTAATTTTTTTTATATGTATTTCTGTAACAAATTTCACTAGTTATGTAAAATAAAAACTTCTATTAAAATTTTCTGGCAGCAAAAAAGCATAAAAGTTGGCAATTATGCGATATTTAATTTCTACAAAGTGTTTTTAGAAGTAATCCATGTAGTATGATGACCTAAATGCATAGCTGCCAATATTTTAATTTATTCCGGATTAATTTTAGCCCCGCCTCTAATTCGTACTACTTAATTTTTAAAAGCAATTTTTTCTTATTTTATTGAAGTTATGTATTGAAGAAAATTTTTCTATAAATAAAGTGGTGCGAAATAAAGGCGGAGCTAAAAGTACTCCGGAATAAATTAAAATATTGGCAGCTATGCCTAAATGGTTGGAAAATTCATCAATCGCGGTGTCGACAGTCAAAATTTTTTTTCCTGATTCTTCCACCAGTATATTTATACAATATATATATATATATATTTATATTAATCGTGAAAGAAAAATACTTCTGGAACTGGAAGAATGAGGGAAAAATTTTCGACTATCAACAGACCGTCTATGAAATCGGGCACGAACCTTTACAATCACCCAATAAATGTATTACCTTATACAATGCTGAAGTAATTTTCTGAAAATCAGAAAAACAAAACTGATCAAAAATGCACATGCAAGTAAAAAAAAAAAAAAAAAAAAAAATTATAATAACATTAAAATTAGAAGTTGCACAAAAACAAAATGTCTAGTTAAAAATAGTGCATTCTTCGAGGTTTTACAGTTATTATTATTTTTATTATTATTTTGGCGCAGAATCCATACCACTATTAATAAAACAAACTTTTCTACTTCTTAAATGAACGATATTATAGCTAGAGAAATTTCTTAAGCAAATACCGGTATGAGTTCTGCGCCAGTGTTCCATGCCTGCACATAAAGCATAATATGAACATAAAATTAAGGGGGGTGGGAGGGGAGGTAACAGATAACAGAGACAAAGAAATAAAAGTGGTATGAAAATGGTATTTATCTGAACCTTTTAATTTTGATAATGGTTTGTTATCTGAAAGAAATATGAAATTTAAAGTAAAATACATACATAAAGGAAATTATTATTATTTTTTTTTTCTAATAAAAGAATTAAATGGAGAAAAAAAAAATAAAGAGTTTGGCCATCATTCTCTCTATTTCGTAATAATAAAATATCTTTAAAAGTAAAACTTTAAATACAAAATATACATCTAACTGACCTCCTACGGCACTGGCCACATTTAAGCACGTTGTATGATTAACATTGCAAAATATCATAATGAGCAAACTGAACTTTGAGAACGAAATCATAAAAATGTATATTTTCTGCTTAAATTAAAAACTCTGAAATGTCTAGCGTTGCCTAAAAATTAATATAGACAATTGTTTTAAGTTAATTGTTATCCGAAAATTTACGAAGTAAAACATTAGACGTAGCGGAAAGTTCTGTCGTTTTAGTCTGAAAACCTTAAACCAGAAACTTTTCTTGGACAAGATTTATGTAACTTTCAAGAAGATATTTGTAACTATTGTTTAAAAAAAAAAAATTCCGGTGTCAATTTACTGATTCAAAAGAACAGCACTTTCTGCTACATCAAATATTAAGATAAGAAATTTATTATTCTTATATAATATGCATACCTGCCAACATCCTAATTAATATTCCGTAAAATCGTTAGTACCACATCTTTTTCCACACTACTTAATCTTTAGAGTAGTTTTCTTCTAATGTAATTCCGACTAAATAAGAAGAAAAACGATAGGTGAGGGGGAAAAAAAAAAGGCGGGACTAAAAATATTAAGGAATATTAATTAAAATGTTGGCAGGTGTGTCAGATAGTATAATATTTAGTTATCACTTTGCCCTTAAAATAATTTTTAAGTTTTCCAAGTATAATTATGAAAAATAGAAAAAAAATCTAATATTGAAATGATATATACACCAATAATGTATTTCGCAGAAAACTATCAGTAGTTTCAAACTACTGGTAGTTTTCTGCGAAATACATTATTGGTGGAGATTGAATTGAATCTTAATTACACATACATCAAGCGTCACGGATGTAAGTATCAGTAACTCATTATCTTGAAAGATGAATTCGCAAGCAAAATATAGATAATCAACGAAACTGTCTCCAGACAACGGAAGTCACTAAAACATACTTCATTTACCAAGAGCAGCTTTAAAAAGTCAAAGCGAGGGTAGCTGAACTGAAGTTCTTTAAAAATTCCCGGTATTCATCAGATAAAATCACTTACATTTGAAAGTTAATCCTATGAATTATATATCGGGATGGAATCAGAACTTTTCTTTATAAACAGACTTCTTTGAGGATTAAGCGATAAGAGAAGCTATACCGTTAAACATCCGACATAGACAAAAAGAGAAAAAAAAAGATGGGGGGGGGGCGTGGTGTTTGTAACTAAACAGAAAATTTAAAACAGGGCTGCCACAAGCGATTATTTATTATTATTTTCTTACCATTATTTCCATAACATAAAATTTATAATAAATTTACTCAGGCAAAATGTAAATATAAGCAATAAGTACAAAACTTTGAATAAACACCAAAAAATGCAATAATCTCGCAACAATTATTTCGGGTAAAAAGAACAGATGACCTTTCGTCAGGCAAACAAAGTAAGCACGAGAGCTGCAATCAAAGCAGCTTATTAAAATGCAAATATACCTGCTAAAATATATTACAAATTTAATTTTTCTAGAAATATCACCACTGTCGTGAATAAGGAGTTTTTCTTGAATATTTTAATGCTGAAACTGGTGTAAACATTATGTAAAAAAGTATTGTTTTAAAATAATGGTGGTAGCAATATAATAAAGTGAGGTTAAAAATTTAGGAAAGCTGCGAGTCCTGTAAAATGCAATAAACTAAATTGTAATGAGTATTTTTTCATTTTTAAAAATGAGCAGTTATTGAATAATGCCGGTAAAATATTATGAATAAGACACCGAATTTTTCCCTGGGGGTAGCATTTAACACGCAGTGTTACGAGCTCAGCCGGATTTTTCATTCAATCATCCCCAATAATTTTGAATTTTAACGTTAGCCTAATCACTTAAAAGATTGATAGTCCATTATGTATATCAAATATCACTTCTCAAAATTATTGAATAAAAAATCCGCCAGATCTGGCAACACTGTTAATACGACATAACAAAACGAAAGTGAAATGAAACGAATAAAACTTACACCGTAATTTCCTGCCTATAAACCAAATAAATCAGTTTTACACAAAAAATTTTAATTAACAGAATGATTTGCATTTGCACAAAGAAATATCCTACAAATATTACTTCGTTAGTTATAAAACTGATTTAGCTCACTTGCGAATCGCAGAAAATCATGGCAATTAACAGTTTTAAAAACATTCTGCATAGATGCTAACAGTTTAATTTATTCTGTAGCAGTTTTAGCCCCACCTTTATTTCCCACCACTTGCGCTCAGAGTTCCCAACTTTTATAATTTATTCACAAGCATTTTTAGCCCCATTTTCCTTTCGCACCAGTAATTTTGTAGATTATTTCTCTTTAATATGTGACAACGATTAAACCCTCTGCGCTCGGCATATTTTCCGTAAGACACGTCTTTTGGCGTTCCTTTAAAACCTCACACGTATAGTTTCCAACTTACTACCTTTTGTCTACCGAAAAATTGTAATAATTTGTTTTATTTTACTTCATCATTAAATAAAATTAATTTTTCTGTTAAAATTTTCCGGTAGCCGAAAGGTAGCCTATAGTTACACGTTTTAGAAAAGTAACATTTCATTTGCAGAGGAACACCTTAAGGCGTGGCTCGATTTTTTAATGTCCCCTCAAAAGAGACATACGAGCGATATGGGTTAAATAAGAAGAAAACTATTTTTCTAAATTTCCGGTATGAAAAAAAGGCAGGGCTAAAAATGCTCGTGAATAAATTATAAAAAATGAGAACACAGCTTGCACTGGTCCTACATTTTTACGTTCGGTTTATTTTAGTGTCACCACAATTGTGATTTAAAAAAAAATTTCTTTTTAAAAATTGTGGTGACAATAAAATAAAATAAACGCGAAAGAGTAGGAATGCTGCGACCCCTGGCAGATATAAGTTCGTCTCTCAATTAAAATTTCTTGTGTAAAACTCGCTTGTTTAAACCGCGCATTGTACGCAAAAAATTACGGTACTTAATTTCCTGTACAGTCTATTCTAAGAAAACGTTTAATGATTTTAAAAGATATATATGCATTTTATAGAAAATGGTGAATATATATATATGTATATATTCATAGCTGTTTTCTAACTAAACTATAAAAATTCCATTCTAGACTGACAACTGCTAACCTGTATGTTTTTTTATTTTTTATTTATTTATTTATTTATTTTTTTCAGACCACTTTCTGTGAGTAAAAATTTTTTACCTTATTTAATTGTTAAAATATTCCTATTAAAAATATCCAGTAGCCAAAAATTGTACAAGTTGGTTGCTATGTAAACTGAACAAAATAATAATCTCTGAAGAAAGGGATTTAAAAAAAAGAAGAATAGGGGGTGAAAGAACGCAATGAAAAATTTGACCACAAAAAGTCAATTGTAACTAATGACCAGTGTTGCCCGATCTGTCAGATTTTTTGTTCGACAATCACCAATAATTTTGAGAAGCGATACTTGAAATCCGTAACGGACAATCAGTCTTCGAAGTGATTACGCAAACGTTATAATAAAAAATTATTGGTGATTATTGAATAAAAAATCCGCTATATCTGGCAACACTGCTAATGACTTGATAAATATTTTGAACAAACTGTAAAAAATAACTAAGTAGTATATAATTTTAAATCGCATCCGTCTTCCTTTTTTCCTCCGATTTCTCTGTTTTTTTTTTTTTTTTTTTTTTTAACAGAGTGTAATGAACAAAGAATTACCTCTCCCCCGCCCCCTTCAATAATATTAACAATTATTTGTTTTTGCATGAGTAAAAAATTCGTTTTTAGTAACAGGATTATTTCGTATGACAGATGAAGTAGTAATTGGAGGAAATATCACTTTGTACAAATATAGCTTTTCATGTTAACACTTTCGCGACCGCTGACATAGATTCACGTCATTTGAAAATCTGTAACTCCGCCAGTGGGCGTTTCTTTCGCAATTTCTACGTTACTTATTTCTTAAGAATATACCCAATATTCATACTTGTACAATCTATATACTATGGATACAAATACTTTGATTAGAAATAGTATAATTATAATGTATATCCATTTGTAATATAAATGTGAATAGAGAAAAGTTTGTCCTGAAATGTTGTAACTTGGGAGAATAACGTCCGTAGGCGGGCCCGTTTTGTCAAAATGACAAAAGCATGAAGTCGCGAAAGTGTTAATTAAACTCTCTGATGTAAAACCGATTTATATGCCTTGAGGATTACAGAGCTGCCAAATTTTTAACTTTTAAATCAGAATTGACACCGGTATTTTTAAATGGAATATGTTATATATATTTTCGACAATTAATATTACCGAAAACAGCTATAAAAATTTTCCGATTTGAAGTCTCCCTTGAAAAACGGGAGACTTGGCACCTATGGGATTACATATGCAGGAAATTACGGTGAATTGTGCAAATTCGCAATAACAGACATTTTTCAAATTTCTTAATATGGCAGAAACATTTTAATGTCCATTTTTTAGTAAACGTATCAGTAAATATGTTTGAAATAATTTTCTACAGGTTGCATGTTTTACGAAAAAATTAACATAAAGCCAAAATTACCATATTGCTCAGGAAAACACTAAAGCAATATCAAAAAGGGTACAAAAATAAGTAAAAACGCAAGTGTTTGTTTCCCCCTCTCGAATAAAACAGAGAGGCGTAAAACTGTGCAAAACAGAAATTAATAAAATTAAAAGGGACTTTCAAAAGGTTAACAGAAAAAAAAAAAAAAAAAAAAAAAAAAAAGAAATTTTCACTGCTATTTCTATTACGCTACTGCACAATTTCCATACTTAAAAAATAAAAAATAAAAGTTAAACTTATTGAGGTGTGGTATTTTTCAAATCCATTTTCATGGCAAGAAAACCTTAATCCCACAAGTTTTTTTCCCATTAAAAGGGAAGGGAGGAAAAAAAAAAAAAAAAAACACTAATAATTTGAAGCAGGGCGTCAGGTAGCGAACTTAACAAGATCCCAACTGGATCGATGACTTGTCCCCAGAGTAACAAGGAATGGCTTCAGCCCAGGAATCTATCGAGCGGTGTTTCGCCCACAATAAGACGACACGCTGAAATGTTTTATTACTGGCATCCACGAAAATTATAGAGCTAGAATGGTCTTTAACAATCAAAGCTACGCAGCTAAAAGTTAAAAGAAGTTTCTATATATGGAAAAATAATGCCACTAATAACGACCGAAAAAAATTCTTAATATTTCTTTAGTCAAAATAATACCGCATACGTGATAACATTACATTGTAGCATTTGTTGAAAAATAGTTATTTTTATCCTTTATGAATGAATTTAAGTATTAATATACAGATACGCCAATATTTCTAATTTATCCGGGAGCATTGTTAAAACTAGCTCTTTTTTCATTCCAGAATTTTTTTTTTTTTTTTTCTTACTGTTATTTTGAAGACAAAATTTTTTCTTCTCAAATCGAAATTATGTATTGCAGATGTTTGCACATCTGAGAGTACATTAAAAAGGAAAAAAAAAAAAAAAAGTTTTATTTTGTTTAAACTAATTTCATTAAATTTGAATTTCGTTTTTAAGTCAAGCGAAAAAAACAAACAAGATCAGAGCTGCCAACCTAATCCGGCAATTTGCTAGTACCGCCCCTTTTTCTACACCGTTTAATTTTTAGAGTAATTCTCTTCAAATAAATTTGCGATGAATTAAGAAAACAAATACTTTAAAAATTAAGTGGTGTAGAAAAGGGGGCGGTACTAACGATTTGCCGGATTAGGTTGGCAGCTCTGCAAGATACAAATAGAAGTTTACGTGGCTTCTCCTCTCTTCCCCGATCTAGCCTTAATCAGAGTTGCCAACTTTTATAATTTATTTCGGAGCATTTTAGCCCCGCCTTTTTTTCATACCAGTATATTTTAAGAATTATTTTCTTCTTACTTGATGGTTGTCACATATTAGAGAGAAATAGTTTACAAAAATTCAGGTGCGAAAAGAGGACGGGACTAAAAAAGCTTCGCAATACCCGAAACTTAACACCCCACTTATGCAAACGACAACATATCACTATTATCTGAAATATTCAATAAATGTAATAAAACAATGTTACAGAATAATACTATTAAAAAATATATTATTAGCAAATTCCTGTGCAAAAAAAAAGCGCGGGTCTAAAATGCTCCGGAATGAATTATAAAAGTTAGTAACTATGTCATTAGAATGTTGGTAGCTCTGGAATAAAGTTTTGGGATGTATGAGTCTGAACATGTGTAACTTTGCCTGTTAATTAAAATTTCTGGCGTAAAACTGAATTATCTGGCCTGAGGCCCATAAGCAAGAAAATATGGTGTGTTGTTAGTAAATAAATACTATTAATGAATATTAATGAACGGCAATAAAAATAAAAATAAATAAATAAATAAATGTTATAAGACAGTTTTATCAAATATTTACTTTGAAATTTTGATTATTGCAATAAATTTTCTCATATGATGAAAAGACAAAAAAAAATGGTGTTAATGCAAAATTGTGTTAATTAATATTTGTATGTTTTAGGGCACATTGCGTGAAACTTGATATTGAAATAAAAACAATAAATATAGATTTTTTTTTTTTTTTTTTTTTTTTTTTTTCACTATGACAAAGATTTCAGGTTCTCATTTTATAAATTTGAAAAAAGGTGTGTTTTAAAACTGTTCAAATTACTAAATGTAACACAATATTTCAATAAAATCTACAAAATAAGAAATCTATAACTATTCAAATAAATAAAAGATGTTATGATAAAATACTATTCAAATACATAATAGATGTTATGATAAATGTTATTCATATTATTTATTACATTATTATTATATTATTTATTCATACTATTATTACATTTAGTATTTATACACATAGTACAGTGTGTCCTAAAAGTACTCTAGTAGTCCAGTACTCAAACTTAAAGAACTCATTATCCATGATTTTTTTTTTTTTTTTTTTTTTTTTTTAATATTAAATTTTATTGTCTGCTTATTATTGCATCAATTCTTTAATTTTTATCGTTTGCTTCTTTTCTCGCTCAAGTTGCGTGAGAATAAAGTTTTATGTTATTTTGTTCTTCATAGTGAAATGAGTTTATCCCGCATTCGCAGAATTGCGCTGCTTGAGGCTTATTTTGAATGTAAATCGTATGAAAGATGTAAATATGTTTGGCGATATAAATATTCAGATGATGCAATACCGAGTAAAAATACGCTATATAAGCTCGTTCGACGATTTCGTAATACAGGTTCTGTGGAAGACCTAAAGTTGTTACACCAGCCTTTCTGAAAGGCACTCAGTGAAGAACGTTGCAAACTCCTCATAAATCCGTTAGGTATTTGGCACAAGAAATGGGCGCATCTCGTAGATCAACACATAAGGCTTTAAGAGCTTTGAATTTTCGTGCTTATAGTGTAAAAACAGTACAGGAGATAAAGCCGCCAGACATTGAGAAGCGGTTTCATTATTGCCAGTGGTTCCGTAGATTTATTCGCAACAACATCGAAATTTTGGACAAAACAGTTTTCTCCGATGAGGTATGGTATTATTTAAGCGGTTACCTGAACACGCAAAACTCTCGCTTTTGGGCAACGTCCAATTCTCATTCATTAATGCAAAAACCTTTACATTCTCAAAATATTGGCGTATGGTGTGCTGTATCACGTAAAAGAATTATTGGACCTCTGTTTTTCGAACAAACTGTTGATGATTCTGTATACAGGGAATTTATCCAGCAATTTGTTGCATTGTTAGAAGTGAATGAACGAGATTCTTGGTTCCAACAAGATGGTGCAACATGCCATACAAGTAATGAAACCATGTACATGCTTGAAGATTTTTTTAGCGATCGACTCATCTCAAGAAATCTTTGGCCACCTCGATCCCCTGATCTGAACATTCTAGACTTTTTTCTGTGGGGATATTTAAAGAACAAAGTTTATGCAGATAATCCTCAAACAATAGATGATCTAAAAATTGCCATTACTCAAAGGATACAAGAAGTCACTCCCAGCATGTTAGAACGCGTTTCTAAAAACATGCGCAAACGAGTTCAACTTTGCCTCCTAAAAAAGGGTGGACATTTTGAACAGTTATAATAAATGTAAGTTCTGTATTTTTTCCTCCGTTGTTTTAAATTTGCCTTTTATCATTAGCATAAATATAATCGTTTAAAGGTTTGTTGTTTTGTAAATAAAAAATACATCAGCGTCATTACTGGAACTTTTAGGACACACTGTAGTAGTATGTGTGTAAAATCGCAGTTATAATTCGACAGCGATAACATAATACATACTTGCCAACCATCCCATTATCATGCTTGCCAACCATCTCATTATGAAGCGTAGTACTTTTAATCACCGCCTTTTTTTGTACACCAGTAATTTTTTAGAGTAATTTCATTCTTATTTAATCGTAACACTATTTGGAGAGAATTGCTCTAAATATAAAGTGGTGTGAGAAAAGGGGCGTATTTTCAAGGGGCGTTAACAAGTCTACGCTTATTAATGAGATGGTTGGCAGCCCTGCATTATGAACCGTACAATTTTTAGTACCTGCCTTTTTTTTCACACCAATAATTTTTTAGAGTAATTTTAGTCTTATTTAATCGTAACAACATTTGGAGAAAATAACTCTAAAAATATAGTGGTGTGAGAAAAGGGGCGTTTTTTCAGGAGGCGTTAACAATTGTACGGTTATTAATGAGATGGTTGGCAAGTATGCATAATATAGACCTGTTAACTATGCTAGTTTATCCGTAATGGTATTAAGCCCCGCCCTTTTTTTTACACCAGAATATTTGTAGAGTAATATTCAGCAATATGTTCTCATGATTAAATAAGACTATTGCTCTACAACTAATCTGGTGTGATAAAATGGCGGGGCTTAGTACAATTACGGATAAACTACCATAGTTAGCAGGTCTACATAATATGTAAGGTACATAATATTAGAAAAAAAAAAAAAAAATATATATATATATATATATGTATAGTATATGAAATTGAAGTTGCATTGAAGAATGTATTTCTAGAGACCGAACGGTGCAGCTAAAATATTCTAGTTTTATTCAAAGCTGTTTAAAAGGGTGTTCTACAGTTGAACTCAAATAAAGGTGTCCAGAACGTATGAGCTACGCTTAAACGGGGTAGATCCCTGTATCGGGCCCTCCCCCCATTTTGCATTTCCACTTATCCTCTATTATACCAATTGCCCTTACGACAAGGAGAGAAAATTGAACTGATATATATGTATATATATTCTCTACGAGTAAAATAATTTGCTGGAGGACATTGCTTCTTTATAAAATTAAAAAAAAAAAACATTTTCTTTCAACTTTTTTAAGCCTGATGCATTCACTAAGCTATTTTTAGACATGAATGCATGAAACTGATAGCTATTAATATTAAAGTAGGGATAAATAAAATGGTGGTCTTAGTTTTTCTAAAAGTAGTACAAGTAATCGATTGCTCGTTTTTCATGACTTTCTAACTTTCTAACTACAGAGTCAACAAAATCGGCTGATCATTTGGCAGAAATTTCTTAACCTTTATTAGAAAATAAAAAACACTATTCAGTTTTTAATTGAGGTTAGGTCTAAAAGATCAGAAATTCAGAGCAAAACTGCGGAGTGTACTGAAATATTTGAAAATTGAAACACATTCTTTAGTTTTCTCTACTTATTTAGTTAGAAAAATTGCTCTCCTATAACTACATTAGAGATCTGCACGGAGAATCAAATTTCAGGTACAGACGATTCGAAGTAAAAAAAGTAAAAATATAGGTCCGAACACGGCCGGGTCCCAAATAAAAGCAAAAAAATAGGTCCAGGCCCGAGACGACGTAAAAACAAAAATAATTCTGCAAAACTTGGAAAATGTTAATTAAAATCAACATCCATATCATATTACTGTATTCAATAGTGCTAGAGTTTCGTCTCAAACGGAGTTCCCACACCACAATTTTATTTACTAATATGATAGAAAATATTGATAAAAAATAGTGGTGTAAGAGTTTACGACAAAAACTGTTGCATCCTTCTATTACTTAAATTACATTTAAAACGATAAGTTTTTCTATTATTGGCAAAACACAAATATTCTAACATTTTGAGGAAGAATAGAAAAAGAAAACATAAAAGTAATGGTAAAAGTTAATAGATTTTTGTTTCTAATTCTGGAATGAAATTTTAAGCATGCTTATTTTTATTTATTTATTTTTACAAATACAAAAAATTAGACTAAAAACAACACGTTATTGGATTTAAGGATATATTCAATCTAGGCATAAACATTCAAAGTTTCGTTTTATGTTCGCCGACTCGGACCGTTTAAAAAATTGTTTTTGTTTTGCCGGTCCGGTCTAGCCCTTTTAAAAATTCACCCTTTGTTTGCCTGGCCGGCCCGTCTAAAAATTTTCCCTTAGGTTGCCGGGTACGGGACTCGGAAAAGGCCTCAGTCCGTGCAGATCTCCCGGCTACTTCTACACAGTGACGCTTCCCTTTAACATAATATTCTGAGAAATCGTTTACTTCTATGATAAATGGGAGACACCATTCAATTTTGCAGCATGAGAAGGTGAAGGCTTGCAAGCTTCATGCGTTTATAAAAGAAAACGCAGGAATTAAGGCTGATTGTCTACATGTAAGATTTTGGTTTGAGTAGGATGCCCTTCATGGGGGTCTTTTTAAAGGAGGGTCCCAGCCTGTATTCACGCGAGTTTCGAGAAAACTACGGTAAATTTCGAAAGACTAAGCCGGCGAGCACGATCTGAGTTCTAACCCGGTCTTTCCGATTTATCTGTTTCCAGAGCAGAACCATAGCCTCCTAAATTAGATGCCTGTCGTGTGGCTTGGAAACTTGGCAACAGTTGAAGCGGTAGACAGCGCCACCTGGTACAGATTGCGCGATTTTTTTATTCAACAGCCACCAAAAATTTTTAAAAGTGGGATATGATATACATAAAAGGCGAATAGAATCGAAGAAACGTCGATTATATACATCATATATCACTTCTTAAAATTATTGGTGAGAGTTGAATAGAAAAAGTCGCGCAAACTGTACCAGGTGGCGCTGTCTACCGCTTCAACTGTTGCTAAGTTTCCGAGCCACGCGACAGGCATCTAGTTTAGGAGGCTATGGCAGAACCTTTCGGCCACTAGCTACGAAAAAAAAAATATGTTCATTTTGTGTCAAAAAATAGCCCTAATTTGAATTTAAATTAGCCTTACAGTTGAAAAGTGAGATTAAATTAATTACTGCTTTAAAAATGTGAATTAAAATCATCATTACACTACACGTAACTGATTTGGGGAAATTGTTCTTTACGGTGATTCATTAAAAAAGTACAATTTTATTACTACGTGGGGATAATGAAAAGTTACAGTCAAGTTTTCCTGAGTACAATTGCCAATATTTCCATGCAAGTACACGCCTTTTTTTTTTTTTTTTTTTGAACACCCAGGGATGAGATTAGTAAAAAGACAAAAAAGCTGAAACTATACGCAAAGGCAAGACGCTGAAATGAAATACTAGAATTTTGATGACAAATTCTGTTATATTAAAATAATAAATGTTTTTTTTTTTTTTTCAGTCAAAAAAAAAAAAAAAGAAAAAGAAAAAGAAAGAAAGAAAGAACACATGATTATGCTTTAGTGTTCAATCAAGTTTTATTTGGTTAGTTGATGTAACAAATGTACATCAGAAACACAAAAAAAGCTGAAAGCTAAATTTTCCAAAAGCTGAAAAATCTCCTCCCCTGAACACCGCTTTTTTGTATAGCAATTTTTTCAAGTATGTAGTTGCAGTTAAATAAGAAAAACATTACTCTTCTAAAATTGTGGTGTTGAATGAAAGGCGGTTACTAAAAATGCTCCAGAGAAAGTGGAAATTTTGACATATCTGCTGATAGTCGTGACAACAGAAAGGGGTTGTAAAAAGCAACAGTCATATTCGCGTTTAAGAACTAAAGATACATTTACCACTTAAAAAATAAAATAAAATGAAATAAAAAAACAAATATACTTGTAGCCGGTATTTTAAGAAAGTTAAAAGTCGTCTCTCGGCTAGAGAAGTAATTTTTCCATAGAAATAGCTGTAAATGATGAATGATTTTGGGGAAATGGCTAAAAAGCTTTAAATAAGTGGTATTCCTGAATAATTCATGTTTAAAAACAGAGTAGAGTCGAGCGTCACTCTGGATTGAGTGACTTGATTTTACCTGAAGCTAATTTGACTTGCGGTTTATTTGTTTTATTTTTTGTTTACCATAATCTACAAACTGACTTTAAGCCAAGTTCACAAATATTTTCGGTTTTATGTGCATGGGATTTTTGAAAAAAAAAAAAAAAAAAAAAAAAAGTTCAGAATGTTGTTTGATATCAAATACAGTACATTTAAATATGAAGCAAACATATGTATATCTATATATATAAAATTGTTTGTCTTGGGTGAGTGAGTGATTCTGCTTTAAATTTTTGATGGTTCTTTTTTTCACTGCTCTTCCCCTAAGTTTCCTCTTCAAATCCTTTAGTCATCTGGAAATTTATTTTTCCACGGAACCATTAGTGAATCGCAGAAAATTGAAAATCATCAGTAAAATAAAACATGTGCATCGAATGAAGCTTAAATATTTAAAGGCATAAAAAAAAAAAAAAATGAAAGAAAAAAAGAATGAAAAGTTTGATTTAAACTACAATTAACATCTTTTAAAATTAACATTTATTCGTTTTGAGAAATTGGGTGCGTATTTATTTTTATAGCTGAAGAAATTAAATTTTTCAAGTCAACCTGAGTTGTTTATTTAAAAAATAATTAAACAGACAAACAAGCAGAATGATTGTAAAAAAATATTTTTACAAAATTTATGCATGGATATGCATTCTTTCAATCAAATTAAAAAGATAAAATAACACAAATGTATGCATACCAAATAAATAAATAAATTAATTAAATTAAATAAAATAAACTTACATTTATATTATAAAGCAGAATAAATCGAAACTATTTTTGAAGTTTAATAAATCAATATTATGTGATTTAATTTTCTTCGTCTTTTTTATGACTTTATATATATTTGCAATACATCTAGCAGAATTCCTCTCTCCACCATTCGATAGTGATATTGTAATTTTCTTTAACGATACCATGTGACGACAAGAAAATACGAATAAATTTTCTAAACTAGCCAGACTTGAATACTAATTTCTAAAAATATCTTTTGAGCCTTTGATGTTTAAAAATAATAATAATAATAATTCTAACCAAGGTTATGGGTTTGCTTTATACCACATTTTAAAGGTCGTTATAGCATTTCTCTTTCCCCAAATCTAAATAAATTGCTTCGGACATAAAAAAGAAATATGTGAAAAAGAAAATTATAAGAATGTAACAAGTGAAATAAATTATTCCGCCGGATAATTGGACATAAGACGGAAGAAGGGATGAAGGTCATAAAGTTAATAATCCGTCTTCTTCATTAATTAACAGACATTTCACGTAATAAAGGCTAATCGGCAATATTCTAGTATATTGTGGCCATCACAAAACTTTCTTCCATATTTCCTTATACAAATTCACGAAGCATAAATTATTTATTAAAATTGTTATTGATTAAAATTATTTTCTATAATGAATGTAGACAATTTTCATCTAAGAGAACTATAAAACTAAATGTCGAAACAAAGTCAATTTTGTGCCCTATAGGCAACAACTGAGAAAATGGTTTTTTTTTTTTTTTCTTTTTTTACTTACTCATACCCGTAAAATGTTAAAGAAAATATTGTTTTTGGGTCAAATTTTCGAAATTGAATTTTATATTATATTTTTTTGTTATATTTAAACATTCTAAAGCCCTTGAATTCGAAATCAGGTTTTTAGCGGTTAGTCTGTATGTCTCCGTATGCGTCTGTGTGTGTCTGTTATCAGCATATCTCAAGAAAAATACAGGTAACCCTCGAAGAACACGGTACTTGAAGAACACGAGTTTTGAAGAACACGGATACCTTCCCCCGAATTACACGGTTTCAAACTACACGATTTTTGAGTAATTATTTTGAAAAAGAATAAGATACATATATTATTTGCTATCAAATTATTTCCAAATATGTCATTTGTTTGATAAAATAGAGAGTTATGATCAAAGGTAAAATTATTCAGAATTATAACTTTTATCACGAAATTTGAAAAATCACGTCGATGAATTCTCAATTCCATTCCATTTTAATTGAAATAAATACACATTACATGCATATACATTACTTACAAATGTATATGTAAGTATGTAATTCAAATTTCGGTGTGATATTCCTTTGAAATTTCATCTTGTTTACTTTTATCCGTTATATTATTTTGTGAAAAATGAGGGAAATACCCATGGACCATAATTTACTGTATAAATTTGATGGATTTGTTGAAATTTTCATTAGATGGAAGTTTGAACTCATTTGAGTACAAAGTGCAGGAGATCCTGAGTTTCGAAATTTCAATATTTTCAACCAAGTTTTTTACAAGACTTTGTTCAATTAATTTCTAGTTATTTTTTTTAAATCCTTAATTTACAAAATGTCTGCAGAAAATCAAAAGATAGTTTGAAAAAGGTGTACAATTTCTCTTGAAACTAAAGTAAAAATGTTGGACCGGCTAAAGAAAGGAGAAAAATTATCAGTTGTTGCAAAGACAGAGAACTTGAATGAGGCTACTATTCGTACAATAAAAAAGAATGAAGAAAAAATAAGAGAGCATATGCATCAATACATACAAGATTTCTTAAAAATGTTTACCAACATGAATTCAAAAAATGAAAATTTTTAGTTTTATATTTAACAAATAATAATAATAATAATAATAATATTTAAAACGTAACCCCCCCCCCTTTTTTTTCCCCACACTTTAAACGGAATCCCGTTTTTTGTACTCTCGAACAACACGATTTCAAAGAACACGGAATCAATTAATCGTGTTCTTCGGGGGTTACCTGTAGTACAGCGTCTAGAATAAACAGTGTGGCAATCGCCTATAACCGTGATGTTAAAATGATGCTACAAAAATTAAGCTTACCCAGATGTCGCTGTGATCGAAGCTATTGCTCAAATCGAAGACCTGATTGGCTTTTCCCAGTTTCGTCAGTTTAATCACGTGATCTAAGCATATAATTAACCAATAGGGAGTCTCGGTTTTGTTGTCGTGACCCTAGCTTCGATTACAATGACATCTGGTGACAGGCTTAATTTTTTTAGTACAATTTTATTCGCCGCTTTCCACACTGTTTATTCTAGACGCTGTACTTGTAGTAGCAGGAAGTCTAAACTCGGTATTTTAAATCGTTATTATACAGGGATGCTACACTAAACACTTCATTGAGATCAAGCAAATAATTCGTGTATAGGGGCATCCAAGAAATTGTAAGTACAATTACGTCTATAATCGAAATTTTAACACCTTAAGTTTTAGAATTTAACACCTTAGGTTTACAGTTTAACACCTTTAAACTGCACTAAGCAAAATAAAATGAACATATGCTTTTAATATGCATTAAAGCATATTTAGTATAGGACAGGATATGAAAATCCTTTACCGTTCGTTTTCAGGGTTACATAAACAAAATTTGGATATAATATGATGACACATTAAATTGCTAAAACTGCATTACAAATTGTGTTATGCGTTTTTCGTATTGTGCTAAAATTAAGAATATACATAATTTATAGCCAATGTACAGGGCTATACAAAATTGGGTGAATTTCTTCTTCTCTGCCGAATGCAATTGATTTACTAAATTTGCTTTGCTAAATTTTATCAAGTTCAAGAAAAATGCTGCGGAATGATAATTAGGTTCTATTATTATTCTATAGTAAACAAAGTACTAGATTGGAGTCCAAATATCAAGGATAATTTTCTGCTGTAATAACACGTTTTGAGACCTCCTGAATAAGAAAATCAAATTTTTAATGGTGTTTTTGTAAACAAGCCTGTTATCAACGTAAAAACCAATAATTACAGAAGGTTGAAATTGGGTATTTTAAAAATTAAATTTGTTGCCGCTTGAAAATTTAGACGAAAATTGGTAAGTTTTAAGCATTAGTGTGAGTTAAATTTGTCTGATAATTTGAAATAAACTTTTAAATTTAATAATAGCTTTAAATTTTTATAAATGTATGTACTAGGTTGATAGGGACTGCAACCCCCCTTCACACAGACATATATATCTTTATATAAACTGTTTCTGAAAGTATTTTCAACTGTTTTAAAAGTACGCTTATATACACCACTTGTTATCTTACCTTTTAATCAATAATATGTCATTATAATATTCAAATGTAAGACAACAGAAAGTCGTGTGAGGTGTGAGTGGCACATTAGATTAATTTTGTTACTAGTCAAAAATACTGATAACTGTATTTTAAATGATCACAGATCTATTATTTAACCATTTGTTTTAAATGTATTGACGAGTTCTTTTGAAAGCTATCTATATTGAAAATTTACTCCCTTCGAAGGAGGGGTTAAACTACTATTATAAATAATTTTTATTTTCACAAAAGTTCGTAAAAAAATAACTCTCATTGTGTACATTGATACAAAGTTTTGTCGTATATTGCGATATTAAATAATGAAAAAACAGAATAGCAGCAGTTGTTTTCCAAATGTAATCATTATCAATTTAAGTCAAGGTCCAACTTAATATCATTTTAAATTTCGTTCGTTGGTTCTTGAGGTACAGAGGCGTCTACAAAATTTTGGACACTCACACATAGAGAGAGATATTAACAGATACACAGAGAGGCAGATATTTTCTGAAAATGGTTAAATATCATAGCTGCTAATTTTTACACTTTTTCAATATTACTTGAACTGTGTAAAAATATTTACTTTATTTAATCAATGGAAACTGTTGCATAAACCTATAAAAAGTTTCTATTAAAAGTTTCTAGAAGCCAAAATGCATAAAATTGGACATTTATGAGATAGCGTTTAGGACATCTGAAAACGTGTAAATCCATCGAAAACCATAACTCGAAAATTTTCACGAATCCAACACTTTCTTCTTATGCATATAGAAGAAAGTAAAAAGAAGGAGAAATAATAATGAACACTATGATAAATTATAAAATTCCTCAGAAGTCAAAGCGATGCCAAATGGTGAAATCAGACGTTATAATTCAATTCAATAAAATGTAAATATAAAAAAAAAAATAATAATAATGATGATGATGATGATGATTGTAAATAAATAAATAAAAGAAAAAAAAATCCAAATTATAAAGTGCATTTTTACCTTGCTGTGACCAGTGCTCTGAGTCTGAGAAAAGAATTTTGTGCACATTCGTGTGTGAAATACAAGCAACAGAACTTGCTGGTGGTAGTACCGTTCGGCCGGAAACACTAACAAGCCACTCTGTAATAGAAACTTAGAGTTGCTGCTACACAGTAAGTGGAGGATTTGAGGTGGAGGGGATTTAATGGGGTGCCGAGAGGATTATCCGAATATAACGATCGAATAAAATTCCTAATATATATATATTATTATTAAGACAGGGAGAAATAAATCTGAAATCGATGACGAAGATACGACCTTTTCACTTATTCTGTTATACTCTGTATTTTGTTCATAATATTCTACTACATTTTTTCTCGTCGTAATTTCCAAAAATAAAGATATATATTTATTATTATTAAAATTTTCTGGTTTTACACATAAAGAAAACTGCAAATTTACCATATCAGACCTGATCAAATAAACCTATCGTTCAATTCCAGGCACATCCCTATGCTGACACATAAAAACTAACATTTCTATTGGTAGGTTATACAAACCATGTATTAATATATAAAGTAAGCCAACTCACAAAAGGTGATTTGAAATATTTTAATACGAATGAATCAGCATGTTTTGTAAATGTAAAGATTTGCACTGTATTAATACAGTTAACACACAAGAGGAAAATGTTAAGGGAAATACAATAACATTCACCATAGTTGCCAACATTTATTCCGGAGCATTTTTAGCCCCGCCTTTATTTCGCCCCATTTTATTTATAGAATAATTTTCTCCAATATATAACTACGATAACATAATGAAAAAATTACTTTAAAAAAATAAGTGGTATAGATTAAAGGCGGGGCTAAAAATGCCCCGGAATAAATTAAAATGTTGGCATCTGCATTCATGCATTCAGTAAAATTCCACCTTATATTATGATAATATCAGAGTTGCCAACATTTTAATTTTTTCCGAAGTACTTGTAGCCCCGCCTTTATTTCATACCATTTTTATTTTAAGAGTAAATTTTTCTTATTTTATCATAGTTATACATTAGAGGAAAATGTTCTATACATAAAGGGGTGCAAAATAAAGGCGGGGTTAAAAATGCTCCGGAATAAATTAACACTTTCGCGACCGCTGACGTAGATTCACGTCATTTGAAAATCTCTAACTCCACCAGTGGGCGTTTCTTTTGCAATTTGTATGTTTCTTAAAAATATACCCAATATTCATGTTTGTTCTATCAATATACTATGGACAAAAAAGCTTTGATTAGAAAGAGTAAAACTATAATGTATATCCATTTGCAATATAAATGTGAATACAGAAAATTTTGTTCTGAAATATTGTAACTGGGAAGAATAACGACCACAGGCGGACCTTAATGTGAAAACGACAAAAACACGCGGTCGCGAAAGTGTTAAAATGTTGAGAAACTGCGACTAATCACACCATCTAGAATTTAGACCTCCATATTTTACCAGTCGTTTGTGCAAACCTTTAATTTTCTGTACAAAAAAGTGCAAAAAACTAATGAAATGTCATTTGAAATAAGAAATTTTATTAAAAACCATTTAACGATGGACAATCTTTGCGTAAAATGTTATGCTACTGTGTCTTAATTTTTTTTTTTTTTTTTAATGTTGGAAGTGTGAAACAGGAGAAGTATATAGTGAAAGACTAACATCAAAGCTGAGAAAGAGAAAGATGAACGATTCATTTTGAAATTAAATAGAACAGATAAATAAATAATAAAAATATTTTTATAATATTTTCTTGAGTTACGTGGAAACTTTTTGAAACTACCAAGAAAGAAGTTCAGAAATTCGGTAACAAACTCTAACTATCATGCACGAGTTGTTAGAAGAAAGTACTTCATTAGTAAAGCTAACAAAAATAAGAAAATAGAATTTGTAAAGAATTTCATTAAAAAGTCTCAAAAATTCTGGCGAAAAGTTTTTTTTTTTTTTTTAAAGAAAAAGAAGAAGAAAAATAAGCTTCATATTTGGCAGTCCGACAGACGTAAATTGTTGTGAAAGAAAATTGGCGAAGCTATGTCAAAGAAAAATGAAAAAGTAAATGTTAAAACATAATAGATTGGGGATGTATGACTACAAGCAGTTTAGGGAACGTGCTTAATTAATGGTGCTTTGAATTAATATGCTTCTTTCATTATTTTACAAAATGACTTTTCACAATGTGGAACAAATTTTTAAGACTTTATGGAAATTTTTACTTTATGAAAGGTATCGAGATCGAGATATCAATAGAATGAGAAAAGGAAAGGTTTTTTGTGGAAATATATCATGTAGACCGCAATCTCAACCATAAACACCAGATATTAGTCTAATCGCATACTTGCCAATATTCTAAATGATATTTCGCAAAATTGTTAATATCCTCTTTTTTTTTTTTTTTTTTTTTTTTTTTTTTCATACCGGTCTTTTTTTAGAATTTTCTTCTTATTTAATCGGAATTACATTTGTAAAAAATTACTCTAAAAGTAAAGTGCTGTTACACGTTTTAGAAAAATAACATTTCATTTGCAGAGGAACACTTTGAAGGCGTGGCTCGATTTTTTAATGTCCCCTCAGAAGGGACATATGAGCGATAAGGGTTAACTGGAATGTTGGCAGGTATGCAATCGAACGTATTAGAAAAGAATTGTAATGGAACTTTTCACTTTTATTTTTATGGAGTTACTTTGTCCAATATGTAATTACAAATAAGAAGGAAATTATTTTTCAAAAAATATGGTGTGATAAAAGGGTGGGTTTGCATTAACAATGCTCCGGAAAAAAAACTATAAATGCTGGCCCATCTGTCATAGTTGCTAACTCTTCCAGTTTTCCCGGTAGATGTATTACCACTAGCAAAAATTTTAAGCAACAATCTTCTAGCAGTTATTTAGGATTAAATGTATCGGAAAATACTATTAGAAAATATTGGTGGTCATTCTTTAAAAAAGAACTTAAAGGAAGTAAATGTGTAGAGTATATTACTTGAACAATAATGGAGAAAAATACATCAAGTATACTTAGACATGATAAAATTCAGATGTCAAAACGTCTTCAAGACATTGTTAATTTAAAAGCATTCTCCAATAAGCGTTAAAGTCTAAATTAAAAAAAAAATGTATTAAACATTGCTTTTTTATACATTGAAATTTTTCCTGGAAAAATAAAAGTTTGCTATATGTAATATTATATGTAAATATTTATTATATTAAAAAACATAGTAATATTTTTTAATGATGATTACATTCATTTAAATATAAACTATGATAGAAATATTTAAAATAAATTAGCACAACATAAGTTTGCAATTAAATCATGCGATTATAGGATTTTTTTTTATTTATTATTATTATTATTATTATTATTATTATTCATTACTGTAACTTAATATTTGTCGTTATTTTCGCTTTTAAATACACAGGTTGTTTCTGTGGTCATTGGAAAAATTTTGCAAGTAAAGAACATAGTTAGGAATCATAATCACTGACAAAGTAAAAGCATGGTAAGAAATGACAATTTACACGACCTATTAACACAATGTTATCGGTATACTTTCCTAATTCGGACAGTAAACATTAGGCGTTTATATAAAACATCACATTATTTAACAAAAGGATTTTATGTATTCGCGTTTAATTCATTTACATTTTACCCTACTAAAAGTTAAACACGAATAAGCCAAACCCTTTTGTAAATTAATGCTTTGTTTTAGAGAAATGCCTAAATACAAGATTTACTGTTCAAAATAGGAAAATTACTCCTGATCATTTTTTTTTTCTATGTGATTATGATTTATGTGACTCTTTACCGGCCCTAATGCTCTAAACAATTTAGTCAAGTTAAGGGACTCTTTTATTCAACTACCACCAGTAGTTTTAAAGGGTGATATTTGACACATATAATGGACGAATAACCTTCGAAGTGATTAGGTGACCGTTACAGTTAAAATTTAGTGATGGATATTGAATAGAAAATTTCTAAACTAGGCAACACTGGCCAGAGGAGCATACTCTCCAGCATCCTAATTAATATTCCGTAGTATTGTTAGTCCCGCCCTTTTTCTCCCACCGATAAATTTTTAGCGTAATATAAATGCAATTGCGATTAAATACGAGGAAAAATACTGTAAAAATATACTGGTGTGAAAAAGACGGCGCGGCTAACAATACTACGGAATATTAATTAGTATGTTGGAGGGTATACAGAGGAGTGAAATTAAATAGGACCGGCAAAGAGTTAATTATGTTCTCTGCCCCCCCATTAAAGTTTGCCCCATGATAGTAGAATAGCCCTGTATTAAAAAACAATAATAATAAATAAGTAAATAAAATTAAAAATCGAATAATAGTTTTTCTTTTTACCACTTTTTACAGTAGAATTTTATAAGCCTATCGTTTACGAACCTTTAGATAATTGGAATACGATTCCAATGTGATTCATACTGAGAAAAAAAAAAAACTTCTGATTATTCTAAACATAAAAAAATATGAATTTATTTCATGTTCCATTAAAATTGAATAACTCTTAGATTTCACTTCTGAAACTTTTTATCGCCATTTTTGCAAACTTCAAATTTTGAGTTGTATACTTCGCGAATTTGTAATTTGTACCAGTCGGGGAAGAGAAACAGCTGCTTTATTTCAACTAAACACACGTGTTTTTTGACACTTGGGCTGATACATTAATGGGTTGTTAAAAGACTAAGGCAACAGTTTGCATTATTGCGTGCATAAAGTAAACTAAACTATGTTTTAAAAGTTATATAAAAGGAATCTGGCACATCGCCAATTATACGAAGACTTATAGTGATGACGGCATTCTGAGATAGAGATCCAAAGGTAACCTCTCCCTCTTTTAAAAGTATAAAATGTTACAATAATTTCTTTAAAACAACTAAATATTTTGAAATAATACTATTTTAAACAAAATAACTTTCAATCAAAAGTTTTAAAATGTTCAAAATCCGTTTTTTTTTTTTTTTTTTTTTTTTTTTTTTTAAATCTTGTAGGGTAGGTGCTCCAGTGATTGGCACGCTCCAGTAATTGACATATATCCCGAAATAATTAATTAAAAAAAAAAAAAAAATCATATATTTTACATATAAGAATTTTATCATTTTATGTCAAACACTGGAGCATAGGGTGCTAATAACTGGTAAAATGAATAATTAGCAGTGTCAAACTCTGGAACATAGGGTGTCAATTACTGATAAAATGAAAAACTGGAAGTGTCAATTACTGGAACATTGAGTGGGTGTCAAATAAAAATTCATAAAAATAATTGTTATCAAATGTATATATTTTAACATATATGTGGTTCTGAACGTCTTTCATGCCACTTAAGATTTCTAAAAATATTTTCTGATGACAGGAACATTAAAAACGTCAGAGATTGCTCTAAAAGTGTCAATCACTGGTGCATTTACCCTATATAAAATTTAAATTCTTTATAAAAAAAAAATTACATTAGTAGGTTTAAAATGTATGATGTACACCTTCAAAGCTGCGTTTTGCTGAAATGTGACACTTATACAAATCGGAAAAGTTAGCCACTCTACACTTTATCAATTATATTGCGTCTTTAGCTCAATTATCTGAAACCTGCACAAACATTAATTATGGGAAAAAAAAAAAAAAAAAAAAAACTACATTTAAATTACTAGCTGAAAGGGCTCACCTCCTCTATTTGTATTTTGCCAAAAGTTTTGATTACTTTTCGAAAACTAATAGACAGTGAACTTTGAGAAAAATCTCAACTTCAAACATTACGAACGTCTGAATTCAAACACTATTTTTTTTCCCCCTTTTAGAGAAAACAAGAAATTTTTGGGTAATGAATAAATTTCAGAAGTTTATTTTCGGCGCATTACTTCCTCCTACAAGAAAAAGTCTAAGTAAATGATATTTAAGAAATAAATACACGGCCCCATAACGAGAAAACGAAAAAGCAAACCATTCGTTCAAATGACTTTATTATCGTCACTTATTTCTAGGAGAGGGATACATACAGTCGGAAAAATTTAAACAAAAAACACATTCGAAATTTGCAACAGATAGTAGCGTTGCATTAAAAATATTAACTCTATCAGAAAATTCTACAAAAATTTCTGGTATCAGTTTTTTAGTTCAAAATGTTAGAATTTTCTCGCAGACCTAATATATAAAGTTGCCACTGGCGACTTTTATTATTATTATTTTTGTACCACTATTTCCAAACAATAAAATTTATAATATATTTATACAGGTAAATGTACATTTTACCTGCATAAATATATCATAAATTTTATTTGATGGAAATAGTTGTACGGAAAGAATATAAAAATAATGTCCAGTGGCAACACTATATATATGATGCGATTTACATTTTTAGAGGCTTATCTAAATATAGAAAACTAAAATACTATGAACGAGAACGACACTTGTCGAAAAAATGACAAAGCAGATAAAAGATGGTTTTTTACCATGAAAAATCATATACAATCAATCAGCCCAAGTAATTTTTTAAAGAGTAAAATAATTCACCTAGTATGACTATAACTTTTTATTTTATTTTGTTAGCATGCAAAAAAAAAAAAAAAAAAAAAAAAAATTCTTTTATCCATAAAATTTTTAATGTAATATTAAATAAAGATTATATATATATATATATATATATATATATATATATATACATATGCGGGAAACTTCAGATATAACAGTTTTACTTGGTTTATGAAAGTCTACTTGGAAATTAAGAAATTTTAAGCCAAATTTTGACAAATAGCTTTTGATGTTAGTCTTGCTTAAAATTTTAGAGAAACTTGTTCATTCAAAAGCAGATTAGACGGAAAAAGTCTTCTTTAAGTAACGTCTTTTTAATAATGAAATCAATTTCTTTTTCACTGCTTTCTTTAACCCTTTAACGCGCAGCGTTTGCACCACGTGAACGCTATTACATAGCTGCAAACATTTTAAAATCAAATTTATCACCACTATTTTTCAAAATAAGTCTGTTGTCGACGATTAAAAAAACTGAAAACATTTATAAAAGCTTTCAGGTATGAAATCCCCCTTGAAAAAGGGAGACTTGAGACCTATTCTATTACTAATTTCCAACGGCAAAAATTTATCCTGGAATTTTTTACTAGAATTTCACTTTTATAACTTAGCAGAAAAAAAGTGCTTTATTTCTTCTCTCATAACTTTGTTCGTAATTTCTAGTGTCTTTACAGTAAAATGGGTGTAAATTACTTTGCCCAACAAAGGATTAAGCAAAACTATAAACTGTCAGCGAACTGCTGTTGTACAACCTAAAAGCCTATAAGTGCAAATTCATTAATTATCCATAATCCTCATATTACTATTTTTAGTAGTAATTTTTTTTTTATAGTAATCACCTGTAATTAAATTAGACAAAAGTTGCTATTTGTAAATAGGGGTATAAAAATTAATTTCAGTTCATAAGGTCACTATGTGAAAATCTAATAAAATATCACTACCGTCTTTTTTAAATACAACTGACAATGCATTTGATAACTATGATCAGTTGATAATCGACGACGTCTGATACACATATAGAGTTGCCATTCCCGTAACGTTCTCAACCACTATTCACAAATAAAAAAATTTTATATGATGATTATATGTTCCAATAAAATAGAGAAAAATTTATATACTGGAGTAGAATGTTACAAACTACAACTCTGCATATAAAGAGTCAGGTTCTATCTAACGGAACTTAAGAACTTCTAATGAAATTTAAATCTGAATTGCGCCCGTACTAACAATTTTTTTTTTTTTTTTTTTTTTTTTTTTTTACACCAACATTTAAAATATTTCCATATTCTGAGATGATAAAAATTCAGCTACATAAATTAGCTACATAATTAGCTACATAAAAACCATAATTAGCTACATAAAAAAAAGTGTCAATGAAAAATAATTCGCAAATCAGAATAAATGATAATTTATTCGCGGGGGGGGGGGAGGTATCAAGAACGCCTCGGTACGCACATACTTGAAGATTGATTAATCGCATAATTTCTCGGGCAAAAAGAGATTTCGAGAGGAAATACGGATAACTAAAAAAAATTCCTCTCTTAAAACTAAAGACAGCAGCAGAAACCAGTGACGCTCTTCTGACTTCTGGACCTTGGAAATACGTATCAAAATCATTTGCATACGTTATCTATCTGTTGGGGGAAAATGCGGCTTTTCTAATCTTACCATACGGTCGTTAGGGATTCCCTGGTTTCGGTTTCACAAGGTCAAGGTTACGCAAAACTTTCAGTCACCACTACGTGGCCTAGTTCGATCCGTTATGTCGTCGACCCCGTAGTAAGAGGAATTTCTCTGTAATTTAGCGGTCTAGTGGCACTACACGCCCATTGTCTTATACAGAAGCTCACCCATATTATTATAATTTTTTTTCACCAAATTGACATTTTATAAATAATTTCAATTACAAAATTTACATTCAGCAAAAGCAAACAATTTTTGTTGCCTAAATACTATACTTGCAAACAATGGCTTAAAATAAATATAGTTAATCATTATGCAAACAATCAGAGATGAGAGGGGAAATGGACAAAAAGTCTGAAAACATGCGCAAAACACAGACAATTTGACTTTTGCAATAGAAGAAGAAATTTGTACAAGAAATCACACTTTTTCTAAACAAATATGAAAACCATATAAAAATGAATTGTTAAAGTGTCTGATGATGAATAAACCAGAGTTGCTAACTTTTAATTTATTCCGTAGCAATGTTAGTACCCGCCTTTTTTTTCACACCACTTTCTCTGTACAGTAAATTTCTCCAGTATGTAATTACGGTAAAATAAGAAGTAGTTTACTCTTCTAAAGCAATGGTATGAAAAAAGGCAGGTACTATAAATACTAGGGAATAAATTATAAACTTGGCAGCTCTGCAAAACAAAGAAGAAAATAAAAGTTAAAGAAAAAAAATTAAGAAATTCTGAAATTTCTACAAAAAGTCAGAGAGATCTCATCCCTGGCAAACAATAAACGATAACAGGAGACAGGGTGTATTATTATAAGTCGAAAATTCCTACTTGCCAACCTAACCCGGAAGGTTGTTAGATTCGCCCCTTTCCGCCTATTTTTTCACACCAGTATTTTTTTAGAGTAATTTTCTTCTTATTTAATCGTAAATATATTTAAAGAGAATTACTCTAAAAATTAAATGGTGTACAAAAAGAGGCGGGATCTGACAATCTTCCGGGTTAGGTTGGCAAGTATGAAAATTGTAAATTTTCTATTGACATCCAAAAACTATTAATTACATTACAAAAAATTGCTCTATAAGTCAAAAATTACAATTAACATGGGCATTTTCCTTAGAGGGGTTCGGATGCAAACAAAATTTTTGAGGCCCTTATTTTTCTCGGACAAACTTGTTTATCTCGAGAATTCATTTTAAAGGGGCGCCAGATTACATCCCCAATGTGATTTGTTTCTCCTTCTTTTTGTTTCTTTTTTTCCTTCTTCTTCTTCTTCTTTTTTTTTTTTTTTTTTTTTTTTTTTTTTGTTTCTTTTTTTCCTTTTAGCTTAAACAATAAAGAAAAAACATGTGTTACGCATAGATTAAAAAACACTTTCCAACTGTACTTATTCGTAACGTAGTTTTACTTCAACGAATTTTATTTTCCCAATGCTAACTGAAAACATATTTTGTCTTTTTATTGTTGAAGAAGAAATCTTAAAAAAAAAAAAAAAAAAAAAAAAAAAAATCTATGACCCCTGAAGTAGAAGCATAAAATGTTTGCCAGAGTTGCCACTTTTTATAATTTATTCCGAAGCATTTTTAGTCCCGCCTCCTTTTTGTACCAGAATTTTTATAGAATATTTCTCTATAGTATTAGGTGCACCGGAAAGTTATGTCGTTTTGAATTAATAAAATGAAACCGGAAATTTTTGTTTAACAGTGTTTACATGGTACTTTACAAATAACCATCTTATAAGTTACCTAAGAATATCTTAAATTTTATCCAGGATAAATTTCCGATGTCAGTATTTTAATTCAAAACGACAGAACTTTCCGGTACACCTAATATGTGACAACGATTAAATAATAAGAAAATCTTCCTTCAAAATTACTGGTATGAAAAAAATCCAGGGCTAACAATGCTCTGGAATAAATTTTAAAAGTTGGCAACTCTGTGTTTGCCACTAGTGTTTTGTGCAGTATAAAAATATTTGTATATGCTATAAAGAAATACATATTTTTATTTTTATTTTTGAATTAGTCTTGTACAAACCAGTGCTGTTATTTATATCATTTTCAATAGGAAAAGTACTGTCGTAAGCTTCAATAACACATGAGTTTCAAAAAGTTCTAAAATTATTTAAGGAAAAGAGAGCGGCGACAGACAAAATGAATTCATAAATACTTTTGTATTTTACTGAAAGTGGTAAAAAATAAACTAACTATCCCGATAATTCATAAATTAAGGTTTTAAACAATATATGATACTAAAAGAAGAAGTTTGTAATTAAAATTTTCGTATTTATTTGTTTATTTGATTTTAAATTAGATTCCCTCATGTCGTCCTAAACACACAAAGAAAAAAGAAAACTAATATTTCGTATTATAATTATTGTTATTATTATAATTTTAGTCACCAAAACCTTCTTTTCACGGCGAATATTTAACGTTTCAAATTGGAAAGGAGACAGAGAACTGATTTTAAAAGATATATAATGTGTTGCTTCGAGTTTTTAGAAACGAATCACCAAACATGTTTATTCAAATAAATTAACTATTTGCATTCACATATATATAGGTTCTTAATCTAAATCGTTTTAATCTTAATCTTAATCTAAACAATTTTGTGGCAGTCTTTCCTCTATGTTAAAATCAGTTCTATATTTTTGTGTGTTGGTATTGTTTAGTATCTATTAATTGCTAAATTTCAAGATTAAATTTTATTACGATATCTATCATTTATATATTTTATACAAGAAAAAGAAAGAACAAGTATAAGTATGCCAATAAGCTTTTTAAACGAATTTAGCACTAAAGACATCACTTATCGCTGTTTTGGAGAGAGACGAAACTGTTGTATAAATAATAAACAAACAAAGTTTACAATTTATGATGATTATACAAAGTTTCTTACTTATACTATTCAACACAGTCCTCTGGTGCATTTTTTACTATAGAGTGTTGTATGATATGTTCAAAAAAACTTCCTCTCCAAATATATTAACAGCTGGTATCTTCAAAGACTCTGTTGCATAGTCTGATGAAAAATATTTATATGGTGCTTAAGGTTATGAGGTACGACAGAACCTGTTCTTTTTTGTAAACAAACAGTCACCTTATCTCATTCGAATCTTTTCCATTATTACATGGACAGGGATGGAACACGGGCGCAGAATTCATACCACTACCAATGTAAGAAAATTTTCTACCTCTTATATCAACGATATTATAGGTAGAGAAATTTCTTAAACAGATTCCGGTATGAATTCTACGCCCGTGTTCCATCCCTGCATGGATTTGAATAAGTTATCAGTCAAAGCGATTGTAGTGTCAAACACCTGTATAATGTTTGATATTGTAACCCATCTGCTAAAATAACATTATAAATACATGCTACATTGTATTGGAACCGATAATATTGATGATTTTATGTTCAAACTCTGGATAAGGTACGAATTAAATAAATATATATTAAAAATCAGTTTTGAACATTTATTTAAATAATATTTTTTTAGATTAATATTTTTTCTTCAAAACGTACTGTTTAACGAAATTCAAGATAAATTACTAGTTGCTTGAACTTCATTGTCAAAAGCTGAAAAAAACTGTCCTCCCCCCCCCCCTTTCATAAAAAGTTATTGCTTCTAAAACTTCGTAATCAAGAGAATCAGTTTACTTATCATAATTCGAGAAAACAGCTGCCTTAAAATTTTAAAGTATTTTATGGTTAAAATATGGAGACAAACAGTACTACAATATGTAATTAGAATTAAATAAAAAAAAATCACTCTTAAAAAATAAATAAAGAAAGAAGGTGTGAAGAAAAGGCGGGTACTAACAATGTTCCGAAATAAATTCGAAATGTTCGCATATCTGTAATATGTACAAAATTCACTAAACTGTTAATCTTGCTTTTTGTCTTTTAAAATCCGCAGATTTCAGAATGTTTGATAGTCATCTGCTGTAACAATTCAAGGAATGCGATTCCTGAAAACCAGGAGTGACAAATCACTAATAAGCTTGTTAATACAACATTAAAATATGTATAAACCCTTTCAAAAAGTAGCCGAACTAAAGCGCATTCATCCCATTTTTTTTTTACATCTGGTTTGTGTGATACATTGTATCATACAAACCAGTTGTATCATTGATGCAACTTCCCGTCTGCGAGTATTCAGATGATCGATCATGATGTGGCTCATGTGCAATGCAGACGCAAAAATTTCACACCTGGTGAAAACTTTTTCTCCCTTTTTTATTTTTGTTTATTTATTTTCTTAATGGCTGGTACATTGACAGCGATAAATGACGACTACAAGAAATGCCTATAAAATACAAACATTAAAACATACTGAAATTTTAAACCATTGTTTTTTTTTTTTTTTTCCCTTATGTCCGGCAGGCATAGTTGCCAAATTTTACGCTTTTTCAGGGATGAAAGTTTCCGCCTTTTTAAACGAAAATGAAATCTTGAATTCACACCAGAATAAACTTCTCATTTAAATACATTCATATTAACACATAAATAATGTATTACAACAAGTGTACTTGAATGCGAAGTTTATTCCGGTGTGAATTCAAGATTTCGTTTTCGTTAAAAAAGGAGTAAACTTTCATCCTTGTTTTGGGGTATCGGAAAGTTTTAATAGATTTTTTTTTTTTTTTTCTTTGTCTAATCACTGACAAGTGTTACGGAAATATTAAAAAAAAAAAAAAAAAAAATCTATTGAAATTTTCTGGAAGCCAAAAAGCGTAAAAGTTGCAATTATGCCGATAAATCAGACAAATCAGTTTAACCATACCTGCCAACATTCTAATTAATATTCCGTAGCACTGTTAGTAAATGCCTCTTTTTTCCCACCATTTTAGCTTTAGCGTAATTTTTTAATCTTGCCTGCAGATTATTCGCAGGAAAATAGGGTACTTCCCGATTAAATGTAAAAAATGACATATATATATGTATATATATATATATATATATATATATATATATATATATATATATTTCTTTTCGATTTTTAACTATAATGATTTCACCTTACTGTAAAATATAATAATAATAATAAGCGTGAGAGTTTTGAAGAAACAGAATGTTTATGATAATGCTTAAAACAAATTACAATGCTTATGAAATCGATGATAGCATGATGCAATCACGAAACAAAAACTGGAGACAGGATGCATTCCCTAACAACACACATGTCCATATTACATCCTGAAGATGTCCCATGGATGTCTTTTCATCCATAGGATATTCTGAGGATGTCATGTGGAGAAGATGTGTTGTTAGGGTTATTATAAGCCAGAAATTTTAAATATTTTATTGACATCCAAAAGCTGTTATTTATACATAAAAAAAAACTGCTCTATTAGTCAAAACTATAACTAGGGTGAATCTTTGTGAATGACGAAAAAGAGGACCCTAATAGCACAGCCAGTCGATGTGAAGTCACTGTGACGTCAGAAACGGTCACGGCGCTATTAGGTGAATGAACGACGAATAAGAAAAAACTAAACTAAACTAAATAAATAAAATAAAAAACAAGAGAAACGGGCACTTAAAATTCCAAAACGAAAATTTGGAAGAAATGTACTGTAAATCGTAATTTATTGCATGTGATCAGCAAGTCAGATCAATTTTACTCCAGAAATTTTTATTAAGAGGAAAAGCTATATTTCTAGGATGAGACACTTGTACGAATATAACTTCGTCTCTTAATAAAAATTTCTTGTGTAAAATTGATTTATCTCAACTGTGAATTATACGCAGAAAGTTATAGTAGTAGCAAACTAGCAATTTACTTCAACAATTTTTACCCTCGAAATATAAAAAAGAAAAGACTACTTTACATCTAGTGAAAAAATGTTTTTACATTTTCTGCTCATAGCTGATACATCGGTTGCTATAAATGACATACAACTACAATAAAATGCTTAACAAACATTATGCCTAGTGCCGAAACACCACCCACATTACATTTATGAAATGCTTAAATGTCAAAATTTTGATTCAGTTTCTGACCAGAGCCTGATTAAGGGGGAAGCACACATTATCTCCGCTCTCACCGGAATATTTTTACAATTATGTTTTACTTCATGTCATAGAAATTCCACGCTTTGACGAGGAAATATTTTTTATAAAAAATGAACGGCGTAAAACAATCCAATTTACTCACCGTTATTAGACACCATAATTCTTTTAAAATAATTTTTAATGAGAATTTTCTGTTTATTATAGGAGGAAAGTATTTGTTAAAAAATAACGGTGTAAGTATAAACAATGTGTGCTTCCCCCTTAATCAGGCTCTGTTTCTGACGAAATGTATAAATAATAACAGTGAAGTTTTTTTTCGACTTATAACAATAACGACATTCACGAACTTTGCTTCGTTTTAATTTAAAAGGAAAAAAAAAAAAAAAAAAAAAAGGAAAGGAAAGGAAGGAAGGAAGGGGGGGGGGACTTTATTTTGTGAATTTGAGCCACTTTAAGAACAAGAGTGCGATATACTTATCAAGAAACGGCGGGAAAGTCAACGAGGAAGGTGAATGACGAAAGAGAAAAAAAAACGACGTGGGCGCGCAAACCCAAGAAGTCAAGAACGAAAATATGAAAGAAAGAAGTAGTTGCTTCATGAATAACATACGCGAGCAAACTTAGTTCGATACTTTTTCTCTCTCTCGACAAAATTTTATTAAAATTAAAAATGAGTCTCTTTTTATTTTTTTCTCTTTTTTATATCAAATTATTTTTATTGTATTAGTTATGTATATGTGTTCTATTTAAAAAAAACTTAAATATATATATTATATATATATGCGTATATGTATAGTAGAAAGGACATATGAGAAATAAAAGCTTTTATTTCTAGATAGTCTTAAAAAAAAAAAAAAAAAAAAAAAAAAAAAAAAAAAAGCACGTTGCAACGTTTTACTATTTACGGTTGAAATGAGATTATAAATATTTCTTATTATTACTACACTTAATATCAAAGAGTACTTTAACTTAAATAAACTTATAATTACATTTTTAATTTTATTTCTAATGAGAAGTGGAAATTCGAAGCCAATTTAACTGTTGAAAGTGACAGTATACTTAATATCTGTCACTTTCAACAGATAAATTGGATTCGAATTTCCACTTCTCAATCGAAATAAAATTCAAAATGTAATTATATGTTTAATTAAGTTAAAGTACTCTTTGATATTAAGTATAGTAATAATAAGAAATATTTATAATCTCATTTCAACCGTAAATAGCAAAATGTTGTACAGCGTGTTTAAAAAAAAAAAAAAAAAAAAAAGAAAGAAAGAAAGAAAGAAAGAAACTATTTAGAAATAAAAGCTTCTATTTCTTATATGTTCTTTGCAGATAAAGCCTCTAAATTGCAAGGACAGACGTAGAATGTGATTTATACCTGCAGGCAGGGGTGAAAGTTTTCCGTCTTTTGACGGAACTCTTCCACCGGTATTTTTTAATAATAATCTCTATTGTATTTAATTGAAAGACAGTAGTGTAAAAATACACTGATTTTTTTTTTTTTTTTTTTTTTTTTTTTTTAAATAAAAAACGATAACCACTTGCACCCATGCCTGCAGGTAAAAAAAGTAACCATAAGGGATTTATTTATTCATTTATTTATTTATTAATTATTATATATATGGTTATAGCACTGCATTGCAGAAAGGTTTATAGTATACGCATTAATTGCCCCCCTTAGTAAACAGATCTCAATCCGCATGATTTTTTCCTCCTATAGTATTATACCAAGGATATAGTGTATATGAATAAACCAACCGCGCTCGTGACCCTTTTGCGACCATTGAAACATTAGCACAGTTCATATATATGCTGGATTCTGGGGCTGTTGATTAAAATATGTGCCTAATTCACTTGGTAACTAATTAGGGATTGCAAAGAGAATACGTGATACTGTAAACTCTACATTGCTTTTTGAACCATCGCATTAGTTGCCCACTTTTATGAATTTTGAATACCACTATTTAAATATGGATTTCTTTGTCTTATTTCATTGAAAAATTTTAGTCTTTAAATAAAGCTAAATTTTTTTCTAGAAAAATAGTGGTAATAAAAATTCGTAAAATTTGGCAACTATGCATTATTTATAATAACTTGGGAACAATTAACTTTTCTTTTATTGGACAGACTTTTTATTATTTATTTTCACATCTTGTGTATATTGAAAATGTATAAATAAACTACGCGGAGCTTTTAGTCCCTCAATTGAATACCACTTTTTCTCAATAGCAATTTTCGTAATATTCAATCAAAGAACAGCTCTGCAAACGATTACTGGAGTTTAATATATGGTATTCAATGAAAAGACCGCTAAAAGCTCTCACTATCCTAAAAAAAAAAATATATATATATATATGAAAAAAGTGCAGTATTAATATGGAAAAACAAAATGTTCAAAAATGAGTGAAAATCTAAACACATCTTTAACATTCAGCTCCATGTTATTGAAAAGGAAAGTTAAACTGGATGAGCAACTAGTCTAGTAGGTAAAGCGCTAGAAGCACTTTTAGGAAGTTCACTAACGAAGAAGCATGCATTTTAAGATGTCATGCGGAGGACGCAAACAAGCAGTGGTCACAAGTGCTGAGGCGGTTGGGCACAAAACCTGTTTTACGCCCGATGAAACGAGGCGGAACTGAGATTATATGACGCTGAACAGAGGAGGAAGAAATAGAGAAAGAATAGAAGGAAACCACTGTACGGAGAATGGTTTCGGATTATTTATTCTCAAGAGAACAAAACTACGCTATCTATAGTCAAGAAAGTTTAGGCCCGAAGAACAAAATCAATTAAAATATTTTATTGCCTTAGCAGAATTTCGACTACACCAACGTACATTAACCTCACGAATGACAAAACATATTTATTATTTATATTATATTTAATAAACATTTTGTGTTTCACCTGAGATGACCGATGAACTACAATATAAACTATATTGAACAGCTATGTAAACTATATAAATTGTTTAGAACAGTCCTCAACAGGTGGTTCGCCGAAAAACATAGCTACTCTTTGCATATTTTTACGTTTTATTAAAAATTGCATTGGCTGTTTATGTTAATTTTATCTTCAGAATTTTTTTAATCCTTCGTACTAACGGGGCTCTCACAACTATCATTAATGAAACCATTCTTAAAAGATCGAAAAAAGAAAAAAAAATGTTTTGTTTCACAGCATTACAAATAATGAATTCAAATTTCAGAATGGAGATAAATGAAATTATGAATCATTCCAAAAAAAAAAAAAAAAAAAAAAAAAATCGTTTCATTTCTCTCAATACTGCGCCAAATATGGAACATTCCTGAATAGGGAGCCAAAAATCGATGAACTGATTATAAGCAAGCAGGAATAATCATCACACTAAAAATCACACTCGTTAATTCAGAACAGAGGTAAATAAAATTATGAATCATTCCAAAATAAACAAATCGTTTCATTTCTCTCAATACTGCGCCAAATATGGAACATTCCTGAATATGGAGCCAAAAATCAATGAACTGATTATAAGCAAGCAGGAATAATCATCACACTAAAAATCACACTCGTTAATTTAGAACAGAGGTAAATAAAATTATGAATCATTCCAAAATAAACAAATCGTTTCATTTCTCTCAATACTGCGCCAAATATGGAACATTCCTGAACATGAAACCAAAAATCAATGAACTGATTATAAACAAGCAGGAATAATCATCACACTAGAAATATGTAATATTTAAATAACCTTAAAATATTTTGTAATAATTAAGCTAACTTTAACTAGTTTATTGCGATTAAATAATCTCTGAGTATTTTTCTTATGATTAAATAAGCATTAGGAATAATTTATATTAACACTTTCGCGACTGTTGACGTAGATTCACGTCATTTGAAAATCTGTAACTACGCCAGTGGGCGTTTCCTTCGTAATTTGTATATTATTTATTTCTTAAGAATATACCCAATATTCAAATTTGTACAATCAATATACTATGAATACAGATACTTCGATTACAAAGAGCATAATTATAATGTACATCCATTTGTATTATAAATGTGAGTACAAAAAATTTAGTTCTGAAATATCGTAAATTGACATAATAACACCCACAGGCGGACCTCACTGCCAAAAAGTCAAAAACATGCGGTCGCGAAAGTGTTAAAAGGGTTTATTTCATTTTTTATATAATAGGTAAGAATCTTTGACCATTTTTTGTACAAATATATTTCTGTTTCTTTATAAATCATATCAGTAACCCGCGGGATTTTAAGTTATGAATTTAGTAGTCCGTATTGTAGAAAAAGTTGGCGACCTCTGATGAAGAATATTGTTAGATATAAAATAAAGCTAGGAGAGTTTGCGCACAATTCAACAAAACAACATAAAAAAAAATCCAAATATTTACTTTTTCTAAACTATTGGTGCACATTTTTGAACTGATCCTTCTTTTATACATTTCCATTGTTATTTTGTTGTTATTCAGTGGTATGTTATATGGGTAAGATAATCTTAAAATAAAGTAAATAATCTCATATGGCCCTCACACAATTTTCTCATTTTCAGCATTTAAATATTATAAAAACAGATTACAGATTAAAGAATGAGATAAGAAGTACTCTGTTTATGAACATATTTTTAAAACAGTTCAAAATAGCTATTTATGGGCAAAATAGAAATTTTTCCTACAGATATACTGTATTTGATTTCTCTTGGATGTCCCTGTACTTGAACTAACTGTACTATTTTAACAAAAAGTTCCAAGCTGCATCTCCATATGATATAGAATCAGAATACTAATATTTGATCCCCTTTTAGTATTTCTTTTTGAGTTATAATGAAAATAGACACACACAGAGACTAAAAACCTGATTTCTGGATTCGAAGGACCTCAAAACGTGTAAACATATTAAAATCTCATTTTCGAATATTCGATCAAAAAATAATACTTTTTTTACTACATGAAAAAGAGACAGAAAAGAAAAAATGTGCAGAAGCATATCCTAAGGAAAGAACACCAGTAACTTAAATTAACAGAACATGACCCAATAGCATATTCACCTTCTACCCCTGAGAATGTTAAATGAAAGTGACATAAATATTTTGTGTCACTCAGACAGAATTTAATAAAATCGTAGATTCTCTCCTGAAAACATCTTTTGAAGACGTCTTATAATAAAAGCACAATACGATCCTTTATGAATGCAATAATTTTCTAGGTATTTAAATACCATGTATGAAATTAATGACACTATGTATGAAAAGTATAAGTGACAAATAGCTTTTATCTGAAAAAAAAGGGTCACAAACATAAAAAAAAAAAAAAAAAAAAAAAAAAGCTTAAAAAATCAATAACTTAGCACTGAGATAATGCTATTCATATTTTAGTATTATTACATTCCGGTATTCAATGTCTGATATGTAAATTTTTAACGGCTAGCTCGGAAATACCACTGAAAAGCTTCGGTCAACGAGTTTCGGATTTCGATTAGTTTTTGACTGTCGTTCTGCCTATTTACTTCCATTGTATAACTGCAGTTTAAGGTCTTTTTAACTGTTATTTTGCACGCATTTCCTCGTGTGTATAGTATTACTCAACGGATTTATTAGAAAAAGTCATGCGCACAGTAAGTTTCCGAACATATCGTTCGTAAATCAAATTTTTATTTCGATGAAGTATCGTCGTATTAATAGCGAAAATACAAAATTAAATAAGAATGGAAAATTTTAGTTAGCGTATGGTATGGCTTGCCTATTCATTTACAACCACAGTAGAAAAAGTGACATGTATTTCAGTTTTAATATCAGCACTGTACCTATTGGGAAATTGCACATTTTGAGGTAATAGTGGGAGCTAGTTAGGCCCAAAACACAATTCAGCCTAAGGTCTTAACTAACGAAATCTATGAAACAGTAATTAAAAAGAAAACTTCTTTTAAACTTTTAAATGGTAAAGAATATTTATCCAATAGAAATTATATATATACAGTCGGCTGCAAAATTATTCGAGCACTAGCAATAATCCTTGCCAAAAAAAAAAGTACACTTAATACAGCTTTGTTAAATAAATCTTTGTCGAGTCATGTTCTTAATCAGTCTAAGAACATGATTCGACAAGGATTTACTTAGCAAAACAGTCTTAAGTGTACTTTTTAAATATAGGAATTATTGGCTAGTGCTCGAATAATTTTGCAGCCGACTGTATATATATAGTAAAAAAAAAAAAAAAAAAAAAAAAAAAAAAAAGGTGGAATTAAAAAAAAAAAAAAAGAGATTAAATTGCCACAATAATCACAAGAGCTTTAATAGTTTATTAAATCACTATAATAAAAAATATCAATTACCTAATATTATAAAAAAGGACATGAATAATTTGACCAGTATAATTTCAATATAGACATGGAAACAAGAATATTTGCTTTACTATAATTCAATTGAAAATGCGAACTCTATTGGATATTAACAAGAAGGAGCTTATACTCGTAAAGAATATAATCAAAAATGCTCTGAACAAACAAACAATAACAAAATGGACCATAAGAACGATTGAAAAGCATAATTACAGGAAAAAGGAGAAAAAAAAAAAAAAAAACAGCTCAAACATGTATAATTACATATAAAGGCAATAACTCAGTGTCAAGTCTTGGGCCTGCTTTCTTTGCTGATAGGAAATGATGATATGCTTAGAAAAATAGGCTATGGAAAATAAGTTATTCATCAACTAAAATCAATGTATTGAGTTTATTATTTATATGCATATATTAATATAAATATTGAAAATAAAATCGATTTTATAATTTCTTAATATACTTTTATAATCGAATAAATTTAAGCCATGCAACTACGTTATAAGGGCATTTTAACAATTTTATACAGAACCTTGTAAACGTTTTGAAACGACCTTATTTTTAGGTGCAAAAGTTAGCATTCTAAAATTTAATCGCTAATCTTTCAGAACATAAATTTACCACAAAAAAGTTTGAAAAAAAAAAGGGCTTGTATTTTCAAATTATGCAAATTAGCAATATCTGTATAATTGCTCAATTATATATTAAATAAGCATGATCTGATTTCCAACAGCTTATATACGAGTATTTTTCTTAAAATGCACTCCTAACGAAAATTGGTCCATTAACAAGGATTATGTAACAGGCTAGTGTATAAGTGATCACCATATCCAGACAGAGTTTTGATGCTTATACATAAGCAGCCTAAAGTGTCAGAAGCCCCGAATCGTCTGATTTTTCTTCCTTTTTTATTATGTCTACAACTGTGCGATTTTTTCTACCCATTTGGGGGCAACGCCGATCATGGGAATCATGATGTGTGATTTTTTAATGCTCAGAAACCTTTGGGCAATTACTACTGAAGCTTTTTTTTTTTTTTTTAATGGGTTTTAAAAAATTTTGGGAACTTTAAACTCAAATATATACCAGGCATATGAATGAAAAATAGAGAAATAAAAGTATGCTTTTAAGAAAATGTAATAGATGGAAAATATTTTTATCTAAAATATGTGTTATCTAAGTTATGTGTAATTTTAAATAATATGAATGGTAAATTATACCATGAATTGGTATAATTTCCAACACTTCATATACACACTTTTGAATACTTTCATTTCGATTCCACTATTCCATAAAATAATAATTTTTAAATACTGCGAAAATTGAATATAAACTTAGTTGAACAAAACATGTAGTACAATTATATGTTCAAGCATAAATTTTGGGTACAAATTAGAGGTTATAATAAAAATACGCCTAATTTCAAGTCATTTGAAAAGCGAATAGAAATTCAAAAGATGTTTTTTTTAACGCTTTATGTACCAGAAGTTCCTTAAAGTACTATTCAATTAAAAAAGAAAACTATTAAAGTAATGTCAAAGGTTCTTATAAAAAGTGAACTTATATACTTTTAATCTCACTACGTGGCATAAACATAGCTGCCGACATCAATTTTAAATCAGATTTATTCACCAGTTATTATTATAATTATTATTATTATTATTATTTATTTATTTATTTATTTTTTTTTTTTTTTAATCTGTCACATATATTTTTGACGAATAAATAAAATTAATTAAACTGAAAACATTTATGATAGAGACTTGGCACCTATGGAATAGATGTTCAATGGAACCATTTGTGTAAAAAACGAATATTTGTGATTTTTTTTTTTTTTTTTTTTTATGAACATCTGAACAACCAGCTGTAAATGTAAAGCTTTCTCTGTTAAGGGGACAAAGAACGATGAACATTGTTAAAATTATAAAATGTATGAAGCGATATAATACTTTTAAAATAATATCATTCTACAATTCCTCACACATTATTTAAAAGCTTGCATGAAGCTATTGAATACTTTTAAAATAATATCGTTCTACGGTTTTCCAAACATTATTTAAAAGCTTTTATAAAATTTTAAACTTAAAATTATTTTTGTTGGCCTCCAAATTCCGGGAATAACCAGTTACTTAAGCGAATTTATTACTCCTTGCGAATTTGTTTTCATCCAATCCTTCTAAAATCTTGTATGAATGTTAACCCTAACATTACACATTCTCCAAAAGGGATCCTCAGGATGTCCTATGGATAAAAGGGACGTCTATGGACATCTTCAGGATGCATTGTGGACAAGTGTAACGTTAGGGAACTAGTGTATTTATCACAAAACTGGATATTCATTTTGAAATCAAGAAATTATTACCTTTATTAAGAACTCTCAAAGTCTGTCGCAAAACAAAAAGTCATAAAAAAAAAATAAAAAAAAATCAAATTTTACATTTTATTGTTTGTAACGGATCCTGTAGTTAAGATTTAAAAAAAAAAAAAAAAAAAGAAAAAAAAATTAAATACCCAGAAGTGTTCTATACAAAATGAGTGAGAATGAGTTTCATACAAAAAACGCACAGTGAAATAATAATAATAATAATAAAAATTAAAAATTAAAAAAAAAAGTGGAGATTTAAAGTAATTTAGAATTCGCATGAAGCATTTTGAAAATAGATATTATTTTATACCATTTTTCCCATAAAAGAGACTTTTCCATCTCTAAGAGTACTTTTTATCTTTTAAAATATGCTCTATGGATAAAAAATGGTAGATTTCATCTTAGGATATGATTTAAGAAGCGATTGAATGTAAAGCAAAAATAATTAATTTCAAAGTCCTTTGTCCCCTTTCAATTCCAAATCACATCTAAGCTTGGATGAAATGCTCACCGTGGTGGGGGAGGTCTTTCTAAGGGTCTTTGGCCCATACGCACGTGAGTTTCGGAAAAAAATACAGAAACTCCAAACGGCTATGCCAACGAGTGAATCCAGCACCTTCCGTCAACCACCTTAGAAAGCAGAATCTCTGGTGGGGCGAATCACAAACTGAATTTATGAATTATTTTTACAGAAGTAGGCGTCAAGACCACTGTACGTTCATAAAATCTAAATTAATAAAGCACCTCATAAATAATTCTAATGTTTGTTTCTAGGTTTTTTTTTTTTTTATTCATTAAAATATATTTATTTCTAGTATTTATTTAATTGCGTTCATTATAATGCCCAATGAATATATGTATATTTGAGATAACTTCGTTTGCTTTTTTATTCTCTTAAAAATTTCTGTGTGAGTATAAGCGCGATTTTTTTTTTTTTTTTTTCCCTTCTCTAAATATTATTATAAATGATATTTTGTTTTGAAAAGTACAATGTAGTATTATGCATGCAACTCAAATAAAGATGCTACCTGAATATCAAATTCCTATCAGGAATGAAACAATAATCCCGATCCAAGATTTTTATCCCGTTATAAAATACATTTGTGGCAACCCTAGAAACCAGTTTCCAAACATTTTCAACTCCACAATCGAAGCAAAACGATATTTGAGTATGTCGATAATCAAGCTTTTTCGAAGACTATTGTTTCACGTTTGACATGAAGAATGTTCATAGAATTGGTGTGCTCGTATTGTCCTGGAGTCTAAAAATACTGCAATATTAAAAAGGCTCCAAAAAAGATTCCCTACAGGATTGAGTTGAAAAATGGTAAAAAACGAGAAATCCCAGCATGATGGTACCAATATGAAAATTTTCTCAGGCCATATTGAAATATAACGCATTTATAAATTTTAATCAATTATAGATAAAGGTTTACTGAACATAAAAAATATATCATTGAAAAATATTTTTTTTTATTAATTTCAATTAAGTGATATTTCGTTTTTAAATTATATATTGTATATTAAAAAAAAAAAAAAAAAAAAAAAAAAAAGAGTAAGTTGGAACCATTTTTAATGAAAATTTATTGTAAAGATATAATTTGTTATTATTCCTACCGTAGCATTTTAAATATTGCTAACTGATTTACCTGTCAACGGTTGATGAAACTAGCCATAGGTGCTCAAATTTTAAAAACGAAAAAAGAACCTCCAAACGTCCAAAAACATTCACAGCATTGGGATTTTTTGGTCTTTCATACAGATAACCCACCCTCTCTTATAGATCCTAATAATAATAATACTAAGGATAAATCGTCTGATATTTAAACTTAAAAACTTCTTTACACATCATAAAATTAAAGAAAGCACTACCGATTTCGAAAGGGCGTGAACTTTCTTCTTCGGGTGCAAAAACACGTGCTACTACCTTGAAGGCAAAAGGAAAAAGGCAAATCCTCTGAGTTCTGACATTCACAATCCAGCAAAATGTCTTCTATAATACTGTGAAAGTTCTTAGATTATGCATGTGCTCTCTAAGAAAGGGGGGGGGGGCTAAAAAGCACGATAAAAGAAAAAGAAAAATCTTCTGAATATTCTAACTGGTGTCTCTGAATGTTGCCATATAATTAATACAATATCATTTCTAGAGATGTTAAATCCTTAAAAAAATAAAATAATAATAATAATAATAAAAAAAAAAAAAACGGAAGATTGTGCATAATATAATTATTTTAGGAGAGAGAAAGAAAGATTTATGATTGTATAGAGGAGAATATATATATATATACAATGGGAGATCAAATTATTAGATTTTTTTTTTTTTTTTTTTTTTAATCTTTTCTATTGTCTAAAAAAATACTTGACGAGATGGCCTGCGATTTCATATATGAAAAGAACATTTAAAAACTCATATTTTCCATTATCGATTTAGTCAAGAGTGCAACTAGGGGACCAACTACAAATTGAAGAAAAGCGAAAATACTTTATATATATATAATTTTTTTTTTTTTTCAATCATTACTAATTTTTTTTACAAGGTTTTTGCTTATAACTAGAACAGATTTCCATAAAATTTTACAAAACTTGCTGAAAAATTGACAAAACATTAGAGAAACATTATTCTGAAATATAAAATTCACACGTGTAATATCCATTGAGATATGAGAACCATTTTTAATAAATATTATTTTATCACGCATGCATGAAACATAGAAAAAATTTTATTGGATAGGTTGAAAGCTAGACATATTGAGCAACTTTTGTCAAAAGTTCATTTGAATAGAGTAAAATTTAAGCAAATTGTTGGCAATAGAATGGCCTAGATTTCAGCTATTTTCCAGAGTTGAAATTTCATAAAGGGTTTTACACATGTCACGTATTTAATTTAAAGATCCAATTATTTCAATCACGCTGCAAAAGTTCTTTTTTGTGAAAAACCCCTTATGAACTCACAAATCTCAGTATATATAAACAAAAATGTGTTAAAGTTACAAGTCTATACGAGGTTTTTTTAAAAAAAAAAAAAAAATTCAATATGGTTGAAATAATTGGATCTTCAAATTAAATACGCAGCATGCGAAAAACCCCTTATGAAATTTCAACTCTGGAAAATATCTGAAATCTAGCTCATTCTTTTGCCGACAATTTGCTTTATTTTTACTCTTCAAATAAGCTTTTGACAAAAGTTGCTTAATATATCTAGCTTTCAATCTATGCAATAAAAAATTTTCAATCTTTCGCGTATGCGCAGTAAAATAATATTTACTAAAAATGCTCATATCTCAACGAATATTACATGTGTAAATTTTATATTTCAGAATAATGTTTTGTCAATTTTTCTGCAAGTTTTGCAAAATTTTATGGAAATCTGTTCTAGCAAAACACTTGTCAAAAAATTAGTAATTTTTGAAAAAAAAAAAAAATGTATATATATATATATATATATCCGCCTAAATAATTGCGCAATTCCCGCACCAAAACATACAAATACTGTACATAGTATGTGCAATAATGTATTAAAGTTACAAGACATTTGTACCTTCTTATGACACAGGGTGATACAAAGAATTTTCGCTTTTCTTTAATTATGATTGGTCCCCTAATTGCACTCTGAACTAAATCGATAGCGGAAACAATGAGTTTTTAAATGTTCTTTGCATGTGTGAAGTTCCAGGCCATATCGTCTAGTATTTTTTTAGAAAATCGAAAAAATGTCAAAATAAACAAAATTTCTAATAATTTCATAACGTACTGTATGTGTATATCTAAAGAACGATGGAAATAACAAGTGATAGGGAAATATCACGGTGCCCCACTGCAGCACCAACCATTCCGTCCCCACAGAGACAAGCAGGCTCTTAGTTTCTGAACCACTGTACACAGTGCAACCCAGAATACTGGAATATATATTGTGTAAACCACCAAAATATTCTTTATAATTTGTAAATTTGAAAAAGGTAATGTTCCTCAGTATTAACTAAGCCGCATATATCCGCTAACTAACTAAGCCGCTAACATATCATCCGCCTAGACAAACATGTAAAGCTTACGTACACCCGACTTCAGAAGACAAAAACACATACAGCCCGTTTAATTAGGTTATAGTCAAACAGACTTATTACGCAAGGGGAGTACCATATAGCGTGACAGTCCAATACACCGGGAATCGATGAGCGGAACGGAAAATCCCGGTGCCCACAGCAGCGCCAAAAATTCCGTGCTTACAGTGGCAAGAAGACTGATAGTTGTGTAAACCAATACCTGTAATGTTATTGTTAACCGGAAAAATGGGCCTCTACATTGTTAAAACAACTATATGTATAACATGTTGCTTATTGCCTGTCATCTGCCGAGAACATCCCATAAAGCTTCAATACACTCACGGTTTTAGAAGACAAATACACAGACAGCGCATTTATTCGGGTTATAGTCAACCAAAGACTTATTGTGCAAGGGCAGCCTCATATAATGTGACAGTCCAATACCTCAGGGTAACGATGAAAGTACCGAGCGGAATGGGAATATCCCGGTGCTCCACTGCAGCGTCAACCATTTAATCTCCACAGTGGCAAGAAGTCAGTTGTGCGAATCACTGTCCGCAGTACTAACCAGAGTACAAGAATCTATGCAATGAAAACATCTACAATATGCTTTAGTTTGTAAAATTGGAAAGTGTAATGCACATTAGAGGTTGCTAAGCTTATGTTCTGTCAACTGCCGAGACAAACACATAAACCTTCAATATACCCAACGCTTTAGAAGACAAGTACAGAGGCAGACCGTTCAGTCGGGTTATAGCCAATCAAAGACTTATCGTGCTAGGGAAACCCCATATAGTGTAAAAGTCTAGTACACAACATAAACGATGGTAGTATCGGACGGGACGGGGATATCTTGGGGCCCTACTGCAGCACCGACCATTCCATCCTCACAGTGGCAAAAAGACTGTTAGTTATGGGAACAACTGTCCGTGGCACTAACCAGAATACAGGACATATTCAGAAAACAACTACAATATGTCTTTAACCCTTTAACGCGCAGTGTTCTTGCCGTGAGTATGCATTTACGAATTACCAATTCCCATCTGCAAAAATTCATCCAATACTTTTTTTTTTACTTTGATAAGTTAACGGAAGTAAAGTTATTTATTTGTTTTCTTTTAAATCTGTTGGTAAATTCTGGTGACTCTTACTATTAAATAAGCGTTAATATATTGTCCTTCAAAAGGTTAATTTGTAAAATTAAAAAATTTAATGCACCTTAGGGATAGCGAAGCTTATTGCCTGTCATCTTCCTAGAGAATCTTATAAAGCTCGCCGCACTCGTCGCTTGAGAAGACAAAGTCAGCTCATTCGGTCTGGTTATAGCCAAACAAAGACTTATTATGCAAGGGGAGCCAGATATAGTGTGACAGTCCAATACACTAAGGGAACGATGGTAGTGCCGAGCGGGACGGTAATATTCCGGTGACCCACTGTAGCGCTAACCATTCTATCCCCACAGTGGCAAGAAGACTGTTAGTTGTTTGAACCACTGTCCGTAGTGCTAACCGAAATGCGGTAATCTATATGGTGAAAACATCTACAATTTCTTTATAATTTGTGAAACTGAAAAAGGTAATGAGCCTTCGATGATGCTAAGTTTATTTCCCGTCATCTGCAGAGAAAGCTCTATAAAGCTTCAATACATCCGCCGTTTTAGAAGATAAGTACACAGACAGACCATTTAGTCAGGCTATAACCAACCGAAGACTTATGGTGCAAGGCAGCCTCATATAGTGTGACAGTCCAATATACCAGGGGAACGATGAAAGTACCGAGAGGGACGGGAATATCCCGGTGCCCCACTGCAGCGCCAACCATTCCGTCCCCACAGAGGCAAGAGGACTGTTAGTTGTGGGAACCACTCTGCGTAGCGCCAACCGAAATACGGGAATGTAGGTAGTACACAGACAGTCCATTTAATCAGGCTATGACCAACCGCAGACTTATAGTGCAAGGGCAACCTAATATAGTGTAACAGTCCAATATACCAGGGGGACGATGGAAATACCGAGTGGGACGGGAATATCCCGGTGCCCCACTGCAGCGCAAACTATTCCGTCCCCATAGAGGCGAGAGGACTTAGTTGTGAGAACCACTCTGCGTAGTGTTAACCGAAATACGGGAATGTAGTACCATAGCCTCCTAAACTAGATGCCTGTCGCATGGCTCGGAAACTTGGCAACAGTTGAAGCGGTAGACAGCGCCACCTGGTACAGATCGCACGACTTTTTGCGCGACAACAGCCACCAAAAATTTTTTTTAATGGGATATGATATACATAAACGGTGAATAGAATCGAAGAAATGTCGATTATATATATCATATATCACTTCTTAAAATCATTGGTGACAGTTGAATAAAAAAGTCGCGCAATCTGTGCCAGGTGGCGCTGTCTACCGCTTCAACTGCTGCCAAGTTTCCGAGCCACGCGACAGACATCTAGTTTAGGAGGTTATGATAGTACACAGGCAGCCCATTTAGTCAGGCCTCTTAAACCCGTCATCAAAATTTTTATAATAATTTCTCCTCAGATTTGTATTCATCTGAAAAACAGCCAAAAAGACCCTTAAACAGAGAGATTCCACCGAGAGCTAGAAACTAGAATCTCTAAGATGCAAATCCAAAGCTTACGGGTAGCACTGAGCTGTAGAACAATTTGTCCAAAATTGACAAAAAACTAGTTGGCATAGGTGGACTCTGCTCAGTTCCCCATCATATTTATGTTCTCATAAATTTCTAGTGCGAGACATATTATAATCATGTTAAAAGAAATGAATTTGACCAAAGCTTGATATTATGACAGAATGAAATCCCCGCCTAATAGGCTATCCACCGTTCACTTCGATATATATATCTTATTCTAATCTATTAATTTATTTTATCAGGGTCAATTCCGTTGTTTAGTTTTCATCCTACTATTTCCAATGCAATAATCCTCAAAATTCATATTTATATGAAAAATTTACAATTTCGCTATGTTGATAAAATCGTAAATTACGAATGATTTACGAAATTTTCCTATTAGAATGTTTGTATTCAATCATGTTCAAACAAATATCATAAATGTAATTTTGAAGTTGTCTAATGTATTTACGATCCTCAAAATGGAAATTTATGCTCAATTTTGCCTTATTCTGACATGTTAAGTAAATCGTAAATTCCAAATAACTTACGAATTTTTTAAATTGGAAAAATCGTAGTCTATGATATTCATGCCAGTATCCTAAATAATATTTCGAAAGTGGTTTGACATCTTTACGATGAAAATATCCCTCAAGATTGACGTTTATGTGAAATTTTGCTCTATTCAGCCATGTTAAGAAATTCGTAAATTTCCAATAACTTACGAAATCTTTATATTGGAAAATTCATAGTCATTAATAATCATGCCAGTGTCCTAAATAATATTTCAAAAGTAGTCTGACATCTTTATGATGAAAATATCTCTCAAAATTGACGTTTATGTGAAATTTTGCTCTATACTGCCATGTTAAAAAATTCGTAAATTTCCAATAACTTGCGAAATTTCCAAAGTAGCATATTTATAGTTACTGATGTTCATTCCGGCATCAAAACTGATATTTTAAAACTGGTCTGACATTTTTACAGTAAAAAGTTTCCATTAAATGCACGTTTAAGTGAATTTTTGTCCTATTCTCCCATGTTAAGAAAATCGTAAATTTCTAATAACTTACGAAGTTTTTAAATTCGAATGTTGCAAATGAATAAGGTTCTTGCCAGTGTCGAAAGTAATACTTTAAAACTGATCTGACCTCTCTGCGACCATTTGTTCGTGAGATATCGTGTTAACAGACTAACAAACTAACGGACTAACACACTAACGGACTGACACACTGACACACTAACAGACACCCTACAGACAGACACCATACAAATTTTGTCATTTTCGGATTCCTCACACCTGAAAACGTGTAGAAAAGTCAAAAAACCGAGGTCGAAAATTTTCACGATTACCTAAGTTATTTTAAGTTATTTTAAGTTGCTATTTTAAAATAGGTTTTCAAACACATGAGAAAAACGGGAGAAATGTACATTAAAACATAAAAAGAGGAGGTAAATTTAAAAAACAGGAGTCTTCAGTTTTTTTACAAGAAATTTGGCAAGCATGCAACATTGCAAACGCGCAAAATATGTCTAAACCAGTAATTTAATGGATTTAAACTTAAGTTTATAGATATAACTAGATAAAAGATGATTTTTTCTTCTTTTTTTAATATTTACATCTCGCATGCACAATTATAATAATAATCTAACGAAAATAGTATATGTTTTATTGAGCGTGAACAAGCTGTTTTAGTATTAGTTCAAATTTTCCTGGGTAAAATAAGGGTTAATAACTTTATTAAAAAAAAAAAAAAAAAAAAAAAAAAAAGGTGCTGCCACGCTTTATTTTACTTTTTAATTCTCAAGGGTTGTAACATATGCAATATATTAGCTTTTGATACAATAGCTTCAATTTAATATATTGAAATAGGTAGCCATGATTTATCTTCAGCTCGTCAATAAATTTTTGAAAAATTTAAGTAAGCTTAAAATAACAATAAAATAAAATAAAATAATACTATTTACAATTATATTTTTCCAAAAATTCCTTTCATGGAGAAACTGAAGTAATTGATATATATATATATATATTAATTAAAATAAATTGACTCCTTTTACTTTTAACCTACAGAAAAAACTAAGCTATATTAATGAAACACCTTTCATATTATTTCAGCCGAAAAATTATCCCTCCTTCCTACTCATACAAACGGCAACTGTTTAGAACTGAAGAAGAATCCAATACTTTGAAGCTTTAACTAAACTCACGTGATAAAAACCATGTGTGAGTCAGAAAATGAAACAAATTCTGTGAATCAACGCAGCTCTGAAGCACACCACCTAGTAGCAATCTGAGGAACTAACAAATCTGGTACTCTGAGGAACAGGCGGTATCGGTGTATCTGCGGCAATAGTGGGGCATGTTGCTCTAGATTTTCACCTCCGGCCGTACACCGAACAGAGAGCAAGACAAAAACGTGCAAGCGACTCGTGAGAGTGCGCTAGCTGCTGATAAGATTGCAGAGTGTCAACAAAACGAGGCGGGGTGGGGTTAGAGAGGCTAACATCTGCCTGGCAGATGGCGAAAAAGCCGGTACGCTTATATTTAGATGTAATACAAAGTCGAATTTTTCAAATCAATATCTTTTAAATCAAACAAACTTAGGAAAAAATAAATAAATTATTTTGTAGCCGATCTTATTTGTAAATTCAGATATGTGAATTGAATTTAGTTAAAGGACAGAACTGAAGTAAAAATTTCTGTAAAATTTCTGGATTCAAAAATTGGCTGATTCGATGCACTGCTTTACAATTTCTTTCAAAAAGTTTGCCGTAAGCACATGTACGCACAAGTGCACATGTAATACATGTAAGCACAAATTAAGGGGATATCTAATTTATTCATTATTTTAACACCACCTACTTTTGTGTTTACGTTTTTTTTTTTTTTTTTCCCCTACACTAACCTAAAATGTTGTTGATAGATATATTTTTAGAAGAGAAGCATATAATTACTTCCTTTTTTTTTTTTTTTTTTTACGGAAGGAATTGAAAAATATTTTATAGTTTTCTGCGTCAGTTCTAGACTTTTTCCCTGAATTTCAGAGCAATTCAAAAGGAAAAGCTGAAATACAAATTACGGTCCCTGATTTTACAAGTTTAAGATGAAAGAATAAACAAGGCACGCATAGATGAAACTTTGACAAATAAAGTTCTGGAAGCGAATCACTGAAGAGTGTTTTTAACCTTTCATCATACATTTTTTATTTACGTAATTTTCTGTGTATAATCCATCGCCCCATAAATCACTCTCACTCTAGAAATTTTACATAACACAAAAATGAATACTACTGCCAAGAAATATCTCGTACAAATATAACTTCGTCTGTTAATTAAAATTTTCTGGTGTAAAACTGATTTATCTGACCTATGGATTATATATCGGAAATTACGGTATTTATTTATTTTTCTAAAAAGACAAAGGCGCAGGATTCATACCAGAATAAGTGAAACAAAATTTTCTTCTTAAATCTACGATATTATATGTAAAGAAATATTTTAAACGGATACTGGCAGAGCTGCCAACATTTTTAACTTTTAAATCAGATTTGACACCAGTACTTTTAAATGGAACATGTTATATATACTTTTGGCGAATAATATTACAGAAAACAGCTATAAAAATTTTCCGGTTTGAAGTCTCCCTTGAAAAACGGGAGACTTGGCACCTATGGATACTGGTATGAGTCCTGCGCCAATTTTCCAGCATTGAATATATAAAATGATGTTTATAAAGGGTTGAAATTTTGCATTTTGTTATGGAAACAGTGGAAGCTGGTCTTTAATTTCTCTTTAAGTTACATTTGTTGTTTTCCTTTAGTCAAATTTAACGAAAAACTTTTTTTTTTTTTTTTTTTAACACTTTTCAACAAAGTTGAAAAATGATAGTGAATTGGATATTTACTGCCATCTCATTTCTGTACAAATGTTTAGAATGACTTGAAATTAATATATGTTATTCAGATACTCTATAGTGTGTTTCCTATTTGGTATTAAGTTTTAGAGCACTATTGGTTTGTGTATATTGACTTGCGAAAGAATTCAGTCACATTACGGTCTATAAGTGGCGTTTCTTTAAAGCATACTTTAATATTTTTACATGATACAAAACATAATGAAACTAACATACGTTATTTAAATGCATAACAGAAAGTGTATAGTATAATTAGCATTAATAATTAGTTTACACAGCCAAACAATAAACGATTACGATTGGGTAATTCAGTGATAAGTGTATTGTCACACCGGGATATTTTTACTTCCTCACCACTATTTTCTGATAATAATCACAATCTTACTAAATCACAAACAATTGCTGTAAAAATGTGATAGCGATTTCTGTATGTTAATAGTGGTAGCACAAAAGAAAAAAAAGATAAAGATAAAAGCGGAAATGTAATTATTTTGTGTGACTGATACCACATCCACATGTGACATGGAATCATCATAATTGCCAACTTTTTGGCCTTTTTGGCTACCGGGACTTTTTAACAAAAGTTTCATTATTTATATAATTAGTGAAAACTGTTACAGAAATATATAAAATAATTGTATTAAAACTATCCGGTAGTCAAAAAGCATAAAAGTTGACAGCTATGAATTATCCTTTTAGAATCTATGGGAACCGCGTGTTTCTTTCTTTTTTTTTTTTTTTTGTATTCTGCATATGAACTAACTGTTAATACTTTCCATTTCAATAATTTTCTGTTCCGTATATTTTAAATCTAGTTCATGAAAAATCTGAAGATTTTTTTCTCCTCGTGAAATTGAACACGATTTTATGACTTAAAACTCGCTCAAATTCAATTTAATAAGAGAAAATAGTGATTTGTGCTTTCTATATTCATACGAAACACGGACTGTAAAACATTAAAAATAAAAGCATATTCAGTCAAATGAAACAGAGCAAGCTCAAAAGCCGCTTTGAGAGTGCAATTTATGTCAAAAGAATTTATTATTTTACATAAGACTTCAGAAGTTGTTTGCAAAATCCATATGCTTTTGAGTCTACTGACTCTGAATCGATTTTCTTCCCCTATCAATGTACATTTCCATTAAAAAAAGAAGGAAAAAATTGCGGCTGTTATTACTAAGCAAGACCGACATTTATATAGATAATAAATGAGATTGGAAATGGGAGAGGGTAGAGATTCTATTTCCTTGATTAAAAACTAAAAAACTGTTCTTTTATATTAAAAAAACTTTAGAATAATAAGAAATTTTACAGCATCATGATGTAAAATCATGCTTGATGTTCAATTTTTTACACGACGTTTAAATTTTGCAAATTGTTTAAAGTTTCCATAAATGCCAACATTTCGAATTTTTAAATCAAGTTTATCTTCCTTCATTTTAAAGAGAAATCTCTTATACTTGTTTTCTATGATTAAGCGAATTGAAAATTGGTACAGAAATTTCAGGTGTGAAGCTCAAAGTTCCCTTTACAAATTCGGTACTTAATGAAAGCTATCAGTTTTGTACTCGTGTTTTATCATAAAGTAGAGAGAGAGAGAAAAAAAAAAAAGTAAATAAATTTATGTCATATTGAGAATGCTTTTGGCTTTTTGATTAAACGTTACTTACAGGGATGAAAGTTTTCCGACTTTCGGCGGAACTCTCCTACCAGAATTTTTTTACAATAATCGGTACCCTATTTAATCAAAGGATATTAGAGTAAAAATACGCTCATCTTTTCTAAATAAAAATAGTGGTGCCGATAACGATAACCACTTTCATCCCTGTACTTACTGAATTCGTAATACTTCATTCCTAAATGTATAGAAAATAAGTAGCGATATCCCTCTCAAATATAAATTACACCCCGTAAACAACAAAATGGCGTTTAATTTTATCTATTTATTTATTTTTTAAACACGACGGGCCTCCTACCACTTGTTCGTCTACCCCCCCCCCCCCCCTCTACCTTCATATTTAAGACTAAGGGATTCCTTTTGATCATGATCGGATGAGCATTTTCCAAGCGAGTTTTGTGAGGCCCCAAGTTCGAACCCAGGTCGAGCTCGTCGTCCTAGCCGTTCGGAGTTTTTCCGTGTTTTTCACCGAAACTTGCGTATATACGGAATAAGTCCTCCCCTCTCCCCACAATGGAGAACATTCCACAATGGCCTCATTGCCTAAGCGAGTTTCAAAAATTAGTACAAAATTCTATCTCCGTTTTACTAGGATGCAAAATTTCTGTGCGACGAATCAGAAAGAATCCTCGAAGGAATAAAAATAACATAATTTTTCGATATGAGGTGTATTCAAAACGATTAAAAGTTAAAATTGAATAAATTTCATATAAACTTACCTGATATAAATTTGCCGAAGGCCTAAGGCAAAATTGGCGCAAGACTTGGGTAATTTCAGGACATCGGCCACCACATTCCATTTCTGGCTCTCGATGACCTGAAAAATATTAAAAGGTTGAAAGTTTTAAAAGAGTGAAAATACAAATGAAATTATAGAAATTATTTTTAAAATTCATTACATAATGATAACAACAATTAACCTTTTCTCAAGTCTCACCTCAAGGATGTGTTTTGAAATCGCTGGGGGATAGCTAGCTGCTAAATACAACGTATTTTTATTACCACTTTTTACAGGGCCGGGGATCTTTCCGCCTTATTTAGTCATAGAAAATCTTTGTAGAACATTCTGTAAATTTCTATTAAAAATTAGTGGTATAAAAAATAATCATAGCATGTAACAGTTGCAGGTTAGGCTTTTGAAATAGGACGGTTTGGGTAATGGAGCATAGCCTATTAGGCACCAACTTTTAGATTCTTTTTTAAATAATAACCACCACCAGAGCTGCCAACTTTGTATATGGTTCGTACGACAACGCCTTTTTTTAAGGACTCTTGCACCAGTATTTTTATGCACTATATTTCCTTTTAAATTTTAAGGTTCAATAGTAATTATATGTTTTGATATTAATACGTCACATACTTGCCAACCACCTCATTATGAACCGTACAATTTTTAGTACCCGCCTTTTTTTTCACACCAATAATTTTTTAGAGTAATTTTAGTCTTATTTAATCGTAACAACATTTGGAGAGAATAACTCTAAAAATATAGTGGTGTGAGGAAAGGGGCGTTTTTTAGGGGGCGTTAACAATTGTACGGTTATTAATGAGATGGTTGGCAAGTATGTATGTCATGATTGCATCGCCATACTTGTCAACATCCTAATTAATATTCCGTGGTGTTGTTAGTCCCGCGCCCGCCCCTTTTTTTTCACACCAATAAACTCTATCACATCTTTTGTAGAGTAATTTCTTTTATACTTAACACTTTCGCGACCGCATGATTTCGTCTTTTTTATAGTAAGGTGCGTCTGAAGACGTTATTCTCTCAAGTTATAATATTTCAGAACAAAATTTTTTGTATTCACATTTACAATACAAATGGATATATATTACAATTATATTCTTTCTAATCAATGTATTTGTATTCATAGCATGTTTAATTGTAAAAATATGAATATTGGGTATATACTAAAGAAATAAAAAACGTACAAATTGGGAAAGAAACACCCACTGGTGGAGCGATAGTTTACGTACGACACCACTGTGGTGTCGTCGGACGGCATAGTGTTAATTACGATTAATTAAAAAAAAATTACGCTTTGAAAAAAAAAAAAAAAAAAAAAAAAAAAACAAGTACTAACAATGTCTCACAATAAAAGAAAAGGTGGCAGCTAAAATAGCAGTCGTCAAATATTATGATTTATCCTGGAGCATAGATAGTACCCGTCTTATTTTCATACCACTTTTTTTTTTTTTTTTTTTTTTCTTTAAGAGTAATTTTCTCCTTACTTAAACATAGTTACATATTGAGGAAAACTCTACCGAAAAAGCGGTCTGAAATAAATGCGGGTACTAAGAATTCTTCGGAATAAATTACAAACGATGGCACCTTTGAAATAATGATTAGCGAAGGTGCAAATCTTAAATACTTGAAAGAATGCGAAAATATTATAAGTGTGCCGTACGATCAAGACACATTAATATCAAAACATATAATTGCTATTTTGAATATAAATCGAGCCGGAATATCTATAATTGTACTCAGATATACGTGTGTGACTGCACAAATGAAAATAGAATCATGGGTTGTTATGCCCATACAGCGGCAATTATTTACGTTACAAATCAAATAATTTAAAGGGGCTAAAATATCGATCTCCCTATTTGATTAACTAGTGTAACTACAACTATTGAAGAAAATGGTGACGATGATTAACACTTTCGCGACCGCTGACGTAGATTCACGTCATTTGAAAATCTCTAACTCCACCAGTGGACGTTTCTTTTGTAATTTGTATGTTACTTATTTCTTAAGTATATACCCAATATTAATATTTTTACAATGAAATATACTATGGATACAAGTACTCTGATTAGAAAGAATATAGTTATATATAACCATTTGTAATATGAATGTGAATACAGAAAATTTTGTTCTGAAATATTGTAGCTTGGGAGAATAACACCCACAGGTGGATCTTACTGTCAAAAGTCAAAATCATGCGCGATCGCGAAAGTGTTAACTTTTGGTTCTAAACAATTCTCAATTTTAGTTATAGCTGTATTTCGTATGATTGATTCTGTCAAAATACACCACTTTATATCATACTTGCCAACCTAACCCGGAATATTGTTATACTCGGCTCCTTTCCGCTTATTTTTTCACACAGTGTTTTTTTCGAGTACTTTTCTTATTGAATCGTAAATATATGTAAAGAGAATTACTCTAAAAATTAAGTAGTGTACAAAATGGGCCGGTAACAAACAATCTTCCGGGTTAGGTTGGCATGTGTGTTATATGGATACTTGATATGGCTTTTTTTTTTTTTTTTTTTTTTTTTTTTTTAAACTATATTCCACCAATTTGACACTCCTGTAATTTTTATGTATAATAGCTAACAAATAAACTATAATAGCTAACAAATAAACTGCATTTTTTTTAGTAGGTGTCACTTCGATGGTTAGTATGAAATATCGCTCCACAAAAATATACCCGATTTCCACCTGTTTAAATCGAGTGAAAATTCTGAAATATATTTTTCTCCAATGTTATGTAATTCATGGACATTTATATTTGGTTTCAGCCTCGATTAGATACGTTAAGTAGTTTTGGGGTGGGGTGGGGGGGGGGGGAAATGAAATTTAATATTTAGGGTTGCCACCCTCATTACTTCCTAATCGTTGAGGATAGAAGTCTGAAATTACGTATAAAATGTTTCAGAATCTGGCCTCGCAGCGATCCTAAAATTCTACTTGCATTTTATTATATTGTCCCCCCTATCGTCAATATGAAATTTTTGTAGAATATTTTAATGACAAAACATGTGCAAAAATTATGCAAAAATGTATTGTCTTAAAGCAGTGGTGACAGTGTAATAAAACGAGCGCAACATTTTAGGAACGCTGCGAGGCTGGAGAATATGAAAATTTAACAGAAAGTAAGAACTTTTCATTCGACGCTAGTGTAGTTTTCATATGCTTAATCAGCTATACTGTTTTCGTAAAAATATATACATAGAGTTCCCAACATCCTAATTAATATTCTATTATACTGTTAACACTCTCCCCTTTACTTTTAAATTAAATCTCCCCAAATGTAATTACGATTAAAAAAGAAGAAAAATACTCTAAAAAAAGGCGGGTACTAACAATACTGCGGAATATTAATTAGGATGGTGGCAGCTACGTGTTATATACATACTTGCCAACCATCTCATTATGAAGCGTAAAACTTTTAGTCCCCGCCTTTTTTTTCACGCCAGCCATTTGTTTAGAGCATACTTGACAACCATCTCATTAATAACCGTACAATTGTTAACGCCCCCTGAATAAACGCCCCTTTTCTCACACTACTCTATTTTTAGAGTTATGCTCTCCAAATGTTGTTACGATTAAATAAGACTAAAGTTACTCTAAAAAATTATTGGTGTGAAAAAAAAGGCGGGCACTAAAAATTGTACGGTTCATAATGAGATGGTTGGCAAGTATGTTAGAGTAATTTCATTCTTATTTAATCGTAACACCATTTGGAGAGAATTACTCTAAATATAAAATGGTGTGGAAAAAGGGGCGTATTTTCAAGGGGCGTTAACAATTTTACGCTTATTAATGAGATTGTTGGCAGGTATGTATATATAGTTGCACCTTGACATAAATTAGTGTCTACCAACTTTTGGTAAAAATCGCCCAATAGGTGGGAATACAAAGGTCGTACTCTCCGCCCTTTTTTCTGGACACTGTCAGGAATTAGACATTTTTGCCTCTACTGCTGTCACAGTTTTTATACAATAATCGCTAGCCTATTTAATCATGATACATTGCTATAAAAATACTATAAATATTTCTGCTTGAAATTAGTGGTTGCAAAAATTTCTTATCCCTGGCAGTCCCTGAAAAAAGGGCGGAGAGTACGACCCCTGGCATTGTCAACCCGATTTTTCAAAAATTTTAATAGGGCAGTAGGGTTGTTAATTCTTTTTAAATTTAAATCAGATTTTTTTTTTTTTTTTTTTTTTTAAATCAAGATTTATTTGTTTCTAATGGTTTGTTAAACTATTCATACGTTAAAGAATAATATTTGTGTTTTATTATGCGTGTGTATAAATATATGCATAATATCCACACTATCAATCATTTTGCTTAAATTAGAAAAATATACATAATATTCCTATAGAAAAAATATATACAGGCATTCATTACCAAAGTGTGTTCATAATAGGAAATAATTTCATAGCATACAAAATTCTGGTTGTACGAGCAGAGTTGCCAACATTTTAATCCATTCCGGAGTATTAGCCCCGCTTTTCTTTCACTTTTATTTAAGAGTAAAATTTTCTTATTTTATCAAAGTTATACATTAGAGAAAAATATTCTAAAAATATAGTGGTACGAAATAAAGGCGGGGTTAAAGTGCTCCGAAATAAGTTGAAATGTTGGCAACAATGGTATGAGCCACTCAACTTCGGACTAAAAGCTTGTTGATAAATTCTTTATTCACCAACCTTAATTCATTTTAGATAATTTGGAGTGGAAGGCTGATTTTATACCAGGAAAATACCAGAGCCGGGAATCGAACTCGGGCCTTCCGCTTAACGCGCGGATGCTCTACCACTGAGCTACTTGGGCGATAACCAGCTAGGCATTTCTCATATAATATTCATTGGCAAGGTCACCGAGTCTGCAAACGCAGCTATAGTTGGTATAAAATCAGCCTTCCACTCCAAATTATCTAAAGTAAAAGCTTGTTGCTTTGGGCTTAAAAAATATCATTTGAAACGAGAATTTTTTTTCATGCTTTACCCATTAACAAAATTCATAAGTTAGTTACCATTTTAAAACTTTCGCTTATTCTTTTATTCTTGTTTTATTATTATTTAGTGGATATGATTCATAAAATAGGCAGTGACAGTCAGTGTAGTCAGATCTGACGGATTTTTTATTCAATAATCACCAATAATTTTCAATTGTAACATTTGTCTAATTACTTCGAAGACTAATTATCTACGTATATCAAATTTCAAATATCACATCTCAAAATTATTGGTGGTTATTGAATAAAAAATCCGCCAGATCTGGCAACACTGGTGACAGTAGCCGCTGCAAACTATGTTTAACCGATTATGTGTAGTTATAATATATTAAAATTTTATGATGTTTTTTAAAAAAATTTCGAGCCTGTTGAACTTTTAAAACATTGTGATGTAAAAGACGCCTTTATTTTAAAAACATGTGATCCAATATGGTATACTATAAATTGGTGTGAAAGCTAGACAAGCAAGGAAAAGTTCCTTTCTAAATATCAAATCAAGGCGGGCAAAGGCCGGCTAGCATATATATATATTAATCAATGAATTATACTCCAATTAAATTTTACAGTTCATACATCTTTCGTTAAGCCAGTGTTGCCAGATTGGAGACTTTTTTCATTCAACAATCACCAAAAAATTTGACAATTGACTTTTGATATACGTAATACATGATTAATCCTCGAAGTGATTAGGCAACCGTCGCAGTTAATATTTAATGGTGAATTTTGAATAAAAAAGTCACCAATCTGGCAACACTGCATTAAGCTGTGATTTCTTTAAAGATGTATAAATATTTAAAAATAAATAAATACACACAATTTATTTTTGTGTTTATATAACGTTTTTTATTTTATTAGAGACGAATCTAAAACTAATATATGAAAAATATTAGTTCATTTAATGAAATACTTTGATATATTTTACAAATTATATTTTTAGATTTACATGAGAAATATTAAAAAAATGTTTTAAGGACAAACAATTTTATACCATTAAAGGCAGTATCTTCGATATTTTTTAAAAGTAATTTAAATCAGTGATTTAAAAGAAAAAAAAAAAAACTGATTTCATACTTGCCAACCATCTCATTAATAACCGTACAATTGTTAACGCCTCCTGAAAAAACGCCCTTTTTCTCACACTGATATTTTTAGAGCAATTCTCTCCAAATGATGTTACGATTAAATAAGACTAAAATTACTCAAAAAAATTATTGGAGTGAAAAAACAGGCGGGTACTAAAAATTGTACGGTTTATAATGAGATGGTTGGCAAGTATGTGATTTAAATCATGATTTAAACCACTACAACCCTGGTAGGATAAAATTTCGTGTATACATATGTGCGCAATAAGAAACATTTTAAACCAATAATTGTCAGACGAAAATCTTCTGCATTCATCATGAAAAATAATTTTATTTAATAAATAATTTTAGGAAAGTATCGAAGAAATTTTTTTGATTGTTACAGCATACTAGTTTTCATCACTACCCTGGCATTAATTTAAAAGTCTAAAGCTACCTCTTTCATTTAAGCGGTTCATTTTATCATAAGATAATCTTGGAAACCAAAAATGAATTACATTCAGGAGGACAATATACAATACATATATACATTCGGGGGAAAAAAAGACATATTCTAAATTGAGAATATTACACTTTTTTATTTAAAATTCTTCAACAATAATCATAATTTTTCCTTTCCTCTTTATGTTACTCCTTTTAACCGAGATTTTATTTTTATATTTTTCCGTTTTTATCAAATACTTGTTTCTTTTTATGAGCAGATTAAAAAGCAAATGATACGAGAAGTTTTAACGAAAAATTATGAAATTTTGTGTGTTCTTGCATTATCCATTCTTCGGAAAGACACAGTTTTAAAGAAAAACACTTTATCAGAAAAACAATAACATACATAAATTCCATTATCTACCATCGAATATTTCCTGTAGTTTTGAACAGGGTTGCCAAATTTGGCCTTTTTTTTATCCAATAGTCACCAATAATTTTTATTTGTAACGTTTGACTAATCACTTCGAAGATTGATAGTGTATTGTGTATATCAAATGTCACTTCTCAAAATTATTGGTGAGTATTGAATAAAAAAAAAAGGCCAAATTTGGCAAGCCTGGTTTTGAAGCAAATATTTATTAATAACAAAGATGGAACACAAGCGCAGGACTCATACCACTATCAACGAAACATATTTTTCTTCTTCGTGCATCGACGATATTGTAAGTAGAGAAATTTTTTTAACAAATACTGGTATGAATTCTGCGCCAACGGTCCATTCTTGTAATAACGTACAAAATAATTATTTTTTAGTGAGCTAGTTTATTGTAACTGCATATCTTGAACGTTTGTGAATAAAGAAAATTCGATTACCTCTTTCCCATCATATTATCATCTCACTTGAAATTGGAAACTCCTTTACGAATTAATAAAACGATTCCTAGCACTGACATGGATTCCTAAATTTTATAAACTGCGACCCAGATTGAAAACACTTAAATTTTAATTAGGACTGAAGTTTAATTTTCTATCGGGGCCATGTCTGTTATTGTTAGGTGTGTCATTGTTTCAGACTCAAAGTAATGTTGCATTTTACATTAATTGCTAAAATAGTATTTTAAATAAGATGAGCCAGGTGCCATAGTTGGTTAAAGTACCTGTCTTGTATGCAGAAAATGAAAAACATAACTGAGTTCCCTTGAGAAATTTATAAAGAAAATGTAAAGAAGAATTTGTATTTTACTTTAAGTAAAATAAAGTATAAAATGATAGACATTTATTTATTTATTTATTTTCCGTATCTATAATCAAAACGTTTTTCATAACAAAAAAAAAAAAAAAAAAAAAAATTGAATGTTTGTTACTTATTTATTTTTTTAAGGAAACACTATTTAAAAATAATACCGAAAAAAAATATTAAAAATGTGATTTTAGAATACTTTTTATTTGAAATGGAATTTCCAATTAGAAAGTTTTTTTTTTTTTAGTACGACAGGACTATTTCTTTCAATCTGCCATTTTGCGTTGTTACCATTTTGTAGTGTTCCACTTCCAATATGCCAGGATACCTGCCAATATCCAATTTTACCATTTAATTTCTTAAACTATCTTAAAATATTGAGAAATTATAATGATAAATTCATCAGCCGTGAAAATTCATTTTAAGTAGTTTGGAGTATAAGGTTGATTTTTTTTATACCAACTATGTGAAAAATGCCAGAGATGGGAATTGAACTCGGACCCTCCACGTAACTTGCGGATGCTCTTCATTGAGCCGCCCTGGCTGATAACAAGCTCGACATTTCTCACATAATAACCATTACACATGCGTTTGCAGACACGTTGAACTTGCCAACGGTTATTATGTGAGAAATGTCGTGCTGGTTTCCAGCCAGGGTGTCTTAGTGGAAGAGCATCGCACGTTAAGTGGAGGGCCGGGTTCGATTTTCGGCTCTGGCATTTTTTACATAGCTGGTATAAAAAATCAACCTCATATTCCAAACTACTTAAAATATTTTGCCAAATCCGTAAAAACTTTTACATCTTTAAAAACCAACTCTTAAGCTAGAGATTCTTCCTCGATCGCATGTAGAAACTAATTGGCAATCTTGGTATCCAAGACGATCAATATTCATAAACTGGATGGATTCTGAATACTTGTTGGCTGTATCTTCCAAATATATATTGATGACGGTTTCTGGATATTGTCGGCGATAACTTCTGCAGATATATTGATAACGGCTTTTGCATATTTTTTGGCAATATCTTCCGAATATATATATTGATGAAGGCTTCTGAATATTTGTTGGCGATACCTTCAGAGTACATATTCATGATGGCTTTTTACGATGTGTTGGCGATATCTTTCTGAATATGCATTGATTATAGCTTTTGAATATTTCTTGGCGATAACTTGAGGATATGTATAGATTATGGTTTCTGAATATTTGTTGTCGAGGCTTCTAGGACATGCATGGATTATGGCTTCTAAATATTTGTAGGCTATTTCTTTTGGCTATGTTTTGATAATGGCTTCTGGATAAATAGCTACATCTTCTTAATGGTGAAGTCTTCTGAATATTTGGTGAAAGTTTTCTATTCATCTCTCTCTCTCTCTCTCTCTATATATATATATATATATTTTAAGTTACAAGATTGTAATTTATAAATTAGTCCTGTCGTACTAAATTAAATTCTGTCAAAGACAGAATTCTTTTTTTCTTTTTCATATTTCCGAGAGCTTTTTCATTTGTGTGTGAACATGATTCTTGTTTTTTAATTAAAGTTCAATTTTCTGCCACGGTGTCACACTTGCACTTTACCCAAATACTTGTTGTATATATCTGTACCCCGGAGGTAAAGGACATCATGTCCTTTTGTGAAAAGAGTTAGTACCGCGCCCTTGATGTGCATATTTTGCTTTATATAGAGGCATTAAACAACTTAACCATTTACTATAAAGGAAAAACGACAGTGGAAAATAAAACCATGCCCATTTTCTTTATTCATGACAAATGTATTTCATTATAACATCATTCTTAAAAAATTACATTTTTGTGACATGATGTCCTTTACCTCCGGGGTACAGATATATATCAAATATATAAATAAAATAATAAAATTAGAGTAGCGTGCACGCGTGCTTGTGAGTTATGGAGCCTATCTGGTAAACAAATGGTCACAAGTTCAAACCTCGCCGGTGCTTACACTTTTGAATTTTTAGTTAAAATTTCGAATATATATATGTGTGTGTGTGTGTGTGTGTAATTAAGAAAAAAAAAATTCCCGATCAGTGGAATGTATGAATATGCAAATATATATATGTAAAACAAAAATTTTATAAATTTTAAAAAGGAACCTGTACATGTAAAAGTAAATAGTACAAGATTAGCTTGAAGTAAATTCTTCACAGAAGAAGAATATCATAGCAAGCTACAATCTTTAGAATATGATGAAACTTACACAATAAAACCGAGGAAATACACTCATTAAAAAATATAATAATCACAATAATTGTGAATAAGTCGCAGTATAAACATGTGGGATTTTTTTTTTTTATTATTATTGTTTTATTTTTTAAAACAGATATTTAGACAACTTTAGATACAATCACCCCATATACAGGATGATCAATTTAAAAGAGTACCCGTTGGTTTTTCTTATTACCTTTAAATATGACGGATGTGGCAACTATTCTAACACTGAACTACAATTGTTTGAACCTTGTTTAACTGTGGGAGACAATTTCCAATACTGTTGGACGTATGTATTAAATATCACCTCACAAAAATATTGGTTATAGATCAATAAAAGAGTCCCTAAATTTGACAGCACTGTTTACGGCGCTTATCAGCGTTAGGACCGATAAAGCGCTAAACTAGATTTAAACCGGAAATTTTGATTAACAGACAGACTTGCTTTTTAAATGAAATTTTATCTTATCTGTAAATGAAACATTCTGGTGTAAAACTGGTTAATCTGACCAGCGGATTATACGCAAGAAAATACGATACATTCAAATATTGCGATAATTTCAATAAATTTGCCGAAGTCAGAAAGCAAACATTAAAACTGAAAAGCAAATATTAATTGAGTTTTAATTGTAGTCTTATTCGAAAAACTACGACTGTATTAAAATTAACCCTTTAACGGGCTGTGGTAAATATTTTACCACAAAGTCATTAATTTTAAAATGAGAAAGGCGTGGTAAGCTAATTTTACTACGCCTGCCGTTTTTACTCAGCTAAAATACATGAAGGAATAAAATAAAAGAACAAAGAGTCACACTCTTTGTTGATTCCTTTTTTTTTTTTTTTTTTTCTGAAATTCTGTTTATAAGGTCGTAGTAAAAATTTTACCAGAAAAATAGGTGCTTAGATTAAACAGTATCCGGGGAAAGGTAGCTTACTACGCCTTTCTCATTTAAAATTAATTTATTGGGAGGTAAATATACTTCTCATGGCTTTATAATACGTTAAAAATCAAATTAATTTTACCTAATAAGCTAAATGGAATTCTTTTCCTATTATCACTCTCAATACCAAAAATATTTTAATTTAAGGCCCCGTTTTAATAAAAGGCCCGTTAAAGGGTTAACACAGTTGCCAACTTTTACAGGGGTCGTACTCTCCGCCCTTTTTTCAGGACACTCTCATGAATGAAAAATTTTCAAATTTATTACTACCACTCTTTTTATAAGATAATCTCTACCCTGTATAAACATAGCACATTACTAAAAGTATACCTGCAGTATTTCTGCATGAAATTAGTGGTGGCATAAAAAAAGCGTAAATTTCTTATCTCTGAGAGTGTACTGAAAGAAGGGCAGAGAGTACGACCCCCCTGCTTTTATAATTAATTCCGGAGCATTGTTAGCCCCGCCTTCTTTTAATTTTTTTTTTTTTTTTTTTTTTTCTTATCGTTAGTTATATATTGGGAAAAAAATATTTTATAAATAAAGTGGTATGAAATAAAGACGTGTCTAAAATTCTACAGAATAAATTTTAAAAGTTGGCAGCTTTGCATTCAATAGCTTACCATTGGCTAGGAAGCGGCATCCTATACATCTGCCCAGTTTTTTGTTAAAAGGAACTCATTTATATAGCTGTCAAGTTTTCCGACTTTTGGTTATGATTTAAAAAATAAATATTTTAAGAGTTATTGTTATTATTAATGAAAAAATTGAAAGAGAGAGCGAAAGAACAGAAAAATGACGTCAAAGATAGGGGCTGTACTCCTCGATCTTTTTTTCAGGCCACTTTCAGAAATGAAAAATTTCTCCCTTTTTTTGGTACCACTACTTTCATACAGAAAACCTTTATGGTATCTTTGTAGTAATTGTCGTGATTAAATAGGATACAGATTACTGTATAAAAAAAGTGGTAGCAAAACAGTCAAAAATTCCTCATCCCTGAAAATATTCAGAGGAAAAGGACGGAAAGCATGACTCCTGCATAGAACTTTTTTTTTTTTTTTTTTTTTTAATGTTTGCTGCAGAGGATAACATACTTGCCAACCATCTCATTATGAAGCGTAAAACTTTTAGTCCCGCCTTTTTTTTCACACCAGTCATTTGTTTAGAGCATACTTGCCAACCATCTTATTAATAAACCATACAATTGTTAACGCCCCCTGAATAAACGCCCCTTTTCTCACACCACTATATTTTTAGAGTTATTCTCTCCAAATGTTGTTACGATTAAATATGACTAAAGTTACTCTAAAAAATTATTGGTGTGAAAAAAAAGGCGGGTACTAAAAATTGTACGGTTCATAATAAGATGGTTGGCAAGTATGTTAGAGTAATTTCATTCTTATTTAATCGTAACACCGTTTGGAGAGAATTACTCTAAATATAAAATGGTGTGGAAAAAGGGGCGTACTTTCAAGGGGCGTTAACAATTTTACGCTTATTAATGAGATTGTTGGCAGGTATGGGATAATAGTGCAAATGAAATTTCACAATTTATAGATTTATATATAATTTATTTGCCAGCTTTTAAGCTTTTTGGCTTCTGAAATATTTTAATAGATTTCTTTTTTTTTTTTTTTTTTTTTTTATTCTGTAACAATTTTCACGTATGTAAAATAAAAACTTTTATTAAATTTTTCCGGCAGACCAAAAGCATAAAGGTTGTCAATTAGGATATATACATGCAAAAATATCATGAAATATTTAGTTATCGCTACTATTATTTATTATGTATTAATTTACTGTATATACATCTACTGTATAGATAATTTAGTTTCGGAATTTTAGAATGCTCTGCGCATTTTGCAAGATAGCGAAAATATTCAAAAAGAATTCATAAACAATAAGCATAGAGATTTCATCTCATTTAATGTGAACATAAAATACTATTGGCATTCATACGGGCGTAGCCAGAAATGTGGATGCGTTGGATGCCCGGGTAACCACATCCTTCTCCCTCTCCCCCACCTCAAAATTGTAAACCTGACAAATATAATAAAAAAAAAAAGAAAAAGAAAAGAAAAGAAAGAAACTTTACTAAAAAAGGAGGGTGGTGTTAGAAAATATATATACATATATAACCAGGAATTAGATCACGAATATAAACATGGGAAACGGGGCAGAATAAACTATTTTAATGGCCTAAAGTCGTTGAAGCGTCGAATGTAAAGTTCTCTGTAATTTAATGAGTGCACCTTTAATTTCGCTACCTGTAGGTATGTAGTGATACCTGTTTCTCTTCGCATACTATAATTTAAAGACACAAATCGAAAGCATCAAAAAGCGTGGTATGGAGGATGGTGTGTGTGTGTGTGGGGGGTCGTGATGTACGAGTTTAGGCCAATTGTCAGCGTTATGAACCTAGACCAGCATGAAAAAAAAAGGGGGGGATAAAGGTTAGGGGGGAAAATAAGAAAGCCTTTCAAAGTCGAACTGTCTCTAATCAACATCCTTCAATGAAATGTGCCCACCAAACAACAAGAATTTTCTAAAAGTTTGTCTTTTCTGCATTTAGGTTACATAAAGGAATCATAAATATGAATCTCAAGTCTAGATTAAAAGAGAGAGAGAGAAGATACTAATCGCCCCCTTCCTTCAAATTACTTTTTTTTTTCTTTAAATAGGTATAAGAAAGGAAGTTTCAGACTTGAATTTGAATATGTTCCCTCTTACGTGTTTTTTAAAAATATATTTTTCGTACTTTTTTCTATTCCTTTTATAGTTTCAAATCCTAATGAGCTTTATAAGAAATGATATCTTTAATTTTCGCTCTATTAACCATAAATCTAGTCTTACTGTTAAAGCTAAGGGAGTAAAGTTAAGTCACTGCTATACGTGCTAATTCTTCTAATTCCGAAGTTCATAATTCTTTTTAGGAATTTAAAACCATATAAATAACTAAGGAGGAAATTGGTTTCGTTTCGCAATACAGGACAAATTTTCTAAAGAAATTTCTTTCTCCCTATGAGAATAATTGCGATTTTAATCTCTTACATGACGATTTACGCACGAACAAAACAAATTATTGAAACAGGGTTCGTACGCTCCTACAAATTTCTTGAACTTTTCAACAACTAATTTTATACTGATATTTTTGTTATAATTGAAGCATATAAATTTTAAAAGAAATTTATTGTTAAAAAATACTAATGGGAGACTCCTAGAAAAAAAAAAAGGCGTGTCCGTACGCACTCTTGTACAAAATCAGATTGGTGACGGAAATTTTTTTTAATAAGCCAAAGATTATGACAAAAGAATTGTAAAATTATTGGTCAGATTTAAATTATTTTGAAGGAAATCATAAAGAAAAAAAATAATAATCAGGCACTCTCCAGCTTTGGAGAATGAGAAATTTCCACCATTTTTGCTACCGCTATTTTTATTGAAAAATCTCTGTACTGTTTAAATCACGAAACATTACTATGAAAATACCATAAACATTTCTCTACAAAAATAGTGGTTGCAAAAAAGCCATTTTTTTTTTTTTTAATCACTAAAAAAGGTGGAGAATGCGACCCCTGAATAATCTGGGTATCGCAATCCATTTTAAAAAATTAAATCCATACCTGTGATTATCGTAATTCATATTCCGTAGCCTTGTTAGTAGCCGCCCCCTTTTACACAACACCTTATTGTTAAAGTAAATGTCTCAAAATGTAATTAAGATTAAACAAGAAGAAAAATACTATTAAAAAAAAAAAAAAAAAAAAAAAGTGGGTTCTAACAATATACAACGGAATATTAGTTAGAATGTTGGCAGGTATGTAAATCTGACTTTAATAATTTTACTTAGTAAATGACAACAGGTAGGAAGCATTGAATTTCTAGAAATTCATTTTTTTAATTTTCGTTTTCCTGAGACGGAATCAGTTTGAAAATTCAAAATATTTTGATACTGGAATATAAACTAATAACAATTACTGTTGGGCATTTATATATTTTTAATGACTAAATGAGAAAAGAATTCTACCAAATATAAATAATTCAAAAGAATATAACTATTTGATATCTTCAGTTTTAACTATAAAAAAGTAAATGATAACAGATAGAAATAATTGAATTTCTTGAAAATTATTATTATTATTATTATTATTTTTTTAAATCTTCGTTTTTCAAATACGGCTTCTGTTTGAAAGTTCAAAGCATTTTCATATTCAGGGTGGCTAGCATTTAAACTTTTTTAAATTCCCTGACTTTTCCCTGACTGTTTTTCGAGATTTTCCCCCTACTTTTCCCTGACTGTTACTGCTTATTTCCCATAAAAATGTCATGACATTAGCGAGAAAGTTAGTAATTTAAAATAGCATTAATAATTTAATGATTACTGTAGGTTATATTAACAAAAAAGCTGTCAAAATTCTCTGACTTTAAGTTAAATATCTTGATTGTTTCCAGATTTTCTAAATTCCCTGAATTTTCCCTGATTATTTGATTTTCCCCGACTGTTAGCCACCCTGATATTCGACTATAAAGTAATTACTATTTTTAATGACTGAATGAGGGAAGAATTCAACCAAATATATAATAATAATAGTAATAATAATGATAATGAACTAATTCAAAAGAAAAGAACCTTTTGATATTTACAATTTTAATTATAAAAAACTAAATGATAAAAGTAAAAAGCTTTGAATTTCTAGAAAATTAATTACGATCAGATCTTGTAAAGATATTCTTATGAAGAACGCTTCGCAACCCGGCAAGAAAAGTAACACAACTCAAAAAGGCAATATTTGAGAAAAAGCAACTTCCTAAAACAGACAACGATAAAGGCATTGACTAGCCTACAATAAAACTTATACATCTGTCTTTCAGGCAGATAATTTTCGAGATAGAGATGTGAAGCTCTTTGTGCATGTAGGGGCATTTCATTCACATTTTTCAAAGATATAAACTCAAAATTGCCATTACTTGACTTGTGTCAGTTTTCTTGTCGATGCACGATTTGGTGGATCTAAGTCACCGCTTTTTATATGAAAACGTAATGACGAACACACTCGCATACACACAGACAATCGTTATTAATAGACATATACCAAATAAAAGAAAGAATACCAAAAAAATACCAAATAAAATATTCAAAACCATATTTTTTCTCTAATATATTACCTACATTAAACCACATATAAGGGAGAAATAATTTATTTTCACAATTTTTAGAAAGTGTAAATGCACATACTTTACTCCCCCCTCCCCTTCTTTCAGTCAAGCTACACCTATGTCTAATTTTTTGCAAAGCTTTTGAAAAATATTAGATTTCTACTTTTTGTTGAATGTTTTTGAGCGCTGTTGGGAACGTTAAAACTAAATAAAGAAAAATATCCTTTCCCGGCTTTTAGTAATGTTATTATAAAATATTTTTAGATTTGTGAAAGATGAATATATTATGTTGTGAAATATAGAGATTGACTTTGACAACATCTTACGACCTTAGAAGACATTTCTTAGAAATATATCGCCAGACGTTGGAAAGTACTTATATTTGTGCGCGAAGTCTTATTTTTCTTTTCCTTTTCTAAGTTCGGGGAATTCTCCCCATCAACGGTCAATGACTTAATATTAGATTTAAAATATTTGCCCCATTACTTTAGTTTAAAATTATTTAAAACAATATTTAAAAAATTGAAATAGAAAAGTGTTACTAACTTTTAAATTATTTTAAAATGCTCAAATGTTTTTCCTGAATTTATTTCGCTACTTTCTTCATGCTCAAACAGCATTGTATAAAGTCGATCGTATTTCGTATTGCAGACAATTCATGAAAGCTGCAGAACATCCATCCTATAGTCATCGTATTACTTCACCCACCGTACACTGTCGTCAGATAATCACCTCAGCTGCATAGTTGCCAACTCGTACGTTTTTTTGCTATCGAAATATTTTAATAAAAATTGTTAATACTTGTTTTAGCAATTTCTGGCAATTAAACATGAGATATTTTTTTTACAAAGAAATTCTGGTGTTAAAAAACCGTACATGTTGGAACTAAGCATGTATATTGTAATTATAAATAAATCTTCTTTATAATTATTATTATTAGTTACTTAATCAATATATATATATATATATATATATATATATATATATAGTATATATATATATTTAAACTTTTTTTTTGTACACACATACACACCAAAAAAAAAAAAGTTTTAAAAATCATTATATATATTTTAAAATTCAAAATCAGCCTTAAGCTTTAATATTAGAAGTTTCATCCAATTGTATTTTTCTATATCAAATTATTCCCTCACACTGGTTTTTTTAAGTATTAACATGGCTTTAAAACTAAAAAAAAAAAAAATAATAATAATAAAACAGAGTTCCTTATAATTTTAATTCGTTTACAAAGACATCTGATTAATATTTTATTATTATTATGAAATTTTTCATAATAATAATATTTTATTATTATTATGAAAAATTACTTTTTCCTTATCCAGAGCTTAGTTAAAATTAACTTATTGCCTTTTTGTCATTCAAAACGTTCCATCCCAAATCGTTATTAATTCTCATCTTTCTTAAAAAATAAATAAATAAATAAATAAAGAGATTAGAATTAATATAAAATATGCATACATATACATATAATACATAATTATACACTTTCTGTTAAGTGCAGTTCAGTGTTGAAAGATTTTGTGACTTTTTTATTCAACAGTCACCAATAATTTTGAGAAATGATATTTCATATACATAACAGACGATTCTTCGATTCGATTCGTCTATTATGCATATTAAATATCACTTCTCAAAATTGTTGGTGACTATTAAAAAGCACAATCTGGCAATACTGCTCCAGTGTTATATTTCGCACAAGTTTAGATATTATCACGAAAAATAAATATTTGAAACTGATCTAAAATCTTCAGAACATGCCAATTTATTTAATCAAAGTTTTTATGTTATTACTTTACAGATAATATTTTTTCATCACAGCACAAAATGTATATCTTTCTGCAATAAATGTGCAATCTATACGTATTTTCATATCCATCACAGGTTCACAGATCCAAGTGGATAATACGCTACAGATTAGGAAATTTAATAGAAGTTTTTATTTTATGTAACCAGTTTTTATTTTATAAAATCAAATTTTTCCGGTAGCTAAAAACCGTAAAAGCTAGCAACTGTGTTGTTAGTATCCGCCTTTTTTTCAAACCACCTATTTTGTAGAATATTTTTCTCTAATATGTATCTACGATTAAATAAAAAAAATTACTCTTCAAAAAAAGTCGTGTGAAAAAAAAAAGGGGGGGGGGAATTTATAAACTTACGGAATAAATTAGAAATGTTGACGTGTCTGATTATGGAGAAAACGATGCCCGTGTTTGCTGCATTATTGTGTCAGTTTTCATTGGCCTGTTTTCATTGTACAAAACTAAAATTCAGATTTTACTAGTCGCCCTTTCCGCAACAGTCACAAGAGCTGTATTTAATACCACAGAAAAAAATCTTTAACCTTATAACGAACTACAATCTGAATGTTGCATATAAGATAATTTTATCTTGCCTTTAAAATGAATAAATCCAAAAAAATTTATTCTTTATGCTACTCTTGCTGTTTTATCACTTAAAATTATTTGAAAATATGAAGCAAGTGTCGATCATTTTGACAAAGCTTATCATACTGTGATAAACGTCTTCATAAGTCTCCATAAAAAAAAAAAAAAAATCTTTTTTTTTTTTTTCATGGAAGTTTAGAACTGTTTGACTAATATACAGTTGAACACGGTTATAGCGTCATCGACTATATCGTCAACATGACAAAAATGTTTCTCCCGTACAATCATTCCTCCTAAACTTCAATGTCAATGCAACTTTCTCGTAACGCTTTATGACCTCGGTTTTAACATAAAAATAAAAGCAGATTTTATTTTTATTTTTATTTCGAGAAAAGCACAAAAAATTAAAATCTTTAAATTCATTTTTTTTTTAAATTCATTTTTTTTTAAATTCATTTTTTAAAATACTAGATGTTTAACAAAGTAATAAATGCACAATGTTTATCATATGTAATTCTGATATTGATAAACAATATATCTAATCTGAATTACTTTGAATAAAAAAGTTCTTTTTTTTTTAGGGGGGAATAGTCCATTTAAATGGAATTTCACCAGTGTTGTCAAATTTAGGGACTTTTTTATTCAATAATCACCAATAATTTTTAGGAGTGCTATTTGATATGGATAATAGATGATTAATCTTCGAAGTGATTAAGCAACCGTTACAATTAAAATTTAGTGGTAGATATTGAATAAATAAGTCTCTAAATTTGGCAACACCAGAGTTGCGAGTTTTTATAATTCATTCCGGAGTATTTTAACCCCGCCTATTTTCATAGTAGTATATTTAAAAAATGATTTTTGGCTTGCTTAACCCCTTCCTTATGGCTCCCGTGATATTCACGGGCTTTGACCACGCCCCACGTGTATTTTTTTCGTTAATATTTTAGGGTACATGAAAGCACCAGCCAGTACCAAACTATATATAATGTATTTGAAAATATGTACTGAATAAATATATACATTATTCATACATTTATTTTCAATCTATTTTTTTTTTTTTTTTAATTAGACAAAAATGTGGATTTTATGGACGTGTCTTTGAAAAAAAAAGCGACAGTTAAGGGGTTAACCATTGTAACATATTCAGAGCTGCCAACCTAATCCGGCAAACTGTTAGTACCGCCCATTTTTCTACACCACTTAATTTTTAGAGTATTTGTTTTCTTAATTCATCGTAAATGTATTTGAAGAGAATTGCTCTTAAAATTAAGTGTGTGTAGAAAAATGGGAGGTACCAACAATTTGCCGGATTAGGTTGGCAGCTCTGCGTATTAGAGAGAAACAGTCAACAAAATTTCTGGTGCTAAAAGAGGGCGGGGCTAAAAATGCTCCAGAATAAATTATAAAAGTTGGCAACTCTGCAACACTGTATTTCATGCAACAATAGCATACCGATCCTTTGAATAAAGATGTTCTTTTATTGTTATGTCAGTTACATAGAGTGATTTCACATGCTTTCAAATCAAACTTGGTTATTATGTCACTGGGCCCTGTAGTGTATGTTTCGTTCCCATGAATTATGGCATCATAGTTACCAACTTTTACGCTTTTTGATTACCGAAGAGTTTTATTAGAATTTATTTTTTAATATAGTTTTGTAACAATTTTTACTGATTAAATTAAAAAAAAAAACTATTATATTTTACCAGTAGCCAAAACGCGTGACAACTATGTAACCGTAATGACCGAGTTTGACTATAATTTTATTTAAAGTTTTTGATAGTTTTTATAGCAAGAGATGTTTTTGTTACACAAAGCGGATTAAATTAAATAATGCTTAGGGACTACAATACCCCAAGTAGTTTGAAACATCAAAATTATATATGTATGTATAAAGGGTAAAATAGTAGATTTTTTATTAATGTATATGATTTGTAGACAAAATTTGGAAGATGTAAATCCAGGCATTTAGAAATAGTTACGATTTTGCTGTACAGGAGCTGACGCTTTAACCCTCTGATTATTGTTTATCACACAATTTCCACGGTCAAAGTAAATGTGGTAAAATTGTATGATTACAGCTAAACAGATTTGTATAAAACTACAAAGTATCTAGGCACGTAACAAAAAATAACAAGTATCTAGAATCTCGCAATTTAATATATATATATATATTGAAAACCTTATCAAACATTGCATTTTTTGAAACCAGGTATCACATGAAGAACTAAAAATATGAATAAAGATGACGAAAAGAAAAAATATCAACCTGATATGGAAGCATACAAATATGTATATATATATATGTACATGGAGGCCAACATCTTAATTTATTCCGGAGCATTATTAGCCCCGCCTTAATTTCGCACCACTTTATTTTTAAAAGAATTTTCAATAATATATAACTACGATAACATAAGAAAGAATAACTCTTAAAAAAAAAAGTAGCATGAAATAAAGGCGGGGTTAAAAATGCTCCGGAATAAATTAATTGTTGGCAACTCTGTCTATATATAGTGAAAATCAGTGTAGAATGCAAGAAAAACAAATGATCATATGCCAGAAATATACCACAAGAACCAAAGATACATTTAACCGGTAATAATTTTATTAAAGATATGTGAAAAAAAAAAAAAAAGAAAAAAATCACAGTAAATAATATTCCTCACTTGAATATTATCCATAAATATTCACAGAAAAAGAAACTGATAAAAAATACGATTATCTATCCATATCAAATTCTTTGACGAAAGAGGACAGTGAAAAACTTATTAAAAAGTTCAAAAGTTCAAAATAGCTCAAAAGCTGAAGTATTTAATCATCAGGATCATCCAACCCTTCAGAGAGCATAAAAAAAAATTTGCAAGATTTCTGACTATAGCGATCATATTAAACGAAAAAAAAAAGGGGGGGGGGATACGATTTATCTTGCAATGAAAAATGTAATATATTTGAAATAATAATCACAAATGGGAAATAACCAGAGATACAGCGTTACAAAATCCAGAAACATGTTGAGTAGCATTCAAAATACTGAAAGAATTAAGCTGTCTTCAGTATTTATCAAGTTTAGTGGATCAGAAAAATATACATAAGGAAGCAACTGAATTAAATTATCTTTATTATAATAAGAAAATAAACTGATTTACTATACATCATATTAATTAAAGATTATATTCGTAATCATAGAAAATAAAGATAGTGACTTAATATCAATTTTATATATCTGGAATAATGGGAATAAATAAATAAATAAATAAATGAAAATTTCAAAGTTTAGCATGAATTTAAACTTTAAATTCATGAAAGAAAAAGAAAGAGACGAATTACATTTCATAAGTTTGTCCACTGACGTTGATATTATCGAAATCTTAATGTTATAAATACATCATATGCGACGAGGGCATTCGTCTTTACAGTTTTTTCCCTCCCCTTAAAAAGGGAAGAAAAAAAAGTCTAAAATATTTCTGCAAAAACGTAAAAGTACCTGCGCACAATGTGCACGTGTGCGTCTACACTGTACAGCTCTGCGATTTAAAATTGATTTTTCTGAACATCTGTTCTTATGATATAAATTTATATTTAAAAAATATTCTCGGGGATGAGAAATTTTTTAAAACGAAAATTTCTCTGCTGCCACTATTATCTGCTACCACTACTTTTATACAATAATCTCAATCTTATTTAATCACGACACATTACTATATAAATACAGTACAAATTTCTATATAAAAACAATGGTAGCAAAATCGCGGAAAATTCTCATCCTTTAAAATGTCCTGAAAAAGAGCGGAGACTTCGAGCTCTGATAACCAGTGTTGCCAGATCTGGCGGATTTTTATTCGATAATCACCAATAATTTTAAAAAGTGATATTGAATATACATAATAGACGATTAGTCTTCGAAGTGATTTGGCAAACGTTACAATTAAAAATTATTGGTGATTATTGAATAAAAAATCCGCCAGATCTGGCAACACTGCTGATAACTGCCAACTTTTACGTTTTTTTTTTTTTTTTTTTTTTTTTTTGCTACCAGAAAATTTAATAGAATTTTTGTATATATTTCTGTAACAATTTTTTCACTTATTAAATAAATATTTCTATTAAAAATTTTTGGTAGCCAAAAAAGCTTAAAAGTTGGCAAATATGATAAAAGGTTTTATTTGTTCCGTTGGACACTTAAATCAAATCTCTTATTGTATAGATATCCCATCAAATTTTTAGTTCGATTTTCAGATATAATTTTTGTATAATACTAATTTTTGAGATGGTGTGAATAAGACAGTCAAGTTTTTAGCGATTGATAAACCACCGCTACTTTAGAATGTATAAAAAGAGGGGGGGGGAAGCTAAAAACCCACAGAAATAGCATGGGAATAAAACCAAAAAAACTAGCAATGTCAAGTGTGTTAAAAAAAAAAAAAAAAAAAAAAAAAACAGGCTCACACCGGAAGTAATAGAAGGACAAAATTGACTAGAAAAAGACATCGAAGAGCGGGAACGGGCGGGCTGGGGCGTTAAATATATCGTCCAGGGTTAATACGTCTCGCCTCATACGTGTTATCATCATATAGCTTAAAAACAAATAACTGCAGAAAATTCAAAATTGTATTTTGAAGTTCATATGAAGTTGCCACTTTGATAATTTGATCAAGATTGGTAAGTATCAAGGAGTGTTGCGAGTAAAAATTGTCTAAATAATTTGGAATAAACTTTGAAATTTAACAACCCTTGAATTCTTTATAAATGTAAGTAATATATTTAAACAGCTCCCCCTTCTCTATTTACACAGAATTATATATCAAATAAAACTGTTCCTAAACTTATTTAAAATTGTTTTTAAAACAGGTTCACATACAGTACTTGTTATATTACCCTTTAATCAGCAAATAGTCATTATAGTATTGAAATACAGAGTAAGAGAAAGTCGTATGAGTGACACAATAGATTATTTTTTAAAGGAATATTTCCAGATAAATATTTGAATATTTCTGTCTCTAATTCAATTAGATCTTCATTATATTTTATTTTACACTATTTATTTCCATATCTTTAAAAAGAGTCGTCTTTGTAACCAAATATATACATAAAGAAACGAAATTAATAAAATTCATATATTTATCAATTCATTATAAAAGAAATACTACTTTTGAATTTGGGAAAGGTGAGGGGAGGGAAGAAGGAATATAAATGTATATGTGGTTTGAATCCAAAAAGCAGAAATACTACGGCTTTTGATACAATAATATATTGAGAAATCTATATTTTAATAATATAAAATTTTGATTGCTGAGTATTAAAATCAAATATAGTCATGTGGATATTTGTTAAAATTTTTTTAAAGCAATATTTTGTTCCTTAATAATAATATTATTCGCAGAATCCTTAAATTTCCTTGATTTTCTCTACCACTAATTTTATATAAAATTTTTGCTGAAAAAAAAAAAAAAAAAAAAAAACTATGAAATTTAAAAGAAATTTGTAACTTAAAAATACTGGCGGAAAAGTACTTGAAAAAAGGAGGACTGTACAAACCCTGTATAATTCTTTAAGTTTAATAATTCGTTAAATTTTTACCCAGTTATTTTTTCTAATTCGGTTCATTTCATTTACTAATTTTTTGGGGTTTTAAACGTAGTTTATTGCAACTGGACGAATTTACAATATGTAACTTTTAAAAACAGAATATTTATAATCTATTTAACTACCTATATTCATGTCAAAATACATTGCATTTTTATTTATTTATTTTTCTCAACTAATTTTATTATAATAATAGATTTTTTTTTCTTTTTTAAATAAAGTCTTTTTTAGGAAGTGACATATCGACTTGAACGCATACTTCGTTAAATTTAATAATCACAGGTTAAAGAAAATAAAGAAAGGAAAAGAAAGGTTAGAAAGAAAACGCAAAAAAGAAAGGTAAAATCACTTTAAATCACCTTTCTCTTGTTTCTGGTTTAAGTAAGAAGTTTGATTTGCCGCTTTTATATAAAGGTGAAAAATAGCACCGACCGCTATAATTGTTTGAATGCATATACCGGAAATTAAAATTCCTTTACTTTTTTCCCGCTTCCTCTTAAAAATTTTCTTTGGAGTATATCGCTTTCAACCTTCTACAAAACATACAAATGAAATTTATAGTACTTTCTTAAAGTTCATGGCCAAATGCGAAATCTCGTTTTTTTGCAGCAAAACATTTGACCTTTTGAAGTTCAATTTTTTTTTTTTTTCATATTTTTATATTATTTAAAATATCTGTTTTATGTTCCAGGGCTCAGCGCACTCACTTTTCTGAATAACTCTTTTTGAATAGAAATATTTAGTTATCGTTTGCAGAATTATTTTTCGATTGAATAATACGAAGATTGCTTTATACAAACGGTGGTATTGACAAAATTGATTGCGCCTAGCCATGTACGCATTACTAATTTGTTTAAGTTATATTACATACAATAACGAACACGTATTTGTTGTGTTACATGCTGCATTGATTTATCTCTGCAACCTCCTCCCCCCCCCCCCAAACACACACGGTTTTTTCCAATAATTTTATTTTATTTAAAATTATTTGAAGTAGCTATATCTTTGATATTCACAGAGTTTTCATAATGCATTATTAATTTTTATAATTATAATGATTCTGAAAAGAACTAACCCATTTTGCCTTAAAGTGCAAAAACGTATTTTGTTTTCAAATTTGAGGTATCTGTAATTTTAATTTTTTTTTTTTTTTTTTGAACTTGAGATCACTAATTTCTTTTTCGAGGAATGTGATACAGATTATCTCTTTGAACCTGGTTTTGTGCCGCCTTTTCTTTCTTCGGTATCGAATTCTAAGCATATTGAAATATATCAAATTTTAAGGATATTTTTAAAGAGAAAAAAAAAAAAAAGAGGCAAATGAAAGTTAAAAAATAAATAACGATGGAAAAAGAAAAGTTAAATTTAAAAAAAAAAAATTAATCGAAAACTGTTAGAAAATATTTTATAATAAAATGAAAAGAAGGCTGATACTCAACAATTCGCATGGTATGTTAAACTTAGAAAATAATAATAATAAAAATATTTTAAATAATATAACAACGAAAAATGACGAGCATATTTTTTTCCAATAAGCAGCTTAAATTTAACACATCTCGGGTTTTCAAAATTAAGTTTTAACCGCTAATGACTGCATTCAAGTGAAAACGAACACTATTTGCTGTTTGAAAACAAAGGTTTTCAAATGATTTTTCCACGTTTCTTTTCCTTTTCTGGCTTTCTTTTTCTTTCCCGAAACTTGCGTAAATACGGACTAGGACCCTTTAGAAAAAAAATCCCTCGGATAGCACACCACCCCCAGGCCTAGGACCCTCGTGTAGTCAACCGGCCTTTTTCCGAAACACAGCAACACATACACACATCTTTTTCTTTCATTCGGGAAAGGTCATTTTATTATTATTATTATTATTGTTGTTATTATTATTATTATTATTCAGCCAAACAGATTTTATTAAAGGTATGAAATGGATCTGACAAAAAAATAGGCTCTATTCTCAAAATAGGAAAAAATCAGAGAAGATGATTCATTCTGTGGGAATTAAATCACTCTCAATGATTAATCTTATAATTCATGCATCATATTTATTCAATAAAATTCCAAAGTAAAATACTGCCTGTGGTCATAAACATTATGTCTAGTCTAGTTTCGAAGTTTCGCTTTAATCTCCTTTTTAATTAAAACTGACGTCAAAGCACATTTCCTTCCAAGCTTTCTTGGGTGACTTTTAAAAGTAATTTTACTGGAATTGCTTTCTTCCGATTTAATGAAAACGTTAAAAGATGATGTGCATTCAACCTTAATTTACGAGAAGTAAATGCAGAAGATATGCCATCACTATTTTTCTATCGGGTATCAGTAGTGTTTTGTAATTAATTGTCAGGAATTTATTTCAGCTTCATTTTTAATGACTGGGGAAAAGGTTCGCTTTAAATAATCATATTGGTTACATCATTTTGAAAGTCACATTTTGCACAAAATCTTTCATAAAATAGCATTTAATTAGAAAACACTTAAGCCATTATTTTTTTCCTCTTAATTATTAGTCATCTACAGCAAAACAGTACATGCAAGAAAATACAGTAACCTAAAGAACAAAATTCAGTTTTATGTAAAAATAATAATAACCAGATAAAGATAAATGCGATAAAAATATCACAATTTTTGTATCAGGTATCAGTTATTTTGCAGTGTTATGAATTTATTTTAACATCATTTTTAATAACAAGGAAAATATTCGCTTAAATAATCATATTGGCTACTTCATTTTGAAAGTAACATTTAGCACAAAATCTCTCATGAAACAGCATTGAATTAGAAAACATTCAAACCTATTTTTTTTTTCTTTTAATTATTTATCATCTTTGGTAAACTGCATGACAAAGAAAATACAAAAACCTAAACTACAAAATTGAGTTGTCTCTATATATAAATACATAATAATAATAATAATGATATAGATAAAGATTAATGCCATAAAAATGTCGCTATTTTTGTATCAGATATCAGTTAGTACTTTGCAATTAATGTATTATCAATTTATTTTAGTTTAATTTTTAATAACAGGGGAAAGATTTGCTTTAAATAATCATACCGGATGCATTCTCTTGAAAGTCACATTTTGTACAAATCTGTCAAAAAGTAGCATTTAATAAAATAAAGAAAAAAGAAAAAAAAAACTTTAAGCCTTTGTTTTTTTTTTTCCCTCTTGAATATAATTCATCTTTAGTAAACTGCATATGAAATAAAACGTAGAAACTTAAACAACAAAATTCAGTTTAAGATAAACAATAATAAATATTAGAAAAAGATTTTAATTCCATGAAAATGCCACTATTTTTATATTAGGTATTAGTAGTATTTTGCCATTAATGTATCATCAATTTATGTTAGCTTCATTTTTAATAACATGGGGAAAGATTTCGTTTTAAGGGGGCATACGACCTTCAAAAGTGAAAAATAGGCAAGAAAAATCATCATCTTTTACATTTTATTTCTCAGAATGTATTTGTTCTATGACCATAATTTTTTTACTGGTTATAAATTGAAGTATTATAAATTAAAATATATTTGTTATATTCTCATAAAGTAAAAATAAGTTTATTTTTTTAACAGTTTTAAACAGTAAGTAATTAAAAAAAAAGTGATACGACCACTTGCGCGCATGATTTTAAACAAAATATATAATATAATACAAAAAATCAACTGTAATAACAAACTACAATACTTTCTCTTCAAACTGAACATAAATTTGTATCCCCCCACCTCCTCCCTATTTTTCATACGGGTGATACTTCAGATTTTATTAAAAAATAAATGATTTTTAAACTTTTTAAAAAAATATATATATTTTACCTAAATTTGAAAAAAATTAGGTTCAGATTAAAGAGAAAGTATTGTAGTTTGCCGTTACAGTAAATTTTTTGTATTACTTTATATATTTTATTTGAAATCATGCGCGCAAGTGGTTGTATCACCTTTTTTTTTTTTTTTTTTTAAATTAATTACTGTTTAAAACTGTACAAAAAATAAAGTTATTTTTCTTTTATGAGAATATAAAAAATATATTTTAAATTATAATACTTTAATTTATAGCCAATAAAAAAATTATGGTCATGGAGCAAATACATGCTGAGAAATTAAATGTAAAAGATGATGATTTTTCTTGCCTATTTTTCACTTTTCAAGGTCGTATGTCCCCTTAAATAATCATAACCGCTACATCATCTTAAAAGTCACATTTCGCGCGAAATCTTTCATAAAATCGCATTCAATTGGAAAACATTCTAAGCTATCATTTTTTTTTCTCCTCATAATTATTAATCATCTTTAGTAAACTGCGTATGAAAGAAAGCATATAAACCGAAACAACAAAATTCAGTTTTAGATATATAATAATAATAATTAGGCAAAGATTAACGCCATAAAAATGCCACTACTTTTGTATTAGGCATCAGTAATATTTTGGCATTAATGTATTATCAATTTATGTTAGTTTCATTTTTAATAACATAGGGAAAGATTCGCTTCAAATAATCATAACGGCTACATCATCTTAAAAGTCACATTTCGAACAAAATTTTTCATAAAATAGCATTTCATTGGAAAACACTTAACTTTCATTTTTTCCTCCTTTTAATTATTAATCATTTTGGTAAATTACATCTCAAAGAAAATACATAAACCTAAACAACAAACTTCAGTTTTATATGAAAGGAAAAATAATTATAACTAGAAAAAGATTAATGCCATAAAATATTTTCAAAATTCAAGGTTAAAAAAAAAAAAAAAAAAAAAAAAAAAAAAATGTGTTTTTGAGATTAATTTGGAGCTTTCTTCATCAGCTGAAATATATGGCCAGGCTTGCTGGGACTCCATCACTAAATTTCAATTATAATTTGCCTAAAAGTATGCTTGTCTAATCGACTATCATATATAGACACTTTTTTTTTTTCAAAATTAGTGGTAAATATTAAATAAATTCCCTACAAATTGGCAACACCGTCTCAAACATACATGTACCATGTGCTCTACCCGACAGAGATGAAAAGTATTTAAATATTACGTAAACAGGTTACAGTGGCCATCTTTTTTTTTTTTTTTTTTTTTTTTTTCTTCTTTGACAAAGAGAGAAGGAAGGCTGAACAACTTTTATGAGCAAAACAGAATAATAAAAGTAACTGAAACCTAATAAAACTGAGAAAAAATCTCGATGGGTTTTATCAATTGTAAGAGGTTATATATGCAGTTATTTTGGTTTAAAAAAGAGAGAGGAGAGCTACAAGCAATGAATCTGTAAAACTTAAATATTTACGGAATTCTTTAAATTAATTCATATATATATAATTTCGGCAGTTGTATAATTTTTTAACCCTTTGATGGTCCAATTTAATTTCACTCATCTGGTCATTGTTGGACCTTTTTTATTCAATATCCACCACGAAATTTTAACTGCAGCGGTTGCCTAATCACTTCGAAAATTATTCGTTCATTATGTATATCAAACAGAGCTGCCAACCTAATCTAGCAAATTGTTAGTACGGCCCATTTTTCTACACCACTTAATTTTCAGAGTAATTCTCTTCAAATATCTTTACGATGAATTAAGAAAACAAACACTCTAAAAATTAAGTGGTGTAGAAAAATGGGCGGTACTAACAATTTGCCGGATTAGGTTGGCAGCTCTGATCAAATATCACTCCTAAGAATTATTGATGACAGTTGAATAAGCGAGTCCCTAAATCTTGCACCGATGCGTTTAGCGCGTTAGGGCCGGCAAAGGATTTATTTATTATTTGATTTACTCCTCCCTTACCACTTCTCTGAACACATTTTTTCTCGCAAAAGTTTATTTTGAGTCTCCTTGACTTCGGTCATTAGATTTTTTTCCCCCAAAAGTGCTTGGAATTGAATGAATAAAATTTTGATTATAATATATATAATATATATATATATTCAAAAATAATGAATTTATATTCTTTTTATAGCACTTGAATTCACAACTGCTAATTAATTATGCAAAACTGTCACGGATTTATGACAAAAGTAAGTCCATGCTTAGCTATACTTGTGATACGATATGTTTCAGGATTTTCTAACGACGTTTTAATGGGATTATTATGTCCCAACTTCAATGATAATTAAACACGCTACTAGGGTAAACTGTCATAGGCTCCATATTAAAATTAATCCAGAAACTGAAAGACTTAAATCGATAAAATTAACGTGTTTTTAAAAAGAAACAATCAAATAATTTAAAATAATCTGGTGTGTCACTCACACGACTTTCTCTTACCCTGAAATTTAATACTATAAATATAGGTTGGAGATAAAGGTGTAAGATAACGAGTACTGTTATGTAAACCTATGTTAAACAATTCATATTAGGCTTCGGAAGTGTTTTATATGATAATTAGTTCTGTGTGAGGGGGGCTACCGCCCCCCTCAACCCCCCGTTTCATTAATGCACCTACATTTACATAGAATTTAATTCGGTTATTAAAAAAAATTTCTCTTTTTAAAAAATAATTTATTAAAATTATTATTTAAAAAAAATATCTTTTATGATAAGGCAGACGATTTCCATATTAGAGAAGTAGTTTAACACCAAATATCCAAAAAAAGTCCATTTTATTCTCAATATAAAAAAAAAAAGAACGATTTTTTTTCTAAGTTTTTTTTTTTTCGTTAAAAGTAAAAAAAATCGATAACTTTGTTTTAAATTATCGCAGATCGATGGTTCAACCATTCGTTTTAAAGGTATTTTCGAGCTCTTTTGAAAGATACCCATCATGAAAATTTACTCCCCTCGAGGGGGGACTTCCCCCCCAGGGGGGGAGGTGAGGCTCCTACATACACAAAAACATTTTCCCAGTTAACTGTCTCTATTACAAAAAATATATATTTGTTTCATTTGGTTTAGTGCAATCTATAGACGTTAAACTCTATTTTCCTGCAATTTTCCCCATAGACGTAATGTATTAGAATTCTCTTGATTGTCCCTGTACACGAACCATTTGCTTGATCTTAACGAAAAGCTTACTGTAGCATCCCTATATGATACACATTCAGAATACCAAGTTTGAACTTTCTGCCATAATTTGTTTTTGAGATATGCTGATAACAGACAGACACACACACAGACACACAGACACACAGACACACACACAGACCATTTGCTAAAAACATGATTTTCGTATTCAGGGGACCTCAAAACGTGTAAATATAACAAAATCTCGCGTTCGAAAATTTGAGCCTAAAACAATACTTTCTCTACCTTATGGGTAAGAGAAAGTAAAAAAGTGTAGGTTTACTATTTATTTATTATGTATTTTTCCTTTTTTTTCTGAATTCTAATGATAAAATGTAATTTATATTTTGATAATAACAATATCGAAATAAATTTAATATTTTAAACATTGAAGTTTATTTAGTGTAAGAAGAAATTCTACCTATTATCGGCGGCAGCCAAACCCGATATTGCTTTATGAGGAAATTTGTTACGAGAAATACTCATTACCTAATACATGTTTTTAAATTTCGTTTTCCCATTCAGAAAATTCAAAACCGTCAGATTAGTCCTTATTTTCCAATATATATATTAATTTCTTATTTTGGAGTTACAAAATGGGAAAAATACACTAAAATGGAATTTAAAAAATTTCATTAGGTTATCCAGCAGAAACATTTTCTGTATCTATCTGTAGCAAAATAAAATTTGTCTGCGATCCAGAAATGACAGACCGAGTCTGGTATCACAAGAAGTATTAGCAATTCATAAAATATTTAAAATTTGTATCTACAAAGAAACTAGATTAACCCCGTTAGTAGTCGCTATAGACAGCGCCACCTATTACAGATTGCGCACTTTTTATTTAACTGTCACCAATAATTTTAAGAAGTGATGTGACCGACGTTTCTTCGACTTTATTCGCGTTTTATGTATATCAAATGCCACTTCTAAAAATTTTTGGTGGCTATTGAATAAAAAATTCTGACAACACTAAAAGAGGGGCGGCAAATCGACCAACTAGCGACTACTAACGGGTTAAGAATATACAAGTACAGCAGGGGTCGTACTCTCCGGCCTTTTTTTTCAGGACATTCTCATGAAGGAATTTTTTTTTTTTTAATTTATTGCTACCACTATTTTTATAAAATAATATCTACCCTATATAATCATGGCACATTATTATAAATGTACCAGAAGTATTTCTGCATGAAATTAGTGGTGGCAAAAAAAGGCAAAGTTTTCTTACCTCTGAGAGTGTCCTGAAAAAAAGGCGGAGAGTACGACCCCTGAAGTACAGTAACCTAGAAACATAAACTGTACTTGTGTTTTTAAGCCTGACATTCCTTTTTGGAGATATTAAATTAATTTACAGAGTTTTAAACAATCTGCAGCGCTCGATGCCGTGCTGCACTGTTTCTGCTATTGGGTAGGTTATGAGTAATTCTCATAACAATTCTTCCCATAGAATGACAGCTTTCAAGAAATTACAGACAAAACTGTAAAATGTGGAGAGGAGCCTTAAAGTAATGCTAAAAACTAATTGAATTATTCTTATGATTTAAATTCGCTTTTAATATAATAATTTCGTGAAATTTCTTAGCAATTTAATTAAACAGTTTTACAGAATATCACCAAAAATTTGAAATGCCCGATTTGAGAACAATATTATGATTTTATTGATTTATTCTTAGCTTAAATAAAATTTTAATAGCGAGAAAACTGCTTTTAAATTTCTAAGAAACATTGAATATATAACTGAAATGGTGAAAAACACAAAATAGATTTTCCGCTAAAACTCAGATTTTTATTTTATTTTATTTATTTATTTATTTTTTTTTTTTTTTTTTCAGTTAATAGTACTTTTAAATAAACTTAACAACATAAACTTTTTAAATAAGTTTATGATTCTAAGAGTCATTCTATGGTGACGGACGTAACATTTGCAACAGATTAAGCCAATCATTTTACATACATTAAAAGCTGCATATCGAAACAACTTTTCGTTCCATAATGTTATATATTCAGAAATCATAAAAATTATCTTGAATCTTAAATTTTGGACTAACTTCTAATTGTTTTTGTCAAAATAACCATAGACCTTCTAACTATGCTAGTTTATCCGTAATGGTATTAAGACCCGCCTTTTTTTCACAACAGAATAGTTGTTGAGCAATAGTCTTCTTATTTAATCATTAAAACATATTGTTGAATATTACTCTAGAACTATTCTGGTGTGAAAAAAAGGCGGGGCCTAATACCATTACGGATAAACTAGCATAGTTAGCAGGTCTATAACCATTTGTGACTGACACATCTTTTTTTTTTTTTTTTTTTAACCTTATAAAGTGGTAATTTAATTACATACCTACCAACATTCTAATTAATATTCCGTAAAACTTTTAGTCCAGCCTTTTTTTCCACACCAGTCTTTTTTAGAGTATTTTTATTGCTATTTAATTGCAATTACATTTGGAGAAAATTACACTAAATATTAAGCGGTGTTAAAAAAGGGGTGGTACTAAAATTTTTACGGAATATTAATTAAGATGTTGGCAGGTATGTAAGTGTCAAAAAAATTTCTCTGGAACTTACCAAAAATCTTATTAAATATTTATGCATTTTCTAACTTAAGAAAGTGAGGTTAATTTTTAACATGTCATAAACGCTGATCATGTCCCAAGTTGAAACTAGATGAAAGTAATAATAAAAATTCATGTGACGATTGTAATATGACTAACATAACAACAAGCAATACTCTCAAATATATAATATAAAGGGTATATTAGTAATGGGTATTTTTTCTTCTTTTTTATACATTGTGGTTATATATACAGTAAAGCACCGTTTATACACCTTTCAAGGGACTGAAATAAGGATGTATAAATGAAAAGGCGTATAATTAAAATTAAAAAAAAATAAAACTTTGATTGCTACAGATTCAAAGGCACCGAAGCAAAATTTATGTGAAAATAATAATTATTAAAGTTTTTTAAGATAGTGAGGATAGAAGGGTTAACGTGAATATACTTTAAAATGTTGCTACATGTTTAAAATTCTACAATATTTTTAATTTACATTTTTTTTTTTTAGATGGCAAATCAGTGCTTCTAGGCCAAAAAAATTTGAGGCCATTTTAAACCACAACTTGTTCTGTGTGTATGTGTATTTAGTATAAAAACTTCTCGTTCCCTCTTTTCAATAGTGAAATTCTAAATTGTTACAGATGAGAGGAGAACCTCGAACTGTGTGTGGTCTTTAATGGTCACTAATTTTTACAGAGTATATTTCCTACGTTCCTCCATTTGAGATGTTTTCTAGGAAAAGTTCCTCTTATTTAGAGCGGAAAAATAATAATATAATGGGACCAGTTAATGATTGGTCGAGAAATTTTGTGATTTTTAGAAAAGTGAAAAAGACGTATAACTGACACTAAGCGGCGTATAAATGAAGCATTTTTGTGTTAAAATGAATAGGAATGAATCGGGACTTTACTAAAGGGACGTATAAACGGTGCTTTACTGTATATATATATTAAGTTAACTAGTTACTAAAGTGGGTTGTTGTGGCAAATTATTCATCTGTTTATTTTTCGTTCTCATTTTTATTGTTACAGAGGCGTTTGCGTTCAGGGGTTTTTTATTTTATTTTCCACCAGTAATTATGAATTGTAATTTTGGTTATAGTTAACGGCTAAACTTTACTAGAAAACTACAAATAGTGTTACTGTTAAAAAATTCTGGTAGCAAAAATCGGGGACACAAACACCAGAGTTACCAACAATTTCATTTATTCCGGAGTATTTTTAGCCCTGCCTTTATTTCATACCACTTTTATTTTAAGAGTAAATTTTTCTTATTTTATCATAGTTATACATTAGAGAAACATATTCTATAAATATAGTGGTGCGAAATAAAGGCGGGGTTAAATATGCTCCGGAAAAAATTAAAATGTTGGCAACTGTGCAAACACCCCTGTTGTTATCATAATATACATATATATAGTATTCACACTTAGATGAAATGGTAATTTTTGATTTAACTGTAAAGGGGCATACAAAAAAATATTTCCTTCTGCAACTGGAATATCATTATGATTAGGCGACTTGAACCCGGCATTATTTAATTTTAGGTGGTGTTAGGGTGGAGATCAACTGACTGCGTTAGGGTCCTTGGCCTGAGGTAGAGTGCCACCGTGTTACTCTTTTTAAAAGGTCCTACCTCGTATTTATGCACTTTTTTGAGAATACTTCGAAACGAGCGCGACGTGGGCAGAGCCTGATTAAGGGGGAAGCACACATTATTTATACTTACACCGTTATTTTTTAACAAATACTTTCCTCCAATAATAAACAGAAAATTGTCATTAAAAATTATTTTAAAAGAATTCTGGTGTCTAATAACGGTGAGTAAATTGGATTGTTTTACACCGTTCATTTTTTATAAAAAAATATTTCCTCGTCAAAGCGTGGAATTTCTATGACATGAAGTAAAAAATAATTGTAAAAATATTCCGGTGAGAGCGGAGATAATGTGTGCTTCCCCCTTAATCAGGCTCTGGACGTGGGGTCGAACGCAGCGCCTCACGTCTACACTGAGAAAAAAATATACTGCCTTCTTCTAGAACGAATAGTCATTTTCTGAATTCCTAAACTAGAAATATAGGTTTCCGAGTTATACGTATAAGTTAAACAAACAAACTGAATAGACGAAAGAATAGAGAATTTCTAATCTATAATATTCTAAGTTGGTGAAACAATAATATGAGTATTATAAACATTGTGAATCCTTTGTATTGCGAGAAATTCTTGCTTGATTTCCTGGAATTGGGTCATAAACCAAAATCATAGTTATACTAAAATTCGTCTCTTTTGTTTTCGTTTTATCATTTATTTTCTGAGATTTTTAAATACGTTTGACCACGATAATATAGGAAAACGCTCTAGAATTCTAATAGGGGTTCTTAGAACTCGCAAGCAGAATTTTATTGTTATCCCGCTAATAGAAATATTTTGAGAGGGAAAAAAACAGATCCTTCTTAAATATATTTTGTTTCTCATACAACAATTTTTCTAATACCGTTCTTTGAAAGAAAGGGAAAAAAAAAAATATTATATAAAAGACTTATTGTCCTTTTCCTCATCAAAAGACAAATAAAGCATTTTTTTCTCCAAATATAATTAAAACTGAAAATGAGTCACCCACTTTATAGTACTGTTTTTTACGGTTTCTCGCAAAATTCCAAACATACAAATTGGTTTTCTGATAGATTTCATTTTCTGTGAATAGATTCGGTAGGCTGATTTCCTGTTTTCCTTTCTTTTGTTTGTCATTCGTTCGTCATTCTTTTCTTAGTGGGATTGGGATTTGACAATAGATGAATCGCAAACTAATAAATACAATAAATTAGAGTATAAATGAAATTTCATTCACTTTAGATAACAAGAATTCGAATTGTCTCTCACCGATCCTAACTGAAGAAGAAAGAACCGGTCGGTGCTCACTATTTTATTGTAGGTCAAATTCATTAGTATAGGTTCAGTTACACTAGATCTTTTCTAAAGAAAAATCCAGAATTTTCTTTCAGACGAATACAATAATAAGTTTGAAAATGCATCTAATTTCTTTCATAGCTATCTGATTTGCATTAAGATACGCTGAAAAATCCCATAAATAAATTTAAATATGTTATTACTACTTCTTTATTTCGATTTCTGAGTAAATATTTAAGTGTTTCATAAATAGCATTGTTAGGCTAAAAAAAATTAATTGGTTTCAGTAAGATTTCTGGCCTCATACGGTGATTTAAAATTTCGTTTATATTGCATTCCAGTCTCAGAGCCTGATTTAGGCCGGGGCACTCTCTCACCGGAATATTTTTACAATTATTTTTTACTGCATATCATAGAAATTCCACGTTTTGACTAGGAAATTATTTTTATGAAAAATGAACGGTGTAAAACAATCGAATTTCCTTATGGTTATTAGACACCAGAATTCTTTTAAAATAATTTTTAATGAGAATTTTTTGTTTATTATAAGAGGAAAGTATTGCTTAAAAAATAATGGTGTAAGTGTAAATAATGTGTGCCCCGGTCTAAATCAGTCCCTGTCCAGTCTACGTGAAGCTTTTTTCTTTCTTTCCTTTTATGCATTTGAGAGGAAAGCATACAGAACATCATTGTTGTTTTATCGGAATTTTTCTTAAAGTTATGCATTATTCTAATGTATGTAGATGATAAGGAACATAATAATAATTTTCTACCTATTAATAATTTAATATTATGTATCACTAAAATAATTAACGTATAGAAAAAAAAAAAAAAAAAAAAAAAGGAAACGTCTATGCAATTTCATCTTCTTTCTGCTAAATTAAAAATTTCCATTCTAATTAAGAAATAATCAGATGGTGATTTCAATTAGAATTAAGAATTTTTTTTTTCTTCCTTTCTTAAATGCATTTGAGAGAGAAGCATGAAGACCATCACTATTGCTCCAGGACGAATTTTTTTTTTTTTTTTAATCTTATTTTATTTATTTATTTATTTAAGTTCTCTTTATTCTGATGTATGTAGATGTTTCAATAAGAAAGTTAATAATAATTTTTAAATATTAATAACTGATGAAATGTGAGTGACGGCCTTCCTGTTGAGACTCAAAAAGTTTTTGAGATCTGTGTGTCTGTACCACGATAACGGTCACAAAAATCAACCGATTGATTTGCAAATTGGTACCCACGTTCGTGAGTCACACGGAATCCGCTGTATATTTTTGGGTGTGTATTTTGTCTGCAGTTTGTGTACAGGAACATACCAAAGTATTTCTTATCATTACGGCTTATAGACCGAATTTGTGTGTACCGCAATAGCGGTCGTAAAAAACACCCGATTGGTTTTCAAATTCGTTCATAAGCCATACAGAATTAGCTCTATGTTTTTTTGGTATGCATATATTGTTTATGGTTTATATACAGAGAAACACCAAAGTATTTCTTATCATTGTGGCCTATGGACAGAAGGCCTCACCAGTGACCGACCGATTTTCGTTCCGAGCGGGTAGACGGGAATTGCCGAATTCGATCCCAGGTTCGTAGTTTTCTCTGAAGTTCGCGTAAATACGGAATAGGACAAGTTAGAAAGACCCCCCACGGAGGGAATTTCACCTACAGACATAGGATCCTAATGTAGTCAGTCGGCCTTAACTCACACAGCCACAACCACAACCTATGGATAGAATTTCATTTAAGCACAATTTAACGAGATTACACTCTTTAATTTATTTATTATCAATATAGAATTAACCTTACTATATGTGTTTTTGAATATTAAGTTGAATCACTTTAATCTGAAAGAAAACAATAATAATAACATGTTTTATTTTAAATACTGTTTAATGGTTTTTATTAATTGATAATGTCTAAGTATTTTTATGAAATTTTATTGGATATTTTTATTATTATTATTATTATTTTAATTTTGCCCTCATTGCGACTAGTCTAAAATTAAATACTTGAAATTTTTAATTCGAAGTAGTTTTATTTTTAATATGTATAAACATGAGGACCAAATATAATGGTATAATTAAACAAGGTTTTCCCAAGATTTAAAAAAGGGCAGGGTGTTGCTAATAAAAAAAGGGTGCATTTAACATTTAAAATCCAGACATTCAATTTAAAAATTCAATTTAAGGTATAGATACAAGAAAACCTTCTAAATATTTACTTTCATTACACTTTAATTTTGCTTGTTACTAACGTATGAACGAATTGTTATGCATAATACTTTTATTTATGTGTATTGCATACCTTCAGATTGTGTTGAAGGCTAATTTCAACAAAAGGCAAAATCACAATTTTTTTAATTTATGCCCCTTTTTCAATAATAGATCAGGCAGGGTGCAGAACCCTCCTGAAACTGTCTGGAGGGGGGGGGGGGGAGGGAGAGTCAGTAACTAAGTAAATGTTTTGAAGAATAAAACTAAACTGATAATCATTCTAAATAATTAGTCCGTTCATCATATACTAATCAAATTAGTAATGAAAAATTTAAACTAATTAAGCAGATTATTGATAAAATTTGACTACAATGCTTACACAATTTTTTCCCTCTCTCCAGTCGCTTTTACCTTAATGCAATTTGCTATATAAAATAAAAAACAAAAACAAAATCTACGATTTTCTCAGAAGTTCAAAAGAGATAATTACTTTTCAGATGAGGATGTATGGATAATTTTATGGCTTACAGGATAATCCTATTTGCTTAGTGTATTAAAAAAAAGTAATTATATCTACGCAAATATTTAATATCTTTATTATTAAACCTCAAGACCCAACCATTTAAAAAAATTATGACATAAAAGTATTGTTGGACATCTGGTCTTATCAAACAAAAATTTAAAAGTAAGAAAAGTAATGAAAAACTGAAAGTTTGCTTACAAACATTATGGGTTCGTAATCCGTAGTTATTATTATTATTATTATTTCGGTAAATGAAAAATATTATTCGGTTCTTGAAGAATAAGTTTCGATCCGAAATTTATTTTAATAAAACTAAAAAAAATTAAAGCTTTTTTATACAGTTTTTTTTTTCTTTTTTTTTTTTTTTTCACTATTCATTTTAAAATAGAAATAACTATCACATTATACTAAAATGATTGAAAATTAGATGGATAAACTAATATCAAAAGGCAATTGTACTTAGAATAATCTCCAATAATCTAACGAAATAAATGCGAAAAGGAAAAAAAAAAGGAAATTATGATTTGTTTATAGTTTTTTTTTTTTTTTTTTTTTTTTGAGAAACACCGGCAGAGTGAAAAACCGAATGGAGAATCGAACAAATCATTCGATCTTGAAGATAGTGAATACGAAACTAAGTACAAAAAGCATAACCACAACAAAATAAAAAAAGCGCGTAAATTTGACGCTTTCCTAAATTACGGCCAGCTTTTAATTAGGCTAACAAAATTTGCAATAAATTAAAAAATGACTTCCTTAAAGTTTTACCAGATATTTTAATAAATCTGGTTTTATTGGTTAGATACATCTAAAAAGAAACTCAATTTAAAAAAAAATTTCTTCATGAAATAAAGAGAAGGAAATGGAAAAAAAGAAAAAGTTTTATTTATTTATTTTTACGTCACAGATTTTATATTAATTAACTTGGAATTCACAAAAATTATAACATAAATAATATAAAGTTTCAAAATGCTTCAACACTATTATTTTATTATTATTTATTTATTGCGTCAGAAATGTTTCATGTATAAACCTGTAATTCAGAAAAAATATAATATAAACAATTTAAAGTGTTCAATCATTTAAAAATTGTCTTTTACTCAAAAATAGAAGCTAACATGTTCTTATTTTCCTTTCACTTTAAAATCGTTACAAGGTTTATGCACTAAATGTTTTTCAAACATTACAATTTTGGAAAATTTTAGCTGACAAAGTTATAAAATAATACGAGGTAATTGTATCAACACATGCAATTTAATAAAAGAAAAAATGATTTGAAAAAGTTTTTATAGGTATAGAAATACGACATTTTGCTAGTGAAAAATAGCGGCTATTTATTTATTTAATGCTATTTTAAAACTTTAATGTAAATTAGTGCTGAAATTTCGTTATATTAAAATACACAAAAGATGAGTGAAGACTGTTGCAAACTGAGCTTGAAATAGTTATACAGTTTTTTTTTTTTTTTTGTTTGTTTGTTTGTTTGTTTTTTGTTTGGTGAAATTCATTTATAAATACAGACACACAAATACATAGTTCTTCCAATATTATGATTAGATCATCCTGAAAATGCGATTAAAATAACCACAAAGAAATTATTTTTCAAAGTACCCGCAGTTTATATGTTTTTATTTATTTATTTGCGAGGATTTTCCGATTGTTTCACTTCAAGTTAAGATTACATTATCATGATTAATTAAGCTATTATGCATATATATTTATAAAATACAATAGGAAAAAAACATTTTTAAAATTCACACGATTTCATAATGGGAATAAGCTAGAAAAAAATAAATGTTTGAGTAACGTTTAGACGAAAACATGTAACAACTTTAAAAGAAACAAAATGTGCAAAATTATGCAGGAACACAATGTAATAACTTCATAATATTTAGAATGATATTCAGAATTTACTATGTACACATAACAATGAATCAAATTTTGAAACCAACTTGGTAAAACTTTAATTAAGTCATTTTTTAATTTATTGCAAATTTTGTTTAATTATGCACTTAAAAGAACATTATAAGTAGATTGCTTTTTGGTGTTCAGAAATAAATGAAGCAAATTTAAGATAAAGTTACTATATTTTCAAAGGATTTCATTAAGCAATATGTAATATTGAATATTTGAAATTTCAGCAAATCCTTATTAAATAATGTAAAAATATATTTCAGATGTAGTAATATTAATTTTGTAATATCGAAAATTTTTCTTTTTAAGACAAAATGTGATACAAAGCTGGCATTAAAAAAATCGATAAATAAAAAAATAATTTACAAAGGATTGTATATTTTTTACAATAAAACATAACGGAAAAATATTATTACCTTCCTCTTTATTAAAAAGACTTTCTCCGCAATTTACAACTCAATTTTTAATGTAGAAAAAAAAAATAGCTAGACTGTCATGTGAATAAATAGTTTTATTTAAAAAAACAACAACAAGAAATTAAAATATTAAGAACGCTTATCGTAACTATATAACAAATAACAATAAAAATTCTTAAATTCTAAATAAAATAGGAAAATACAGCTAAACTGAATAAATACGTAGACTGTAAGCGTTTATACAGCTAATTCTCAAAATTAGGCCTAACGTAATGCTTTGATCAGTGATCATAATGTATAACGAGCACAAAAAACATTCACCTCTGAGAAACGGAACGAAAACTATTTCTCAGATGTAAACGCGACTCAAATGTAAACATTATCACAAGGTACTACAAAGTACAATTTTGTGAGTAGCGACCGTTCGTTTCGTTTTGTCGTTCAATACAGAATATCACTATGGACCTATTAAAACTAGAGTCCCATATATTGGCTGGCAACCCCCGAGAATATTTCGGAAGCAACGAAACGATCACACTCAGAAAAGTTTTGTAAACAATGACATCCGGATGACTCATTTAATGAGAAGAAACGATTTACTTACCTTTTGCAGCCCTCCCAACGCTATGACTTGATTGTAAAATTTCAGCAAATCAATTTCCCGGCCATTGATCTTGGGTAGCTGGCGAATAGGTGTGCTGCAATAAAAAAAGATCGGAATAAATATTTTCCCTCATCTAAACCTTGTATTCATTTTTTTAAGACATTTATTTTATTTTAATTTAATTAAAAAAAAAAAAAAAAAAAGTAGCTTACCCTCTGCTTTGATGGAAAAGTTTAAGTTCATTAACAAATGCACAGTAATCCTGCCTGCTAACATCCGGTTCGTTATGCAATTTTTCCATGATTAAAAACTGTCCAAAAGCAAATCAGTTTCTCATAAGAGACACACCATCAACACATTTCGAAAATGATGTACGCCAAACTCAAGGAACCCATGCAATCGGCCACAATTTTCGATGTTTGAATACACAGCTTCAAGACACCACTAAAGCAGAACTCGACCAACTACTCTATACTCACAGATTCGACCCGACACGCACACAAGCCGAAAAAGCGAGGCGCAGAGGAGAAAAGAAGTTTGCCACATTTGGCGACATTTCTAAAGCTAGTATGTAAAGCGAGTTTTCGCCAAGGAGCGCTTAAGTTTGTATTGTAATGTTCTCTTTAAACGACAAACGCCAAACAAAGAAGTAATAATGGCTTATTTCTTTGTTCATTTTTAATGTCGTAATGTACACTGGATATACTAATAAAATATTATTTCATTGTATTTATAAATTAAACTTTTAAACTGATTTTATTAAAATAATAATAATAATAACTCCTTTAATTTATTATTATTATTATTATTTTCTTTTGTAAAGGTAACATCAATATCTCACATCTCGTATGTATAGAGAAATGAGATTTTTAAAAAAGTTAACTCAAAAGATTCATACTTAGAAGGTATTTAATGGGATTATTTTTACTTTCAGCGTTTAAATTGATTTTTTAAAGTAATTGATAAAAATACATTCAAAGGAAAGAATATTATAAATAATGAATTTTATTTTATTTTTTATTTATTTATTTATTTTTAGATATTTTAAGATTATTAATGAAACTATTCCCTTTTTATAAATATTGCAGGGATGGAACACGGGCGCAGAATTCATACCGGTATTTGTTTTAAGAAATTTTTCTACCTTTAATATCGTTGATTTAAGAAGTAGAAAATTTTGTTACATTGATAGTGGTATGAGTTCTGCGCCCGTGTTCCATCCCTGATATTGTTTAAAAAGTTTAATTTAAAAAAAATTAAAGCTTTTAAACTATTTTATTTATTTATTTTATTTATATTTTTTATTTTTATTTATTTATTTATTTATTTTTTTTTGTTTGTTTGTTTGTTTGTTTAGAAGTCATAATTAATTATGCTTTCAAAAAATTGTAAATTTCAACGGTATTGATTGTTAAAACTACGCAAATGCTTTAAAGAACAAATTAACTTTGCAATCTATAAATGTGCTAACGAATGAAGTTTTTTTTTTTTTTTTTTTTTTTGGTTTTCTTCCATTTTGACTGTGCCCATTGAAAAATAAACGAAACTCAAAAAAAAAAAAAAAATCTACTTGAAAAACATTTGTTTTAGTAGATCTCACAATTTGCGTTTCATCTCTAGCAAACAAAATTAATATCACACGTATTATCATTTTTCAATTTCCACGACCTTAATAATCAAATATTACGACAGCATATATGTTCCTTTATGCTTCATGAAACTTTTAATGATTTAAACCGAGTAAAAAGAACTTACACAACTTTTACTCCCGCGTTTATGGATTTAGAAAAGAAAAATCCAAATCAGCATGATTCAAGCAATCCTGCAAATTCGATGTCTGAAATTTCCATTTTAATGGTTTAAATAAAAAATAAATAAGCCACAAAAATAACTTTTTTTTTTTTAATTTATTTATTGATAAATTATTAATTTACAAATAAAAATTATTTCATTATTTGAAATGAACAAACCCTATTTAACAATGAATAGTTTGTTCTATGTTTTAAAACTTCAAAATATTTCTGAAGGAAAAAGACAATAACATTTTAATTTTTATATTTGATAGTTAGGCGACTAAATTCAACGAATTCAGCAAAATTTAATTCAACGAATTTGGTCAAATAAGTTTGAACAGTTTTTAAGTGAACTTTGAAAAAAAAAAAAAACACTTGCTTGAAATATATATATATATATATATATATATATATATATTCAAACTTTAGCTGCAATCACTGTCAATTTTTCAGACCTTTTTATAGTTAATATTATTATTATTATTATTTTGGCATAGATTAAAATATTTCTATAAAAAGTGAACCTATTGTTTATTTTTTCTCTTTTATTTCTCTTTGTTTTCATTATTATTCTGTTTGTTATTATTAAAGTTAAAAATATAGTGTTACAGTGTCTTAAAAAGCTAATGAAACTTCTTTCTTTCTTTTTTAAGTAAAATATTCTCTCACATTATTCTCTCACTCTCTTCTTAAAATATAAACAGTTTTTAGATAGATTTAAACACTGAAAAATTCACTTAATATATATATATATATATATATATAAGTTCCATTACTTCATAAATAATCAAATCTAATGTTATTTCATAACAAATTATGCTTATATTTCTGGATAACACTACACTACTTCCGTAAGGAATTTACAGTCTTTTCCGAAAGAAAACTGATGTCGTTTTTAAAAAAATCTAATGAATTCTCTCTCTCTCTTTTTTTTTTTTAAGAAACTAGCTTTAGTTGAAGGACATTTGGTCTGAAATCCACATTAGGAGCGACGCTGTGTCTAGTCACCGTGAGTGAAGGGAGAACAGCTGGAACACCGATAGCGCGGGATTTTCTTCTTTGGGAAAACTCCTTTTAGCCCAGATCTGGGATGCTTGATAGATGCTTAGGCGGATCGCTGTTTCCACGTGGGAAACGGAGGAGCATTCTCTGTTTTTATGCAACGGATCAGACGATGATGCAATCTGTTGTATACAGGAACCTGCAGACTCTAGGGGATGGCGGCACTCGTTTCGGAATCTACTACTTGATCTTTGGTTTGAAATGTCCCGCGTTTTACCTCACTTCTTAAAGTAAACAGTCTGGGGATAATCGAATAGTAATCGTGTTCGGTACAGTCGGATGCTTAGCCGAAGAAGAGGCATCTCGTTATAAGAGCGTTCATTCTCAGATTGCGTCATCCCTGCGCGTGCTTAATTTCGGGGAAGGCTTTAATTTATTCTCGGTTAAGTAATATTACGCATGTTGAGACAGCGCTAATTGCGAATTTTAATCACAATTTTTGCGTAAACTTTTTATAATCTTCATTATTTAACTATGAAAATGACTCCAGTAAAAATCTCGTACACTGGTTTGAAAATAGTAATAAAGAATAAAATTTGGAATACCGGGGTAATACCTTTCAGACTATTTATTGAATTGTTGATCCAACGCCAGTTTTCATTTTAGTTATACTGCCAAGGTATTAGCAAAGATGAACTGGTTTTCTTTAGAAAAGAGAACATAATTCTCGTCTTGAGTAAGAAGACTGAAAAATATCTTAGATGGTCTCCTTAAACAGAGTAAAATGTGAGTAAATTTTTAGGAACGCTGCGAGGCCTGCTGACCATCCTTAGGGGTAACTCCCAGACAACTACCAATTGCCCATAGCGCAGCACTAGTGCGACGTTTAACCCAACCAACCATTAAGCATAAAACTATAGGGTGCGACCAATCTTGCATGGATGGTTGGGTTTTACGTCGCACTAGTGCTGCACAGATGGGCAATTGGCGACGGTCTGGGACACACCCTTAGAGGTGGTCCGGAGACATGCCATCACAATTTTGATCGTGCACGGAGGGGATGGCTCTCCCGCTTCGGTGACCCCCAGAGGTATAATTTTTTATGGGAACATGGAGGACATTGCGGCCACGCCAGATTTTACGTGCACCAGCCACCATTAGTGTACACGACGGTCTGTGGTCGGCTCGAGTACCGAACCCGCAATATTCCAATTACGAGGCCGGCACTCTACCGACTGGGCTACCGCGGCCCCCAATCTCGCATGGAAAAATAAATAAATTTGAAAGATAAAATCAGCAGTTGAAAGAATAATGAAAAATTACAAAATTACAAAATACAGATCTATACGGAAAAAAAAAAAAAAAAAAAAAAAAAATTAAAAGCCACATGTATATTTGCATCCAATTTACTTTTTACATATTACCAGCTGTTGTGCCCGTTCTTCGCGCGTGAATTTAATTATTGTTCACTGTATATTATAAAAATAATTATTTATCTTGGTTGAAGCTTACTATGCTGATGAAGATAGAGAATGGATTATCATAGTTAATCAGTACAATCTGTAAACATAAATTTATGTACACATAAATATGAGTGAAAACAACTCATATTTATGTGTACATAAGATTTTAATTTACATAATCGTTTATGCACTGATTTGAACATAAATTTTCTCAACGCCCAAAAAAAACATAATTTCTATTGCCATTTACGTTCCGAAAAAATGGTTACAAAAGCTAGTACTCAAATAAATATCTATTCAAATTGTTAACTGTATTTATTTAATTTAAGAATTCGTTTTTTATTTTATTCGCATGATGCATTTCTAGTAAAATACACTAAAGTTATGCTTTTTACAGAACATCTAATAAACATTGCTTGTGATAAAATATGTTTTATATTCAAAACAATCTAACATTTAAAGAAAAATATAAATTTTAAAAAGAACTATAAAAGTCGAGTTTTTTTTTTTTTTTTTTTTTTTTTTTTTTGTCAAATTCAGTCATTTAACTTATCTAAATACCCAGATATAATTTGTAATTGGTTACAAAAGCGTTTTTTACCCATATCTGTAAATCTAATTAAAATTTTTAAATGTTCGATGAATATCATTTTAAGTTGGGTACAGACTTAAACCTCAGCTAAGTGTCATTGAATTTTGTCCAACCGTTTTCACGTGACACCCGGCGTGGTAAAAAACGTTCTATATACCTCCACCCCTCCCACGCACACAGAGAAAATATTCTAAAATCATTTTGGGATTCCCCGATGTCTAAAACGTAAAGAAACTCAAATTTTCTTTCCCATTCAAGATGTTTTAATGACAAAATCCTTATGGCGCATGTGCAGGTATTTTTTAACCATATCTCTAAATCTAATCAAAACTTTGAAACGTTCGATAGATATAATTTTAAGTTGAGTACAGACCTAAATCACTGCCAAGTGTCAATTGAATTCCGTACAGCTATTCTCGCGTAATACCCGGGCAAAAATAGAACTACAGACGTACAGATACAACGACCCCCCTCCCACTACACACACACACACACACACATAGAAAATTTTCTGAAGTCATTTTTGGCTTTCCCGATGCTTGAAACGTAAAGATATCGCAAATTTTTTTATTCTGAGAAATTTACAGACAAAAGTTTGATTTTATTAATATAGATTTCATTTATTTCATCTTAATATTTCAATATATTACATCTTTTTTATTAAATTCTTTATCAGTCTGCAATAATGCTTAGTGACAGAATATTTCATGTTATTATTTTCAAATGTTATTATTGCAAATTTTATGTCTATCTTTAAATTACAGGATTTTATGGATCATCATCAAGTGAGATATAATGAACTACGTAATAAATTACATATAATTATTTATTCTAATTGCTTTCGATTGGGATGATTGCATAAGATGAGTGAAACCGGTTTGAAGAAGGATTGATAATGAATATATTTAAGAAAATAATATTTGCTGTGAAAGACAAATTAATATTTTGGAAAAATTAACAAATTGAGGTTATTATAAACATTTTCAAAAGTACTCAAAATTAAACTAGAAAGAAATGCGTTGACCGTGGCTTTTAGCTAAGAATGTACGTGGACTAAGCAAATAATTAAGCCAAAGAATAAGTAAGTTGATTCTGGCTTTCAGTTAAGAATGCACGTGAACTAGTCAAATAATTAAGCGAAAGAATAAGTGAATTGAATCTGGCTTTTTGTAAAGAATATATGTGGACTAGGCGAATAATTAAATAAAAGAGTTGACCCTAACTTTTAGCAAAAAATGTATGTATAGACAAAAAATTATGTCAGGCAAATTTGTTAGCTTATTTTCATGTAAGAAAGCGGGAAAGAAAGGTAACTATGGTAATTTTAAAATAATTACTAAAACCTTTATTTTAAACTTTCATTTGTTCTAAATAAAAAGAAGAAAAACTTTATAGCGAATAATATCTAATTTATAAATATAAATTGTTCAGAACTTTTGGATCTATTTCTGCCATGATAAGTATAAAATTATTTCAATTTTTGTTGTCTCTGTGATGATGAAACTTCTTTCACGTATCATGGCTGATCCAGATTGCTATGTCAGACTTGTTGTAAAACGCTGTGCACACTGAATGTGACAATCATATTTATTTTATTTTCAAATTTATTAAATGATTCTTCGGTTTCTGACGAAACAAATATGATATATTTAGTTTTAAAATATAATTTTTTCCCTTGGAATGCTAGTTTTAACCTTGCGTAAATCTGTTATAAATATTTTTTTTTTCCAATAATGGTTTTTAACCTTGCATAAATCTGCTATAAATAATTTTAAAATATTAATATAAATTATATATCGTTCTATATATTTAAATTAACCATAGTTTACAAATACACTTCGACAGAAATTTACAAATACTCTTCGACAAAATATTATGTTTAAGGATACTGCATTTATTTCAGCGAAAGCGAAAATTGAAATACGTCATTTAGAATCTTTACTAATACACTAACTGATGATCTTAATTCTTGTTTCTGTCGATAAATTGCTTTCTTAATAAGACTAATTTTTCCTATTCGGAAGAAATCTGTAGCATATATATTTTTAAAATCAGTTAAAAGCTATACTTCATGACACGAATGGTTTTTAGACATGGACAAATCAGTCATAGATTTAACTTGAATTGATTTATAATTCATATCGAAAGTTATAATCTAACTACTTTTAAAAATATTTTTTGTGCAATTTTTATCTCGACTAAAATAAAGGTTTTTTTTCAGAGTTACGTTTGAAGTAAAGGTATGGTTGCAACCAACTTTATGCAATTTCCAAAAAATTCATTTACCTTCTAGCTAAAACACGGGAGAAAATATTTTATGTAATTTAGAAAATCAGGACCATTATTTTAAAATCGTCTGTAGAGAATTCTTCAAATAACCGTAAACGTTACAGTGCAATCGCATTTTGACTAAAAGGAACAGCGACTATGCAGACCTATCCTGATGAGTCTTGCATTCTGGGACGAAAAATAACGGGAAAATGTAGATATAGCCGAAGTTTCCCGAGACGCACCCTGGCGGCAAGTTAGAGCAAAATGTCAACACTAGGCATCACTGATCGCAAGGCAGAAATTACAAATACTCTTCTAGAAGAGGGATGTGGCTGAATAGAAGCAGTTTCGGTTTCGGTATAACTTGAGGTGTGCAGGGTTGTGTTTTATTTATCTTAACGTGTAGCGACCATGTGCTCGCCATCAGATTTCGCCTGAGGCGCGAGAAAAACTCTCGTTTTGTTAGCTTCTAAACTGCAGGCGCGGTCAACTTTAGAGTACAGCATATTAAATTGGTCCTATTTAAAGGCGTAGTTCTAGATTAGCTCTAAGCAAAGTCTTTTATTAATTTTCCCACACGAAAAAGCCACAAATAAAAGAAATGGTTTAGAAGGTTTAAGTTATATCAGTCAGCTAGCACAGCACAGACTATTTATATATTGGTTTGGAAAAATTAATGGATGTAAGACTGCAACATTGATCTTGCACGCAAGACCTATTAAAATGCTAATAAACTGAGATATCGTGAGATAGATATGCATAATATTTATCTATTTTTGTGTGAAAAACCATTTCAAACATTTCACAGGAAGAAAAATGAAATCACTCGAAGAAATGGAAGATTTAATTAATTTTTTTTTTTTTTTTTTTTTCAAAAGCCAAGAATGAAAGCATATATTAAAACAGTACTTCTTCAGGGGAATGTCTGAACAATGTATGCAAATAATCGGGGAATTGCTATACAGGGCTGCCACAGGCGATTTATTTTTATTATTTTCTTACCACTATTTACATAACATAAAATTTATAATAAATTTATGCAGGTAAAGTGCAGATTTACCTGCATAAATATAGTATAAATTTTATTGTTTGGAAATAGTGGTACGAAAAGAATATAAAAAAAAGTCGCCTGTGGCAGTCCTGTATATCTGTAAGCCTAAAACCAAAAGTATTTACAGACAACACTGCCCAATTCACCTAAACTAGACATAACACTTATTATATATATGTGTGTGTATAGACATAGAGAGAGGGAGAGAAATGATATCAGTTGGAGAGTATGAAAAATTTGAAAAAGAAGAAAAAGTAATGAGATAAATTGAAATATATATATAAACACGACAATTTAGTAAGAAACATATTGACACTCCTAAGCGTGAAAAAATAATAATAAATAAATAAAATAAAAATAAAATAAAATACTTTCGATTTCCCCCCCCCCCCCCCCCCCCATAAATTTTGTTTAAGACCACTACACATTGGACCACGAAGAACCACTGACACATTGAAACATGAAAACAAGTGAACTGCGCTTTTAATATATCACTTTAAGATAATGAACGTTTTTGTAGAAAATTTTGTTAAACAACACAAAATAGAGATTTCATATAAACGCTCATATTCTTTTGCAATTCAAGAACAGATGTACTGCATTTTGTCATTAATTATCATAGAAGATAAATTTGTTATATTCCATCAGAATAATTACCATCGTTTCAAATTTAAAATTAACGTTTTCGAAGCAATGAATGACATAGTGTTTGCATATGTACATGTACTGAATGCTGATTTTGCTGCAGGAATCAGTTTGATTCTGTTAACGACCTGCTTTTGCATAATGAATCGCAATTATAATTATTTCCCCACTATTCTATCAATATGCTGACTGGGACAGATGGAATCACTAGTATTACACAAAGCATTTTTACCTGCATACCCTAATTGAATGCGGGTAGGCTGGTTATTTCGACGAAAAACGATTGTAAAAAGTTTCAGATGCTTTATATTCTTCATTGTTTAAGAGAGAAGCAAAACGAGAAATTTTATAACTAACCATTTGCTTTTGATTCAAATTCGATTATTTACACAATCAAAAGTGGATGCATTGGCTTAAAGTTTTTAAATTCCTCCTAAATTTTGTCATGTTTTAATGATTAAGAAATTACTTAAATTTTAATCGTGATACAACTTATTGAAAATATAGTTTCACCGTCCTAAATCTGGTGGCAAAATGTAAGTAAATTAGTGCATAAAAATATACTAATTTGCGTGTTTGTGAATCGATTAGTAATTTGAAAGCTAATAATCAGATTAATTTAATGTATTTACAGAAAAATTATTGTATGTTTCTTTCTTTTGTTAGGGATTATTTAAACCTATAAAATTTAAAATTTTGGGAATAAAATTCTAATTTCCTTTAGGGATGCATAATTTTCTGTTTAAATGTTTAAAGCAGTCCGTTTGCATACTTTATGAGTTTATTTTCAGAGAAACATATACAAAAGAGTCGGAGTGATTTAACATGTCAGCTGAATCCAGGATAAGGGGTCGGCACGGTCACTTTTTTTCCAACCACTATTTTTATAAGGCAATATATGTATTAGTCAATCGAGGAATTCTATCTATTCAAAGAAAACAGCAGTTGTCTTCGATAGAATAACAGAGGCATTCAGGGACTGATTTAGACCGGGGCACACATTATTTACACTTACACCATTATTTTTTAAGCAATACTTTCCTCTTATAATAAACAAAAAATTCTCATTAAAAATTATTTTAAAAGAATTCTGGTGTCTAATAATCATGAATAAATTGGATTGTTTTACACCGTTCATTTTTTTTAAAAATAATTTCCTAGTCAAAACGTGGAATTCTTATGTTATGCAGTAAAAAATAATTGTAAAAATATTCCGGTGAGAGAGTGCCCCGGCCTAAATCAGGCTCTGGAGGCATTGCTTTATAAAAATACTGGTATGAAAAAAAAGTGACCGCGCCGACCCCTGTAGGATGACTAATTCAAATTTATATAAAGAATTACGTCGATGAATTATAGGTTTAATAAATTTTCTTACGATCAGTGTTAGATTTTACAATGAAAGGTTTTTACCGATTATTTCTTTTCGGTATTACTCTATTCAGTATTAGGTATTCTCCTTTTTTATATGGATCATAAACCGATCATCTGTATATTCAACTCTTAAAGTACACTAAGCGACAAAAAAAAAAAAAAGCCGCACTTGCATATTTTCCTTTTCCCCTTCTACAACCGCCAATTTTATCGCTTAAAAAGCAAATTTTCGAACAGATTTTATTATGATGTACTCCACATACACATTAGCATTAAGTCCAGTGTTAAAAACAAAATTCAATTGTCAGAAAAATTGTAATTTTAGAAATTATTTCAAAAATGGTAAGAATAAGGCAGTTAACGATGCCACAAAAAGTATTAATTTTTGAATGAAAATAAAAAAATATTTTATTATGCGAGATGGCAAAATAATTAAATGTTAATGAAATATTGGTAAAATGGTTTTTAGCAAAATATAAAATTTTGTTGGCCGTTTAAAATGGAAATTTGGCTTTAGGCGGCCACGTTGCACATTCAAGCAAGATAACCGCAAGTTAAAAAGCAAATGTTTAAAAAATCGATTTGTATCATGTTCAGAACTTAAAAAAGATTAAAAAATGTGTATAGCAAAATACTTTCTTCAAAAATAGTCCGGAAGCAATTAAACAATGCAGGTTAAAAAACAGAAGATCTGCTAAAAAGCCATTATTAAGGACAAATATTAAAAAAAAAAAAAAAAAAAAAAAAAAAATAGCAATTAATTATTGGGTTGGACTGAGGTTCTCTGCTGAGTCAAGTTTAATTTATTTCGAGCTGATGAAAAAAACTACTAGGATGGTAAAAATAGGACTGATTTAATGAAAACTGCTCTATTAAAATAGTGACACATTCTCCGTGCATTATGGTACGAAGGTGCATACTTTTTCAAAGAATTAGACAAATTTTCATGCTAAAGGGATCAATTAACTCAAAATGAAACACAGTGATTATAAAAGTGGCTCCTGACCGACTATTTTGGAGATATTTCAGACTTTTCTTCAAACAGCATTTCAAGATGATAATGCACCTCGCTGTACGGCGTCTGTTGTACGTCAATTTGAATCAAATTGTTAAAATTACCTGTCCATTCCCATGAGCACCTGTAATTTTGTGAGTAACAATACCTTTTTTCACTCTAAGTTAAATCCCACAAAGAATATCGTAGAATTTCTTCGTTATTAGACTTGGAAACAGTCCTAATCTCAATTCGCTCGAAAATATTTAGTCATAAAAAGGCGCGGGGAGAAAGAGGAGGATTCGAAATTTGCAGCCTACAACTTTGCAAGAACTAGAAAAAATATTTACAATATTTAGCACAGTGAAATTTTTGAGATGTATATCAAAAAACGGTATAATACTATGCCACTGTTCATTAAAGCAGTAATTACATATAAAGGTGGAATTAACCCAATGCAGAATACATATTTTTATTAAAAAATTGCTTAGATCTAACAAATAAATAGTTTTACTTCATATATTAAAATATAACTTGTTTATTTCATATAATAAATCACAATAGAATACAAAGTGTAGGGTTATTGCATTATGTTCAAAAAAAAAAAAAAAAAAAGTTAAGTAGATTTTTATAAAGTACTTCGTAGAGTGTAATAAAGCGAATTATTAAATCCAAAATGCACATAGCTATCATTTCATTCCTTTGGTCTTAATCAAACATGACAGTTTTACTTGTTTCAACCATTAATTTTAAATTTATTGCAAATAAAAAAGGTGTAAGTCATTTTTTTCTGCGGTGCGGCTTTTTTTTTTTTTTTTTTTTTTTTTGTCGCTTAGTGTACTTTGTACAAAAGAACACAGCTAAAAAGAGTACATAGATTTCTCCATTACACACACACATATATATATATATATATATATATATATATATAATTTTAACTCATTAGATCGGGACTTATGGCTTATAATCGATTTCGAACCATTACGAAGCACAGCCATGCCTGAATCGGGATTCGAAGCCGCAGCCTACACCATTCTCGCCAACATACTAATTAATATTCCGTAGTATTGTTAGCCACGCCTTCTTTTTCACACCAGTATCTTTTTGGAGTATTCTTCTTCTTATAATAGCAGGAGACTTGGCGTTGGAATATTAAAACAGGAATAAACTACTACGTCAGAAACGCCAAAGAAAAATTATTAAGGTGCATACAGCTGTTTCGGTAGCCTAAAGCCTACCGTCATCAGTGCAAAAAGAATCAGTGCAAAAGAATTTGAATTCTTTTTGCACTGATGACGGTAGGCTTTAGGCTACCGAAACAGCTGTATGCACCTTAATAATTTTTCTTTGGCGTTTCTGACGTAGTAGTTTATTCCTGTTTTAATATTCTTCTTCTTATTTAATCATAATTGCATTTGGAGAATATTACTCTAAAAATTTACTGGACTGAAAAAAAGGGCGGGGTTAACGACACTACGGTATATTAACCCCTTAACGCGCGCTGTCCTCGCTGCGAGGACGCAAAATTTAAGATTCAGCTGCAAAATTTCATCCCGGAAAATTTTTAGCAAAAATTCACGTTTATAACATATCAGAAAAGGCCGGTTTTTTAAACCTTAAAATTTAAAATTTCTTTTTGTTTAATTTAGTTCATGAATTCCGGTGGCAATACAATTTAAATGTTTTAAATCGTCTTGCGCCGCAAAGGGTTAATTAGGATGTTGGAAAGTATGCTACACTGTAAAAAATATGTCCTATTTGCTGCCAGAAATTCTCTGCAATTTGAGAAAATACGCGTAATTTACGAAAAAATTAAGTTGTCAGAACTTATTTTTTGTAATTACAGAAAATTTCTGGCAGCAAATAGGACATATTTTTTACAGTGTATGAAAACTAAAGACCAGAACGATAACCAATCGGCTACCAGATGAACCTAGGAATAACTGAAAATTGATCTCTTTATTAATCAAAACTAATTACCTGCGCTTTTGCTGTAAGTCGATTTTTTGGTAACTTCTTTACAAAATGGTAACAACCAATAAATTCGTATACTTTTAAAAAGGATTGGTTGATGTTACAAAAGTCTAGATTGTATGAGCTATCTTTTCACTGGAGCTTGATTATGTTAATGAATAACTATAAAAATGCAATATTTTTTATAGTAAATAACGATTCCAAAAAAGTTATTTACTAATTATTTGCAATCTTCTTCATAAAAATATTTAACAAAAATTAACTTATCAACGAATCCACAAAGTAATACCCATACATGTTTACATAACTGCCAAATTTTACGCATTTTGAATACTGTTACGTTTTTAGAAAAAATTTTGCTTTATTTAAAGACTAAAAAATTCTTCAATTAAATAAGACAAAGAAAATTTTCAATATGCGTAAATGTTGGCAACTGCGTGTTTAGTTATATTTTCCATCTATAATAATGTAAAATCGAGGGAAAAAAAAAAAAAAAAAGTCAACCAAGGATTATTTTAAAAATTTTCGATAAGAAAAGGAAATTTTGAATTTTATTTTATTAAATTTCTATAGTTTCCGAGAAATTCTAATATGCGTTGTATTGTTATAGTTCAAAGCCTTAGATAAAAGCAATTTATATATATATATATATATATATACGTATATATATATATACAGGGTGTTTCAGTGAACCGTTTCAGAACTTCTAAGAGGGGAACTTCTACAACTGGAAATCATATAGCAATGTGGTGTCGGAAATGCTTTCCTGAAGCGGTGTTGTACACAGAAGCTGCCGGAGAAATTCGAGATATGCCTGGAGTATTCCAGAATGTTCGGATGTTCATGCGTCGGAGATGTGAGGCGTGCATTGTAGCCCGTGGAAGAAACTTCGAACACTTACTTTAATCCATGTACCTTTTGCTTCTTTTCATGTATTATTAAAACGATTTCTCACTTACGGTCTCTTTACTTTATGGTGCTTCTGTGTACAACATCGCTTCAGGAAAGCATTTCCGACCCCACATTGCTGTATGATTTCGAGTTGTCAGGATGTACCCTACCCCTCTTAGAAGTTCTGAAACGGTTCACTGAAACACCCTGTATATATAACTTAAGATACAAAAAAGATTTATAACGGGCACCTTCCCCTTTAAGGGCACTTGGCACCTTGGACGGCATCACTGAAGTAGGTTTCATATAAAAGCTTAAATTTTCATTTAATATTTATAAATTGAACTATATTAGATCTTAATAAGAAAGCACAACAGAACTGGCGTTGTAAATTATTACTTACAAAACTTTGAATGAAGTGAGTTTATTGCATTTTATAGTGTTCATTCAAAGTTTTCGAAGTAATATATTAGATCTGTTTAATAAAATGCATATTCAGGCAATAATTATTGGGGGTATCGATATATGTTTTGTAGATTCGAAATCTTTGAATAGCATTTTCTCTGTTTGCGTTTTTTCACGAATTCATGATCTTCAAAATGCTAAAACTTCTGCAAATATTAAAGAAAATACTAATATTTTTTTGGATGTTTAAAAGAACCCACTTAAAAGAATTAGAGATGAATTCTGAAATACTTTTAAAAGAAAAAAATATTAAAAATAGAAATATAACAAAAAGTATAAATATATATATGTGTATTTCTAAATTTTTATCTAAACATGAACATTTTAATTTTTTTCTCAAAATCTTGTTAATAAATTTCAAAATCTATCGCTGATTCTTTTAAGCAGGTTACATTAAACATCCAAAGAAAAAAATATTAAGTGTTTTCTAAAATATCTGTAGAAGTTTCAGCATTTTGAACATCATGATTTCATAAAAAATGCAAACTGAGAAAATGCAGTTTATAGATTTAAAATCTGTAAATATATCTATCTATATATCTATATATATATATATATATATATATATATAACCGTAAGAAATTTTGCCTGAATGTATATTTTATTGAAAAAACCTAATATAGTTCAATTAATAAATATTGAATAGAAATGTAAGCTTTTATATGAAACCTACTTCAGTTGTGCGCAGAGCCTGATTAAGGGGGAAGCACACATTATTTATACTTACACCGTTATTTTTTAACAAATACTTTCCTCCTATAATAAACAGAAAATTCTCATTAAAAATTATTTTAAAAGAATTCTGGTGTCTAATAACGGTGAGTAAATTGGATTGTTTTACACCGTTCATTTTTTATAAAAAATATTTCCTCGTCAAAGCGTGGAATTTCTATGACATGAAGTAAAAAATAATTGTAAAAATATTCCGGTGAGAGCGGAGATAATGTGTGCTTCCCCCTTAATCAGGCTCTGGTTGTGCGGTCTAAGGTGCCAAGTCACCTTAACTCTGAAAATTATTTTAACGGTATGTCATAGAAAATCCCTTTAAATAACAGTTAACCATTTTTTCCCTTTTGATGGTTTCAAGGATCATAACACCCTACTTTTTTCATTAACACTATTTTTTTACAATATTTTTTCTTTATTAAATCACCAACTAACGAACAAACTTGAAGATTAATCAAGTCAATGTTTGTTGTTAAAAAATAGCGGTATATAAAAAAAGTAGGACGCGATTACGCTTGTCATTTTGGTTTCTCATCCTATAATATATTTTATACATTTAAGGTGGATAACCTGAGCACTTCAGAATACCCTCTTCCTACCTATATATATCTATATCATAGGTGCCAAGTCTCCCGTTTTTCAAGGGAGACTTCAAACCGGAAAATTTTTATAGCTGCTTTCAGTACTATTAATCGCCGAAAATATGTATAACATATTTCATTTAAAAATACTGGTGTCAATCCTGATTTAAAAGTTAAAAATGTTGGCAGCTATGCTATATATAGAACAGAAAATAATTCTTGTAGATGAAAAAAGTTATTTCAAAAGATGTTATGATTCAGTTTATTGAAACATTTTAATAAACTCAGTTTCTTGAGAACTGGTTAAAATCTTGTTCTCTTGCGATTCTGGTTTTAGGTAAGAAGTTTAATTATTTTGTCGCTTTATATACGCCGCATTCAACTAGAACTAGTCGAATGCATCTACCGGCATATTCAGTTGGACCCTTTAGAATCACTTTATTTTTTCTCGCTTCCTCTTAAAAAAGTTTTCTTTAGAGGTTGCCGCTTTCAATTATGTTTCTACAAAACATACAAATAAAATTTATACTTCCTTTAAGTTCATGACCGTACACAAAATCTCGTTTTCTGCCTCAAAACCTTTTGACCTTGTAAAGTTCAAACATTTTTTTATATATTTATATTTTTCTATTAACAATTTTTCTGCTTCATTACTTTATAAAAGCATGCATGACGAAACATGATTTATTTATGCATGATGAAATTTATATTAAAAAAATTATGAGTAATAATGCATTGTATACCATACACAATCCAACCTCGTTAACTTGAACACTGTTAACGTGAATTACTTTTAGCATGAACTGTTTCCTTAATCCCCGTCAAAATGAAGATTAGTTTAGTTATATGAAGAATAGTTACTGATAGCACGAACTACTGATAACAGGAACAAATATTTTATCCCCTTGAGATTCACGTTAACGAGGTTCGACTGTATAAATACTTTCTACTGTGCAAATTTTCCTGCAAAAACAAGAAAAATCGTTTTTTTTTTTTTTTTTTTTTTTTTTTTTTTACTATTATTTTATACGTTAAAAAAAGTAATTATATAAATAATTTAAAAAATCTTTAATATCTTTACATTTTTGTAATTTATATAAATTGTTTTCACGTTCAAAATATCTATAACTTTAAAGTTTTAATAATTCTGCTGCATTTATTTTATTTTATTTTTTATTTATTTATTTACAGCTGCCAACTTTCCAGATTTTTTAACACAGTATTTTTAAGATAATTTATCAGTTATATTTTATCTTATTAAAAATTTCAGATACCATAAAAAATTCAGATTATAAGAATAATCGCAGTCAACATTCTCCTAAGTCCAGGGCTCGTACTCTCCGCCCTTTTTTCAGGACACTCTCAAGGATGAGAAGTTTTTTAATTTATTGTCACCCCTATTTTTATATAATAATATCTATCCTGTACAATCACGGCACATTGCTATAAATATAGCAGAAATATTCCTGCATGAAATTAGTGGTGGCAAAAAAAGTGACAATTTCTTATCTCTCAGAGTGTCTTGAAAAAAGGGCGGAGAGTACGACCCCTGACTGGGTACTAAGCATTCGTTTTCCAAGTTTTTCCTGAAACTTCCCCAAAAGTGAATGCTTACATGGATTCCAACCTTTGAAACCAGCTTCGTTCTCTACCAGATGAATTCCGTTTTTTTTTTTTTTTTTTTTTTTTTTTTTGTCTTCTTGGAGTAGAATTTAGCTTGAACCATAACCTGAATATTAATATTTATATGTATTGTAGACTGCTTAAAAAAGTCATTTGTTCCTGAAGATGCTATTACATTATAGAGGAAAGCTCTGTTTTTAATTTTTAACATGTATATTTTAAATGTATCTAAATACCAGTTTAAATTTTTTATGCGTGTTAAATTAATCTGTAATGTAATAAACGCAGTCTCAATTTCATACATTCGGTTTAAAGTACAAAAATAAAATAAAATATAGTAATGGAAATAAATATAGAAAAGAAAACGAAAAAAAGAAAAGAAAAGAAAAATAGTAAAAAATTCGGATGGCCGAATATATATGTATATTTTAATTCTTTATTTGTCAAAAAATGTAACAAAAGAACTTTAAAAGCTAAATTTAGTATACAAGTAAAATGACCGACCGGTCTGTTCTTGAAATGATTTAAAAAAAACACACACTGATATTGAGAAAAAAAAAATTACATGGCTACATGAAAAAAGAGTTCTTCCATATATAAAAAGAAAAAAGAACATTATAGGAAAAAGAGCTTTATGACAAACGTCCATTGGAAATATTTATGAACTGCAAAATACTGTGAAACCAATTAACGTATTGGCACTACATAAACAGAGTTGCCTACATTTCTAATTTATTCCGGAACATTCTTAATATTCGTATTTTTTTCATTCACTCTTTGAAGAGTATTTGTTTCTTATTTAGTCATAGTTACATATTGGAGAGAAGTACGCTATAAAAAAAGTGGCGTTAAAAAAAAAGGCGGGTACTAACAATACTCTGGAATAAATTAGAAATGTTGGCAACTGTGCTTAAATTAATAGGAGGAAGAAAATGAAGAACTATGATATCCTCTGGTCAAAGTTCCGGTCTTCCCATGCGACATGCGATAATACAGGCCTGTCACATGTACGAGTATATATGGCAGACATTTGACGGAAATTTTCAATTGTGAAACGTAAAAAAAAAACCTGAAAACATCAATTTAACTAATCAACTTCTCAATAAGAACTATTTATCATATACAGGATTACACAGGAGAATTAATCTATATTACTTTCTATTGACTGGAAATTACTGAAAGTTCCTAAATTTCTGAGCATAGTATTACAAATGTGTTTGTATTGGTTACGATTTATCATAAATTATTGCTTGAAATATTTTTTTAGCGAAAACGTTTAGTGAGCACGTTCTCTGAGGGCAAAATTTTACCTTTGATGTGGAATGCTATAAATCGTTTGCGTGCGCTGTACCATTGTTGTTATAAAGTAATCTGATTGAATTATTTTGAATAATGACTATAATTGAATGATTTTTTATAGATGTCGAGCTCAGTGTTGCCAGATTGCGCGACTTTTTTTTATTTAATAATCACCAATAATTTTGAAAAGTGTTGTTTGATATACATTACAGACGATTAATCGTCGATTATGTACGTAAAATATCACTTCTCAAAATTATTGGTGACTGTTGAATAAAAAAGTCGCGCAATCTGGCAACACTGGTCAAGCTTTGTGGGGAATTCCTTAAATCATTATTCTTGAGAAGAATAGTAATTTTCCGCCGTTCTATGAACATGTATATATATATATATATATATATATATATATATATATATATTTTTTTTTTTTTTTGCTTGTTTGTACCTTTTGTTTCGGGACCAATAAGTAAAAATTAATTGTTTCAACAATTAAACATGTCTTCTAAGGTAATTTTAAAATTCGATGAAAATTTATTCTTATTGGTCTTATGTGGTTTCAGTGATCTTGTATCTGTTACTCGGCTTACACTATGTTTTAAAATATTATATATATATATATATATATATTCCATCTCTTCCATGTCAAAAAAAAAAAAAAAAAAAAAAAAAAAACTGCTAACATTTTCAATTTTAAAATCAGATTTATCTACGACTATTTTTAAACAGAAATGTGCATACATGTTACGGTCCCACTTTTTCTCCTGATTCTTCTCCATTGCATTCATACAGCGATTTTCACTTTTAACTGGTCATGGAAACAGACGACAGAAGATTTCAATATAAATATAGTGGTGGATAAAATGGAACCGTATCATGTACGAATATGTCGTTTTTATTCTCTACGATTAACCCTTTGGCGACCTTAACGCTCTAAAGCGCTCTAAACAGAGTTACCAAATTTAGGGACTCTTTTATTGATTTATCACCAATAATTTTGATAAGTGATATTTGCAGTGGGGAAGCGTCCATGGAAGCGATGGAAGCGGCACTTCCCTTATTTAAAATTAAAAAGATAATTTAAGTACTTTATACAAAAAAAGTGAAATAGTGTTTTCGGTCTCTCGTCTAGCAGATCCAACCTCGCTTTATCAAAGAGCTGAATTGATTCGCCATCTGTTTTCGGAAGCGTGTCTTTTCAGCGCTTCCAGGAGTTTTCTGAATCGCGCCTCGACCCTGGATATTTGATATACATGTAACGGACGAATAACCTTCGAAGTGATTAGACAATCGTTATAGTTAAAATTTAGTGGTGAATATTGAATAAAAAAGTCTTTAAATTTGACAACACTGACCAGGAAGTGAAATTAAACAGAACCGGCAAAGGTTTAAGTAAATTAAAAATTGTTGTAGAAAGTTTCCGGTAGTCTAGTCTCCTGCCAAAAGCGGGAGATAAGGCAGCCATACAAAAATCATAAGCGTGTACTCATAGCTGCCAACTCTTCCCCTTTTTGAATATCACTATTTTATAATAGCTATTTTTGCAAATATTCGGTCTTTAAACAGTGGCGGCTCGTAAACCGAAAATAGGTGCAGAGCTCAAAAATAATATTGAAGTATTTTTAATGCATAATTTTTATTAAGCGTGGTCTTAACTAAAATTAACTAAAAATACTTATTTAAATGTAAATTTGTATTCTATAAATGAATACAGTGTAAAATACAGTGTAAAATACAGTGAGCCTCTTCACCTATTTTCTGTGCACGAGCCGCCACTGTCTTTAAATCATGTAAAAGAAAAAAAAAATCTTCAGAAATAGCGGTGCTGAAAAAACGGAAGACTTATAACAACTATAATAGTGGTTTTTAAGCGGCGATGGAAACTTTTTCTTTTCTTAATAAGTTAAGGTTCTTTGTGAGATGGGTTTCCAAGGGTTCTGCATGGGCTCAAAGAACTCCGTTGCACTCATATCCGATCCGACACCGACCCGTGTATTCACTTCCGGTCGAATTATCTATTAATAACTTTGCTGTTGGTTTGGGTTTGAGTTGGATGGAATGACTTATTTTTCTCTCGAGTATAGATCTGTTTCAGATTGAACAACGTTTTTGATGTCTTGTTTGTGTACACACAATTTGTCAAATAGAGATACAAAATACTGTTTCATATGAAAAACATTTAACTATGGGTTATATTAAGGAGATTCATCAGAGAGCGCCAAGGTCAGCCAAAACCCATGTAACGTATGGAGAAATTTGCGACATTATTATTCATTATATAATACATATTTTTAAATTTCGTTTTCACATTTAGAAAATTCAGGACTAAATGAGATCCTGTTTTCAAGAAATTATTGTTATTATTGTTATTATTATTATTTTTTTTTTTTCAAATTTATTTTGAAGGTACATATATGTAAAATTTTACTAAGTGAAATTTTACCTTTTGCAGCTTCAAAATAAAATAATAAAAATTTGAAAAAATAACTTTAGGGAAACAATGACTTACTTAACAGTCATGGATTTTCTAAATGTAAAAACTGGTTATTTTTTTATTTTTATTTTTATTTTTTTTTAACCAGTTAGTAGTCACTATCGACAGCGCCACCTATTACAGATTGCGAACTTTTTATTTAACTGTCACCAATAATTTTAAGAAGTGATGTGATCGACGTTAAATCGATTTTATTCGCGTTTTATGTATATCAAATGCCACTCCTAAAAATTTTTGGTGGCTATTGAATAAAAAAATCTGGAAAAACTGAAGTATGGGCGGCAAATCGACCAACTAGCGACTACTAACGGGTTAATTATTATTGTGTATTGAATAATATATCACATTTCCCCGTGGTTAACATGGGGTTTGCGTTTGGCTAACCGTGACTCTCTCTAATACACACCCTTCATTGATAATGTATACATTTACTTGTATAATTAATTACGTTGGCATCAATACATTCATTATGTATCGTAGAGATAAAATTATTATCAGATACTTTTCCATAATTACATTACATTGTGGATTTTTTTTTCTTCGAATTTTGAGTCCGTATGGATTAAAAATTTGAAGTTTTGGTTGGTTATGAGACTGGAGTTTGGAACTTCAAGTACAAATTTTGAATTCCGGGTCAGGCAGACTAATCCGTGGGCGACGAATTAGAAATGATAAACCAAGGTTCAAAGTTATACACCGTAATGTATAAAATGCATCCCTAATTGGTAGCTCAGTTGCTTCATTATTTTGTTCTATTTTTATAAAAATGTTACCTTCAAATATTATAAACTTATAGCCAAACTAGATAATGTGATTACGAATTCTTTTTTTTTCTTACATCATTTATCATTATACCATTTATATCTAAATGGAGTTCTTTAATTCTCAATAAAGTGAAGCTTTTTTAGCACACTTAACTAATATGACTTACATAATATAAGCATTTTCAAAAATTCAAATAATTGTTATAAGATTCTAAATGGATTAAAACAAACAATGTAATGTATTGGTATAACTCTTATTTGCTTTAACGTTCTAGATTCTTCAGGCAGTCTCATTAGCATTATTATGAAAGCGACACGTGTTTCTTTTAAAATTGATCGGAAAGACTTTGAATTCACGAACAAATAGCCAATGTCTATCGATCGTATGAAAATGTTCACAGAGAATTAGTTATCTTATTTGTAAATTAAACACTCTTAAAAACAAAATCTTCTCTTGAACAACCCTTTCATAAAAAATAAAATAAAGCTTTAAAAAGTTATTTTAAAAAGTTGTCGCGAAACAATTGTTCTTATGCCTGGAAGCAGCCAAGAATTAAAATCCTTTACACTCTCACAGTTGGGTCTGTTGCAAAACGAGGAATAAGAATGAAGAACGAAATGCAAAAGCAGAGCAGAGCTGTCAGCTTAGAAACACACACCAGAACACGCAACCTAGCGGGAAGGTGTAGAACTATATTCCGGCTCTCAGCAATTATGAAAAGGACTCTCTACCTATCGTCTCCGAAAGCCGGAGCCAATGTTATTCTATGGGAAATTTTGCCCCATTATAATTCATTAACTAATGCATATTTTTTAATTCCGTTTTCACTTTCCGAAAATTCACAACTATTAACAACTATTAAACAATTTAACGCTTTCTAAAAATTGATTTCTTTTATTTTTAAGATTTCATTTTCAAGCTCAAAAAGAAAATATTTCACATTGTGAAAATTCGCATTATACAACCTCAAAATAAAATATTAAAAATTTAAAAAAATAGTTTTTAGAAAGCGATAAATTGTTTAATAGTTGTGAATTTTCGGAAAGTGAAAACGGAATTAAAAACTATATATTAATTAATACGTTATAATGGGGCAAAATTCTCCATAGAATAACATTGGCTCTGGCTTCTGGGGACGATAAGTGGAGAGGCCTCTTAAGTACAGATTTGAGTCCTGCATCGGGTCAGGTACCCGCGGATTATCCACTTTGCGGATCAGTTGCGGGTCATACTTGCATTAATTTTTGACCGGTCTACCCACAAAAAAAGTTGTTTTCTTCTTCAAAGAATTTTTTACGATTTTTTTTTTTTTTTTTTTTTACGAATCTAACTTTTTAATGCAGAAATTGAATGTCATTATCTTCTCCCATAGTAATTTAAAACAACTTGATTCTTCAGATGAGTTTAATTACAATTACGTAATTATTGATACTTAACGTTTAAAACTTTATATCTAAAAATCATTCGTATTTCAATATATGTATACTTCTTCATTTTGCTTTTTTTACATGCTGTCAAAATAACTGGAATGATGAATTTTTTAAAAGTAAAGTTTATACATTTGAAATTTTGTTTTATTGTTCATTGAACTTTTGTTTTTATTTAGACATATAAAATTCTAATTTTTTGTGACACATTTATTTTTCTGAAAGGTTTGTAAAATAATATAACTATATTCCGCGTAACAGAATCCCAATTCAATGTCTTAAAAATAAATAAATAAATAAATAACATTATTTTATTGCGGTTTGTGGATCAGAGGCTGCGACTCAAGTTTAATCGACCTGCGCAGGACTCTATTGCATATATATACAAAGAGCTTAATTTTCTTTCTAAATAACTGAAAAAATTCCCATTCTGTTTCTTGTCACTTTTTTTCCCGCCCCTCCCCTCGTTTTTATTTATTTATTTATTTATTTATTATTAATATATATACATATATATTGTGATTTTGATGAAAATGTATAAGATTTGTATAAGGCAATGATGGACTATTTAATAGGTAAAACATTTTCAGAGCAATGAAAAAGTGCTTCAATGTATTTAAAATAATAATAATAAAAATAAATAAAAATAAACAATTTTTCTCTTATAAGTCGCTGTTTCATTTATGATGAACCTTTTTATTTCTATAACCGTTAAACGCAAACATAAACTTTCATTTGGAAAAAGTTTTAAATTTAAAACCTATTATCTTAAAAATATTTTATGTCATTTAAGCACATTTCCGAAAAAAAAAAAAAAAAAAAAAGGATATTTGAATTTTAATACTGTACCTAGAAGTCATATTTAGTGTTTGTTTTTTTCTTTTATGCAATACCAAGTAGAACAATAGTAATAAATATTCCACTGTTCTACTATAAAAATCCCTCGATTTATATAGTTGATAAAAGTTGAAGCATCGTTTGAGCTGAAAAATGTGGGTTACACAAACAGTAATTGAATAGGCAAATATTTTGCAGCAGCTTTATAAAGTTTTGTAGCAATATATATTACACAAACATGACTAGAATTTTCTTCTAATTGAATTAATATGCGATTAAAAGCTGTGCTTCAGTAGAATATTCTTCTAATCGAATTAATATGCAATAAAATAATTGTGCTCCATCTTGACATCTCAGCAAACGAAATAAAAATATAATATTAAGTATTTCATTGTTTATGAGGCCCCTCAAAGGTAGTCCAAAATGGAACATATTTATGTGAGGAAAAGCGACTTAAGTCAAATATTTAAAGCTTCATAACCCGATTGATTTTACTCATAATTCAAGGACTAAAAGAAAAAAAAAAAATGAAATTATATAATAAGAATGATTTTTCCAAACATAAACAGTAATAAATGTTTCCCTAAATGTAACCTTATAATATATAATGGAAGGACCAGTTCAGCGCATAAAAATGCGAATTTCTTAACTTTTACAAGAATACGCTTATTGTTGTAAACTGTTAGTAAAATAAATAGTTTTCAAAACTTAAAACTTCTACTTTTTCTTTTTACTTAGAAGTAGATCTTTGTAACTGATGATTGAGAATATGACCATTGAGCATTGATAATACTGGGCACCTTACATATGCTACTGGACTTAAACGGATTTTTTTGTGAAAAATATTTCATGTGGTTTTTGAGGTTACAGTTATTCATTTCGAAATACGACATACACATATTTATAATTTTAACTTCATGAAATAAAACAAAGAAAAAGACTTTTATATAAAGTTCGTTTAAAAACCGTAATTTACTTTAGCAATCATTATTGGATTGTATTTTTAGACAGAAAATATGAATTTAATTTACCAAGAGCGAGAAGTTATGATTTATGAGTCCAGGAATCGAACCTGGGACCTTGAAGCCCGCAAAAATTTCAAAGCCGCATAATTATCTTACTGGGAGTATTAAGTAGATAACATTTTATCAACATTAAAGACAATGTAGGTTATAAATTAAAAACTTACAAATAAAAACAAATTTGTCAAAGTGTTAAAACTAAGCATGACTCAAATCCCAAAACTTAAAACTTGTTTAATAAACTTTTGAAAAAATAAAAAATAAAAATAAATAAATCAGCGTAAAAGGCATTGTAATAAGTAAATTGAATGACAAAATATATTTTTAACAACTATTTTTCTCATTATTTTATTTTTCATTTTGTTTATTTGTTTGCATGTATTTGCCACTTTATTAACTTTAAGTCATAATGAATGAAAATACAACTACAAATTATAGACTTTTCACTTTGAATAGGTTTAATTAAAATTTTTTTTCAATATTGTTTATTAATGTAATTGATTTAAACCACCTCATTTGACTCAAAAACATGTGTGAAAATTCGTATTCGCAAAACCAATTAAAAAGAATAAAAAATAAAAATAAAATAAATAAAACTGAACAAAATTACACGAGAAATTTAATTTATTAAGACTCATTAACGTTAGTCAAAACATGTGAAATCTTAAATGATGAAAACACTGAAATTGTTCTAATTAAAAAAAAACATATAGTTATATATTCGTACAGAAAGTTAGAAAAGTCTCCTAAACGAATATAACATGCATGGTTGGCTGTATAATTTTTAATTAATTACTGAGTTTAAAAATTTGTTTTATTTTGCTTTTCTTCTTTGAACGATCCCAGATAACGAAGTCAGAACTAAGTTCAATATAAAAATGTCTCATGTGAAGATAAACGCGTTCCACCTTTTTCAAAACCATTTAAATTTTATTAAACAACGAAATATTCTTTGTTTAACTTTGGTTTCAATAAGGACTTTCCATCGTTGGGATTCTAGCATTATCCGAAACTTCTTACGAAAATATTCTTTCAAGAAAACAGATAATTAAATAAAGGTTCATGAAAATTCTTTAAACGAATATAAACGGGCACACATTATAAGTCACCTGAACGAAAAATCATTTAAAACTTATTCTGTCTTTTAAAACTAATTTAAGAATGTTGATCTCAAAATGTATGATGATTTCTTTTATTATGAAAGTCATTTTAAAATTTAAAATTTTTGACGTTTGATAAATGACTAGCAGTTAAAATAGTTTATGCAAGAGTAAAGTTTAAAAGTAGTTGAGGTTTCTCTTTATAGAAATGATGATATAACTTTAGATGCATAAGGAAATCAATCATTCAAGCTAACTGACTTTAATTTCCAGACATATTGTTTGGACAAAGGCAGCCGATTTTGTAATGCATTTTAAATTTAATAAAAATTGAATTAAGTGCTTATGCACGACATTCGTTGTGAAAAATAGAAATAAATGATGCTATATCAAAAATCATCCCTCAACTACAACGTAAATAACGGCATAAAAATATAATATCGATTTTATGAAGTTAAAGTATATAACTTTCTTCGTAATAACGAAATTAAATTAGGGAACCCGAAAATTCCCGTTTTTTTTTAAATTTAAATGCATTCCCTTTTTTATATGAATTTTGCTTTTGAGACCTCCTGCCTTACAAAGAATATTTTAGAAAAATTAAAAAAATAATTAGATATGATTAAGAGGACTTTCATTATGATTAAAAATTATTATCTATAGATTTTCTATAATTCTGTTTAATATATATTTAAACTTGTAATTATTTCATTTAATAGTAATAAATTAATTATTAACATATCATAGCCTCCTAAACTAGACGCCTGTCGCGTGGCTCGGAAACTTGGCAACAGTTTAAGCGGTAGAAAACGCCTCCTAGTACAGATTGCGCTACTTTTTTATTCAACAGCCACCAAACATTTTTAAAAGTGGGATTTGTTATATATAAAAGGCGAATAGAATCGAAGAATCGTCGATTATATGTATCATATATCACTTCTTAAAATTATTGGGGACAGTTGAATAAAAAAATCGCACAGTCTGTACCAGGTGGCACTGTCTACTGCTTGAACTGTTGCCAAGTTTCCGAACCACGCGACAGGCATCTAGTTTAGGAGGCTACGAACATATTAACATTTAATATTTAGCATACATATTATGTTTGTTAGAAATTTTTTTTTATTGCTTATATATATATATATATATATATATATATATATAGATCTAGAAAACGTTACTTTGCATGAATATTCTTACACTTTCGAACTTTTCTGCTTTTCCCGGAAAATGTATTTCTAATAATTTTTAATGGAAATCTTTAGTTTAATTAGTTCGAAATAAAAAATAAATAAAAATTCAAATTCGAATTAAACTTAAATAAAAATTTAATTAATGTTTTAATTAAATTTTAATAAAAATGTAATTAAACTTTAAATTACCTACGATTGCACTGGAAAACACTATTCGAAAATAGTGATTGTTAATCTTAAAAAAGAACCAAAAAGTTATCAAATATGGCCCTTGATAAAAAAATAATAAAAAAAAAAAAAAAAAAAAATTGCATGTTATGGGCACTCTAATTTTCGTGCCAAAAAAAAAAAAAAAAAAAAAAAAAAAAAAAAAAGGAAGAAAAAACTTTGTTGAAAGTAAACCTACTAATATTGCAGCATTAAGGAAAGGAACATTTAAAACTTTATGGTCTTTATAAAGGCAAAAAAGTGGGTGTCGATGAATTTCAGTGGATTTTGCTGATGAATTCATTGTAAAATTATAGTAAATTAGTGTAATTATAAGCACAACTGCATTGTATAATATAATAAAATTTCTTGTTTATTACAGTAACTTAAAAAAAAAGATCCACTGTTTTCAATATTCACAGTTTATATACAAAAAAAAAAAAAGTAAAATAAAGAAGCAAATATACAGTCGACACCGGTTATAACGTACCTGGGATATAGCGTACTTTCGCTTATAACGTTCTCAGATGCTTGGTCCCGAATGAAACCCTATATAATGTAATGGTTTACATATTCGGCTATAACAGACAATGCAAAAGCCTTAATCTGGTTATAACGTACTTTTTAGACTGGAACGAAAAGCCAAAATTGGATGTCAACCTTGTATTTCTGGTTTGGAAATCGGTATATTTTCTTGGATACCGTCTTTCGATGTCTCCTTTATCGCCTTATATCTCCTTTATACCTTTAAAACTTTATAGCGGTTCGTTGAATTCCATACTGACTATTCAGAGACTCTGAAAAGTTCCATTATAAATATTGAAAATGTAATTTTTTCTGTGTCATCTAATCAAAGAAAACAACGAAAAATAACAGATTATTTTTCCAAATAAACATGTAAGTAGTAAAACGTTTTTTTTTTTTTTTTTTTTTTTTTTTTTCTTTTTTCTTATTTTATTTTGAGAAACTCATAAACTTTCTATTTAAAATCTCTATTATTGAGAGTGCTATTATGCACCTTTTTCTTTCGTTAGGCACTAAATTATATTGGAAATATTGCTTATAACGTACTTCGGTTATAACGTACCATATTTTCTGGTCCCCTGACAGTACGTTATAACCGGTGCCGACTGTACTTTGGAAGGCAAATAATTTTCTCATATAAAGTTTTAAATGTTAAGTATTTATGTATTTCTTCTTTACGAATTAAATTTACGTTATGAGTCATGCTACCAGAGCCTGATTAAGGGGGAAGCACACATTTTTTATACTTACACCTTTATTTTTTAACAAATACTTTCCTCCTATAATAAACAAAAAATTCTCATTAAAAATTATTTTAAAAGAATTCTGGTGTCTAATAACGGCGAGTAAATTGGATTGTTTTACACCGTTCATTTTTTATAAAAAATATTTCCTGGTCAAAGCGTGGAATTTCTATGACATGAAGTAAAAAATAATTGTAAAAATATTCCGGTGAGAGCGGATATAATGTGTGCTTCCCCCTTAATCAGGCTCTGCATGTTACTTTAAACTGCTATGATGGAAGAGAATGTCATCCTATCTCTGCATTCAAAAGATTATATTCATAAAAAAAGCAACAGGAAAAAAGAAAAATATTTTACTGCTAAACCCGCGGCTTTACCCAGGGGTCAAAAATTAATGCTAACTCGACCCGCACCCAACCCGCAAAGCGGGTAACCGCAGGTACCCGAACCGATGCAGGACTCAATTCCAAAGCACTTTTTCTTTCCACCTGGAGTTTTTCTATAAACTTGTTGACAATATTAAATATTTCGTTTGCTGTTGTGTTTAAGTGTAAAATAAACGAAATATCAAATAGAATTTTACTGTTTTCATTTATGAATCTCCCACGGGTATCATTTTTGCTGGCATTTTTTTTCCCAGTTTTATTCCAGTATCATTTTTTCCTCTCTGAATTCCCTCCCCCCCCTCGAAGCGTTCTATATTTTGAATACCACTATTTGTTTGTTTGTGAATGCCTATACCTTAACAACTCTTTTTCCTTTACTTTCTGCCTTTTACTTTTCCTTTTTCTATTTTCTTTTCTTTTCTTCTTATTTTTTTTTTGGGGGGGGGGGGGGGAGGGGTTACTTCCAGTTTGTAAAGGGCTAAAAATTTAAAGGGCTAAAGGGATAAAAATTTAAGGGCTAAAAATAAAGGGCTAAAAATTTAAATACCTCTTCAGCCAATGACGTAGCAAACTGTCTATAGCAACATTTTCTTTTGAAGCTACTCATTATTGGTAAAGTGCACATGAAATTAACGTCCAAGCACTGTGCATGATACATCTTGACTTTTTCTTTCGATAACTCTAAAGCCCCGATTTCTGTATTATCAAGTGTCTGTTAGGTATTTTAAAAAAAACTTAAGCATGGATCATCTTTAGCAAATCACACCATTGAAGGTAGCATAACTGAATTACATTTATAGTTGCCAATTTAGCACCTTTTGGATACCAGAAAAATTTAGTAGAAATATTTATTTTATTTAATCAGTGAACTGTAAAGGTTTTCACTGATATATAAAGTAAAAGAAAAGAAAAATTATTAAGTTTTTCTCGTAGCGAAAAGGTACTAAGTTGGCAACTGTAATTACACTATACTGATAAAATGTTAAAAGCATTGTAAAACACCAGGCAGAGAAAATAATCCACTGTTAAAAAATAAGCCATTTAACACTCAGAAACACAAATTTAAAACACAAAAAGTTTCTTCTCTTTTAAATTGAATTCTTTTTTTCACCAAGGACATTTCAATACCATTTTTCATTAGATTATTTCAAAATAGCATTTGCCTTCTTATTTTCAGTAGGATGCGGGTCATGAATACAATATAAATATAGTTTCAGATTCATTTCTGAATTTCTTCTGCCTTTACTCTCCTTGTCAGTTTCTGTAAAGAGTTGAAATAATTTCAAGGGCACTTACATCTAGAATAATTTTCCCTGTAACATGCATCTATAGAATTAGAAGGAATGTTTAAAAAAAAAAAAAAAAAATACTTGAACTCCACCCTGTTTTATAATGACCTTGGGAAACATAATATTTTGATTTTGTCTCAACTGTATACTTTAATTGACATTAATTAACACACTTAATTAAGCCCATTCTTCATATTCGGGTCAAAACTCACTCATTACCATTTTGGCTGAAAATGAAACTTTACTTGTTTTCATCATAAATTTAAATTTATATCTGACTCATAGTGTCCACATGCATTTGGCAACATTCATCAACCACGGCAATTGGTGAGGGGAAAAGAAAAAAAAAAAAAAAAACACACAGAGAGAAAGAAAGAGTAAACCCTCAGTAAAATAATAATAATAATAATAATAAAATAAAACGATAATTTCATTTGGATTAGTTAAAGTTTAAATAAATTTAAAATAGATGGTTCATATAGTTAGAATATTAATGAATTTTTCTTTTTAGTTCAGATGTTCAGAAAGTAAAAATAATTATAAGAAAAAAAAATATATATACCATGTTTTTAAATAGCTTAAACTTCTCTTTAAAACGCATTAAAAAGCTCCAATAGGCAGGTAATGGATTTGGCGCCAAATTCGACAACTTTTTGCCCTTGGCGACTTTTTTGGCGACTTTTGGCGAGAAAATTCTTATTATCGATATTCCAAAGATGGACGTTCTAATGTGATTGGTTAAAGAGTTACCGGAAATTTGAATTTAAAAAAAAAAGTTGGTTTTAAAAATAAAATATTAATCCTTTTCGAACAACATATATTTGCATTATGAACTACATTAGCACTTTATCATTGTGTAGAAAATCTTTAAAATGATAACGACGTCAATTTTTGCCAAATGCATAATTTAACTTTTAACAATTTTTTAACGCTCACGTTTAATTAAATGTATTTATTTTTAGGTCGAAATAAAATGAACTCGTAATTTTTTTTTGGCAACAATTAAATTATAGTTAATATTTTAATGGCTATTTTTATTGCTATTAGGAGCTTATCATTTTCACATTTTAATTAATTAAAAGAAAACTATTCGAAAATTCGAAAATCTGACTTCGAAGTATTGTGTTGTCACCGGGTTCTGAGCTACTGTGAAAGTTTCAAATGTCTAGCTAGTCGGGAAGTTAGTTAAAAATCGATTGCAAGATTTGTCCCTGACAAACACACAAGAATCGAAGTTAATAAAAACATGGTAATAATCATATGAGAAATGTAAGGCATTTCCAACAAAAGGGGAAAGAGCAGGGTATTTATTGATCGATCTGAATCTATAATGCTAAGATTAATCCATAAAAATGGATTTCATTTTTATGTGTCAAAGGCAAAGCTTCTCGTCACAATTATACAGTTTGGGAGAGAGTGAAGTCGTACAAGGCTTTTATAGGATCAGGGCCTGATTAAGGGGGAAGCTCGCTCTTCAAACATTATTTATACTTACACTGTTAATTTTTAACAAATATTTTCCTCCTATAATAAACAGAAAATTTTCATTAAAAATTATTTTAAAAGAATTCTGGTGTCTAATAACGGTGAGTAAATTGGATTGTTTTACACCGTTCATTTTTTATAAAAAATATTTCCTCTTCAAAGCGTGGAATTTCTATGACATGAAGTAAAAAATAATTGTAAAAATATTCCGGTATGAGCGAGCTTCCCCCTTAATCAGGCCCTGTATAGGATCTCTACTATTGGAAAAAAGTATTGTTTAAAAACAAGAATATCTTTTGTGTTTCCTAAGGGGATCAAGATATGACGAATAAAACAAGAAATATTACATGGGATATACGAAGTGATGAGAATTGATGTTAACCGTAACATTCTCCACCACTATTCATGCATAAAATTTTTTTAAAAATATATTTATATTACGTTTATGTGATTCAATAAAGTAAACTTTACAAAAATAGTGGTGTAGAATATTATGTGGAAGTAATCACTGGGATTTAAAGCCAGCATAATGGTGCGAGATTGATTGCAAGACTCTTTGAATAGTTTTTGAAGGTCATATAAAAAGAAATAAACTAAGAGGTATATAAAGAAATCTCTGAAAATTACATGATATTTTTGTCTGATAATATATGTGATGATAATTCTTTTTTAGAGTGATATTTAACATTTTGACGTGATTTAATGTCTTTTGAAAACTGGATTATCCAGCACCAAATTACCGTAATTCTCTGGTGGACTTTTTTGCCGGATTGAAACCAGAAGGAAAACTTTGAGAATTTAAAAATAAATAAATAAATAATATGCAGAAAAAATACGTATTATATATGAAACAGCATATACAGAAAAAAAAAAAAAAAAGCTTAATATGTCCTGAAAATATATTTATAAAATAAAATTTAATTATAAAAAGAATCAATAATGAGTACATTGATTAACATAAAATTCTTTCATGTAAATCCAGACAAAATAATTATCATGATTCATTTGGACAATATTGCTGCAAGCTGGTGTTCTTTCGAGGGGCAATTTTAAAGGGGAACTGGCAAAATTTTTTATTTTCCGTGTAAGTTCTAAGTCGTCCAACTCGGAACGCAGTCATGCTAGTGAATTGAATCCGTGATTATCGGACTTAGAATCGTGATGCGTATAAAAAAACAAGCGTAATATTCTCCGTATATTGCAGTATCTGTATTTTGTTCAGAAGTGATACGTGAGTGTTCTTAAATATACTGTTCTAGAAATCTGAAAAAAGCGCAGATACATTTAAATATTTACTTAATTAATTAATTTCAATATTTACTTACTAATCTCGTACTTTTTGCTATTTTATTAATATTTCTCTGTTAAACTGGTCTTTTAAATAATTGTTGCAAACGACAGAAGGAGGGAGGATAGAAGATAATGTGAAATAGAACACCAGAAGTGGATTGCAAAAGTGAATGAAGTGCTTTTTCTAAAGTTGAAACAGTCATTTTTAATTTTAATTAAAAAAAAATAAATAATAAAATTGCGTAAAAATACAGAATAAAAATTGAGAATCTCGATTATTCACTTTTAAATAAGAATTACAGTAAATTTACAGAGACTCTGGATAAATATTTACATTGAATTTACAGAAATTTTTAACAGTGTGTTTTAATTGAAATATTATAATACTTCTCTTAAGATACACTAATTTGTTTGAAACAAATAAAGGAAATGTAAAAATATACTTGTTTGTAATTCGTTGTCTATCAGTCGAATGATTATAACACCAATTTAAGTTTATTAACCTAGGGTTAGGATTCATTATGCATATCTGCATGCATATTTTGCGATTATCATATTGCATATAATCTAGACACTACTTATAAAGCTATTCTAAAAATTTGGATTTTAAATTTCACTTTTCGTCATTCTACTGGAATGAGTTTAAATCATACTTGTTCATTTCAGACTATAACGTTAGCTTGAAAAATCACTACTTCTAAAATTCGTTTAGTAAATAACGTTAAAAATAAGTAAATTACTCCTATTAGTAAATGTTGAATAAAGAACAGCCTAATGAAATCAAAAATTACCGTTAGTAAAAAAAACGCTTTTTTTTTAAATACTTTACTTTACTCTGTCAATAATATAGTAGTTGTTTTGCGACCGTTAACCTCGTTACTCCTAGTCTCATTTTAAAGCTCTATGTCCGTATAACAAACTTTATTTCTCTGATACTGAACACTCTGGCTTTTAGTTGAGGATGCGGGTCCAATTTCCGCTTCTATGGTTATGCCTGAATGGGATCTCAAAATATTTTAAAATGTATTTAATTTAAAACATATGTTTTGCAGATATTTTATTAAATTAGAAACTAATTACCAAACTAAACTCAGTTTTATAATTGCTTCTAAAAGATTTACTTTATACAGTATTCAAAGAAAAGAGAAGATAATTGACTTGCCTAGCTAGAAAGTAGATGATTTTGCATATATGTTCTGTATATCTGAAATTCTATAGAAACTTTTGATTTTAGATATTTAAAAATTGTTTATAAAATATTTGTAGCAATATCTTATAACGTCGCCCAGGGAAAAAAATAAATAAAATAAACAAATAAATAAATAAAAATAAATAAATAAATAAAGTCCGAAATCATACTTTACATAAGATTTCATAGAGCATCTCTTTAAAGAATCAACAACAAATATAGAAAAAAAAAAGTATTTGTGATTTCTGTTAGTTAATTTTAAAGTTTAATTAACATATTGCCACCAGGTAAACACAGTAAACCACCAGGTAAAATCACAGTAAACCCCGCTTTTTGATTTTTCTTTGAAACGTTACATTATTCAACAAAAGAATTTTGCGTATTTATGGTTAGATCAGCTAAATTTTAACCAGAGTAATCGATATGATAAATGCCACTGGCGTATATATACGCCGACAGCACATACAGTGTTGAATACTAATACACAAAATCCTTTGTTAAAGTAAAGTATTGCTTTAGAGTTACGCTTAAAAATGTACTTTTACGTGACCCGCAAGCAATGTGTTAAAAAAAAAAAAAAATAATAACTGAGCCTAGTACAAGCTTGAAATAGTCCGTAACGTTCACATATAATTTTATTTGTTATTATTTAATTTTTTATATGCATTATACATATTTTTTGTAAGAAAAGTATACATCTATTCATAAAAGAATAAATTGATTGAAGATACAGAAATTTTCCAATAGCATATGGCATGACACTTTAATTCAAATTTCACGAAACCTGCAGAAAGTGTCACAAAGTTAACAAGAAATATCATACTAAACGTTTACATGCGTAGATCGAATATTTACAGAAATATAAACCTTCGTAAGAAAGAAATGTTTTACTGCCCATGTGGTAATAATAACTACTTTTTATTTTGCAATTTTGTAGCTAAGTATACTGTAAAATTTATTAAGCATTTTTAAAGGAAAATTCAGAAAAAATGTAGAACTGTCATGGGAAGAACAGTGATGTGAAGAACAGTGATAGAACAGTAAAGATAAGGTGGAACAGTGTAAAGTATTATTATTATTATTATATCATAAGTAAGAGGTAAATTGTGCCTAATATTAAAAAAGCTATACGTTAAACATTCATGCTTATTAAAAATTAGGTAATAAAATTAGGTAAAAGTCTGTGCACTGTAATTGAACGGGGGATTGATGGGGGTGGTAGCCCCCCTCACACAGAATTACATGTCAAATAAGACTGTTTCTAAACCTATTTTAGGTTATTTTAAAAGTACAACTTTATTATATTACGCTATTGATATTAAAATTTAATATGGAATCAATCATTATAATATTGAAATGCAGGGTAAGAGAAAGTCGTGTGAGTGACACACCAGATTATTTCTTTTCTTTAAAATGTTATTTATCAAGAGTATTTTAATAAATATAACTATAAAAACATATAAAAATTTAAATTTTGTAAATTTCAGAAAATCGACTTTAGTTTTAAATAATTTCTTACCGCACAAATAATAATTAAATTGACATTTATTATTCCTACGGTAAAAAAAAAAAAAAAAAAAAAAAAGAAGTGTTTTCTGTAAAATATGATATGTTTAGCGTTAAGATTGACAGGACTGCACTAAAATATTCAGATATTAAGGGCTATAATTGGAAATTGCTAGAGTTGCATTTCCATTTGCGTTAAGCATTTTTAATGCTTTCCAGCAATGTTCAAGAGTGATTATGAATTCAGTTAATCTATTTGTCATTGCGTCAGTCCGCTGTGTGATCACGTAAAAAAAGTACATTGAAGTTTAAATGATGAAACATGCACGCACAGTTGGAAAGGGTTAATAATCTATGCGAACCGCATGATTTTCGTTCTTGTTTAAATTTAATTATTAGTTTCAAATGTAAATTCTACAATAAAGTAATATATTAGATACTGCCTTAAAAAGCTTTAATAATTAGTATTTCCACAATTTTGCTTCATTGCCATTAATTTTGTAACAATCAAAGTTGTATTCAGGCCCGGACTGGCTCCTTTGGTGGCCCTCGGCTAAAAATCTAAAAGGGGCCCCTTACCGAGGAATTTAGAGTGAACAGGATATTAAAATACGTAAATTTTGAAAATTAGGCTTACATGTTGAAAAACCACATTCATCCTTTTTTTCCACTTAGCAAATAGTTGAGTAAAAATGTAAGCTTTTTCTGATGTAGTTTACTTACTTTCACAATAAATATTTATATAATTTTTTATACCATATATAAACTAGTTCCTTGCTAGTTTGCTAGATAAAATATGTTTTAACTAAAAATGAAGATGATTCATTATTTAAAAATGAGATTGTGAATTATTTTTAGCTTCAGGTCAACCAATCACACTGTTGAAGCCATAATAGCCTAATTCCTACTATAAAACCTAAGTAAATATTAAAAAGGTACACAATATTAAAAACTGTGAAATCTATAATTTTATAGCGAAAAAAGGCTGTGAAATAAGCATTGTTAAAGCGTAAAAACCAACAAGGAACGTACAGAAAACCAAATCAAGGTTCTGGCTGATTTCAATGAAATGTTTTTGAATTTTTTGTTTTTTGAATTTTTTGATATTTTCATATAGATAACTAATACAGAATTTTCAAAAGTTATTTAAATGTAATGACCAGCGAATAGCAAAGCGGCCTGGCGAGGTTCACCTTGTTTTTATATGAAATGTCTAATTTTCATCCGAAATAAAGAACTTAAAAATTAATCTTAGAAAATTAAATAATAAAATTGTTTTGCTACTGTTTTTTTCTGGTATATAAGTGAAAACTAAATCAGTGTTGTAATACCTTGACTTCCTACATTATACTCTAAATCAATAGCAAAAAAATTCCACTATTTAATGCAATTTTATTCGAAAAAAAATTTTTTTTTTGGTTAAAAATGGCCTCTAGGTATATGAAAAGCGAAGCGTTGATACAAGTAACTTGATTTGGACTTTTATTATAATGATTTTAGGGCAAAAACAAAACATAACAAAAAAAAAAAAAAAAAAAAAAAAAGGCTTGGCTCGAAAATGGTCATCTGAAATTAAGAACCTCTAATTAAAAAAATTAATTTTATAAAATTAAATAATAGAATTTTTTTTTCTTGAATTTATGAGCTAATAAACTAATTCCAGTTACCTGTATTTACTATCTGCACCGCTGACGAATATATCCGGTTATTGAGCTGTCGTTTTTTCCATGTGACACTTATAATTCAAAATTATATAATTAGGAAATACTAGCTTTGTTTTTTTTATTATGAAGGTCTTAAATAATAGTTATGAGGATCGTAATCATGTGCAGATTTTCATTTTTAATCTTATGTTGAAATAAGCCTTATTTTAGTACGTAAAAAAATATGTGCAGTAAAAACAACATTACAATTTCAGGACATTTAGTGTGGTCCTTAAAGTGCCTAAAAGTCCTTTATTTTGCCAAAATATTCCCTAAGTCCCCCCCCCTTTTTTTTTTCTTTCCCTATCAAAAATCATAATATATTTAGATATGCTGAAAAAATGCTATTCAAATACGATGAAATTGATTCGCCACATACCTTACAATAGATATACAATATGGAAATGATTAATTTTTGGCTGTCAGTAATCTGATTAGGTTTCGCATTTCCCTGTTGGTCAATCCCTCAAATTCCGCGTATTTCTATTGGTTGATAATCTTAAACTCAATTCCCTCCCTCTCCTATGTATAAGAGCACTTCTCTCGCAATTCTTTATGCACTAAAGACGGTACGCTAAAGGCTCCCGAAACAGCTGTCTGCTTTCCTGTTATTTATTTTTGGCGTTCTAAAAGTTGTTATTTGCATTGTTTATAACCCCACGACAAGTCTTCCATCAATACACTGATATGATATTCTCTTATTTATTTACTGAAATATTCAACGATTCAAATTTGTTTAAACACTTTGGAACTATACTAAGGGTTCAGAAATTCCATGAGAGCCACTCCAAATTGTTTTTAAAGATATCATGTCATGATTAAAACTTAGTTTGCAAAAGAAAAATGTAACATGAAGAGGCATCTAGAATGATATACGAACAGGTATTCTTAAGCCTAATAGTATTTTAGCATTTTACTAAAGACTGTATTCAGATTTTAGCATTCTTACTGAAAAATTAGGATCAAACCTCCGCGTATGGCTCCCACAATTGCTACGGGATTTGAAATCAGTCTCCTAATACGAATCACATGAAAATAGCATTCCTAAGTTTATTTCCCTTATTTTCAATACGGATCCTGATATTTCTGCATGAAGGCTAAAGAGATTTCAATAATGATTGTTTCATGCTTCAATTTTGTAACTAGATAGAGATAGTGCCAAAGACCTGTTTCATTATTTCTTTTTTCATCCTGAACTATAAGACAAAAATTCCTTTTTAATTTTATTTATTTATTATTATTATTATTTAATAATTTTATTTTGTTTACTATTTATTTATTTCAAACTTCTTTTGGTGGTATGGTAAAAAAAAGAAAAAAAAAAAAAAAAAAAAAGATTTCTAAAGCGGCAAGCCACACCAGTAGCTATAGGTTCTTTTCTAATAGCTAGTTGACAGGAAATGCCGGATTTGAACGCTGGTCATATTCGTAGACCTTGCCTAGTTTTTAAAATATTCAGGTTTTTTTTCTCCCCCCCCCCTTCTCCCTCTGAAACTTGCATTAATACAGGCTAAAATCCTTCAAAAAGATTCCCATAGAAGGCAAAACACTGTAGGATCCTCAAGTAAAAAATATGATTATACCTCGTATCCATCCACACTTAAAATGATAAATTTTGAGGACAAATAATTAACAAAAAAAAAATATGTATATTCGAAATGTCAAACATAGCTTTAAATGTAAAATTTGAAACTTTTCATTTTGCATTATAAAGAGCAGTAAAAGTAAGTCCATCTTAGAAATTATTGGAAGAGTCCTGCCCTAGCACCATGTAGTTAGTTCTATGCCTATGTCTTAAGCAGGGCCTGATTAAGGGGGAAGCTCGCTCTTCAAACATTATTTATACTTACACTGTTAATTTTTAACAAATATTTTCCTCCTATAATAAACAGAAAATTTTCATTAAAAATTATTTTAAAAGAATTCTGGTGTCTAATAACGGTGAGTAAATTGGATTGTTTTACACCGTTCATTTTTTATAAAAAAATATTTCCTCTTCAAAGCGTGGAATTTCTATGACATGAAGTAAAAAATAATTGTAAAAATATTCCGGTATGAGCGAGCTTCCCCCTTAATCAGGCCCTGGTCTTAAGTTGTTCAGCAAAACCAAAAGAGTATGAATTCTTTTGACACTGACTGTATATATTTTTGAATTATTTGATGTCGATGAATTACACTTGGTTTACACGTGGTAGGAGATCATAAAAAAAAAAAAAAGGAGTAGTATATTTATTATATATATTATTAATTTTTATTATATTTAATTTTATTATATTTTTATTATATTATTATATATTATTAATTTTTATGCGTAAAATAACTAGGTCCCTTAAGTCCTTTTTTTTTTTTTTCAATTTTGATCCCTAAAGTTCTTTTATTTTTAAGGAACTTTAATGCCCTGCAATTTTAAGCTTTTCAAAGGCAGTCAAAGGGTTAATTGTATCATTATTGTCCTTGAAAGGCCGATTTTGTGACTAAGTAGAACTAGTTAACCTAGTATTTAAACGTTTGGAAATTTTTTCAACATCTAAAGATTTTCTCCTCTTTTATTTTCGAAACGCAATTTTGGTTAGACACGTTTTATGTTGACAACGCTTTGATACTGCTTTAGTAACAACCCTACTACGAGACTAATTAGCAAGCGAACGCACAGCAAAGAAGTTAGTTTATTAGATTAGAACATGGATTAAAATACTATTTTAATCCTGATTTTAACCATACAAGATAAGAACAAGAATGGCAATTTCGAAGTGACGTAACTATCACTTTAAAATTTCGTGGCTGGCTAAGATAGGAGAAAGCAAAGATAGAGGATGAAGCATGAAGCAGCGAGCTCTAAGAATGAAACATTCCCGAGTTGACCTGAGAGCATTCTAGATGAAATTAATCAAAAAATACCAGATTTTTTCCCGCGAAGCCTCAATATTTGGTTGCATTCAAGTTCTTTGATCGCGAACTTTTCTTAAACTATGTGAGAGCTTCTCTAACTTAAACTGCACAACATGCGATGGGTCAAAATTGATTGTAAATACGAAGATTATTGTAAAATAAATAGTCAAATTACTCTAATGTAACTAATTATAAAGTAATATGTTTATTTTTAGGGGTTTTCTGGGGCGCCCTAGAGGTGGGGGCCCTCGGCGATCGCCGACCAGCCGACCTGGCCAGTCCGGGCCTGGTTGTATTTTTTTTAGTTTTGAATGTACGTCTTTTCATTTATACTTCCTTTCACGCCAGTCCCTTGAAAGGTATATAAAACAGGGCTTTACTGTATGTTACTCATATTGCCTACACTTTCATCCTCGAATTATTTATAAATCCAATTAAAAGTTTCATTGCGTTATGCACATACAGAATTGCCAACATTTAAATTTATTCTGGAGCATTTTCAGCTCTGCCTTTATTTCACACCAGTTTATTTATAGAATAATTTTCTCCACTATATAACTACGATAAGATATGAAAAAATTACTCTTAAAATAAAAATGTTATAGAATAAAGGCGAGGCTAAAAATGCTCCGGAATAAATTAAAATGTAGGCAGCTCTATACATGTATCTTACAGAATTATAACTTAGTCATTTCGCTAAACGAATAAATAAATAAATAAATAAAAATAAATATATAAATAATAATAATATTTATAATATTTATAAAAATAAATAAATAAATAAATAAAGATAAATAAATAAGGAAAAAGAAAGAAAAAGAAAAACCTCTTGCTGCAGGTTATCATTCATACATTGGATAAAGGTGGGGGGAGGGGGAAGCAACAACAAAATTCTTTTCTCTCCCTTTCTATAGTTTTCTCTTTTGAAAAAAAAAAAAAAAAAAAAAAAAAAAAAAGTGGACCCAACCACTTTCACTGAATTATCCGAGAAGGTTAAATTCTTTGTTTGGTGTTCACTCGTTTGATTTACACCCGTGGATTTCCTCGACACTTACCTTGCGAACAGGGTTGCCGTTAAGAAGGTGGATTTGGCTGTTGAAATGAAATGTTATTTCCTTATTTAATAATCATAGTATTTGTATTATTGTTATGAAATGAAATTCAATGTTTTTCACTTTTTTACGCAATATCAGGGCGCGCGTCTTTTGTACTAGATATGTATTTTTTTTAAGTAAATTTAATGGAATATACTAATTACATTTCTTGAAAATTACTCAGCGTAAGATTTCAAGAAACTCAATTGCAAAAATTTGTCTAACGAAGGTCGTTTGAAACGAATGTTTATTTGATATAATAATTTTTACTTTAACAACTTTAAAGAATTAATATTTTAGTTGCATTACGTAACTAAAGTATTATTATTATTTTTTCAATGGCAGGCTCAATTTCGTAGGCTTAAAAATGGTACATAGGAATTTTAATTAAAAATATGCAATTTGTTTAGAGCGATGAAACTTGACACCCTTTCTCTTACTTGAATTTTTAAAAATCCACGTTTTAATAAAAATTTGCGAAAGTAAGAAGTAAATCACTGAAGATAGTGTCTATGTTGTTGAGAAGGTTGTGCGGTGTAAGCTCTAAAATGTTTCTGTAAAGAAAAAAAAAACTATACATCAAAATATATATAAAGAGAAACGCTGATTTGATAATGTGTTGATGTTCGTACAGATAGTAGGCACGAATTATGTAAGCATATTGTATATGTGCTCATATGAAAACATTATTAATTCCTTTATTAAGTTATATTACATATCAATCTCTCTCTCTCATAATAATAAACATGCTAATATTATTGCAGGAGCAAGTCGGGATTTTATGTAGTGGTCCCGGACTTCAAAGGTCCCGCAGTTCCATAATATAAAAATGTAAAGTATCCCTTTTTATTTCTGTCAAAGTTTTAACACTGAAGATTTTCGAATAAAAGGCATGAAAATTATCGCATTTTTCTGCGGGTCAAATATATAAGTTTTAAACCATAATTTTTCATTTACAGACAATGTTATAATTGTAAACGACAAAATCTTGTTTAAAAATACCTTTATCTGTTAATCAAAATTTTCGGTGTAAAACTGATTTTGCAGATCTGCAGATTATATGCACGAAGGTAGAGTATTTAAAAAGGAAATAAATACATAAATAAATAAGAATTTTTAAAAATGCTGTTTAAACATGGTACTTATGACCATAAATACCATAAAAACCTTCAAGAAAATTTTCTTTCTGAAAATTCTGATGAAAGTATAATAAACGATTTTAAAAATACAGTAACGCTGCGACTCCTGACTATGAATTATTAAAAAACGTACATTTTTTGAGTGGATAGTTCCTTCAAGTATTTTGAGGGAGGGCCCCCAAGTTGCTTGCTCCGCCACTGATACAGAACTTCCATTTTGAAAAATAGTATAGGTATTATTTATAAGTATGTTGTAATGGTGCCGCATAAAACTTTTGGTTTACATAGTACACATACTACAGTTAATGAATCTTTGAATTGTACTTTAATAAACTAAAACTGATACAAATAGAAAGAAATTAATGCATGTAACTGAAACATACTAAAATAAAACATGCGTGGAAAAAGTGTACGCATCATTATGTATTTATTTAACAGAATCAGAAAAGACGAACATTACGTGTTTTTTGGTTTTGTAAGTAATGTTTTGGATTTAAAATTTTTATAAATGCATACTATTCCCCTTTTTTACGTCTGGAGCAAAGCAAATCGATTCAGTAACTAAGGGCTGGGCGTTAAATTGTTGTAAGTAGATTTTAAAAGTTAAAGTTATAGCTAGTAAATTGTATTCAAATGTAGGAACTAAATTTTTAAATTTGAGATTTCTTTTATTCTGCATTGCACTATTACTATCTTGTATTACATTTCGGGATACAAAAAAAAAATTATTGTTCCGAAATATTTTTCAATTAAGCCATATTTTTTAAGTGGTGAGAATCTTTCACTTGACATAAAGAACTAACAGAGTGCCTGGAACATAAAAAGTTACTTCTTATTGCTGATAAAAAAAATTATATGTAAAAAAATGTATATTAAAAAATAAATAAATAAATAAATTCGAATAAAAAAAAAACTTTATTGTAAATAAAAAGAGGGGGTTGGGGGAGATGGAGCAAAGCATTGCCTCTCAGAAGAAACGAAAGACCGATTGTGTCCCTTATGAAATTTTGAAAAGTCCGCGCCAGTTTTTGTGTATATTAGCTTCTATTATATAAGTTGATATCGAAAAAAGTTTTGTGCAAGCTAAAGAGTCCTTTTTTTTTTTTTTTTTTTTTTTTTTTTTTTTAAATTTAATTTTAATTTTGAATAATAAATGCACTTCCTCAATAATTTGACCTACAATTTATAAGAATAAAAATTTCGAAAATCTCAGGATTTATTTCCAGGGAGGAAGGGGGGGGGGGAGTTTTTTCCGGGGACGTTCTTTGGGGTATGAAATTTTTTAGAACCTCAAACCAACGTTTTTTGGCGTAACGTGCCAACGTTGTACCAGCTATGCTACCCCCGTCAAATTCCTCGGTATAATTCATTCAAATGAAAGTTGGAAATTTTTATTTTTTCAGTATTATTCATTTTCGATCCAACGAGTATGCAGTTAAAATAAATAAATAAAAAATATTCATTAAGCAGATTGTGTCAGTATGCCTAGAAAAAACAAAATTCACATGAGCGAATTGTGCTAATGAGATATCGGCCTGGTTAGTTTAGTTGGTAGAGCGTCGGCCCGTTAAGCAAAGAAACTATATTAAAACTCTGGTCTGGACGCATTTTGCCCTTGTAAAAATTAATTTGGCTTTTCTACTAATTAACATCAGCCCTTTCTTCAAAAACCTAGAGAATATATATGGTCAAAGTTAATATCCTAAATACATTAATAATTTTATAATTAAAAATGGTTTCTTAGTGCAAAAAAATAAGTACTATAATCTTAAACAACACATTTTATGATTTCAGAAATAATAATAATAATAATAATAATTTTGATAAAACAAGTACGTAACAACATACCAATAAAATATTTTATTGTTTTCGTATAGAAACAAAAAACAAAAAACAAAACAAAAAAAAAAAGCGTAAATGAGTCTCTTAGCTTGAAAAAATTACAAATCGGTTTCCGTTCTTTAATTCTCTCTCTCTCTCTCTCTCTCTCTCTCTCTTTTTTTTTTTTTTTTTTTTTTTTTTGTAAAACGTGAATATGTGTACACAAAAGTATAATAACACTAACAATTATAACATTTTTGGTAATTTTTATATTAATATAATGCAATCCACCTTTTGCAAGGACGCAGACTGTTATATGTATGTAACGGAAAGAGAATATTTTTCGAAGATGCATATCGAATAAAACAGGTTATTAAATTTTCAGCTGTCTTAAATAAATACATAAATAAAACAAATGAACACTTTTAGACAACTATTAAGATTATTTTGAAAATTTGAGATTGTATTTTCGAGTAACCACATATTTATTTCTTGTACACACAAAATATATGCATCTATATAAATAAATAAATAATAATAATCAGAAGACTTCATCAGCGACAAATTAACTTAATTGAATTCGATAAAGTTAAGCTGTAAATGTATCTATAAAGAGCATATTATATCATAAATGCAAAATTTGATGTAACTGAAAAATGAGGTAAATAACATCTGTACATTTCAGTATTTCAACGAAAATATTTGCCAACTTTTATGTTCATTTTTAAAGAATAACCACCAATATTTTCTAATAGTATTTTCCAATACAAGTAACGGTAGATACAGTGGTGGACATAATTATAAGACACCTCTCTAATTTGACAAATAGTGAAAGAAAATACTCAGAACTTAAAAATGTTTTATCAGATGAACGTCAAAAACATAAATTTATTCTGTTACGACATGTAATTGTTTTACAGAAATGATATTTTTATAGAGATTAATAAAAAAAACTAAAAATACCATGGACAAAATTATAAGACACCCTAACATTTTAATTAAAACGCCTGCTTTTTTTCAACAATAATGTGCAATATGCAAATTTTCTGCACGCTGTTATGACGTCAGCAGTTAACTAAAGCAGACGATAATCGACTTGCATACAAACATGCCACGAGGTACATAATTAAAAGAAAGTTAAATTCGCGAAATTTGGAGATTAAATGGAACTGGTGCTTCAATTAATAATATTTCAAAAGTTATTAAAAGCTCTAGATGTGCAATTAGAGATGTTTTTAAAAGAGGAATTAATTGATCGGTGATTAAAAGATCTGGACGTACTCCTTGCTTGTCCTCGAGAGGCAGACGCCATGTGCTTTCGCTCGCTACACAGAATAAGATGACTACTACAGGCATTAAAAATGTTTTGAAACTGAAATGTTCAAGGCGAACCATTCGCAGGGTTTGCATAATTCTTCCTATGTGAAATATAAAAAAATGAAGAAAAAACCATCGCTTTTAAGCCGGCACAAAATGGAGCGTCTAAACTTCGCTAAACAAACTATGGCCTGGACCTCCAAATGGTACTCTGTGTTATTTTCTGATGGAAAAAAGTTTAACCTGGATGGTCCTGGCGTGTTTCAATATTATTGGCCTGATCTCCTGGCGGCATCTCCTCATGTACTAATGAGCCGCCAAATGGGTGAAGGCTCAGTAATGGTTTGGGCTAATTTTTCGGCTCAAGGGGAAACGGATATTGTTTTTGTGCATTCAAGAATGAATTCCGAAAAGTATAAGAATCTTCTTAAAGATCAACTAGGCATATACGGTGAACATCTTTGTATCGGAAACTACACTTTCCAGCACGATAACGCGCCGATTCATGCATCACATGAAACAAAAAAGTGGCTTTCAGAGCAAAGTATCAATGTTCTCCCGTAGCTTTCTCGCTCCCCAGACTTAAATCCCATCGAAAACTTGTGGGGGATCTTAGCTCGTGCGGTTTACCAAAATGAGAGGCAGTTGATATGCGTCGAAGACCTAAAGAATGCTGTAAAATGTGCTTGGGAAGAACTGTCTTGCGATAATTTGTAAGAATTGATAGATTCGATGCCGAATCGCATCTTTCATGTTATAAAAAACAATGGTGGCTCCACCAAATATTGAATAACCATGTTAGAGGATTTTCTTTTAGACCATTAGTGTCTGCTAATTATGCTGGCCACTGTATTTGGTAAAAACGGTTGGTGTCTTATAATTTTGTCCATTATGTTTTTAAGTATTTTCATTAAATTGTATGAAAATGTCATTATTATAAAATAATTATATATGGTAACAGAATAAATTTATGTTTTTGACGTATTTGATAAAACATTTTTAAGTTCTGAATCTTTTCTTTCACTATTTGTCAAATTAGATAGGTGTCTTGTAATTATGTCCACCACTGCTGTACTTACTCAGAACTTACAGCGTTCATAAAATTTTACGCTAATTTTATTATATTGTCACCACTATTTTAAAACAATATTTTATTACATGCTGTTTTAGCATTAAGCAAGGTGTCGACAGTCGATGTCTTTTCCCTGCTTCTCCCAACAGTTCTTTTTTCTCGAATTCTTAAGAGAATTTTTGCACGATTTATTAAGTAAAAAATTATTGTATAAATCATAGCTGCCAACCTTCTTATTTTTTTAATCAGATTTAACACCACTATGTTTTAAAAAGAATAAGTAACATATATTTTTGAGAATTAAATAAGCTGAAAACTTTCCGGTATTAAGTACTGGTGGAATAATTTTTCCTACTAGAAAATGCTTCTTAAAAGAGCGTGGCTTGAGAACAGAATTAGAATTGTGTAAGAAATCTATTCAAAAGTACAGAAGTACAGTAGGGTTCTTAGTTTCCGCCTATTAGCTATTCTAGCTATATCTGATCTAGCTAATCTAGCTTAATATAAGATCTGGCTGTCCTTATGTTATGCTGGCTGCGTAATGAAAGGCTAGCATAATGCAAGTTTATACCCCTTTTATGAAGGCCTCGCCTTCTTTTTTGTCAGTGGCCTCTTTTATGTAGAGCACTTTGTATTTTCCAAATAGCGGGCCTGAAGTGTGATGAAAAATTAACCTTTTGCTATCGAACCTTCTTTTAGTAAGCGTAATGAGCTACCCGATAACAGTTTTAATGAAAAAATGCAAAATATAAAACATAAGAATTTTAAATATAAACATTTTATTTCTATATTTGATGTACATTTACATATTACAAACATTATATATGAATATTACGATTTATAATTTTCCATTGTGTGATATTTTGCAAAGTATTCTTGACCACTTACCAATGATCAAGGCAAGCAATGCCCAAAGACACTTAATAAAAAATGTGGGTGGAGTCTTTTTCTTAACGAAGTATTACACCTCTTATAGCACTTTTAGTTGTGGAACATTATTGGTGGATATAAGATATATAGTAACTTAATTGGTCATGGCGCCTCTCGAGCGACGTTCGAGTTGAAGTAAAGAATAGAATGTCGCCTGAGAGGCGACGTTCGAGAGCAAACGGTTAATGCACAGTTGCCAACTTTTACACTTTTTGGCTACCAGAAAATTTCAGTAGCATTATATATATATATATATATATATATATATTTCTGTAACAGTTTTCACTGATTATATAAAATAAGAGCTTCTGTTAAAATTTTCCGATTGCCAGAAAGCGTAAAAGTTGGCAACTATGAATGTATAGCTGTTACTTTTTCAAAATTTTAACGCTAATTTCAGATTAGTTACATTTCTCTTATTTAATTTCAGAATATTAACCATTAAATAAAGCAGATTCTTTCATCGGAAATAGTGGTGCTGAAAAACCGGATGATTTGACAGCTATGTTACTGTAAATGTATATATACTAGTTAGTTGTAGGGCGACTAAGGCGCCCGTTGAAAAATGATCATTTCATTTTATTTCTCACTTCAAATAATTCATTTGCTAGCAAGCCCGTGTGAAATTTTCGCAATTTTTTTTTGTCTCTTCGCTATCTTTAAAATTTGAAATTATTATTATTATTTTATAGACGTCATTTTGTCATATGCAAATTTAATATATATATATATATATATTTTTTTTTTTTTATTATTATTATTATTTATTTTTTATTTTTTTTTTCACGTGAAAGCATATTTCACATCAATTTTATGCTGAAAAAAAAAAAAAAAGATAACAATTAAAAATTTAAATGTTTATTTTAAAGCTATGTCTATTTTCATGTTTTAATTAATTAAAAAAAAATCTAATCAAAAATTTGTTACAAACGAAGTATCAAATGAAAGGGGCAAACTTTCTGAATCCGTCGGATTAAACAGCTTATCGATCAGACAATTAGATCTTTAAAATTAACTAAAGTATGAAAATTATGTGGTAACTTGCGTTCACACACAGACAGAGTCCAAAGAAGTATCTTAGCCTTTTTTAAGCGTGACAGAGTCAGTCAGTCAGTGATAAGCGTAACTATATATGCTGATATATGTGTATATACCAGACAAAAGAACTGTAGAATAATCTGTGTCCATTTTAGATATTAAAGAAACAAAATAAAATAAAATAAAATAAAATAAAATAAAATAAAACCATCTTTTCCCTTTCTGAAAAAATTCATCGAGTTGTGTCTTTTTCTTTCTTTCTTTTATTTTAATAAGCGTGCTTTTGTTTACATAGGTACATCTGAAACCGTTCAATATTACTCGAAAACTTTTCAATATTTATAACTGGAATTGTATACCTAATTAAAGAAATCGGGCTTTTGAAACAGTTTTTAATAATTCTCTGATGTTGAGCTAATTACGCAAAGGTTTGCGCCACCACATATTTAAATTTGTATTAGCTCTTCGTAAACAAATTACACTGTTGTTTACTATTATTGTTTTTCAACAGTTAATTCCAAATTTCGTTAATCGTAGATCTGTAAATGTAAAAGTGTTTAATAATAACTTTATGTTTAATCTTCCGGTGTATTAAGCTATATTCAACTCTAGGAAGATTCTAGGATGATTTCTTTTATTTTTCTTTTATTTTTCTTTTCTTTTCTTTATTTTTTTTATTAAATTACCGGCTTGCGAGTTAAATTATATGACAAGTATCGCTTAGCTATGCGCATCTATTTTCTCGTCGTAAAAGTTCAGGGACATAATATATACCTTACGTAATTAACAATGTATAAATT